>CM064540.1:23886811-25139470 GCA_032716605.1 Paralithodes platypus
TTGGTAATAAGGGCACCAGGATTGAACGCAGTATTTCAAAAGAGGGCGGACTAAGGATTTGTAATGGGTTAGGATAACTTCTTTGGATTTATGCTCAAATGACCTGCCTATAAAGCCAATTATTTTGTTTGCCTTCTTAACAACTTCTGAACATTGTTGACTCGGTTTTAGGTTACTCGATATTGTTACTCCCAGATCGGTTTCTCTGTTTACATTCTTAAGCTGAGTGCCATTCATCGAATAGTTTGCTTTCTCATTTAGGTATCCGATATGTAGTACTTTACATTTATCCGCATTGAAACTCATTTGCCAAATTTGGGCCCAACATGACAATTTATCTAGATTGTGTTGCATATCGTCAACTTGTTCTTTTGAGAGTACGCTATTTGCAATTTTTGTATCGTCAGCAAATTTTGAGATTGTACAGGTGAGACCCTCATCTATGTCGTTGATGTAAATTAGAAAGATAATTGGTCTCAGTACGGATCCCTGGGGTACCCCGCTACTTACATTGGTCCATTTAGATGCCTTACCGTTTATGACTACCCTTTGCTTTCTGTCGCTGAGCCAATTTTCTATCCATTTCAACACACCGTCTTGTATTCCATGCACTTTTAGTTTTAGCAGTAAACGTTTGTGGGGAACTTTGTCAAAGGCCTTTTGGAAATCAAGGTATATAATATCTACAGCTTTACTCTCATCGTAGAGGTTGAGGATATCGTGGAATAAGTCTAAGAGGTTTGTTAAACAGGAACGTTTTTTACAAAAGCCGTGTTGAGTATCTTTAAGTATGTTATTTTCCTCTAAGTGATTTACGAGTCTGTCTCTTATGACCGTTTCTAGCATTTTACATACAACTGAGGTTAAGCTAATTGGAGGATAGTTACTGGGTAGGGATTTGCTGCCTTATTTCAATATCGGTGTTACGTTGGCTAGCTTCCACTGATCAGGCATAGTTCCAGACTGCAAGGATTTATTGAATAGTAATGTCAGTGGTTTGGAGAGATCATCCTTAGCTTCCTTTAGAACTCTAGGCGAGATTGTATCAGGTCCAGGCGTTTTATTTACATTGAGTTTATCTAAACAATTCAATACTTCT
Organism: Paralithodes platypus; assembly: GCA_032716605.1. Classification (NCBI taxonomy): domain Eukaryota; kingdom Metazoa; phylum Arthropoda; class Malacostraca; order Decapoda; family Lithodidae; genus Paralithodes; species Paralithodes platypus. The sequence continues at coordinate 23,887,911 of CM064540.1, forward strand.
CTCTCTGTAACGGTGATATTGCTTAGAACATCTGAATTATCAATCTGAATCGGCGATGGTGTAGGGATATCACTGAGGTCTTCTGTTGTAAAAACTGATGCAAAGAAGGTATTGAGGGCATTACTCATTTGTACTTCGTCTTTGGTGATGTATTCTCCATTTTCATCGACTAACGGTCCAACAGTTGAAGTAACTACTTTTTTCTTTCTGAAATAACTATAGAATTCTTTCGGGTTTGTTTTACTTTGATTCGCAATATGTAACTCTAAGGTCTTTTTACTTTGCTTAATTAACTTTTTGGCTTTGCGTCGTAGCTCTACAAATTTCACCCGTTCTTCGTTATTTTGTGAGGATTTTAATCTATCATTAGCAAATTTTTTAGCAAGCAGGCAGTTTGAAATATCTATATTCCACCATTTGGGCTTATTATTATGGCCTGGATGCCGTATTTTCGATGGTATGCAGTCTTGCACTGCTTTTAGGTAAGTGGTTTCGAATAACTTCCAAGATGTATTTATGTCGTTATTGTTAATTAAATAGCTCCAGTCAGTTTCTTTAAACATAGATCTAAGTTTATGGAAGTTTGCTTTCTTGAAATTAGGGACTTTTTCGATGCTACTATTTGGTTCGTTACTAGTAAACTTTAAAGTGAAAGTTATCGTACGATGGTCGCTGTTACTGAATTCATCACCAACATTCAAATTCTCTATCAATTCTTCTTTTGTTGCAAGTACAATGTCAAGAACATTATTACCACGGGTCGGCGTTCGAACAAATTGATAAAGCGAACTCTCTTACAAGTTCGTATACAAGTCGTGTCCGGAGTGTGAAGTAAGAGTATCGCCCCACTTGGTCACAGGTAAATTAAAGTCGCCAAAAATTACGGTATCTTGTGAGTTACTTACATCTGCAATTTGTTCGTAAATTTCTTGGTCAGTTTGCACTGATTGAGCTGGAGGTCTGTATATTAATGCAAGTATTATTTTTGTACCTTTATTATTCTTTATTAGCGCAAAAGATGTGTCGACGTTCACAATTTGAGGTTTTGACAAGAGGGTAGGGTTAAGAGTTTCTTTGATATAAAGTAAAACGCCACCTCCATTCCTATTTATTCGGCTTTTCTCGAACATTACATAACCGGGAAGTGAATACTCTGCTAAAAAAGTCTCTATCTTCGGTATTGAGCCAAGATTCTGTTATGCCAATCACATCATAATTTTCTGTAAACACTAGCTCCTCTAAATCTGAAAATTTATTGCGTATGCTGCGAGCGTTTGCATAGAAAACCTTTAAATTTGTTATTTTAGATCTCACGGAACGCTCTTTAATAATATTTTTGGTTCTTGTCGGATCTACATTTATGTCCATGGCTGTCCTCGGTCCTCGCTGACTTCGGTCCTTATCCCTGGTGGTCCTCGGTTGCCTCTGTTTTTTGCTTGGCGTTGGATGATTTATGTCACTGCTGCTTCTTCTCGGATGGCATTTTTTGATCCATGGCTGCGGACTGCTTCGTGTAGGAGACGACCCATGCGTGCTGAACCCACATGGTTTAGATGAGTGCCATCCTTTCGGAACAGAGTAGGCTGGTTGTAGAAGTTGTCCCAGAGGTTGATGAATTCAACCTCTTCCTTCAGACACAAATATTTTAGTCGGCTATTTGTGCTGAAGGCCTTGTCGTAGAATTTGTCAGGTGCGTCAATCTTGGGGAGAATGCCTGAGATTATGATATTCCTTGACTTGTTTTTGTAGTGCTGGGTCATCTTGTGATATTTCTCCATCAACTCTTCGGATCAGGTGCACATGACATCATTTGAACCACCAGGGGTTGATGGAGATGAGAGAGAGAGAGCGACATAGGTGTGCTTCCTGAGCCTGCTTGAAGGGGGTATCACACTAGGCCAATTTTTGCGCTTCTACTGCAAAAAAATGGAGATACCGTCCTTCTCCGGCACAAATATCGCCATTTGACGGAGCTCAGATGCAGCCCACACTGGGTGGGACTGGGAAACATCATCTTTTGACGGAGGTAAATTGTCAGCCTCAATACGGTATGGAGAATGCAATACTAGAAATTAAGAGAAAACACTAAGCATTACAAAATTGCCTACATCAAATGGTAGATGTAACCAAATATTCAATAACCAAATGCGTATAGTTCAATTTTTTCCTGGTCAAAGCCCATTTGAGACAATATTTGTTTTATGTCGACCTGTAGCGCTACGTATTGAGACTGGTAAATGCACGTCTGATTTATAGAGGACACAGGAGGTGGTTTGGGCGGTTCGCATTTATTCTCAATGATATATCAAGTATTTGATGCCAAAATATATATTTTGCTACAAAATTGTGTGTTTTGAATGTGAGAAGAGCTACTGATTGACATAAACATGGTGAATTAATGCTAAAATAGCTACACCACTTGCAGCTAACTAACCACTATTCCTACGCCACAGCGATTGGTATGAATCAAAAACATTCGAAAACCTCCAAAAAGTTCAAAATATTTCCTCTTATAAGCTTCAAATATAAAACATAACAACGCTAATGTGTAAATTGAGTCATATTGCATTATAATGGTTGATATAAATCCATATTACTCGACATTATAGGTAAAACACACATTATAAGGATCGCTTATTGCCACAGAATCAATTTGGGATGCTGTCAGGTTGTATATATTGCGAAAAGCTTCCTCGGAGCTATTTATATAAGCTTCAAACGCAAAACATAGCAACCTTAGCATATAGATTGGGTCCTGTTACACTAAATTTGTCAATATCAATCCATATTATTCTACAGTTTAGGTGAGACACCACAATATTACGATCGCTTATAGCCGTGGTAAAGCCAGTGGGTAAAGCCTATACGTGTGTGCTAGGGGTAGCACAGGTGTGCTAGGAGTTGCCTGTGCTACCGGCTGAAAACGGAGATCGAAGAACGGAGAAGGTCGAAAATGTGGCCTAGTGTGATACTCGCTTGAGGTAAACTGACAGTCCCAGCTGTATTCCGTGCATGTGAAGGGTAGGAGGGAGTGTGGAAGATCGTGACTCATATTTTGTGCAGAGAAAGGGAGGAATTAAACAAATAAAAGGAATAATAGCTAATAATTGAGGAGGGCAGAAAGTGGGGGAAAGAGAAAGAGAGAGAGAGAGGAAGGGGGGGGGGGACACATGTGGGGGAGAGAAAGGAGATAGTGGAGGGGGAATTTACCATCTAATCACATATTACTTCCATTTGAGTGTTTGTGGGGCATTAAAAAAAAAAAAAAAAATCATAGGCTTCCTCCCATGAGGCGTATAGCATTCACAATACAGACACTTCTTACAGACACTTATGCGAACCCTATCATACTCCTTGGGTTAATCATTACATTACTCAATATTAACATTATACAAAAGATGGACATACTGATTTCAAACAACATAGCGGCTGCTGCTCGGCCTACTCTCTAAACACTTGCCATCTCCTTCAGATTCGTATAATCTTTACCAACAGTTCAGAGCCTTTTCATATAAACCTATAATACTTTTTATATGGGATCATGCTATTTCTACTTTTATTTCCGGCGCACGATCTTCAGTCACTCCTTAATCAAACATCTTAATTTGTGAGGTTGGTATATGTTGCTCACCAAAACACAATCCCTTAGTACACCATTACAGGGATTTGTGAGGTTGGTATATGTTGCTCACCAAAACACAATCCCTTAGTACACCATTACAGGGATTTGTGAGGTTGGTATATGTTGCTCACCAAAACACAATCCCTTAGTACACCATTACAGGGATTTGACTCGGTCATCTCTGCTCTTAAGGTCACACAGACACTTGACTATAATACGATATAAGAAGGGTGAGGCGATAGCTCAATATATAAAGGTAATGCCAAACCTAATTATTCTGATTAGCAGCACACTCTTAACACTTTTAGAAATACAGAAGGGTATTGTAAGGGTTAATGGATGAAGTTCATTCGTCCATGATGTATTCGTCCATGATGTATTCGTCCATGATGTATTCGTCCATGATGTATTCGTCCATGATGTATTCGTCCATGATGTATTCGTCCATGATGTATTCGTCCATGATGTATTCGTCCATGATGTATTCGTCCATGATGTATTCGTCCATGATGTATTCGTCCATGATGTATTATATAATCGCAACATTCTATCCGTTATGGATTTCCATGACGCATCTGCATTACGGACAATATTCTGTATGCAATATATTCGGTGAAAAAATCCAATTATCTTGAGAGTGACTCACACACACTCGAGTCTTGGGCAAAATTTCGTGCCACATCGTTTTCAGAAGAAAGCAAAACTTGTAGCCTGACTATTGTTCATCGAGTAAATTCTGAAAGACTTAGACAAATTTGTTATAAGTAGCTACTGCATTTGCCTGGATTCGTGCTTGTGCTTCATAAGACTTTCACAATCATTATGAAGCTGGAGTCATTATGTTGAGCGATTGTGTCTAAGGAAGCGGCATATTATGTTGTAAAGAAACTTTCTTAGCTAGATACCAACAAATACCATATTATACTCCTTTTCAATTGATTCCTTGGGGGGGACCAGCCTTCTCAAGTTAATTGCCAAAAATACCCACCAAATCTGTGTCAGTAAGGTAAACGATGATCCCTTTTTTTTTTTTTTTTTTTTTTATTCCAACTTACTTCCTCTCGGTCATAGGCTGAGAGCCTTACCATTCACCGCTTTACAATGAACAGTGAAGCCCGTGAGGTCTTGTTCCAGTCTAGGGAGTGAGACATGTGAAGCACGTAGAGTACAACGAGCACCTGCCATCTTGCCTTCACATGAGGCACGGTGCTCACTCATGGCCCGAAACGACCCCATCTCTGAAGCCACCTCGTTCCCGTGCTTCACTGTCTCACTCCCTACACTCGGACTCTCACACTTACACACACACAACACCACCTGTTGAGCACATAACTCACCAGGCATTGCACCCCTATAGCATATTTTGAATATGGGAATATTCATACAGTGCTATTTAATCAGGGAACAATGAGGGTATTTTATTGACGTTTCGGTGGGCTTGTGGTAATGCACTGATACTAGGTACAGCACAAATTCCATCCCAATAATATCTTCCCATTGATACATCGGGATTTGAACCCGGGACCTTTGGATTACCAGGCCAGTGGCAAGACCACTCCACCACACCTCCCCTTGTCTGACAAATTCTAGTTAAACCTGTGACTTTACTGCCCAAGTGTGTGGCTGAAAGAGAAGGAAATATCCCCAGATGGATACATATTGTGGCACAGAAACAATGCTTTATACCTGTTGTCAGTCCGAAATTACATTTTCGCATTCATTTTCGACATTCCAGCGAGTTGATTACACATGTTTCTACAGCTTTCAAGATCATTCTTTTTTTAATATAACAATTGGGAATAGATTTTTTGTATTCTTGATTACCATATTACAATAAGTAGAATCAACAAATGACTCACGTAAAACGTCTCTCATAGCTGGATTGTCGAAATTAAATACAAAAACGTGATTGTGGACTGACAAGAAGTATACTTATTCAAAATCAGTGGTTAGATATAGTGTGGCTGAGTGAAATGTAATCCATATAAATACATAAGGGTGGATAGTGTACAAATGAATGATTATGGAGGTGAATGGCTAATTATATAGACAGGTGGATACGTGGGTGAATAGTTAGACAAATCAATAGTTACACAGATGGATATATAACTAGACAAATGGATAGATAGAAACAATATATAGTTAAGTAAATGGATTGGTGAGTTTATAGTTAAACAAATGGATAGCTAGACAGCTGCATAGGTGGATAGATAATAAACCAGATGATACCCGTAAATGGATATACAATTGAGCATAGTGTATTCTGTATACACTAAAAAGTGGCATACGTTGTCGATTGATTTGGGAAAGTGTATTAAAAATCCATCAAACAGTTGTAACTTTACTGTGGTATAATGCTTCTTTAGTTAATGTTATAATAAATCTGGAAAATATACAGAATGTTGCATGCAAATATACAGAATGTTGCATGCAAATAATAACAAGAACATTTAGAAACACACTTATTTGTATTTTTAAAGCGAAGCACGATGATTATCAGATATCCTTATATAAAATATGATACGAGTTGTGTGTGAAAGTAAAAGGGAATTTTGCGATATCGGAAAGAATAGGATTAATCAGATAAGAAAAGAAAAAAAGCAAAACTAAGTATAATAGATAATCAGCTTATAAATGTCTGGAAGATATAGTGTCTGTGTGAGAGATAGAGAGAGAGTCAGAGACAATATTATAGGTGTGCTCGTATAGCCTACGATACAGTTACATTCAATAATATAACGTGAATCGACTATTAATTAAGTTATAGAGATGGATAAATAGTTAAAATAATAACTGTAGGAGATTAAAATTGTGTGAAATATTGCGCTATGTAATAAGAAATTGGCCGTTTGATAGTTTCCTCCGCTACCCCATCTCACACACACCCTCCCTTCCCTCCCACCCCACCCACCCTGTGCTGAGCCCCAGGCTGTCTCCAGGGCACCTACTAAAGAATAATACTTTTTAAAACCTACTCTAACGTGGGGGTCCACGAATTTTTATGAGTGACTGTACCTTATATCTGTCCAAACCCTGAAGTAGATCTAACCTACCTTCATCATAGTTTCTTTCTTCAATCGTCCGGCACCCTACATTCTAACCTTCACCAATGTGCAGCGCTCCCTAACCATTCCCCATCAAGTCCCATTGCTTAGACTGCCTTCACAACAACACTCCCGTCCTCCCCTTACCCCAGCCACCCCTAAGCTACCTCTCCCATTCCGAGACATATTCACCCTACATCCTCTCTCCTAGACACCTTCACTCCCACCCCCTCCCTACCCTCCTCCTCCTAGACACCTTCACTCCCACCCACTCCCTACCCTCCTCCTCCTAGACACCTTCACCCTCACCCCCTCCCTACCCTCCTCCTCCTAGACACCTTCACTCCCACCCACTCCCTACCCTCCTCCTCCTAGACACCTTCACTCCCACCCACTCCCTACCCTCCTCCTCCTAGACACCTTCACTCCCACCCCCTCCCTACCCTCCTCCTCCTAGACACCTTCACCCTCACCCACTCCCTACCCTCCTCCTCCTAGACACCTTCACCCTCACCCACTCCCTACCCTCCTCCTCCTAGACACCTTCACCCTCACCCACTCCCTACCCTCCTCCTCCTAGACACCTTCACTCCCACCCCCTCCCTACCCTCCTCCTCCTAGACACCTTCACCCTCACCCACTCCCTACCCTCCTCCTCCTAGACACCTTCATCCCCACCCCCTCCCTACCCTCCTCCTCCTAGACACCTTCACCCTCACCCACTCCCTACCCTCCTCCTCCTAGACACCTTCATCCCCACCCCCCTCCTCCTCTTAGACACCTTCACCCCCCTTCCTCCCTACCCTCTCCCTCCTAGACACCTTCACCCCCACTCCTCCCCTCTCCCTCCTAGACACCTTCACCCCCACTCCTACCCTCTCCCTCCTAGACACCTTCACCCCCACTCCTCCCCTCTCCCTCCTCGACACCTTCACCCCCACTCCTACCCTCTCCCTCCTAGACACCTTCACCCCCACTCCTCCCCTCTCCCTCCTAGACACCTTCACCCCCACTCCTACCCTCTCCCTCCTAGACACCTTCACCCCCACTCCTCCCCTCTCCCTCCTAGACACCTTCACCCCCACTCCTACCCTCTCCCTCCTAGACACCTTCACCCCCACCACTCCCCTCTCCCTCCTAGTCCCCTTTACCCCCCCTCCTACCCTCTCCCTCCTAGACACCTTCACCCCCACTCCTACCCTCTCCCTCCTAGACACCTTCACCCCCACTTCTCCCCTCTCCCTCCTAGACACCTTCACACCCCTCCCTCCTCCCTCCTACCCTCCTAGACACCTTCACCCCCACGCCACCCTCCACCTCCTGGACACCATCACCCCCACACCACCACTTATACATTTCTCACCTCCCCTCCACCTCTATTCCTCCCTCCCCCTCCTACATCCCCCTCCCTAATCCCCTAGCACCGCCTTACTAATAATAAAGGTCATGATACCTGAGCTGAAGACACATGGAGAAGCTCTAGGCAGGTCACTGTAGGTCAGGCAGGGTTAAAGGGGCTTCTCGGATAATCTGCTTACTGACACAAACACACGTATTGATCCTTCTCACTCTCACACACATACACACACACTCACATTCACACACACTCTCTCTCTCTATATATATATATATATATATATATATATATATATATATACTGTGTATATACATTAACAAGAGGATGGTAAAGAACCAGAAGAGAGCCATCTTTTCGTTAGCTTTATTAACCCGTGGAGCCCCGGCTAGTTTTGTAATGTTTGCGCACCAGAACCCGGCCGGTTTTCAAAAAATGGTTTTATTCCAGAAACAATAGCGAATGGGTTAGGAATGAAGGAAAAACCACGAAAAACCGCTCAAAAAGCTTAAAAAATGGTCCTACAGAGCCCCCGAAAACGGATTTTACAAGAGTAAAAAATTGAAGGCAATTATCCCAAAAAAACAGGTTATTGCGCGCTCGCGTGCACGCACGTGGACTTTGAGAGTTTTCAACCATCGGCACGGTTGCGTGGGATACGTACACAGTTTCCATACAAATCTGAGCCCTCTTGAGTGGCTACACCTGAGGTTACGGTCGGCGCAATTAGGGTGACGCGCTAGGCGCGTCTCTGGGGCTGTGCGTTACATACATCGCCGACTCGTCAGATTGTCGCTGGGGCTATACGGGTTAACAAACGTGAAATTCACAATTGAATGAGGTAAAACTGTACTAAAAATCCAGGTGGCGCTGGGGGTCTTATTCAAATGACTATCGTGTGTGATGCACCATTGAGGTGTTTTGAGGGTTTTCGTGATTTAAGAGGTTTAATACAGTTCGCAACTATCTATGACACATAGTTGTGTAGTTAATTTTTACTAGATTCATAATATGATGGTTATATACTCGTTAATCCAGTGAATATATAATTATCAACATAATTTGATACATAAATATCAGCTTCCTGTACAAGAAATTTAGTTTTATCTAATGTGGTGTAATAGGCTGGGCGAAATTTTAATACTCATTGAAGTATTGTATTTACTTCCTTTTTAGTTACTAACAAATACGTGTTTCAGTAGAAATTGGCTAAACATACGGTATTATATTCTGTAGCTGTAGAATTTGGCAGGTTGAATGTCTGCGCCTGCGCACTATAGTTTCTTTCCTACAAAACAAGCTATCGTGCGCTTTTAAGTTACCAATTTATAATCCACTATCAAATCGGGCAGCTAAATATGTTACCGGCTATATTTCTTATTAGACCAGTGACAGGAAATCAATCAATGTGAATCAGAATGTCATAGAACACAGAGGCAGCAAATTACATACGTGGAGATGCAGGAAATTCGAAAAAGATGATGACAACAAAATTTACAACACTGCCTTTTCCACGGGCGACTGTTTAGGTCATCAGCTGACCGCGGCGGGATATACGTACACAGTGTTGCCAAGTTCTTCTTTTGTTCGCACCATTGGGCTAGTTAGGATTCGTTCAGAAGCGTAGATTTGCGAGTTTCCATTTCAAACGATATTATATTCTTGATTTACAGTGTGATGGGGTGGATAGCCTCTAAAGTATTATCCTAACTAACTAACATTGAGGAAAGCGGAATTGGGCTGGTTCTATATACTATTAAAGTTGTAGAGGTATCCAGTGTTGAGTAGCCTATAGCTAGGCTACATTTCATACAAACGTTCATCATGGCTTTCTGTTGGTTGTACTATACATGATTGTATGGTAGCTTATGTGGTGGTGACTGTACTATACATGTATGGTAGCCTATGTGGTGGTGACTGTACTATACATGTATGGTAGCCTATGTGGTGGTGACTGTACTATACATGTATGGTAGCCTATGTGGTGGTGACTGTACTATACATGTATGGTAGCCTATGTGGTGGTGACTGTACTATACATGTATGGTAGCTTATGTGGTGGTGACTGTACTATACATGTATGGTAGCCTATGTGGTGGTGACTGTACTATACATGTATGGTAGCCTATGTGGTGGTGACTGTACTATACATGTATGGTAGCCTATGTGGTGGTGACTGTACTATACATGTATGGTAGCCTATGTGGTGGTGACTGTACTATACATGTATGGTAGCCTATGTGGTGGTGACTGTACTATACATGTATGGTAGCCTATGTGGTGGTGACTGTACTATACATGTATGGTAGCCTATGTGGTGGTGACTGTACTATACATGTATGGTAGCCTATGTGGTGGTGACTGAATAGCCTAATTAAGTGATTGTTTGTGAGGGGGGATTGGGACATTGATGCAGATTTGATGAGTGCATGATTGTGGTAATAATGTATCTGGTATTTCATTAATATTTAAATGATGTGACACGTAGGCCACTACTCATACAGTAGGCTATATGGGACTAGGCCTAGTTATATTTGGGAACTCATAGTATCATGCATGCATGGCTGTTAAAGATAAACATATCAGAAAATGTGTGTGATAGGATTAAAATAGCTGAAATTGTCTGTTGTGCGGTATTAACCCTTCTTTGGCGGCGCGCAACTTATGTCGTGTGAAATAAATATGGACTAAGTGGCGGTTCACAACTTATGTCATGTGCCATTTTCACCACGTAATGTTGCTGAGAGAGAGAGATAAATGGTGGGAGGAGAGTAGCAAGCGTATGACTGCTCCAGACCACCGCGGCGGACCTACTGACATGAATCCCACCCTCTCCCACCCTCACGCACTCGCTACACAGTGAATTATGTGGGGAAACTACCTAATTACATGTTTTTTTTCACTCGTGTTGCGTGATCATTGCAAGAAAACCAGCGGTCGTACAAGGATGGTTGAGGTGTTATTGGAAAGCTCTGTTTATGCCCTTTCAGGGATAGATACTTGTTTTACGCTCTGAGTCTTATTTAGGCATGAAAATGATCACATAAACAACCCTATTTAGGGTAAAAACACCCCGCTGGGCGGTACATATAAATTACCGCCTAGGCCACTCGTAAGGTGTTAAGGGATTGGGCTACTTTTGGGCGAGTTTGGAGATGTGATGCGCGCTGGCAACCTTGGAATACACACGCACGCACGACACAATCTATAACTGAACATTTTACCTTTATTAAGACTATAATCCACATTATATTAAGATTTCCATCTGTGAGAAAAAAATATCTGCCACCATTACTGCTAATGTGCACATAGATGCACAACTAATGTCAAATTTAACAAAGTAAGTTAAGTGGGGAAGAGATGTTTACTGTCCGAGAAGTTTCGTATAATGACTATTATGGGTAGCGAACACTGGCATCAATTTAGTATGCGCTTGCCAGATCTGAAACTAGTTTATAATTGTATAATCTAATATCCAGTAAAGTGGCTAATGACGATTATTTTATAAGTTCATCTCAAGTTTTTATACATATCATTTTAATTTTAGGACATGGATACCTATCTATTAAAATATTAACAGGACTTTTTTTCGAATGACTGCCATGTGTTTTTGTGGGCTTAATCAAATATGTTTTATTAATCATAAATACTTTGTATATTGGACAATGTACTGAATAGAATGTTAGAGTAATATGTCTGTAACATTCATGACTATAGAAATCCAGTGATATTTTGATGACTGCGATTTAAAAAATTCAATTCACTCGATGGCAACAAATTTAGGTTGGTGCGAACCAAAGGCGGGAAAAATAGCAGACACATTTTTTATTTCCCCCCATTATTAAGCCAGTACACTCTAAGTCAAGAATATCGCCATTATTAAGCCAGCACACTCTAAGTCATTATTAAGCCAGCACACTCTAAGTCATTATTAAGCCAGCACACTCTAAGTCAAGAATATCGCCATTATTAAGCCAGCACACTCTAAGTCAAGAATATCGTCATTATTAAGCCAGCACACTCTAAGTCAAGAATATCGCCATTATTAAGCCAGTACACTCTAAGTCAAGAATATCGCCATTATTAAGCCAGCACACTCTAAGTCATTATTAAGCCAGCACACTCTAAGTCAAGAATATCGCCATTATTAAGCCAGCACACTCTAAGTCAACAAGAATATCGTCATTATTAAGCCAGCACACTCTAAGTCAAGAATATCGTCATTATTAAGCCAGCACACTCTAAGTCAAGAATATCGTCATTATTAAGCCAGCACACTCTAAGTCAAGAATATCGTCATTATTAAGCCAGCACACTCTAAGTCATTATTAAGCCAGCACACTCTAAGTCAAGAATATCGCCATTATTAAGCCAGCACACTCTAAGTCAAGAATATCGTCATTATTAAGCCAGCACACTCTAAGTCAAGAATATCGTCATTATTAAGCCAGCACACTCTAAGTCAAGAATATCGTCATTATTAAGCCAGCACACTCTAAGTCAAGAATATCGCCATTATTAAGCCAGCACACTCTAAGTCAAGAATATCGTCATTATTAAGCCAGCACACTCTAAGTCATTATTAAGCCAGCACACTCTAAGTCAAGAATATCGCCATTATTAAGCCAGCACACTCTAAGTCAAGAATATCGTCATTATTAAGCCAGCACACTCTAAGTCATTATTAAGCCAGCACACTCTAAGTCAAGAATATCGCCATTATTAAGCCAGCACACTCTAAGTCAAGAATATCGTCATTATTAAGCCAGCACACTCTAAGTCATTATTAAGCCAGCACACTCTAAGTCAAGAATATCGCCATTATTAAGCCAGCACACTCTAAGTCAAGAATATCGTCATTATTAAGCCAGCACACTCTAAGTCATTATTAAGCCAGCACACTCTAAGTCAAGAATATCGTCATTATTAAGCCAGCACACTCTAAGTCAAGAATATCGCCATTATTAAGCCAGCACACTCTAAGTCAAGAATATCGTCATTATTAAGCCAGCACACTCTAAGTCATTATTAAGCCAGCACACTCTAAGTCAAGAATATCGTCATTATTAAGCCAGCACACTCTAAGTCAAGAATATCGTCATTATTAAGCCAGCACACTCTAAGTCAAGAATATCGCCATTATTAAGCCAGCACACTCTAAGTCAAGAATATCGTCATTATTAAGCCAGCACACTCTAAGTCATTATTAAGCCAGCACACTCTAAGTCAAGAATATCGTCATTATTAAGCCAGCACACTCTAAGTCAAGAATATCGCCATTATTAAGCCAGCACACTACAAGTCAAGAATATCGTCATTATTAAGCCAGCACACTCTAAGTCAAGAATATCGCCATTATTAAGCCAGCACACTCTAAGTCAAGAATATCGTCAGGACTGGAGCCTCTCTGCAAAAACTCCAGTCCCTTGTGGTACTGTACCAACTAACACAAAATCTTAGGTTAAGTAATCCCTAAATCGAAATAAAAAGAAATATTAAGGTTTACAGTGAAATATTAAGGTTTACAGTGAAATTAATAACCAAACTATGTCTACTCTAATGAAGCCTCCTAATTTTGACAGCTAAGTTCGGGTAGCATATGTATTAATATTTTCTTAGCTAAGAAAGTATCTAAATAATTTCCGAATTTTCCCAAGATAACAAGATCTTTCTCTGAAAATGGATGATCAGAACTGTGAGAGTGATTTCTAACAGCAGAGAAAGACATTTTGTTGAGGAATTGGTCAGTACGTAAACTCTTCCCCATATGCTCAAATATACTTACTTTGAACGCTCGAGTACTGCAACCAATATCAGTGAGGCCTTCAATGTGCCCCAGATTACTTGTATCCTTCTCTAGTACTTAGTTGCTAGCGTTTGTGTGTATGGTATCTAACTACGTGTTCACGAGTCGGAGCGGGTGGTGGTGGATGGGATATAATTCCACATGAAGCCATTACTTTTAAGCTCCTCGGATGTCTAGTTGGTTAGGTGCTGGAGTGCTGCACTACTGGCCTGGGTTCGAACCCTCGCTGGAGCATGACACAAAATATTAATTACAGCTTGGACATGGAAATTTGTATACAATATTTGAGCAGATGGAGTCGTGGATTCGGTCCTTTATCCTGAACATTGATCCTAATATGAAATAATTGACAAATACAATTTTGAAGTTTACAGCTAGATATCTAGATTTTAAGAAAGGCAATAATATCTTTTTATATTGAAAATTGATTTTACCGTAGAATGGCATTTTTATGTACTTGGTCAGCTTGGGAACAATCTGGAAACTCTTCTCAACACTTTGTTTTCTACATAGAGTACAGAAGGATAGAGAGGAAAGAGAGACGCTAGAAATCTGAAAATAGCGTGCCGTGCCGCGCGTTCGAGAGATGGCAGCACGATCGCAAAGGAAAACGGGAGGGTCCCCATTAATTTGTAATAATCCCTACCTTGTACTAATAACGCTATTAATAATCAATTCTACGCTATCCAGAGACTCTATAGACATGACAGAGTTGAATATACATAAGTAGAGGCTACTGTAAAGGCCAGATCATCTTGAAATTGTTGTCATTATGAGGAGGTTCACAGCCACGTCTCTTATACCTCCACCATTGTTGTTGTGAGAGTGGGGAGTTGCTAATGTCAAACATGCTGGGCCAAAATATCCCTAGATGTCATAAGTATAACCTATGAACGTATTTCGTGAAATGTCCTGTTTTAGTGCAACTTTATAAATTAACATCTACATAACATGTAACTAATAATATATATTCAAAAGTACATGTTAATTATTGTTGTGTTGCTTGTAGTTATACAGCTTACATCATATATAAGTATTTTTTATAATGTATATGTTTCCTTATATTTTCCTCTTGTTTTTATATATCTAATTTATTTCAAATAATTTACAAGTGTTTTTACCAACATTAAATCACTCTTAAAGACATTCCCGCTCTAATCAAGCCCCTCATTTTGCACAATTTCCCTTAAACTTTGGCAACACTGCAGACAAGACAGGTGCACAGATATCAAGGAGTATCTAATAAGGAAAAACGACTGAGGTGTTTTGGTTGTATGCCCTACAACAGTGCTGCCTAATCAAATCCCAAGGACGCGCAGCAAAATAACCGTGTGACATCACGCTTTCCGTTCTATCCTTCTGTACTCTATGGTTTTTTAAAAAGGAACTGTTTGAGAATGTTATCAAAGATATTAGCATTATAAATATTACACATGAAATACTTTCTCAGGACTTCAAATTCTTTATGAAGGAGGTTATAGTTTGAGCACAAATTGTAGGCCCTAGTTATTAAAGTTTTAATTGAATTAATCTTATATAATTTATATCTGGAAAGAAACTGAACCATCTGAGTTCTAAACCAGTGAAAGTTTTCTTTCTAAAACATTAGTAGTCAAGCCTGTGCTAGATTTCGAAATCAGTATATATGTCTTGAAAACTATAGCGAGTTATTACATTCAATTTCCTTAGTAAATTTCATGCTCACGTGTTGACAATATTATTTTTATTAATCTCACCACCACACCCCCAATGAAATTAATTAAAGTATATATGATCCACCGGGATTCGAACCCGGGTTATCACACACATATTTTTGCCACCTTAACCATTACACCACCAGGACGGTTAAAGGTTTATGCACACGCCTACGACTTATTATCCAATTTAGATATTCAAGAAAATTGTTTATATCTTCCTTACATTTGAAAATCATGAAATTATCATCTACCAAACGTCTGTAGTAAATGGATCTAAAGTGTGATGACCAATTTTGCAACCAAATGTTTTCGTTATGACACAGGAATATATCAGAGAAAACGGGACCTAAGCATGATCCCATACTTAATCCGTCAACTTCCTTATACAGTTCATTGTTAAATATAATGCGAGAGTCAGATGTGGCAAATTTTGATAAATTGCTGATTACCTTTTTACCTAGGCCAATACAAGAATCAGGTGTTAATATACTGATAATTATGTCAATGGTTTCATTTAGTGGTATTATGGTTATTTAGATATTTTAAGTGGACTGTATTAATAATTAAATAACTCACATAGAATAAATTTACCTTTATATGATGAAAGCTCAGATGGTGATCCTAAAGATGGCGGAAGGTAGGCTAGGTGAACTCAAAGGAAAGTAGCTAGAATAGGCTAAATTAGAGAGTATTTACGTTAAAGTTTCATGACAACTAATTATGATGATGTGACATTGATTAGGAGATGGAAGTGAAGCTAAAACACCTGAAAATGAGACAATGAGAATAAAGTGCTTAATGTGTGTCAGGGACGGAGGATGGGTGGAGAGTGAGGTCGAGGGAGTCGTCTTTGAGCCCCTTATGACTTGTCCGTGCACGCGCAGAGCGTACGGTAAATGTATCCCATTCTTACACAATGAGATACAGTACATGGAAACAATAATAATAAGCAATACAGTAATATATGGGAATTATAATCCTACAATACTTGCCCATATTCAACTGTAGAATAACATATTCTTCCCGAAATATGTAACGTTCAACCTAAGGTTACGGAAGCGTTCAACTTAAACTACGGAAGGATACGTAACGCTACATTAACCCAAATTACGTAGCATTGATACTGTTCATACTAAATAGAGTATATTGAGTATGGACAGATATATTGGTAAATAGGGATTGTATATTACAACTTGCCATTACAAAGACAGATGGTAATTTAAACGTAAGAATTTCATTTACAAATGACTGAGAATTTTATAAGTAAAACAGATCAAATTTGTTCATTCTAGGATCACAACAAGTCACCTAATGATGGACGAGGCATCCGAAATATTGTGAAATTCAAACGTTTGTTAATAAAGCCAAAGAAAAGATAGCTCTTTTCTGGTTCTTTACTGTCCTCTTTTTAACTCCTTCAGACATATTATGTTCCAGTAAGTCTACGGAGGCGGGAGCCCGGTATCCTTGCCACCGCCTCGCACTACACTCACAACAACACTGCGGCCGTTAGAATTATCGGAGGTGGCTGAGTTTGCCACCATCGTAAGCTAACTTATCGGACTTACTGAGCTCCATATGACGCTAGAGCGTCATATAACTTATTAGAGAGCCATGAAGATAAGTCCATATGATGCACTAGCGTCATATGAGTTTTTGGCGCACTCGGCCATATGACGCGGTAGCGTCATATATGTCTGAAGGAGTTAATATATATATATATATATATATATATAATGCAGTATATATATATATATATATATATATATATATACTGTATATACAAGTTCACTTTATTTTATAAATAAATACAAAATAATTTATCATTAATGATTTATATGACATAAAGTAAAATATTCAGTGTCGTCCAAGCCAATCTCCTAGTTTAGATCCAGGAATGTTAAAATTATTAACATATTAGTTTTCGGGGTGAAATACATACATATCATTTTAAGAATGAGTGTTCCACACTTACATGCAGTTTCAGTCGCTTGTCCTAATGGCGGCGTTCCAGGCAACCCTGTTAAGGGCTGCTTCACTTGTCAAGTTTTTGGATTTGAGATCGCACGTATAGTCCTATCCCAGGTCTTCCTTGGTCCTCCCCTTGGTGCAGCTCCCTCCACAATTACAGACCTGCAACTTTTCACCAATTTTTGTTCATATATTCTCTCCACATGCCCATACCATTCCAGTCTACTTGTACACATCTCCTCGCTAATACTCTTTATACCTTGTTATTCTATCCTGCCGTTTGGCCCCACACATCCATCTCACCATTCTCATCTCATTACGTTCCATTCTGTTGACATCCTCTACTTTAACGGCCCATGTTTCTGAGGCATACACCTTTCCCTTCATGGGGAGAGGCATTCTTTTCATGGTCAGAATTGGCAGCAGTTCTCTGAACTTCCCCAGCCACATCTAATTCTAACGACAGTGGCAGCCTCGGCCCCACCACCAGCAGAGATGGTGTCTCCTAGGTAACAAAACTTGTCCACTAGCTCCAATGACTCATTTCCAAAATTCACAGCCACAGGATCATCATTCACGTACACAAGCTCGCCCTTGCACACAACGCACTCAAATTTCTCGATTTCTGACTTATCCTTTGGCTGGGGGGGTCCTTTTATTCTACTACAGCGCTTACTCCCATGGTGCACCCAACATCGACAGATGCTACACTGAATCGAGTTAGCGCCCACACCCTTTTCACACACTGCACATGGGTATGCACTGCTCTTTTCCACATTGCATCGTCTCAATCTACAATGCATAATCTTGGTTTTGTTAATATTGACTATTAAACCCTTGCTCGCCATGCCCTCTCTCCATCTTCTGAATTTGGCCTCAGCATCTTACACATTGTCAGCTATTAGGACTAAATTTTCTGCATAAAACAGTTCCCACAGGAGTCTGGATCTAGAAACTCTAGGCAGTGCCTCCAGGACCATAATAAAGATAAGCGGGCTTAACACTGAACCCTGATGAACTCAAACACGGACTGTGAACTCCTCACTCAGTACACCTTTCACCCTCACCGCAGTTCGTGAATCCTCATACATCTTCATTATCACACGCACCAGCCACTCTTCCACACCAAGTTTCCTCATAGCCCACTGCACAACATCTCTAGGCACCCTGTCAAAGGCGTTCTCCAGGTCTACAAGCACAAAGTAAAGACCCCTGCCTTTTAGTAAGTATCTTTCCTGTATCTGCCTGACTATGAAGATAGCATTGGTTGTACCACGTCCTGGCATAAATCCAAACTGCATATCATCAATGGAGATGCTTTGCGGCCATTGCCTGATCAAACCCTCAAAGACTCTCTCACAGAGCTTCATGATTTGGTCAAGCTTTTTCAGGCCCCTATAATTACCTTTATCTAGCGCATCCCCTTTTCCTTTGTATATAAATTATTTACTATTACACTTTTGTGCCAATCCTCGGGGGTTTTCTCATCTTTAACCCTTTATTAGCGGCTCACCACATAAGTCGTATTTAATAAAGCTGGACTATGTGGCGGCGCTCGACATAGGTCGAGTGGCAATTTCAGCACGTAATGTTGCTGAGAGAGAGAGACAAGTGGTGGCAGGAGAGTAGCGAGCGTATGACTGCTCCAGACCACCGCGGCGAACATACTGACACGAATCCCAGCTCCCTCCTCCCTCTCTCACTCGCTATATAAGGAATTGTATCGGGAAAGTGGCTAATTACATGCTTTTTGCACTCGCGTTGCACGGTTATTGCAAGAAAACTAGCCATCATAAAAGGATCGTTATGGTGTCATTCGAAAGCTCTGTTTATGCCCTTTCAGGGATAGGTACTTGTTTTACGTTCTGGGTCTTATTTAGGCATGAAAATGATCACGTAAACAGCCCTATTTTGGCTAAAAACACCCCGCTGGGCGGTACATATAAATAAACCGCATAGGCCGCTCGTAAGGTGTTAATAATGGTGTTTATCATCTCAGTGACTAAGTTGACACCAGTCTCCCCTGAGGCTTTTATCATCTCAGCGACAATGTCAGAGCACCCTGGTCTTTACCGTCCTTCATTTTATTGATTGCGTCGCTCACTACAGCTGGTGCTATCAAAAGAGGGGGTTCAAATATTTGTTTTTCGATACTAAGCTGTTCCTTATCCCATTCAAACTCTACATTTAGCAATCGTTCATAGTGTGCCTTCCATGCACCTATAATTTCATCTTCTGCATAAACAATCTTCCCATTATCGTTTCTAACACACTGTTCACCTATAATATCCCTACTGTAATTTTTAACTCGCCTAGCTAGGTTGAAGATCCCAGGGATTTTCCGTGTTACACACTGCTTCGAGGACCAGGTCCTTAATGCCTTTTTTAGCATTGTAAATAACTTCTGGCAGTTCGTTTAGCTTCCTGGTATTCCTCCTTACTGCCTCCCTTCTTCCATGCTTTGAAGCATCTCCTTATCTCTTTCACAGCATGTTCTACCTAATCGTTTCACCACCAGGAGGTCTTATTCCTTGGGTGAGCCTTTGTTTTCCCATAAACTTTGTCAGTGGCAGCGAGAAGGCTATGCTTAAGGGGAGGTTTCTAGTTTGTTTCCTATTCCTCCAGCAATCTTAAAATGTCACCCCCTTGACACCGTTTCAAGATAAATTTGTACATTTTTCGGTAGAAAAATGTCCCGGCCGAAGGCCGGTTACTCTTAAATTACAGGCTCGCTATCGCTCGCCAGGATAAAATCGACACCTAAATTGCACGAAAGGTCTTAAAATTGACAGAATGGGGCAGAAATTCTTAAAATCACCAAACTAATGGGGCAAACGTCTTAAAATCTCAAAAGCAATTGGGCTAACCATGAGGGAGAAAGGGGTCAAGAAAAAAATCCCTCAAGTGGAGACCTCCCCTTAAGGAAATTCCATTGACTATTTACATCGCTAGGCCTAGCTTCCTTATTTCTATTCATTTTCTCCAGTTCACTATGAAACCTGTCCCTAACTTCCTTATCCTTCAGCAGCCACACTCTCCTTTTGGGCATGTATACCTTCTTGCACTCAGGATCTCTGTGTAAGCTCTTGTCGCACACAAGTAGCTTATGCTGGGGGATACATTCGTTGCTCGGGATGACCTTTACATCCCGAACCAGTTTCCAGTCTTTAGTGTTAACCAAGATGTAATCTATCTGGCTACTGGAGACCCCAGAGTTATATGTGACCAGATGGCTCTGGAATGAGGGTGGATGGGACTCGTTAGCCTTGGTCGGCAACTCATCTAGGGGAGACAACCTTATACAAATCCGGGTGGATGGGACTCATCAGCCTTGGTTGGCAACCTGTCTAGGGGAGTAAACCTGATGCAAATCCGTACTGCTTACCTAAGGGTAAGGCAGGTTAGTGGATGGATTAGCCGAACACCACTGTAGAAAAATAGTGCTAACAAGATACACAGAGGGCCTCGGAGTCGGACGGATCCTAAATTGAGTGGTCAATCCCGTAAGTCCTTCACTAAACTGGCTCAGGTTGTCCCTCTCACAGGGAATATGTCCGCTTGGGGGCATTCTGTGTATGGCCAACCTCGTAAGGGGATTAAGGCGTCCAGCAATAGATAGATAGATAGAGATGGCTCTGTCTTTTCTTGAACTTAGTGTTACATACAACCATGTTGAGTGCAACGCATGACTCCAGTATATATTCGCCTTCCAGATTCCTCCTTCCGTAACCATTTTCTCCATGTACTCCCTCGTATCCATCTGTAGATACTCCCACGTGACCATTCAGGTCCCCTCCCAGGATTGTTATTTCATTCTCCGAGAGGCCTGAAATGACACTGACGGTGTCATTCCAGAAGTCCTCTTTTATCTCTTTCTGTAGGCCAGCCTGTGAGGCACATGCAGATATCACATTCGGAATTAATTCACCAACTTTCAACTTCAAGACAATCAGCCTTTCACTAACTCTCGTAATCTAAAGCACACTTTCCATCTACTCTTCAGCCACCAGAACACCCACTCCTCCTTTCGCTTTATCAGTCTCAACCCCTTTCCAGTAGATCCTATATATTATCTTTCTTCCAACAATCCACTGTGCCCCATACCCTTTCCAGAGTATTTCCTGGGCACAGCAGACGTTCACTCGACTCCTCTCACACATCTCACCCACTTCATTTGCATGCAGATTTAAACTAACAACATTCACACTAGCAAGTCTGAGACTGTGGGGGGCAATTGTCCGTATCCTGTGCGGTTTTGGATCATCGGACTTATGTTGTTTCTCTTTAGGTTAGTCATAATTGGTGATAAGGATGGCAAATGGGCATCACCCCCCTCAAAACTCCGGATCCTGTCTATCCCGGGGACTATTCCCAAACCTTCCCCCAAGAGATTACAAGGGGGTAGGATGCAGTGGCCTCGGTGTACCCCACCAGAACCAGCCACAAGGATGCACCCCATGCGTGTACACGGCTCTACGACTGGTCTGTTATTTTTCACTCACTACTCAGTGACAGGGAAGCCTCCTGGAGTGCTACCACCAGGTTTGGGCCCCTATACTGTTGAGCAGAGAGTGCCAGTCCGAAGAAACACTATGCACTGTACTCTCTGGATCCATTTCGTCCAGGTTGGGCCCAAGGCGCCAGGTCCGGTTCTGGAGGGAGCGACATCCACCGCCAGTGTGCCGCCATTAGGCAACTTGGACTAGAACAATGAAGCCCTGTCACAGTGCTACCATATGAGACACAGCCAGCACCAATAACAAGGCTTCATTGTATAGTAATGGCTGTTGGTCCACAAGTCTAACGCCATCTCCACTATTAGTCGTCTTGTATGACAGCAGTAGGATGCGGGGAGCATATTATTTTTTTCCTCCACAGTAAGTGAAAACCCCCTTACCCCTTGGGCGGCCTTACCCCCTGGGGGCTGTAAGTAGTGTCCCCTTTATAAACCGTTTACAACTCAAAGTCTATCTATCTATCTATTGCCGGACACCTTATTCCCCTTAATGGGGGTGGCCATACACAAGATGCCCCCAAGCGGACTTATCCCCTGTAAGAGGGACAACCCATGCCAGTTTACTGATGGACTTACAGGATTGACAACTCAATTTAGGGACCCTAAATTGAGTTGTCAATCCTGTAAGTTCTTCAGTAAACTGCCATGGGTTGTCCCTCTCACAGGGGATAAGTCCGCTTGGGGGCATCTTGTGTATGGCCACCCCCATTAAGGGGAATAAGGTGTCCGACAATAGATAGATAGATAGACTTTGAGTTGTAAATGGTTGTTGTTGAGTTGTCCGACTCCGAGGCCTTTTATGTATTTTTTTAGCACTATTTTTCTACAACACTTACAACTCAAAGTAATTTCTGCTAATACCAAGCATTTTTGTATTTTTCTTTCAACATAGGAGAGACAGAAGGTATCTTGGAAGAAGCAAATTACGATCCTCAAGTAGTCTGCAGATATTACTGTCATATGTTAGTAAATAAAATTAATGTTGAATGATAAATTAAATCAAACAATGTGGGCATTACAAAGTTATTACCTAATGTTATTTAATTAATTGTACATTCGTGCACATTTATTCAGATATAAACATATTCGAAGCGGTCTTGGGTTGAATTGAATCTCTTTACTAATTTTTACTGGGTATTTGCATTTCAGAGATTCGTTTAAAATGTTCAAGACTTCAAAATCGATGAGAATTAATTACTACTACTGTGCAGTCTGGGACTAAAGTCGTGGTATGGATTTACAGCCATCCAGTAGTGCCCTCTGACGGCGGTATTCAAAACAATTCGAGATATGATGTTTTTGGCTCTCCATAGATGGCTTTGTTTGACACGTCCAGGTAGCTCCAAAAGTAAGCGAGAAACGTCCTGTTTTTTGGTGGATTATGACCGCGCCAACTAGAAAATACACACACACACACACATACACACACTACTGCCTTATCAGAATGCAAGGAATATTAGTATGCTCTACAACTATAATTAACGTATAATCGAGTGATGCCAGTTTTACTCTTGCATAGGAATATAATACACAAATAAATTTGAATACTGTATTAAGATGCCGTTCCGGATATTAATGATTAAAAATAACTAATGGTCAAACATAGCAATGTAGATAAAGCACACCGAGTGTTCTAGCTTACTAAGGAAATGGTATATAGTGGATAAAGCACACCGAGTGTTCTAGCTTACTAAGGAAATGGTATATAGTGGATAAAGCACACCGAGTGTTCTAGCTTACTAAGGAAATGGTATATAGTGGATAAAGCACACCGAGTGTTCTAGCTTACTAAGGAAATGGTATATAGTGGATAAAGCACACCGAGTGTTCTAGCTTACTAAGGAAATGGTATATAGTGGATAAAGCACACCGAGTGTTCTAGCTTACTAAGGAAATGGTATATAGTGGATAAAGCACACCGAGTGTTCTAGCTTACTAAGGAAATGGTATATAGTGGATAAAGCACACCGAGTGTTCTAGCTTACTAAGGAAATGGTATATAGTGGATAAAGCACACCGAGTGTTCTAGCTTACTAAGGAAATGGTATATAGTGGATAAAGCACACCGAGTGTTCTAGCTTACTAAGGAAATGGTATATAGTGGATAAAGCACACCGAGTGTTCTAGCTTACTAAGGAAATGGTATATAGTGGATAAGCACACCGAGTGTTCTAGCTTACTAAGGAAATGGTATATAGTGGATAAAGCACACCGAGTGTTCTAGCTTACTAAGGAAATGGTATATAGTGGATACAGTATACAAAACCTTGTAAGTGAATGGTATATAGTGAATGGTATATAGTGGATACAGTATACAAAACCTTGTAAGTGAATGGTATATAGTGGATACAGTATACAAAACCTTGTAAGTGAATGGTATATAGTGGATACAGTATACAAAACCTTGTAAGTGAATGCAACATAAGTATATAGCCTATTACAATGTAGTCATATTTCATGTAGGATTTATATATAGAGTTAGTTTACACACTTTTTTTGAAATATATTATACCCAGTGGATATTGGCAATACTATGCCTTTTTGCGTAAACAATCTACTCAACTTGATCATGCTGTGACGTATTCTACTCAACTTGATCATGCTGTGACGTATTCTACTCAACTTGATCATGCTGTGACGTATTCTTGTATCTGATTATTTCTCAAACGTTACCCAACTCCTCCGTCAGTGGTGGCAAATAACAATCTATGCTTCACTAAACCTACCATAGTTCCCTGGCAGTGCTCTTTCCATGATAATAGAAGGTAGTGGACTGCCTTGATTCACCTGAGACTCGGCAACACTATGATCATACATGGCTTTTTGATATCTGGGGATGTCCCCACGGTTTACCCTTGTTGCCAGGTTCCAGTCACAATCCAACATCTTTTGATAGACAGCTCCTAGTTATTATTTACAAGGACACGCCAAGTTTCGACTCTATTTGGAGATCTATTCAGTTGTCAAGAGCGGTTATGAGAGTCAAAACTTGTCGCGTCCATGTAAATAATAAAAAATAGTTTTCCACCAAACATTCAAACATTCACTCAAGTGTGAGTATCTCTCCTCAAACTCGTATTTCTCGGGGTAGTGGGAAGTGGAGGGAGGGATCGGGTAGAGGGAGGTGAAGGGAGGGGGTAATGAGAGGTGGAGGGAGGGAGGGGGTAGTGGGAGGTGAAGGGAGGGGTAGTGAGAGGTGGAGGGAGGGGGTAGTGAGAGGTGAAGGGAGGTGATGGAGGGGGGTGGTGGGAGGTGAAGGGAGGGGTAGTGAGAGGTGGAGGGAGGGAGGGGTAGTGGGAGGTGAAGGGAGGGATAGTGGGAGGTGTAGTGGACGGAGGGGTAGTGGGGGGATGGGAGGTGGAGGAGGGTAGTGGGAGGGGTGGATGGGAGGGGTAGTTAGGGGGAGGTGGAGGGGGGAGGGTACAAAGGAGTACAACAGAGTACAAAAAATCAAGCAAGGAACACAGTGACCCTTCTAGGTTGCTTGTCCTCAAATACACTGAGAATCAAGTGTCCAAACAGTGGTTTAGTGTGCTCAAGGGAACATTGGAAAGGAACTACTGCCGTTCCAATAACCTGGCAGGACTAGGAAGGTAGTAGGGGACATGGGTTAGTAACTGAGGGGAGATAAAGTTATTAATTTACAAACGCAGTCAGTCGCGGGTTTGATGCGAGATATTTGTCTAAGCGGAATTTAAATGAATCAACGGTGCTGCAGTCTATAACTTCGGGGAAGCCCATTCCACAAGTTGACAACTCGATTGAAGAAGAAATTCTTAGATTCGTGCGAGTTAAAAGATTACCAATAATTTTGCAACCGTTTCCCCGCGTGTAATTAGATTGGTCGATAGTGAAGTACTTACTACAGTTCATATTGTCGATGCTTTGATGATTTGAACACTTGAATTAAGTCGCCTTAATCTGCGCTGGGTTAAAGGAAATAGATTTAATTCTCTAAGACGCTCTTCGTATGGTTTGTTCTTTAGGCTAGGTATCATTTTGGTAACTCTACGTTGGTAACGTTTGGTAACTCTACGTTGGGTAGTGGGAGGTGAAGGGAGGGAGGGATAGTGGGAGGTGGAGGGAGGGGGTAGTGAGAGGTGGAGGGAGGGAGGGGGTAGTGGGAGGTGAAGGGAGGGAGGGATAGTGGGAGGTGGAGGGAGGGAGAGGGTAGCGAGAGGTGGATGGAGGGAGGGGGTAGTGGGAGGTGAAGGGAGGGAGGGATAGTGGGAGGTGGAGGGAGGGAGAGGGTAGCGAGAGGTGAGGAGGGATGGGTAGTGGGAGGTGAAGGGAGGAGAGGGATAGGGGAGGTGGAGGGAGAGGGTAGCGAGAGGTGGATGGAGGGAGGGGGTAGTGGGAGGTGAACGGAGGGAGGGATAGTGGGAGGTGGAGGGAGGGAGAGGGTAGCGAGAGGTGGATGGAGAGAGGGGTAGTGGGAAGTGAAGGGAGGGAGGGATAGTGGGAGAAAGGCTTTATTTATTTCATTGGAGGTGTTTGCAGTTGGAGTGAAATTAATAATAAATAGATTGTAGGGTTTGGCGTTTCAATATGGGCAGCTTATATTACTCATAGAGTAAACTAAAATAAAATGTAGTCTGTACATCTTGATTTTAAGAAGATTCCTCTCGTGTAACAAGATGTGCATTATTAGGCAGCATGCTACAACATGATTAACAAAATAGGGACACATTTTGTAATGGGTAATGCACTGGGTAAGTTGCCTTGAATAGTGGAAAGATATTCTCGAGTTTATATATGCAGAAAGTTAAAACAAGTATTTTATATATATATAAGTTTTATTTTGTAAGCCAATAATCTTAACATGGTAGAAAATACAGCCTACTATCATTCAGAATTATTAACTGGTAAAGAAAGGATGCTTGACCTGCTAAGCAAAGATAAATAGAACACCTAACACAAATAATTGTGTCAAGGAGTTCTCGAGGGCACCGAATTTAATGTGGAGGAGATGGCTTATGAATCCTTGCATAAAATATTACTATGAAAAGTTATTCAATATTATCAAATACTGACGAGGCCCGATGATTGTCAAACCTCTAAACAATTAGAGGTATGTTGCATAATATATACAATTGACACACCTAGGTTTATTAGAGGTATGTTGCATAATATATACAATTGACACACCTAGGTTTATTATTAGAGGTATGTTGCATAATATATACAATTGACACACCTAGGTTTTTTTATTCTATGCATACAAATAGCTCAACTACCTTATTACAGTCTAGGAGGCTGTTTAAACTTTTCGATAATCCCTAAATCAATCTAATGCCTTATTTTAACCATTATCTGTTATTATACATAATTAGAAAGTATCCATGGAAACAAAGGGGTTAATAAGACCTAATTTGACATATGAATCATTGGATGTTTACGTTATCTCCCTACACCCTAAAGTACTAAAACAGCTATAGTTCTGTTCTCCAAGCTTATGAGCGTTTCAAAATCTTTCACTCTCCTCCATAGAGATATGAGATATAGACGGTATGGGAATAACATATGGATTATATGTATTACACTACGACCAAACTTTGTTGAAGGAGGTATGCAATAGTGAAACATATTAACGTTTGTAGTGGTATTATTTTAATAATAAAAAAGTAGTCGGGATGATCGAAGGGTGGTGTGATACAGGCCAAGGTTGGGCAGAGGGATCTCCAACACAATTTACTGTATTGAATGATGGAATTATATATATCGCAATATTGCTTTATTACAGTATATACTGTATATTAATATTCTTATAGGTAATCCTTTAATTGTTACCTTCTATTGTTCTTCGACATTATATTAATATCATACATTTTGTGTTTTAATTAATGTTATGTTACACCACGTTGTCATTCCTATGAACCATACCATATTCAGTTACATTATTTGTATTGTATTGTTAGTAACCTTATCTCAATGATATATATGAATTATTGGCACTAGCAATGCCGTCATTTGACGACCCATACTATAAACCCCCATTATTGGTCATATTATTCGCATGAATAAACTACTGTGTGTTGTTGTTGTTGTTCCCTAAGCTGCCTGGCCGAACAGCCCCGAGTCCCTGAGGAAGGCCATGGCCACGATCGGGCTTTCCCACAGAGCTCTCACTGAGTGTAGATTGTGTTGTTGGCGTAAGTGGTTGTGTGAAATGCAGTCTTCTATGATGTGTTTAATGGTATGGGGTGCTGTGTTACATCCTGGGCAGGCGTCGACAACGGAGTCATCCAGTCTCTTCTGATAGCTCAGGAGAGCTGGATGGTGTCCGCATCTCAGCCTGGCCAGGTGGACTCTGTCCTCGCGAGGAAGGGAGGATTCGGAAGGATGGATTTCTGGAGGTCGTGCATGCAGCTGCGTGTTGTCTGTGAGTGAGTGGATGGATCGGCGTGAGATATGAGTATGGATGTGCTTCTGGAAGTTGGTTCGGAGTGGGCAGGGAGGGAGAGAGGACAATAATTGTGTGTGATACTGTGTGCTGGGTGTTGTTTTGATATTTCTTGGTGTCTGTGGGTGTGTTGCCATGTAGTTTAGTGGGTGGTCTTGGTTTGTGGAGGCTGCTGCCAGGAATTGAGTGCCTCTCATGTCCAGATGGTCTTTGACTTTGAGGATTTTGGTTTCTTGATGTAGGTGATCTGTGGGTGCAGTAGCTGTGCAGCCTGTAATGATCTTCAGGGCTTTGTTTTGAATAGTCTGTAAGGTCTTATGATGTGTTTCAGCTAGGTTAGAAGCCCAGGCTGGGCTTGCGTATTCCATCACTGATCTTATGTATTGTTTATATACTGTGGTGGTAGTTTCTTTGTTGTGTCCAAATTTTGTGTGAGCAAGTGACCTGAGGGCGTTAAGTCTGGGTGTCAGTTTCTTTTTAATGTTTGTGGTGTGCTGTTTGAATGTCATATGAGTATCATATGTTACTTCTAGGATTTTGTGTGTGTGTGTATGTGTTAGGGGTGTGTTGTTTATGGTGAGTTGAGGGATGTATTCGTGTTCTCCTGTCCAGCTTGTGAGCAGGGTTGCGGTGGATTTGGCTTGGGTTAGATTAAGTCTGTTTGTAGGGCACCAGCCGTGTAGTGTGTTGAGATAGGGTTGAAGGAGATCTGTTGCTCTTTTTGGGTCATGGTGTGTGCATGTGAGTGTTATGTCATCTGCATAGGAGGCTAAGTTTATTTGGGGCGTATTGGGTGTAGTTATATCGTGCATGTACAGATTGAAGAGTGCGAGCGATAGGACGGATCCTTGTGGGACTCCGTTTGGAAAGTTTCTGATTGTAGATGACTGACCGGCAAAAGATACGTGTGCACATCTGCCTGCTAGGAAGTTGGCCAGCCACGTTTTTGTGTTGTTGTGCATGTTTGTGTTGTAGATTTTGATTGTTAGGTTGTGGCGGGGGATGGCATCGAAGGCTTTACTAATGTCGAGTGTGGCTAATAGTGATCTGTGTGGTGGTCTAGCTGAGTTGATGCCGTCAAAATCTCTTTGTGTAAGGTCTGTGAGAAGAGTGTTTGTGGAGTGCAGTGGCCTAAAGCCATGTTGTGTTGGAGCTAGGGGTAGGTCGGGTGTAATTAGTTGTAATACTAGGCATTCCATGACTTTGGAGGGGGAGCAATGGAGTGTGATGGGGCGGTGCGAGGAGGGTAGCGTGGGGTCTTTGTTGGGTTTGGGGAATGTGATGATGATACCATGCTTCAAATGTCTGGTATTGTGTTGTGTGAATAGCTGTAGTTTGATATGTTAGTGAGTGCTTGTATGCCTTGTGGTCCCAGGTGTCTGAGGTGCATGTTGCTTATGTTGTCTAGGCCACAGGCGGGTGAGTGCTTGAGATTGTTGATGATATACTTTGTCTGGTGATTGGTGAAGGGTGTATAGTCAGGGTCTGTGGGAAATTGTCTCTTTCGTCAGATGACACGTCGGTCGTCTTTGTGAGGTTTTAGGTGGCTGACATGTGAGAAGTGATTGATGAGAGTGTTTGCTTGTTGTTTACATGAAGGAGTAGAGTCTGTTGTTGTGATTGCGGCATGTGATTGTGTTGTGTTGCTGTTGGAAAGTGTGATGCTGTTTAGTGTTTTGTAGAGTTTTTTGGGGTTTGTTTTGTGATCAAGTGTTTGTAGGAAGTTATTCCAATTTAGTTTTTGTTGTTCTTGTATTTTGTTGTTAGTTTGGGTGTTGAGTGCTTGAATTTGTTGTGTGATGTCTTGTGTGTGGGGTGCTGGGGAGTGTTTCAGTATGTCGCATTGTCTGATGAGGTTTTGAATTTCTGGTGTGAAGTTGGGGTTGTGTCTTTTTCTTTTACCTCTTGGAATGTGTTTCTTGTCAGCGTTTTGGATAGTTTTATTGAGTATGTGTACAGCATTGTTGATGTTAGTGATGGGTGTACTGTTTAGAGTTGTGAAGTGTTGTTCTGTCTCATTTGTGAATGCTTCCCAGTTAGCTCTTTTATAATTGGTTTATGTGTGTTTGTGGCTAGCTGGGGTGAGTCTGGTTTTGGTGGTGATAATGATCGGGAGGTGGTCAGAGCCTAAGGTTCTGACCACCCTCCAGGATGTTGTGGGGGCGAGTTCTGGGGAGCAAAAGGTGATGTCTGGAGATGATGGGTTATAGAGGGCTTGGTGAGGAATATGGGTATGTTGATGGATGTCGTTAAGGATGATGAGGTTATCTGTTTGGTTTTGTAGTACCAGCCCTCTGTCTGTGTCGGGGTTGTCGACAAACCAGGCCGACGTCTTGGCGTTGAAGTCACCACCCAGGATGATGTGTGGGGTGTTAGTGATGTATTGTAAGTGTGGTCTGTATTCATTTGGTACTGTAGGGGATGTTTGGGGAGGGATGTATGTGTTTATGATGGTTATGTTGGAGTTGTTGCCAGTGCGTATTTTAATTGATTTTATTTCTGTTGTGTTATCATTTGGGGGGAGGAGGGATTTGGTTTGTACCCTGGTTAGTATGTATGATATTTCTTTGTGTACCAGGGTGATGAGTCCACCGCCCCCGCCGACAGCCCGGTCTTGTCTGATGGTGGTGAAATTATGAAATGTGGGTGTTTTTTGTGTTGTGCAGAGTTTTGTTTCTTGTAAGATGGCAATGTGTATGTTGTGTTGTTTGATAAAGTGTGAGAGTTCGTGTTTCTTTGTGTTGATGCCATCTATGTTCAATTGGAGAATGTTAATGTTATGTGCACGATGTATGTTAGGTGCTGCTGCACGAGGATGGGTTGGGGGTCGGGGGGGGGGGTGAGGGAGGGGCTGCGGAATGGGATGGGTGAGGTGGGGGTGGGGATTGGGGTGCAGGAGATGGGGGTTGGGATGGATTAGGATGGGGTGTGGTATGTTGAGTTGAGGATGTGGATGGTATGGGAAAGTTAGGTGGGTTAGGGAGGAGAGGTGGACGGGTTTTAGGGGGGGGGGGAGTGGATGATAGGGGAAGGCTAGGTGGGTTGGGGAGGAGAGGTGGACGGGTTTTAGGCAAGGGATTTGACTGGGAGAGGGAGGGGCATGAGGAACAGGTCCAGGTGTTCGTGTAGTGTTTCTTGGAGGCAAGTGTTGTACAGGTGAAGTGGGTCCAGTTCCTGAATGAATTGCAGAGAACTGAACCCTTAGTGTGGTGACTCGAAGTGATGGGTTTTGAGCAAGTTGGACAATTATGTATGTGTACGTGGGTCCTGGGTTGCTCTCAATGTCTCCGGCTAGAAGAAGTCTTCGAGAAATGACAGCCGGAGAGTCATTTCTCGGTGTAGGAAAAACTGTGTGATGTGTGTGTGTGGTGTGAGAGGTGTGGAAATTCCCGGCGCGACCGAAGCCGCTCCAAGGACCCGTGCCCCCAGGGAGGGGGCAGGGGATGGTTGTGACGGTTTGGCTCCCGAAACTGCTCCCCGCTGCCGGCATCCGGTTGTCCTCCACTGGTCGTTGATCTTGTCTCCGGCCGTGGAGGGTCGGCAGCCATCCGCGGATGGCAGCTCCGGGAGGTGGTCCTACGGCGTAGACGCCGCCACATCAGGACCATGATATAGGGGGTAGGGATATACAATATACCTGTATATTAATTATAAAAGAAAATGACACACACCACTTGAAACTCTGAAATGTGTGCCTGTTACATCTGTCATGGATACCCAGTGCTTCTACGCTTCCTTTTACCATTGATATTCCAAATATTCAAATAATGAAGTAGTGTGTGTGTTTGTGTCGGTTTTCTAGTTGGCATGGTCGTAATCCACCAAGAAACAGGAACTTTCTCGCTTACTTTTGGCACTACTTGGACGTGTCGAACAGAGCCATCTATGGAGAGCAAAGCACATCATATATAGGATTGCTTCGAATACCGCCGTCAAAGGGCACTAATAGATGGCTGAAGTTCCATACCACGGCTTTAGTCCCAGACTGGAGTGTACATGGTCATTACAGTGTAATAAGAAGAGATTAATTATTGAAATAATTATTATTTAATTTATACCAACTGATGTAATACAGTTTTGAGAAATCAATCATACCCAATATTTCTAATCTTTTAATCTTTATACCAAGACATAACATATTTCCGTGAATTTCATTAAAAATAGGAATGATCAACCCCAAATGAATCTATGAATCAAAAACTATGCTTCATAAACGATTGAAATGCCTTCTGCTGCGTTCGAATACCCGACCCAGACTTGGGCATCAGCATTATACCCTGTGAACAGAGCTACAAATGTTACATTGTTGCTAATAATTAGTATTATTCTGCTAACCACATGATATCATCACCATATTCTAAGATACTTTGATTTCATAATTGCTAATTATTATGTTCCTTCCAACAACCAACTATACTCCTAAAATCGATTAATGAAATTTACAAACACATGTGGCAGTCCGTGGATTCGAATCCAGGATGCTCACACCGAAAATCAACACCTTATGCATCGCACCACGAAGACAGTTGTGAATGTGTGAATAGGAAAACTTATACTTTCCCATTAGTTAAGTCCATGTTTATCATGTATCAATTATTAAGTGCGTAACTCGTAAAGGGGCCCTCACACAGTCAGGAGCGTGAGCTAGTGGGAGTCTAACAGGAGTCGCTAGAAGTTGCTAGAGTCACTAGGAGTCATCGATTTTCACGGTGAATAGGCCCACGAGTCCGAGTTTTCCCCTACTCCTAGTGACTCTAGCTCGCACTCCTGACTGTGTGAGGGCCCCTTAACCCTGCTTTGCTACATTTCTAAAAAAGCATATATCTCATTATTAACATATTTCTGGGAAAATATGATACAGTACAATAATATATTTATTAGTGGCCCCTCCATCATTGACGAACATGCCTATTACATAAGGCATCCTCTTCAAACGCTAATCCGCCGTAGTTTGAATCTACCGCGCAGAGCATTTAAAACTGAGGAGCCTTCATCATGAGCGCACGCGACCTCACTCATGGCTTCAGTCATTATGAATTGGGTTCTCACTACGAAAAAACTTCGTAAAAAATAAAAAGAAAAAGAAAATAAGAATAACTATCTAATAAGCTTTCCATCATATCGTGGATGTACTTGTGTGGATTTCTGACCAGACGCTGATTCAGGCGTCATTCCTCCTTCTCTGCTCTGCGCTCAGCCTGCCCGGACGTGTCTCCCCACGCTCCGCTGATTCCGCATTTGCTGCGTCCCTAGTGAGTTTTTTCTCATTTGTTTACTCCGGGATGTATCGAGTAAGGTTAGGATATGTGTAGCAGGAGTGTCCTGGGCATGTTGCCCGCAGTGCAGTGTATTTTGGGTCGTGTGTTTGGGGCATCTATTTCGGATGTTCCCTCGTGGTCCTGTTGTGGACATGTGAACTTTTTCACAGTTAGTTAGCTTGTGTTGCAGGCGGCTTTCATTACGCGTTAGTTATTGCTGCCTTTTATCTTTCTGATGAGGTATGCTTTGCTTACTGACGTTCCCTTTGTATTTTTCTTCACTTAGTGAAGTTTTTTCTGGGTCCCGTGTCAGTCTTCCCTTTGCCGGAAGTATTTGCTACAGTGGTGTGTTGGCGGTGGTTCCTGTTGTGATATTTCCAGTGTTTGGTGTATATTTCAACTTTTATTATGCCGTCTACTTAGGCCTAGCCAGCCGCTCGTAGCTTTACCACATGTACAAGTGTTATTGTTTATTATTTATAAATATGCCATACTGTGCCATGTGTATCCGGGTTTTAGTTGTGTATTGGCTAATTCCTCGGACTATGTTTGTTTCCTGGTTTAGTTGTGTATTGGCTAATTCCACGGATTATTGTGTGGACTTAGGTTAGTCGTGCGTGGCTTCCTTCGTGTCCGTTGTACGTTCAGATGGTGTCTGATCGGGGTGGGTTTCCTTCCGGCGGGTTTTTTCTCGGTTTCACCATGAAAAAAACCCGGCCGAGAGCCGTGTTGGGCCACACGTGGTTTTAACACAGGCTGGTGTCCCCGGCGATGAGGTGTCTGTGGCTCTCCAGGACTGCGTCTCTGTTGGTACCTGGTTTCAGGCACCCTTTGATTCCCGGCGGAAATGGCTGTACCCATCTATAAAACGTTGTTCATGCGAACATACGTTATGTAGTTTTTCTACCAGGTTTTACAAAACCACATGAAAAACCTAGCTGTTGTTAAGGGCTTTCCTCCCCGGCGATCTTTTACAAAGAAGTGGGGACAGGAACTTATGGGGTTAACTTTTTGACATCTCACCCGGCGGGTGTACCTTGGTAGGGTGGGATGAACAACTAAGTCATTTAGTTCATTAACCAATCCATTTTAAGTGATGCTATATGTATCGCCGCCTTTATACTTACGGCGATTGAAGGTTCAATTAGGGTTAACATCATTTTTTTTTCACACCCGGGGGGTGCTCCTAGGTGGAGGAAATAAGGAATTTACAAATTCAATTTCGATTTAACCACTTATTTTAGTGATACAATTAGGTATCGCCGCCTTCAACCTTACGGCGATCTTTTTGTGACAATTCGTTAGAAATCAGATCTCGTGTCAGCCTGCCCTGTGTTATTCTACTAAAATATTTCAAGGGCCGGCGTCTTTATGGGGGGTTGTTTTTGTTCCAAAAATTGAATCTTAAGACAGTCACCACCAGAAAGACTATAATCGCCATGCTGGACAATTATATTATGTCAGAGGGTATTCTTCACTTTCGTCAAAAAGATTTGTTTAGATATTCTGAACCCCGCCGCGTAGTGAGCTGTGATCGTTGTGTCATTACATCTCGTTATCCGGTGGGTTATTAACACTTGTATGCGAACATGTTGGGTTAACCTTATGAGCATTAATTCCTGGAAATTTTATTTTTTTCCAGAGCTGGGCTCCGGCGGACCAATACAGACCCGGCGGTAGTTTTCCCCACCAGTCTCTGTCATGGCTACCTCAGCCCCAGTCTTTGCTTTATGCACTACCCCTGCTTGTGCCGGTATCCCTATTTTTGCGCATACCCTTTGCATAAGGTGTGTTAAATGTCTAGACCGTTCAAGGGGTCTCTGGGTAATGCGCAATTGTTCTTTTTGCTCCCAATTAGCTGTCAAGGTCCTTTGCGACAATGATAAGACCGCGGCAGTAGCTTTAAGAGAAGTACGGCAACAGATGGCAGCCTACACTACGATTGTTGCGCATAAATCACTTCAATGTGACAACGTCCCTCTTTGGGATAGATTGCTATTTGAACACCCTCCCCCTAAACGTTCCTCTAGAGTCACGAGTCATAAGCCGGCGGAGACTGGTCAGGGTTCTGTATCTTCTGCTACTACACCAAAACGTCCAAGAGAGCCTACACCCCCGGCGTCCGCCTCCTCGTCTCGGGCGAGATCTCGGTCTAGGTCACCTCTCAGACGCCAGTCTTCTAGTCTTGCCTCTTCACCAGCGAGTAAGAAGAGTAGGACGGAAAGTTCCACCAGTGGTCACGGCGATGAATCCTCCAAATCTAGGAGTAGTTCTCGGTCACACCGTAGCCATAAATCCTCCAAAAAGGATTCCCAGAAACGAAAGTCCTCCCTACATTCACCAGCTTCTAGTGCCTCTCATCGTACCTCTACCCCAGACAAAGTTTGTGTTAGGTCTCAAGGGTCCAGTGCGGTGCCTGTCCCTAAAGAGGATTTACCTATTAATATTTTAACCCTGGAATTGGAAAGTTCAGGGGGTTCAATAATTGAGAATGTTTCAGACTCCCAAGAGAGTGTAGGCCAGGGCCTCGGTGTTTGGCGGTTTGCTCAGCCAGGGTCTGACCACCCACGTCCGACTCAAACGAGTCACACAGTAGCTGATGTCCACAGGGACGCGGCGATCCCATCCTCTATTCCTGACTTATCTTGGCAACAAGGTACCCCAGCTTCGGCGGGGTCTTCTCAGGAGGATCAGGACGAGAAAGACGAGGTTTCAATAATTTCGGAGATGGAAGGGCAAGAGTCAGGCTCAGGCTTAGACGCCGCGCAGGATATTAATGATTCACCTGTAAGTTCATCATCTAACCAATTTGTTACTGCGCAAGAAATTAATGGGCTACTTACTGATGCTTTATCTAAATTTTTTGGCCAACAACAGGAAAACCCCACAATGGACTTGGGGGCTCCCATGACAAGTTCTACGGTACGGCCTCTGATGACTTCGATTGCTTTATCTAAGATCCCTAACCCACCCACTCTGTCACCATCAGTGGTTACTAAGCCTGCTACGGCGGCATTGACAACTTCAAATGTCAGGGTCATCACGGATGTCAATCCACCCCCTCTAGACAAGGCGCCTCTCAGAAAGGTGGCTATGCCCTTGCTTTATGGACCAGACGAGTCATGGGTCCTTTTGACCCCCACTAACCCAGAGCTCGCCCAACCTACCTTGTCAGGGGAACTCCCGGTACCGCGTGAGTGGGTCATCCAGGGCAATAAATCAAAGAAATTAAGGGCCCTGGATAATTTGGGAAATGTACTGGACGTAAACATCAAGGCTATCCCTAGTTACTATCACCAAGACTATTTTGTGTATGCTACTAAGCCAGCTTTACCCCCTGCCTCAGCTTCGAAACTATTTTCAGACTGGTCTAAGCTGGATGGGTTTAATGATATTAAGACTCTGTCAGCTCTCACTCCTGAACTTGATTTACAGACCGTCACAGACGAAGCAGCTAATCCAGTTTTGAAGGTGGGGCAGTTGGGTCCAGGACCTTGGGTAGATTGGGAGATAGAGGCTCAAAACTTTGCAACCACATTTACTTCTAAATCTTCCCACCAGATCCCTCAGGATACTCATTCATGGTTCTCCATGCCGGTAGGTTCTGCCGGCGGAGTCCCGTCAGCTTTGTTTTCTTTCCTAGCTGCCCCTAAGATTAATCTTTGTGAGCTAAAAGACCCTTTCACTACCCCTACCCCTACTCACCTAGACAGAGAATTTAGGCTAAGGGGGAAAGCTTTTCGCCTGTTCTCTCAGTACATAGTGTCTCAACAGGTGGCTAAGTCTTTACTGCGGTCCACTCAGGCAATCGCAGACGCGGATGCCAGAAGATCGGTTGAATTATCCCGGCGACTGCTCCTCCAGTCGTCGATCCAATCCTTGGGTGACATACGCACCGCCTTGCTTGAGGCGGTACGAGCAAGACAAGATCTCAGAATGTCTTTAGTTCGCAAGCTACCTGATCGCATTGCGAATCAGGTGATCATGTCACCAGTGCTTACTCCCTCTTTAATGTCCCCTGAAGTGTGGCGAACGGTGTTCAATATGGCACAGGCCGTTAAGCACAGTCCCACCCCTTCTAAGAAACCTGCATTTAACTTCCCCAAACTCAGGCCAACCGCTAAAGCTCAGCCAGGGGGATCTAAACCCTTTCTTCTGCTTAAGTCCTCCCACTCCCCCCAAGGTCAGTACAGGCATAGACAGGGTAGGTTTTCAGGTCAGAGAGGACGCGGCCAGCATAAGCCAGGTCAGGGCCAGTCTTCGGCCAACACCAGCCAGCCGGCAAAGCGTCCAGCACCACCAACCCCACCATCAAAAAACTAAAGTCTCTCTCACTCCCGGTGCCAACCTTAAGGCCGGAGGACCCGAGGGTAATACAGCCGGCGAACCCTTGTCTGCTAACTGGGTCATTCCGAACGTGTCACCAAGCATGGCCATTAAACACTTGGGCACGGATGGTGGCACGCAAAGGCATCACTTGGCAGTGGCTCCGGCGACCTCGCTTACGTCAGCCGACAACGGCGAATTTTGTTTCTTTAGAGGTGGAGTCACTGGTCCAGGAAATGATTGCCAAGAATGTCATCATCCCGGTCCCCCTAAATTACCCTGTATTCACGTCCAAACTATTTTTGGTTCCAAAAAGGGACAGTGTTCAGATGAGGCCGGTCGTAGACCTGTCTTTTCTGAACCTTCACATTCACAACGAATCTTTCAGAATGTTAACAGTACACCAAATCAGGCTAACACTTCCGCCGGGAGGTTGGATGTGTTCACTAGACCTGACAGACGCCTATTGGCACGTCTCGGTCAACAAAAGATTTCAAAGATTTTTGGCCTTAAGGATCAGGCACCAAAATTTTGTTTTTCAAAGGATGCCGTTCGGCTTGAACCTAGCACCTCGATTATTCACGAAATTAGTCAGGCAAGCCCTGATGCCATTGTTAAAACAGGGGATCAGAGTGTTGTGGTACCTAGACGACTGGATGGTGGTGGCAGAGACACAACAATTATGCGTCAAACATGTCAATATTATTTTAAATCATGTCAAAACTCTAGGCTTCAAGGTAAATCTGGTAAAGTCAAACCTTGTTCCCTCACGAGTAATTCAGTGGATAGGGTTGGTCTGGGACACGGCCGCTCTCACTCTGAGTCAGAGTGTGGACAATCGCAACAGGTTTCGCAGGAAACTGTTCATGTTTTTTCACAGTCTGACTACGACGCGGAGGGTCTGGGAGTCTCTGATAGGCTCTCTCAACTGGATTCAACTAACTGTCAAGTTGGGCCGGTTGAAAGTAAAACGATTAATATTGGAAGGCAACAAATATTTCCCGCTCTTACCGGCGGGAAAATTATGGCCCATCCCGAAATTAATCCACACCTTGCTAGCGGTCTGGGCAAGGAGGGAAACGTTGCACTCAATAATGTCATGGACCTCTCCTCCACCAACGGTATGGGTAGACACGGATGCGTCAGGCACAATAGGGTGGGGATTTCAGTCAAATCAGGGGCACCAGGGTCAGGGGCTTTGGTCCCACTTAGAAATCTCTCACATCAATGTCAAAGAATTACTAGTCCCCTTGTATTTCCTTCAGGCTCACGGCCCGGCGCTACGGGGCAAGTCGGTGGCCTTCAGAATGGACAATCTGAATGCAGTTCACTGTATTCAGAAACAAGGATCAACGAGGTCAAGGGGGTTGCTAAACGTGTCAGAAGAGATTTTTACTCTCGCCAACAGACTAGACATTTACCTTCACGCATCTTATCTCCCAGGCGTAGCGAACGTCTGGGCAGATGCTCTGTCCCGGAGACAGAGCACGACAGTAGAATGGGAGCTCAAGCAACCCATTTTCAACCTAATGATTGCAGAGCTCTCCCATCCACAAGTGGATCTATTTGCGTCCGAGGAGACTCACAAACTCCCTCTATACCTCACCCGCCGGGCGAAAACGCCGGCAGGGGTCCAGACGCCCTAGTGACAGACTGGAACAGATGGAGCTCCATCTATCTGTTTCCGCCGCCAGATGCGTCACTAATGTGCCACGTAGTAAACAAACTACGAGATTATCGAGGCTTAGTCTCGCTAATCGCGCCCCTGTGGCCGGCGCAGTTGTGGTACCAGCAATTGAAAACGTGGTGCCCGGACCCGGTATTGCTCCCGGTCGGGTATTTCCACTTAGACACGATTGGCAACCTAGCGACCTCGCTGACCTTTGCATTATGGACATTCAGGAGGCCAAGTGGCTAGCACCATACGGTAGAGATGTGACCAATAAATTAATCAATCAATATACTCAGTCTACGAAACGACAGTATCACTCACATTGGCAAGCCTTTACTTCCTGGATCATCAGAACGGAACAGAATGTGCCGTCAGTGGCTTTAGTTTTCAATTATTTAAATTATCTATTTGAGCAGAAACATTTATCTGTGGTAACATTAAAAAATCACTTAACTGCGATTAGAGTGCCCTTTTTAGACCTTACAGGTCTCTCCATACCGGTGGCGGAGGAAACAGGTTTTATGAGAGCTTGTTTTAAACTTCGCCCACCTCCCCGTCAGCTCATGCCTACTTGGTCTCTCGACAAAGCTTTGTCTTTACTTCACTCTCGTCTGTACCAAAATACTGCAGACTTTGCATTACTCTTAAAAAAGGCGGTTTTCCTTATGGCTTTGGCCACCGGGAACAGAGTGTCTGAGCTGGCGGCGATGAGCAACACACCTAATTGCCTTAGGTTTGGCAGACTTAATGAATGTATTTACATTGCACCTTCCCCAGGTTTTGTAGCCAAGAATGAGCACAGTGCACACATGTTTTCTGAGTTCACGGTGCCGGCATTAAAAAGGGGAAAGGTGCATCATAATCTATGTCCAGTGCAAGCTCTAACCAAATATTTGAGAGTAGCTCCTCTTAACCCCCAAGGTGCTTTGTGGGTAGCAAGTACGGGTAAACGCTTACTTAAACGACGATTAGCCTCTCTTCTGGTCGAAGTCATTAAAGAGAGTAATCCCGGCGTTGTGGGTAGGGCCCACGATTTACGCAAATGGGCAGCCTCTTTACGTTTCCTGAAATTTTTTTCAGTAGAAGATATCGCGTCCACTCAGTTGTGGGCGTCTAATCATACGTTTTTGTCTAGATACTTGTCAGTTGCTCTAGACAAACCTTCCTTACCATGTATAGCTTTAAGGCAGAGGGTCTAGGTGGCCCTGCAGTCACTTTTGTTTATTTTCACGAGAAAGGGGGGGGGGGGGGGGGGGGTGGTGCAGTCAGTTGACATAGGACACCCTAGACCCCGCCGGAGTGTGAGAGCTGTGATATAATTTAAGGTTAATGTGATATGAAAATTTCTCAGTGAGAAATTGTGCTAGTACAATGTTAGTACAAAACAACGGAGTTGTTATAGTAGTTTTAGCTGCGAAAGCAGTCTAATATTAGAACAGTGGAGATCCTTTGCAATTTCTCTCCACGATTATTTTGGGGTTTATTATGTGCACATATAAACTTATAACTTGTTATTTTTGTCACCACTCGTTGAGTGGGGTGCCTTTGTAACTACAGATCTGTGTTCAGAATCTTCAGGGTTACCCATTTTTGTCAGGCAGGCTTCTTTGAAGCACGCACCTGCCTGAACCCCTTTTTCTTGTATATTTTTGGTCTACGCCATATTTAAATATATTTTTCAAAAGTAAGAATACTATGTGGTTGTTTTTATTATCTGCTTTTATAGAGTTATGATATGATTACGAATGTCCCCCTCCAGTCTTAGAAATCAGGCATGTTCGTCAATGATGGAGGGGCCACTAATAAATTATAGGTTTGACTCCTGTAAGGAGACAAAGAAAACCTAATATTTAGTAGTGGCCCCGTAATCATTGACGACTGGGGCCCTCCCGACCGTCCCCTTCCCATTCGTTGATGTATTAAGGATTTTGGTTTACTTGATATGTCAGTGAAGGAGGAATGACGCCTGAATCAGCGTCTGGTCAGAAATCCACACAAGTACATCCACGATATGATGGAAAGCTTATTAGATAGTTATTCTTATTTTCTTTTTGTTTTTATTTTTTACGAAGTTTTTTCGTAGTGAGAACCCAATTCATAATGACTGAAGCCATGAGTGAGGTCACGTGCGCTCATGATGAAGGCTCCTCAGTTTTAAATGCTCTGCGCGGTAGATTCAAACTACGGCGGATTAGTGTTTGAAGAGGATGCCTTATGTAATAGGCATGTTCGTCAATGATTACGGGGCCACTACTAAATATTAGGTTTTCTTTATCTCCTTACAGGAGTCAAACCTATAATGTTCATTTCAAGTTTTCATTGTGTTCGTCATAGTCTAGAACAGCTTTTTAATACACCCTCTCTCTCTCTCTCTCTATATATATATATAT
Source organism: Paralithodes platypus (assembly GCA_032716605.1). NCBI lineage: Eukaryota > Metazoa > Arthropoda > Malacostraca > Decapoda > Lithodidae > Paralithodes > Paralithodes platypus. The sequence goes on from CM064540.1 coordinate 23,929,970, forward strand.
ATATAATAATAAATAAAATAAATAAATACTATACAGTATATATATGCAGTATATATATATATATATATATATATATATAATATATATATATATAATATATTAAGTATATATCACAAATACACGTGAGCCACTAAATGTTTCTAATCTCTCAGTGGGGTTCGAACCGCCGACCGTCAGGACGATAGCCACTGCCGTGGTGTAGTTGATTAAAGCGCTGGCTATCGTCCTGACGGTCAGCGGTTCGAACCCCACTGAGAGATTAGAAACATATATATATATATATATATATATGGGACTACTGACAGCAAACGCTTTTCTGTATCCTTCTACTATCTCTATCCTCAGTTTCAAGCCAAAGGTGGATGTGGCGTCTATGTACGCAACAATCTTGCTATGTCTCGTGTTCCCAAATTAGATTCTTCTGAATTCTCAACTCTCTGGATAAAGCTTTCTTGTCACTCTCAAACTAAATATTTCTGCGCTGTTTATCTCTCCTATAATTCTACTGACTAACCAAATGTCTTCGACTATCTAACTTCTAAAGTGGAACACATTCTATCAATCTCTCCTTTTGCAAAAATCTCCATCTTAGGAGATTTCAACTTTCACCACCGCCAATGGCTCTTCTCTGTTTCCACTGACCCACCTGGTGAACAAGCCTTAATTTTTCTATCCTAAACGACCTAGAGCAGTTAGTCCAGCAACCCGGAACGCTTCGGAGATCGTCCCAACATTCTTGACTTATTCAACAACCTCTAACCCTTCTGCTTATACTATAAATCTTTTCTCTCCTTTTATTTATTTGGCCTCCTCCGACCATAAACTAATATCCGTCACCTATATCTCTTAATATCTCTTTGGTACGGCCACCCGATCCTCCCAACTGGCGGCGCTTGTGGCACTTTGGCGCTGCCGACTGGGAGGCTCTTCAACAATACTTCTTTTATTTCCCATGGAATGACTTTTGCTTCCTTGGCCGGGGACCCTTGGAGAGTGCTGAACGCATTACCGAGGTAATCCTCTCGGGCATGGAAGAATACATTCCATTTTCTTTCTCTCAGTCTAATGCAAACAAATCTTGGTTTACTCATGCTTGTTCTACTGCTGTCCGCAACAAGGAGGAAGCATTCAAACAGTTCCGATGCTTTAAAACTCAAGAATCTCATTCTTCCTATGTTTCTGCCCGGAATCAAGCCAAATCTTTTCTTCGACTTGGCAAGCACTCTTTCATCAATAATAAATGCACTGATCTATCCAGCTCTAGCTCTTCCCAAGCTTTCCGGCATCTAGCCAAACACCTCTCCAAAAAAATTTCTTCCTCATCTTTCCCTCCCCTTTTCCACTCTGATGGCACAACCATCACTTCTTCTTCTGACAAAGCTGAATTCTTCGCTCAAACTTTTGATAGAAACTCCACCTTGGATGATTCTGGTGCTATTCCTCCCTCTCCTACTTATGCCTAATATCCTAATTTCTTCTAAAAATGTACTTTCTACCCTCTCTGGGCTTAATACTAAGAAGGCGTACGGTCCGGACGGTGTTCCTCCTGTTGTACTCAAAAACTGTGCTTCCGTGCTGCCTAGGCAAACTTTTCGGCTAGGCAAACTCTTTCGTCTCTGTCTTTCCTCTAACATCTTCCCTTCTTGCTGGAAATTTGCTCTCATTCAACCTGTCCCTAAGAATAGTGACCGCTCTCAATCCTCCAAATATCGTCCAATTGCTATCATCTCTTGTATCTCTAAAGTTTTTAAAACTATTCTTGCTTCCAAATTTCTTAAGCATTTCTCTTCACATAATCTACTCTCAGATCGCCAGTATGGCTTCCTTAACCCGACAAGTGCGGGAAGACTCTTAAGAGTTTTCCCGGGCGACTGCGGGAAGACTCTTAAGATCTTGGGCCTAAAAAAATCAATTTAAAACACCCCAAAAAAACTTGAACCCTTTTTTTTTTTTTTTTTTTTTGCCCCTGGGCCATGCCAAATATCACTCCTCCACATCCCCTCCTTCCCCCCCCCCTCCTTCAGTTATCACCTATTTTCCCTGTTATTCCCTTATTCTGTCGTCTATTTTCATGCTAACATTAGCGAGTTGCAAGCAGGGCGTTGTCATCACTGTTACCAAGCGAGTGCAAGAGAGAGAGAGAGAGACAATCTCTCTCCAGACGTGGGGAGGAGTGGAGGGGAGGGAGGTTGCCTCAGCCATAACTTATGTAACTCCCGGCCTGTATCGCCGATTTTGACCATCCAAACGCTGTTTCCACTTGTTTTATTGCTGTAACAGGTTATTACCTTTATAATCAATGTAAAATAGGCGCATATGGATAAGTATTAATGCTATTTATGGTAAAATAACTATGTTAGTGATGGGAACAGCTCAAATACGTGCGCACAGGCGTGTGGTGTCTCATACCCCCCATGCGCACGTCTTAGGTTAAGGGTCGCTCTACTGGTGATCTTCTTTCATATCTTACTAACTCATGGTCATCCTCCTTTCGGAACTTCGGTGAGACTTTTTCTATTGCACTAGACATATCGAAGGTATTCGATAGAGTCTGGCACAAATCTTTAATTTCTAAACTACCCTCCTTCGGTTTCTATCCCTCCATCTGTGCCTTTGTCTCTAATTTCCTTTCAGTCCGTTCTATAGCTGCAGTTGTCGACGGCCATCACTCACTTCCTTATCCTATCAACTCCAGTGTTCCTCAGGGCTCTGTCCTATCTCCCATTCTCTTTCTAATTTTCATAAATGATCTCAACTGTACAGTCGGTCACCTTTCCGACTGGGCCACCTAATGGTAACTTCGCTGCATGTTTTGTTCGCTCTGAAATTAATAAGATCACTCACCCTCATCATCTTGTAGAATATGGCTCATATATGGTGTAGCATGATGGGGGGGAAGGAGAGGTAGGGGACACAGTAGGAAAGGGGTGTGCTTGTTGGCATGTTTTACAGGGTAGGATCCAATGGGAGGGTGTGAGGATCAGTTGTTACGGTGCTTTTAATCATAATGGTGTATAGCTATCCACTCTTCCCTGTTAGCTAGTACAGTCACTCATACAAATTCATGGACCCCCACGTGAATGTTTTAAGTAAAACGTATTGTTTTTTTGTGTTGTTTGGTACCCCTTAAGACTGATGCCAGCCAAAGTAAGGGGTGGGGGGGGGGGGGTTAAAGAGGGCCGAATAGGAGTGTGTAGAAGCAGAGTAGTGCGGTAGTTACCTTACCCCACTTTTACCCCTAAACTAAAATTCCACCTCTTTCGCTCTCGCTCTCTCTCTCGCTCACACACACTCTCTCTCTCTCTCTCTCTCTCTTTCTCGTATTATTAATATAATACACACATAATACCCCTCTCCCTATCTCTATCAAACTATATACTGTATGTTATCTAATAACACCTACACTCCTACAGTATATGCTAGTTATTTTTATTTAATTAGGTTATGTGTGTTATGTGTTATACAAATTTCTACCGAATATTTAAAAAATTCTATAGTTCACTTCCATTCTCTCATATATTATTCCTGAATTTATATTTAATATTCCATATTATCACTATGTCCATTTTTGTATCCATATAATGTTTTTTCTTCGTATAATGATTTGTGTTTAGCACGTGCCGGCCAGCTATATATGTGTTAACAGTTTTACTCAGTCTTCCCTAACTATTCTTTCCTAAATCAATCCTACGATTACCTTACTTCAAAGAACTTAATTTGTGTACAATAAGCCTACTTGGTTTAAGTTGACGAGGTTTAGACAAAGACAAGGTTGGATATAGTGTTGGCTTACAGGATATATAAGACAAGGTTGGATATAGTGTTGGCTTACAGGATATATAAGACAAGGTTGGATATAGTGTTGGCTTACAGGATATATAAGACAAGGTTGGATATAGTGTTGGCTTACAGGATATATAAGACAAGGTTGGATATAGTGTTGGCTTACAGGATATATATGACAAGGTTGGATATAGTGTTGGCTTACAGGATATATAAGACAAGGTTGGATATAGTGTTGGCTTACAGGATATAAGACAAGGTTGGATATAGTGTTGGCTTACAGGATATATAAGACAAGGTTGGATATAGTGTTGGCTTACAGGATATATAAGACAAGGTTGGATATAGTGTTGGCTTACAGGATATATAAGACAAGGTTGGATGTAGTGTTGGCTTACAGGATATATATGACAAGGTTGGATATAGTGTTGGCTTACAGGATATATAAGACAAGGTTGGATATAGTGTTGGCTTACAGGATATATAAGACAAGGTTGGATATAGTGTTGGCTTACAGGATATATATGACAAGGTTGGATATAGTGTTGGCTTACAGGATATATAAGACAAGGTTGGATATAGTGTTGGCTTACAGGATATATAAGACAAGGTTGGATATAGTGTTGGCTTACAGGATATATATGACAAGGTTGGATATAGTGTTGGCTTACAGGATATATAAGACAAGGTTGGTTATAGTGTTGGCTTACAGGATATATAAGACAAGGTTGGATATAGTGTTGGCTTACAGGATATATAAGACAAGGTTGGATATAGTGTTGGCTTACAGGATATATAAGACAAGGTTGGTTATAGTGTTGGCTTACAGGATATATAAGACAAGGATGGATATAGTGTTGGCTTACAGGATATATAAGACAAGGTTGGATATAGTGTTGGCTTACAGGATATATAAGACAAGGTTGGATATAGTGTTGGCTTACAGGATATATAAGACAAGGTTGGATATAGTGTTGGCTTACAGGATATATAAGACAAGGTTGGATATAGTGTTGGCTTACAGGATATATAAGACAAGGTTGGATATAGTGTTGGCTTACAGGATATATAAGACAAGGTTGGATATAGTGTTGGCTTACAGGATATATAAGACAAGGTTGGATATAGTGTTGGCTTACAGGATATACAAGACAAGGTTGGATATAGTGTTGGCTTACAGGATATATAAGACAAGGTTGGATATAGTGTTGGCTTACAGGATATATAAGACAAGGTTGGATATAGTGTTGGCTTACAGGATATATAAGACAAGGTTGGATATATAGTGTTGGCTTACAGGATATATAAGACAAGGTTGGATATAGTGTTGGCTTACAGGATATATATGACAAGGTTGGATATAGTGTTGGCTTACAGGATATATAAGACAAGGTTGGATATAGTGTTGGCTTACAGGATATATAAGACAAGGTTGGATATAGTGTTGGCTTACAGGATATATAAGACAAGGTTGGATATAGTGTTGGCTTACAGGATATATAAGACAAGGTTGGATATAGTGTTGGCTTACAGGATATATAAGACAAGGTTGGATATAGTGTTGGCTTACAGGATATATAAGACAAGGTTGGATATAGTGTTGGCTTACAGGATATATAAGACAAGGTTGGATATAGTGTTGGCTTACAGGATATATATGACAAGGTTGGATATAGTGTTGGCTTACAGGATATATAAGACAAGGTTGGATATAGTGTTGGCTTACAGGATATATAAGACAAGGTTGGATATAGTGTTGGCTTACAGGATATATATGACAAGGTTGGATATAGTGTTGGCTTACAGGATATATATGACAAGGTTGGATATAGTGTTGGCTTACAGGATATATAAGACAAGGTTGGTTATAGTGTTGGCTTACAGGATATATAAGACAAGGTTGGATATAGTGTTGGCTTACAGGATATATATGACAAGGTTGGATATAGTGTTGGCTTACAGGATATATATGACAAGGTTGGATATAGTGTTGGCTTACAGGATATATAAGACAAGGTTGGATATAGTGTTGGCTTACAGGATATATAAGACAAGGTTGGATATAGTGTTGGCTTACAGGATATATAAGACAAGGTTGGATATAGTGTTGGCTTACAGGATATATAAGTGAACTAGAACAGCACTTGGTAGAGTGCCTACGCTGGCTGGTTCTTTATCATTAATAATAATGATAGACCTACATTTTCTTCTGGATCTGGGTTCTGGGATATATTCTGGATCGCCTCCTAATTTGAATCACTTCTTCCATGATGCATATCCTATCTTCCCACCAACGTTCATGAAAATCAGGCTTATATATATTTGTGTTAGGTATTACTATTACCTCGGCATCTATATAACTAAGATGGCAAATCACATTTATTATAACACTCCATCTTTGCAAGATTGGGTATAAAGGTTCGCCTTTCAGCAAATTATATAGTGAGACCTTTCTATGGTAAATAATTATATAGCTGCCAAAAATCAGTTCATCATTTTGATAATTAAAGATAGATGTAGATAACCGTGGGTTTCTCCTAATGGAGAATGCCAGTTTTGTCTCCAAAGTGACACAGGGCATTTGGTGGTCCATACCTATCTGAATATCAACTTGCAGCTTAGTATCATAACAAATAACCCGGCTTAAAATTTAATTTACCCTATCCACTCACCATCTCTGATCCTCTTGATTTACAGTATAAGAACAACTAAACTACTCAGAGATCCGACCGTTTCTCTCGGCATTCCGCCGTAGATATATATTCAAACGGTGAATGCAAGTAATATAATATGGAAGATCAGGTGAATGTAAGTAATATAATGTGGCAGACAGGTGAGAAGACAATTTGCGTCAGGCGAATAGAGAGGAAGAGGAAAGTAGAAGGAAAAGTGGAAGTGGGTGAGAGAAAAGAGAATAGAAGCAAAAATATGTATGACAAAATACATTCATAAGTGAACTGAAATAATGCAAGGAGTGAATGTGGAATTCGCAGATGGTTTTCTATATTTATGTATTCCAAACACACACACACACACACACACACACACACACACACAGCCCGTAGCCTAGTAGGTAGAGCTCTCGTCTCACACACGAGGGGTCGGGGGTTCAATCCCCGGCCGGGCGGAGACAAATTGGGCTTGTCTTCTTTCATGTGTTAGCCTCAGTTCACCTAGCTGTAAATAGGTACCTGGAATAAGTAGACGACGTTGTGACGTCCCATCTGGGGTTGGCAAAAATGGTACAAGGCGAGATGGGTATCATATGGTTCACCTAAGCTGATGGCTACCTAAGCCTTCGGGCGAGACGGTACCGTCTATAGTGAGAATGGTACCATACAGATCCACCCTAAGCCTTCGTTTCCGATGTCGCCAATTGGCTAAAAATACAGACTACACACACATCCATAGCCATTCCAACGATACATATAACACCTACACATATAGGAGGCGGGAAATAACGAGCATGCTCACTCCCGCAATACAACTAGAGTAAGTACAACTAGAGTAAGTACACACACACAGGTGTGGCGGAGTGGTCTTGCCACTGGACTGGTAATCCAATGGACCCGGGTTCGAATCCCAATATATCAATGGGAAGATATTATTTGGATGGAATTTGTGCTGTACCTAGTATCAGTGCATTACCACAGCACACCGAAATGCCAAACAAAAAAATACCTTCATTGTTCCCTGATTAAATAGCATGGTATGAATATTCCCATATTAAAAAAATATGCTACAGGGGGGCAATGCCTAGTGAGTTGATTGCTCAATGGGTGGCGTTCTGAAAGTGAGGGTTCGAGTGTGGGGAATGAGACTATGAAGCGCAGAGGCGAGGCGGCTTCAGAGATGGGATTGCTTCGAGCCGTGAAGCTTCGCATGTCTCACTCCCTAGACTGGAGCAAGACCTCACAGGCCTCACCGTGTTCAGCGGTAGAGTGTAAAGGCTATCAGCCTATGCCCGAGAGGGAATAGTTGGAATATAGAAAAAACAAAAAAACACACACAGAGTTACACATATACCTCAGACCACACTGTTACGATCCAGGTTCTCAAAGACACAGGGCTCTTCAACATTGGACTAGATAATGGCAAAATGCAACAACGGTAACACTAGATCCAACCCCTGCCTTAAACACTGGAAAACAAAACACCATTACCGCCCTGAGTCGTGCCTGGACCACGAGGTATCCTATGACTCGGTAACTGGTGCACACACACTAGGCTGACGCTCGATGAAACAGCCTATTCTCAAACAGTAAAAGATTACTCGTTTAGGTTACACAAAGAAAAGATAAGTAACGTGATTAATTAACGTTACGGTAGATACTCAAATAACTGGCACTCCTGTATTAAAGAAAGTGCAATGCTAGTCCTGCAACATCAACTGGAAACTTCTGAAATAAGTCTGATGCTGGGAAGATGTTCGTAAAGAATCTTGAACAATTATAATGCAGAATACGGGTCACAATAAATACTAGGACATATAGTAATAATAGGCAGGCGAATAATAAAGACTGCGCAAAGGTAGTAATGCTCGACAACTAAAGAAATGCTTCGTGACACAACGCAACAGCCTACTAGGGTTGTGCAACTCAACAACAACCTCGGCTCAAAAGTGCAGTGAATAATAATGTGGCATACATATAATAATGGGGGCTTATCTCTAACCAGTGTCTGCTCGGTTAATAAAGTCTAGCTGGGGTATCAAGGCAGGGCAACAATGGGCGAGCATGCGGCTCGTAGCCTAACGTTGTCCGAAGGTGGTATAATGAAGATTACGTTATATGACGGGGATGCTCTCTTGATAAATCTAGGTCTCTAGTACCTAGTTCTATCCTGGCGATCCCTCAGAAGTCAACACAAAGAGGCAGCACTATGTTGTGAGGGATAGGCTATGGCCCTCTCACACCACAGTGCTGTGCTCGCAAAGTAAACCCACCCGAAGACAACCTAGGCTCCCACAGTACCTGTCGATGTCGTGCAGGGCTTAGCTAACACTGCACACATCGGAGACAACGACACAGTAACCTTACCCCTAGTCTAGCTTTAAATAACTAAGCAGAATCACTCAACACCCTGCCAGGGAGACATGTACCGGTCTACAACCTTCCTGAGAGAGGACACACACGGAAAAGTCCGTCTCTCCAAACCTCATTAAAGCCTAATACATAGAAATATCTGAGAGCTTCGCGTACAATACGACTGGCCGACGGTGAACGTCTATGCTGAAACCAGAAGGGATGTTGAGTTTAATAAAGATTAGAGAATGAGAAAGGAGAAGTCGAGAGAGAGAACTAGTATGCAAAGTGGCGAGTATGGGGGACAGAATTGCAAAGGATGTAGACAATACGCGTGTCAGGCCAGCTCTGAGCTGGTAAAAAACACGAGGCCGCGATGAGCAGGTACTAGTTGACCACCCGGCCGCCAACGCCGTCAGCGCCCAAGCGGGCCGCGTGATAGCTCGCCCCGCTGCCAGGTGTACCCCGTCACCCTCTCTCGCTCGCCTCTCACACAAGCAACATTTATATTATAGCGAACATAAAATACAAGGCGCGGTCACAGACCAAAACAAAGACCATTTCTAGACTGTCTGTGGCAACACGACACTAATAACATAAAGCAGATCATTCTAGGACAACTGTAGCCCATCCCCCCATCCTGGCGAGCGCTAGCGAGCTGCAATGCCCCACGCAACCATTCTGCCAGCGCCGGGAGGCGTCACACCCCCCCCAAGATATGGGACACTCAACCATGAGCCCATATCTGAACAGGCAGAATGTCGCTAGAATCTGCCACTCCTAGCCACTCTGCCACTCATGGAATGCAAGCTCAGTCTCCTCAAAAAGAAAATACAACAACATTTTATATATAAAAAAATCTTATCACCCTTCCCAAACATAATACATTAATTCATAACATTGTGCTCCCAGAGCGAGCTTTAAGAAGCACAGCCTACTGAGAGAAAATCATCTGCACTCAGTACTCAGCTACAATATTATCTTAAAATTAATTATTAAAAAGAAAGAGTTTTTATTTAATTTTTCATATTTTATTTTAATGTTGTTTTTGGCGGCTACTATAGATGTAGCCTAATTTTCGTCTAATCAAAGCCAACAACTCCTGCCCTGCGACCCTACGCTGATGCTACACACGCGAGCCAACAAGCACCAGCGCAAAAATACACCGCGAGCCAAGACAGGAGGCTATACCAACATACTGTGGTAGCCTACCCCGGATCCTCCACCCGCGACAAACAGTCCGCAATCACATTCTCACAACCGGCAATATGGCGAATGTCTAAGTTGTACTCTTGCAACATGAGCGACCATCTGGTCAGCCTCATATTCCGGTTGTGGAATTGATTGAGGAATTTAAGCGGGTGGTGGTCGGTATACACTACCACGACTGGCCCATAGGCAGGAACATAGACCTCAAAGTGTCTGAGCGCTAACACGATTGCCAACAGTTCCTTTTCAACAACCGAATAGTTTTTCTGTGCTGAATTAAACTTCTTTGAAAAGAAACTGACTGGATGCTCAAGACCTTCCTCGTCTGTCTGCAAAAGTACGGCACCAGCCCTACTCCGCTGGCATCAGTCGCCAACTGAAATGGTCGTTCAAAGTCCGGGGCCCTGAGGATAGGGTGAGTGCATAAAAGGTGTTTAACTACTCGAAATGCCTGCTCACACTCAGGTGCCCAGCGGAACTTTTTATCTTTAGCTAGTAGATCTGTCAAAGGAGCTAACACAGTAGAATAACCTCTTATAAAGCGGCGGTAATACCCAATCATGCCCAAAAATCTCATGATCTGCCGCTTGGTGGTCGGCCTGGGGAACAAGTCGATAGCCTGTATCTTCTGTTGGGGCGGGCTCACCTGCCCTAACCCAACCACAAACCCCAGATACTGCACCGTGGCTTGCACAAAGTCACACTTGCCCAGATTAACCACCAAGCCTGCTTTACCAAGTTGACTAAATAAGGCTTCTATGTGCTCACAGTGACTTTGGAAATCGTTGTCATAAATGATCACGTCATCAAGGTAGACAGTACAGTTTGGGATGTCTGCTACGATGTCGTTCATTAAGCTCTGGAAAGTGGCCGGTGCATTTTTCAGACCATATGGCATCACGTTGCAACGGTAAGTACTGCCATCCACCACAAACCCGCACACCTCTTTAGCCCGCTCAGACAGTGGTACTTGCCAGTAGCCTTTGACGAGGTCTACCTTGGTCAAGTACCTTGCTTTCCCGATCTTATCCACACTGTTATCCACCCGGGGAAGAGGATATGCATTGGTGGGGGTCAACCCGTTCAACCGCCTAAAGTCAATGCAGAACCGAACTTTTCCATCAGGTTTGGGCTGCAGAGTGACAGGAGAAGTCCACCGTACTGCCCCCTTCTCGATCAAGCCTCTCGCCAGCATATACTCCAGCTCATCCCTGAGCGCTGGGAGTTTAATGGGTGGCACCCGATAAGGTATCGACTTGAAGGGGGGGTGCTCTCCTACATCGACGTCATGCACCGCTTGAGTAGTGAGGCCTGGGTGCTCGGCAAATACAGTGGGGTATGAATCGAACAGGCGCTGCACTGCCACCTGCTGTTCCTCCGGCAGGTGCGCCAGAGCATCATGCGCACATTGGTTCGAATTCCCCGCCCACTGATCAGCCGAGACATGACAATCCCAGTTATCATCCACCTGATCATTGCTGCCCCCCTCTCCTTCTCCACCATGACCGCAGCAGGTCAACACAGGGACAGCTAGTGACTCAGGTGGGCGCCTCACATACTCCTTCAACAAATTAATGAGGCATAGTTGGTTACGCTTCTTCCGGTCTGGAGTGGCAACGAGGTAATCCAGATCGGAGATCTTTGACACCACCCGATAAGGCCCAGCGTACTTGGCAGCCAGAGGATGACCTGCCAAAGGCAACAGGACCAACACCTCTTGACCTACCTGAAACTCCCGGAGTTTCGCCTTAGTATCGTACCTGTCCTTCATACGGGCCTGCGAATTCACCAAATTACGCCCGGCCAGCTCCAGACTTCTAAGCATTCTCTCTCTGCTCTCGAGGACGTATCTCAACATAGAACATGGCACAGCGGTACCCTCCCAAATCTCCTTCACCATGTGGAGAGGGCCCCTCACCCGATGCCCGAAAACAAGCTCATTCGGACTGAAACCGAGACTCTCTCCAGGTACTTCTCTTGCCGCGAACAAAACATACGGCAGACCAAGGTCCCAATCCTTTCCGTTCTCTGCGCAATAACATCGAAGCATGCTTTTCAGCGTGGCGTGCCACCTCTCCAACACCCCTTGACTCTCCGGGTGATACGCAGAAGAGACAACAGTGCTGATGCCATGCTGAATCATAGTTTGTTTGAACAGATTAGATGTAAAATTAGAGCCTTGGTCCGATTGCACCTCTTGCGGGTAACCATACCGCGAGCAATACAAGAGCAGGTTCCGGACAACAGTTTTCGCTGTGCCATTTCTCATTGGATATGCATCAGGATAATGAGTGGCCACATCCATGATAGTTAATAGAAATTTATTACCGGCACTAGTAGGGGGTAGGGGTCCGACCATATCAATGATGACCTTACTGAAGGGCGGTCCACTGACAGGAATGGGGTGCAACGGGGCTCTCGGAATTGTTTGGTTAGGTTTTCCAACCCTCTGGCACGTATGACACCTTGCTATCCAGGTTACCACCTGCCCCTTCAACCCCGGCCACCAAAACATTTTTCTAAAGCCGCCACCGTTTTTCTCACCCCTAGATGTCCTGCCAGTGGTATGTCATGCGCCAACCTCAGTAGGCTATCCCTGCACTCCCGTGGCACCACCAACTGGTCCACTACTCCGGACCCCTCTTGCCAACTACGTTTAGGGTCTTGAAAACGCCTATAGAGGATGCCTTCTAAATAAAAAAAATCTCCTGGCTGTGCATCACCGTCCTCGTCGAGCTCTACAGCTCCATTAGCACACGTTTGGAGCTCAGGGTCCTCTAGTTGCAACCGACGTATATCTGAGGGTGCCAAGCGATCTAACTGCTCCCGGAGCAATGCATGACCTTCCCCGATACTGGGCTGCTCCCTCTGTCTCTCTCGATGTACATAACGTTGCTGTCGTGGAGACTCGTCATGCCCAGCCTCGTCACTCTCGATGACAGGCCCAGGGGCTACTCCAGAATTAAGTAATGGTGCTAATACTGAATCACCCAGGAGAGCCGCCGAGTCAAAACTCTTAAAACCAACTCCAGCTTTAGCCTCCTCCTGTTGATCGTTCCTCCGCTGGTCTGAAGACGGAGGACTAGGCTGTGACACTTTAGCTGCCCGAGCTAGGGTGACAACACACGCCATGGGTTGTGTCTGGCACCGCTCGACCCACTCTTGCTCTTCCCTACTCACGTCGGCCGGCCTCTCGGCAACGACTAAGGGTAGAACCTCAGAAGCGGGCATTGCAAAGTCGTTGCCGAGAAGAAGGTCGACGCCCTCCACTGGCAGTTTCTCCACAATCCCGACATCCAATTCACGTGCCACACCATCCACCTCCAACTCCAACCGCACCAGCGGGTATGACCGAGTTGCATTAATACCCTGCACCACCACCACCCGAGCCGCGTTTATAGGGTAGCCAGTCAAGTTTTTCATCAGAGTCTGGGAAGCACCTGTATCGCGCAAGACCTCTACTCCATGCTTGCACCCCGCCCACATCACGCAACCCCGCCCTCTATGGTCGCAAAAAACATCCTGAGCAGGGTTCGAGCCTCCCAGGTGCTTCTGCATTGGCTGTGCCTCAGCCTCTGACGAACTGCCCCGGGCAAACTCAGATGACTTCGGAGACACACCAATGTTGCAGGCCAAAGACACAGCTGCTGTAGGTGGTTTGCTAGGACAGACTCTTGCAAAGTGCCCCTTTTGATGACAATGATAACACTCCAACTCCCCTTTGGGCTTCCCTTGGTACTGGGAAGGGCCCGGCCCCTTCTTAAATGGGACGGTGCTAGTCTTGTGGTCAGTCTTGGTATCATGGCTCTTGTACTTGTTTGCATAAGGTATATCACTAACTCGGGGGGGTGGGGCGTCACGCCCCTTGTTACCTGCCTCACTACGCTGGGCAGACCCGCACCCACGAATTAGTGATAGCCGGAGGTCAGCCATCTCAGCTGCCTCCTGTAGAGTTTTTGGTTGCTTTTCATTAAGGTTTAACGTCAGGTCGCCGCCCGTGCATTTGAAAAACTGCTCTAAAAGCACCAACTGTTTAATGTCGTCAAACGTAGTAGCTTTCTCCGACCTCAGCCAATTCCCAAAAGCATCGGACAGCTCCCGGGCATGCTCCAAAAAGGTGCTCTCCCGACCCCTGGTAACACCCCGGAACTTCAACCTGTACGTCTCTGGTTGTAGTTCGTATGCTCTCAGGACAGCCTCCTTGAGTTTCTCATAGATAATACACGACTCTATAGGCAACGCATCGTAGGCTTTAAGACCCTTGCCTATTAATCTAGAGGATACAAGTGCTGCCCATTTATTCTCTGGCCACTGGTGTTCCTGGCACTTCTTCTCAAAGCGTGTGAAAAATTCTGTTACACCACTCTCATCAAACACCGGAACCAGTTTCAATAAGTACGAGAGAGACTGCTCATGAACACGGTTACCAGCCCCAAGTCGCTGTCCCGTTGCCTCTACTCGCGACTTCTCTACATCCATGTCGGCACACTACTTAGTCGACTCAGCTTGAATTTTTGCTAGCTCTATTTGCTGCTGAAGCTCACCTGCCCTTTGTTGCTGGTGACTTTTTCTCTCTTCTATCTTGGCTAATTCTATTTGCTGCTGAATCTTAGCTAATTCGAGCTGATACACTAATTCTGGAGTTAACCCTTGAGGAGGTGAAGGTGCTACAATGTTTGAAATTACCCGTGGTCCCCCCAGGGGCAACCCACCCTGCCAGTCACCACCCAACTGCGGAAGCTTACCCGGGGTCGGCAAACTACTGGGATGGCTGGGAGTCGAGTGTAGGGGAAGCATGGCCGAAGGGCTCTGAGCACTCAACCCATCTCGCTCACTAGTCACCCTGCCCAGTACACACGTTATCAAGTTATCCTTGGTCATGCTGCTAGTAACCGCATGACCGATAGCTGTGGCCAGGCATTGAAGACCGTACCGATCCATACCCTCCAACCGCTCGGCAGTAACAGGCCATTGCAAAAATATCCTAGCATCCTCCTCACAGTTCACCCGCTTAATCCTTTCATCATACTGTTGTTCCTCAGTCTCGACATTACGTACTGTGTCTCCATTCTCCTCTGACCCGGTATAAGACATGATGCTCACAAAAATTTCTCACCACAATATTCAGAAAAGAAATACCCCAAACTCTTATGTAGCACTATTCACTTGCCAAAAAATGTCTGAAGACTCTCAAGTGCTATACTACTTTGCCAAAACAAAATTAACGTGCCCACTATATTCCTCAATAAAACAAATGACCACAACAATCCTGCAATTATCTCTTAGTTCACAAGATCCTGAGCTAGGTCGCCATTTGTTACGATCCAGGTTCTCAAAGACACAGGGCTCTTCAACATTGGACTAGATAATGGCAAAATGCAACAACGGTAACACTAGATCCAACCCCTGCCTTAAACACTGGAAAACAAAACACCATTACCGCCCTGAGTCGTGCGGGACCACGAGGTATCCTATGACTCGGTAACTGGTGCACACACACTAGGCTGACGCTCGATGAAACAGCCTATTCTCAAACAGTAAAAGATTACTCGTTTAGGTTACACAAAGAAAAGATAAGTAACGTGATTAATTAACGTTACGGTAGATACTCAAATAACTGGCACTCCTGTATTAAAGAAAGTGCAATGCTAGTCCTGCAACATCAACTGGAAACTTCTGAAATAAGTCTGATGCTGGGAAGATGTTCGTAAAGAATCTTGAACAATTATAATGCAGAATACGGGTCACAATAAATACTAGGACATATAGTAATAATAGGCAGGCGAATAATAAAGACTGCGCAAAGGTAGTAATGCTCGACAACTAAAGAAATGCTTCGTGACACAACGCAACAGCCTACTAGGGTTGTGCAACTCAACAACAACCTAGGCTCAAAAGTGCAGTGAATAATGTGGCATACATATAATAATGGGGGCTTATCTCTAACCAGTGTCTGCTCGGTTAATAAAGTCTAGCTGGGGTATCAAGGCAGGGCAACAATGGGCGAGCATGCGGCTCGTAGCCTAACGTTGTCCGAAGGTGGTATAATGAAGATTATGTTATATGACGGGGATGCTGTCTTGATAAATCTAGGTCTCTAGTACCTAGTTCTATCCTGGCGATCCCTCAGAAGTCAACACAAAGAGGCAGCACTATGTTGTGAGGGATAGGCTATGGCCCTCTCACACCACGGTGCTGTGCTCGCAAAGTAAACCCACCCGAAGACAACCTAGGCTCCCACAGTACCTGTCGATGTCGTGCAGGGCTTAGCTAACACTGCACACATCGGAGACAACGACACAGTAACCTTACCCCTAGTCTAGCTTTAAATAACTAAGCAGAATCACTCAACACCCTGCCAGGGAGACATATACCGGTCTACAACATTCCCGAGAGAGGACACACACGGAAAAGTCCGTCTCTCCAAACCTCATTAAAGCCTAATACATAGAAATATCTGAGAGCTTCGCGTACAATACGACTGGCCGACGGTGAACGTCTATGCTGAAACCAGAAGGGATGTTGAGTTTAATAAAGATTAGAGAATGAGAAAGGAGAAGTCGAGAGAGCGAAATAGTATGCAAAGTGGCGAGTATGGGGGACAGAATTGCAAAGGATGTAGACGATACGCGTGTCAGGCCAGCTCTGAGCTGGTAAAAAACACGAGGCCGCGATGAGCAGGGACTAGTTGACCACCCGGCCGCCAACGCCGTCAGCGCCCAAGCGGGCCGCGTGATAGCTCGCCCCGCTGCCAGGTGTACCCCGTCACCCTCTCTCGCTCGCCTCTCACACAAGCAACATTTATATTATAGCGAATATAAAATACAAGGCGCGGTCACAGACCAAAACAAAGACCATTTCTAGACTGTCTGTGGCAACACGACACTAATAACATAAAGCAGATCATTCTAGGACAACTGTAGCCCATCCCCTCATCCTGGCGAGCGCTAGCGAGCTGCAATGCCCCACGCAACCATTCTGCCAGCGCCGGGAGGCGTCACAACACATACCTTGCAGTCCCAACTAGGTGGTCCGGTGTAACCTTATGGATCAGGAAATGCCCACAAGGAAAGTTTTTATAGAGTATAGAAAGACATTAGCTTGAAAGGGAAATAACACATGCCTTGTGAGAAATAAATTGACTACACCGGTATCTGGGAACTGTTGGCAACAACCTTCCGATAGGGTAACCTCACTAGAGTGAACAATTTCCTACCAGAACCCGGTGATTGTATATATTGTAGAGATTAATTAATATTAAGTAATTTAGTACTGTATAAGATTACCTTGGCCAAGTTAATTTAGTTATAAAACTTTGTAGAAATAAGTTTAGAAGAACTGTAAAGAGGATCAGTTTAAATATTCCCGCGACCGCATACGCGATCCACCGTTTGCTTTAGGGTCGTTAATTTCTTGATATTATGTTCACTAAATCGTTGTGAAACGATGTTTACCTTGATAATTATATAATTTAAATGCTGATTATTATTTATATGATTTCGTGAAAAGGGAATGAACCCTCGGTAACAAATTTGTATATAGTTAACTTAGAGGTCGGAATTAAAATCCCGACCAGATCTCTTTAAAACCTGGAACTACCAACAAGGGTCTCGTGACCTCTCGCTTCGCTCCCTGTGTCCGGCCCGTAGTTTAGGAACCTTTAACTCCCTGCCTACCTACCTACCATAGTCGGGATCCTCTGATCAACGCCAGGACCCCAGTGATAGCCAAGTCGATTGATATATATGGCCATTTATACAATGTCTAGCTAGGGGTTTCTGAGAAGATAGGCAATACCATCTTTATATAACATCCAGGTAACCTATCTATTTATTTAAGTTTATTCCTTCCATTTTCTTTATTTAATTTTGATTAGTGTGGTAAGGGACAGAATTATTCATAGAAATCCCCCACATTTTGGTGCCCCGAGTGAGGATCCCGCTTGACTGTAGGCTAGACTAGGTTAGGGTTAAGTTAGGATTCATTTAATAACAGCGGGGATGTACAAGGTAGCTATCGTGGGACATAGTCTGATCCCACGACATTTCGAGGTCCCTAGTTGTGAGGTGAGGTGCTATCGGGCTTCAGGAGGTAGGGCCCGTGATTTCCTCACCGACAGACGGCTGAATCGTGTGCTGGACTGGCCTCACCAATTGACAATTTTGTATTTGGGGGGCAATAATGTGCACGAGTCAGTACGGGTGTCGGAGATCACGGACAACATCGCAGCCATCATCCGCTTAATCGAGCAGCGCTCTGGCTCGAAAGTGGCTGTTGTGCTCCTGGAGCCACGAGAGCTGCCTCCCATCCCTGAGGGCGAGCCCGGAGTCACCCGCGGTCATTACAGAACTATATATCAGGCCGTGAATCGGCGGCTACAAAGGCTCCTGCGCGGCTACAAGACCTTCCAGTTTGGAGCCGGACCCTATCGCCAAAACCTTCTACAGGACGGTATCCACTGGAATCGTCGGGCTCAAGCCATGCAGGTAGCTCGATATCATGAGTATATCGTCGATTCGCGGCTCAGCTGGGTAGTTTACCAGACAATGGCTGTGGGTCATTGGCATTATCACTCTTAAGCCCAAGGGGATGGTGGTTCAATCCTGTGGTAGAGGACTATTAGGAGGTTCTGCAATGTTGTCTGGCATTTGTGAAACTAGGAGCTTGAGCAGCGTTGCAGTCCCTAAATTTCACCATTTATTTTCAATTTAGATAATTTTATGTTTCCGTCCTTAATGTCACCCGCGTCTGGCAGACTACAGTAGGTCGACCAGCTATATGCTCGGGACGGAGCATATTCAAAATTTAATAAACAACAAATATGATCCCTCCCCCTTAGAAAATGCTACTACCACAGGTCCCAACTCACAGCTAAATTAATAAATTACTAAATTAATTAATAACTAAAATGTCTTCTTTTGAACACAATTCCGGTCTATAAATTTCCCTATTTTTGATATTTTTGACAATTTTTATGTTTACATCCTTAACGCCTTACGAGCGGGCCCGTAAAGAATTTCTACTACCCGCCAAGCGGGTGGTTTTACCCTAAATGGCCTTGTTTCCGTGCTCTTTTTCATGCATAAACAAGAGCCAGAGCATAATACAATTATGTATCCCTGAAAGGGCGTTAATTCAGCTTTCCAATGACACCAGAACCATCCTCCTACGACCTCGCGTTCTCTTGCAACGATCGTGCAAGACGAAGGAAAAATCCCTAAAATACGGTAATTTCTTGACATTATAGGTTTGACTCCTGTAAGGAGATTAGGAAAACCTAATATTTAGTAGTGGCCCCGTAATCATTGACGAACATGCCTATTACATAAGGCATCCTCTTCAAACACTAATCCGCCGTAGTTTGAATCTACCGCGCAGAGCATTTAAAAACTGAGGAGCCTTCATCATGAGCGCACGCGACCTCACTCATGGCTTCAGTCATTATGAATTGGGTTCTCACTACGAAAAAACTTCGTAAAAAATAAAAACAAAAAGAAAATAAGAATAACTATCCAATAAGCTTTCCATCATATCGTGGATGTACTTGTGTGGATTTCTGACCAGACGCTGATTCAGGCGTCATTCCTCCTTCACTGACATATCAAGTAAACCAAAATCCTTAATACATCAACGAATGGGAAGGGGACGGTCGGGAGGGCCCCAGTCGTCAATGATTACGGGGCCACTACTAAATATTAGGTTTTCCTAATCTCCTTACAGGAGTCAAACCTATAATTTATTAGTGGCCCCTCCATCATTGACGAACATGCCTGATATCTAAGACTGGAGGGGGACATTCGTAATCATATCATAACTCTAGAAAAGCAGATAATAAAAACAACCACATAGTATTCTTACTTTTGAAAAATGTATTTAATACGGCGTAGGCCGGAAATATACAAGAAAAAGGGGGTTCAGGCAGGTGCGTGCTTCAAAGAAGCCTGCCTGACAAAAATAGGTAACCCTGAAGATTCTGAACACAGATCTGTAGTTACAAAAGGCACCCCACTCAACGAGTGGTGACAATAATAAGTTATAAGTTTATATGTGCACATCATAAACCCCAAAATACATGTGGAGATCAATTGCTAATGAACTCCATTGAACTAATGTTACATTGCTTTCGCAGCTAAAACTACTATAACAACACCGTTGTTTTGTACTAAACTTTGTACTAGCACAAAATCTCTCAGAGAAATTTTCATATCACATTTCAACCTTAAATTGTATCACAGTTCTCATACTCCGGCGGGGTCTAGGGTGTCCTATGTCAACTGACTGCACCCCCCCCCCCCCCCCCCCTTCCTTGAAAATAAACATAAGTGACTGCAGGGCCACCTAGACCCTCTGCCTTAAAGCTATACATGGTAAGGAAGGTTTGTCTAGAGCAACTGACAAGTATCTAGAGAGAAACGTATGATTAGACGCCCACAACTGTGTGGACGCAATATCTTCAACTGAAAAGTTTTTCAGGAAACGTAAAGAGGCCGCCCACTTGCGTAAATCGTGGGCCCTACCCACAACGCCGGGATTACTCTCTTTAATGACTTCTACTAGAAGAGAGGCTAATCGCCGTTTAAGTAAGCGTTTACCCGTACTCGCTACCCATAAAGCACCTTGGGGGTTATGAGGAGCTATTCTTAAATATTTGGTTAGAGCTTGCACTGGACATAAATTATGATGCACCTTTCCCCTTTTTAACGCCGGCACCGTGAATTCAGAAAACACGTGTGCACTATGCTCATTCTTGGCTACAAACGCCGGGGAGGGTGCAATGGAAATTGAATCATTAAGTCTACCAAACCTAAGACAATTAGGTGTGTTGCTCATCGCCGCCAGCTCAGACACTCTGTTTCCGGTGGCCAAAGCCAAAAGGAAAACTGCCTTCTTTAAGATTAAAGCAAAGTCTGCAGTATTTTGATACAGACGAGAATGAAGTAAAGACAAAGCTTTGTCCAGAGACCAAGTAGGCATGAGCTGACGGGGAGGTGGGCGGAGTTTAAAACACGCTCTCATAAATCCTGTTTCCTCCGCCACCGGTATGGATAGACCTGTAAGGTCGAAAAAGGGCACTCTAATCGCAGTTAAGTGATTCTTCAGAGTAACCACAGATAAACGTTTCTGCTCAAACAGATAGTTCAAGTAATTAAAAACCAATGCCACTGAGGGTACAGTTTGTTCCGTTCTAACAATCCAAGAAGTAAAAGCTTTCCAATGAGATTGATATTGTCGCTTAGTAGACTGAGTATATTGATTGAGCAATTTATTGGTCACATCCCTGCCGTATGGTGCTAGCCACTTGGCCTCCTGAATGTCCATAATGCAAAAGTCAGCGAGGTCTCTAGGTTGCCAATCGTGTATAAGTGGAAGTACCTGACCGGGAGCGATACCGGGTCCGGGCACCACATTATTAACTGCTGGCACCACACCTGCGCCGGCCACAGGGGCGCGATTAGCGAGACTAAGCCTCGATAAACTCGTAGTTTGTTCACTACGTGGCACATTAGTGACGCATCTGGCGGTGGAAACAGATAGATGGAGCTCCATCTGTTCCAGTCTGTCACTAGGGCGTCTGGCCCCCCTGCCGGCGTTATCGTCCGGCGGGTGAGGTATAGAGGGAGCTTGTGAGTCTCCTCGGACGCAAAAAGATCCACTTGTGGATGGGAGAGCTCCGCAATCATTAGGTCGAAAATGGGTTGCTTGAGCTCCCATTCTACTGTCGTGCTCTGTCTCCGGGACAGAGCGTCTGCCCAGACGTTCGCTACGCCTGGGAGATAAGATGCGTGAAGATAAATATCTAGACTGGTGGCTAGAACAAAAATCTCTTCCGACACGAGTAGCAACTTCCTTGACCTCGTTGACCCTTGTTTCTGAATACAGTGAACTGCATTCAGATTGTCCATTCTGAAGGCCACTGACTTGCCCCGTAACGCCGGGCCGTGAGCCTGAAGGAAATACAATGGGACTAGTAACTCTTTGACATTTATGTGAGCGATTTCTAAGTGGGACCAAAGTCCCTGACCCTGGTGCCCCTGATTTGACTGAAATCCCCACCCTATGGTGCCTGACGCATCCGTGTCTACCCATACCGTTGGAGGAGGAGAGGTCCATGACATGATTGAGTGCAATGTTTCCCTCTTCGCCCAGACCGCTAGTAAGGTGTGGATTAATTTTGGTATGGGCCATAATTTTCCCGCCGGTAAGAGTGGGAAATATTTGTTGCCCTCCAATATTAATCGTTTTACTTTCAACCGGCCCAACTTGACAGTTAGCTGAATCCAGTTGAGAGAGCCGACCAGAGACTCCCAGACTCTTCGTGTCGTAGTCAGACTGTGAAGAAACCTGAACAGTTTCCTGCGAAACCTGTTGCGATTGTCCACACTCTGACTCAGAGTGAGAGCGGCGGTGTCCCAGACCAGCCCTATCCACTGAATTACTCTTGAGGGAACAAGGTTTGACTTTACCAGATTTACCTTGAAGCCTAGAGTTTTGACATGATTTAAAATGATATTGACATGTTTTATGCATAATTGTTGTGTCTCTGCCACCACCAGCCAGTCGTCTAGATACCACAACACTCTGATTCCCTGTTTTAACAATGGCATCAGGGCTTGCCTGACTAGTTTTGTGAATAATCGAGGTGCTAGGTTCAAACCGAACGGCATCCTCTGAAAAACAAAATTTTGGTGCCTGATCCTCAAGGCCAGAAACCTTTGAAATCTTTTGTTGACCGACACGTGCCAATAGGCGTCTGTCAGGTCTAGGGAACACATCCAGCCACCCGGCAGAAGTGTTAGCCTGATTTGATGAACTGTTAACATTCTGAAAGACTCGTTGTAAATGTGAAGATTCAGATACGACAGGTCTACGACCGGCCTCATCTGAACACTGTCCCGTTTGGGAACCAAAAACAGTTTTGACGTGAATACAGGGTAATCTGGGGGTACCGGGATGATGACATTCTTGGCAATCATCTCCTGGACCAGCAGCTCCACCTCTAATGAAACACAATTTGCCGTTGTCGGCTGACGTAAGCGAGGTCGCCGGAGCCACTGCCAAGTGATGCCTTTGCGTGCCACCATCCGTGCCCAGGTTTTTAACGGCCAAGCTTGGTGACACGTTCGGAACGACCCAGTTAGCAGACAAGGGTTCGCCGGCTGTACTTCCCTCGGTTCCTCCGGCTCTAAGGTAGGCACTGGGAGTGAGAAAGACTTTAGTTTTTTGATGGTGGTTTTGGTGGTGTTGGCCGCTTCGCCGGCTGGCTGGTGTGGGCCGAAGACTGGCCCTGACCCGGCTTATACTGGCCGCGTCCCCTCTGTCCTGAAAACCCTCTCTGTCTATGCCTGAACTGACCCAGGGGGGATTGGGAGGACTTAGGCGGAAGAAACGGCTTAGAACCCCCTGGCTGAGCTTTAGTAGGAGGCTTAGGTTTGGGGAAGTTAAATGCGGGTTTCTTAGCCTGTGCGGGACTGTGCTTCACGGCCTGTGCCATGTTAAACACTGTTCGCCATACATCAGGGGACATTAAAGAAGGTGTAAGTACTGGGGACATAACCACCTGGTTAGCAATGCGATCAGGCAGCTTGCGAACTAATGACATTCTAAGATCCTGTCGTGCTCGCACCGCCTCAAGTAAGGCTGTGCGTATGTCACCTAAGGATTGAATTGACGACTGAAGAATCAGACGCCGGGATAATTCAACTGATCTTCGAGCATCCGCGTCTGCGATTGCCTGAGTAGACCTGAGTAAAGACTTAGCCACCTGTTGAGAAACTATGTACTGTGAAAACAGGCGGAAAGCTTTTCCCCTAAGCCTAAATTCTCTGTCTAGGTGAGAAGGGGTAGGGGTAATGAATGGTTCCTTTAGTTCACAAAGATTAATCTTAGGGGCAGCTAAAAAGGAAAATAAAGCTGACGGAACTCCGCCGGCATTGAGAACCATGAATGTGTATCCTGAGGGATCTGGTGGGAAGATTTAGAAGTGAAAGTGGTTGCAAAGTTCTGAGCCTCTACCTCCCAATCCACCCAAGGTCCTGGTCCTAACTGTCCCACCTTCAACACTGGATTAGCTGTCTCGTCTGTGACGGTCTGTAAATCTAGTTCAGGAGTAATAGCCAACAGAGCCTTAATATCATTAAACCCATCCAGCTTAGACCAGTCTGAAAAAAGTTTTGAAGCTGAGGCAGGGGGTAAAGCAGGCTTAGATGCATAAACAAAATAATCCTGATAATAATAACTAGGTATAGCCTTGATATTTACATCCAAAACATTACCCAAGGCATCCAATGCCCTTAATTTCTTAGACTTATTTCCCTGGATAAACCACTCACGTGGTACCGGGAGTTCCCCTGACAAGGTAGGCTGGGCAAGCTCTGGCTTAGAGGGGTTCAAAGGACCCATGACTCATCTGGCCCATAAAGCAGGGGCATAGCTACCTTTCTAAGAGGCGCTTTGTCTAGAGGGGGTGGATTAACATCCGTAATGACCCTGACATTTGACGTAGTGAATGCCGCCGTAGCTGGCTTAGAGCTCCCTGCCGGTGACAGAGTAGGAGGGTTAGGAATCTTAGATAAATCGATTGACGTTATCAGAGGCCGTACCGCAGAACCTGTCAAGGGAGCCCCCAAGTCCATTGTGGGGTTTTCTCGTTGTTGATTAAAGAATTTTGATAGAGCATGAGTAAGTAACCCATCAATTTCTTGTGCTGTAACAAACTGGTTAGGTGCAGAACTTTCAGGTGAATTAGTATTATCATGGGCGGCGTCCAGGCCTGAGCCTGACCCTTGTCCTTCCCTATCTGAAATTAATGACACTTCATCTTGTCCCTCCCGATCCTCCTGAGAAGACCCCGCCGAGGCAGGGGCACCTTGTTTCCAAGATAAATCAGGGATAGAGGATGGGGTCGCCGCGTCCCTGTGGACATCGGCTACTGTGTGACTCGTATGAGTCGGACGTGGATGGACAGACCCTGGTTGAGCAAAACGCCAAACACCGAGGCTCTGGCCTACGCTCTCTTGAGAGTCTGAAACATTCTCAATTATTGAATATCCTGAACTCTCCATTTCTAGGGTTAAAATATCAATAGGTAAATCTTGTTTAGGGACAGGCGCTTCACTATACTCTGAGGCTGTAACAGAAACATTGTCAGGTGTAGAGGTACGATGAGATGCACTAGACTTAGAAGAATGTCGAGAGGACTTCTTATGGGAATCCTTTTTGGAGGATTTGTGGCTACGGTGTGACCGCGAACTGGACCTAGGTTTGGAAGAATCACCACCATGGTCCCTGGGGGAAGCTTCAGTCTTGCACTTCTTACTAGCCGGGGAAGAGGCCCGACTTGAAGACCGTTGTCTGAGGGGAGACCTTGACCTCGATCTCGCCTGCGACGAGGAGGTGGCTGCCGGGGGAGTAGGCTCTCTCGGGCGTTTAAACGTCTCCACAGACGATACAGAATCCTGGCTAGTCTCTGTCGGCTTAAAACCCCTTACTCTAGAGGTACGTTTAGGGGGAGGGTGCTCTGACAGCAACTTATCCCAAAGTGGGACGTTGTCACATTGAAGTGACTTATGTGCGACAATGGTAGTGTAGGCCGACATTTGTTGTCTGACCTCTCTCAACGCTACCGCCGCGGTCTTGTCATTGTCACACAGGACTTTATTGGTTAATTGGGAGCAAAAAGAACAATTACGTGTAACCCAGAGACCCCTTGAACGGTCTAGACATCTAACACACCTTATGCAAAGGGTATGTGCAAAAATTGGGATACCCGCGCAAGTGCACAGGGCAAAACTGGGGTGACATTAGCCATGACAGAGACTGGTGAGAGGAACTACCGCCGGGTCTGAATTGGTCCGCCGGAGCTCAGCTCTGGAAAAATAAAGAAAATTTCCAGGAATTAATGCTCATAAGGTTAACCCAAGTGTTCGCATACAAGTGTTAATAACCCGCCGGGTAACGGGATGCAAAGACACAGCTAACACATCTCGCCACGCGGCTGGGTATAAAGAGGCTAAACAAGTCTTCTTAGCTAAGAACATGAAGAATACCCTCTGATATAATGGTCCAGTATGGCACTAATAGTCTGTAGGAGGTGGTGACTGTCTCAAGATTCAATTTTGTAACAAAGCCCCCCCTCATAAAGACGCCGGCCCTTGAAATATTGCCGGGTGTGGAAATCGATTTGGTTAAACCTCACTGATCCTTCAAATGCCGTAAGAGTAAAGGCGGCGATACACAGAGTATCACTCACATGGATTGGTTAACTATAAGAGACCTAAGTCGTTTTATCCCACCCTGCTAAGGTGCACCCGCCGGGTGAGAAGTCTAAAAGTTAACCCCACAAGTTCCTGACCCCACTACTTTGTAAAAGATCGCCGGGGAGGAACGCCTAAACAACAGCTAGGTTTTCCCCGTGGTTTGTCGTAAACCAGGTAGAAAAACCTATAAAAAACGAGTGTTCTCACGAACATCGTTTCTTTATATATAACTAAATATATATGTAAGGATGGGTACAGCCATCCCGCCGGGAAATATAAAGGAGGCCTGAAACCAGGCACCCACAGATACGCAGTCCTGGAGAGCCACAGACACCTCCCCTCGCCGGGGAACCAGCCAGTGTTAACAACCACGTGTGGCCTAACACTGCTCATCGGTCAGGTTTTTTCACGGTGAAACCGAGAAAAACCCGCCGGAAGGCAAGGAATTAGCCAATACACAACTAAAACCATACACATGACACAGTAGGGCATATTTATAAAATAAATAATAACAGTTGAAATATAAACACACTGGAATATCACAACAGGAACCACCGCCAACACACCACCGAAGCGATAACTTCCCAGGGAAGCCTGACACGGACCCAGAAAAAACTTCACTAAGTGAAGAAAAATACGCTGGGAACGTCAGCAAACACACAGCTTACCTCATCAGAAGGATAAAAGGCAGCAATAATTAACGCGTAATGAAAGCCGCCTGCATCACCAACTAAACCAAACTGTGAAAAGTTCACGTGTCCACAACAGGACCACGAGGGTACATCCGAAATAGATGCCCCATACATACGACCCAAAATACATTGCACTGCGGGCAACCAGCCCAGGACACTCCTGCTACGCCTATCCTAACCTTACTCGATACATCCCAGAGTAAACAAATGAGGGCAGGCTGAGCGCAGAGCAAAGAAGGAGGGGTGACGCCTGAATCAGCGTCTGGTCAGAAATCCACACAAGTACATCCACGATATGATGGAAAGCTTATTGGATAGTTATTCTTATTTTCTTTTTGTTTTTATTTTTTACGAAGTTTTTTCGTAGTGAGAACCCAATTCATAATGACTGAAGCCATGAGTGAGGTCGCGTGCGCTCATGATGAAGGCTCCTCAGTTTTTTAAATGCTCTGCGCGGTAGATTCAAACTACGGCGGATTAGTGTTTGAAGAGGATGCCTTATGTAATAGGCATGTTCGTCAATGATGGAGGGGCCACTAATAAATAATACCCTGTGTAGTGAGGGAGGGAGGGTGGATGTGTGTGGAGTAAACGTCAGTAGGCCCGCGGGACCCATGGCAAACGGTCAGAGCCCGACCTACGCTCCGCCCACCGCCCGTCTCTCTCTCAGAGGCAATATTGCTCCAAAATTGCACACAGACTTAAATTAAGTCGGGCCCCGCTCTTTGGGCAGGTGTTCTCTATACGGACTTAAGTCGGGCCCCGCTAAAGAAGGGTTAATGTCACCTGCGTCTGTGAGACTAGGTTGACCGGCTAACTGCTCAGGACGGAGCATATCTTAACTTTAATAATTAATAATTTATTCCCTCCCCCTACTACTGTGAATTCCCACGTATTAGGCAGTAATACTGATGACTTTAATAATTTCCAACTAGCCTAATTTGTCATTTAAGTTTGTAGCAAGTATTGGTAGGTCTATGTGTATAATGCTAAAAATTAACAGCTAAATTAAGTATGCGTTAGGCTATATGTAGATTTGATTGTTGAAAACTAGTCCTCAGTATAAACATTAACCCTTAACCAACGGCGCACGACATCTGTCGAGTTAAATAAATTTGGACTATGTGGCGGTGCACGACAACTGTCGAGTGCCATTTTCAGCACGTAATGTTGCTGAGAGAGAGAGCTGAGCGGTGGGACGAGCGTAGTAACCTTATGGCCGCTCCCCACGACCACCGTGGATGTACTGAAGTGTATTCTACTTTCCTCCCCCTCCTCTCACTCGCTACACAGGGAATTATGTACGGAAATTACCTTATTTTAGGTTTTTTGCACTCGTGTTGCACGATCGTTGCAAGAGAACCAGTGGTCGTACAAGGATAGTTCGGGTGTCATTGGAAAGCTCTGTTTACGCCCTTTCAGGGATAGATACTTGTTTTACGCTTTGGGTCTTGTTTCTGTATGAAAATGAGCACGGAAACAACCCTATTTAGGGTAAACAAAAAACCGCTGGGCGGCACAGTGTAAAATACCCTACCACCCGCTCTTTGTGTGTTACTAATAGTCCAAAAATAATTACCCATTTTCCAAAATGACTGATATACTCTTGAAAAAATCTATGGTGGAGAAATTAGGCTGGGTAACTAGAGCATTAAATAATTGCCAGGAGGTAAAAAGATGTGACCCCTGTCCAAGGGAGCTGTTAAAGTCTCAAATCCAAGATCTGAAAACCCGGTGGGATAATAATGAAGTGTCTTTCAATAAATTGGAGGACTTTTGCATCAAAGAAGAGCAATCTGAAAAGTTTTGAAGAAATACAGCGAGCCTATACAGATGCTCGTGAAAATCATTTGGATCAACTAGCTGGGTTCGAATCCTTGGCGACAGAGACAGTTACCGGGACAGGGAGTAGTGGTACCAGTAATGGTATTGCGGCTCCGGGACAACAAAGCTTTAAGTTGCCACCTATAACCTTACCTGAATTTGATGGGCAATCTGATTGGAATACCTTTTGGGACAAATCTAAGGGTTTAGTTCATGACAGGTTTGATATTTCTGCAGCAAATAACTTTTCATACTTATTGGGTCAACTTAAGGGCTTTGCATTGGATCTTATCAAGGAACTTCCCATAACAGATGCCAATTATACAGCAGCTCTAGAAGTACTAAAGGAGAATTTTGAAGATACAGAGTTGACTCTACAGCGCCTAGTTTACAAATTGCTGGATTTATCAGGACCAAAGCATACATACCAGGATCTTCAATCATTCCGGATCAGCTTGAATTGCGTTTTAAAATCACTTAGTACCCAGAAAGATCTTGACTCAGCTTCTTGGCTCTTGAACCATATTGTACAACAAAAGCTCTCTCAGAAAACCTGTGATGAATTGTACCACAGGTATAAGAAGAACTACTTCACATATCAAGAGATAGAAGAGGGTTTAAGAGAGCTGTGTAAACACATGCAAGTTTCCAAGAAAGATACCGGTATCAAGGAAGGAGACAACAAGGTTAAATACACAAAAGTGGCTACAGCAGGGACTAAGGCAAAAGCAAAACCATTCAAGAAAGAAGAGGTTGGTACCTATGTGACATCCGTCCAGCTGAATAATCAAACAAGTGCAGTATCAAAAACAAAAGGTGTTTGGGAGAGAAAAAATTCTCGTCTCAATTCTCCAGTGACCCAAGAAGTAACCAGAGATATTAACCCCACACCAGTGGTAAACCAAGAAACCCGGAAGATGTGTATGTTATGTTCAGAACAACATTACACAGTGTATTGTAGGACTTACCCAGATCTAAAGGCTAGACTTCCACGACTCATTGAACTAGATAAGTGTCTTGTTTGCCTTAGCACAAGACATTCTACTGAGGAATGTGCTACTAAATTAAATGTATGTTTTCGGTGCAAGACTGGTGTACATCATACCGCATTGTGTCCCAAGATCAGTGAAGTACAACCCAAAACGACAAGTGTAAATATGACCCTGACCACTGGAAACCCAATGCATACGCCGGCAGCTACTCCTACAGCCGAGGTTCAACTGATCGGAGGAAAAGAGGTTATGCCAGTCAAAGCACTCTTTGATACTGGAGCGCAAAAGACCTTCATTGCCGGAAATGTTGTCAGAGCCATGAATTTGCCAACAGTAGGAAGAGTGAACATGGCAATAGCTGGATTTTTGTCAAATAAGGAAACACAAACATTTGACGTGGTTAAACCCCTGATTAGATTGGGCAAATATATATGTAAGGTGACTGCGGTGGTTAAGGAAGACATGAACACTTCTGTGGTAAATAAGGGTTTAAAGGAAGCATCTGACTTCTTAACAAAGAAGGGTGTCCAACTAGCAGACTGAACTATAGAGTCTGACGTAGTAGGTCCAATTCAACTGATCATCGGCTCCGACTATTGTGGTCGCTTCTTGCGAAAAATTACTCGGAAACACGGTATTCGGTTAATTTCTTCATCAGGTGGATATATAATAATGGGATCTCTACCCACATGTGGCCCAAGTGAATCAGACAACCGGATGGATCCAGTCTTTGTGACTCCTGCCCAATCTCTGGTGGTGGCTAGAATTGGTGCAGAATTAATACCATCACAACTAGGAGACATTCTGGAGGAGCAACAAGAACCTGTTCACAAACTTTGGGAACTGGACACTGTGGGTATAGAAGCAGATCTTCCCACCCCTGAAGACATCTTAACATATAACCACTACCTATACACAGTTGAGTATAAGGATGGCCAGTACTGGGTAGGACTTCCATGGAAGATAAATGCCCCTGAATTACCAACTAACTACCAGAGTTCAAGATGTCAACTGAATACAATGATGGATAGGTTGCGTCAACATCCTGAACGACTGGAAACTTATCATAAAATAATTCAAGAGCAGTTGGAAAATGACTCTATTGAGGAGGTCCCAGGTGGAATAAATCATAAAGAGAGTCATTATCTTCCTCATCATGATGTAAGTAAGGACTCCAGTACTACCCCCATCATAGTGGTATTTAACTGCAGTTCTCGAGCAGCGAAGAATGAAGCAAGTCTAAACGATTGTCTATATGTAGGACCAAATCTGACTGAAATACTGGGTGATGTACTATTAAAATTCCGGACGAAGAAATTTGGGTTTGTGGCAGATATCTCCAAAGCCTTTTTGAGAATAGGTTTAAAGGAGCAGGACCGCAAATTCAGAAAGTTCCTTTGGCCTGAAGATCCTTTTCAGCCTGGTGGGCAGATAAAAGAATACCGCTTTCGGTCAGTGTTGTTTGGTTCCTGCTCTAGTCCTTTCTTGTTGTGCAGCACTTTGAGATATCATTTCCAGAAGACAGAGAAACCGGAAATGGGTCAACTGTTTTACTTGGATAATCTTCAGGGCATTGCCGACAGTGGAGAAGAGTTGATTGAAATCTACAATTTGGCAAGGCAAGAATGTAATAAAGCCAATATGCCACTACAAAGTTGGAATTCAAACTCTCATATTCTTTTGGACCAGATAAGAGGAGACTATCCTGACTACCAAATACCAGAATATCAACCAGTACTAGGATTGCTGTGGAAAACAACTACTGATGAGATGTCTCTAAAGCCCCTCAAGTTTCCCGATGTAAAACTCACAAAACGCACACTCTTAAGTCAAGTCTCTATGATGTTCGACCCATTGGGAATATTTAGTCCCATATCAATTAAAGGGAAGACTTTAGTTCAGGAGGCCTGGAGAGAAGCACTGAGTTGGGATACTCCATTACCTGAAAAGTATACGGAAGAGTGGAACAAATTGAAGGTGGAATATGAGAAGGCATCCTCAGTCAAGTTTCCTAGAAGATGTGATCCTACCTCTGATAATGAGTGTGCTCAATTGCACGTATTTTGTGATGCCTCGTCTAAGGCGTATGGTGCAGTAGCTTATTGTGTCACTGAAGTCCGATCTACTATGATTATGTCCAAATCCCGAGTAGTGCCATTAAAACAACGTACCCTTCCACAGCTGGAGCTGACCGCTGTTGAATTGGGAACTAGGCTAGCTACTTATTTGAATGGTATGTTTCCCTTTTTTTGGTGAGACATATATATGGACAGATAGTGAGATATGTTTTGGTGAGACATATATATGGACAGATAGTGAGATATGTTTTGGTGAGACATATACTGTATATGGACAGATAGTGAGATATGTTTTTTTTTTCTTCTATATTCCAACTTACTTCCTCTCGGGCATAGGCTGAGAGCCTTACCATTCACCGCTTTACAATGAACAGTGAAGCCCGTGAGGTCTTGTTCCAGTCTAGGGAGTGAGACATGTGAAGCACGTAGAGTACAACGAGCACCTGCCATCTTGCCTTCACATGAGGCACGGTGCTCACTCATGGCCCGAAATGACCCCATCTCTGAAGCCACCTCGTTCCCGCGCTTCACTGTCTCACCACCTACACTCGGACTCTCACACTTACACACACACAACACCACCTGTTGAGCAGATAACTCACCAGGCATTGCACTCCTATAGCATATTTTGAATATGGGAATATTCATACAGTGCTATTTAATCAGGGAACAATGAAAGGTATTTTATTGACGTTTCGGTGGGCTTGTGGTAATGTACTGATACTAGGTACAGCACAAATTCCATCCCAATAATATCTTCCCATTGATACATCGGGATTTGAACCCGGGACCTTTGGATTACCAGGCCAGTGGCAAGACCACTCCACCACACCTCCCCTCTTTGCACTGGATAGCTAAGGATGATAGTCACATAGTTTATGTGCGTAACAGAGTACACAAAATAAATGAACTGCAAATGAACTATACATTCATGCATGTTAAGTCCAAGGATAATCCGGCTGACTTGGTGAGCCGAGGTGTTAGTGTCAAGAAACTGATTAACGAAACTCTGTGGTTTCAGGGTCCAGTTTGGCTACGTCAGAGTGATTGGCCAAACAAAAATCATACCAGAAGGTTAATGATGATCAAGTTCATATGGACCCAATAATCATCCCAGAGCCTTCAGTGATTGACATCACCAAGTTCTCCAATTTGGACAAACTATTAACTGTAACTAAATTTGTGTTTAAGTTCCTGAGCAAGAAGGTAAAGATGGAGGAATTAGACCCACTTACCTACTGGATCAAAAGGATACAAGCTGAAAAGTATGATGAGGAATTAACCCAGCTACGTAAACCCAATCCCAAGCCAACCAAAAGAATGAAGGACCTTGGGCTGTATCTAGACAATCAAGAATTAATATGTTGTCGAGGTCGTATTGGTAAAGCTGATCTACCCTTCAAAACTCGGCATCTGATCCTATTGCCCAAGGATTGCGACCTCACCAAATTGATGGTTTTAAAAGCGCATGAAACCACTAAACACGGTGGGGTAGCAGACACTCTAGCCTATATGTGACAAACATATTGGATACCCCAGGGACGACAAGCTGTTAAACGCTGTATCAAGAATTGCATTATTTGCAAGAGGTATACAGCTATAGCTATTCCTTACCCTGGACCACCAGCTCTTCCGCCAGACTGCATTCACCAAAGGACACCGTTTGAGGTAACAGGTATAGCTTATACTGGTGCCATCACTCTCACAGGAGATGATGGTCCACCCAAGAAGGTTTACATATGTCTATTCACCTGTACCAGCACTCGGATCCATTTGGAAATAGCGGAGGACATGAGCTCTGAAACCTTTATAAATTTATTTAGAAGATTTGCCGCTCGGCGAAGTTGCCCAGACGTTTGATTAGTGACAATGGGACAAATTTTGTGGGCACATCGCCGTTGGTTTCTGAACTATTAAAGAGCAACGCAGTACAGCAAATGTTGAATTCTAGAAATTGTTATTGGTCATTCACAACTCCCAGAGCCCCTTGGCAAAATGGATTTACAGAGAGAATGATAGGTATCGTGAAATCGTGCCTGAAAAGGGTTCTTAACTAGTCCAAGGTCACCTTGGATGAGTTAAGAACTGTTGTCACCGAGATAGAAACCACAGTAAATAATCGACCACTAACGTATCAAGATGACTCCAATCTGGAAATTGAGGCCTTAACACCGGCTCATTTATTATATGGTAGACGATTGGACCCAGTCCCCCGTTTGGACGTGACCGAGGAATTAGTGGATCCCTCCGTTAATGAAGCAGATGCACACTTGAGACAAAGCTACCATAAACTCTGCAAAATACTGGACGCCTGGAACAAACATTGGGCATCAGAGTATATCTTGAGCCTACGGGAGATGTATTATGGTGCGAATTCTACTAGTAACCGTCACAAACCTGAAGTGGGAGACATAGTCGTGTTGAAAATGGACCAACCTCACTCTAAATGGCCCTTAGCAAGGATCCAAGAAGTCTATCCTGATTCAGAAGGAGTTATCAGAACCGTTTAGGTTGTATCTCGAGGACAAACCACTCTCCGAACTGTAGATCGGCTCATACCTATGGAACTCGCCATCCCACCAGAGGAAGAACAGCAACCCATAGTAATAGGGAGCCAAGACCACAACGAGCAGCTGCTGCGGGGTCTAGAAGAAATTGGCGTGATTTGTTAGCCGCAGGTGATATAACATGATGCAACACATTATACTTCGCCGGGCCCCAATCTGTGAGAAATAAATTGACTACACTGGTATCTGGGGACTGTTGGCAACAACCTTCCGATAGGGTAACCTCACTAGAGTGAACAATTTCCTACCAGAACCTGGTGATTGTATATATTGTAGAGATTAATTAATATTAAGTGATTTAGTACTGTATAAGATTACCTTGGCCAAGTAAATTAATTATAAAACCTTGTAGAAATAAGTTTAGAAGAACTGTAAAGAGGATCAGTTTAAATATTCCTGCGACCGCATACGCGATCCACCGTTTGCTTTAGGGTCGTTAATTTCTTGATATTATGTTCACTAAATCGTTGTGAAACGATGTTTACCTTGATAATTATATAATTTAAATGCTGATTATTATTTATATGATTTCGTGAAAAAGGAATGAACCCTCGGTAACAAATTTGTATATAGTTAACTTAGGGGTCGGAATTAAAATCCCGACCAGATCTCTTTAAAACCTGGAACTACCAACAAGGGTCTCGTGACCTCTCGCTTCGCTCCCTGTGTCCGGCCCGGAGTTTAGGAACCTTTAACTCCCTGCCTACCTACCTACCATAGTCGGGATCCTCTAATAGCTAAGTCGATTGATATATATGGCCATTTATACAATGTCTAGCTAGGGGTTTCTGAGAAGATAGGCAATACCATCTTTATATAACATCCAGGTAACCTATCTATTTATTTAAGTTTATTCCTTCCATTTTCTTTATTTAATTTTGATTAGTGTGGTAAGGGACAGAATTATTCATAGAAATCCCCCACATGCCTACTGATTAATTCATATTAATCCAATCTTCATCAGATGATCGTCCAGTCTGTTCCTAAACGTATCAATTGAATTACTGTCGACCACCTCCAGAGAGAGAGAGAGAGAGAGAGATTTGATTTTGATTTTGCCCCGAGGGGCGAGTTTATTGAGCAGCGCCCCCCATCCTGTGAGGGGACAACCACTAGTAAGGCGATACATACTGCTCAAAGAGCCATTATTCCACTGAAACAACAGCATCGTCGTCTGGTTACATTCATATTTGTGTTTATAAGTCAGGTTGGCATTATTCAGATGTGTTATTATAGTTTCCTCATTTAATTGTCACATGGTCTGTATAAAAAAAAAAAAAAAAAAAAAAAGCAAGCAAGCTTGTAGTGACTGAATTATTAATTGACAGGTTGTAAATAATAGCACTACAGAACTAGTGCAATCGTATGAGGAGACTATTCATATTTTCATTACATCAATGATTATTGAGATCATAGTTAGCTGAATACAATTATTACAAAAATAGGCAATGGTATAAATCAACATAATACATAATTTAATACAGGCGGACATAATCATGATCCGGTTCGTTGTGCACTGGGAGCTAAGGTGTCTTGAGATCGCCTCGTACCCATACACAACGAACGTATTATAGTCTGCATGGTTGGTATCTAATTGAATATACTTAGTGGGTATTTCAAGAATGTCAGGGGGTAAGGAAATGTGATTTGTATATTAGAAGACTGTGATTAACGAGACGTGTAACATGTGGAGGGAGGTGGTAGAAAGAGAGGGATCTCGTTGGGGGTGGAAGTTTCGCTCCCAGGAATTTTCGTTCCTGTGGTATTTCAATAATAATAATAAAATTATAATAATAATAAGGGGACAACCACTGGTAAGGCAATACATACTGCTCAAAGAGCCATTATTCTACTGTAACAACAGTATCGTCGTCTGGTGTTATTATATTGCCACATATGCTGTATATACGTGCTCATGAAAAAAAAAAAAAAAAAAAAAAAAAAAAAAGAGAGAGAGAGGTCTACTGGTAAGAGGAGGTATTTAATTTCCCCACTTTCACTCATCCTCTAAACCCCCTTTTCCTTCCCCCTCCACCCAGTCTGTTGTGGAGCCACACTGTCGTCACAGATAGCAGGAAAAAACAACAAAAACAACTAGAAGTGCACTCGGCAGAGCTCATATCTCCGCCTACGCTGGCGGAGGTATGTGCTCTACCGATCGCCTCCTAAATGAAATCACTTCTTCCTTGGTGCATATCGTATAATGACAACCAACTTTCATGAACACCGGTTAGTGGGGCAGATAACTGGAATAATCGTTCTTTTCTGGAAACAAGCACCAAAATTGGCACACATACTCCTTGGGGATTGCTCTTTTGATAAAACCCGTTAGCCACCTAAAAATTCAAGATGGTGGCCATTTTTCAAGATGGCCACCATTGAATATATAGTAACATTGCATTTCGCAATAAAATCGCAAAGACTTGTCCTATTTGAATGATCTTGGTGTCAAATCATACATTTTTCACTATGTAGAATCCGAATTTGGAACCATGGACTTACTCACTAGCTTCCTTGTACCATAATATCAGTCCCGGAATCATAATTAGGGTAAAAAGTGCCCATATCATAGGCACCATCAGTCCGATATATTATTGGATGTACATGTAGGCAGTAGGCCTATACTTGTTTGTCACTTATTGTCTTGCTGCCTGGATGAGTATACTACAACGCTTCTAAGCCTCGCATCTGCAGCTGCACAGTGCCGTGCAGGTCAGACCAAAGAAGTAGCATTTGCATCGACCGCAGCATTCCGACTTGCATCCACACTTGGTCAGCTGCTGGCAACTCTCTGCAATGGGTGGGAGCTCTGTCCAAACGATCTGCCACAGATCTCCTTTCTTGGTCCAGCCCCAGTTGGCAGGAGTCTGCGTTTTTGGTTGACGTACTGTTGACTGACTCCAGATGCAGCCCGCCTGGTAGGCAGCACGCTTCACATGCTGCTTCAGTGCTGCTCGGGTTGGAGGAATGGCTTCGTACGGCCTCTGCTTCCGAGCAAACATGTCCAATCTCGCATCATCGACACCTTCAGCTGTGCTGGATCTGTCGTACATCATGACCACGAACTTCTCCAAGGTCTCCAGGTCTTCATGATCAACTACCGGTGGTTATTGGCTGAGTTTGCTGAAGACACCGGAAGCCTCATCACAAACATCCCAGGTTTGCCAAGCAGACTTCTTCCCTTTGCCACAGAATGCTGAAACGACATCGCAGCCAGTGAAGGCATGGAAGAAGAGCATCCCTTTGCTCTTTTCTGCAAGAGTGCAACACAAGTTATGTACAGGAACCCACCTCAGGTTCTGTCCTTGGCCAAAGGCAACCCCCAACTGCTGCAGACCTAACTCCTGAAGTGCCTGCAGAACACTGACTGCGATGACGACAACATCTGTGTCGCTGGCTTTGACCATGATGACTTTGCTGCCTGCTTCTGTTGCATGCCTGGCATGCACAAAGATCTGTACGTCAGCTTCTTCATGACTGGACGGTGCCACCCCAGCCAGATTGATAGTGCGGTTGCTGACAGCATCTTCTTCCTTGGTCACAATGACCACATTTGGTGTGGCCACACGTGCAATCTTATTAGCCAGAAAGTTGAACAGCTCGGCTTTGTTGTCATTTTCTCTCAGGAAGTTTCACCCTTCCCTGTCACCCTGCGTCTCACCCCGCATCCTCGCTTTGATATAGTTTCAGCTTTCAGACTAGATGGCCGGTAGACATCAAACACAATGTCTGTTCTCTTGTACTTGGTAGAGTATTCTTGTATTCTAGGAAGGACATCGAGCATTGCGTACTCTTCGAACGTCTTTGAACTCCGTGGGGGCAGACTGTTCACCAACGCTGCACCATCAATGATCAGGCTCTGCCTCAGGGGTTGTAACTTGGCTCTGAAGAATGGTAGTGAGGTGGGATTTCTGACAGGTGTGGAGCTTTCCACCATCACTGAGGGCAGCAGGATGTGACTGGTTCTCATGACGGAAGAACTCCTTCAAGTCACACTCTCTGCTCTGGCATGATATGAACAGCTTGGAGAACAGTTGACAGTCTTCCTTCAGCACTTTTTGCTTTGAAGAGTTAACAGAGGCTGGTACCTGTCGGAAAAAGTCAACCCTGTTCTTCTTGATTGGTTCATAGAAGGTGGATTCTTCTTCCCCTTCCAGTCCCTTCATAAACTCCTGGAAACGGACCTTGCCTTTCTCAAGGTGTGTGCCAATCAGCTCGGCGGCAGTGTGGTGAGCAATATCCTTTGTATCAAGCGAAAGCAAGTCCCGACTCTCCTCCTGGAAAGGATTGCACATATCTGTCATGGCTTGTGAGAGCTTTTCTACTTTCTCAAGGAACACTCTTTGTGCTCGTTCTGTCTCCTCATGGTGGCTGGTGTGTTCAGTACCCTATTTGGTCCCACATGCTGCCTCATACTGTGCAACCAAGTGGCTGACTTGAGGACCAGCTATCATCCATCTTCTCAGTGCTGATGGGTCTTCAGTCACGCCGATCACACCCCCGTCTGCCTTGATGACAGGGTTGGCCTGCTCGTGAGCTTGGTTAATAGCCATTGCTGAGAACTGTCGGCTCGATTTGTGTACAACAGTTTCCACTCTGGAACTCCTGAGCCAGCTGAGGATGCTTCTGTTCCAGGGTCACCATGTCTCTGTAGTGGATCGGAAGCCACCGTGCATAGTTTACATTTTTGTTGGCAAAGAAGTACGGTATCAGCTCAGCCAGTGACTGACAGTACAGGAAGAAGTTGGCTTCCCTGAATGATCGGATCAACAAGAGGATCACCAGTTCCATTGACAGCACCATATACCAGAAATGAAACCGGGGAGTTTGCAGTTTGCGATGCTCACACCAAGCTTTGGGTTGTTCATCTGTCTCTTTCGAGTAGTCCGTGTGGGCTGCCTTCAGAAGCTTGTACAGACTGCATGCTGTTATCTGGTGCATCTGTCGTCTCCTAGTAATGCTCGAAGCTGTCAGAAATGAATCTGCTGTCCCAGGAGATGCTATCCCTGCCTCCAAGAGGGCTCCTGTCCAACCACTGTCCTGGAGTAGAGTTCCAATGGACTTCAGTGCCGCCATCTCAATATGCAAGCCTCCGAACATTATGACGAACTTGTCCTCACCGTAGATTTCAGGCCAGTGCCACTGGGCCTGCTTGGCTACTGCATATATTGGCTGGTCAGTAGCAATGACTGGCACCTGACCGGGGTTCAGAAATGCCACTATCTCCTTGATCTTGTCCATCACATGCTTGACTGTAGCAACCGAGTGGGCCTGATCTCGCAGCTATTAC
This sequence comes from Paralithodes platypus, assembly GCA_032716605.1. NCBI lineage: Eukaryota > Metazoa > Arthropoda > Malacostraca > Decapoda > Lithodidae > Paralithodes > Paralithodes platypus. The sequence goes on from CM064540.1 coordinate 23,969,685, forward strand.
TCTACACCTTCCGCTGCAAGTCTCTCAATGTCCCCCCCCCCCCCACCGCATCGTGTCATGTCCAGTTTGGAAGCCTTGTACAGGAAGATGCTACACATACTAAACCTCTAACACTACTACGATATACACTACCATGCATTTTAGCCGAGTCAGACGTAACATGAACCTCTAATTTAGCAGAATATTAGGATTCCGGGACTGATATTATGGTACAAGGAAGCTAGTGAGTAAGTCCATGGTTCCAAATTCGGATTCTACATAGTGAAAAATGTATGATTTGACACCAAGAACATTCAAATAGGACAAGTCTTTGCGATTTTATTGCGAAATGCAATATTTCTGTATATTCAATGGCGGCCATCTTGAAAAATGACCGCCATCTTGAATTTTTAGGTGGCTAATGGGTTTTATCAAAAGAGCAATCCCCAAGGAGTATGTGTGCCAAATTTGGTGCTTGTTTCCGGAAATGAACGATTCTCCTGAAATTTGCAGTTATCTGCTCCACTATATGTGGAACAAAACACAAACTGAAAGACATTGTGGGCTTCTCGGTCAACTGTAATGATATTCCTATAACAACAGTGTCACAAGTTAGTTAAATATCTCGGACTAAAACTGGACGCGAGTTTGTCTGGTGAAACAATTTTGGAATCTATCCTGAGTAAGTGTAGAGCACGTATAAAATACCTGTATAGACAGGTGGGATGCTTGCCCGCGGCGACCAAAAAGACCCTCTGCCAAGCGCTTGTTCAATGTCATTTTGACTATTCTGTGTCATCCTGGTACTCTGCATCATCTAAATCAGCACAGCACAAACTTCAGGTCACTCAAAATAAAATGCTTAGGTTCATGCTGAACCTAGGACCCAGATCACATGTTGGCCAGGAACAACTTCAGTCACTAAGTATGCTCAATGTCTCTGACAGGGTCAAACAAATCAGGCTCACTAATGCCTTCAACATTTTCTATGCCAGAGCTCCAGAGATTCTAAAGAATGATTTTGTTAAAGCAAATGAGAGGAGTGGACATAATACAAGAAACAGGATGTTTAATTTTAAGGTCCCGAGAATCCAAGGACAGGGTAAGCAAACATTCTTCTTCACTGCCATCAAAAACTGGAACGACCTACCCCAGTCAGTCCGTGAAAAGAGAACACTGTATTCCTTCAGACGTAGCCTGAAGGAACACCTGAACCGGACAGCTGCGAGAAGGGAGCACCAAGCTTATGTCTACTACTAAATACGACATAAGAGATAGACAAACCAAACTGCAATGATTACTGATTACGGATTACTGATATTTACTATAGGATGTAAGGTATCTTAAAATAACCCCCTAGAAATACTTTCTCTAAAGTATCTATTTCTTTATCCTCCCCATTTCCCCAGCTAACCTAATCCCACAAGGACCCCAATGGAAATACGCCTAACGGCCTTATTGGGCTATCCTTAGTTGGACTTATGCAAGGCTGGTACATGTCATATTTGTAACATACTATGTGGTACCAACTCTGTAAATTGCTAACTGAATAAATATTATTATTATTATTATTATTATTATGCTCTAAAGGAAAACGGAACAGAGGAGTGCCCCCTGACCTCAGGTCATTTCCGTTCTCTAAGGACCAGGAATTTAGGTCAGTCTCCCATACTAAAGAGTGGAGAATTGAACCAATCACCAGCAAGCTTTCAAACCACCTCGACCTATCACCAGCCTTCATTCGACCAGCAGCCAGACTTGCAGTATAACGAACGAATGTTTATGCAAGTTAGACATCAGAGACCGGAATGTTATCGAAACAAGTGGGGATACTACGACCGCCCTTGTAGTACCGTTCCGGATAACTAAAAAATCATCCAGAGAACCTAGAAACTCACAGAGATATTAATTTAAAATAACCTCTGATTATTGTAGAATCACTAAAGTTGCAATTATCTCTGACCTAGACCTCGTAACCACAACAAGGGTATTAAATAAAATACTTAAAATGACTATGTACAAACCTATAACAACCATGTATTTTTAGACTAAGTTTTACCTTCGAAAATTACATCACAACCATTCACTATGTCCTTCTAAAATTGAGTTACTACAAGTTAAACCTACAAAATAACTCGAACATAGTCTCACTGAAAATTAGAGAGAGTAAGCACCTCTACCTAAGTAATATCATCAAGGCTGAAAGCACATGGTATCTAACTGAATTGGAAACTGCCTCCCCCTCCCCCCTCGAGAATACAGCCGGACCTGCTGTTTCCCTCTGATGCCAGGCCCTTGGATTCCTGTTCGTGAGAGGCAGTTCCCGTTGACGTCCAGCAAGCCGAATCTACGATCCACGTTGGCCAGACTTGTACTCGAACTACTACCCTCCCAAAACCTACCCTAAGTGTCTCTGAGTGTCTTACGTTGTGATTATTGATGTGAAGGTAAGGTAAAATATGCGAGTATTTCTGTGCTAATTCTTACTTAGATCTGTGCCCAAGATCGATATTTATTGCATTGTGTATTAATCCCTCAGAAACCATTGTTTTAAGATTTGAGTGGATCTGTGCCCAAGATCTAAGTTTAACTTGTGTCTAACATCTTGTAAATCATAAATACGCATACGTTACATACTCGTGTTAACTGATATCTAGCCGAATACTCACAGATTTTCCTTGTATATGTCCATTCTGTTGTGTATGTATCAAGTCGAAGTTGAAGTATATAATGTGTATCTATTCCCTATTCAAGTCCAACTTTTACCTAGAACCTACGCTCAATTTCATATTTACTTGAACGAAGACTCTAGTTCATTTATAAGAATTATTACTGATTAGAATCTTAATTTGAGTCTAATTACTACAAATATCCAATTTACGCTTTGTGATACTGTGCGTTAACTTGTTTATTTACGAATAACTTATTTGCTTATTCTGTTATGAAATAGATAGTTTCGATCCACCTCGTCTATGAATTCTAGCTTTGTATAGATCTATTATCTAATTATTTCACCATCTCGAATACGACACCAATTCGTTCTGTATTCCTTATAGGAATCTGTTAACTTGTTCAGAACTCCTTCATACCCTATCAGGTATTTATATCCAAGTGCAACTTCGTCGTGTACGCCATTTTCTACTATTAGTATTATTATAACTATTAGTACACGCTATTTGATTTTGCGTTCCTTAACCTCCTGTAGTCAAAATATCAATTGATTCAGGTTAGGTTGTATTCAACATTTAATTCCGAGTCAGTAGATCTATATCATTAAATCTGAATTCCTCGGCCCGTGAGATTATTATTGCATATACCAGTTAAACTGAAAAAATTATTTGATTTTGAAGCTATTCAAATGTATAAATTTAAAGTTTATTTGAGGGAAATACTTTACTAATTTTGTTTTCAGAGACGTTTCTAACTTATCTGGTATTTTACCAAGATACAGCAACTTATGATAAATTTCCTCCTGACTTACTGTTGGAACAAGTAGTTTGGGCTGATACTATTTATTTAGAAAGCCTTTCACAATATTATCGACAATTGCATAACTATATCCATTAGCTGAAAAGAACCTTCTTAACCCTGCTCAGGCATGTTGGCCCCATATGGGGCCAAAAAATATGCGTAAAATAGGTTTTTCGCAAATATTTCACGGCCGGATGGCGATGGCAAGAGGTTTTGAAGACGAGCAGTCAGTCCGCATCGTCCTACGACTGGGAGAGGGTGTGAGCCGCCGCTCTCTCTCCTCCACTTTCCTGTACCAACCTGTCCGGTCACCATATGGGGTCCATAATCCCAAATGTGTACTACAAATTTCCCCTTCCTATCAATTTTTTTTTTAGCCCCAGAGTTCTGCCTTGTTGTCACCCAAGACCCTCAGCCATCCCCTCCACAGCCCTGCAACCAAATTAATGCAGCTTATGTATTGTATGAGATATGCCTCACTTTTGTTGACCCTTTTTTTCACTACTTTTTTTTTGTTTTTTTTATATATGACTTAAAATTTACAGTAGTGTAATTTGCTTTTAACATAATATTAAGCATTACGGTAATTGTAGTTTCTATTGGTAACAAGAAATTTAAAATCCATCTATTAGTTTTCGGGTGAGAGCTGTTTAAAGTGCCGGTCCCCATATTGGGCCACATTGCTAATTTCGCCACACTTCTGGAACATTACCTGAGCAGGGTTAAGAACGAAATTTCCTGGTGAAACAGTTTGTATGATGAGGTCAGGTGATAGGCTCTATGTACAAGAGTTCTAATAGAGTTTATTTTGAAAATAGAAGAGCAATATCTAAAGAAGCTGGTTCCTAAACCAGAAAATGTAGGTTTGCGAAAGATAGAGAGACTTAACTTATCATGACATTATTTTCCAGGAGCAAATCTAAAAAAGGAAGTTTATTGTTGGATTCAGATTCCATAGTGAATTTTATATTATTGTGGTGACTATTTAGGTAATTCAAGAATAAAGGGGCATGATTTTCATGTTTAAAGATGACCAGGGTATCATCAACGTATCTCCTATATAAGATAGGTTTGAAGGATACGGGGCAATTATTTGACCAAATGTTTTCGTGATGACAGAGAAATAAATTTGCTAGAGTTGGACCGAGGGGCGAACCCATGGCTACACCATCAATTTGTTTGTATAGTTCATTATTAACTATGAAATGACTGTCCTTTACACATGCTGAGAGGGCATTTTTAAAACAAGATTTACTCATATTCATAAAATTATCTATGCCATTAAACACTAGATTAACACACAAGTTTATAGTTTCATCTACTGGAATGTTTGTGAACAGTGAAGTTATATCAAAGCTGCACATATGAGAAGAAGATGGTAGTTCGTATCCCGAAAGCGAATCAAAAACTTCATAAGAGTTCCGTACGTTCAATTTATTTTTTTTCTTGCTATTAATTTCAATGTTCAGTAATTTATCTTGCCATGACTTGTAAAGTTCAGAGTTACACAGGGATTTGCGATAAAGCTTAAAACTTAAGAACTTGGGAAATACATTGTAAGTCTCGCAACAGGTTAAAAATTGAAGATCAAGTTTTCTTTTTTTCTAATTTGTCGACTGCTGTTCCCATCTTCTAAACCCTTGAAGCGTCGGGTGTCCATATCGGTGTCTTAATACTTGAGATAGGGGCTGGCTCGTAGGGAACCGAAGTTTGCAGAGGAATAGAATAACGAGACTCCAAGTAAACAGCAACATATTTATTCAAACGTTTCGGCATTCACATTATGCCATCTTCAGTGGAATCTAAAAGATGAGAGACAATCTCTTAGAATATACAATATAAAAATCAAAATTAATTAAAATAGGGAGTACAAATACAACATAATTATTAGCTTAAACATTAAAGGCTAAAAAGTTAAAAGGAATTCAGGGGAACAAAAAATACGAAATCATAAACCTAAGCAAACACAAAGGAACAAAAAAAATAGTGACTGAACAGTTAGAATATATTTAGAGGGACAGTTCTGTTCCAGCGACGCTGAGGTGAGAACGGCTCACCTAGATGTCAATAATTCTAGCTGATTGACTCATGCGACCATGTTCAATGTCTCGTCTTTTAGTAATTATTTATTCCTAAAGGTTTAAATAATCACGGTCGGTCGCACAAGTCAATCAGCTGGAACAGTCTGTCGATGTCGATGTCGATAATCATAGGAAAGCTACTAGAGTCAATTATTGCTAGGAAAATGAGAAACCACTTAGAAACATTTAACTTAATCAATTCTTCTCAGCATGGATTCACTCAGGGACGGTCTTGCCTTACTAATTTGCTTAGTTTTTTCTCAGAGGTATATGAAGCAGTAGATAATGACAAGTCATATGATATTATATATTTAGATTTCAGTAAAGCTTTCGACAGAGTCCCTCATGATAGATTGACGAGAAATGTTGAGGCACATGGAATAGGTTGGGCGTTGTTAGGATGGATTAGGTCATTGCTAATTGGTAGGAAGCAGAGTCAGCATAAATGGTACCAAATCAGAATGGGGAGCAGTCAAAAGTGGTGTCCCCCAGGGATCTGTATTAGGTCCTCTGTTGTTTATTATATACATAAATTACTTTGATTTAGGTATAACTAGTAGGATAAGTAAATTTGCAGACGATACCAAAATGGGGAGAAAAATTTATTCAGATAGAGATATAGAGTGTCTGCAAAGGGATCTAGATACATTACACGAATGGTCAGTAAATTGGCAGATGAAGTTTAACATTGACAAATGCAAGGTATTAAAGATAGGAAAGATGCATACAAATGTTAAATATAAACTAGCTAATATGGAATTAGAAAACTCAGACTGTGAGAAAGATCTAGGTGTGTTTGTTAGCAATGATTTGAAGCCTAGAAAACAATGTATAAGCGTTCGTAACAAGGCAAACAGGATTCTCGGGTTCATATCTAGGAGTGTGAGTAACAGAACTGCTGATGTTATCTTAAAACTTTACTTGTCATTAGTGAGACCCCATATGGATTATGCTGTTCAATTTTGGTGTCCTTATTACAGAATGGACATAGATTCATTGGAGAGAGTACAACGTAGAATGAAAAAAATTATCCATAATATTAGAAATTTTCCGTATGAAGAAAGGTTGAAGAAATTAGGCTTACATTCGTTAGAGAGACGCAGAGTTAGAGGGGATATGATAGAGGTATTCAAGTGGGTTAGTGGGATTAATAAAGGGGACATGAAAAATTTACTAAAGCTCAGTAATAGCGAAAGAACTCGTACAAATGGTTTCAAATTAGGTAAATTTCGTTTCAGAAAAGATATAGGCAAATATTGGTTTGGTAACAGAGTTGTAGATGGGTGGAATAGGCTACCAAGTGATATAGTGGGATCAAGAACGATAGGGAGCTTTAAGATAAAATTAGATAGGCATATGGACGAGATGGGTTGGGTGTGAGGGGGATCTACCAGGTGTGGGCCAATCGGCGTTCAGCAGACCCCGTAATCTTGTGTTAATCCCTGACCATTTTGGTGTGGCCAGTACTCCAGGTATTAGTTGGGCCTATAATTGGGCCTTGTAATTGGAGTTGGGACAGGGATCTGCCTTGTATGGGCCGATCGGCTTTTTGCAGACTCCCATTTTCTTATGTTCTTATGTTCTTATGATGTTGGGTGGACCCCTGCCGAAGGATGAGTCCGAAATTAAGAAATTTGAGTGCTTAGTGTGCAAGGGCGAGCTTGTGTTAATTGATGATCCTGTGGCTGTGAATTTTGGAAATGAGTCATTGGAGCTGGTGGACAAGTTTTGCTACCTAGGAGATACCATCTCTGCCGGTGGTGGGGCCGACGGTACCACTGTCGCTAGAATTAGATGTGGCTGGGGGAAGTTCAGAGAACTGCTGTCAATTCTGACCATGAAAAGAATGCTTTTGAAAGTGCAATGACGTATGCCTCAGAAACATGGGCCGTTAAAGTAGAGGATGTCAACAGAATGGAACGTAATGAGATAAATAATGAACTATGGTGAGAATGGTGAGATGGATGTGTGGGGCCAAACTGCAGGATAGAATAACTAATGATGAGGAGATGCTTAGGTATAAAGATTATTAGCGAGGAGATGTATACAAGTAGACTGGGATGGTATGGGCATGTGGAGAGAATGGATGAACAAAATTGGGTGAAAAGATGCAGGTCTGTGATTGGGGAGGGAGCTGCACCAATGGGTGGATCGAGGAAGACGTTGGATCGGACTATACGTGCCGATCTCGAATAGAAAACTTGACATGTGAAGCAGCCCTTAACAGGGTTGCCTGGAACGCCGCTAATAGGACAAGAGTCTGAAACTGCACGTATGTGTGGAGCTCTCAGTTTTAATATTTTATGTATGTATGTATGTAGACAGCACCACTGATCATGCTAATGCTACCACAGAAAGTGTAACAGGCAGTGAGACAGTCAATAGCCAATCATTAATTCCCGTTAAATAGGTAAGGAGGATTAGAAAGGGACATTAGAAAGGGTACAATGATAACAGAGAGAAAATTAATATAATGAACACCTGCCAAAAGCAAGCACTCTAACATTCGGAACAACACTCGGCATCCATTCACCAGGCCTCAATATCATTGGCTTCACTTCTGATGATATACAGTTTCACAACAAAGTCTCTTCACAATATCGAGGATGATGACCTTCAAGGTTTGTCAATTAAAAGGTTACAAATACCTTCTAATGTTCTTCCTAACAAACTTCCTCAATTCATTCCTGTAACAACAATCCAATATAAAATGTGTGTTAATAGTTCATGCATCGATCATGAACCTCCCGACCGTGGTTCACCCTTATTGTTTTGGCTACAATCATACATTTTATTGAGGCTTGTGCTAGATAATGTCATTCAGCACTGGAGCCGCGACAGTCGAGTGGCAAATACGCTCACGTGTGAATCTGCTTGACCTGGCTTCCATCCCGGCCAGAGCGGACATATTTAGTGGGTGTGAAACTCAGGTGTTTGAAGCAACTGCCAGCAGCCACTTCTCTGTATCCTCCTACTTTCTCTATCCTAGTTTCAAAGCCAAAGGCGGATGTTGTGCATACATGCACAACAAAGTCACTTGCGCTCGTGTTCCCGATTTCGACTCCTCTGAATTATCAAATTTATGGCTCTAACTTTCCTGTCATAATTGTCATACTAAATATTTCTGTGCTGTTCTGTGTGGGGAAGAGCAAGGTTATGGTCTTCGAAAGGGGTGAAGCCACAGAGTGTGAGGTGAAGTTGAACGGTCAGGCTATGGAGATTGTCAGCTCATTAACCCTTTCACGCATTTATGACGCAGAGGTCGCCAGATTAGCAATAAGAAATAGAGTTCTCTCACTCTTATAACTACCTCTCCAAAATTAGTTTTCTGCCTACAGCTAACTCAAAGACAACTGCAGAGGTTGAAGTAACTAAACTAAAGGTTTATAAATACCCCTGATGGTAACAAAGGCTTTTAAGTATTCCCAATAGGCTCAAAATTGCGTCATATGTCGGAGAGGGTTAAGTATCTGAGCAATGTGCTGAGTAAAGATGGGAGTATGGATGAAGAAGTGCGGGAGAGGGTGAAACAGGGGAAGAGGGTTGTAGGATAGCTGAAAGCAGTAACAAGAAATAGGGTGGTCAGCATGGAAGTGAAGAAGTCCTTGCATGTTAGTGTGGTAATCCCGACATTGACTTACGGAAGCGAAGCATGGATGTTGGTGGAGAAACTCAGACCAAGAGTGAGAGGGGTGGAAATGAGTTACTTGAGAAGTGCGTGCAGAGTTACATGGAGGGATAGACGGATGAATAAGGAAGTAAGAGGGACATGTGGTGTTGAGGTAGATGTGCTGGAAAGTGTGAAAAGGAATACCTTGAGATGGTTCGGCCATATGGAACGTATGGGAAGCGAGAGAATGACTAAGAGAGTGTACGAGAGCGAGGTGGAAGGACAGAGAGGGACAGGTAAACCGAGAGAGAGGTGGAAGGATGGAGTAAAGAAGTGTATGAATGAAGGCGGTGTGGTTGGGAGCAGGGGCGTCGACTGACTGGGGACAGAGGTGCATGGGCGCGTTTCGTGCGTGGCCTCGGAATCAAAAATAATTCCATGGGAAAATAAAGAAGTACTGCTGGAGAGCCTCCCAGTCGGCAGTGCCAAAGTGCCACAAGCGCCGCCGCCTAGGAGGATCAGGTTGCCGAACTGGAGAGATAGGACAGGTGACAGAAATAAGTTTATGGTCGGAGGAACCCAAAAGATAGAAAGGATTTACAGTATAAGAAGAAGGGTTAGAAGCTAGAAACAAATCAAGAATGTTGGGCCGATCTCCGGGCGATCCGGGATACGGGTAGGTTGCTGAACCAACCGCTCTAGGTCATTTAGGATAGAAAAGACGTATGCTTGTCCACCAGGTTGGTCAGTAGAATGAGAGGAGAGCCATCGGCGGTGGTGAACGTTGAAATCTCCTAAGATGGAGATTTCAGAGAAAGGAGAAATGGATTGAATGTGTTCCACTTTAGAGTTTAGATAAGAATTTGGGAAAGTCGGTAGAGTTAGGGGAAAGATAGTCTATCTACTGTATTGCCTGATGCCGTGATCCCCGAAGGGGTGGCCACACACGAAACGCGCCCATGCACCTCTGTCCCCAGTCAGTCGACGCCCCTGCTCCCAACCACACCGCCTTCATTCATACACTTCTTTACTCCATCCTTCCACCTCTCTCTCGGTTTACCTGTCCCTCTCTGTCCTTCCACCTCGCTCTCGTACACTCTCTTAGTCATTCTCTCGCTTCCCATACGTTCCATATGGCCGAACCATCTCAAGGTATTCCTTTTCACACTTTCCAGCACATCTACCTCAACACCACATGTCCCTCTTACTTCCTTATTCATCCGTCTATCCCTCCATGTAACTCTGCACGCACTTCTCAAGTAACTCATTTCCACCCCTCTCACTCTTGGTCTGAGTTTCTCCACCAACATCCATGCTTCGCTTCCGTAAGTCAATGTCGGGATTACCACACTAACATGCAAGGACTTCTTCACTTCCATGCTGACCACCCTATTTCTTGTTACTGCTTTCAGCTATCCTACAACCCTCTTCCCCTGTTTCACCCTCTCCCGCACTTCTTCATCCATACTCCCATCTTTACTCAGCACATTGCTCAGATACTTAACCCTCTCCGACATATGACGCAATTTTGAGCCTATTGGGAATACTTAAAAGCCTTTGTTACCATCAGGGGTATTTATAAACCTTTAGTTTAGTTACTTCAACCTCTGCAGTTGTCTTTGAGTTAGCTGTAGGCAGAAAACTAATTTTGGAGAGGTAGTTATAAGAGTGAGAGAACTCTATTTCTTATTGCTAATCTGGCGACCTCTGCGTCATAAATGCGTGAAAGGGTTAATGAGCTGACAATCTCCATAGCCTGACCGTTCAACTTCACCTCACACTCTGTGGCTTCACCCCTTTCGAAGACCATAACCTTGCTCTTCCCCACACAGAACAGCACAGAAATATTTAGTATGACAATTATGACAGGAAAGTTAGAGCCATAAATTTGATAATTCAGAGGAGTCGAAATCGGGAACACGAGCGCAAGTGACTTTGTTGTGCATGTATGCACAACATCCGCCTTTGGCTTTGAAACTAGGATAGAGAAAGTAGGAGGATACAGAGAAGTGGCTGCTGGCAGTTGCTTCAAACACCTGAGTTTCACACCCACTAAATATGTCCGCTCTGGCCGGGATGGAAGCCAGGTCAAGCAGATTCACACGTGAGCGTATTTGCCACTCGACTGTCGCGGCTCCAGTGCTGAATGACATTATCTAGCACAAGCCTCAATAAAATGTATGATTGTAGCCAAAACAATAAGGGTGAACCACGGTCGGGAGGTTCATGATCGATGCATGAACTATTAACACACATTTTATATTGGATTGTTGTTACAGGAATGAATGGAGGAAGTTTGTTAGGAAGAACATTAGAAGGTATTTGTAACCTTTTAATTGACAAACCTTGAAGGTCATCATCCTCGATATTGTGAAGAGACTTTGTTGTGAAACTGTATATCATCAGAAGTGAAGCCAATGATATTGAGGCCTGGTGAATGGATGCCGAGTGTTGTTCCGAATGTTAGAGTGCTTGCTTTTGGCAGGTGTTCATTATATTAATTTTCTCTCTGTTATCATTGTACCCTTTCTAATGTCCCTTTCTAATCCTCCTTACCTATTTAACGGGAATTAATGATTGGCTATTGACTGTCTCACTGCCTGTTACACTTTCTGTGGTAGCATTAGCATGATCAGTGGTGCTGTCTACATACATACATACATAAAATATTAAAACTGAGAGCTCCACACATACGTGCAGTTTCAGACTCTTGTCCTATTAGCGGCGTTCCAGGCAACCCTGTTAAGGGCTGCTTCACATGTCAAGTTTTCTATTCGAGATCGGCACGTATAGTCCGATCCAACGTCTTCCTCGATCCACCCATTGGTGCAGCTCCCTCCCCAATCACAGACCTGCATCTTTTCACCCAATTTTGTTCATCCATTCTCTCCACATGCCCATACCATCCCAGTCTACTTGTATACATCTCCTCGCTAATAATCTTTATACCTAAGCATCTCCTCATCATTAGTTATTCTATCCTGCAGTTTGGCCCCACACATCCATCTCACAATTCTCACCATAGTTCATTATTTATCTCATTACGTTCCATTCTGTTGACATCCTCTACTTTAACGGCCCATGTTTCTGAGGCATACGTCATTGCACTTTCAAAAGCATTCTTTTCATGGTCAGAATTGACAGCAGTTCTCTGAACTTCCCCCAGCCACATCTAATTCTAGCGACAGTGGTACCGTCGGCCCCACCACCGGCAGAGATGGTATGTCCTAGGTAGCAAAACTTGTCCACCAGCTCCAATGACTCATTTCCAAAATTCACAGCCACAGGATCATCAATTAACACAAGCTCGCCCTTGCACACTAAGCACTCAAATTTCTTAATTTCGGACTCATCCTTCGGCAGGGGTCCACCCAACATCATAAGAACATAAGAACATAAGAAAATGGGAGTCTGCAAAAAGCCGATCGGCCCATACAAGGCAGATCCCTGTCCCAACTCCAATTACAAGGCCCAATTATAGGCCCAACTAATACCTGGAGTACTGGCCACACCAAAATGGTCAGGGATTAACACAAGATTACGGGGTCTGCTGAACGCCGATTGGCCCACACCTGGTAGATCCCCCTCACACCCAACCCATCTCGTCCATATGCCTATCTAATTTTATCTTAAAGCTCCCTATCGTTCTTGATCCCACTATATCACTTGGTAGCCTATTCCACCCATCTACAACTCTGTTACCAAACCAATATTTGCCTATATCTTTTCTGAAACGAAATTTACCTAATTTGAAACCATTTGTACGAGTTCTTTCGCTATTACTGAGCTTTAGTAAATTTTTCACGTCCCCTTTATTAATCCCACTAACCCACTTGAATACCTCTATCATATCCCCTCTAACTCTGCGTCTCTCTAACGAATGTAAGCCTAATTTCTTCAACCTTTCTTCATACGGAAAATTTCTAATATTATGGATAATTTTTGTCATTCTACGTTGTACTCTCTCCAATGAATCTATGTCCATTCTGTAATAAGGACACCAAAATTGAACAGCATAATCCATATGGGGTCTCACTAATGACAAGTAAAGTTTTAAGATAACATCAGCAGTTCTGTTACTCACACTCCTAGATATGAACCCGAGAATCCTGTTTGCCTTGTTACGAACGCTTATACATTGTTTTCTAGGCTTCAAATCATTGCTAACAAACACACCTAGATCTTTCTCACAGTCTGAATGTTCTAAATCCATATTAGCTAGTTTATATTTAACATTTGTATGCATCTTTCCTATCTTTAATAACTTGCATTTGTCAATGTTAAACTTCATCTGCCAATTTACTGACCATTCATGTAATGTATCTAGATCCCTTTGCAGACACTCTATATCTCTATCTGAATCAATTTTTCTCCCCATTTTGGTATCGTCTGCAAATTTACTTATCCTACTAGTTATACCTAAATCAAAGTAATTTATGTATATAATAAACAACAGAGGACCTAATACAGATCCCTGGGGGACACCACTTTTGACTGCTCCCCATTCTGATTTGGTACCATTTATGCTGACTCTGCTTCCTATCAATTAGCAATGACCTAATCCATCCTAACAACGCCCCACCTATTCCATGTGCCTCAAGATTTCTCATCAATCTCTCATGAGGGACTCTGTCGAAAGCTTTACTGAAATCTAAATATATAATATCATATGACTTGTCATTATCTACTGCTTCATATACCTCTGAGAAAAAACTAAGCAAATTAGTAAGGCAAGACCGTCCCTGAGTGAATCCATGCTGAGAAGAATTGATTAAGTTTAATGTTTCTAAGTGGTTTCTCATTTTCCTAGCAATAATTGACTCTAGTAGCTTTCCTATGATTATCGACATCGACATCGACAGACTGTTCCAGCTGATTGACTTGTGCGACCGACCGTGATTATTTAAACCTATAGGAATAAATAATTACTAAAAGACGAGACATTGAACATGGTCGCATGAGTCAATCAGCTAGAATTATTGACATCTAGGTGAGCCGTTCTCACCTCAGCGTCGCTGGAACAGAGTATAGTGATCCAGCAGCTCACATAGTGGTCACCTTAACAATACCCAATAGGGTTTTACAAACTAATGGTCCTCCAGATGCTATCTGCTATCACTCACAGTGCACTCGGTTTATGAATACGCATATATACTGTATATATAAATAATTATATAAGGTGACAGTCTCTTATTAAACTTATACGTTTTACTGCACATAATTTATCTTGCCATGACTTGTAAAGTTCAGAGTTACACAGGGTTGCGATAAAGCTTAAAACTTAAGAACTTGGGAAATACATTGTAAGTCTTGCAACAGTTTAAAAAGTGAAGATCAAGTTTTCTTTTTTCTAATTTGTTGACTACTGTTCCCATCTTCTACACCCTTGAAGCGTCGGGTATCCATATCGGTGTCTTAATACTTGAGATAGGGGCTGGCTCGTAGGGAACCGAAGTTTGCAGAGGAATAGAATAACGAGACTCCAAGTAAACAGCAACATATTTATTCAAACGTTTTGGCATTCACATTATGCCATCTTCAGTGGAATCTAAAAGATGAGAGACAATCTCTTAGAATATACAATATAAAAATAAAATTGATTTAAAATAGGGAGTACAAATACAACATATTAGCTTAAACATTAAAGGCTAAAAAGTTAAAAGGAATTCAGGTGAACAAAAATACGAAATCATAAACCTAAACAAACACAAAAGAACAAATAAAATAGTGACTGAACAGTTAGAATATATTTAGAGGGACAGCAGATTGATTATTATTTAGTGTAAATGTTCAAGGTTTCAAAGTGATAGACACTGGGCCAAATCATCATATTCGTATACTTGAGTCGCTCCATATAATGAAAGAAACGCCCATTTTAAATAAAAATTAATCTGCTGTCCCTCTAAATATATTCTAACTGTTCAGTCACTATTTTTTTTGTTCCTTTGTGTTTGCTTAGGTTTATGATTTCGTATTTTTTGTTCCCCTGAATTCCTTTTAACTTTTTAGCCTTTAATGTTTAAGCTAATAATTATGTTGTATTTGTACTCCCTATTTTAATTAATTTTGATTTTTATATTGTATATTCTAAGAGATTGTCTCTCATCTTTTAGATTCCACTGAAGATGGCATAATGTGAATGCCGAAACGTTTGAATAAATATGTTGCTGTTTACTTGGAGTCTCGTTATTCTATTCCTCTGCAAACTTCGGTTCCCTACGAGCCAGCCCCTATCTCAAGTATTAAGACACCGATATGGACACCTGACGCTTCAAGGGTTTAGAAGATGGGAACAGCAGTCGACAAATTAGAAAAAAAGAAAACTTGATCTTCACTTTTTAACCTGCTGCGAGACTTACAATGTATTTCCCAAGTTCTTAAGTTTTAAGCTTTATCGCAAATCCCTGTGTAACTCTGAACTTTACAAGTCATGGCAAGATAAATTACTGAACATTGAAATTAATAGCAAGAAAACATAAATTGAACGTACGGAACTCTTATGAACTTTTTGATTCGCTTTCGGGATACGAACTACCATCTTCTTCTCATATGTGCAGCTTTGATATAACTTCACTGTTCACAAACATTCCAGTAGATGAAACTATAAACTTGTGTGTTAATCTAGTGTTTAATGGCATAGATAATTTTATGAATATGAGTAAATCTTGTTTTAAAAATGCCCTCTCAGCATGTGTAAAGGACAGTCATTTCATAGTTAATAATGAACTATACAAACAAATTGATGGTGTAGCCATGGGTTCGCCCCTCGGTCCAACTCTAGCAAATTTATTTCTCTGTCATCACGAAAACATTTGGTCAAATAATTGCCCCGTATCCTTCAAACCTATCTTATATAGGAGATACGTTGATGATACCCTGGTCATCTTTAAACATGAAAATCATGCCCCTTTATTCTTGAATTACCTAAATAGTCACCACAATAATATAAAATTCACTATGGAATCTGAATCCAACAATAAACTTCCTTTTTTAGATTTGCTCCTGGAAAATAATGTCATGATAAGTTAAGTCTCTCTATCTTTCGCAAACCTACATTTTCTGGTTTAGGAACCAGCTTCTTTAGATATTGCTCTTCTATTTTCAAAATAAACTCTATTAGAACTCTTGTACATAGAGCCTATCACCTGACCTCATCATACAAACTGTTTCACCAGGAAATTTCGTTCTTAACCCTGCTCAGGTAATGTTCCAGAAGTGTGGCGAAATTAGCAATGTGGCCCAATATGGGGACCGGCACTTTAAACAGCTCTCACCCGAAAACTAATAGATGGATTTTAAATTTCTTGTTACCAATAGAAACTACAATTACCGTAATGCTTAATATTATGTTAAAAGCAAATTACACTACTGTAAATATTAAGTCATATATAAAAAAAACAAAAAAAAAGTAGTGAAAAAAAGGGTCAACAAAAGTGAGGCATATCTCATACAATACATAAGCTGGATTAATTTGGTTGCAGGGCTGTGGAGGGGATGGCTGAGGGTCTTGGGTGACAACAAGGCAGAACTCTGGGGCTAAAAAAAAAATTGATAGGAAGGGGAAATTTGTAGTACACATTTGGGATTATGGACCCCATATGGTGACCGGACAGGTTGGTACAGGAAATTGGAGGAGAGAGAGCGCCGGCTCACACCCTCTCCCAGTCGTAGGACGATGCGGACTGACTGCTCGTCTTCAAAACCTCTTGCCATCGCCATCCGGCCGTGAAATATTCGCGAAAAACCTATTTTACGCATATTTTTTGGCCCCATATGGGGCCAACATGCCTGAGCAGGGTTAAGAAGGTTCTTTTCAGCTAATGGATATAGTTATGCAATTGTCGATAATATTGTGAAAGGCTTTCTAAATAAAAAGTATCAGCCCAAACTACTTGTTCCAACAGTAAGTCAGGAGGAAATTTATCATAAGTTGCCGTATCTTGGTAAAATACCAGATAAGTTAGAAACGTCTCTGAAAACAAAATTAGTAAAGTATTTCCCTCAAATAAACTTTAAATTTATACATTTGAATAGCTTCAAAATCAAATAATTTTTTCAGTTTAAGGACCAACTGCCGAATTCCTTGCGCTCGTCGATCGTATATTGTTACACGTGCCCTGGTTGCCAAGCTAGGTATTTTGGAAGCACAATAAGAGCTTTCAAAGCAAGGGTCGACGAGCATAAGGGTCATTCGTACAGGACGGGCCTTCCACTGAACACTCCTCACTCAGCTGTAAGAGACCATTCCTATGTTTGTAAAACTAGTGTAAATGTTCAAGATTTCAAAGTGATAGACACTGGGCCAAATAATCATATTCGTATACTTAAGTCGCTCCATATAATGAAAGAAAAACCCATTTTAAATAATAATCAATCTGCTGTCACTCTAAATATATTCTAACTGTTCAGTCACTATTTTTTTTGTTCTTTTGTGTTTGCTTAGGTTTATGATTTCGTATTTTTTGTTCCCCTGAATTCCTTTTAACTTTTTAGTCTTTAATGTTTAATTTAATATGTTGTAATTTTACTCCCTATTTTGATTAATTTGTATTTATATATTGTATATTCTAAGAGATTGTCTCTCATCTTTTAGATTCCACTGAAGAGGGCATAATGTGAATGCCGAAACGTTTGAATAAATATGTTGCTGTTTACTTGGAGTCTCGTTATTCTATTCCTCTGCAAACTTCGGTTCCCTACGAGCCAGCCCCTATCATAAGACATGATGCTCACAAAAATTTCCCACCTCAATATTAAAAAAAGAAGCACCCCAAACTCTTATACCTCAATATACACACAACAATTCTCGGAAATACTCAAGGGCTATACTGTGTTGCAAAAACAAATTATTCTTGCTGATCCCCGCAAAATATTCCCCAAAACAACAAATGTTCCCTGCTAATAAATGTAGGTTCACCAAATCCTAGGTAAGGTCGCCATTTGTTACGACTGAGGTTTAAATATATCGGCTATTATTCATTTTTTTTTTTTTTTTTTTTTTAAGAGACAATGAACGGAGGAAGGAAAAACACAGATAAAACAAAAAGGTCCATGTGCCTAAAGGCATCCTCCATTCATAAAATGTTTGTAACAACTGGATTTAAACATTTGTAGATTGTAAGTTTGTGGAAAGCAATTCGAGGGAAGTGAATTCCAAAGAGTAGTAGCTCTGGGGATAAATGAATTCTGATAAGCAGAAGTTCTGCATTGTGGAGGAGAAAGTGTAAATTCATGGGCGCTCTCAACTGCCCTAGTTCTACGGGGAAAGATGTGGAGAGGCGGCACAATTGAAGCAAGTTCCTCGGAACAATTGCTGTGAAAATATCTGTAGAATAATGCAAGGGATGCAACATTTCTTCGTATGGATAATGTAGGAAGGTCCTGTGTGATTGCAGGGTTATTGATTAATCTAATAGCTTTATTTTGAATTTTGTCCAACTGCCTCAATGCAACTACTCCACTTCCACCCCACAGAGGTGAACAGTAATCCATCTGAGAACGCACATGACTTTTATATATCACGGCCAACTGCTCGTCAGTGAAGTAAGTGGACTAGTAATGGCATAAATGCTACAACGGAAAGCGCTAGATCCAACCTCTGATGTATATTCCCAGTGAACAAAGAACACAAATACTCTACAGAGTTCTATATGTAATAATAGGTTATTAAACTCTCAATAAATGTGCGTCTACTCTAGGCTTAATGTTATGTGAAAACAGCCTATTTTTTTTTTTTTTTTTTTTCTATGTGATTGAGGGAGGCAAAAGGCATAACTGCCTATAGCGAGTGCCTCCCCTATAGTTGAAAGAGTGACAGGGCCAAAATCAAGGGACGTTCGAGCCAAAATGCCTGGACACACAGAGTTTGAAGCAATTTAAGTCATAGGAAGAGGGAAAGACTGATTCTGGGAGAGAGTTCCAGAGCTCAGATGTTGAGTAGAAGAAAGTTTGAGAGTAACGTTTCACTCTTGGGTTGGAGAGTTGCACAGAGTAGGGGTGGGATTGAGTTGCAAGACGGGTACCACGTGCCCTACGTAAAGGAGGAGGTATGCACTGGGATAGCTCTGAGGAACACTGATTATTATAGTAGCGATAGAATAGCGAGAGAGATGCAACATTGCGGCGGAGAGAGAGAGATTGCAGAGAGTTGGTGAGTGGACGGGAGTTAATGATACGAAAGGCCTTCCTTTCAACTTTGTCTAGGAGAGCGGTGTGAGAGGAACCTCCCCACACATGTGAACAATACTCAATACAAGGGCGCACTATGCCCCTGTACAGAGCAAGAAGCTGTGCAGGGGAAAAGAACCCCCTAAGGCGGTTGAGCACACCCAGCTTCTGGGAGGCTGCCTTAGCAAGACTGGTAATATGGTCCTTCCAAATGAGAGCAGAAGAAAAAGAGACACCAAGAATATTGAGAGAAGATGAAGGGTTGATTTTTGTATTGTTGAAGAATAAGGGATAGTCCGCTGGGAGATCCTGACGGGTAGATAGATGGAGAAATTGGGTTTTGGAAGCATTAAAGTTAACAAGGTTTTCTCTGCCCCAATTGGAAATAGTATTTAGATCAGAATTTAAGAGTTCTATGGCTTCATTACGTTTGTCGTTGAGGGATTGCTGGCTGGGGCGTTCTGAAAAACTAATGGAGTAGTGTAAGGTTGAGTCGTCTGCGTATGAATGGATGGGAATTAAGGTACAGTTAAGGAGATCATTTATAAAAATTAGAAAGAGAATAGGAGATAGGACAGAGCCCTGAGGAACACCGGAGTTTATAGGGTGAGGAAGTGAACAATGGCCGTCCACAACCGCAGCTATGGAACGGCTGGAAAGGAAATTAGAGACAAAGGCACAGATGGAGGGATAGAAACCGAAGGAGGGTAGTTTAGAAATTAAAGATTTATGCCAGACTCTATCGAAGGCTTTCGATATGTCTAGTGCAATAGAAAAAGTCTCACCGAAGTCCCGAAAGGAGGATGACCAAGAGTTAGTAAGATATGAAAGAAGATCACCAGTAGAGCGACCCTTAAGAAAGCCATACTGGCGATCTGAGAGCAGATTATGAGAAGAGAAATGCTTAAGAAATTTGGAAGCAAGAATAGTTTCAAAAACTTTAGAAAGACAAGAGATAAGAGCAATTGGACGATAGTTGGAGGGTTGAGAGCGGTCACCCTTCTTTGGGACAGGTTGAATGTGAGCAAACTTCCAGCATGAAGGGAAGACGTTAGAGGATAGACAGAGACGAAAGAGTTTGCCTAGGCAGGGAGTCAGCACGGAAGCACAGTTTTTGAGAACAACAGGAGGAACACCGTCCGGACCGTACGCCTTATTAGTGTTAAGCCCAGAGAGGGTAGAAAGTACATCTTTAGAAGAGATTAGGATATTAGGCATAAGTAAGAGAGAGGAGGGCGGAGAGGGAGGAATAGCACCGGAATCATCCAAGGTGGAGTTTCTAGCAAAAGTTTGAGCGAAGAGTTTAGCTTTGTCAGAGGAAGAAGTGATGGTTGTGCCATCATAGTGGGAAAGGGGAGGGAAAGACGAGGAAGAGAAATTGTTGGAGAGTTTTTTGGCTAGATGCCAGAAAGCTTGGGAAGAGCTAGAGTTGGATAGTTCAGTGCATTTATTATTGATGAAAGAGTGTTTGGCAAGTCGAAGAACAGATTTGGCTTGATTCCGGGCAGAAACATGAAGAATGAGAGTCTTGAGTTTTAAGGCGTCGGTACCGTTTGAATGCTTCCTCCTTATTGCGGACAGCAGTAGAACAGGCGTGAGTAAACCAAGATTTTTTAGCATTAGTCTGAGAGAAAGAGAATGGAATGTATGCTTCCATGCCCGATAGGATTACCTCGGTAATGCGTTCAGCACTCTCCGAGGGTCCTCGGCCATGGAAGCAGAAATCATTCCATGGGAAATCAAAGAAGTACTGCCGAAGATCCTCCCAGTCGGCAGCGCCAAAGTGCCACAAGCGCTGCCGGCTAGGAGGATCGGGTGGCTGTACTGGAGAGATAGGACAGGTGACAGAGATAAGTTTATTACTACCTATAACCGAAGGTGCTTGGTTATGGTATGCAAAGTAAGGTGGTAAGAGAAGTTACAGCTTACGTTACTTTAATCAATAAATGTCATGCACTCCTGCATGAAAGAAAGTGCACTAAAGTCCTTCAACACCAACAAGGAATCTTCTTTAAATGTTAGATGCTATAAAGATGCTCGTATCGGAAATGGAACCCAAAAAGGCAGGCAGCGGAACAATGCTCGTGCAGGCTATGCACACAAAAAGGCAGAATATATAATGCCGTCGGAGCCAAGAATATCCTAAACACTACAACAATAATAATGATCGCCACAACAATGCAGTATTCCTATCAACAAAAAGAGCCTAAGTCGTTTGTGTCTCAATACATCAAACTAGGTTGCGAAATGCTTGTGTAATCATAAATGGGTATGCATAATAAGAGTAATTAGGTTAATATACTTAATGTCTACTGTGACTGATAAAGTCTAGCTAGAGTCAATGATACGAGATACTGGTGCGCATGGCATGCCGCATAGCCTAGTGCAAATCTCAAGTCTGTGCGTCAAATATTACGTTATAGGGAAGGGTAGCTCTCTTGAGAAACCTTAATACCGAAGTATTAAGCGTTCTCCTGGCGTACCTCAAAGACAAACAACGAGCTTAGAACAGTGCAGAATGGTATAGGCAAAAAGCCCTCATTCGTGCATGTTCCACTCTCAATGGCACACAGACTAGAATTTACTCAATCAACTCCAGTTCTCAGGTATGTCGTGCAGCTTTTAACTAAAGCCAGCACTCATAGGAAACAATACCTTATAATATCAGACCCCTAGTCTAGCATCATCTAATCCAGCAGAACACTAATAATTATAGGAAGCGGCAATATGAAAGCCAACCAATGCTTCGTGATCAACTTATCTTAACAACTAAACATACATAGGTTATATCAGACCTTAATGCACAATACAACTGGCCAGCATGAAGCTGATTTTGCAGAGTTAACCAGAGGGGATATAGTATTAATAAAAGGTGGTGAAAGATATGGAAAAAGAGAGAGGTAGGCAGAGGAAAAGATTCTCAGGTGCAGAGCGGGGATCAGGTATCAAGGGATAAGAGGGATGCGTTCTAGAAACCAGATCTGAGGGAGAAAGTGGCGAGAGGGCTGTATATATACTTAGCACTAGCTCGAGCCGCGTGGGAAAAAAGCGGTAACAAGTCCTCCAACCAATACTAAAGAAGCCAGCCAAGCATGACGTCACAAATCATGGTAAAAAACTCCCTCAACGAATCCCCACGAGGCCAGCCAGCTATGACGTCATCGAGTATAGCAAAACACTACGCGCCTCCTCTCACTCTGTTCTACTCTCTCTCTCTCTCTGATCTTATCATTACTAGTTAAGGATAAAACATATACTTTACAATTAAATATATAAAGCCTTGACATGGGTGAAAACAAAGAGCCGTTCTGGACTGCCCATGACACGAGCTTTCATATGAAATAAAGCACACCCTAATACATAAACTGTAGCCACATCCACTGTCCTGGCGATCCTAGCGAGTCACTGTAGGACAAGCCATGCGGTTCTAACGGAGTGGTTAACGTCACACCGGGTGTACTACATCATAATAATAATCTGCTCCTAACAGTATGTGCACCTCCTTCAAGTCACCTACGGGGTCAGACAGGTAAATACCTTTCCTACGAAGTGCATGCTCTACTTTGTTAATTCCTACAGATTGATAGTCTGGGAGTTCATCTACCACTACACACTGGAAGAAGTGTTTCTTCTTACGGTAGATGTAAGCAACTTCAATAACTTCGTATTCTCTACTGTCGGTCACTCCTGTAAAACCTTGCAACCTAAGGGTCTCACTACCTACTACAAGTTTTTTTAGACCGTTCAGCACCGATCTCTTTATAAAGGATCGTTGTGAGCCCTGGTCTAGGAGTAGCCGACAGACTTGTGTCCTGCCATAACCCTCTATGGGTATCTTGATTGTGGGTAAAATGGTGGTGTCCTTCCTACTGCCTAGCATTAATGTTGAAGTACCCCCTACTTTTTCCTCCTTGACTGGACTACCTGTGGGGCATAACTTGTCAAAGTGATGACCCTCACAGTTGCGACAGGGCCTCAAATAGGAAGCAGTACATTTACCCTGCATACCATGGGCCTTACTCAGACAACCCTTGCACAATTTTAGCTTCCTTGCTTGAGCTAATTTGGCTTCATTGGTTTGATATTTGGTACAGCTTAGCCATTTATGCTTGGGATTGTTGCATAGCCTACATGACATTTGTGGTTTCTTTCGTGATTCTTCAACCTTCCCTTTAGAACCTACCATCATATTAATTGAACCCCTTGCTGTTGTCCCTTCTGACCCTCCCACCGTCCTACCATTGTTCAATTATTGTATGTTGCTAATCTCCTTGCTAAATCCCTCTTTGAACTCCTCCAAGTTAAAGGTACGAACCTTATCTAGAATAGCTAGAGTAATTTCTGTCTTAAAATTATGACCAGCATTTCTTGTGAGGTTACCCCCAACGCATCTAATGATCTTGTATGACACTCCATATCTGCCTTGAACTTTGTCAGTTCATCAACCCTGTACTTAGGCTGTGCTAGGTTCAACAGGGCGTTCACGTGGGCTACTTTGAGCTGGTCAGTGTCTCCATATGTCGCCCGTAATAACCTCACAACACTATCATAATTTTCACCTACAATGGAAAAACCTTCTACCAAATGTAAAGCTTCATCCTCGAGTTGGCCTTTCAGATAATGGAACTTTCGCACATCGTCAAGTTTTGAATCATGCACTGTGGATTTAAAGACGTCCCAAAATGCTAACCACTCGGTCAAGTTTCCCCTGAACTTCGGTAAATTTAATTTGGGCAAGTTGACTTCACGACGGGGGTCTGTCTGCCTGGCAGCGCTGCTAGTCGAGGTTATCTCTACCTTCTTCACCGCCCTTCGCAGTAAATGTATTGCCTCTAAATGGGCGATATCATGGACAGCGCGCTGCTCGTACTCCGCCTGAATATCTGACTCTTCCTCCAAACCTGATACTATACTTTCATTCTGGGTAGCTATCCGATCATAGGTAGTGTGTAGGTATTCCAACTTAGCCTCTAGCTGTGCAGGAGTTGCACTAGCTACAAAGTCTTACATCACATTAGCCTACCCTTTATAGAATAATGTAATTAAAGTAAAGAGGTAGAAATGACTATATAAACCGCTTACCTTACACAATACAGTACCACGAGAGATTGGGATATGAGTAAACAATGAAGGAAATATGAGATGGTAGGTCAGTCTTAAGTCAAAAAGTAAATAATAATGAAATTAGGGAAACAAATGCAGGGTTAACAAAAAATAAAGAAAAGAAAAAGAAAAAAAAGGATAAGTTACTGGGGGAAGGTGATGGGCGGGATACAGAACTTAGGGAGTCGCAGGCTTATCACTCCGGCATCACGCTCTAGCCATCGTTTAGTCATGGCCGTGATCTTGTCATGCAGGATCTTGTTAGTGTCGAGGTCTAATGTTGTTGAAATGGATAGAAAATTGGCTCAGCAACAGAAAGCAAAGGGTAGTCATAAACGGTAAGGCATCTAAATGGACCAATGTAAGTAGCGGGGTACCCCAGGGATCGGTACTAGGACCAATTCTCTTTCTAATTTACATCAACGACATAGATGAGGGTCTCACCTGCACAATCTCAAAATTTGCTGACGATACAAAAATTGCAAATAGCGTACTCTCAAAAGAACAAGTTGACGATATGCAACACAATCTAGATAAATTGTCATGTTGGGCCCAAATTTGGCAAATGAGTTTCAATGCGGATAAATGTAAAGTACTACATGTCGGATACCTAAATGAGAAAGCAAACTATTCGATGAATGGCACTCAGCTTAAGAATGTAAACAGAAACCGATCTGGGAGTAACAATATCGAGTAACCTAAAACCGAGTCAACAATGTTCAGAAGTTGTTAAGAAGGCAAACAAAATAATTGGCTTTATAGGCAGGTCATTTGAGCATAAATCCAAAGAAGTTATCCTAACCCTTTACAATTCCTTAGTCCGCCCTCTTCTGGAATACTGCGTTCAATCCTGGTGCCCTTATTACCAAAAAGATATAAACAAGCTAGAACGAGTTCAACGTAGAGTTACCAAAATGATACCTAGCCTAAAGAACAAACCATACGAAGAGCGTCTTAGAGAATTAAATCTATTTCCTTTAACCCAGCGCAGATTAAGAGGCGACTTAATTCAAGTGTTCAAAATCATCAAAGGCATCGACAATATGAACTGTAGTAAGTACTTCACAATCGACCAATTAATTACATGGTGGAAACGATTGCAAAATTATTGGTAAATCTTTTAACTCGCACGAATCTAAGAATTTCTTCTTCAATCGAGTTGTCAACTTGTGGAATGGGCTTCCCCGAGACGTTATAGACTGCATCACCGTTGATTCATTTAAATTCCGCCTAGACAAATATCTCGCATCAAACCCGCGACTGACTGCGTTTGTAAATGAATAACTTTATCCTCCCCTCAGTTACTAACCCATATGTCCCCTACTAACTTCCTAGTCCTGCCACGTTAGTGGCAGGGCAGTAGTTCCCTTTCCAATGTTCCCTTACCCACTCTAAACCACTGTTTGGACACTTGATCCTCAGTGTTTTGGAGGACAAGCAACCTAGAAGGGTCACTAGACCTGTTGTTGCTTGATTTCCTTTGTACTCCTTTGTCTAGGTGGACACCGTCGATGTCAAGATCCTGCGGTTTAGACGAAACCGACAAAAAGCGATGGCGCGTTACGTCTAACCTAGAGCACAATGACCGGTTAACCGAATTCCTGATTTTATTATACTGTTCTGCTGGCATTCCCCATACTCTAGAGCGGTATTCTAGGGAAATCAGGATGCATTTCCCTCCCGTGTCCCTCTCGACAGTCAGAGCCAGGTCCCCTAATGCCGCAGCCAGAGCACGGGGTTCGGTGTCGGGGGTTATGTCGTTGCCCCCGATGAGTAAATAGGTAAATATCGCACCGCTTACATAATATTACAGCATGGTTTATATGATAAATCATATATGCATTCCTAAAGACACTTAAATACTATACTTTCGTATAATAGGCCTTATCTTTTTTATTTTTTTTTTTTTTTTTAAGAGACAATGAACGGAGGAAGGAAAACACAGATAAAACAAAAAGGTCCATGTGCCTAAAGCCATCCTCCATTCATAACATGTTTGTAACAACTGGATTTAAACATTTGTAGATTGTAAGTTTGTGGAAAGCAATTCGAGGGAAGTGAATTCCAAAGAGTAGTAGCTCTGGGGATAAATTAATTCTTATAAGCAGAAGTTCTGCATTGTGGAGGAGAAATTGTAAATTCATGGGCGCTCTCAGCTGCCCTAGTTCTACGGGGAAAGATGTGGAGAGGCGGCACAATTGAAGCAAGTTCCTCGGAACAATTGCTGTGAAAATATCTGTAGAATAATGCAAGGGATGCAACGTTTCTTCGTATGGATAATGTAGGAAGGTCCTGTGTGATTGCAGGGTTATTGATAAATCTAATAGCTTTATTTTGAATTTTGTCCAACTGCCTCAATGCAACCACTCCACTTCCACCCCACAGAGGTGAACAGTAATCCATCTGAGAACGCACATGACTTTTATATATCACGGCCAACTGCTCGTCAGTGAAGAATTCTCGAACTCTGTACAGGAGTCCCAGTTTTTTAGAGGCATTCTTAGCAATGCTTCTAACATAATGTGTCCAGCTCAAGTTAGTAGTTAATGTTACACCGAGAATGTCAATACTAGGGGAAGTGGGAATATTTACATCATTAAAAATATATGGGAGTCAGTGAGATTCTGTCGGTTAGAAAATTGAATGTACTTGGTTTTCTGTGCATTAAAGGAAACTAGATTCTTTTGTCCCCATCCATTAATTCTAGAAAGGTCCTGGTTCAGAGAAATTGCAGTGTTTATTTTTGAATTTATAAGATCGGGTTGGGTGAAAGAATTGGTAAATGTGAAGGAACTGTGGAGTGTTGAGTCATCTGGGTAGGAATGTATTGGATTATGAGTGGTAGATATGAGATCATTGATATGAATGAGGAACAGAGTTGGGGCCAAAACTGATCCCTGGGGAACACCAGCATTTATTGAGTGAAATTGAGAATAAAGGCCATCTACCATTACACATATTTTTCTGTTATGAAGATAAGAAGAAATTAGTGGAACTAATGATGCAAGGCCGTAGTGTGACATCTTCGACAATAAGGATTGATGCCAGACTCTATCAATTGCCTTTGATATATCCAGTGCTATTGTATGTGTTTCACCATGTTGGTCTGTAGCTTGGTTGATTTGATGCGTAAGAAGGCAAAGCATGTCTGCAGTTGATCGACATCGTCTAAAACCATATTGCCTATCACTGATTAATTTATTATTATCAAGATGCTTAATTATGTGATTATTTAATATAATTTCAAAGACTTTACCAAGAGTGGAAGTTATAGCTATTGGTCTGTAGTTTGATGGATCTGAAGAGGCACCTTTTTTAGGAACTGGATGGATGTTTGCTTCTTTCCAGGGTACTGGGAAGCATGAGGTATGAGTACACAGACGGAAATTTTTTACCAATACAGGAGCGAGCACCAAGGAGCAATTCTTAAGTACTATTGGAGGAATTTCATCTGGCCTTATCTACTGAGAGATTCTGCAAAATAGTTTTGACAAGTCTGGTGTGGATCTTAAGTGAGGGAATTTCAGGCGAATTAAAATTAAGTACAAAGGAGTACAAAGGAGTACAAAGGAAATCAAGCAACAACAGATCTAGTGACCCTTCTAGGTTGCTTGTCCTCCAAAACACTGAGGATCAAGTGTCCAAACAGTGGTTTAGAGTGGGTAAGGGAACATTGGAAAGGGAATTACTGCCCTGGAACTAATTGCCGTGGGAGGATTAGGAAGTTAGTAGGGGACAGATGGGTTAGTAACTGAGGGGGGGATAAAATAAAGTTATTCATTTACAAACGCAGTCAGTCGCGGGTTTGAAGCAAGATATTTGTCTAGGCGGAGTTTAAATTAATCAACGGTGATGCAGTCTATAACGTTTCGGGGAAGCCCATTCCACAAGTTGACAACTCGATTGAAGAAGAAATTCTTAGATTCGTGTGAGTTAAAAGATTTACCAATAATTTTGCAATCGTTTCCCCGCGTGTAATTAGATTGGTCGATAGTGAAGTACTTACTACAGTTCATATTGTCGATGCCTTTGATGATTTTGAACACTTGAATTAAGTCACCTCTTAATCTGCGCTGGGTTAAAGGAAATAGATTTAATTCTCTAAGACGCTCTTCGTATGGTTTGTTCTTTAGGCTAGGTATCATTTTGGTAACTCTACGTTGAACTCGTTCTAGCTTGTTTATATCTTTTTGGTAATAAGGGCACCAGGATTGAACGCAGTATTCCAGAAGAGGGCGGACTAAGGAATTGTAAAGGGTTACGATAACTTCTTTGGATTTATGCTCAAATGACCTGCCTATAAAGCCAATTATTTTGTTTGCCTTCTTAACAACTTCTGAACATTGTTGACTCGGTTTTAGGTTACTCGATATTGTTACTCCCAGATCGGTTTCTCTGTTTACATTCTTAAGCTGAGTGCCATTCATCGAATAGTTTGCTTTCTCATTTAGGTATCCGATATGTAGTACTTTACATTTATCCGCATTGAAACTCATTTGCCAAATTTGGGCCCAACATGACAATTTATCTAGATTGTGTTTCATATCGTCAACTTGTTCTTTTGAGAGTACGATATTTGCAATTTTGTATCGTCAGCAAATTTTGAGATTGTACAGGTGAGGCCCTCATCTATGTCGTTGATGTAAATTAGAAAGAGAATTGGTCCTAGTACCGATCCCTGGGGTACCCCGCTACTTACATTGGTCCATTTAGATGCCTTACCGTTTATGACTACTCTTTGCTTTCTGTTGCTGAGCCAATTTTCTATCCATTTCAACACACCGTCTTGTATTCCATGCGCTTTTAGTTTTAGCAGTAAACGTTTGTGGGGGAACTTTGTCAAAGGCCTTTTGAAAATCAAGGTATATAATATCTACAGCTTTACTCTCATCGTAGAGGTTGAGGATATCGTGGAAGAAGTCTAAGAGGTTTGTTAAACAGGAACGTTTTTTACGAAAGCCGTGTTGAGTATCTTTAAGTATGTTATTTTCCTCTAAGTGATTTACGAGTCTGTCTCATATGACCGTTTCTAGCATTTTACATACAACTGAGGTTAAGCTAATTGGACGATAGTTACTGGGTAGGGATTTGCTGCCTTTTTTGAATATCGGTGTTACGTTGGCTAGCTTCCACTGATCAGGCATAGTTCCAGACTGCAAGGATTTATTGAATAGTAATGTCAGTGGTTTGGAGAGCTCATCCTTAGCTTCCTTCAGAACTCTAGGCGAGATTGTATCAGGTCCAGGCGTTTTATTTACCTTGAGTTTATCTAAACAATTCAATACTTCTCTCTCTGTAACGGTGATATTGCTTAGAACATCTGAATTATCAATCTGAATCGGCGATGGTGTAGGGATATCACTGAGGTCTTCTGTTGTAAAAACTGATGCAAAGAAGGTATTGAGGGAATTACTCATTTGTACTTCGTCTTTGGTGTATTCTCCATTTTCATCGACTAACGGTCCAACAGTTGAAGTAACTACTTTTTCTTTCTGATATAACTATAGAATTCTTTCGGGTTTGTTTTACTTTGATTCGCAATATGTAACTCTAAGGTCTTTTTACTTTGCTTAATTAACTTTTTGGCTTTGCGTCGTAGCTCTACAAATTTCACCCGTTCTTCGTAATTTTGTGAGGATTTTAATCTATCATTAGCAAATTTTTTAGCAAGCAGGCAGTTTGAAATATCTTTATTCCACCATTTGGGCTTATTATTATGGCCTGGACGCCGTATTTTCGATGGTATGCAGTCTTGCACTGCTTTTAGGTAAGTGGTTTCGAATAACTTCCAAGATGTATTTATGTCATCATTGTTAATTAAAAAGCTCCAGTCAGTTTCTTTAAACATAGCTCTAAGTTTATGGAAGTTTGCTTTCTTGAAATTAGGGACTTTTTCGATGCTACTATTTGGTTCGTTACTAGTAAACTTTAAAGTGAAAGTTATCGTACGATGGTCGCTGTTACTGAATTCATCACCAACATTCAAATTCTCTATTAATTCTTTTGTTGCAAGTACAATGTCAAGAACGTTATTACCACGGGTCGGTGTTCGAACAAATTTATAAAGCGAACTCTCTTGCAAGTTCGTATACAAGTCATGTCCGGAGTGTGAAGTAAGAGTATCGCCCCACTTGGTCACAGGTAAATTAAAGTCGCCAAAAATTACGGTATCTTGTGAGTAACTTACATCTGCAATTTGTTCATAAATTTCTCGGTCAGTTTGCACTGATTGAGCTGGAGGTCTGTTTATTAATGCAAGTATTATTTTTGTACCTTTATTATTCTTTATTAGCAAAAAAGATGCGTCGACGTTCACAATTTGAGGTTTTGACAAGAGGGTAGGGTTAAGACTTTCTTTGATATAAAGTAAAACGCCACCTCCATTTCGATTTATTCGGCTTTTCTCAAACATTACATAACCGGGAAGTGAATACTCTGCTAAAAAGTCTCTATCTTCTGTATTGAGCCAAGATTCTGTTATGCCAATCACATCATAATTTTCTGTAAACACTAGCTCCTCTAAATCTGAAAATTTATTGCGTATGCTACGAGCGTTTGCATAGAAAACCTTTAAATTTGTTATTTTAGAACTCACGGAACGCTCTTTAATAATATTTTTGGTTCTTGTCGGATCTACATTTATGTTCATGGCTGTCCTCGGTCCTCGCTGTCTTCGGTCCTTATTGCTGGTGGTCCTCGGTTGCCTCTGCTTTTTTCTTGGCGTTGGATGATTTATGTCACTGCTGCTTCTTCTCTGATGGCGTTTTTTGATCCATGGCTGCGGACTGCTTCGTGTAGGAGACGACCCATGCGTGCTGAACCCACAGGGTTTAGATGAGTGTCATCCTTGCGGAACAGAGTAGGCTGGTTGTAGAAGTTGTCCCAGAGGTTGATGAATTCAACTTCTTCCCTCAGACACAAATATTTTAGTCGGCTATTTGTGCTGAAGGCCTTGTCATAGAATTTATCAGGTGCGTCGATCTTGGGGAGAATGCCTGAGATGATGATATTCCTTGACTTGTTTTTGTAGTGCTGGATCATCTTGCGATATTTCTCCATCAACTCTTCGGATCTGGTGCGCATGACGTCATTTGAACCAGCATGGATGACAAAAAGGGTATTTTCATTTGCATCCTTTGTGGTATCTTCGAAGGCTTCCACAATGTCGTCCAGTCCAGCTCCTGGGATGCAAAATCTTTTTCGTTGATTTGGGACTCTGTCGTAGAACTCTTCGACCTGTCCTCGTAGGATGGAATCCCCAACGAGCCTGGTCTCTTCTGGTTCGTTTTCCATCTCTACCAATATCTCAAATTTGTTTGACATTGTGACTGGTAGATGAGACCTTTTCTGCGTTGGCCGTGCACCGTTCCTCACTGGTGTAAATACGGAAACCTGTGGTGGCGGGACTCTACGTACAGGTCGGGGAGAGGAGTGGTTAGAACGGGGGCGAGGGGTTGGTACTGTTCGTGCTAGCAGGCTTCTTGCACGAGAAGTGGGGGAGAGACTAAGGTGAACAGGGCGGCTGTCTTGGTTTGATGTCGGCTCAGGTTCGTCAGAACCATCTGCTGCAGTGTCTACTGCAGGTGTTGGATTGTTGGCAGATGACATTGGGGCGGTGGTGGATGCTGGAGTTGAAACAATTGGAGTTAGTGATACTCCAACGTTGAGTGTTACAAACTCTTGGAGTGATTCCAGCTTCCTGGTGAGGGCGTTGATCTTGTTGTGGGCTTCATCCAATTTTGCTGTCAAATCCTCTCGTTGCTGGCAGAGTCGGCAGACTTGTGGATCGGCAGGAGCAAACATGGAAGCACCAAACCTACCGGCGCAGTTCGTACAGGCACGAGGCATGGTGACGATCACTTTCTTCAGATCACTTCACTCACTTAAAAACACTGAACTCACTTTAAAAACACTAAACTCACTTTAAAAACACTAAACTCACTTTAAAAACACTTAACTCACTTTAAAAACACTAAACTCACTTTAAAAACACTAAACTCACTTTAAAAACACTTCACTTACAGGGACATCTTGATTTATTTCATCTAAGGTTGAGTTGGTGGAGAAAATATCCGCAAGAAGGTTAGCTTTACCTCGTGGGTCACTTACAAGATTGCCAGTCGGAGATTTTAATGGTGGAATGGATGAAGCAGTAGTGAAGTTGGATTTAAATGAGTTAAGAGTAGACCAAAATATTTTGTTATCATTTGGATTATTTAAAAGTTTATTTGCCTGCTTGTGGAGAAATTTTGATTTAGTTAGGTTTAATACAGTTTTGGCATGATTTCTGATGTTTCTAAAGTAATTAAAGGCTTCATGTGTTTTTGATCTTGTGTATGCATTGTAGGCTATTGCTTTTTGTTCAGTTACTCTAGCACAATTATGGTCAAACCATTTAGGTGAATTAGATCTTTTACTGTACTTTTGATGAGGAATAAAAGTTTCCATTCCAATTTTTACAAAATCTTGTATGTGGCTCAAGGTGGAGTGTGCATCATTAGAAAAGAAAGAGGTCCAGGGAATATCAATAAAGAAACCTTGAAGACCCTCCCAGTCTGCCCTATCGTAATGCCATTTAGTCACCAAAACAGGTTCAGAGTGGGAAGGTGTGGTAGGTGATAGACAGGTGGCCTGTATCAGACAGTGATCAGAAGATGCAAGCGGGGACCTCACTGTAGCATCATAATTTTCTGAATTGGTTGTTAAAAATAAGTCCAGTAGGTGGGAATTATGATTAGGATTATCTGGTTATCTAACTTATTAAGCTTACATACTGTACAAACTGTATCTAGGGTATGATACATAGACAATGTAGGTTATACCACTGACTATCGTGAATCCACGATATAACAACAGTGTCACAAGTTAAATATCTCGGACTAAAACTGGACTCGACTTTGTCAGGTGAAACAATTTTGGAATCTATCCTGAGTAAGTGTAGAGCACGTATAAAATACCTGTACAAACAGGTGGGATGCTTGTCAGCGGCGACCAAAAAGACCCTTTGCCAAGCGCTTGTTCAATGTCATTTTGACTATTCTGTGTCATCCTAGTACTCTGCATCATCTAAATCAGCACAGCACAAACTTCAGGTCACTCAAAATAAAATGGTTAGGTTCATGCTGAACCTAGGACCCAGATCGCATGTTGGTCAGGAACAACTTCAGTCACTAGGTATGCTCAATGTCTCTGACAGGGCCAAACAAATCAGGCTCACTAATGCCTTCAAGATATTCTATGACAGAGCTCCAGAGTATCTTAAGAGTGATATTGTTAAACCAACGAGAGGAGTGGTCATAATACGAGAAATAGGATGTTTAATTTTACGGTTCCGAGAATCCAAGGACAGGGTAAGCAAACATTCTTCTTCACTGCCATCAAAGACTGGAACGACCTACCCCAGTCAGTCCGTGAAAGAGAACACCGTATTCCTTCAGACGTAGCCTGAAGGAGCACCTGAACCGGACAGCTGCGAGAAGGGAGCACCAAGCTTATGTCTACTACTAAATATAACATAAGAGATAGGCAAAACAAACTGAAATTATTATTGATTACTGATTACGGATTACTGATATACAGTATACTATAGGATGTAAGTTATCTTAAAATAACCCCCTAGAAATACTTTCTCAAATGTATCTATTTCTGTTATCCTCCCCTGTTCCTCCAGCTAACCTAATCCCACAAGGACCCCAATGGAAATACGCCTAACGGCCTTATTGGGCTATCCTTAGTTGGAATTATGCAAGGCTGGTACATGTAATATTTGTAACATATTATGTGGTACCAACTCTGTAAAATGCTAACTGAATAAATATTATTATTATTATTATTATTATTATTATTCTACACTATTCTCTAATTTTCTATTCACTACACTAAAGGGGAAGTTGCCTGTTGTGAAATTATCTTGTGTTGAAACTGTTTGGGTGATTATTTGTGTCCAGGTGCGCGCTGCCGGATTGGTAGAGGAAGTTTGCATCAGGATGCAGAGCAGCCGACTAATCAGTGTGAGGACAGGTGCCTGAGTAAATGGTCGTGCTTCTATACAGGTATCTAGATGTATATATAATAATATATTATACGGTAATACTATAATATATTAATATAATAATTTAATATTAAAATAATATAATACTATTATATATACATATAGATACCTGTATAGAAGCACGAGCATCTACTCAGGCGCCTGTGGTGTGAGGCAGAGGTGCCCTCACAGCTACCTGGGTGAGGCTGGTACCTTTATGTCCGCACCGGAGATCATGGTTTGTAACATTGAATCCGGCTTATTAAATGGTTGATCTCGGACATATTCGTGGTGCTCGCATTTCTTCCTTTTTTATTCCCACACCACCACACTCTTTCTTGAGGCGGGCACCTGACCACTGAATAGATCTACCCACATAGCCTCTGGGTGTGGTTCATTGAATGGCATTTCCGTAACTGACCAGTAGTTTCTTTAATTGAATTGACTGCGTTTGGCGAGGTAGTGCTGTACGTGTGCGCATAATCCGGCTTGCTGGTTTGTTGAATCCGGAGAAACTCGTGACAATCGCATTTTTCCCATTTTAACTTCACTATGTTCATGATTATACAAATACAAAGAGAGAGAGAGAGAGAGAGAGAGAGATGTATTGTATTCACAGTCACACCCACCCACACAGATGCAGAGAACACCGTAAGAAACATACACCTACACGCTCAGAGACGCATTTGGCGAAAGACTGTGTGGCCCGAATTCAGAACAGTGGTTTAAACCTCGGATTTCGGGGCAGGGGATTGAGATTACTCGATTCTGGATCGTACACCAAGGTTTATCCATATTCAGATCACGGGATTATGATCGAGATCAAGTAATCTTCATATTTAAACTCTGTTTAAGTAGAAAGTTTGCAGTAGCCAATTACAGTGCCGTACGGAATGCAGAGTTAGCCAATAAGCACCGATAGAGCTTACACTAAGGTAATAGTTATTTCAAATTAGAAGAAATTATAGGGTGCCTGGTATAGGAGTTGCCTAGACTGACATATTGCTAATTTCTTCCTATATATTCCCATTACTTCAAGCTTCTGAGAGTTTAACTACCTTCGAGAGTGTAGACATTTATCTGAGCAGAATAGTTTTTAACACATATAGGACATTATATTATATGAGTATTATATATAAGTGAATGTCCAGAAAGATACTGTAAGAGAAAGAGAGAGACAGAGAGAGGGGAGGAGAAGGGAAGAGAGTGTGTGTGAGTAAGTAAGAGAGGCATAGAGTACAAGCGATTGTGTAAGAGAAAGAGAGAGAGAGAGAGAGTGAAAACGAGGGAGGGAGAGAGAAAGAAACGGATAGTGTGAGTATATGAACGAGTGAGAGGAGTGTGTGAAGGAAGAAAGAGTGTATAAATAAGAGTGAGAGACAGAGTACAACAATATATTTTATGGTCTGACATTCTGACCAGTATCGACCGGTCCTCCGACATTTAACTTTGTGTGGCTTAAGGAATTCATGGTGCTCACCTTTATATGTCACGTGGGTAAAAGTGGGCCACGCTAGAAACCCTACAGTAACAGGGATCGGCCAAACTCCGTTACCTTGGTGCCACTGGTGACTTTATGCTTCCTTTTACATTCAAATAATATATCCATACCCATTGTAAATATTCGGCAATACTGGTTGTTATCAATATGCACAGCTCAAGAAGAGCTTTCATTACCACCACACCAGCTTCCATGACTCAAGGAAATAAATATAGCAACATCAGAGCTCCAGCACCCCCCTCTCGCCTCGGAACAGAGTCCAACACACAAACCTCATCCCTGAGATGCCTAACACCAGATCAAGAAGAAGTCACCATCTAGTGACCCCTTCTTATCCTCACCAACACCAACGCGGAAGTAGCAACCAAAGAAGACACTACCACTGCCGAGCAGAAGCAGGCATAAAAAACAATAGGAATTACCCTCCGCTTTTTAGTCAGTTAGGTAGGCCCAATGCTACCACTCCAGTGATGCTCGATGCCCACAAAGCTAGGCTCAAAGATACCAAACCACCAATTAGACTCGATGCTTAGAAAGCTATGCTCGAAACTAGCAAAACACCAGTGAGGCTCATTGCTCACCTAACTAGACTCAATGCTACTAACTTTTCACTGAGGTTCGAGGCTCACCCACCTGTTGCTGAAATTAAAGGAAGCGGTTCGAGACCTTCCAAGAAAACGTTCCCAAACTTTACAATAATTGAAGGAATTTGTTCGAGACCTTCCACAGTGCCAAACATTGTTAAAACTTCCAATAGTGACACTTTAGTGAAGTCCCCCCTTACAACCTTTATCAGAATAGAATCGTTGAGTCCTCCACCTACACCCGGAAAATAACTTTAGCAGAATTAATGTAACTCCGCCTCATATTTTTGAGTCCCTACTTGTGTACCCGTTTATATCTGTTAGGTAAACACACCCACGACTTTGTCCTTGTCCCTATTGAATATTCTTATTAGTTATCGTTGGACACTGTGGCTTCAACATAACTAAAGACATTTAATAGTAGCATATTTCTGCACCGCAACACCAGACGTGATACTATTCGATAAAGTGATTTCTTAATAAGTTACCCATTCTACGCGGTCGAGACATAATTCATGTGTTGAAGAAAAGGAACTAACACACTCCTCTCAGTTTAGGCGGGCGGGCAGACTTAGTGAATTATGTAAATTTATAGCCTCCATTATTCAAGTTCCTATACATTAGTGAGACCATTTCCATGATATCAAATTGCATAACTTTATCATAATAATATTGCCTTACTTAATATATATTTATATATGCCTGGTAGGGGAGGTGTGGTGGAGTGGTCATGCCACTGGATTGGTAATCCAATGGACCCGGGTTCAAATCCCGATATGTCAATGGAAAGATATTATTGGGATTGAATTTGTGCTGTACCTAGTATCAGTGCATTACCACAAAGCCCACCGAAATGCCAAAAAAATACCCTCATTGTTCCCTGATTAAATAACACTGTATGAATATTCCCATATTCAAAATATGTTACAGGGTGACAATTCCTAGTGAGTTCACTGCTCAATAGGTGGCGTTCTGAGAGTGAGGGTCAGAGTCTGGAGGGTGAGACGGTGAAGCACTTGAGCGAAGCAACCAGCCGCTTCAGAGATGGAGCTGCTTTGAGCCATGATGGATGCTTCACATGTCTCACTCCCCAGACTGGAACAAGACCTCATGGGCTTCACCGTGTTGAACGGTGGAATGTACAGGCTCTCAGCCTATGCCCGAGAGGGAGTAGCTGGAATATAGAAAAAAAAAAAAAAAAAATTTTTTTTTTTTACCAGAGTCTAAGAACTCACATAATTATTTATTGCCATAATTGCTCCTAACTCAAAGTCAGTGACTTAATATTAACCAACGTGCTATTGCGGGGTTCGAACTTTTGCAGGCTTGAGAACTGGGTCTGAATTTTGTGATGTTGTCATATTCATATTTCCATGAAGAAGTAGCCTAACCTAGGTTATATATATATATTAGGAAACAAAACTTTCTATTTATCTTGCGATGACTGAAAACTAGAACTCTCTATATCAAGTGGTTCTGTTTTGATGGTGAAAATACTAGGACAAGTTTTGCTGAATTTTGGGTAATATCGGGAATCTCCGGATATTTAAAAAAAAAATCTGATACTCATATCTCCGCATACAAATGGTTATATAAATATCAGGAGATAGCACTCGGTGGTATCTTGCGATGGGTGTAGAGTACAGCATTGTACACCAAGTGTTTCTTATTTGAGGTAAAAAATAAGTGTTAGTTTTGTCCTGTGACTACTTTTTCTTCAATTGCACGGCGGCCATATTTGCAGTGACAGCCTCAGTTTGTTTACTCTCATTCAGCTGTTGGTTACTTATTATTTATTATTGATTATAAATTATGGATTGTGGTTTATTATTGATTACATCGATTATTGATATATTTCACCAATGTAACCATTCTTAAGACACTGTCCACTGCTTTCATGCATCAATTCATACTGCAGAAAGTCATCAATTGCTTGCTTTCCACCCTGACCCAAGCATGAGTCAGCTGACTGACTGAGTGTGAGTATGTGTTGTTCTGTATGTTGCGGACCGCTCCGATGACAACTCAACTTTCTCTAGCGTGGTTTTAATCGTCTTTATAGCCCTGTAATATCTAACAGAGCTCAGGTGGCCATCCGCTGTGAGCGGTGAAGACTCAATATGCCTGCCTGGGTGGCCATCCGGGAGGTATGGGTTAATCAAAGTCTATGAACTCACAGAACTACTTTTCTATACTTATTTAAAGTGAAGATTTATGTATTTGTGTGATTATTGATTATTGAATGTATTTGTAACATCTCAAGTTCAAGAGATCTATATTGTGTGTAAATATAACGTTAGCTCGTACTACATTGTTTATACTCACCTTGTATTTATACTGTGCATGTATATCAAACTACTGATTTCTCCCCGTTAGAAGAATCCACGTTGTGTTGTCTAGCGTTATGCTAGACAAAACAAATTATGTGGATCAGTAGTTCAATGTACATGCACAGTACAAACACAAGGTGAGTTAGACAAATTAGTACAAGACAACATTTTATTTATACATAAAAGGGACCTCGTAGCATGATATGTTACATATACAAGTATCAATTAGCAACATTATGAATACATGAATCTTCACTATAAGCAATTATGGAAAATTAATAGTTATGTGCGTTCTTAGCCTCTAACTAAAATGTATACACTGAATATTAGCTATAAGCTAGTATGGAAATATATAGTTATGCGAGTTCTTAGACTGACTAATATTTATACTGAGTAAAACAATAGTATTACGACAAGGTTACACAATCATATATCATCAGGTCAGGTCAGGTGAAGGTATTGAGGGATAAGCCTTTACAGCGGCACATCGTAGCTACTTTTTACTTTGCAAAATTAATGGTCTCGCTAGTACACAGGAACATAATTAACCCCTTCTTTACCGGCGACGTTTATTAATTTTCTTCTAGACATATTTAAACAATTTCATATAGGTTAAGAAGGATCTGTGGTAGTAAATTGAGATGGTTTGAAGCCTTTTAGTTGCTGTAGGCCCTTTATAAACTGAAGAAAATCGTCTAATAGTAGCCATAATAAAGTTAAAAGGGCGATATCGGTACAGAAGGGGTTAATGGAGACAAATCAATTAGTTAGTATAGAAAAGGGAGTGAGCTAATTATCTTCGACACCTTGATTACGTCCTCGACCGCGTAGGACAGGTAACTTGTCTAAAAATCACTTTAGATCAATGGTGTAACTTATGGTGTTGTGGTGTAGATATATATTTCCTACTGTTAAATACCTATTACTATGTTGACTCTTGAGTGTCCAACAATAACTAAAACGATTATTCAAAAGGGGATAACAAGGACAGAATCGTGTGTTGTGTTTTCCTAGTGGAAATAAATAAGTACACAAGTAGGGACTCAACATACAAGACGGAGTTACGTTATTTCTTTCAAAGTTATTTTCCGGGAGTAGGGGGAGGACTAGGGGGAGGACTAAACGATTCTCTTATGATTGAGGTTTTAAGGGGAGACTTTAGTATGGTGTTACTATTGGGGGTTTTGACAATGTTAGGCACTATGGAAGGTCTTGAACCGCTTCCTTTAACAAATTTAGAGTCTGGGGATGTCTTCTTCTTGGAAGGTTTCGAACTGCTTCCTTAAATTTCAGCAACTGATGGGTGAGCCTCAAATGTCACTCAGGACTTGATAGCATCAACCTATCTATAAGCATCGGACATCACTGGTGTTTTGCTAGCATCGAGCCTAGCTTGGTGAGCATTGAGCCTCACTGTGGGTTTACTAGTATCGAGCCTAGTTAGGTGAGCAGCAAGCCTCACTGATGTTTTGCTTGCTTCGAGCCCTGCTTTGTAAGCATCGAGCCTCACTGAGGGTTTGCTAGCATCGAGCTTTGTGATCATCAAGCCTCACTGGGGTGGTAGCATCTCCCTAACTGACCAAACAATGGAGAGTAATTCCGAATGTTTTTTGTCCCTGCTTCTGGTCGGCTGTGGTAAAGTCTCCTTTGGTTGCTACTTCCACGTTGGTGTTTATGAGGGCAAGAAGGACTCGTTAGGCACTGGGTTTTTTCTGAGGTCCGGTGGTAGGTGTCGCAAGGGTGAGGTCATCCTTTTGAAGGCTGCTTCGGGCGAGAAGGGTGCATTCGAACCCTGGTGCTGGTGTTGTGACGCCTCCCGGCGCTGGCAGAATGGGTGCGTGGGGCATTGCAGCTCGCTAGCGCTCGCCAGGATGGGGGGATGGGCTACAGTTGTCCTAGGATGATCTGCTTTGTTTTATTAGTGTTGTGTTGCCACAGACAGTCTAGAAGTGATCTTTGTTTTGGTCTGTGACCGCGCCTTATATTTTATATTCACTATAATATAAATGTTGCTTGTGTGGGAAGCGAGCGAGAGAGGGTGAGGGGGTACACCTGGCAGCGGGGTGAGCTATCACGCGGCTCGCTTGGGCGCTGACGGCGTTGGCGGCCGGGTGGTCAACTAGTCCCTGCCCATCGCGGCCGCGTGTTCTTTACCAGCTCAGAGCTTGCCTGACACGCGTATCGCCTACATCCTTTGCAATTCTGTCCCCCATACTCGCCACTTTGCATACTATTTCTCTCTCTCGACTTCTCCTTTCTCATTCTCTAATCTTTATTAAACTCAACATCCCTTCTGGTTTCAGCATAGACGTTCACCGTCGGCCAGTCGTATTGTACGCGAAGCTCTCAGATATTTCCATGTATTAGATTAAGGAGGTATTATGCTTTATTGAGGGTTTGGAGAGACGGACTTTTCCGTATGTGTCCTCTCTCGGGAAGGTTGTAGACCGGTATATGTCTCCCTGGCAAGGTGTTGAGTGATTCTGCTTGGTTATCTAAAGCTAGACTGGGGGTAAGGTTACTGTGTCGTTGTCTCCGATGTGTGCAGTGTTAGCTAAGCCCTGCACGACATCGACAGGTACTGTGGGAGCCTAAGTTGTCTTCGGGTGGGCTTACTTTGCGAGCACAGCGCTATGGTGTGAGAGGGCCATAGCCTATACCTCACAACATAGTGCTGCCTCTTTGTGTTGACTTCTGAGGGATCGCCAGGATAGAACTAGGTACTAGAGACCTAGATTTATCGAGAGAGCATCCCCGTCATATAACGTAATCTTCATTATACCACCTTCGGACAACGTTAGGCTACGAGCCGCATGCTCGCCCATTGTTGCCCTGCCTTGATACCCCAGCTAGACTTTATTAACTGAGCAGACACTGGTTAGAGATAAGCCCCCATTATTATATGTATGCAACATTATTATTCACTGCACTTTTGAGCCGAGGTTGTTGTTGAGTTGCACAACCTGTTGCGTTGTGTCACGAAGCATTTCTTTAGTTGTCGAGCATTACTACCTTTGCGCAGTCTTTATTATTCGCCTGCCTATTATTACTATATGTCCTAGCATTTATTGTGACCCATATTCTGTATTATAATTGTTCAAGATTCTTTACGAACATCTTCCCAGCATCAGACTTATTTCAGAAGTTTCCAGTTGATGTTGCAGGACTAGCATTGCACTTTCTTTAATACAGGAGTGCCAGTTATTTGAGTATCTACCGTAACGTTAATTAATCACGTTAACTATCTTTTCTTTGTGTAACCTAATCGAATAATCTTTTACTGGTTGAGAATAGGCTGTTTCATCGAGCGTCAGCCTAGTGTGTGTGCACCAGTTACCGAGTCATAGGATACCTCGTTGTCCAGGCACGACTCAGGGCGGTAATGGTGTTTTGTTTTCCAGTGTTTAAGGCAGGGGTTGGATCTAGTGTTACCGTTGTTGCATTTTGCCATTATTTAGTCCAATGTTGAAGAGCCCTGTGTCTGTGAGAACCTGGATCATAACAAATGGCGACCTAGCTCAGGATCTTGTGAACTAGGAGATAATTGCAGGATTGTTGTGGTCATTTGTTTTATTGAGGAATATAGTGGGCACGTTAATTTTTTTTTTGGTAAAGTAGTATAGCACTTGAGAGTCTTCAGACATTTTTGGCAAGTGAATAGTGCTACATAAGAGTTTGGGGTACTTCTTTTCTGAATATTGTGGTGAGAAATTTTCGAGAGCATCATGTCTTATACCGGATCAGAGGAGAATGGAGACACAGTACGTAATGTCGAAACTCAGGAACAGCAGCATGATGAAAGGGTTAATCGGGTGAACTGTGAGGAGGATGCTAGGATATTTTTGCAATGGCCTGTTACTGCTGACCGGTTGGAGGGTATGGATCGGTACGGTCTTCAATGCCTGGCCACAGCTATCGGTCATGCGGTTACTAGCAGCATGACCAGGGATAACTTGATAACGTGTGTACTGGGCAGGATGACTGGTGAGCGAGATGGGTTGAGTGCTCAGAGCCCTTCGGCCATGCTTCCCCTACACTCGACTCCCAGCCATCCCAGTAGTTTGCCGACCCCGGGTACGCTTCCGCAGTTGGGTGGTGACTGGCGGGGTGGGTTGCCCCTGGGGGGACCACCGGTAATTTCAAACATTGTAGCACCTTCACCTCCTCAAGGGTTAACTCCAGAATTATTGCTTCAGCTCGAATTAGCTAAGCTTCAGCAGCAACAAAGGGCATGTGAGCTCCAGCAGCAAATAGAATTAGCCAAGATAGAAGAGAGAAAAACTATCAGTCATGAGCACATAGAGCTAGCAAAAATTCAAGCTGAGTCGACTAGGTACTGTGCCGACATGGACGTAGAGAAGTCGCGAGTAGAGACAACGGGACAGCGACTTGGGGCTGGTAACCGTGTTCATAAGCAGTCTCTCTCGCACTTATTGAAACTGGTTCCGGTGTTTGATGAGAGTGGTGTAACAGAATTTTTCACACGCTTTGAGAAGAAGTGCCAGGAACACCAGTGGCCAGAGAATAAATGGGCAGCACTTGTATCCTCTAGATTAATAGGCAAGGGTCTTAAAGCCTACGATGCGTTGCCTATAGAGTCTTGTATTATCTATGAGGAACTCAAGGAGGCTGTCCTGAGAGCATACGAACTACAACCAGAGACGTACAGGTTGAAGTTCCGTGGTGTTACCAAGGGTCGGGAGAGCACCTTTTTGGAGCATGCCCGGGAACTATCCGATGCTTTTGGGAATTGGCTGAGGTCGGAGAAAGCTACTACGTTTGACGACATTAAACAGTTGGTGCTTTTAGAGCAGTTTTTCAAATGCACGGGCGGCGACCTGACGTTAAACCTTAAAGAAAAGCAACCAAAAACTCTACAGGAGGCAGCTGAGATGGCTGACCTCCGGCTATCACTAATTCGTGGGTGCGGGTCTGCCCAGCGTAGTGAGGCAGGTAACAAGGGGCGTGACGCCCCCCCCCCCCCCCGAGTTAGTGATATACCTTATGCAAACAAGTACAAGAGGCTGAGGCACAGCCAATGCAGAAGCACCTGGGAGGCTCGAACCCTGCTCAGGATGTTTTTTGCGACCATAGAGGGCGGGGTTGCGTGATGTGGGCG
Source organism: Paralithodes platypus (assembly GCA_032716605.1). Classification (NCBI taxonomy): domain Eukaryota; kingdom Metazoa; phylum Arthropoda; class Malacostraca; order Decapoda; family Lithodidae; genus Paralithodes; species Paralithodes platypus. The sequence goes on from CM064540.1 coordinate 24,013,660, forward strand.
GGGCGCAAGCATGGAGTAGAGGTCTTGCGTGATACAGGTGCTTCCCAGACTCTGATGAAAAACTTGACTGGCTACCCTATAAACACGGCTCGGGTGGTGGTGGTGCAGGGTATTAATGCAACTCGGTCATACCCGCTGGTGCGGTTGGAGTTGGAGGTGGATGGTGTGGCACGTGAAATGGATGTCGGGATTGTGGAGAAACTGCCAGTGGAGGGCGTCGACCTTCTTCTCTCGGCAACGACTTTGCAATGCCCGCTTCTGAGGTTCTACCCTTAGTCGTTGCCGAGAGGCCGGCCGACGTGAGTAGGGAAGAGCAAGAGTGGGTCGAGCGGTGCCAGACACAACCCATGGCGTGTGTTGTCACCCGAGCTCGGGCAGCTAAAGTGTCACAGCCTAGTCCTCCGTGTTCAGACCAGCGGAGGAACGATCAACAGGAGGAGGCTAAAGATGGAGTTGGTTTTAAGAGTTTTGACTCGGCGGCTCTCCTGGGTGATTCAGTATTAGCACCATTACTTAATTCTGGAGTAGCCCCTGGGCCTGTCATCGAGAGTGACGAGGCTGGGCATGACGAGTCTCCACGACAGCAACGTTATGTACATCGAGAGAGACAGAGGGAGCAGCCCAGTATCGGGGAAGGTCATGCATTGCTCTGGGAGCAGTTAGATCGTTTGGCACCCTCAGATATACGTCGGTTGCAACTAGAGGACCCTGAGCTCCAAACGTGTGCTAATGGAGCTGTAGAGCTCGACGAGGACGGTGATGCACAGCCAGGAGATTTTTTTTATTTAGAAGGCATCCTCTATAGGCGTTTTCAAGACCCTAAACGTAGTTGGCAAGAGGGGTCCGGAGTAGTGGACCAGTTGGTGGTGCCACGGGAGTGCAGGGATAGCCTACTGAGGTTGGCGCATGACATACCACTGGCAGGACATCTAGGGGTGAGAAAAACGGTGGCGGCTTTAGAAAAATTGTTTTGGTGGCCGGGGTTGAAGGGGCAGGTGGTAATCTGGATAGCAAGGTGTCATATGTGCCAGAGGGTTGGAAAACCTAACCAAACAATTCCGAGAGCCCCGTTGCACCCCATTCCTGTCAGTGGACCGCCCTTCAGTAAGGTTATCATTGATATGGTCGGACCCCTACCCCCTACTAGTGCCGGTAATAAATTCCTATTAACTATCATGGATGTGGCCACTCGTTATCCTGATGCATATCCAATGAGAAATGGCCCAGCGAAAACTGTTGTCCGGAACCTGCTCTTGTATTGCTCGCGGTATGGTTACCCGCAAGAGGTGCAATCGGACCAAGGTTCTAGTGTTACATCTAATCTGTTCAAACAAACTATGATTCAGCATGGCATCAGCACTGTCGTCTCTTCTGCGTATCACCCGGAGAGTCAAGGGGTGTTGGAGAGGTGGCACGCCACGCTGAAAAGCATGCTTCGATGTTATTGCGCAGAGAACGGAAAGGATTGGGACCTTGGTCTGCCGTATGTTTTGTTCGCGGCAAGAGAAGTACCTGGAGAGAGTTTCGGTTTCAGTCCGAATGAGCTTGTTTTCGGGCATCAGGTGAGGGCTCCTCTCCACATGGTGAAGGAGATGTGGGAGGGCACTGGGCATGTTGTTCTGCGAGATGGGTTGCAGCCTCTTGTTCCTGAGCGACGGGAGGAGTTGTTTGCTAGGCTGTGGCAGTCCATCCGCATGTTTGTTGCTTCTCCAGGCCTGATGTATGGGGTAGAATCCGACATGGAGGCTGGAGACAGTGCAAGGCTCGAGTTGGTTCCCTGCCGTGTGAATCCTGCTCGACAGCCTGTTGTGAAGGCGGAGCTGGACGGCGTGTGGAGAGGGGGTCTGAGGGATGAGGAATGTCATGAGTGGTCGTTGCCAGTGGCTTTGCAACCTGAGTTTGGTGGCAGAGTCCGTGTGTGTGTTGATTGCAAGAGTGTGGAAGCATTATCCCTGACAGACGCCTATCCATTACCCAGAGTTGACGACACCATAGACCGCTTCAGGGCTACCTCGCTCATCACGAAGGTAGAACTAGTGAAGGGTTATTGGCAGGCCCCGTTGCTGGAAAGAGCGAAGAGAAGTGCCAGTCTTGAGATGAACTGGACAGTTTATCAGTGTCAGGTGTTGTTATGCTGCCGGAACACAAGTTGGATGTGTGGCATGCTAAGGGCACTGATAATGTTTTGGCTTTGTTTGCAGGAGAACCCTCGCTGTTCAGTCAGTGTCTGTCGTGGGTGGAGGATCCGGGGTAGGCTACCACAGTATGTTGGTATAGCCTCCTGTCTTGGCTCGCGGTGTATTTTTGCGCTGGTGCTTGTTGGCTCGCGTGTGTAGTATCAGCGTAGGGTCGCAGGGCAGGAGTTGTTGGCTTTGATTAGAAGAAAGTTAGGCTACATCTATAGTAGCCGCCAAAAACAACATTAAAATAAAATATGAAAAATTAAATAAAAACTCTTTCTTTTTAATAATTAATTTTAAGATAATATTGTAGCGGAGTACTGAGTGCAGCTGATTTTCCCTCAGTAGGCTGTGCTTCTTAAAGCTCGCTCTGGGAGCACAATGTTATGAATTAATGTATTATGTCCAGGAAGGGTGATAAGATTTTTTTTTATATATAAATGTTGTTGTATTTTTTTGAGGAGACTGAGCTTGCATTCCATGAGTGGCAGAGTGGTTAGGAGTGGCAGATTCTAGCGACATTCTGCCTGTTCAGATATGGGCTCATGGTTGAGTGTCCCATATCTTGGGGGGGATGTGACGCCTCCCGGCGCTGGCAGAATGGTTGCGTGGGGCATTGCAGCTCGCTAGCGCTCGCCAGGATGGGGGGATGGGCTACAGTTGTCCTAGGATGATCTGCTTTGTTTTATTAGTGTCGTGTTGCCACAGACAGTCTAGAAGTGATCTACTTTGCTTGTAGCAACAATCTTCTGCACGACCACGGTCTTAAATGTCTGTAACGCTCCCTTGGCATTACACGAACTGAGGAGGCACTTTCCCTCTCCAGCAGCCATGACGATTGTGACGGCCTGAGGTATCACAGGACTAATGCTGATCATGCCGACTTACCGTATTCTGTACTGAGGAAACAATGTGTAAACCACTAAACAACGAAAAGATAAAGAACAACATATACTCGCCAATGGCGTTGATTTGTTCTGATCTATTGTCAAATTTGACCTTTGACCTTTGATTTGACCTTAATTTTGACCCCATATACAAAATATAATTCCAGAAATGGACTCCCTGCCCTCTAAAACCCCTAAAAAGTGGTATTGCACGACTTTTTATGCCATTGAGAAATAAAGATGAAAATTCAAGATGGCGGCGGCCGCCATCTTGAATTCTGGTAAATGCTCAACGTTGCAAAAGTAGCAACCAAGCTAATTTGGCTCTTCTAACTATAAAGAACATATTTCTGTGAAAAAAGTTTCAAGTAGTAAACATAATTGCAGGGTCCACATTTTGGCAACTAGACTATCTCTCTCGGTATTCTACAGCTTTTACAATAATCATTATTCGTCGGAGCTTTCTCAGAGTATACCACCTCCTCTACATAGATTATGTAGCATCCGTATTGCAACACAATCCCACCCCTTCTCCGTGCAACTTTCCAACCCAAGAGTGAAATGATATTTAAAATCTTTCTTATATTAACCCGGCAAGCGCGATAGGCCTCACGGAAGGCTTCCTATAGGGAACGCGATAGGCCTCACGGAAGCAAGACCATAAAAAAAGCCTTCCATAAAAAAAAAGGGCCTATCAAAACAAAGGAATTTGTCTCTAGGTGAGATAATTCCCCTCCAGTACTCATCCATGTAAATCTCACCCACCCCCCTCCCCTCCTTCCCCACCTTATTCCCCCCTCCCTCCCCTCCTCAATTATCACCTATTTTTCCTCTTATTATCATTTATCGGTTATTTTTCTCTCCCGCGATAATGTAGCACAAGTGGGTTGCAGAAAAGATCGTTATGCAACACCCAGACACCGGCCCACACCGCCCCGCTCGTCTCAGTTACCTCACAGACAGCGAGAGAGGAGGGTTGCCTGTGGTTCTCTCTCGCCTGAGATTATGACCGGGTGGCCAATATATTCGTTTTTCACCACCCAAATGCTTTTCCCACTTATTTTAGCACTCTTGAAGGTTCATATATACATCATGTATGTAAAATAAAAGCATACCGAAAACAAATAATGCTCTATATTGTAAATATAACGAATTCTGTCAGAATCCAAGGCTAGAAATGCACAAATAACTACCCTAGCCCCTAGGTCTATTTCGCGCTTGTCAGGTTAAACAGCTGAGGTCTGCAACTCTCTCCTTGAATCCATCTTTCCCTCATCCTACGACTAAAATTGCTTCAAAATCTGTGTGCCCAGGCATATTGGCCCAAATATTCCTTGAATTTGTTACTGTCACTTTCTCAAAGCTGGGGTAGGCACTACAGTAGTTACAGGCAGTTTTGCCTTTTGTCTCCCTTATCCACGTAGAAAAATGGAAAAGGAAATGGCTCACTATCTGGTAAATATATCAGAGAGAACACAAAACAAGATTATAACGAACATTATGTCTATTGTGCTGAAAGGGCTCAATTTCAGCAACTGTATAATTTTACACTTTGATATCAAGCAATCATAGTAGGTTATTTAAGTGTAGATATATTGCTGAATACTAGAAAACGAAATTTACAATTTGTCATAATTATTAATTATTCAATCAAAATTAATAGTCTCTACTGAAGATTTTGCGCATTATCAATGTCTACAAAAATACCATATTAAGCAATGTTAAGTAAACAAAATATATTATGTTTTATTGTAAATATTGTGGTTGAATAGAGGTAGTAAAAACTGGCTGAGCCTTTGTTAATGTGATATAAAGTCATAAACAAGGCAGGTATTAAATAGTAACCCTTCTAGCGGACTGGAGGACACAGCAGGGTTTGTGGATTAGGATTTTCTCCAGCTCCGTGTGAAATAATCCCTCCAAAATCCCACGAAAGACGTCAGCCTAGTTTGGTACCGAGCCACACCATAACCACAACCATCTCTACCACCACCACCACCATCACAACTACAACCACAATCAACACTGCTATCATCATATTTACAACCATCATCATAATATATATATATATATATTGGGCCTGAGCATATATATATATATATATATATATATATATATATATATATATATATATATATATATATATCTTAAATCTGACTATTCAATCATTTATTAAGGATTCACTAAATCCAACTCTTATATAATTTTAAGGTGAATTTACTTACAGTGAACTATACTTGTGTGGAGGACTGTACACTGGAGGTAAAGCTAACGCCAACCAACTTGAAGATTAGGCCCCATGGTGTGGCGTAGCTAGGGGGGGGGTGGGGGGGGGAAGGGGGTACATCTGTCCCCGGGCGCAGCATGTAAGGGGACGCCAAAACGAGGTCGGAATTTAAATGTTTTTAATTATTGAATGTTGAGTAAGTAGACCTGTGTTATATACTATAATGGTCGTAAAAATAAAGTAAGATGAAAATCATAAATGATGAAATGATGATGATAATCGATGAATTATGAATATAATTACGAAATAGAATTACAACTGTTGTAAAACAATTGATTATGGCATGCCCATCAGTAATTGATTATGGCATGCCCATCAGTCACAACTTACTAACAGAAAATAATATACAGCATAGTTACCCTACGTATAATATACAGCATAGTTACCCTAGGTATAATATACAGCATAGTTACCCTACGTATAATATACAGCATAGTTACCCTACGTATAATATACAGCATAGTTACCCTACGTATAATATACAGCATAGTTACCCTACGTATAATATACAGCATAGTTACCCTAGGTATAATATACAGCATAGTTACCCTACGTATAATATACAGCATAGTTACCCTACGTATAATATACAGCATAGTTACCCTACGTATAATATACAGCATAGTTACCCTACGTATAATATACAGCATAGTTACCCTACGTATAATATACAGCATAGTTACCCTACCTATAATATCAGCATAGTTACCTACGTATAATACAGCATAGTTCCTACGTATAATATACAGCATAGTTACCCTACGTATAATTAGCATAGTTACCCTACGTATATATACAGCATAGTTACCCTACGTCTAATATACAGCATAGTTACCCTACGTATAATATACAGCATAGTTACCCTACGTATAATATACAGCATAGTTACCCTACGTATAATATACAGCATAGTCACCCTACGTATAATATACAGCATAGTTACCCTACGTATAATATACAGCATAGTTACCCTACGTATAATATACAGCATAGTTACCCTACGTATAATATACAGCATAGTTACCCTACGTATTGGCCGCAAAATATATATTTATTTTAAGTTAAGTTTCTTTCGTAACAACATATTTTGTTGGTAAAATATTTTCTCTCTCTTCACGTTTTATTCATTATTATCATTCAGGAATATTATAATAATATAATATATGTTTATGAGAGTTTTGATATTACTTATTAGTTATTACAAATAATATAGCAGAGCATAATAATTATATTGATGTCAATTACAAGCATGAATGCAGATTAGCCTCGGCCTGGTCTGTTTACATGGCACAAAGGAAAACAGGTAGGAACGTCTTTGTTTACATAGGATAATCACTCATTTATCAAGTATGTTACACATTCGGTACCCCTGATATGTATATATAACCAAATAGGCTATCCACCAGTTTTAAAGTATGGCACCCAGTGGGGAGAGCTATGAAGAACAGGAAAATTGAAGAGTGAACTGAAATGGATTAAAACAAATCAAAATAACCTAAACTAGCCTAATTAGGTAGTGTCCAAACCAGCAAACCTAGTCTAACTAACGGAACCTAGTCACCTAGATAATATAGATTAGGTTAGGTCCGTAGTCTTATGTTAGGTCATGTTCGGTTAAAAATAGGAAAACCATACTGAATTGTATTATGCAACTCTTATATATTCGCTTTAACTTTTTATCCCGTATTTTTTTAGAATTTCATGACTCTACAGGAGTCTAGAGGGACTATTGTTTGTTTTTAAATTAATACCATACCTAGTTAACATATTGTACTTCCATTTCATAACTCTACAGGAGTCTAGAGGGACTATTGTTTGTTTTTAATACCATACCTAGTTAACATATTGTACTTCCATTTCATAACACTACAGGAGTCTAGAGGGACTATTGTTTGTTTTTAATACCATACCTAGTTAACATATTGTACTTCCATTTCATAACACTACAGGAGTCTAGAGGGACTATTGTTTGTTTTTAATACCATACCTAGTTAACATATTGTACTTCCATTCATCCACTTTATCCCGCTAGGCCTATAACTACAGTATGCCTGTAAATGTAGCTTTTGAGATTCTAACTTTCAAAAGGATTGAGCCTACGGCGGCTTTACAAATGAAATATTGCGTTTGGCTTTAATTAACAATGATCTTTTTGTGTTCTTTCTTTTTATTACAGTAAAATATACACAAGAACATGAATGCTCACATATCTCAACTCTCCAACTATCGTTCAATTGCTCTCATCTCTTGTATTTCTAAAGTTTTTGAAACTATTCTTGCTTCCAAATTTCTTAAGCATTTCTCTTCTCATAATCTGCTCTCAGATCGCCAGTATGGCTTCCTTAAGGGTCGCTCTACTGGTGATCTTCTTTCATATCTTACTAACTCTTGGTCATCCTCCTTTCGGGACTTCGGTGAGACTTTTTCTATTGCATTAGACATATCGAAAGCCTTCAATAGAGTCTGGCACAAATCTTTAATTTCTAAACTACCCTCCTTCGGTTTCTATCCCTCCATCTGTGCCTTTGTCTCTAATTTCCTCTCCGGCCGTTCCATAGCTGCGGTTGTGGACGGCCATCGCTCACTTCCTCACCCTATAAACTCCGGTGTTCCTCAGGGCTCTGTCCAATCTCTTATTCTCTTTCTAATTTTTATAAATGACCTTCTCAACTGTACGTCAACTCCCATCCATTCATAAGCAGACGACTCAACCTTACACTACTCCATTAGTTTTTCAGAACGCCCAAGCCAGCAATTCCTCAACGACAAACCAAACGGAATGAAGCCATAGAACACTTAAATTCTGATCTAACTACTATCTCCATTTGGGCAGAGAAAACCTTGTTACCTTTAATGCTTCCAAAACCCAATTTCTCCATCTATCTACCCGTCAGGAACTACCTGCGGACTATCCTTTATTCTTCAACAATACAAAAATCAATCCTTCATCTTCTCTCAATATTCTTGGTGTCTCTTTTTCTTCTGCTCTCAGTTGGAAGGACCATATTACCAGACTTGCTAAGGCAGCCTCCCAGAAGTTGGGTGTACTCAACCACCTTAGGGGGTTCTTTACCCCTGCACAGCTTCTTGCTCTGTACAGGGGCATAGTGCGTCCTCGTATTGAGTATTGTTCACATGTGTGGGGAGGTTCCTCTCACACCGCTCTCCTAGACAAAATTGAAAGGAAGGCCTTTCGTATCATTAACTCCCGTCCACTCACCAACTCTCTGCAATCTCTCTCTCTCTTCGCCGCAATGTTGCATCTTTCTCGCTATTCTATCGCTACTATAATAATGAGTGTTCCTCAGAGCTTTCCCAGTGTATACCACCTCCTTTACGTAGAGCACGTGGTACCCGTCTTGCAACACAATCCCACCCCTACTCTGTGCAACTCTCCAACCCAAGAGTGAAACATTACTCTCAGACTTTCTTCTATTCAACAGCTGAGCTCTGGAACTCTGTCCCAGAATCAGTCTTTCCCACTTCCTATGACTTAAATTGCTTCAAACTCCGTGTGTCCAGGCATTTTGGCTCGAACGTCCCTTGATTTTGGCCCTGTCACTTTTTGAACTATGGAGGAGGCAGTCGCTATAGGCAGTTCTGCCTTTTGCCTTCCTCACTCACATAGAAAAAAAAAAAAAAAAACTAGCCAATGTAGCCAAAAACTATTTTACTCTGAAATGCATCTGAAACTCTTAGATAAATGTTGTCCTATTATTTTCTAAGAATTAACTTTTCAGCTTTTATAATTACTTTGCTGTATTTCACTCTTTTCAATACACCAAGTATTTTTAACCCCTTCAGCACCATGGCGTGTTTTTTTATATTATTCTAGCTACAGTTAGGCGATGTTATGCAGTTTAAGAAGGACCTGTGTTATTCAGAGGGTTTATTGAGATCAGACTTACCCCTCTGAGTCCTAGAGGTAGATTATAAGAGAAAGAAAAGCCCCTAGTGGTAGCCAAAATAAGATGAAAATTACGCCATGGTCCTGAGGGGATTAAAAGCCTTGTATGTCTCTCCAAACTCCTAAATATTCCAAGTTCTGAATACCTGTAGGGTGAAATAAAAACCCTTACAAATTGCCATAAAAACTACTATGAAATAGCTAGATTAAAAACAAAAATCTTGGAGGGGGGGGGGTTCACAGCGCCCCCGCAAACCCCCCAGCTGATTAGACTCGCTATGCTCGCCACCCACCCTGAGGGGAGGGAGGGGGGGGGGGGGGGCGCAATTCTAGTGCTTGCCCCTACTACCCCTAGGCGCTATTTACCCTAGCTACGCCACTGCCCCGCCCCTTCCCCTAAGTCGTCTCTTGATTGGCTGAAGTGTATTTCTTCCTTTGTGAAGAAGTAGCAAACTACGCCAACACATTACGTAAATTATATTGTCATTGTATTATGGCAAAACAAGAATAAACTATTCATCAATATTCATGCATCGTTAATTAAGTCAACGAGGCGATGATGATAAGGAACCATCAAGCCGGTCCTGATCACACTGGCGGGAAGGCAAGCTCACCTGATATTGATAGGCATATTCCTTGCTATTGCGTAACCCTGCTAACCTGTCATTCATCTACATTTTCCATCAACTTACTTTGTCTTGCAGGTAAACAAAGAAACACCATTCTTCAATGTGGTTATGTAATATATTAATAGTGTAATAAAAATCCCCAAACTACACTTGACAAGCTTGTGTAAATTAATAGCCTACACGTAATTTTGTCAGCAATTTTTTTTTTCTCACGCATATTCTTAGATAGGCTTATAAGATATGGAATAGATATTTCTATGTTTAACATTATATTGATTTAAGGTGGTAAAGTATATAGATGTATTTTTATCTCGGAATTCCTTTCAATAAAACGACAAAGACAAGCGGAAAGAGAATAGCTAGAGGCATACTTTGTTTAAATAATATTCCACACAGCGTACGAAGTGAGTTGCGCTAGCCGAACGACAACACTCACTTACCGGTATGTTTTTTTTTAATCTGATGATGCAGGTTCGAGTCCCGGCACGGGTGATGTAATTTTTATTAGATTAGTTTTATATTTATAGGATAAACAGAAACCGAGGTGATGATCGATTGATGATTATTTAATGATTACTATATTTTAGACAAATTATTTTGATAATCTCATTGTAGACTATTTAACCCTTTAGCTGGCAGGTACCCCGCGCAGGGTCCTTAAACGCGTGTTTTCGGTGGGCTGTGTTTCGCGCCATTGATGACGTAGATGGCTTGGATTTGCTCCAACCAATAGAAGAACCCTTCGTCATGATCTACAGCCAATCACAACCCTCTACCCCATCCCAGGGCGTCGTTGCAGGGTGAGAAGCGAGTCATTCTCAGCAAAGCAGCTGTAGTGGTCAGATGTGCATCAAGTTTGCTCCCTTCCCATGCCCCTCACGCCTAACACAATGGAGGTAAGGTTCTTAAAAGTTGATAGGACATAGATGAATAGTTGTACTTTATGCTGGTATAAATGAAATTAGTGTGGTTTCAAAGGAAATACGAAAATTTGAGTGGTGAACATAGTGTATATCCTGCACGGGATGTACGCCGGACTTACGGGGGACCGCATGGCGCCACCTTCCCCCCTAACGGGATATTTGGCCCGCATCACGAATAACCGCGCTCATCCCTGCGGGGATCTTTGGCCCGCAACACGAATAACTGTATGGCCTGATAGTGATGATGGTGATTGTGCATATATGATGGTGATTAGTGATTGTGATTATATTATTGATGATTATACTGCTATGCAATAAGTTTCCTACAAAATAACCTTGAAACAGAGCAATACCTGACTAATAGGTAATGTTAGAAATTACAAAATGATGGTGAATCTATGGTGATTTTTTTTTTAAACATGCTATAGTGGTAGGCCAGTACCTTATTAATTGGTATGGACTCCACATAATGTTAGTTATAATATTTGTTGGCTAAATATAGTCATTTTTATGTCAATTTTCATATTATTCACCATAAATATAGTGATGAAAGTGATAGTGACATTATGTATTTCTTTTTTCAGAGACCAGTGGGTTCCTTCTACATGCAAACCAAAAGTAGGACGCAGTGGGTGGCACCACAGACCAGCGCCGACAGTGACATCGAGTTCGACCTTGAAGATGATGATGACACCATCGACCCTGACTTCCTGGCCCACATCGGGGACGATGAACTACTGTCTAGTAGTCCCAGTACATCTAAGATGAACTACTGTCTAGTAGTCCCAGTACATCTAAGATGAACTACTGTCTAGTAGTCCCAGTACATCTAAGATGAACTACTGTCTAGTAGTCCCAGTACATCTAAGATGAACTACTGTCTAGTAGTCCCAGTACATCTAAGATGAACTACTGTCTAGTAGTCCCAGTACATCTAAGATGAACTACTGTCTAGTAGTCCCAGTACATCTAAGATGAACTACTGTCTAGTAGTCCCAGTACATCTAAGATGAACTACTGTCTAGTAGTCCCAGTACATCTAAGATGAACTACTGTCTAGTAGTCCCAGTACATCTAAGATGAACTACTGTCTAGTAGTCCCAGTACATCTAAGATGAACTACTGTCTAGTAGTCCCAGTACATCTAAGATGAACTACTGTCTAGTAGTCCCAGTACATCTAAGAGGCAAGGTTAGTATCAAAGTGAATTAATTTTATACCAATAAACTATGGGGAAACTCACAAGTGTGGAGTCGGAGGGTGAGTGTGGCTCAGTGCTGTCACAGAGTTTCCCCCCAATGACTGATTGATTGACTGACTGGTCATTATAATGAATATTGTTGTGTATTTCCCTATTGTGTTGGTCATTAAAACAATTTAAAGGACTTATAGTTATATTGTTGGGTATTTATTTTTTAAAGAACTTACAGTAAATAATGTTGTGTAGTTCATTATTGTGTTGGTCATTTAAACAGTTTAAAGAACTTATAGTAAATATTATTGTGCATTTAAAAATTGTGTTGGGCATTTAAACAATTTAAAGGACTTATAGTAAATATTGTTGGGCATTTAAATATTGTGTTGGGCATTTAAACAATTTAAAGGACTTATAGTAAATATTGTTGGGCATATAATAAATTTAAAGAACTTTTAGTAAACAGTGTTGTGCATTTCATTCATGTGTTTGGCATTTATTTTTTTAAAGAGCTTATAGTAAACAAATTACAATACTTACCTTACCATTACTTACCTTACTGTTACTTACCTTACCTTTACTTACCTTTACTAATAACTTGTGTTATTTCACAGGTATGGTTGTGGTGGAGCCCCGGGATGTGTCCGACGACGACGACGACGACGACGAGGATGAAGAAGTGGATGATGCCGTTCCACGAGCCCGCAAGAGGATACGGACTACCACTGCTCCAAGGACATGGAAGAAGGAGGATATCGACATCCCACCACTCCCGGATTTCGTTCACCTGCCTCCAACTCACATCCTCTCACCTTTCGAATATTTTGAACGGCTCTTCTCCTTGGAACTGGTGGGCCACATAGTCTACCAAACTAACCTCTATGCTCGGCAGAAGGACGTCAACACAATGTTCAGCACAGACAAACACGAGTTCATGGTGTTCACGGGATCCTGATCTACATGGGAATAAGTAGCCTGCCGAGCATAGAGGATTACTGGGCCATGGGTGCCTCAAGTAGCTGAAGTCATGTCTTCCACACGCTTCAGGCTACTGAGATCCCTCCTACACTTCAATGACAACGAGTATGCTAGGACGTCCATAGACAGGTTTTACAAGATAAGGCCAGTCATCGCATCCATCACAAAGCGGTTCCTCCGGGTCGACGCTACTCCAGTCCAGTCCATTGATGAGGTGATGGTGGCCTATAAGGGGAAGAGAGCTGGTAACCTGAGGCAATACATCAAGACCAAACCAGAAAAGTGGGGCTTCAAGCTTTTCTGCAGAGGTAGTATCGATGGGTTTGTACATGACATTCTTATGTACCAGGGCAAGCCCACCTTCCCAGCTCATCATACCATCCTTGCTGAAGATGAGCAGCAGATGTTGGTCAGCAGTAAGACCATGGTAGTCCTTGTCAAGACCCTCAAGGAACCCAATAAGAGTGCTGTGTATGCTGACAACTTCTTTACAAGCTTTGTGTTAGTGGAATACTTGCGGGAAAATTATGGCTGCAGGTATGTTGGCACAGCAAGAGTCAATCGCATTGAAAAGCCCACTCCAATGGCTGTCAAGGATATGGACAAGAAGTCGGTGCCCCGTGGAACTCTGGACTATTGTTCTTCCAATGGTATACTTGCTGCACGGTGGAAAGACAACAAGGTGGTCACAGTCCTGTCCTCCGATGCTGGCATTGAACCCATGTCCACAGTCTCCAGGTATGACAAGCAAGCCAAGGAGAAGAAGAAAGTGAAATGCCCCGACGTTATCAAAAAGTACAATGGAAGGATGGGGGGGATTGATTAAAGCGACATGCTCACCCACCTGTACAGCACACCCATGAGAGCGAAAAGGTGGTATATAAAGCTCTTTGGATATAGTGTGGACATTTGTATATGTAATGCCTGGCTGCTCTACAAAAGGGACTGTGTCGCTTTGGGGGAAAAACCAATGCCCCTGAAGCACTTTCGCCTGGACATCTCCAGGTTTTTGAGATGCACCAAAGTATTGGCAGCGCGTGCCACGAGGAACTCCATCGACTCTCCAACGTCACCAATACCACTACCGAGAAGAGGCCAGAGGAGTTCAATCCCAAGTCCTGTTGAGCGACAGAATCCCGCCACCCATCACATGCCCCGTTTTGTGTCCATGCGGCAGACGTGCAAGCATTGCAGCAAGAAGGGGGACATTCATCGGTCACGGTGGATGTGCGACACTTGTCAGGTCGCCCTGTACCTGTCTGACACCCGAAATTGCTTCGCTCCATTCCACAAGGAAGCATAAATATATATATATGTATGCAAATAGTGTCAACAGACTAATATGTAAGTTATTTATTTAAATAATTAATATATCAAGGCAGTATTTCATTACACATTTATTCTAGTATGTAAGTAAAAGTTCACATTATTGCTAATTATACTTATTTATGTTGCTGACAATTATTTATAATCATAATAAGTTGAAATAAGACACATATATTTAGTGAAAAACATTACACCAAAACGGGTCAAACATCCCTGGCGGGGTGTTCATGGTTACCCGTAAGTCGGGTTGTTTGACGCAACATTGCAACATTCAAGTGCACCAAACTGAATATTTCACAGCAGTAAAAATGTCTTAGAAACACCTCAATTTTCATGTCCTAAGAGGGTTTTTTGATATCTCAACGATTTCACCAAGTGCCCTTTAAAGGGTTAATGTTTTCTAAGTGTATTTTCATAAGGAATCTTGTTTAAAAATAACATATTGTAATTTCATCCTGGTTTGGCTAAGGTGACCATTATTCGTTGCGCTCGTTTAATTTTTTTTTTTAGTTTGCTGATCCAGTAAATATTACTGCTATTTAACCTATAGCCTTTTGGATAGGCTATTATTTGTTTCCTTTCGTCTAAGCTATTTGTATGCAAGAAGCTTCGTGACATCTTATCAATTTTCATTAATTTGAAAATGGAACATTAGTATGACTAGAAGCCTAGATATAAAACCCAACATACGAATGAGTTCTAATCTTGATATATATATATATATATATATATATATATATATATATATATATATATATATTTCTAGTCTCTCAGTGGGGATCGAACCATCGACCATCAGAACGATAGCCGACGCTTAATCAATTACACCACGGCAGTCTAAAAGACACTCAGCCTTCTATCCTATTTATGTTAGGGAGAAGGGAAACCCACTAGGCGAATATATTTCAATTCAAACCTAGTTGTAGGATCCATATTTCCAGAATACCATACACGGATTTTTGAGTGTCCCGACGCAACTCGGGTTGAAATTGATTTCATTTAATTCTAACCCACAAAGCATGAGAGTTACAAGTATTGAGAATATATCACAAATACACGTGAGCCACTAAATGTTTCTAGTCTCTCAGTGGGGATCGAACCATCGACCATCAGAACGATAGCCGACGCTTAATCAATGGTTCGATCCCCACTGAGAGACTGGAAACATTTAGTGGCTCACGTGTATTTGTGATATATTCTCAATACTTGTAACTCTCATGCTTTGTGGGTTAGAATTAAATGAAATCAATTTCAACACGAGTTGCGTCGGGACACTCAAAAATCCGTGTATGGTATTCTGGAAATATGGATCCTACAACTAGGTTTGAATTGAAATATATTCGCCTAGTGGGTTTCCCTTCTCCCTAACATAAATAGGATAGAAGGCTGAGTGTCTTTTAGACTGCCGTGGTGTAATTGATTAAGCGTCGGCTATCGTTCTGATGGTCGATGGTTCGATCCCCACTGAGAGACTAGAAACATTTAGAGGCTCACGTGTATTTGTGATATATTCTCAATACTTGTAACTCTCATGCTTTGTGGGTTAGAATTAAATGAAATCAATTTCAACCCGAGTTGCGTCGGGACACTCAAAAATCCGTGTATGGTATTCTGGAAATATGGATCCTACAACTAGGTTTGAATTGAAATATATTCACCTAGTGGGTTTCCCTTCTCCCTAACATAAATAGGATAGAAGGCTGAGTGTCTTTTAGACTGCCATGGTGTAATTGATTAAGTGTCGGCTATCGTTCTGATGGTCGATGGTTCGATCCCCACTGAGAGACTAGAAACATTTAGTGGCTCACGTGTATTTGTGATATATTCTCAATATATATATATATATATATATATATATATATAGAAAGAGAGAGAGAGAACAGGCTATAATGAACAAACATATATAAATGGTGTATTATATGACAAATACATATATGTAAATATAAATACAAATATGTCCTGAATTAGATTCGAACATTGGCGGTAACTGCAACGCCATGACCAACTAGGCCTAGCTGTTTACTCATGAGCGTCTTGACTGCAAGTGACGTCTTCATACCTCACCTACCCGGCAGCCTTAGGGAGAGGAGTCAAGGGGGCGGGGCTTAATCTTCAAGTTAATTGGCGTTAGGTATAGTTCACCCCTTCGAATTCATGACTCAGAATCCCTTCTCACGGTTTTTAGTTTACTTGCAATTCTGATCCTCTCTCTCCCATACATGGATCACGTGGATAGAAAGGTACTGGAAGTTTCCATGAGATTTAAGGTGTGGCAGAGACAGGGAGGTACGAGGTATTGAGGGAGGATTTGGGATAGTAAGAGACAAACCTCAGACATAACAGGAGGTTAGATAGATAGGCCTACAGGCCTCAGTCATACCAAGAGGTCTGGGAGATAATATTCTCTCTTGACAGAATACATTCTCCCTTATATTATTAGTATATCTGTATATTATTTCAGTTGGTACTTGAATAAATATCAAAGTTGGTTTTTGATACCATATTCTTTAATTTTACCTTTTACCTATAAGTATAAATATTATATTTATATGGTTAAAAGACGTTAACGGTGGCAGCTTTACCTTAACTAAAATAAAGATAGTATAACATATCTATCATATATCTATCAATCAACGAGCAAATACGAGAGCTGAGATCAACCTACACTTCAATCTACAATCAACCTATTAGGAACGTATCTCAAAACGTCTCCCCTAATATGGTTAACTACAACATAATATATTAACTCATAAGGACATCGACACCTTTAGTCATCCTTACTAAGAGTTCAAAGTTAACCCTTATAAGAAATATAGGATCGTCAATTAGTATGTCTTCCTAATCTTTACACCTTATTTACAGTGACTGTCAAAAGTCATTCGTAACATATGGTGTGCATCAGGTGGTCTTCATTAACTGATTTATCTGAGGTGACTACACCACGTTCTTTCGAAGAATTCCGGTCTACACTACCATTATCAAGTTTCTCCATTGTTTCCTGAGTTTCCTGTTCGATAAAATCTCTTCAACACAACGAGTTTATACCACTCATTTATCCAGTTCATCTAGCAGCTCTTCATTCATTAAACCAGTTTCTGTTAAATTTATCACTTCAACACACCGAGTTTCTACCATTGATCTACCATTGATCTACCAGTTCCTGAGTGACGGTGACGACTACAAGCGGTGACGTAACCTGATTCTGACGTCTGGGTGGGAGAGAGACTTCGTCAGCAGAGCGGACTCAGCGTGTTGATCATCCTTGACCTGGTCAACCACACTTCACTCCTCACTGTGTTCAGCTCAAGAAAATTGTCTATCCTAGCTGTGCATACTGTAGAAATCGTCTCTCCTAGCTGTGAATGCTGTAGAAAATCGTCTCTCCTAATGTGAACGCTGTAGAAAATCGGCTATCATTCAACACTCATCAAAGTGTATTTAAAGGTGTGTACAGTGAATATCAAACTTCTATAATATTGTTTCACGGTCAGTTGCTTTTACGCTTCTTACACATGTCTAGCGAGAGAAATTCAATTTGCTAATTATGACTCATAAGGAGAGCTCCTCTAGACAGTGTATTTTGTCTAACACATGTCAAATCGTCAGTGACATGGCGGTCAATTTATCATGTCGTTCAGTCAAAACTCCAACTTTTAATCATGTCACGGGTGTGAGATGTGGCTTGCGACCTCCTGATAGGCCCTGGCATCGTGGACGACAGACAGACAGGCAGTCACTCAGACTTGGAGTCAGTCAGTCTATGCTCACCTTTACGATGTTATAAGTGTGTGCGGTATGCGGTAATTTCCAGATGTATCCCTAATTAAATTTGTATTCCTAAGTGATAAAATTGTTTTAGGACTTTAGGGAATTAATTTTCCAAGTCTTTAATATTTTTTTTGTCCAAGTTTCTTTCACCCAGCAAGTTGTAATATGTGATTTGGGTTTAATTTTCATTTTGGGAACATTCTGTTGTTTTAAAGTGATTCTAGTGTTCATTAACAACATCATATTTGTCTTAGATGTTGAGGTTAATGGGACTCTAAATCATGAATTATGCCATCCCATTGATTTTCTTAATTATTTTCTTATTTACTTAATTATTTGGTAATTATTTATTAATTATTTTTTAATTGTGCCATCCCATTGAGCTTCTGACACCAAAATTAGTGGGAATAGACACCAAAATTTTCATTTTTGGCCATTCACTTCAAGAAATAGAACTTTATCAATTTTTTAAGATGACGGCGGCGGCCATTTTGAAAAACGTCTAAAATAACAACTTTCCCGTCATTTTGGTGAGGTGTATGGGGGCTTATTTTTTTTAGTATCAGTTGCCCTTGTTAAATTCACTGAGAAACTTTGGTATCCTAAACACGTTCACGGAAGCTCTGAAAATGACTACTATAGGCCTAAGCAACTCGAGCACTTATAAAAAATAAATAAAAAGTGTTTAATTAAATCCACTGAGAAACTTTGGTATCCTAAATGAATAAAACATGAGACCTACTGCATTAAGATGCACTATCACTGCAGGACAAATATGATGCACAACTGTCAGAATCACTTCCGCTGTCATCATCGCTGCTCTCCATTTGTGGATGACTTGGAGTTTTTAGAAGATCCAGGAATGATGGAAGTGCAGGTTGGGTATAGCGTACTGGGAGGCATAAGCCATTTACAAGGTGCCATCCATGGCCAATTGGTGATGGATGATTCTGAAGCTGGAAATTCTTCTGCAGATATGTGAGGTAATTGGTGCGCTCTAAGTGTGGCAAACATGCCACTCTCCATGAATTGTGCTTGGATATGGGGAAGACTTTCTAGGACTGCTATGAAATCTGGAAGATGGCGCCCAAATCTATCGTTGTCATAAATATGCATCCAAGGAAGCATCAACTTCAGTGAAGACTTGAACTCGATCCAGTTTCTTGTCCTTATAGCATGTATATTTTGAGTCAGTTATTCTACCATCTCCAAGAATGAAATCCAGAATTCTGCTAGTAGAGCACCATTTAAGTTCTGGAATAGGGAGTCGACGAGCCCCTTGAGATCGGCATTGCTCTCTAACTCAGCATGTGCATCATTAAGTTCTTGTTGGTCTACTGAACTGCGTAACTTATTGAGAGATGCCTGGATCTCTTCACACAGAGTGGCACCTTCCAAACGTTTGTCTAGTGCATGTTGGAGTAAAGCCTCGTAGAAGAGTCGAAGGCAACGCACACCGCGGTTGAAGTGTTTTCCACGCAGAGCTTGATCCACGGATCCATCTGCAACGACGCCTGCAGCCACCAGTACATCTGAAATGCCTGAGCCTTTGAACCTTTTGTAGATTGCATTGATGAAAGACATTTTTTTTTTTTTTTTTTTTTTTCTATATTTCAACTTACTTCCTCTCGGGCATAGGCTGAGAGCCTTAATATTCACCGCTTTACAATGAACAGTGAAGCCCGTGAGGTCTTGTTCCAGTCTAGGGAGTGAGACATGTGAAGCACGTAGAGTACAACGAGCACCTGCCATCTTGCCTTCACATGAGGCACGGTGCTCACTCATGGCCCGAAACGACCCCATCTCTGAAGCCACCTCGTTCCCGTGCTTCACTGTCTCACCCCATACACTCGGACTCTCACACTTACACACACACAACGCCACCTGTTGAGCAGATAACTCACCAGGCATTGCACCCCTATAGCATATTTTGAATATGGGAATATTCATACAGTGCTATTTAATCAGGGAACAATGAGGGTATTTTATTGACGTTTCGGTGGGCTTGTGGTAATGCACTGATACCAGGTACAGCACAAATTCCATCCCAATAATATCTTCCCATTGATACATCGGGATTTGAACCCGGGACCTTTGGATTACCAGGCCAGTGACAAGACCACTCCACCACACCTCCCCTATCTCTACCATCTCCAAGAATGAAATCCAGAATTCTGCTAGTGGAGCACCATCTAAGTTCTGGAATAGGGAGTCGACGGATATGGATATGAAAGGGCCCCATGAATGTCAATATGTCAGCAAATATCTCTGGATTCTCACTTTTCAATTCTAGCAATAATGCGTAGACAGGATGATCACCGACGATAATGGCAAATGGCATCTTCTTGTCATCAATTGCCTTTGCAAGCTTGCGCAGGGCATCATACAGAATGGTCTTGCTTGGTGGATCAGGATCAGTCATATAAATCGCTTGACTTTTCTGGGTTACTGGTGATAGCGTGGCCTGGAAGCCAGAAAAGGCTGGTACAGTCTGGTCTTCTGGCTTTGGTCTTGTTCCGTCTGCCTTAGCTCGGGCCATTGCATGGATGACACCTCTCATTCTTTGAGGAACTGTGTCCAGATGTTGTTCATCCGTTATCCTTGGTCTGATGGGTGGTTCACCACGCTTGACTGTTTTGTATGGTTCAATTCTTTGCATCTGGCTCCCAAGTTCTTTGAGGCTATCAGAGAGGTACGAAGGCAAGGTGCTATTTGCAACTGGTCTATCATCATCTAGGGTAGGTAGATTTAGCTTAGGTAGGTCTGGCTGAACAAACATGACATTTGTACGATGTGATTGGCCACTTCCAGTCAAAGTGTCACTTTTGAAGTCATCGTTGTCGACTATACATATTGCTGGTGTTCCTTCAGAAAGTTCAAAAGGACACTCAGTTGAATGCTTCAGGTCAGTAACTGCCCAGAAATCTCTAAGCAAAAGCACATCATTGTAACTGATTCCCAGGCCATCCTTATGTAATATGTCTAGCATTTATCTGCTCTTTGTCATACCATGTAGCAGTACACCGAGGTTTGTCTCAAATGCAGTACGTCTTCCAGTGATGTAGCTGGTCAAAATAGATGCAATTGATCTGACTTAGGGCTTGTCATCGACTTCAGACTTTGTGGGGTGCTTTAACCAAGTGATGAGCTTCAAGAGGAGATCATTCAGGTCTTCATATTCTTCTAGCTCATGTATGTATGGAGGCCAAGGAACAGTTTTTGTTTTGATGATCTGATCTCTGAGTCGCCCAGCTACATTCTTCACCAGCTGATCGTCACTTACACCTAGAGAGGATATTGCAGCCTCAAGATATGAACCTGCAGCTCTTGCATCATATACCAGTTCACTCACATTCTTCTGACCTCGTTCATGAAATGCTGTCATCTCCAAATTCCTTGATCAAAATTTCCTTCACGAAACTGGACTTTGCTGTGGAATAGTAACCATAATTTGAAGTAATGCCTTTGTAATCCTTTACAAGACCTTGCAGTGTACGGATTTCATGATCTTCAAAGATAACTTGACGGACATGATGAAAGAAGATATTTTGGGCCTCTCGAAGATTAACATGTTGCAGATGCTCTGTTTTTTCATCAGGAAAAGACTCCTTCAGAGGGTTGCTGACATAATTGCGCCAACATTCACGATGATAACGAATTTCCAATCCAAACGCCGTTCGACTGTCTGGGATAGATGCAAGTAGGGTATTCAATCTTTCTCTTATAGGCTCATCTGACAGACAAACTGTATGCAACTTGAACCGGTTCCATGCGTCTACTGTTGACAGCAGCAAAAGTTTGGACTTGCCAGGATTACTGTTTTTTTGTGGTCCTTTCATACACCACACACAGAGATTCTTTTCATGAACCACTCCAGTACTAGAACGAAGCTTTTTAGGCACATTTCCTGGGAGTTGTTGACTTGAAGTTGATGCTTGAACTTCTTCCTGTTCAGATTTCCGTTTACGATTCTGTGCTTCCTGAATATAGCGATTACTACTGATCTGGGTGTAACATTTACTATGCATGTACAGGCCTTTAGGCCCCTTGTCCCACTCCACTCCACTGCTGCATAGGCATGCTGAAATTTATCAAGTTACTTCCACCGAAAACACTTGCTCCTTAGATTCTCCCACTTTGTATCAGATGTCTTGTCCGTACTATCATCAGCTATACAGGGATGTTGAAATAATATGCATTTTAATCCAGGTCCTGGGTCAGGCACATCACTAACTCCTCTACGTTCCATGCTTATGATTCTTCACGCCAAATTCGATGCAACAAACCTGAAAAAGAAGGAATTGATCAGTCAACATTCTTGGTTTACATTTTAAATTATATATTATATTATTTGAGTAAGTTTCAGAGGATCCGTGACCATGTTTAGGATACCAAAGTGTCTCAGTGGATTTAACAACATCATATTTGTCATAGATGTTGAGGTTAATGGGACTCTAAATCATGAATTATGCCATCCCATTGATTTTCTTAATTATTTTCTTATTTTCTTAATTATTTGGTAATTAGTTATTAATTATTTTTTAATTATGCCATGCCATTGGTTTTCTGACACCAAAATTAGTGGGAAAATACACCAAAATTGTCATTTTTGGCCATTCACTTCAAGAAATAGAACTTTATCAATTTTTTAAGATGACGGCAGCGGCCATTTTGAAAAACGTCTAAAATAGCAACTTTCCCGTCATTTTGGTGAGGTATATGGGGGCTTATTTTTTTTAGCATCAGTTGCCCTTGTTAAATTCACTGAGAAACTTTGGTATCCTAAACACGGTCACGGAAGCACTGAAAATGACTCTACTACTATGTCGATTACACTCGCAGGCGGCAGCCAAGGTAATTGAGTAGCTTTTTATTTATCAGTGTGTCATTTCAACGTCTTTATTGTACGTACAGTGTAATTTTATTTTTCTTAAACTCAGTTTGATTTCTAACTAGTTTCAAATTTCAATTTTAATTTATTTCAATCTTTTCTTTCACACGCTAGCATACCAGTCACTAGCCGCGCGCGGCTGACAGCCTCTCCCGTGTGGCCATTTCGGTTTGTGGCCATTTAGGAGTGTGGCCATTTCGGTTTGTGGCCATTTAGGATTTTGGCCATTTCGGAGTGTGGCCATTTCAGTTTGTGGCCATTTCGGTCTGTGGCCGTTTTGCTTGTGGCCATTTCTGTTGTGGCCATTTCGGAGTGTGGCCGTTTTGACCTGCTTCCAGCAGGACTTATGTCCACAATAGTACAATTGCATGTATAAAATAAACTGTGAAGATAGTTGTTGTTGTTGTTGTTGTTCCCTAAGCTGCCTGGCCGAACAGCCCCGAGTCCCTGAGGAAGGCCATGGCCACGATCGGGCTTTCCCACAGAGCTCTCATTGAGTGTAGATTGTGTTGTTGGCGTAAGTGGTTGTGTGAAATGCAGGCTTCTATGATGTGTTTAATGGTATGGGGTGCTGTGTTACATCCCGGGCAGGCGTCGACAACGGAGTCATCCACTCTCTTCTGATAGCTCAGGAGAGCTGGATGGTGTCCGCATCTCAGCCTGGCCAGGTGGACTCTGTCCTCGCGAGGGAGGGAGGATTCGGAAGGATGGATTTCGGGAGGTCGTGCATGCATGTGAAGATAGTTATGAATGGCCATGGTTGAAGCAGATAAGGAATATTCTAAACACGTGTGGTTACAGTAATGTTTGGGAAACTCAGAGTCGTGATATCAACCCGGTTTGGCTAGAGAAGGCAATCAATAGACGTCTCAGAGATCAGTGGATTCAAAAATGGTACAGCGAACTGAATAACAAAACTTCATGCTCAACTTATAAACTATACAAAGGCATATACGAATATGAAATATATTTGTCGCTGAACAGGGAGACTCGTTGTAATATAATAAGATTTAGAACAAACAATAATAAATTACCATTTGTCACAGGTCGATATAATAACCCCCCAAGAGAAAATAGAAAATGCACTATATGTAATCTCTATGTCCTTGGTGATGAATATCATGCAGTGCTTGAATGATCTAATGAAGAAGTTGTTAGGTATAGATATAAATATATTCCAAGGTATTACATAATTAGACCAAACATGCATACATTCTGCAAACTAGTAGGAGACAAAGAAACAAAAACACAATCAACACTGTCTGTTCCTAAAAGAAATATTCTCATTGTATCGTTAAATGTTTTTAGAGGGTCAATAGGGACTATAATTTATAGGGAATTTGATGTAGATCGAAATTCTTTTTGGTGTCAGTTTTTTCAATGATTGTATTCTGTTAATTTACTTTTTTTTCCTTAATGCTTAATTAGCAATAGTTTATATTGTAATCTGAGTGTTAATGCATATGTATAAAACAGGATATGGATGAAATTGTGCTCCATACTTCGGACTTCCCAAACTTGACTACTTCCTTTAACGTGACGATAGTGCGTTGTTATATGTGCGATTAGTTTGCTTGGGAAACAGATTAACTTGCTCATGTAGTAATGTACACCCTATGTGGTGGATTGTGTTCTTTTATTTTATTTAATAACTTTCATTTTAGTAAGCGTTGTTTCCACATAGCGATTTTGATAATTTAATTTGACTTTATATTGTCCTTGTCCCAATTTTGGTTTGTTTAGTTTGCAAGTTTTACATTTTAACTTAATAAATGTATTATTATTATTATTATTGTTATTATTATTATTATTATTAGTATTATAATTATAATTATTATTATTATTACATTTAGATATACTGTATATCTGTGCGTTTTTATTTTTTATTTGTTTTATCTAAAACCGTGTTAATATATATACTGTTTAATAGATCACAAAAAAACTGTCAATCTGAGTTGTGGATTGAACCAAGATATACTGTATACATATCTTTGATTGAACCAGTGCGAGCGTTGGTGACTGGCCTCAACCAGTCACTACCTCTGGTGATGGGCTGGTCTATCAGAGTGAGACCTGAGCGATCTCTGCCATACCCATAGCTTACTCTGACTGTTCCTTTTACTTATATATTTCCTAGATCTCGAGTGACGGCGTCTCTTCCGTGGATTGACCTCCCAATCTACCAAGATTGGAAGCTAAAGCGTCACATTATTCCTTTGCCCCTCAACTTTCTCTTCATAATTGCTGAGGGGCACAGGGCCCTGGGTGGGGCTTTGGTTTCCCGGGTGTTTACACACCCTCTCAGCCCCCCACCCCGCAATGGAGTGGCTTCGGTCACCCAGGCTTTATTGTGGTCGGCAGGGAGGGTTCTGTGGGGTCGCTCGTTTATGGCCTTGGCCTTACTCGGGGCCTTGGGGCTGTTCGGCCAGGCAGCTTGGGGAACAACAACAACAACAACCAGTCACTACCCGCGCGCGGCTGACAGCCTCTCCCGTGTGGCCATTTCGGTTTGTGGCCATTTAGGATTGTGGCCATTTCGGTTTGTGGCCACTTAGGATTGTGGCCATTTCGTTTTGTCGCCATTTCGGCTTGTGGCCGTTTTGGTTGTGGCCATTTCGGAAAAGCTTAAAATTCAAAACTGCCACACTCCGAAATGGATAGATGATACGTTACTTCTTTTTCGCTCGAGTAATCATGTTCCCCTGTTTTTGAATTATTTGAATGAGAAACACCATAACATTAAGTTCACCTCTGAAACCGAAGTAAATGGGATTATTTCGTTTTTAGACATTAATATCACTCGAAAAGATTTAGGGTTTGAAACTTCACTATACCGTAAACCCACATTCACTGGCTTAACTACTAAATTTTCCTCATATATTCCCATAGCTTACAAGCGTAATTTGATCCTAACTCTCACCTATAGGGCCTATCATATTTGTTCTGATTATTTCAAATTTCATAAAGAGATTGAGTACCTTCGCGACCTCCTCTATAATAATGGGTTCCCCTATAGATTCACCGACACGTATGTTGGCAAAGCCCTGGGTAAAATCATGGAAGGAAACAAAGCTTCAGTTAGTACTGCTTCTAGAAATATTGTTTATTTCCCCATCATATTTACTGGCCCAAAAAGTTTCACACTACGAAAAAGGCTCACTTCCCTCCTTCGTGAATTTTATCCTCAAATTAATATCAGATTTATTTTTAAATCTAGCTGTTCAATAAGTAGTTTGTTTTAGATATAAAGATAGGATTCCTGGGGACCTTGCCTCTTCCGTCATTAACAATACATGTGTGATAGCTGTAAGGCTTCATATATCGGTAAAACGAAGAGACAGTTGAGAACCAGGATTTCGGAACATCTAGATAAATCAGTGAGAACTGGTTTTCCACTGTCAACGCCGGTTCACTCGGCGATTCGAGACCATGCTTTCAGCCATGACCACCCTATAAATAAGAATACATTTTCAGTCTTAGACAGTAGCGGTAGCGATGCGGACCTACTCATTCTGGAAAGCATTCACCAAGCAGTGGTACGTCCTCGTATAGGTGGTAATGAAACCTCTGTCCCCCTTCTTTGCTTATAAGATTTTCTTGTGTTGAGGTTACTATTACTTTAGTTTTAAGTCGGTGGCCTTATTGAATTAATGTTTTGGGTTGAAATTATAGTTAACTCCCTTAGGGTTTATTTTATATTTTGATTAATTACTAGTCCCGTCCCTCTTGAACGTTCTATTTTAAACCATTTAAGTCCTTGCAACTTCGGTGACTTTTGTTTGTTTAGTACATTTAGAAATTGCTTTACTTGCTCCTTTGATACAGTATTTCATTTGGTAGCTGTTCCCCTTTTTTGTCTATGAATTCTATTGAACTCGGAATTTTGCCCTTCATTTTATTATTGCCTACATGTTTGTAAATATTGTATTCATTTCTGTTTATAGACCTGATGATGGACGCAGAGAGTCCGAAACGTAGTACTGAATAAAATCACTTCCCAAGATGTTTTTCATAACCCTGGTCCTACTGTTCCTATGTAGACTGCGCTTTCCATGCAACCAGTCGATATCGCATATATATATATATATATATATATATATATATATATATATAGGTATAGTGTCACTATTTTTCATTAGAGACGGAGAGAGAGAGAGAGAGAGAGAGAGAGAGAGAGAGAGAGAGATTCACACAACTGTCACCTGAGGTCAAGGGTACCCTTAATTAGTGTTGGAGGCGGAGTTAATACTCACTTGTCAAATTATTTTGTTCCTTACCCATAGTATCTCTCTCTCTCTCTCTCTTCTTGCTCCTGGCAAATTAATGACTTTGCTTATACAATTCTTGACATTTGCATTGAACTCCGCATCTTTAGAGAGCACGCAAGCAGAGATGAATTGTGTTCTACAAGAAATACCGTTTTAACAAAACAATTGTACTTTCTGTATTTAGTAAAACTTTAGAAAGTACTCTCATGTAGTGTTTTAGAGGTAAATATTTGACCACTTTACCCCCCCACCCCCCCCCTTCCCCCTTTACCACCATCCCAACCCCCTTCAGATGGGCTTGGTTTGGGAGGGATCTGTCTTGTGTGGGATAATCGGCTCTCTGCACACTCCCGTTTTCTTATGTTCTTGTATACAGGGTGTTCCAGTAATGCTTTTCATAAATTATATGGTGGACTCATCAGACAAAAATAAGAATAAATTACTGTATGAACAAGAGGTTGAGTATTTATAATAACGGAGTTAGACTGACATAATTAAAGGATGCATCATTGGTTACACGTCCTTCCTAAGCTGATTGAAATATCCTAAAACTAATAATGTAATATCAGTTTCATTATTATTCATTACATTTCCATTGCTATCACTATCTTAAGCTGAGTACATGATTCAAATTATCGAACGACTAGAACGAAACACAACCACATGATTACCGCCTGGCTTGAGCCGGCAAACATGGCTTCCATACTACCCCCTGGTACTGTTACCATTCTAGCGGTTTGTATCCAATCGGCGTTCTCTCTTCAGGCTAGCAAGCGATAGCGAAGGCCAAATGGATATAATCCACTAAAATGGCAACATTACCCCTTGGACTGAATGGCATTGTATCTATCGTTAACTTAAATCGTGTAATAACTCCGTTATTATAAATACTCAACCTCATGTTCATAGAGTAATGTATTCTTATTTTTGTCTGATGAGTCCACCATATAATTTATGAAAAGCATTACTGGAACACCCTGTATACAGTATATATATATTTGTTTTTTCTTGTGTTCGTATGTAAGACTGTATATGGGTGCCACCATATTCAGGTAACCTATAATATTATATTCTGTGAAGGTGTGACTAGAATTAATTCAGCAAAGGTTT
The DNA here is from genome assembly GCA_032716605.1 of Paralithodes platypus. Lineage (NCBI taxonomy): Eukaryota > Metazoa > Arthropoda > Malacostraca > Decapoda > Lithodidae > Paralithodes > Paralithodes platypus. Next base: position 24,042,009 of record CM064540.1, read on the forward strand.
CTTTATAATTTAAAGACCAGCATGACATTTTTCATTATTCTTATACTGTTATTATGTGTGAGTAAAATAGTTTACCATCTGTGGTATATCCTCAGCAACCCTTGTACCAGGCTCACCTGTTGTCACCTGTATGTTGCGGACACAATAGTGTTAATAATCCAAGTACCAATAGAGATGTTTATCAATTTATCAATGTTTTCTTAGACGACATGGTTGTTGCCCTACAGTACATTGTATGAATAACTTACTCAAAACTATATAACTTGTACATAATAGTCGTAAATAATATAGACGATTTGTATGGGAATTAACACGGAAATCTCCAGAGAGTCTACCGGCCCACACAAAGCAGTTCCCTTTCACACCTAACCAATATCATCCATACTTACGTTTGACACTTTTCATCGTTTATGAGCTGATTAAAGTGCTAGGCTTGACACTTTTCATCGTTTATGAGCTGATTAAAGTGCTAGGCTACCGTATAGACTATAGAACATAATAACATGCGAAAATGGGAGTCTGAAGAAAGACAATTGGCCCACACAAGGCAGATCCTTCTCACATCCAACCTCAATGAGGTAAAACTGTACTAAAAATCCAGGTGGCGCTGGGGGTCTTATTCAAATGACTATCGTGGGTGATGCACCATTGAGGTGTTTTGGGGGTTTTCGTGATTTAAGAGGCTTAACGCTTATTTAGCGGGCTAGGTGGTCTATTTGACCGTAGCGCCCAGCGTTTTTTTTTACCCTAAATAGGGTTGTTTATGTGATCATTTTCATGCCTAAATAAGACCCAGAGCGTAAAACAAGTATCTATCCCTGAAAGGGCATAAACAGAGCTTTCCAATGACACCCGAACCATCCTTGTACGACCACTGGTTCTCTTGCAACGATCGTGCAACACGAGTGCAAAAACCCTGTAATTAGGTAATTTCCCTACATAATTCCCTGTGTAGCGAGTGAGAAGAGGGGGAGGAAGTTAGAATACAGTTCAGTTGGTCCACCGCGGTGGTGGGGGACGGTCATAGGGTTGCTACGCTCCTCACACCGCTCAGCTCTCTCTCTCAGCAACATTACGTGGTGAAAATGGCGCTCGACATAAGTTGTGAACCGCCACATAGTCCATATTTATTTCACACGACATAAGTTGCGCGCCGCCAGTTAAGGGTTAATACAGTTCGCAACTATCTATGACACATAGTTGTGTAGTATATTTTTACTAGATTCATAATATGATGGTACTTGTTAATGCAGTGAATATATAATTATTAACATAATTTGATACATAAATATCAGCTTCCTGTACAAAAAAATTAGTTTCATCTAATGTGGTGTAATAGGCTGGGCGAAATTTTAATACTCATTGAAGTATTGTATTTACTTCCTTTTTAGTTACTAACAAATACGTGTTTCAGTAGAAATTGGCTGAACATACGGTATTATATTCTGTAGCTATAGAATTTGGCAGGTTGAATGTCTGCGCCTGCGCACAATAGTTTCTTTCCTACAAAACAAGCTATCGTGCGCTTTTAAGTTACCAATTTATAATCCACTATCAAATCGGGCAGCTAAATATGTTGCCGGCTATATTTCTTATTAGACCAGTGACAGGAAATCAATCAATGTGAATCAGAATGTCATAGAACACAGAGGCAGCAAATTACATACGTGGAGATGCAGGAAATTCGAAAAAGATGATGACATTTTTTTACCAACACTGCCTTTTCTACGGGCGACTGTTTAGGTCGTCAGCTGACTGCGGCGGGATATACGTACTGACAGTGTTGCCAAGGTCTTCTTTTGTTCGCACCATTGGGCTAGTTAGGATTAGTTCAGAAGCGAAGATTTGCGAGTTTCCATTTCAAACGATATTATATTCTTGATTTACAGTGTGATGGGGTAGATAGCCTCTGAAGTATTATCCTAACTAACTAACATTGAGGAAAGCGGAATTGGGGTGGCTCTATATACTAAAAGATTAAAGTTGTAGAGGTGTTGAGTGTTGAGTAGCCTATAGCTAGGCTACATTTCATACAAACGTTCATCATGGCTTTCTGTTGGTTGTACTATACATGTATGGTAGCCTATGTGGTGGTGACTGTACTATACATGTATGGTAGCCTATGTGGTGGTGACTGTACTATACATGTATGGTAGCCTATGTGGTGACTGTACTATACATGTATGGTAGCCTATGTGGTGGTGACTGAATAGCCTAATTAAGTGATTGTTTGTGAGGGGGGATTGGGACATTGATGCAGATTTGATGAGTGCATGATTGTGATAATAATGTATGTGGTATTTCATTAATATTTAAATGATGTGACACGTAGGCCACTACTCATACAGTAGGCTATATGGGACTAGGCCTAGTTATATTTGAGGAACTCATAGTATCATGCATGCATGGCTGTTAAAGATAAACATATCAGAAAATGTGTGTGATAGGATTAAAATAGCTGAAATTGTCTGTTGTGCGGTATTAAGTGATTGGGCTACTTTTGGGCGATTTTGGAGATGTGATGTGCGCTGGCAACCTTGGAATACACACACACACACACACACACGCACGCACGACACAATCTATAACTGAACATTTTACCTTTATTAAGACTATAATCCACATTATATTAAGATTTCCATCTGTGAGAAACAAATATCTACCACCATTACTGCTAATGTGCACATAGATACATAACTAATGTCAAATTTAACAAAGTAAGTTAACCCCTCAGACCCGGCTGTGTATTCCATACCGAAACCCGGGGGTTTTGGCCCAAAAACGTCTACGCCTAGGCTACCGTATCTTTGTTATTTTGACTGCTTCCACATTCCCGTGCATCCCCAAGCGTAGATGTGTTTCGTACCTGTAGAATGGCGTTGAGTAGAGCTCTCTTAAGTCAATGGTTCAGTTGTGATGATGATTTCCGTGGAGATAACTTTGTGGCGATATCAGCCACTTTACACTACTTTTCACTACTTAACAATAACATACAGGCACACACGAACAAGGACGCCTCTCCTTCTTGTGGTCGGAGATGCGCGGCGTCGGTCCAACCGGCTGTTGTTTACATGCGTCGGACGGACGGCTTTCAAAACAAGCTTACAGACTTTCAAGCTGCCGGAGCATCAGAGCCCTTCCGGTTCCGCGGGTGTGTTTTTTATGGATGCCTCAGATCCCAACCGGGTCTGAGGAGTTAAGTGGGGAAGAGATGTTTACTGTCCGAGAAGTTTCGTATAATGACTATTATGGGTAGCGAACACTGGCATCAATTTATTATGCGCTTGCCAGATCTGAAACTAGTTTATAATTGTATAATCTAATATCCAGTAAAGTGGCTAATGACGATTATTTTATAAGTTCATCTCGAGTTTTTATACATATCATTTTAATTTTAGGACATGGATACCTATCTATTAAAATATTAACAGGACTATTTTTCGAATGACTGCCATGTGTTTTTGTGGGCCTAATCAAATATGTTTTATTAATCATAAATACTTTGTATATTGGACAATGTACTGAATAGAATGTTAGAGTAATATGTCTGTAACATTCATGACTATAGAAATCCAGTGATATTTTGATGACTGCGATTTAAAAAATTCAATTCACTCGATGGCAACAAATTTAGGTTGGTGCGAACCAAAGGTGGGAAAAATAGCAGACACATTTTTTATTTCCCCCCATTACAAGGCCTAATTATAGGCCCAGCACACTAATATCATGAGGACCGACCTCACCAAAACGGTCAGAGGTCAGAAAACGGGGGTCTGCAGAGCGCCGATTGGCCCACACCCGGTAGATCCCTCTCACACCCAATCCATCTCGTCCATATGCCTATCTAATTTTATCTTAAAGCTCTCTATCGTTCTTGATCCCACTATCACTAGGTAGCCTATTCCACCTATCTACAACTCTGTTACCAAACCAATATTTGCCTATATATATTGTTTTCTGAAACTAAATTTATCTAATTTGAAACCATTTGTTCGAGTTCTTTCGCAATCACTGAGCTATAGTACATCTTTCATGTCCCCTTTATTAATCCCACTAACCCACTTGAACACCTCTATCATATCCCCCCTAACTCTGCGTCTCTCTAACGAATGTAAGCCTAATTTCTTCAACCTTTCTTCATATGGAAGATTTATTATATTATGGATAATTTTTTTCATTCTACGTTGTACTTTCTCCAGGGAATCTACGTCCATTCTGTAGTAAGGACACCAACATTGAACAGCATTATCCATTATTCCACATTGTTCACAACCCTACTTCCAAATCAAAAACGGCATTTATGTAGTTAGAAGTCATTTGTAAGGGCTATTTCGCAATCATTCACCATTCATATTTTACTGTCGCCTGAGTTTATGCCCTCAACTCGCTTAAACACCTTTATCATGTCTACTATACATTTTCGCCTTTCTAATTAATTATTATGTTCTATCCAACAACCAACTCTACTCCTAAAATCGATTAATGAAATATTACAAACACATGTGGCAGTCCGTGGATTCGAACCCAGGACGCTCACACCGAATATCAACACCTTATGCATTACACCACGAAGGCAGTTAAAGAATGGTGGACACTGCCTACGATTTATTATGCAACTTCGAATCCTGCCTATCAATCTAAGCATGTACACACATCCCAACTGCAACTCACGTAGGCTATGCATATGTGAATGGAAAGAGCAATTAATGGGGCCTTAACCACTAGGGAAGGCCTCTCGATAAATTACTCCTGAACCAATATCAATTATTATGTTCTATCCAACAACCAACTCTACTCCTAAAATCGATTAATGAAATATTACAAACACATGTGGCAGTCCGTGGATTCGAACCTAGAACGCTCACACCGAATATCAACACCTTATGCATTACACCACGAAGGCAGTTAAAAAATGGTGGACACTGCCTACGATTTATTATGCAACTTCGCTTCGAATCCTGCATATCAATCTAAGCATGTACACACATCCCAACTGCAACTCACGTTGGCTATGCATATGTGAATGGAAAGAGCAATTAATGGGGGCTTAACCACTAGGGAAGGCCTCTCGATAAATTACTCCTGAACCAATATCAATTATTATGATCTATGTAAGCCGAGGGTTTTAACCTCTTCTAATATGATAAATATCAAATATTGTGAATTTTGTTTTCATTATACGTTGGATTGCCTCTAGAGACTCTACCTATATTCTATACTAAGGGCACCATCTCTGAAAGGCACAATCCATAATTATGAGGTCTCACTTTGTTTATCATTTCAAGATAACGTCAGCAGTTCTGTTGCTCACATTCCTAGAGATGAATCCGATATTCCTGTTTGCTTTGTTTTCTAGGCTTCAGATCATTGCTAAGAAACCCACCAAATCTCTCTCAGAATTTGTATAATCCGTACTAGATATGATCATATATAAACATAAAATACCCAATGAATTTGGTTCATGAATATACATATACATTTTTTTTTTTTTAAAAGACCTCCGTCTACGTATTGTGAAAAACCTGTTATCATCCGACAAATTGTGGGGTTGAGTGAGTGAAGGGGGGGACAGTGAATGAAGGAGGATACATGTTTTTCATAATACGTGTTGCTAGCCCCAAACGCGCGAGCAACTGTGGCTTTCAACCATCCGACACATCCGACAATACATAATTATATATCCTTTCCTCAGGTTTTGCACTAGGCCATCAGGGTTGCCATCGGGGCTACAATATCCACTACACAATGAGGTGGTAAACCCCACAAAATGCGTTATGGATGGGAAAATAGCCTTATGCAAAATATATAAATTTTCTGTAGAAAATTATAATTGATAATGGTTTATGGCCTCATTTTGTAGTGGATATTGTATTGGAGACGTCAACCCTGATGTTCAACATATACTGTACATATATAATGTATGAAGGCTTTACAAATTCACCAACAATAATGTAGATATACAAAGGAAAACACTGGAAAATATGTAAAAACTATACTGCTATGGCTGTCACCTGGGATCGGACTATACGCGCCGATCTCAAATCCAAGAACTTGACAAGTGAAGCAGCCCTTAACAGGGTTGCCTGGAACGCCGCCATTAGGACAAGAGACTGAAACTGCACTTATGTGTGGAACACTCAGTCTTAAAATGTTATGTATGTATGTATGTATGTATGTCACCTAACAGTACAACTATACTGCTATGGCTGTCACCTTACAGTACAACTATACTGCTATGGCTGTCACCTTACAGTACAACTATACTGCTATGGCTGTCACCTTACAGTACAACTATACTGCTATGGCTGTCACCTTACAGTACAACTATACTGCTATGGCTGTCACCTTACAGTACAACTATACTGCTATGGCTGTCACCTTACAGTACAACTATACTGCTATGGCTGTCACCTTACAGTACAACTATACTGCTATGGCTGTCACCTTACAGTACAACTATACTGCTATGGCTGTCACCTTACAGTACAACTATACTGCTATGGCTGTCACCTTACAGTACAACTTTTGACAAACAAAATAAAATAAAAAATAAATAAATACAAATACAAAATTATATAATCAAAATCCATGCTAGATAGAATAATTGAAAGCGTCCTAAAATTTGTATGAGTTATAAATCAAAACAAAACAGGAAAAGTATAATAATAAAAATACAAAAAGTTTGACATTGGAGAAAACTAATGATATGACAACAGGTCTGGGTGTCAGGTCGGCCTCCTCCTCGAGATGATTAGTGACCATTGCACCAAACCCTTCCCCCGCTCTCCTATATGATGCTACTGTAGATCTAGAAGAACAGATACAGGGAGATATTTCAACACCAACCTTCATAATAAAATCTAACTTGTACGTTCCTTTGCTTAAGTTAGTTAAAATAGGACTTCAGAGGCTATCAACCCTAATAGATTATTAAGCCAGCACACCGCAAGTCAAGAATAACGTCAGGACTGGAGCCTCTCTACGAGAACTCCAGTCCCTTGCGCTTAAGTTAAAGCTAGTATGCTGGGAGTATATAAACATTTAGTAGGTCACGTGTATTTGTGATATATATATATATATATATATATATATATATATATATATATATATATATATATATATATATATATATACAGTATATGAACACGGAAATCTGCAGAGGGCCTACCGGCCCCACCCGAGGCAGATCTCATTCACACCCATCATAAGAACATAAGAAAATGAGAGTCTGCAGAAAGCCGATTGGCCCAAACAAGGCAGATCCCTCTCACACCTAACCCTAATTATAAGGCCTAATTATAAAGCCTTATAAGCTGGGCTTATATATGACTATCCCAATTATGTTTGAAAATTTCAACCGTTTCTGAGCTGATTAAAGTACTAGGTAATCTATTCCATATATAACCTACAGTACATAGGTTCACCTACCTCCACAACACTATTTCCAAATCAATGCTTATCCATGGCTTTATTGAAGAGGAATTTGTCTCGTTTGAATCAAGTTGTACGGGGTTATTTCGAAATCATTCAGTTTTAGTACTTTGCTAATGTCCCCTTTGTTTATTGCCTTCATTCATTTAAGCACCTCTATCATACTCTCCTCTACAGCTTTGTCTTTCTAATGAATGTAAGCCGACGGTGTTTAACCTCTCTTCATATGATGTCTAACATTTTTGGATAATGTTTGTCATTCTACGGTAGATTGCCTTTAGATAATTTGAATGCATTCTATAATAAAGGGGCAGGAGGCTAGGAATGCTCCTCCCCTTGTAACATTCTTCTACTCAACGAGACAGAGCAAGGGGCGAGAGAACAAGAAAGTGGTCCCGGACCCAAAGAATTGGAACTTTAAAGATTTCTGTTCGGGCTCTGTCTCGAGTCGGCCATCCCCAGCAATGGGGTTTGTGCCTGAGTATATACATTCATACATACATACATACATAATAAGGGCACAAAAACTGAACAGCATAATCCATAATTATGGGGTCTCCCTAATGACTTTATATATATAAAAACATTTTCGTGACAGCATTAGCAGTTTTGTTACACTCCTAGAGATAAACCTGAGAATCTTGTTTGCCTTTTTATGATTGCTTATACATTGTTTCATATGTTTCAGGGAATTGCTAACAAACACACCCAGATCTTTCTCACAGTCTGAGATTTGTAATTCCGTATTAACTAGTATATATTTTGCATTTGTATTCACCCTCCTTATCTTTGATATTTTGCATTTATCAATGGTAAATGTCACATGCCAATTTACTAACCATTCATGTAAATTATCTAGATTACTTTGGAGGTACTCTATATCACTATCCGAATCTACTTGTCTCCCCAATCTGGTATCGTCTACGAAGACGAGTATATATATATATATATATATATATACAGTATATATATATATATATATATATATATATATATATGAGATGACGGGCCCCAAACCAACGATACACTGAGTGGCTAGCATAACAACCCAGGCAACCCCAAAACCCCAGGACAGACAACGAGGACATCTACCTGAGTCCCCCATCCGAGTTCACCGGAATCTACCTGAGTTGACCATGCCCAGCCGTCCACCCCCCAGTTCTCTCTCACGCCAACAGCCCTCCAAGAGAACGGAGTGCCCTCTCAGCCAGTCACAAGCCGTCTTCCTCAGCCAACCACAACCGCCCTGGGACCACCAATTAGAACCCTCCTTTTACGTAGCCTCCACCAGAAGTGAGACTCCCTGTATTATTCCGCCAGATCTGGAATATGATGAACACTCCTTTATGCAATCTACTCACCAGCGCCCCGAATATTACAGGAACAAATGGACCTGATAATACCTGGCAACTCCATGCCCCCGAGGACACAGACACAATCCTCTATGTATATGTACTCAGATAATTAGAAGACCTGCATGGCAAATGCTGCATTATAAGCCTTAAGTGTTTTCTATTTTTCACAGCAACCCTGGACCTTCCAGTTGCCCCATTAAATATTGTAATGTTACCTTGGAACCAGGCCCATATGTTAATACCTGAGTTCCAAGGCTAGAATGTATAATTATGTACCTCACAACAACCACTTTTCCTCTCTTCTCAATACCCCTTTTCCCCCGAGTTCATTGACACCTGAATCAAGAATAAATTAGCATAGGACCTCAGAAAAATCCTGAAGAAAGTATGCAAACCATCACCTACCGACTAGTCTAACCCTCTTCAGGACTCAGGCTTTTTGGGACAGTGGTATCTACGGTCTGCCCAAACCTTCGCCCCCTGCCCCTCGAGAGTGCCTCCTGACGTAGCACCTTCCGGATTACTGAAGGGCTACCCGTCTGCTGCCCAGCGCCTTGAAACGAGGACCTCTGCTCGAGCTACGTACATAGGCCTGGACCTAGGACCCCTGCTCGACTTACGTAAACAGGCCCGGACCTAGGACCCCTGTTCAAATTACGTAAACAGGCCTAAATCCAGGACCCCTGCTCGAGGAGGTAACCAGCCGTGCAAGATTGGCTACTACCCTCTACGCCGGCCAGACCAGCACTCTCGTCCCGTTGCCCTCCCAAATACTTAAGTGTTTATGTGTCTTTCTTTGTTGGTTATTGTTGTGAGGTATTGATTATGTAAATATGTGAACCGTGCTGTGCCCTGAATTAATTGTGATATGTGCCCTCGACCACGTATCTGTGTAGTAAGCTTCATCCTTCTGAACCTATATTATTCTGTATTAATTTTGCCTTAACTCCTTGATCCTTGTTCAAGACTTTATCTAATTCATAACTTACGCATACGTTACATATCAGTGTTATTAACATATTCAGGCCCCCACGCTCGCAGATTTACTGACTACGTGTATGTTGCTTTATTATTTGTGAGTTAAAGTCCCAGTATATGCCGTGATCAATCCATTTATATAGTCGCTCTTTACCTAGAACCTACGCCCAATTTTCCAACGAGTGCATAGTGTCATTCCTTTCATCTTTTATTCCGTAATCGCATATGAAATATATCTTATAGACGTGCTTTTATGTTCTTGTAAATCTTGATGTTGTGATATTTCGAATACCGTGTTTTGGAATTGTTTCCTCTGTGTTTCGTCTCACTTTCGCCCACCATACACTAATTGTATCTGTGTATTTAATTCACCTAGCAGCTGTTAACCCATTCAGACCCGAGTCTGGTACTATTTATTTTGAGTATCAATGAGTAGGACTTCGTCACCTACATCCATGTACTAATTGTGCCTGTACATTTTATGCACCTCGCCCTGCTAACCCGTTTAGGACGAGTCTGATATTGCTTTAAATATCAATGAGCTTAACTTTGTCGTTAGCGACCATTTAATTACTTCGTACGATCTTTCGATCGATATCTGTTAACCAGTTCAGATCTAACTTATTAAGATTAATTTATATCATCTTTCCAGTCTGAGTCTATTGGAACTCAGTAGTTATTTGTTTATCTTCGTGTGTTGTCTTAGTCGCGAATATTGAAGATTGCATCTTGACATAATTAATACCATACCATAGACATATTAAAATCCAATTCTACTCCTATCAAATTCACGCTATTACTTTGCTCCGTTCCAGAGAAATATAGAAACATGAATTCCTAAGTTTGGTTCGTTATCGTAGCATATGTTCAGGTAATATAATTCCGTGATAAGATATAAATTCCCTTTTGAGCTAATTTGACACATTTCAGATATTTTAAATAATAATCTCAGTTCCATTCTGTAATTTAAATTCACTGTGCATTCCGCCTAAGAATATCGTTGCACTAACTAGAACAAGTATTTATTACTATCTCAGTTCACCTGGTGACCTTCCAGTGACCTGACCTGAGGGCAAGCTCACGCGGTCAGTTTCTAAAAGGTTCAGCTGAGCCGTACGCGTGACTCACCTAGCCCCCGTGACAATATCTTTATAGCCTCAACTCTCTACATTGTAACTCTAGGATCATTACCTAGGGCATTGAAGTCTTTTTGAAGTACGGAAGATACGGGACTCTCATTTATTATTGCATTGAAGGATTAATGATTATTCTTGTACCTTATGCCCTCATGTATACTTTCCACATGATCTGATTTAATACTAGACTCTCACTATTGAGTTATTCTGGTATCAGTAATATGTTCTGAAGTAAGGACATATATATTGTTCTGAAGTAAGGACAGTATATATATTTGTTACTATTGTTGGATCTTCCTTCATGATCCTTATTATTATCCTAATCTCATGCCTACTAAATAAAACCTTCGTATATGTTCTTCCTTGTGTTGTTATTGAGTATTATATTGAACCTTTGAATACCATTTTTACTACATATAGAACCTACTCGGTACGTTCCTGTCAAGTATATTTAAGTCCATCAACCCAGAAGTGGATTGTTTTACGGGCTGTATCAAGGGAACTAACTTATCAGAATCTGGCACAACACTGGTAGCGAGCAGTGTCTTGATACGGCGTACCAGTACGGATATTCTAGCAATTTAAAAAAAAAAAAAATCGGTATTCAATTGACAATATCCTACTCTCATCATGGCAGCAGCACTCAGGTTCGAAATCCCGGTCTTTAAAACCGAGGAGCATGACATCTATACTTACCTGGAAATAGTCAAACCTATCCTAGACATGATGTTTAGGGAAGATGACACTTCCAAGATACACACAATTGTACTTAAACTGGGAAAGTATGCATCAAAGGTATCAGGATACGTGCGTGAAAATATGCCAGGGTTGACATGGGCCCAATTCGAAGTTTCTGTCAGATCAGCTGTTAGCCCCATCTTAGGTCAGACAATTGCGGACAAATAGTTTCATGCAGTCACATATACTGGCGATTTAGATGGGACCATCGACAAGCTACAACAACTGGCAATGAACACTTTTCCATGAAGAAACAAATGCACAGAGAAGAAAACTAGTGTTCAAAGCTCTAGTCAGGATCCTCCCTGACCCTGTGGCCAGAAATGTTTCCATCATAGACCCCACCAACTATGATGCAGACCTGCTCACAATTAAGAGGATCATGGCAATGCATAACCCACAAGAACCAAGTCAACCCAGCATCACCAACAAGATAGCTGCAGTGATTAGCAAAGTCACTACTCATCCTACTCCTAGCCCTCTCATTAACAGAGGCCCTGCAGTTCCCAGAACCTCAGACAGAATTGAAGAATGGGCACGAATACGCCCTGCTGACTGGAACCTTACAACTCCACATGCTTGCTTTGGTCAATCAAGAGGTTCTTTGGGGAACTCACAAGGAAAAGGAACCGAGCTCCATAAGTTGGTGGGCCCAAATACCGTGGGTCAAGCCACGACCAGTGTCCGCTATCACGGAAAATAGCATGGCGGGCATCGAGGAAGAAGACATCGAATACGCCCCAGAGATTTCAACGCATCAGCCGGAACAAATCCAAACAGAAAACTTGGGTTTTTAGCCTGCCCCCCCACACAAATCGTCGCGACCGTGGCGGGGGTTCATGACAATACACCCAAAGGAGGACTTCCGGTGTATCACAAACTCACTCTGAATGGGGTGAAAGTGCGGCTCTTAATTGATACAGGGGCTTCCCGTTCCTGTCTTTTCCTTCTCTTTTTCCGGAAACATGCCAAAAGTTTCGTAGACATTGTGCCCTCCCACATAATCTTAATCAGTGCCAACGAACAGGTTATTCCCAACCTGGGTCAAACTCGACTGTTGCACGTCCAAGGGGTGCAACACTCGTTTGTAGTGTACCCCAGTGAAGCCAAATATGACGGCTACTTAGGGCTAGATTTACTAGCAGCCTTTCACGCCTCCATAGATTGTTGGCGTAGGACGTTGTCTTACGACTGTCAGTCCGAAAAAAAAAACAACACCAAACCCCTAGCCCCCCCTAACGTCAAACAACCTAAATCTGTCGCCCCAACCTCCAACCCTCCAGGCGACACCCAAACAGTGCCACCTAAATCCCTTGCCACCAACCCTACCAATGATGTCACTGCCTCTAAAGCCCTAGCCAATCACATTGAAATCTTTCCTAATTCTGAATCCTCCCCATCACCCAAATACCCCTCTCCACCTAACCGTTGCTTAAATGACCCTCCCCAACCCAAACTCCATCCTGAACCTCATTCCTGCCCTACCCATATCCTGTCTCCTGCCATAATCTCTAAATCAACAACCATTTCACCTCATCATGAACAATGGATTCCTTTGGCCTCCAGATTCCAAGGACCTGCCCTTCTGACCCCCCACCTCCGAAGCCCTTTCAATGGGGCCTGCCTAACCGCTCCCACTTTGCTACCTCAACACATAAATTGCATTAGAATTGCTAACATATCAGAACAACCTATCAAGCTACCCAAAGGGTTAGAAATTGGAGAACTAGAAATGTACTCCGAGGAACTAACCCCACCTGTTAATCTTCCCCCCCCCCCCCACTTTACCAACCCTCTCCCTGACATACCCACTACTCTAACCCACCACCAACAGTCAGACCTCAAAAACCTCCTTCTTTCCTTTCAAGATATTTTCGCCACTTCCAACCGAGATATGGGTAACACCCAAGTCTTACATCACCCCATTCAGACCGTGGGCCACCCCATCAAGCAACCTATCAGGAGGAAAAAACCCATCCAAAGATTCTAAGAAGAAAAACAAGTTCAAGATAGGGTCACAACAGGAATAGTTAAACCCTCCCATAGCCCTTGGTCTTCACCTGTGGTGCTCGTCAGAAAGAAAGACGGATCCACCAGATTCTGTGTCGACTATCGCCAGCTAAACGACGTCACCATTAAAGACGCCACTCCCCTTCCTAGGATCGACGACTCTCTCGACTCTCTACTGGGAGCTAAATGGTTCACTATTCTAGACCTGCAAGCTGGTTATTGGCAAGTGCCTGTCCTACCAGTACATCAACAAAAAACAGCATTCTCCACTAGCCAAGGGAAACTATATGAATTCACTGTACTTCCGTTTGGACTCTGCAACGGACCAGCCACCTTTTCCAGACTAATGGAGTCAGTGTTGCAAGGTTTAACCTGGGAAACATGCTTGGCATACCTCGACGACATCATCGTGTTCGGCACTACCTGGGCAGAACATCTCCAACGCCTTGAACAAGTATTCCAGAGGATTAGAGAGGCCAACCTGAAACTTAAACCATCCAAATGCACCCTGGCCCAAAAACAAGTAAACTTTTTGGGTCACGTGGTATCAGAAGAGGGTATCACTCCAGATCCAGCAAAGCTAGAAGCCATCAGTAAAATTTCCCCCCCCCCCACCAACGTAAAAGGCGTACATGCTTTCCTCGGCCTGGCCTCTTACTATGAATAGTAATTTTAGTATTTTATCTTAAAGCTCTCTATCGTTCTTGATCCCACTATCACTAGGTAGCCTATTCCACCTATCTACAACTCTGTTACCAAACCAATATTTGCCTATAATTATATATTGTTTTCTGAAACTAAATTTATCTAATTTGAAACCAATTGTTTGAGTTCTTTCGCAATCACTGAGCTATAGTACATCTTTCATGTCCCCTTTATTAATCCCACTAACCCACTTGAACACCTCTATCATATCCCCCCTAACTCTGCGTCTCTCTAACGAATGTAAGCCTAATTTCTTCAACCTTTCTTCATATGGAAGATTTATTATATTATGGATAATTTTTTTCATTCTACGTTGTACTTTCTCCAGGGAATCTACGTCCATTCTGTAGTAAGGACACCAACATTGAACAGCATTATCCATTATTCCACATTGTTCACAACCCTACTTCCAAATCAAAAATGGCATTTATGTAGTTAGAAGTCATTTGTAAGGGCTATTTCGCAATCATTCACCATTCATATTTTACTGTCGCCTGAGTTTATGCCCTCAACTCGCTTAAACACCTTTATCATGTCTACTATACATTTTCGCCTTTCTAATTAATTATTATGTTCTATCCAACAACCAACTCTACTCCTAAAATCGATTAATGAAATATTACAAACACATGTGGCAGTCCGTGGATTCGAACCCAGGACGCTCACACCGAATATCAACACCTTATGCATTACACCACGAAGGCAGTTAAAGAATGGTGGACACTGCCTACGATTTATTATGCAACTTCGAATCCTGCCTATCAATCTAAGCATGTACACACATCCCAACTGCAACTCACGTAGGCTATGCATATGTGAATGGAAAGAGCAATTAATGGGGCCTTAACCTGACAAGCGCGATATAGACCTAGGTGCTAGGGTAGTTATTTGTGCATTTCTAGCCCTGGATTCTGACAGAATTCGTTATATTTACAATATAAACCATTATTTGTTTTCGGTATGCTTTTATTTTACATATATGATGTATATATGAACCTTCAAGAGTGCTAAAATAAGTGGGAAAAGCATTTGGGTGGTGAAAAACGAAGATATTGGCCACCCGGTCATAATCTCAGGCGAGAGAGAGACACAGGCAGCCCTCCCCTCTCGCTGTCTGGGAGTCAACTGAGACGAGCGGGGCGGTGTGTGCCGGTGTATGGGTGTTGCATAACGATCTTTTATGCAACCCACTTGTGCTACTTTACCGGGGGAGAGAAAAATAACCGATAAATGATGATAATAAGTGGATAAATAGGTGATAATTGAGGAGGGGGGGGAGGGGGGAATAAGGTGGGGAAGGAGGGGAGGGGGAGGGGTGAGAAACACATGGATGAGTACTAGAGGGGAATTATCTCACCTAGAGACAAAATCCTTTGTTTTGATAGGCCCTTTTTTTTTTTGGAAGGCTTTTTTTATGGTCCTGCTTCCGTGAGGCCTATCGCGTTCCCTATAGGAAGCCTTCCGTGAGGCCTATCGCGCTTGCCGGGTTAACCACTAGGGAAGGCCTCTCGATAAATTACTCCTGAACCAATATCAATTATTATGTTCTATCCAACAACCAACTCTACTCCTAAAATCGATTAATGAAATATTACAAACACATGTGGCAGTCCGTGGATTCGAACCTAGAACGCTCACACCGAATATCAACACCTTATGCATTACACCACGAAGGCAGTTAAAGAATGGTGGACACTGCCTACGATTTATTATGCAACTTCGCTTCGAATCCTGCATATCAATCTAAGCATGTACACACATCCCAACTGCAACTCACGTTGGCTATGCATATGTGAATGGAAAGAGCAATTAATGGGGGCTTAACCACTAGGGAAGGCCTCTCGATAAATTACTCCTGAACCAATATCAATTATTATGATCTATGTAAGCCGAGGGTTTTAACCTCTTCTAATATGATAAATATCAAATATTGCGAATTTTGTTTTCATTATACGTTGGATTGCCTCTAGAGACTCTACCTATATTCTATACTAAGGGCACCATCTCTGAAAGGCACAATCCATAATTATGAGGTCTCACTTTGTTTATCATTTCAAGATAACGTCAGCAGTTCTGTTGCTCACATTCCTAGAGATGAATCCGATATTCCTGTTTGCTTTGTTTTCTAGGCTTCAGATCATTGCTAAGAAACCCACCAAATCTCTCACAGAATTTGTATAATCCGTACTAGATATGATCATATATAAACATAAAATACCCAATGAATTTGGTTCATGAATATACATATACATTTTTTTTTTTTTTAAAAGACCTCCGTCTACGTATTGTGAAAAACCTGTTATCATCCGACAAATTGTGGGGTTGAGTGAGTGAAGGGGGGGACAGTGAATGAAGGAGGATACATGTTTTTCATAATACGTGTTGCTAGCCCCAAACGCGCGAGCAACTGTGGCTTTCAACCATCCGACACATCCGACAATACATAATTATATATCCTTTCCTCAGGTTTTGCACTAGGCCATCAGGGTTGCCATCGGGGCTACAATATCCACTACACAATGAGGTGGTAAACCCCACAAAATGCGTTATGGATGGGAAAATAGCCTTATGCAAAATATATAAATTTTCTGTAGAAAATTATAATTGATAATGGTTTATGGCCTCATTTTGTAGTGGATATTGTATTGGAGACGTCAACCCTGATGTTCAACATATACTGTACATATATAATGTATGAAGGCTTTACAAATTCACCAACAATAATGTAGATATACAAAGGAAAACACTGGAAAATATGTAAAAACTATACTGCTATGGCTGTCACCTATCAGTACAACTATACTGCTATGGCTGTCACCTTACAGTACAACTATACTGCTATGGCTGTCACCTTACAGTACAACTATACTGCTATGGCTGTCACCTTACAGTACAACTATACTGCTATGGCTGTCACCTTACAGTACAACTATACTGCTATGGCTGTCACCTTACAGTACAACTATACTGCTATGGCTGTCACCTTACAGTACAACTATACTGCTATGGCTGTCACCTTACAGTACAACTATACTGCTATGGCTGTCACCTTACAGTACAACTATACTGCTATGGCTGTCACCTTACAGTACAACTATACTGCTATGGCTGTCACCTTACAGTACAACTTTTGACAAACAAAATAAAATAAAAAATAAATAAATACAAATACCCTACAAAATTATATAATCAAAATCCATGCTAGATAGAATAATTGAAAGCGTCCTAAAATTTGTATGAGTTATAAATCAAAACAAAACAGGAAAAGTATAATAATAAAAATACAAAAAGTTTGACATTGGAGAAAACTAATGATATGACAACAGGTCTGGGTGTCAGGTCGGCCTCCTCCTCGAGATGATTAGTGACCATTGCACCAAACCCTTCCCCCGCTCTCCTATATGATGCTACTGTAGATCTAGAAGAACAGATACAGGGAGATATTTCAACACCAACCTTCATAATAAAATCTAACTTGTACGTTCCTTTGCTTAAGTTAGTTAAAATAGGACTTCAGAGGCTATCAACCCTAATAGATTATTAAGCCAGCACACTGCAAGTCAAGAATAACGTCAGGACTGGAGCCTCTCTACGAGAACTCCAGTCCCTTGCGCTTAAGTTAAAGCTAGTATGCTGGGAGTATATAAACATTTAGTAGGTCACGTGTATTTGTGATATATATATATATATATATATACTCTCTCTCTCTCTCTATATATATATATATATATATATATATATATATATATATATATATATATATATATATATATATACAGTATATGAACACGGAAATCTGCAGAGGGCCTACCGGCCCCACCCGAGGCAGATCTCATTCACACCCATCATAAGAACATAAGAAAATGAGAGTCTGCAGAAAGCCGATTGGCCCAAACAAGGCAGATCCCTCTCACACCTAACCCTAATTATAAGGCCTAATTATAAAGCCTTATAAGCTGGGCTTATATATGACTATCCCAATTATGTTTGAAAATTTCAACCGTTTCTGAGCTGATTAAAGTACTAGGTAATCTATTCCATATATAACCTACAGTACATAGGTTCACCTACCTCCACAACACTATTTCCAAATCAATGCTTATCCATGGCTTTATTGAAGAGGAATTTGTCTCGTTTGAATCAAGTTGTACGGGGTTATTTCGAAATCATTCAGTTTTAGTACTTTGCTAATGTCCCCTTTGTTTATTGCCTTCATTCATTTAAGCACCTCTATCATACTCTCCTCTACAGCTTTGTCTTTCTAATGAATGTAAGCCGACGGTGTTTAACCTCTCTTCATATGATGTCTAACATTTTTGGATAATGTTTGTCATTCTACGGTAGATTGCCTTTAGATAATTTGAATGCATTCTATAATAAAGGGGCAGGAGGCTAGGAATGCTCCTCCCCTTGTAACATTCTTCTACTCAACGAGACAGAGCAAGGGGCGAGAGAACAAGAAAGTGGTCCCGGACCCAAAGAATTGGAACTTTAAAGATTTCTGTTCGGGCTCTGTCTCGAGTCGGCCATCCCCAGCAATGGGGTTTGTGCCTGAGTATATACATTCATACATACATACATACATAATAAGGGCACAAAAACTGAACAGCATAATCCATAATTATGGGGTCTCCCTAATGACTTTATATATATAAAAACATTTTCGTGACAGCATTAGCAGTTTTGTTACACTCCTAGAGATAAACCTGAGAATCTTGTTTGCCTTTTTATGATTGCTTATACATTGTTTCATATGTTTCAGGGAATTGCTAACAAACACACCCAGATCTTTCTCACAGTCTGAGATTTGTAATTCCGTATTAACTAGTATATATTTTGCATTTGTATTCACCCTCCTTATCTTTGATATTTTGCATTTATCAATGTTAAATGTCACATGCCAATTTACTAACCATTCATGTAAATTATCTAGATTACTTTGGAGGTACTCTATATCACTATCCGAATCTACTTGTCTCCCCAATCTGGTATCGTCTACGAAGACGAGTATATATATATATATATATATATACAGTATATATATATATATATATATATATGAGATGACGGGCCCCAAACCAACGATACACTGAGTGGCTAGCATAACAACCCAGGCAACCCCAAAACCCCAGGACAGACAACGAGGACATCTACCTGAGTCCCCCCTCCGAGTTCACCGGAATCTACCTGAGTTGACCATGCCCAGCCGTCCACCCCCCAGTTCTCTCTCACGCCAACAGCCCTCCAAGAGAACGGAGTGCCCTCTCAGCCAGTCACAAGCCGTCTTCCTCAGCCAACCACAACCGCCCTGGGACCACCAATTAGAACCCTCCTTTTACGTAGCCTCCACCAGAAGTGAGACTCCCTGTATTATTCCGCCAGATCTGGAATATGATGAACACTCCTTTATGCAATCTACTCACCAGCGCCCCGAATATTACAGGAACAAATGGACCTGATAATACCTGGCAACTCCATGCCCCCGAGGACACAGACACAATCCTCTATGTATATGTACTCAGATAATTAGAAGACCTGCATGGCAAATGCTGCATTATAAGCCTTAAGTGTTTTCTATTTTTCACAGCAACCCTGGACCTTCCAGTTGCCCCATTAAATATTGTAATGTTACCTTGGAACCAGGCCCATATGTTAATACCTGAGTTCCAAGGCTAGAATGTATAATTATGTACCTCACAACAACCACTTTTCCTCTCTTCTCAATACCCCTTTTCCCCCGAGTTCATTGACACCTGAATCAAGAATAAATTAGCATAGGACCTCAGAAAATCCTGAAGAAAGTATGCAAACCATCACCTACCGACTAGTCTAACCCTCTTCAGGACTCAGGCTTTTTGGGACAGTGGTATCTACGGTCTGCCCAAACCTTCGCCCCCTGCCCCTCGAGAGTGCCTCCTGACGTAGCACCTTCCGGATTACTGAAGGGCTACCCGTCTGCTGCCCAGCGCCTTGAAACGAGGACCTCTGCTCGAGCTACGTACATAGGCCTGGACCTAGGACCCCTGCTCGACTTACGTAAACAGGCCCGGACCTAGGACCCCTGTTCAAATTACGTAAACAGGCCTAAATCCAGGACCCCTGCTCGAGGAGGTAACCAGCCGTGCAAGATTGGCTACTACCCTCTACGCCGGCCAGACCAGCACTCTCGTCCCGTTGCCCTCCCAAATACTTAAGTGTTTATGTGTCTTTCTTTGTTGGTTATTGTTGTGAGGTATTGATTATGTAAATATGTGAACCGTGCTGTGCCCTGAATTAATTGTGATATGTGCCCTCGACCACGTATCTGTGTAGTAAGCTTCATCCTTCTGAACCTATATTATTCTGTATTAATTTTGCCTTAACTCCTTGATCCTTGTTCAAGACTTTATTTAATTCATAACTTACGCATACGTTACATATCAGTGTTATTAACATATATTCAGGCCCCCACGCTCGCAGATTTACTGACTACGTGTATGTTGCTTTATTATTTGTGAGTTAAAGTCCCAGTATATGCCGTGATCAATCCATTTATATAGTCGCTCTTTACCTAGAACCTACGCCCAATTTTCCAACGAGTGCATAGTGTCATTCCTTTCATCTTTTATTCCGTAATCGCATATGAAATATATCTTATAGACGTGCTTTTATGTTCTTGTAAATCTTGATGTTGTGATATTTCGAATACCGTGTTTTGGAATTGTTTCCTCTGTGTTTCGTCTCACTTTCGCCCACCATACACTAATTGTATCTGTGTATTTAATTCACCTAGCAGCTGTTAACCCATTCAGACCCGAGTCTGGTACTATTTATTTTGAGTATCAATGAGTAGGACTTCGTCACCTACATCCATGTACTAATTGTGCCTGTACATTTTATGCACCTCGCCCTGCTAACCCGTTTAGGACGAGTCTGATATTGCTTTAAATATCAATGAGCTTAACTTTGTCGTTAGCGACCATTTAATTACTTCGTACGATCTTTCGATCGATATCTGTTAACCAGTTCAGATCTAACTTATTAAGATTAATTTATATCATCTTTCCAGTCTGAGTCTATTGGAACTCAGTAGTTATTTGTTTATCTTCGTGTGTTGTCTTAGTCGCGAATATTGAAGATTGCATCTTGACATAATTAATACCATACCATAGACATATTAAAATCCAATTCTACTCCTATCAAATTCACGCTATTACTTTGCTCCGTTCCAGAGAAATATAGAAACATGAATTCCTAAGTTTGGTTCGTTATCGTAGCATATGTTCAGGTAATATAATTCCGTGATAAGATATAAATTCCCTTTTGAGCTAATTTGACACATCTCAGATATTTTAAATAATAATCTCAGTTCCATTCTGTAATTTAAATTCAGTGCATTCCGCCTAAGAATATCGTTGCACTAACTAGAAAAAGTATTTATTACTATCTCAGTTCACCTGGTGACCTTCCAGTGACCTGACTTGAGGGCAAGCTCACGCGGTCAGTTTCTAAAAGGTTCAGCTGAGCCGTACGCATGACTCACCTAGCCCCCGTGACAATATCTTTATAGCCTCAACTCTCTACATTGTAACTCTAGGATCATTACCTAGGGCATTGAAGTCTTTTTGAAGTACGGAAGATACGGGACTCTCATTTATTATTGCATTGAAGGATTAATGATTATTCTTGTACCTTATGCCCTCATGTATACTTTCCACATGATCTGATTTAATACTAGACTCTCACTATTGAGTTATTCTGGTATCAGTAATATTGTTCTGAAGTAAGGACAGTATATATATTGTTCTGAAGTAAGGACAGTATATATATTTGTTACTATTGTTGGATCTTCCTTCATGATCCTTATTATTATCCTAATCTCATGCCTACTAAATAAAACCTTCGTATATGTTCTTCCTTGTGTTGTTATTGAGTATTATATTGAACCTTTGAATACCATTTTTACTACATATAGAACCTACTCGGTACGTTCCTGTCAAGTATATTTAAGTCCATCAACCCAGAAGTGGATTGTTTTACGGGCTGTATCAAGGGAACTAACTTATCAGAATCTGGCACAACACTGGTAGCGAGCAGTGTCTTGATACGGCGTACCAGTACGGATATTCTAGCAATTTAAAAAAAAAAAAAATCGGTATTCAATTGACAATATCCTACTCTCATCATGGCAGCAGCACTCAGGTTCGAAATCCCGGTCTTTAAAACCGAGGAGCATGACATCTATACTTACCTGGAAATAGTCAAACCTATCCTAGACATGATGTTTAGGGAAGATGACACTTCCAAGATACACACAATTGTACTTAAACTGGGAAAGTATGCATCAAAGGTATCAGGATACGTGCGTGATAATATGCCAGGGTTGACATGGGCCCAATTCGAAGTTTCTGTCAGATCAGCTGTTAGCCCCATCTTAGGTCAGACAATTGCGGACAAATAGTTTCATGCAGTCACATATACTGGCGATTTAGATGGGACCATCGACAAGCTACAACAACTGGCAATGAACACTTTCCATGAAGAAACAAATGCACAGAGAAGAAAACTAGTGTTCAAAGCTCTAGTCAGGATCCTCCCTGACCCTGTGGCCAGAAATGTTTCCATCATAGACCCCACCAACTATGATGCAGACCTGCTCACAATTAAGAGGATCATGGCAATGCATAACCCACAAGAACCAAGTCAACCCAGCATCACCAACAAGATAGCTGCAGTGATTAGCAAAGTCACTACTCATCCTACTCCTAGCCCTCTCATTAACAGAGGCCCTGCAGTTCCCAGAACCTCAGACAGAATTGAAGAATGGGCACGAATACGCCCTGCTGACTGGAACCTTACAACTCCACATGCTTGCTTTGGTCAATCAAGAGGTTCTTTGGGGAACTCACAAGGAAAAGGAACCGAGCTCCATAAGTTGGTGGGCCCAAATACCGTGGGTCAAGCCACGACCAGTGTCCGCTATCACGGAAAATAGCATGGCGGGCATCGAGGAAGAAGACATCGAATACGCCCCAGAGATTTCAACGCATCAGCCGGAACAAATCCAAACAGAAAACTTGGGTTTTAAGCCTGCCCCCCCCACACAAATCGTCGCGACCGTGGCGGGGGTTCATGACAATACACCCAAAGGAGGACTTCCGGTGTATCACAAACTCACTCTGAATGGGGTGAAAGTGCGGCTCTTAATTGATACAGGGGCTTCCCGTTCCTGTCTTTTCCTTCTCTTTTTCCGGAAACATGCCAAAAGTTTCGGAGACATTGTGCCCTCCCACATAATCTTAATCAGTGCCAACGAACAGGTTATTCCCAACCTGGGTCAAACTCGACTGTTGCACGTCCAACCCCCCCTTCCCCATCAAGGGGTGCAACACTCGTTTGTAGTGTACCCCAGTGAAGCCAAATATGACGGCTACTTAGGGCTAGATTTACTAGCAGCCTTTCACGCCTCCATAGATTGTTGGCGTAGGACGTTGTCTTACGACTGTCAGTCCGAAAAAAAACAACAACACCAAACCCCTAGCCCCCCCTAACGTCAAACAACCTAAATCTGTCGCCCCAACCTCCAACCCTCCAGGCGACACCCAAACAGTGCCACCTAAATCCCTTGCCACCAACCCTACCAATGATGTCACTGCCTCTAAAGCCCTAGCCAATCACATTGAAATCTTTCCTAATTCTGAATCCTCCCCATCACCCAAATACCCCTCTCCACCTAACCGTTGCTTAAATGACCCTCCCCAACCCACACTCCATCCTGAACCTCATTCCTGCCCTACCCATATCCTGTCTCCTGCCATAATCTCTAAATCAACAACCATTTCACCTCATCATGAACAATGGATTCCTTTGGCCTCCAGATTCCAAGGACCTGCCCTTCTGACCCCCCACCTCCGAAGCCCTTTCAATGGGGCCTGCCTAACCGCTCCCACTTTGCTACCTCAACACATAAATTGCATTAGAATTGCTAACATATCAGAACAACCTATCAAGCTACCCAAAGGGTTAGAAATTGGAGAACTAGAAATGTACTCCGAGGAACTAACCCCACCTGTTAATCTTCCCCCCCCCCACTTTACCAACCCTCTCCCTGACATACCCACTACTCTAACCCACCACCAACAGTCAGACCTCAAAAACCTCCTTCTTTCCTTTCAAGATATTTTCGCCACTTCCAACCGAGATATGGGTAACACCCAAGTCTTACATCACCCCATTCAGACCGTGGGCCACCCCATCAAGCAACCTATCAGGAGGAAAAAACCCATCCAAAGATTCTAAGAAGAAAAACAAGTTCAAGATAGGGTCACAACAGGAATAGTTAAACCCTCCCATAGCGCTTGGTCTTCACCTGTGGTGCTCGTCAGAAAGAAAGACGGATCCACCAGATTCTGTGTCGACTATCGCCAGCTAAACGACGTCACCATTAAAGACGCCACTCCCCTTCCTAGGATCGACGACTCTCTCGACTCTCTACTGGGAGCTAAATGGTTCACTATTCTAGACCTGCAAGCTGGTTATTGGCAAGTGCCTGTCCTACCAGTACATCAACAAAAAACAGCATTCTCCACTAGCCAAGGGAAACTATATGAATTCACTGTACTTCCGTTTGGACTCTGCAACGGACCAGCCACCTTTTCCAGACTAATGGAGTCAGTGTTGCAAGGTTTAACCTGGGAAACATGCTTGGCATACCTCGACGACATCATCGTGTTCGGCACTACCTGGGCAGAACATCTCCAACGCCTTGAACAAGTATTCCAGAGGATTAGAGAGGCCAACCTGAAACTTAAACCATCCAAATGCACCCTGGCCCAAAAACAAGTAAACTTTTTGGGTCACGTGGTATCAGAAGAGGGTATCACTCCAGATCCAGCAAAGCTAGAAGCCATCAGTAAAATTTCCCCCCCCCACCAACGTAAAAGGCGTACATGCTTTCCTCGGCCTGGCCTCTTACTATAGAAGATTTGTAAAGAACTTTGCAACCATTGCTAAACCTCTGCATGACCTAACCAAGAAAGAAGAACCTTTTCGATGGACAGAGGCTAGACTGCAAGCTTTTCAGGCTCTTAAAACCAAATTAGTTGCCTCCCCTGTTGTATCCTTCCCTGACTATACCCAGCCTTTCCGACTCTACACTGACGTATCCCAATTCGGAAGAGGCGCAGTTCTAGGCCAAACCCGTGACGGGAAAGAGCACATAATTGCTTGTGCAAGCTGCTCCTTGAACCCTGCAGAAGTCAATTACCCAGTCACCAAGAGAGAATGTTTAGGCATAATTTGGGCCTTACAACATTTTAAAGCCTACCTGGCCGGAGTGAAAGTCACAGTCATAACAGATCACCATGCATTGCAATGGCTAAGAAAATCAGATACCAAAAACGCTTTAACTGTTCGTTGGAGAGAATCCCTGGAAGAGTTTGACCTAGATATAATCTATCGACCAGGGAAATTGTATACAAATGCGGATGCTCTTTCTCGCCTCCCCCTGCAACATCAACATGCCAAAGAGAAGGAAGTCTCCCTCACACCATCCACCACCAGGACTAAGTAGAAAATAGCCAACAAGAATTATTAAGCAACTACCAACGACAACAAAAGCCCGACTGGATCCCTAGATTTTTTTTTAACCAACTATCCAGACGGGGAGATAACCTATTCACTCTAGAGGGAAAAATTGTGATCACCCCCCAAAAACGCATTCCCAACTATGCAATCAGTACATATGGATAATGGCATCCATTTAGCTCAAAAATGCCTCATCGCCACTTTTCAACAAGTATACTGGACACCCTCTCCCTACCTAACCGCCAAAAAGATAACAGAAGCCTATATGGCATGTGCCTTAGGAAAAGACAGAACCAGGACACCTGGCCCCACAGGAAAATTAGTTGCATCTAAGCCATGGCAACTCCTTGCAGTCGACGTCATGGGACCTCTCGAAAATAGCCATGGACACAAATACATCATCACCTTCGTCGACGCCTACTCCAAGTACGTAATAGCCTGCCCAGCCAAAGAACACTCCGCTGTTGCAGTTGCAGAAGCACTAATCCAACACGTGTTTCCCTACTTCGGATTACCAGAAGCCATTCACTCTGACAATGCCCCAAAATTTACAAGTCATGTATGGTCACAACTATCACTGATGTGTGGCTTCAAAATCAGTCACTCTTCTCCCTACTGGCCCCAAGGGAACTCCATCTGCAAAAGGAGCCATAGAACCATTGCAAATCAAATCCGAACCCAGCTGCATCAAATGGACTCTAAAGACTGGTCCAGCCAAGTAAGGATTGTGCAATGGGGCATCAACACCTGCCCAAGAGAAGATGGAATTACCCCCCACGAACGAGTTATGGGAGTAGCCCCCCTTCTCCTCCCATTACGTCATCTGGCTGTACCGTATGAACCATCCTCTAATTTCGATCAAAATCTATTACACCTCAACAACCGACTTCGTCAAATCAGATATGTGCAAAATCTCCAACCTGATGAGACCCCCAGAATTAGCCCACATCACATTGGTGACCTCGTCATGTTTGCACACCTGCCAATTCCCTCCAAAATGAAACCTAGATTCAAGGGCCCCTTTGAAATCCTATCTGTGCCCAACTGTTATCAAATTACCATTAATTATTTTGGGGAACCACGCACGTATTGTAACAGGCATGTACGTAGATTTCAGCCTATCAATGACAATGATGTAATGCTCGCTAATCCAGATCAGCATGACAGGTTACCAAATGACAATAATCCCAACTTAGAATCCACAGAGTCCACCCTTCCTGAGCTGCTTCCTCCTTCTTCTCCCTCTCGTCAATTCAAACATCCTTCTGATCTAAACAAATCATGTAAGCCTGTACCAACCACCCCTAACCCTATACAACTTACTCCAGTTCCTACACCTACCCCACCTATGCCCACCCGCACGGTCTCTGCCCCACCCATACTCTCTAATACGACCACTATCCCTGCTCCCACTGTACCTTCTCACTCCTCAACTGCCCAGCCATCACCTTCTCTAACCCTACCTTCATTCTCTCAATCATTAGGTACTCAACCAACCACTCCTATCACTATCAATCTACCTTCAACTTCTCAACCCCAAGCTAGTCCTTACCCCCCTAGTAAAACACCTCAACCCCCAACTCCTCAACTCCATGCTACTCCTTCCCCTCCTCCTGCAATACCTCCATAATTTACTTTACCTACCCCCCTTATCCCTGTCATAACTAAACCAACTTATGCCTCCAAA
Organism: Paralithodes platypus; assembly: GCA_032716605.1. NCBI lineage: Eukaryota > Metazoa > Arthropoda > Malacostraca > Decapoda > Lithodidae > Paralithodes > Paralithodes platypus. The sequence goes on from CM064540.1 coordinate 24,069,614, forward strand.
ATAAAAACTACTTCACCCCCCCTCAACACTAGCACTCAATCCTCTCCTTTGATCAGACCGACCCCACAAAAAATAAATCGGCCTCCTCTCTCTCACAGCTTAGCTTCTTCCCCCTCCCCTCAGTCTCGTGTAGATCAACCTGTTCTAACATCATCTAAAATTCTAAATCCTCAGTATGTACGAGATCTGGCCGACGTGTGACACCACCTCAACGATGGGCCCCCACCTTCAAGCCCACCTACACTAAAGGCACCCGACCACCCCAGCCCCCAACAGTTAGTGCGACTAGGCCCAACCAGCAACGCACTAACAAAAAGACCGTCACTACTCCGTCAACCTCCACCACGACCAGACCACCTACCATTACTCCTGCAGCCACGGCAACACAACCATCAACCTCTCCTCCACAAACCCATGAAAGTTATAAGAGTGGTTTCTCTACAAAACAAAACACAAGTCCCCATCGACACTACGACTAGCCTGCTGCAGCTCGCCAGAGAATCCAACAAAGACTGGCAAGTCAAAGTAACAATGGACCCCACCAAACCTACTGATGTCCCCTCGGCAGCATGGTTCCTCATCCTAGGATATGCCCCAACCCTCACCACATCGCCTACATCCAAGACCTACCAAATTAGATCGCGAGGTCGCATTTTTTTTTATAACGAAGGTGGCGAGATGACGGGCCCCAAACCATCGATACACCGAGTGGCCAGCATAACAACCCAGGCAACCCCAAAACCCCAGGACAGACAACGAGGACATCTACCTGAGTCCCCCCTCCGAGTACACCGGAATCTACCTGAGTTGACCATGCCCAGCCGTCCACCCCCCAGTTCTCTCTCACGCCAACTGATCTCCAAGAGAACGGAGTGCCCTCTCAGCCAGTCACAAGCCGTCTTCCTCAGCCAACCACAACCGCCCTGGGACCACCTATTAGAACCCTCCTTTTACGTAGCCACCACCAGAAGTGAGGCTACCTGTATTATTCCGCCAGATCTGGAATATGATGAACACTCCTTTATGCAATCTACTCACCAGCGCCCCGAATATTACAGGAACAAATGGACCTGATAATGCCTGGCAACTCCATGCCCCCGAGGACACAGACACAATCCTCTATGTATATGTACTCAGATAATTAGAAGACCTGCAAGGCAATTGCTGCATTATAAGCCTTAAGTGTTTTCTATTTTTCACAGCAACCCTGGACCTTCCAGTTGCCCCATTAAATATTGTAATGTTACCTTGGAACCAGGCCCATATGTTAATACCTGAGTTCCAAGGCTAGAATGTATATGTACCTCACAACAACCACTTTTCCTCTCTTCTCAATACCCCCTTTCCCCCCGAGTTCATTGACACCTGAATCAAGAATAAATTAGCATAGGACCTCAGAAAATCCTGAAGAAAATATGCAAACCATCACCTACCGACTAGTCTAACCCCCTTCAGGACTCAGGCTTTTTGGGACAGTGGTATCTACAGTCTGCCCCAACCTCCGCCCCCTGCCCCTCGAGAGTGCCTCCTGACGTAGCACCTTCCGGATTACTGAAGGGCTACCCACCTGCTGCCCAGCGCCCTGAACCGAGGACCTCTGCTCGAGCTACGTACATAGACCTGGACCTAGGACCCCTGTTCAAATTACGTAAACAGGCCTAAACCCAGGACCCCTGCTCGAGGAGGTAACCAGCCGTGCAAGATTGGCTACTACCCTCTACGCCGGCCAGACCAGCACTCTCGTCCTTCTGCCCTCCCAAATACTTAAGTGTTTCTGTGTCTTTCTTTGTTGGTTATTGTTGTGAGGTATTGATTATGTAAATATGTGAACCGTGCTGTGCCCTGAATTAATTGTGATCTGTGCCCTAGACCACATACCTGCGTAGTAAGCTTCATCCTTCTGAACCTATATTATTCTGTATTAATTTTGCCTTAACTCCTTGATCCTTGTTCAAGACTTTATTTAATTCATAACTTATGCATACGTTACATATCAGTGTTATTAACATATATTCAGGCCCCCACGCTCACAGATTTACTGAATACGTGTATGTTGCTTTATTATTTGTGAGTTGAAGTCCCAGTATATTCCGTGATCAATCCATTTATATAGTCGCTCTTTACCTAGAACTTACGCCCAATTTTCCAACGAGTGCATAGTGTAATTCCATTCATCTTTTATTCCGTAATCGCATATGAAATATATCTTATAGACGTGCTTTTATGTTCTTGTAAATTTTGATGTTGTGATATTTCGAATACCGTGTTTAGGAGTTCTTTCGCCTGTGTTTCGTCTCACTTTCGTCCACCATACACTAATTGTATCTGTGTATTTAATTCACCTAGCAGCTGTTAACCCATTTAGACCCGAGTCTGGTACTATTTATTTTGAATATCAATGAGTAGGACTTCATTGCCTACATCCATGTACTAATTGTGCCTGTACATTTTATGCACCTCGCCCTGCTAACCCGTTCAGGACGAGTCTGATATTGCTTTAAATATCAATGAGCTAAACTTCGTCGTTAGCGACCATTTAATTACTTCGTACGATCTTTCGATCGATATCTGTTAACCAGTTCAGATCTAACTTATTAAGATTAATTTATATCATCTTTCCAGTCTGAGTCTATTGGAACTCAGTAGTTATTTGTTTATCTTCGTGTGTTGTCTTAGTCGCGAATATTGAAGATTATATCTTGACATAATTAATACCATACCATAGACATATTAAAATCCCATTCTACTCCTATCAAATTCACGCTATTACTTTGCTCCGTTCCAGAGAAATATAGAAACATGAATTCCTAAGTTTGGTTCGTTATCGTAGCATATGTTCAAGTAATATAATTCCGTGATAAGATATAAATTCCCTTTTGAGCTAATTTGACACTTCTCAGTTATTATAAATAATAATCTCAGTTCCATTCTGTAATTTAAATTCACTTTGCATTCCGCCTAAGAATATCGTTGCACTAACTAGAAAAAGTATTTATTACTATCTCAGTTCACCTGGTGACCTTCCAGTGACCTGACCTGAGGGCAAGCTCACGCGGTCAGTTTCTAAAAGGTTCAGCTGAGCCGTACGCGTGACTCACCTAGCCCCCGTGACAATATCTTTATAGCCTCAACTCTCTACATTGTAACTCTAGGATCATTACCTAGGGCATTGAAGTCTTTTTGAAGTACGGAAGATACGGGACTCTCATTTATTATTGCATTGAAGGATTATTGATTATTCTTGTACATTGTGCCCTCACGTATACTTTCCACATGATCTGATTTAATACTAGACTCTCACTATTGAGTTATTCTGGTATCAGTAATATTGTTCTGAAGTAAGGACAGTATATATATTGTTCTGAAGTAAGGACAGTATATATATTTGTTACTATTGTTGGATCTTCCTTCATGATCCTTATTATTATCCTAATCTCATGCCTACTAAATAAAACCTTTGTATATGTTCTTCCTTGTGTTGTTATTGAGTATTATATTGAACCTTTGAATACCATTTTTACTACATATAGAACCTACTCGGTACGTTCCTGTCAAGTATATTTAAGTCCATCAACCCAGAAATGGATTGTTTTACGGGCTGCATCAAGGGAACTAACTTATCAGAACCCGGCACAACAATATATATATATATATATATATATTATATATATATATATATATATATATATATATATATATATATATATATATATATATATATATATATATATATATATATATATTTTTTTTTTGTTATAGCGCTAGTGGTCATAGCGTTAGTGATCATAATTAAAATGTGTATAGTCATAATTATTTTTTCCCTCTGGTCGGGTTCGTGTATGACCCTCGGAGGTATTTAGACATGGTGGGAATATATTGATCCATATGAAATTTTCTAGGTGGTCAGTAAATTTCTCAGTATTCATTAAGCAATTTTCCTATTATTGATGTCAGATTAATGGGACGGTAATTTGATGAGACTGTCTTATCATCTTTTTAAATTATCGGAACGATTTTTGCAAGCTTCCACTATGTTACAGTATATCTAAATTATATGTATATGTGAGTTAGGTATGGTTATTATAATGCAACTGGTACCAGGGTTTTGTAGTATTTAATATTAAAGTAAAACCAATTTGATACCTGCAAGTCAGATTTCTTGTAAGTTACAGGTTTGCTATTGCTCACCTACATTAAAACCGTCCTTTTATCAACAAACTAATGGGGTGGAGCGTCTTAAAATTTCCCAACAAATGGATCGATATAGGGAAATCCAAAAAGAACTCCCTCGAACCAAGTCGAGTTAATAGTGTTTTATCTCTTAACAAACGACTCCCTCTTCTAAAATCACTCACTCACCCGTTCTCTCTCTCTCTCTTTTAAATAAAGTAGTGAACAATAAGTTCATTAATTAATGTATTAAATGGCATATATGTGTGATGGGTATCATCCGTCAATGGCATATATGTGTGATGGGTATCATCCGTCAATGGCATATATGTGTGATGGGTATCATCCGTCAATGGCATATATGTGTGATGGGTATCATCCGTCAATGGCATATATGTGTGATGGGTATCATCCGTCAATGGCATATATGTGTGATGGGTATCATCCGTCAATGGCATATATGTGTGATGGGTATCATCCGTCAATGGCATATATGTGTGATGGGTATCATCCGTCAATGGCATATATGTGTGATGGGTATCATCCGTCAATGGCATATATGTGTGATGGGTATCATCCGTCAATGGCATATATGTGTGATGGGTATCATCCGTCAATGGCATATATGTGTGATGGGTATCATCCGTCAATGGCATATATGTGTGATGGGTATCATCCGTCAATGGCATATATGTGTGATGGGTATCATCCGTCAATGGCATATATGTGTGATGGGTATCATCCGTCAATGGCATATATGTGTGATGGGTATCATCCATCAATTGGTATCTTATTTATATGCATATTTCATATTACATCTTTATATATTTGAACACATTTTTTACTCCATTTCCTTTGCCTAAAACTGTATTAATATGGTTAAATAGATCAAAATAGATGACAAAAATCTGTCAATCTGAGTTGTGGTGACTGGCCTCAACCACTCACTACCCTCGCGCGGCTGACAGCCTCTCCCGTGTGGCCATTTCGGAGTGTGGCCATTTAGGATTGTGGCCATTTAGGAGTGTGGCAATTTCAGTTTCTGGCCATTTCGGTTTGTGGACGTTTCGGTTGTGGCCATTTTGGTTGTGGCCATTTTGGAGTGTAGCCGTTTTGACCTGCTTCCACTCGGCTGATAGAGTGAGTGTGACGAGAGACGATGGAGAGGAGATTCAGACATGGCAGTAAACAGATAAGATATAAGATTTAAATAATAATTGAAGTGGTAATGGTGATCTATTCAAGTGAAATGATTTAACTTAACTTTGAATTGTAAATCTAGATACTGTACTTAACATACATGGTGCGGTCATGTAATTAAATGGTGACAGATTATAATTACTATCTATTTCGTTGAGGTGTGTTTTCGTACCACCCTGCGTTTTAAATTGTATTTGTTCTGTGAATCTAGAAAGGTTAATAAACCCATCCACCTATCGATTACAAAGGTAAATGATTATCAATATACCTAATGATCTTATATACTTTTTTCATAAGCTATTATTTTATACCCTTGATATTTTTTTAGTGTACAGTACGTGTGAGTTGGTAGCCTACCACCCTGATACACAGTGTTGGATAAAGTGTTCCAACGTGGTAGTTGGTACCACCCTGATACACAGTGTTGGATAAAGTGTTCCAACGTGGTAGTTGGTACCACCCTGATACACAGTGTTGGATAAAGTGTTCCAACGTGGTAGTTGGTACCACCCTGTTACACAGTGTTGGATAAAGTGTTCCAATGTGGTAGTTGGTACCACCCTGTTACACAGTGTTGGATAAAGTGTTCCAACGTGGTAGTTGGTACCACCCTGTTACACAGTGTTGGATAAAGTGTTCCAACGTGGTAGTTGGTACCACCCTGTTACACAGTGTTGGATAAAGTGTTCCAATGTGGTAGTTGGTACCACCCTGTTACACAGTGTTGGATAAAGTGTTCCAACGTCATTATTTATATGTATATTTATTGTTAATTTGACGGATAATATTTACAGTGCACTGTAAACATCATGTGTGCTAAATAGAACATAAAACTGTAACAAAAAAGGCATGGTTATAAAGTGCGTAAATAATAGTTTTTGTGTTTTATTTTAAACACTCTTTCAGGCTTTATAAACTCCTAAATGTTGAAAACATTCTCATGTGTTCTACAATGAATGCAAAAATAATGAAACTTCCCCAATTTTGTTAGAGTTTTGCTTTCTATTCTACACAATGTTGACAGCTTAATGAGAACGATGCCCGGGGATACAGCCTGGGAGACAAATGGGTGAAGGACAGTTCTACTGTGAAATGGTAATGACGTTTTTAGTAATTACTAAAACATATGTTGATTGTAGGAGGCGAGGACAGGTGTTGGGAAGATGGGCGGGGTGGGGAGATGGGCGGGAGGGGAGGTGGGCGGGGTGGAGAGATGGGCGCTATGGGGTGCTGAGGAAGGTAAAGGACTTCCAAATAGTCTTTTCTAAATATTGTCTGCTTCCGCCCAGACATGGATGCTGGAATTACACGAGAGAAAGAGAGAGAGAGAGAGAGAGAGTGAGAGGGAGTGAGTGTGAGTTACAAGGAGTCGCAAGGAATAGTTAGCATCTCAAAAACCTTGTAGTCCATTCTGGAGTGATACTCAAAGTGGAAAGCGAGATATTGTGTAAAACACTGCACTCATTGAAGAGTGTGCAATATACTATATACCTTCTTCTTGAACTGCTCTACTGAAGAACTATTTACAACTTGTGAGGGAAGTTTGTTCCTAGTCGAACAGATTATAACATACACTATAGTTGGTTTGTTCCTAGTCGAACAGATTATAACATACACTATAGTTGGTTTGTTCCTAGTCGAACAGATTATAACATACACTATAGTTGGTTTGTTCCTAGTCGAACAGATTATAACATACACTATAGTTGGTTTGTTCCTAGTCGAACAGATTATAACATACACTATAGTTGGTTTGTTCCTAGTCGAACAGATTATAACATACACTATAGTTGGTTTGTTCCTAGTCGAACAGATTATAACATACACTATAGTTGGTTTGTTCCTAGTCGAACAGATTATAACATACACTATAGTTGGTTTGTTCCTAGTCGAACAGATTATAACATACACTATAGTTGGTTTGTTCCTAGTCGAACAGATTATAACATACACTATAGTTGGTTTGTTCCTAGTCGAACAGATTATAACATACACTATAGTTGGTTTTTGTCCAGCTGATGATAAAGAGGTATGTCCCCATCTTGATTACGCAGATATTACGAACATTTTGTAGCGAAGTATGTTGTAAATTATGCAAAGTCGGTAATATTAGGACATACAGATATTGCAGGTTCTTATTTGTCCATGAAGTATCGAGATAACAGTTGCTAAGGGATTCAATTTACCATCAACTGAAAATGCACATACTATAGTGCTGAACCTCTTCATTTCTAACTTACAGCCGTGGCTGCGTGTTGTTTTCCTATTAAGGGTAAACATTGTGTTAGAATACATGTTATCAAACTAAGTATGCGATTTAAAGACTTCAATGAATTGACTTCGTACTCTACAGTATGCATTTCCAACGAAAAGAGACCAAGAACTCTCATCCGCCCTTCATAGCTGTCTTCTAATCGCTGTAATAATCTTTGTAACCGTAGCTTAGACTCTTTCTAGTCGCTCAATATCTTTCCTGAGTGCTGGAGACCAGAAATGATCGGCATATTCCAGGAGAGGCCGTATCAAAGCATTGTACAGTGTAAGGACTATCTCCTTATTTCTATATTGCAATCGCCTCTTAATATATTATAATAATTTTGGGGGTTTCTTCTCTATTATGGCCTGCTAATAAAACTTAGGTTACTAAATCAAAACGCCCAAATCTTTTTCCGAGTCAGTCACTTCCAGAGCCTTTACCAATAATACATTATCTGAATTGGGATATGTTTTTTTTTTTTTTTTTTTTTTTAAGAGACAATGAACGGAGGAAGGAAAAACACAGATAAAACAAAAAGGTCCATGTGCCTAAAGGCATCCTCCATTCATAAAATTTTTGTAACAACTGGATTTAAACATTTGTTGATTGTAAGTTTGTGGAAAGCAATTCGAGGGAAGTGAATTCCAAAGAGTAGTAGCTCTGGGGATAAATGAATTCTGATAAGCAGAAGTTCTGCATTGTGGAGGAGAAAGTGTAAATTCATGGGCGCTCTCAGCTGCCCTAGTTCTACGGGGAAAGATGTGGAGAGGCGGCACAATTGAAGCAAGTTCCTCGGAACAATTGCTGTGAAAATATCTGTAGAATAATGCAAGGGATGCAACGTTTCTTCGTATGGCTAATGTAGGAAGGTCCTGTGTGATTGCAGGGTTATTGATTAATCTAATAGCTTTATTTTGAATTTTGTCCAACTGCCTCAATGCAACCACTCCACTTCCACCCCACAGAGGTGAACAGTAATCCATCTGAGAGCGCACATGACTTTTATATATTACGGCCAACTGCTCGTCAGTGAAGAATTCTCGAACTCTGTACAGGAGTCCGAGTTTTTTAGAGGCATTCTTAGCAATGCTTCTAACATAATGTGTCCAGCTCAAGTTAGTAGTTAATGTTACACCGAGAATGTCAATACTAGGGGAAGTGGGAATATTTACATCATTAAAAAATATGGGAGTCAGTGAGATTCTGTCGGTTAGAAAATTGAATGTACTTGGTTTTCTGTGCATTAAAGGAAACTAGATTCTCTTGTCCCCATTCATTAATTCTAGAAAGGTCCTGGTTCAGAGAAATTGCAGTGTTTATTTTTGAATTTATAAGATCGGGTTGGGTGAAAGAATTGGTAAATGTGAAGGAACTGTGGAGTGTTGAGTCATCTGCGTAGGAATGTATTGGATTATGAGTGGTAGATATGAGATCATTGATATGAATGAGGAACAGAGTTGGGGCCAAAACTGATCCCTGGGGAACACCAGCATTTATTGAGTGAAATTGAGAATAAAGGCCATCTACCATTACACGTATTTTTCTGTTATGAAGATAAGAAGAAATTAGTGGAACTAATGATGCAAGGCCGTAGTGTGACATCTTCGACAATAAGGATTGATGCCAGACTCTATCAAATGCCTTTGATATATCCAGTGCTATTGTATGTGTTTCACCATGTTGGTCTGTAGCTTGGTTGATTTGATGCGTAAGAAGGCAAAGAATGTCTGCAGTTGATCGACATCGTCTAAAACCATATTGCCTATCACTGATTAATTTATTATTCTCCAGATGCTTAATTATGTGATTATTTAATATAATTTCAAAAACTTTGCCAAGAGTGGAAGTTATGGCTATTGGTCTGTAGTTTGATGGATCTGAAGAGGCACCTCTTTTAGGAACTGGATGGATGTTTGCTTCTTTCCAGGGTACTGGGAAGCATGAGGTATGAGTACACAGACGGAAAATGTTTGCCAATACAGGAGCGAGCACCAAGGAGCAATTCTTAAGTACTATTGGAGGAATTTCATCTGGACCAGGAGCCTTATCTACTGAGAGATTCTGCAAAATAGTTTTGACATGTCTGGTGTGGATCTTAAGTGAGGGAATTTCAGGTGAATTAAAATTAAGTACAGGGACATCTTGATTTATGTCATCTAAGGTTGAGTTGGTGGAGAAAATATCTGCAAGAAGGTTAGCTTTACCTCGTGGGTCACTTACAAGATTGCCAGTCGGAGATTTTAATGGTGGAATGGATGAAGCAGTAGTGAAGTTGGATTTGAATGAGTTAAGAGTAGACCAAAATATTTTGTTATCATTTGGATTATTTAGAAGTTTAATTGCCTACTTATGGAGAAAGTTTGATTTAGTTAGGTTTAATACAGTTTTGGCATGATTTCTGATGTTTCTAAAGTAATTAAAGGCTTCATGTGCTTTTGATCTTGTGTATGCATTGTAGGCTATTGCTTTTTGTTCAGTTACTCTAGCACAATTATGGTCAAACCATTTAGGTGAATTAGATCTTTTACTGTACTTTTGATGAGGAATAAAAGTTTCCATTCCAATTTTTACAAAATCTTGTATGTGGCTCAAGGTGGAGTGTGCATCATTAGAAAAGAAAGAGGTCCAGGGAATATCAATAAAGAAACCTTGAAGACCCTCCCAGTCTGCCCTATCGTAATGCCATTTAGTCACCAAAACAGGTTCAGAATGGGAAGGTGTGGTAGGTGATAGACAGGTGGCCTGTATCAGACAGTGATCAGAAGATCCAAGTGGGGACCTCACTGTAACATCATAATTTTCTGAATTGGTTGTTAAAAATAAGTCCAGTAGGTGGGAATTATGATTATGATTATCTGGTACACGGGTGGGTTGGTTGACTAGTTGAATGAGATTAAATGAGTCTGCAAATAGCTCACATTCAAGACCAGCATCATCAGTCCTGGCTGAATGAGTGAGCCATTCAACATTATGGACATTAAAATCACCCAACACAGTGATTTCAGAAGAAGCATTTAAGTTGAGGACACTGAGTTGTGAGGACAGAGAATCAAAAAGACTTTGCTCTGGAGGAGTATTTGGGGAATGGTAGATGCAACATATGTATTTAAATTTACCAGCAGAAATTAATTTGTATATAGAATAATCAAAATAGGGACAATTGAAACTAGTAACCTCCTCCAGGGCAATTTCAGATTTTGCGAAGCAACATACACCACCTTTAGGTCTGAAATTTTGGAGCAGTTGATAACCTGGAAAATTAAATCTAGATGTGTCAGATGTGGATGTTACTTGAGTCTCTGTCAAAAAAAGGAGAGTAGGGGATTCTGCTTGAAGAAATTGGTGTACAGAATTGATGTTAGAGTGAAGTCCCCTTATATTACTAAAGAAATAGCTGTACTGACAAGCAGCTTTGGGACGTTGCAATGCTCTTGACACAGTCGCATGATGACGACCGGGAGGGCCCTGTGTCAATAACCCAACCCTGCCGGGGGTGGATATCCGAGGGACCACCAGGTTTGCTCTTAACAATTGTACTGCCATATTTATAAGGTAAGTGTATGGTGTTACATGTATGATATGTAGTGGGAAGAGTAGTATTTTATGGATAGAGGATAGCGATGTAGGGCAATGTCGTGAAGTTGGATGTGTATGTTATATAAAGAGGGTTTTCCTGATACCCCTGATGTGTGAGGCAGAAAGATATGTATCCAGCTACCAAGGCCTGGGAGAGAAAATGGAATTCAGGCTATTCCCTGAGTCTCCCGAAACCTTGGCGGTAGTACTTCCCTGGGCGGGGCTGCCTACCCCTACTACCTACCAAACCGATATGCATCACTTTCTACTTTAAAATTTCATTGGCATTTTTTGTTTTCTATATTCCAACTACTCCCTCTCGGGCCTAGGCTGAGAGCCTGTACATTCAACCGTACATTCAACGGTGAAGACTGTGTGGTCTTGTTTCAGTCTAGGGAGTGAGACATGTGAAGCACTTTGAGATGCAACCAGTCCCCCCTATCTTGCGTTCGCAAGATGAACGGTGCCCGGTTACCCACACACGGCTCGAAGCAGCCTCATCTCTGGAGCTGCCTCGCCCCAGTGCTTCACTGTCTCACCCCCTTGACTCGGACTCTCACTCTCAGAACGCCACCTATTGAGCAATGAACTCATTAGGCATTGCCTCCCTGTAGAATATTTTGAATATGAGAATATTCATACAGTGCTATTTAGTCAGGGAACACACATCCCACACCCCAACCTATTCCATTCTCACCCTCATCTCCTGCACCCCAATCCCCAACCCCACCACCACCTCACCCATCCCAACCAACCCTACCCACCCTCACTCCCACCCCATCCTCGTGCAGCAGCACCCAACATACATCGTGCACATAACATTAACATTCTCCAAATAAACATAGATGGCATCAACACAAAGAAACGCGAACTTCATCAAACAACACAACATACACATTGCCATCTTACAAGCAACAAAACTCCGCACAACACAAAACACACCTACATTTCATGATTTCACCACCATTAGACAAGACCGGGCCGTCGGCGGCGGCGGTGGACTCATCACCCTGGTACACTATGGATATTCGTGGTTAAGATGATTTAGTGGACTGTATCTGAATACCATACAATAAATTATATCACCTGAATACTGGTACTAGTGCTGTAGGACCTAGTTGTCTTGTTGAGCCATGGCGATGTTAAAAGATGGTGTGTGGGACAGGGAGTGTTAGTTAATATAACAGAGTTAATGCACAAAGAAGGGGGCCACTATATTTGATGATTGATGGGAATGATGATTAATTATTATGTTCTCTCCACCAACCAACTTTACTCCTAAACTCGATTAATGAAATTAACAAACACATGTGGCAGTCCGGGGATTCAAACCTAGGATGCTCACACCGAAAATCAACACACTTATGCATTGCACCACGAAGATTAGTATGGATAGATGGAGAAATGATGAGCTAAGTACTATCACTAATGGGGCGAAAGGTGAGGTGAAACATGAGAGTGTAGGCAGTCGGTCTGGTTGATGTGGCGGCTAGGTAGAGAGTGAGTGCGGGACCCTCACAATATTCGCGGGAGGTCCGCCGATATCACGCATGCGCGAATAGGTAGGTATATATTTTCCCTCCCAATTATAATTACCTAAGTTCATAGGAATGATAGATTACCCAATATCCAATACAGAACATAATTATTAACCTCTTAATTATTCTATATAATTATTTATCCCACAAACCTAATACTAAAGACTTAATGTATTACTTAAAGTAAGACTGTCCATATCAAAGTTTGGACATACACAAAGAAATATCATACATAGTCACCAGTGTACATACCAAATCCCTCCTCCCCCCAAATGATAACACAACAGAAATACAATCAATTAAAATACGCGCTGGCAACAACTCCAACATAACCATCATAAACACATACATCCCTCCCCAAACATCCCCTACAGTACCAAATGAATACAGATCGCAATTACAACAGATCACAAACACCCCACACATCATCCTGGGTGATGACTTCTACGCAAAGACGTGCCTGGTTTGTCGACAACCCCGACACAGACAGAGGGCTGGTAGTACAACACCAAACAGATAACCTCATCATCCTTAACGACATCCATCAACATACCCATATTCCCCACCAAGCCCTCTATAACCCATCATCTCCAGACATCACCTTTTGCTCCCCAGAACTCGCCCCCACAACATCCTGGAGGGTGGCTAGAACCTTAAGCTCTGACCACCTTCCGATCATTATCACCACCAAAACCAGACTCACCCCAGCTAGCCACAAACACCCTTACACCAATTATAAACGAGCTAACTGGGAAACATTCACAAATGAGACAGAACAACACTTCACAACTCTAAACAGCATACCCATCACTAACATGAACAATGCTGTACACATACTCAATAAAACTATCCAAAACGCTGACACAACCACATTCCAAGAGGAAACAGAAAAAGACACAACCTCAACTTCACACCAGAAATTCAAAACCTCATCAGACAACGCGACATACTGAAACACTTCCCAGCACCCCACACACAAGACATCACACAACAAATCCAAGCACTCAACACCCAGACTAACAACAAAATACAAGAACAACAAAAACGAAATTGGAATAACTTCCTACAAACACTTGATCACAAAACAAACCCCAAAAAACTCTACAAAACACTAAACAGCATCACACTTTCCAACAGCAACACAACACAATCACATGTTGCAGTCACAACAACAGACTCTACTCCTTCTTGTAAACAAAAAGCAAACACTCTCATCAATCACTTCTCACATGTCAGCCACCTAAAACCCCACAAAGATGACCGACGTGTCATCCGACGTAAGAGACAATTCCCCACCGACCCTGACTATACACCCTTCACCAATCACCAGACAAAGCACATCATCAACAATCTCAAGCACTCACCCGCTTGTGGCCTAGACAACATAAGCAACATACACCTCAGACACCTGGGACTGCAAGGCATACAAGCACTCACAAACATATCAAACTACAGTTATTCACACAACACAATACCAGACATCTGGAAGCATGGTATCATCATTACATTCTCCAAACCCAACAAAGACCCCACGCTACCCTCCTCACACCGCCCCATCACACTCCTTTGCACCCCCTCCAGAGTCATGGAACGCCTTGTACTACAACTAATTACACCCGACCTACCCCTAGCTCCAACACAACATGGCTTCAGGCCACTGCACTCCACAAACACTCTTCTCACAGACCTTACACAAAGAGCTTTTGACGGCATCAGCTCAGTTAAACCACCACACAGATCACTAATAGCCACACTCGACATTAGTAAAGCCTTTGATGCCATCCCCCGCCACAACCTAACAAACAAAATCTACAACACAAACAACAGAGTGTTAAGTATATATCTTGCATTCATCAAGTTATGTACAAATCAAAACCTTGAATACCACAGCCTGTGTATTCTGTTACTGCCAGACCTATCCAGTCGATATAAGGACTTTCCACTCACACAATGATTTCACCAAGCCCTCTCAACGATATTTAGGGCTGATATCTTACTTTCCTTGCCTTTGATTTCTTACATTGTTTGAAGAGAAGACTGTATTTAACCAGAACAATACATTATATTATCATGTGTGATTATATTAAGAACATAAGAAAATGGGAGTCTGCAGAAATCCGATTGGCCCAAACATGGCAGATCCCTCTCACACCCAACCTCAATTACAAGGGCCAATTATAGGCCCAACTCACAAATACCATGAGGACCGACCTCACCAAAACGGGCAGAGGTAAACACGGGAAAACTGGAGTCTGCAGAGCGCCGATTGGCCCACACCCAGCAGATCCCCCTCAGACCCAACCCATCTCGTCCATATGCCTATCTAATTTTATCTTGAAGCTCCCTTTCATTCTCAATCCTACCATATCACTCGGTAGCCTATTTCACATGTCTACAACTCTGTTACCAAACCAATATTTGCCTATATCTTTTCTGAAACAAAATGTATCTAATTTGAAACTATATGTTCGAGTTCTTTTGCTATCACTGAGCTTCAGTACAAGTCATGTCCAATTTATTAATTCCACTAAAGCGCAGTTCCCATATCTCCGTTTTGGACTCCGTTTAAGACGGACCTACGTTATCGATGATGTAGGTCCGTTTGGCCGTGTGTGCTCTCCAAGGAGTTAAAACTTCACGTGCGTTAACTCCAATGCTGCCACACTACCTCTTAGTTCGCCCAGTTGGGGTTACTTTAAGTATAGATGGCAAATTATTCGTCTTTGTGGTACTGCTTGACACAATTTATTGTGATATGCACTATGTAAACAGTCAAAATATGGGAGAGTATTTAAAAAGCCTGAAATTCAAGTTAAATTAACGAGCACTAGCATCAAAAGAGGCAATGTACTTCAAGCCAAAATGTGTTAATTTCGGAATAAATATTACACAATATCCATAACTTGTCGTCGTGACAAAATGCACAGCTATCAAATTACACTTTCTATACAACTCTGGCTTCACAAAATGGAAAGAATAAGACTATTTACAAATTTGGTACATTTTCGTCTTGCTCCTGGGCTATAACACATTGGCAGTTCTTCAGAACTCGCCCAACATTGTGTCCGAGGCGGAGAGAGCCGGTGTTTCTCTTGTTTACATTATAAATACGCACTCTACGTACATCCTGTGTGTGTATGCTTAGGTTGTAGGGTGTGTACTATTCTTCGGTGACCAGTACATGCCAATATAATATCTCATGGGCACATAAATACACGTAATTGTCTTCCGACGTCCGTCTAAAGTTAAATCAGATTCAACTCTGAACGGAAGGGCGGATCCTCCATGACGGACGGGTTCTAACCTCAGTTCCCACCCGCCGGAGCCCACACGTGGACGGACCTACGTCATCGATGACGAAGGTCCGTCCAAAACGGAGAAATGGGAACCACGATTAACCCACTTGAACACTTCTATCATATCCCCTCTAACTCTGCGTCTTTCTAACGAATGAAGCCTAATTTCTTCATATGTTAGATTTCTAATATTTTGAATCATCTTTGTCATTCTTCGTTGTACTCTCTCCAAGGAACCTATGTCTATTCTGTAATAAGGACACCAGAACTGGACAGCATAATCCATATGAGGTCTCACTAATGACAAGTAAAGTTTTAAGAAAACATCAGCAGTTCTGTTACTCACACTCCTAGAGATAAACCCGAAAATCCTGTTTGCCTTGTTACGAACGCTTATACACTGTTTTCTAGGCTTCAAATCATTGCTAACAAACTCACCCAAATCTTTCTCATAGTCTGAGTTTTCTAATTCCGTATTAGCTAGTTTATATTTTGCATTTGTATTCGTCTTTCCTATCTTTAACCCTTAATTAGAGGCTCACCACATAAGTCGAGTTAAATAAAGCTGGACTATGTGGCGGCGCTCGACATAACTCGAGTGGCAATTTCAGCACGTAATGTTACTGAGAGAGAGAGACAAGTGGTGGCAGGAGAGTAGCGAGCGTATGACTGCTCCAGACCACCGCGGCGAACCTACTGACACGAATCTCACCTCCCTCCTACCTCTCTCACTCGCTATATAAGGAATTGTATGGGGAAAGTGCCTAATTACATGCTTTTTGCACTCGCGTTGCACGGTTATTGCAAGAAAACTAGCCATCATAAAAGGATCGTTATGGTGTCATTCGAAAGCTCTGTTTATGCCCTTTCAGGGATAGATACTTGTTTTACGTTCTGGGTCTTATTTAGGCATGAAAATGATCACGTAAACAGCCCTATTTTGGCTAAAAACACCCCACTGGGCGGTACATATAAATAAACAGCATAGGCCGCTCTTAAGGTGTTAATACCTTGCATTTGTCAAAGTTAAAATTCATCTGCCAATTTACTGACCATTCGTGTAAGGTATCTAGATCCCTTTGGAGGCTCTCTATTTCGATATCCCTATTAATTTATATTAAGCATTACGAAATACACCTAAGTTCACCATCAATTGATAAAGTATCAAGTGAGAACGAATTTCGCACACAAACACACACACATACACACACACAGGACCAAAGTGCCCCATTCAGCACCATTAGAGTCGGAAGGAGGGTGTGTTTTTAGCGGACCAGATTAAAGTGCTAAGTGATGGGGGCCGTTGTCCTAATTATGTCCATTTACAGGCTCAAACAGGCCATTGGCAATTCTGGAGTAAACACGGGGAAGGTGAGAGGAGTGTGCAGAACATCTAGTTACCTTTCTATCTATATATTGGATGGGTTTTAATACCAATATACCATTGAAAAGTGGTAGAATTTTATTGACAATTTAATACGTATTGTATAAATATAATTGTTAGGTCTACAAATAATATATATATATACCGGTATATATATATATATATATATATATTCTATGTGAATGAGGGAGACAAAAGGCAGAACTGCCTGGAGCGAGTGCCTCCCCCAGAGTTGAAAGAGTGACAGTGCCAAAATCAAAGGACGTTCGAGCCAAAATGCCTGTATACACGGAGTTTGAATCAATTTAAGTCAAAGGAAGAGGGAAAGACTGATTCTGGGAGAGAGTTCCAGAGCTCAACTGTTGAATAGAAGATTGAGAATAGCATTTCACTCTTGGGTTGGAGAGGTGCACAGAGTAGGGGTGGGATTGTGTTGCAAGACGGGTGCTATGTGCTCTACGAAGAGGGGGTGGTATACACTGAGAGAGCCCTGAGGAACACTGATTATTTTAATAGCGAAGAGAGAAAGACCTTTTCTATTGCGCTAGACATATCGAAGGCCTTTGATAGAGTCTGGCACAAATCTCTAATATCTAAACTACCTCCTTCGGTTTCTATCCTGCATCTGTGCCTTTGTCTCTAATGTCCTTTCTGGCCATTCCATAGCTGCGGTTGTGGACGGCCATCGCTCACTTCCTCAACCTATCAACTCCGGTGTTCCTCAAGGTTCTGTCCTATCTCCAATTTTCTTTCCAATAGTCATTAATGGTCTTCTCAACTGTACCTCTAGTCCTATCCCTTCATATGCTGATGACTCTACCTTTCTGAGATGACGGGCCTGGAAAATATTATGCAAATACTTCAGTCACCCGTATCACAGCTCCAGGGAAAACGCGCGGATTCCGATACACTTAAGATACGTACCGTATGGTAAGACATGCACCACAGTGTGTTGGTATTTACCCTCAGGCGCCAGGTGAGCAATGGCCGCCTACACCTGGCCTGGATTTAGACTATGAGGAGGAAGACTTTATGCAAATGCAACATCAACCTCCTTCGTTCCTCTCTAGTTACCCTGGTGGTTCCACTCATCACTACCACCGCTAGGCGAGACAATGTTTACAATCCAGCTAGACAAGAGGACACACAGACAGCTCCATACAAGCCTCTAAATAGAGAGAGGCCTCCAATACTGTAAATAATATATCCTGTGTACACCTAAGCTTTAGGCTATTTACTTTTATTATTAATACATAAAACATATCATTCCCCACATAACCATGTATGCATTGTATTGTAAGGCTTTAGACAACAACGCAATAAATCAGACACGATATTTCCCATGTCTCTCATGTTCCGGAAACACTCGACTTGTCACTCTCCGTAAATTCCAATACTACCTGGCCGAAACCAGGGTAAAGTTAGGCAATTCGAGGCACTGTGTCACATGGGTAACCTGTGTGGGAGTATACATGAACAACTCGGCCGGATAGCACCATCCGTAGAGGCTAGCCAAAATCCTCTTAGATCGTGCCCTTCCAGCTGCGACGGTGTCTGGACGAGAGAGTGTGTGTAGGCTGTACGCTAGTGCTACCTGTGCGAGGGTAATCCCGGGCCTACCCCCCTACTACATGATATATATTCATATATTGCCACTAAGGTTTATATATATATCTATTTGGCCATATTACCCGCACACTACACGCACATATTGTGAACACCCCTGACAGATCTGATACATAGGATTATCAGGGTACGTGAAGCGTGTATAAATGTTCACAGAGAGTGTTATCTATCGTGTCTCTTAGTTAGACTAATTTTTATTTATGTTTCCTGGCTTCACAACCAGTTTAAACATTTAACTTGAATTCATAGTATTTCTATTTTGCCCACATCGAGTAAATATATCAATGTCGAGGGCTCAGTCTTTCCCACAAGACTAATATTTATTTACTCAGTTCCCTGAACTATTATTACAAAATCTAACTGTATACGTTAGTAGAGAATTAAAACCTCTCTCTTTATTTATAACTCATTCGTTATTTGACATTCAGCTGATATTCTTACTTTATATATTCTACTTCACTGAGACGTTGTGACCTAAGTTTTATTGAGCTTAACCCGAGTCACGTTCTACCTCGCGTTAACCTTGCCCTCATGATATCAGCTATTATTTGAGACTAACAGCTCTGTTAGCATTTATGCTATATTTATATATTCATCACATTTTTATTCAATTGTGATTTATCAATTATTATTATAAACTGATTTATATATCATCCATGCTTTAAGAATATTATTATTCATTCTTGAAGTAGGTTCGAGAGTATTTCCATATAAATACGACTCAACCAATTACCAATTAGTATCCATGCCAGTGCCCTGAAAATTATAAAGTGAAATAAAAACTTGTGAAACCCAACCGTGTATTCTGTATCATTGGTAGAGATTGAGGAGATTTATAATTGCATATCTGGAGTCAGCTATGTTCCTGCTGAGTGTTATAGTTCTTAAAAGCTTTCCTAGGGTGGAAAGAGAGAACTGACTTAATCGGGCAAATATTAATGCCCGGCATAACACTAATTACACTATTCAACTAGTTTTTCAGAATCCCCCAGCAAGCAATCACTCAAAAATTCATGTGATGATGCCATAGAACACTTATCTTCTGACCTATCATCCATTTCTGATTGGGGCAGAGAAATCTTGTTGATTTCAATGCTTCCAAAACCCAATTTCTCCATTTACCTACCCATCAAGAACTCCCACAGGACATTCCCTTATACTTTAACAATACACAAACACTTCATCTTCTCTCAGTATTCTTGGTATCTCCATTTCTTCTGATCTCACTTGGAAAGACGATATTACCACCCTTGCTAAAACAGTCAGAAGCTGGGTGTGCTCAACAGCTTACGAGGGTTCTTTACCCATGCTCAGCTTCTTGCTCTGTACAGGGGTACAGTGCGTCCTTTTATTGAGTATTGTTCACATGTGTGGAGAGGATCCTCTCACACAGTACTTTTTGACAAAGTAGAAAAGAAAGCCTTTAGTCTCATTTACCCATAAACGGTGAGCGTCCTCATATGAGTCTGTACTGGGCAAAGGCGAGCGTCCTCATAATTATGAGCCAAGGCCTAAAAAAAAACTTTTAAAAGGCCCTAGTAGCACTTAATTTTTTTTTCCCTCCATACCTCATATCACTCCTCTACATCCTCTCCTTCCCCCCTTCCCCTCCCCCCCCATTCAATTATCACCAATTTTCCCTGTTATTCCCTTATTCGTTGGTATATTTTCGTGCTAACATCTGCAAGCCGGTTGCAGGGTGTGGTCATGTGTGTGTCTATGCATGGGAAAGAGAGAGAGAGAGATATACAGGCCTCAGTCACTCTCCAGGCTTAGAGAGAGGAGGGTGTGGTGCCAGCTGGCTCACACTTGATAAATGAGCCGCTCGCTTACAATTCGCTATTTTGACATGACAAATTATATTCCCACTTGTTTTATTGTAGTTACAGGTTACTATCTTGATATTAAAGGTAAAATAGGCGCATATGAATAAGTAATAACGATATTTATCGTAAAATTACGATTATAGATAGGAATGGAGCCTAATATGTCCGCCCAGTTGTGTGGTGTCCATTACACATAACTCACCGTTTTTAGGTTAACTCACGTCCAATCACCGACTCTTTGCAATCTCTCTCTCTTCGCCGCAATGTTGCATCTCTCTCGCTATTCTACTGTTATTACAATAATCAGTGTTCCTCCGAGCTCTCTGTGTATACCACCTCCTCTATGTAGAGTACGTACCAACCGTCTTGCAACACAATCCCATCTGTACCCTGTCAAACTCTCCAATGCAAGAGTGAAACGATATTCCCAATCTTTCTTCAACAGCTGAGCTCTGGAACTCTCTCCCTGAATCCATCTTCCCTTCATTCTATGACTTACATTGCTTCAAACCTCGTGTGTCAAGGGCCATGTCACTCTTTTAATTCTGGGGGAGGCACTAGTCACAGACAGTTCTGCCTTTTGTCTCCCTCATCCACATAGAAAAAAATAATATATAAGTTTACATATATATATATATATATACATATATTGTAACAGTTCGAATTATTGATTAACAGATATTGTATTCTTAATATTTATTAGGCCTCAAGACTCTATAGGTATGGGAACTTCAAACTGTACAAGAGTGAATTTGATGAAAGGTATTCAGTAGATATGGTATGGACTCAGTATATTCAAGTGTTAACTAACCAAGTTTCATTAATGCCTATTCTAACTGGGTTTCAAAACCAAGAAATAATTTAGTTATTTTTATTAAAGTAAAGTACTAATTACAAGAATATATATATTAAATCATATAAAGTAATTGAAATTACTAATTAAATTATTTACAAAGTTATTAGATATTAAAAAAGTAAAATATTAGTTATACCTCTTACAATAAAAAATAATAAACACAAACAAATATTCTAAAGAAAAGACATGAAATTAAGACATTGAAATAAAGTCACGTGTCCAATCCCGGTCAATGAAGATTTTCAGCCTAGCCGTCACACTCTCTAGTTGTAGAAAGAAGAGAAGGCATGCAACAACTCGACTGTACTACCATCGTCACAAAATATCGTGTTATCACAGAGGCACCACCCCGAGCTATAGTCCAAGTAACACTCCAGCCAGTCAATAAATAAGACTACTCATAGACTCGGGAAAGAGCTGGTAATTAAGAAAAGAAACTCGCCCCCTAGTGGTGTGGGTGCTAGTTAACGATCAATGAAGATAATTTACAAAGGTTCATGGATCTGGTGTGGTTCTTTGAAGCTCCATGTAAAGGTGGAGTTTGTTGGATGAGGTTTTGAAACTCCTTGTAGAGGCAGGCTTGGTTTGACATATAAATATATATATATATAATATTATACATATATATATATATATATATATATATATATATATATATATATATATATATATATATAAATATTATATGTTATCATAGTATAATAGCCTATCACTCTGTTTGCTTATAATATGCGAGACACTATGGTCAGTGTGGACCAGTAAGGTACCTGGTAGGACTTCTGGCTTCACGGTCTCATACAGCACGCTCTACCTCACCTCAAGTAAGGGAAGGTAGTTGATTTGTATCCCTTATGCTTAGTCCCATTACCTTTGAAATTGTAAGACGTTCGTTCCATTAGTTTTGAGATGTTAACCCTTTCATTACCGGTGCCGTCCTTGTAACCATATTCTGGCTACTATTAGATTATTTTATTCAGTTTAAAAAGGGCCTCCAGCAATTAATAGGCTTATAACTATCTCACTTAACCCTTTCTAGTACCACAGGCCCTTCTTAAACTGCACACAATTGTCTATAAATAGCTAGAATGACATTAAAAGAACGTCGCCGATAAGGAAAGGGTTAAGACCTTTCTTAGTCAATATAAACATCTTTTGTGCTTGTTAGGTGTCGAATTGTTCCTGCCGAGCGATAGGGAGCCTGTAAATCTAGGAGGAACCGGCCTTCCGCCGGGACATCTTTCTGCCGAAAGAGCAAACTAAAATTACATATAAAATAATAAACATATACACACAAATTACATATAAAATAATAAACATATACACACAAATTACATATAAAATAATAAACATATAAACACAAATTACATATAAAATAATAAACATAAACACAAATTACATATAAAATAATAAACATATAAACACAAATTACATATAAAATAATAAACATATAAACACAAATTACATATAAAATAATAAACATATAAACACAAATTACATATAAAATAATAAACATATAAACACAAATTACATATAAAATAATAAACATAAACACAAATTACATATAAAATAAGAAACATATAAACACAAATTACATACCCTTCCCTTAACCCTTAACTGTCGGCGCGCAACGAGAGTCGAGTTAAATAAATCTGGACTATGTGGCGGCGCTCGACATAGGTCGTGTGGCAATTTCAGCACGTAATGTTGCTGAGAGAGAGAGACAAGTGGTGGCAGGAGAGTAGCGAGCGTATGACTGCTCCAGACCACCGCGGCGAACCTACTGACACAAATCCCACCTCCTCCCTCCCTCTCTCACTCGCTATATACGGAATTGTATGGGGAAAGTGCCTAATTACATGCTTTTTGCACTCGCGTTGCACGGTTGTTGCAAGAAAACTAGCCATCATAAAAGGATCGTTATGGTGTCATTCGAAAGCTCTGTTTATGCCCTTTCAGGGATAGATACTTGTTTTACGCTCTGGGTCTTATTTAGGCATGAAAATGATCACGTAAACAGCCCTATTTTGGCTAAAAACACCCCGCTGGGCGGTACATATAAATAAACCGCCTAGGCCGCTAATAAGGTGTTAACCTCCTTGGGTCTACCGATCGCGCCACTAAATAATTGGATGAAATTTATCAGGTATTGGAATTGGGATTATTGCAGGGAAGATTAACCATATTTGACAACACTACGATACAAGGCGAAGATTATTTCATAATCGTTATTCCTTCATTCTTCTCTCTCTCTCTCTCTCTCTCTCTCTTGCTCTCCAGTATATATATATATATATATATATATATATATATATATATATATATATATACCGGTAATTAGAACAGGCCTCCCGATCTCAAAACCATCATTCTCAGCAATACGAGACAATTGTGCAACGTTAGGTCACCCCATAACTAAAACGATTGATCAATATTGTGCACTTGTTCAGGCGATTCAACCCGCCTCATTGCCGAGTCATTACTCACAGTTCATTTAAAGCCTTCTCTTGGTACGCACGACAGCTCCACCAACCTCTTGTGTTTTTGACTGGTAAGATATATGATACCATTATCACCTTATATTAGCAATATGTATTAGTTACAATTATAACATAGGGTAATAGGTACATCCAAGTAGTTTATTACAGGTAAGATATATGATACCATTATCACCTTAACAATATGTATTAGTTACAATTATAACATAGGGTAATAGGTACATCAAAGTAGTTTATTACAGGTAAGATATATGATACCATTATCACCTTAACAATATGTATTTGTTACAATTATAACATAGGGTAATAGGTACATCAAAGTAGTTTATTACAGGTAAGATATATGATACCATTATCACCTTAACAATATGTATTAGTTACAATTATAACATAGGGTAATAGGTACATCAAAGTAGTTTATTACAGGTAAGATATATGATACCATTATCACCTTAACAATATGTATTAGTTACAATTATAACATAGGGTAATAGGTACATCTAAGTAGTTTATTTCGGGGTTTATTTTTAATCTTAATTTGTGTCTGGTTTAAAATAATTATGTTTGTATGTTATGCTTAATTACATACAAGTAATATCTTAACAAATAACTAAATTATCTCTAATATAATTTTTCATTCTTTTTAGGTCTGATGATGACATAAAGAATGTCAAAACTGTCACTGATAAATCAATAGAGATGTTTTTCATCATTACGATGGTGTTACTTGCCGTTATTCGCTTCCGCTTCCCACCTGGGGTATCTGTTGCTACAACTATATATATATATATATATATATATATATATATAATATATAATTATATACAGTATATATATATATACAATATATATATATATATATATATATATATATATATATATATATATATATATATATATATATACTGTATATATATATATATATATATATATATATATATATATATATATATATATATATATAGCTTTCTCTCTCTCTCTCTCCCTTGCTCTCTCTCTCTCTCTCAAGAGCTACTCGTGTTGGTTTAGTGTGATGGTGGTGATACTGACCTTCCCTCTATTGAGAGAGAGATAGAGTGAGAGAGAGAGAGAGAGAGAGAGAGAGAGAGAGAGAGAGAGAGAGAGAGAGAGAGAGAGAGATAAATTATAGAGAAAGAAAGAGAGAGAGAGTTGCCGGGTTAACTAAATGACTAGATAATTATGTACTTAGCAAATGCAGTTTATGTAATCAAATATGGTGTTAATTATTCTACTTTGATATTTACCCCTTTTGTATCGGCGACTCATTGTTATCTTAATATAGCTGTATTTAGACGATGTTTTGCAGTTTAACACCTTACGAGCGGCCTATGCGGTTTATTTATGTGTACCGCACAGCGGGGTGTTTTTAGCCAAAATAGGGCTGTTTACGTGATCATTTTCATGCCTAAATAAGACCCAGAACGTAAAACAAGTACCTTTCCCTGAAAGGGCATAAACAGAGCTTTCGAATGACACCATAACGATCCTTGTATGATGGATAGTTTTCTTGCAATAACCGTGCAACGCGAGTGCAAAAAGCAGGTAATTCGGTACTTTCAGTACATAATTGAGTATGTAGCGAGTGAGAGAGGGAGGAGGGAGCTGAGATTTGTGTCAGTAGGTTCGCCGCGGTGGTCTGGAGCAGTCATACGCTCGCTAGTCTCCTGCCACCACTTGTCTCTCTCTCTCAGCCACATTACGTGCTGAAATTGCCACTCGAGTTATGTCGAGCGCCGCCACATAGTCCAGCTTTATTTAACTCGACTTATGTTGCTCGCCGCTAAATAAGGGTTAAAAAGGACCTGGGGTAGTAAAAGAGGTTAAATGACATTCTTGGAAGCCTGTTCATTGTTGGAGGCCCTTATTAAACTGAATACAATCGCCTAATAGTAGCCAGAATATAATTAGAAAGACGTCGCCTGTACAGAAGTGGTTAACCCGTACAGTACCAGCGACGTCCTGAGAAAGACGTCGCCTGTACAGAAGGGGTTAACCCGTACAGTACCAGCGACGTCCTTAGAAAGACGTCGCCTGTACAGAAGGGGTTAACCCGTACAGTACCAGCGACGTCCTTAGAAAGACGTCGCCTGTACAGAAGGGGTTAACCCGTACAGTACCAGCGACGTCCTTAGAAAGACGTCGCCTGTACAGAAGGGGTTAACCCGTACAGTACCAGCGACGTCCTTAGAAAGACGTCGCCTGTACAGAAGGGTTTAACCCGTACAGTACCAGCGACGTAAAGACGTCGCCTGTACAGAAGGGGTTAACCCGTACAGTACCAGCGACGTCCTTAGAAAGACGTCGCCTGTACAGAAGGGGTTAACCCGTACAGTACCAGCGACGTAAAGACGTCGCCTGTACAGAAGGGGTTAACCCGTACAGTACCAGCGACGTCCTTAGAAAGACGTCGCCTGTACAGAAGTGGTTAACCCGTACAGTACCAGCGACGTCCTTAGAAAGACGTCGCCTGTACAGAAGGGGTTAACCCGTACAGTACCAGCGACGTAAAGACGTCGCCTGTACAGAAGGGGTTAACCCGTACAGTACCAGTGACGTCCTTAGAAAGACGTCGCCTGTACAGAAGGGGTTAACCCGTACAGTACCAGCGACGTCCTTTTGCTTTGACTTCAGCTGCATTTAGACGTTTTTATGAAGCTTAGAAAGGTTATATATGGTAGCTAAAAGGATTCATTGAGATAGTCGGTAATCTTAGAAAGGTTATATATGGTAGCTAAAAGGATTCATTGAGATAGTCGGTAATCTTTTAACGGCTAGACCTCCTCCCTAAGCTAAATAAAACCATCTAACAGTTGCCAGAATATAATGCAAAGGATGTCGCCTGTACATAATGGGTTAATAGAAGCCCGAGACATAATAGAAGCCCGAGACATAATAGTTTGTTACATTTCCGTCAATAATCAATAAATCAGCTGCTAAGGGACTCTTTAAGAGGAGATGGTGCATTAATTTGCTTATGAATATTTCTATTTATTATTATTTTTAATTTCCTCCCTAGACCTCCATCAAGCTTAAATAAACACCTCCATTATCCTCCTTCAAGATAAATGTGTACATTTTTCGATAGAAAAATATCCCGGCCAAAGGCCGGTTTTTCATAAATTACAGGCTCGCTGTCGCTCGCCAGGAAAAAATCGACTCCTAAATATCATGAAAGGTCTTAATATTGTCAAAACAAGGGGTGAAAAATCTTAAAATCGCCAAACTACTGGGGCAGACGTTTTAAAATCTCAGAAATAAATGGGTTAAACATGAGGGAGAAAGGGGGGGGGGGGGGGGGCAGAACAATGAATAATTCCCCGTTAACAATAGCTGGTGTGACGTGTTGGGGGTTATTAGGATATGTGGTTTAATTATTAAGGGGGTCACCATTTGTTTGGTTTTATCTTTCTCTCCCTTTCTTTCTTTTCCCTGGCTTGTATCCATTCGGCCCCATTCAGCCAATTGTTTGAAGACGTTTATCCCCATCCAGGTGTCGATTTCTTCCTGGCGAGCGATAGCGAGCCAACGTTGTATGGATAAATCAGGCTTCGCCGGAGACATTTTTCTATCGAAAAATGTACAAATTTAGCATGCTGTCACAACAAAAAAATATATATATGCAGGCTCGCTACCGCTCGCCAGGAAAATATTGACACCTGAATGGGGGTAAACTTCTTAAAACAGTAGGTTGAATAGGGCCGAATGGATACAAGCCAAAGAGAGAGGGAGAGAAAAAGAAAAAAAGAGAGGTGAGCTCCCTTAACGATTAAAGCGAGGTGAGCTCCCTTAACGATTAAAGCGAGGTGAGCTGCCTTAACAATTAAAGCGAGGTGAGCTCCCTTAACGATTAAAGCGAGGTGAGCTCCCTTAACGATTAAAGCGAGGTGAGCTGCCTTAACAATTAAAGCGAGGTGAGCTCCCTTAACGATTAAAGCGAGGTGAGCTCCCTTAACGATTAAAGCGAGGTGAGCTCCCTTAACGATTAAAGCGAGGTGAGCTCCCTTAACAATTAAAGCGAGGTGAGCTCCCTTAACGATTAAAGCGAGGTGAGCTCCCTTAACAATTAAAGCGAGGTGAGCTCCCTTAACAATTAAAGCGAGGTGAGCTCCCTTAACAATTAAAGCGAGGTGAGCTCCCTTAACGATTAAAGCGAGGTGAGGTCCCTTAACGATTTTAATTGTTTTTTCCATTTTGGAATACGTCTTTGTACTTAGCCCCTAGACTAAAATAAATACCTCCCCAACCTCCTTTGAACTTAACCCTTTCAACCATTTTGGAATATGTCTTTGTACTTAGCCCCTAGACTAAAATAAATACCTCCCCAAACCTCCTTTGAACTTAACCCTTTCAACCATTTTGGAATATGTCTTTGTACTTAGCCCCTAGACTAAAATAAATACCTCCCCAAACCTCCTTTGAACTTAACCCTTTCAACCATTTTGGAATACGTCTTTGTACTTAGCCCCTAGACTAAAATAAATACCTCCCCAAACCTCCTTTGAACTTAACCCTTTCAACCATTTTGGAATATGTCTTTGTACTTAGCCCCTAGACTAAAATAAATACCTCCCCAAACCTCCTTTGAACTTAACCCTTTCAAGCTCCAAAACGCGTTTCTGTTCTTTTTCTGGTTACTATTAGACGATTTTATTCAGAATAGGAAGGGTATATGGTAGTCAGAGGGTTGATTGAGATAGTCTTTACCCTTATAATACCAACAGATAATAATAATAATAATAATAATAATAATATTTATTCAGTTAGCAATTTACAGAGTTGGTACCACATAGTATGTTACAAATATGACATGTACCAGCCTTGCATAATTCCAACTAAGGATAGCCCAATAAGGCCGTTAGGCGTATTTTCATTGGGGTCCTTGTGGGATTAGGTTAGCTGGGGAAAAGGGGAGGATAAAAGAAATATATATTTTAGAGAAAGTATTTCTAGGGGGTTATTTTAAGATACCTTACATCCTATAGTAAATATCAGTAATCCCTAATCAGTAATAATTTCAGTTTGGTTTGCCTATCTCTTATGTCGTATTTAGTAGTAGACATAAGCTTGGTGCTCCCTTCTCGCAGCTGTCCGGTTCAGGTGCTCCTTCAGGCTACGTCTGAAGGAATACAGTGTTCTCTTTTCACGGACTGACTGGGGTAGGTCGTTCCAGTCTTTGATGGCAGTGAAGAAGAATGTTTGCTTACCCTGTCCTTTGATTCTCTGGACTTTAAAATTAAACATCCTGTTTCTTGTATTATGTCCACTCCTCTCATTTGCTTTAACAAAATCACTCTTTAGATACTCTGGAGCTCTGTCATAGAACATTTTGAAGGCATTAGTGAGCCTGATTTGTATGGCCCTGTCAGAGACATTGAGCATACCTAGTGACTGAAGTTGTTCCTGGCCAACATGTGATCTGCGTCCTAGGTTCAGCATGAACCTAACCATTTTATTTTATGTGACCTGAAGTTTGTGCTGTGCTGATTTAGATGATGCAGAGTACCAGGATGACACAGAATAATCAAAATGACATTGAACAAGCGCTTGGCAAAGTGTCTTTTTGGTCGCCGCTGGCAAGCATCCCACCTGTCTATACAGGTATTTTATAGTGCTCTACACTTACCCGGGATAGATTCCAAAATTGTTTCACCTGACAAACTCGAATCCAGTTTTAGTCCGAGATATTTAACTTGTGACACTGTTGTTATAGGAATATCATTACAGTTGGCCGAGAAGCCCACAATGTCTTTCAGTTTGCGTTTTGTTCCACATAAGATGGCTTCCGTCTTGCCCAGGTGAAGAGATAGTCTATTGTCCACTAGCCATTCACTACATGATTCTAGCTCTTTGGAAAGTGAAGCGGCAATACTTATTGGGTCTTTTCCTGAAACCAGAAGCACGCTGTCGTCAGTTTACAGTAATAATTTACATGAGATGAGATGGAGACGCTCAGTTCCATGTCGTTCACATAACAGAGAAAGAGTAAGGGACCAAGGATGCTTCCCTGCGGGACCCCACAGTTAATTGGCATAGGATCAGATATATTATCATAAATTTTTACTCTTTGTGTTCTACCACTAAGATAAGATTTAAACCAGTTCACTGACCCAATGCCCATTGCTTGTAGTTTGTTACATAGGATATCATGGTCTACTGTGTCAAACGCTTTTTGTAGATCAAGAAGAACCATACCGGTGTAGTTACCTTTAGAAATTTCTTTACGAATGTGATCTGTTAAGTGGATGAGACAGGAGTCTGTCGAGTACATGCATCTGAAACCTGATTGAAACTTATAGAATAGATAATTTTCTTTGAGGTAGTGTTCAATTTGGGTGTATACCGCTCTTTCAAGGATGTTTGATACAATACATCCTTCCTAAGCTGCACAAACACGTCTAATGATAGCCAACATAAAGTGCTAAAACGCACCAGAGCTTCAAGGGGTTAAGATATGCACTCAGACCCTCGTCAAGCTAAACATGTATATACTGTACATTGTTTGGCACAAAAATGTCCCGGCCAAAGACTGAATTGTCCTAAATTAGAAGCGCCACACACAAGCTTCTTGGGGTGGCCACCAGATGGAGAATGGTCGCTTGGTAGCCTAACCAGAATATTTTATAGGACAAAAAGAAATATACCAACTTATGCGTTATATACTATTAGCAGCCATGAGTATGATTTTTGAAGCAGTTTTTGTTTGTTTAATTCGTAGCATATTCGCCCTTTGTAAATATAAAACTAGATTTATCTAAATGTCTCAAACCTTTAAGCAACATAAGCTGCATTTTGTGTTACCACCACTGATAAGCCTTTGGGCTTTTGGGAGAAAATGCCAAAAATGATCAGTGATATCCGAGACATGT
The DNA here is from genome assembly GCA_032716605.1 of Paralithodes platypus. Classification (NCBI taxonomy): domain Eukaryota; kingdom Metazoa; phylum Arthropoda; class Malacostraca; order Decapoda; family Lithodidae; genus Paralithodes; species Paralithodes platypus. The sequence goes on from CM064540.1 coordinate 24,100,725, forward strand.
TTACATACAGTGTTCTCATCGTCCAGCATATTACTGCTTCATATTCATCAGCCAACTTAAAATAGCCCTATATAATATTGAATTATCACTAGAACAATACACTATACCATGTAGGAAGTCTTCTGGAGAAATAGGGCAAATTTAGACAAAAATGCAAGATAAACTAAATCACAAATGTATGCTAGAATAGCATTGACAAATCGCTAGATAGTCACCAGACACTAAACACTTGTATGTCACTAGAAAACATATGTTGAAGTGTCTAGAATAATCTTTAACAATCAAAACATCTCTCCAATTCCTTAAAATAGGGAAACTAACTTGAATATCGCTAGAATTCATCACATCTTGATATCGCTAGATGGAAGTGATGGAAGTGATTCGCTGGATCTAGCGGTAGCAGCTACATTGGCAACATCGTACCAAGAACCTTCATTCCGTTATAATGATCAAGGTCAGATTTCGAAACTATTACAATTATTTCAAAGTTCAGAGATCATCAGATCGGTTTGGAAGTCGATGTACACAATTTCAGTTCCATTAGTTTAAGAAACATTCACATAATATTCTACTTAGAGGGTTTAATATAGAAGCATTCCTCTCCTGGCATCGTATAAGCGAATGCAAGCTGTTTTATTTTTTTTATTTTTAAGAACGTCAACAAACGCTTCGTATATTTGGGTTTGGTGAACCTTTTGGGGTTCCTAGTTATACATTAGAACATATTTATATTTTGCACACTCTTATAAGTATAAACACTTACTTGTTAAAGAGGAAATACACAAAATCCCAATTTCGAATGATCGTGAATATCTTTACTTTGGCGTATGTTTGGGCTAATTTAAGACATTTAGATAGATAGAATTTTTTAACACTCGCCAATGAAATATGATGACTTGCTTACAGATATATACTTAAAGCCCGAATCGGCTTGACTTTAACCAGTTGTTTACTTACTCAACCCTGTGGAGGAGCAGGGTTGAGTTGGCTTGATATTGGACACCCTTTTATGGCATTTGGGTGTGAAATACGACACCATTTCCAGTCTATCCGAGATAATGATGGTAAAGGAAAATGCGGCTATATATTATCGTTTCAGTTCATTTATCCAGAGGTTTTTGAAGTAAATAATTTATCCAATGTAAGTGTCTTAGAAGTGTTTGACATATATAACGTGTAAACCTCACGTACAGTAGAAAATTATAATAGTCCATAAAATAAGATAGGCTTTACCAAGACAAGGTCTCGGCCTTATATTCCTTATATTTACTATGGAGGTATTAATAATAATGACTGTAATAGACAGAAATAATAGGCGCCCCGAGTCCAAAGGGACGTAAGTGCCATTTTTAAAATATTGAGTAAATCGCGTTCAAAGTCTGGCAATATTAAAATGGGTGCCATTTCCAAACCCGTGGATAGAAATTGTTCAAATTTGGATTGAAGCTTCATGAATGACTCTTCTTCCATCCCATATGCAGTATTTGAAGGTTGCACACATGGATTGTGTACAGAACCATGTTTTCCAAAATTATCCAGGTTCAAAAATAGAAAAAAAGTACGAAAAGTTACATTGCCAGGACTTTGGTCGTGCTTTTCTCATTTTAATCATTATAGAATACCACAACAAGTTTATATGCACGATTCCCACCCATCCCTCACCTCACTGCATGCCCCAGGTAAGTTAGGTAAGTATGTAATCAACAGGTAAGTACAGTATCTGAAAACATGTAGGTACCAAAATATGAATATTACACAATAATAATGTAAAACATAATAAAAGAAGACCAGAAACAGAAGATTGAAGGTAGGTATGGTAGATTAGAGGCACATTAGGTAGATAGGAGGAAATTAGGTATAATTGTAGCAGTAAGAAGGTAGATTCATTGTAAATAGTAGGTTCAACACTTACTCTGCAGGGCAAGTTGAAGCAGGATGTTGGCATCAGACTGGTCAGTAGAGTTGTAGTGGAGTAGTGGTTGTAGGTAGAGTTGAGATGTTGTAGTAATTGTATAATCCAAAAGAGTATTCCATACACAAAGTCCAGTTGAGGTCTGAGTAGGGGCCAAGAATCCAAAGAGTAATCCATAATGCGTAGTCCAGGTGATGTCCGAGTCATTACCGTTAGGGGCCAAGTGGGGATGCCGTAGCAGTACAGCTAGTTTCGGATGACGCCAGGCGGAAGCCGCACGACAGGAACATACTCCCAGCTATCATCTTAAGAGTCGGGGTTTTCTAAGTCATCAACTTCGCTGTCGTCATCAGGCTGGGGTAGATCTTTGCCCTGTTTGGCGAAGAGTTCATCAAGCCAACGTTTTTTTTTTTTTTTTTTTTTTTTTTTTTAAATGTATTTTAACGTATTTCATTAACCTTCTCTACTCCAAGTTTGTCAAATCATCCATCCTTACATGGTGGTCCCAACTTCTTTTTAGGCATCAGCTTCTTGGTAGCGTAGGAAATGTAAGCCTCACCTCTGTTCTTTTTCACCTTGGCTATTGTTTTCTGCCATTTAGAGTTATCTGCACTGAGTTTACGGCCTCTTTCCACTGCCCTACGAGGTTGCCTGGCTACTTCACCCCCTTCAGCACGTCCCACATTGTCACCCTCACCACCTAAATCACCACCATCAGCCACACCTGCCTCAGCATGTCCCACATTGCCACCCTCACCATGTAAATGACCACCATCAGCCACACCTGCCTCAGCATGTCCCACATTGTCACCCTCACCACCATCAGCCACACCTGCCCAGCACGTCCCACATTGTCACCCTCACCACCTAAATCACCACTATCAGCCACACCTGCCTCAGTATGTCCCACATTGTCACCCTCACCACCTAAATTACCACCATCAGCCACACCTGCCTCAGCACCATAACCCTCACCACCTCCCTCAGTAACTGGAGCCACACCTGCATCACCACCCTCGGCACTGTCACTCTCATCATCACCCTCAGTGCCACCTGAATGAGCCCCCTTCGTACCGGCCCCACTCCCTGTGCCAGACCTACGTTTAACATTTACAAGAGAGTGAAGTTCTTCAAAGTCACTCAAATCATCACCATTATCACTCACAATGTAGTCTGGATCACGTACACTGTCATCACTGTCATCACTCTCTATGTCATTGTTTCTGACTGGACTACGTCGTTTTTTCCCGCCACTGCCGCCGCTGTAGAAGTCATTACACCGTATCAAAAAACCCTCTGCATTCCGAGGCTGGGGGTCTTCGGGGGGTGTATTAGTATCTTACATTGTCACTAAGCACTTAACAAGCCGTAGGTAGCAGAAATATGCTGTAGATAGTCGTATACACTGGTAAATCCACGATATATTGGGAGCGCACCGACGTATGTCTTCACTTTATGCGGGAAATGGGAACCTCACTATTTTTATTCGGGATGTCACGCGCGCATTGCCCAGGCAGCCAATGGGAGCGCCCGGCAGCTGAACCACAAGATCTCATTGGCCCGTGCGCCAGCACAGTACCATCACAGAGCGAGATCCCGAGAGACCTCAAGATGGCCACCATGAAACGGGATGTACCTCCCTTCTGATTCGGTCCGATATTTTCTGGGAACATTGGCCAGAGACGTAGGGCAGGAAAACTTACCTTTACTTATACGATTTCCACCCTTAGAATATTGTGCTTTAACGGATATAAAGACCACCCGGGGTTAGAAGAAGGGTCAATATAGTGCTACATGCAAGGAAAGTGATTTTGCTCAGAATGTCGCTTATGGACCTTTGGACTCGAGGCGCCTCTTAATATAATATACCTCCATGATATTTACGGTACGAAAACTTCCGCCTGTTACACGCGTGTGAGTTGTTTACAGGGAGAGGGAGGAGGGCTTACTGACTATTCCGCCGTCAGACCATTCCGACTAGAAGATCCCGCCCGCTTAGCTAGGTCCTTCCCGCCCGAATGTTGTAGGCGGGAAGAGCCAAACATCAATCCTTCCTTGGCTGATTCCGCCCTCGAAGATTAGACAGTCCCGCCCGTTTGTAAGGTTCGCGTATACCTTAAACTGTGCTTGCCTAAATGTGCAATGAAAAAGCCTGTAGCCTTGAAATTTGTGATTGTATTTAACCTTGTGTATATACTGTATATATGACGATCAGACTAAAACACGCCCATTAATAGGAAAAATCACAACCAATTAATTTGCCAATTGTCCATTTTCAGCCGATGGTGATTAGCATATTTCCCATGTTTATTGAAATCAGTTACTTTGCAAATAGAGTAGCGAATAATGGAGTGATCATGAAAACGTGACATTACCCCTAGAGGTTTATTTATTAGTGGCCCCTCCATCATTGACGAACATGCCTATTACATAAGGCATCCTCTTCAAACACTAATCCGCCGTAGTTTGAATCTACCGCGCAGAGCATTTAAAAAACTGAGGAGCCTTCATCATGAGCGCACGCGACCTCACTCATGGCTTCAGTCATTATGAATTGGGTTCTCACTACGAAAAAACTTCGTAAAAAATAAAAACAAAAAGAAAATAAGAATAACTATCTAATAAGCTTTCCATCATATCGTGGATGTACTTGTGTGGATCTTTGACCAGACGCTACTGCAGGCGTCATTCTTCCTTCTCTGCTCTGCGCTCAGCCTGCCCGGACCTGTCTACCCCCGCTCCGCGGGTTCCGCATTTGTTGCGTCCCTAGTGAGTTTTTTCTCATTTGTTTACTCCGGGATGTATCGAGTAAGGTTAGGATATGCGTAGCAGGAGTGTCCTGGGCTGGTTGCCCGCAGTGCAGTGTATTTTGGGTCGTATGTTTGGGGCATCTATTTCGGATGTACCCTCGTGGTCCTGTTGTGGACAGGTGAACTTTTTCACAGTTAGCTAGCTTTGTGATGCAGGCGGCTTTCATTACACGTTATTGCTTCCTTTTATCTTTCTGATGAGGTAGCGTATTTTTGCTGTCGTTCCCAGCGTATTTTTCTTCACTTAGTGAAGTTTTTTCTGGGTCCCGAGTCAGTTCTTCCCTTTGCCGGAAGTGTTTGCTACAGTGGTGTGTTGGCGGTGGTTCCTGTTGTGATATAATTCAGTGCTTTTTGTTTATATTCCGACATGTTACTGTTATCCGTCTGCCTAGGCCTAAGCCAGCCTCTCGTAGCTTTATCACATATACAAGTGTTATTGATTTATTTTCTAAATATGTACTACTGTGTCATGTGTATCCTGGTTTAGTTGTGTATTGGCTAATTCCACGGACTATTTATGTGTCCTGGGTTAGTTGTGTTTTGGCTAATTCCACGGACTATGTTGGGCCCGGCGTTAGTTGTGTTTTAGCTACGCCTCGGTCCGGTGTTGCGTTCAGATGGTATCTGGACGGGATGGGTTTTTTCCGGCGGGTTTTTCTCGGTTTCACCTTGATAATCCCGGCTGGTTGCCAAGTTTTGGCCACGCGTGGTTTAAAACAGGCTTGTTTCCCCGGCGAGTGGGTGTCTGTGGCTCCCCAGGTCTGCGTCTCTGGGGTGCCTGTTTCAGGCTCCTTCTGATTCCCGGCGGGTTGGCTGTACCCATCTAACAGTGTTCATACGGACACGTGTTGTTTGTAGTTTTTTCGGTTTTGCAAAGCCAATATAAAACTATGCTGTAGTTGTATTTCCTCCCCGGCGATCTGTTTCAAAGAAGTGGGGATAGGAACAATTGGGGTTAACTTTTAAACTTTAATTCACCCAGTGGGTGCAACCTGGAAGGGTGGGATGACCGAATTTGCAAAATTCAGTTTAGTTGACCAGACAATTGAGGGATGCTTTGTGTATCGCCTCCTTCAACATACGGCGCTTTAGGGCACAATTGGGGTTAACGTTTTTTTAAACTATTATTCACACCCGGCGGGTGCTTCTTGCACGGATGAGAATAACGAATTTACAATTCAGTTAGTTAACCAGACATTTGAGGGATACGTTTTGTATCGCCGCTTTCAACATACGGCGATCTAAAAAGATACTTCGGCAGAAGTTAGATCTCGTATATTTGTCAGGCTTCCCAGTTTTTTATCTACGAGATAATTCGGGGGCCGGCGTCTTTTTTACGTTTTTTTTTCCAAAATTTAATCTGGAAACAAACACCACCGGAAAGACTTAATCACTTATAAACGCCATGATGGTCTTTATATATTATGTCAGAGGGTATTCATAAATCTTTTGGACAAATTAAGATATTCTGAAATCCTTAGGAAACCCCACCGCGTAGCGAGCTGTGGTCGTTGAGTATTACGTCTCGTTACCCGGCGGGTTATTTAACACCTGTGTGCGAACATGAGTGGGTTAACCTTATGAGCATTAATTCCTGGAAATTTTATTTTTCCAGAGCTGGGTCCCGGCGGGTCTATGCAGAACCTGGAGTAAGTTTCCCTCCAGTCTCTGTCATGGCTACCTTTGCCCCGGTTTTTGCTTTATGCATTACGCCCTCCTGTTCAGGTATCCCTAATTTTGCGCACACCCTTTGTATAAAATGTGTTAAAATGTCTCGTTTGGTGGGGGTTACCTTTCCGGCGTTTTTCTCGTTGCTCCGAGAACACCGTTTTTGTTTACCGAGTTTTAGTCAGGATGGCTAAAATAGGTAAGTTACCCCGACGAGTTTGGTCGCTTGAGGGCTCATCAGAAACTGCGTTTTCTGTGGTCGAGCCTGGGATCAGGCTTCCTGTGTTATTCATTGCTTTATGCATTACGCCCTCCTGTTATGTCTCGTTTGGTGTGGGTTACCTTTCCGGCGTTTTTTCTCGTTGCTCCGAGAACACCGTTTTTGTTTACCGAGTTTTAGTCAGGATGGCTAAAATAGGTAAGTTACCCCGACGAGTTTGGTCGCTTGAGGGCTCATCAGAAACTGCGTTTTCTGTGGTCAAGCCTGGGATCAGGCTTCCTGTGTTATTCCCGGCGAGGGGGGCTCCACACAGTTATTTTGTTTGGTCTTTCCCTCCCGGCGACCTTTTTACAAAGAGGTCTGGGACAGGTATAAGTGGTTTGACATTGCATATAAAACCCAGCGGTTGTACCTTCGGGTGGTTATATTAACGGATTTGCGATTCGCGATAATTTGCCAAACAATTGATTGATACAATAGGGTATCACGGCCTTCAAGACGGCGATCTATGAGGGCTTCTGGCAGAAGCCGGATTAGAGATTAAGATAGGCTTAGACTTTTTATGGGATAAAAAGATGCCTGAATCTTACTAGTGTTTCAAGTGTAAAGGGATACTTGAAGGACTTCATCTTTAATAAAGATATGTTTCATCTTTATGAGGATTCAGAAGTTATGCTTAGTTCTTTCGAACAGGTAAAAGATATGCTGAAATCCTTAATAAACAATTGGAACAATGTTGTTTGTTTGTTTAGTCTTTCCCTCCCGGCGACCTTTTTACAAAAAAAGGTCTGGGGCAGGTACAATTGGTTTGACATTGCATATAAAACCCGGCGGTTATACCTTCGGGTGGTTATATTAACTGATTAGCAATTCGTGATCATTTGCCAAACAATTGATTGATACAATAGGGTATCACGGCCTTCAAGACGGCGATCTATGAGGGCTTCTGGGAGAAGCCGGATTAGAGATTAGGATAGGCTTAGACTTTTTATGGGATAAAAAGATGCCGGAATCTTACTAATGTTTCAAGTGTAAAGGGATACTTGAAAGACTTCATCTTTAATAAAGATATACTTCATCTTTATGAGGATTCAAAAGATATGCTTAAAATCTTCTGGACAGGTAAATATATCCTGAAATCTTTAATATGAAACTAAAGGAAAACGAAAAGTAGTGGTGGAGTGCTACGGTTCGTTGACCGGCGGTCTTGTGACACATATTTTGTACCATTTTTTGGGTGTAACCCTATGAGAATTAATCCCCGGAAAATTCTCTTTCCAGGGCGGAGTACCGGTGTTGCACCAGGTGACCAGGTAGTTCCCGGGGGCGGGGTAGTTTTTCCCCCGTCTCTGCCATGTCGGCACTTGAACCTCTCATTGCTGTATGTTCAACGCCGTTAAGATCAGGTATCCCTATATTATTTTTATTTGTTAATGAAATAATTTAATCACTGAATAATAATAACCATATATATTTTCTATGATTATATTAGGATAATATTGTGTTTATTTATAGTAATTATTTTAATACAATTAAATATAAATTAAATTAATTAGTATACTTTATGATTTTGCTCACCAGCTCTGCTTTCAATGTGTTAATGAGCTATGGGAGCTTTTAATTATCATAAACCTTTACAGGGCTCTCTTTCAGAGAGTATACCGAGCTCGCAAGCGAGGGACAGCCACAGCCAAGGTGTATGGCGATACTCACAGTCCTGGCAGGACAGAACACATCCCTTTGTGACTCAACTAGTGCTGACGTCCACGGGATGCCGATGTACCATCTTCTACCCCAGTTTTAACATGGCAACATGTGGAGGTCCCGGCTTCGGCGGGATCTTCCCATGATAAGCCCGACTTAACGGATGAAGAACAACAATCTCTGGTCTCTGAGATGGAGGTTGAAGAGTCCAGTCACCTTCTAGGCGACTCTCAGGGTATTGTCGAATCTCCACGGAGTTCGTCATCGGCTAGGTATGTACCGGCGGAAGAGATTGATGGACTACTATTGAATGCACTTAATAGGTTCTTTGGCCCTACGCCGGAAACTCCTTCTGATACGGGAGATCCCGCGATGTCGACGAATGTGCGACCTCTGGCTACATCCTTTGCTTTAGCTAAAATACCTAGCCATCCGCTTGTGTCAGACCCAATTTCCAATGTGCCAGGCACAACAGCTCTCACTATTTCCACTGTGCGAGTCATATCAGACATATCTCCCCCTCCTTTAGACAAGGCGCCAGTCAAAAAAACAGGAGCTATGCCTCTTTTTACGGGCCTGATGAGTCAGGGGTAGCAATGTTACGGAAATGTTTTGGATGTTCATATTAAGGACATTCCAAGTTATTATAACCATGACTTATTCTTACCACCAAATCCCTCCAGAACGCCATTCTTGGTTCTCTCTTCCGGTTTTTGGTGCCGGCGGAGTCCCCTCTGCTTGGCTGCCATTAGCACGCCTTCCCCAGCTTACCTAGACCGCGAGTTTAGGTTAAGAGGAAAAGCGTTTAAACTGTTTTCGCAATATATGGTTCCCAGCAAGTAACAAAGTCTCTGTTACGCTCTTCTCAGGCAATAGAAGCCGCGGAAGTCAGGAAAGCCATTGAACTTTCCCGGCGCTTGCTTCTCCAGACTTCCATCCAAGTCTTTAGGAGATATTCGGACGGCCTTATTAGAGGCAGTTCGAGCAAGGCAGGATCTGAGGATGTTCTTAGTGAAGAAACTTCCTGACCGTATTGCAAGCCAAGTAGTTCTGTCTCCAGTTCTAATTCCTTCTTTGATTTCACCAGCAGTTTGGAAGACTGTTTTCAATTTGGCACAAGCATTCAAGCAAGGTCCCCGCAAGCCCTGATGCCCTTGTTAGAACAAGGGATCAGGGTCTGGTGGTATCTGGGCGACTAACTGGTGGTGGCAGAAACAGAAAAGTTACGCATCAGTCATGTCTACGTTACGTTAAACCATCTCATATCTCTAGGATTCAAGGTCAACTTAGTAAAAGTCAAACCCTTGTTCCCCAACGAGTATTTCAGGGGATAGGGCTGGTCGAGGACACAGCTTCTCTCATTCTGAGTCAGAGTGTGGACACTCGAAACAGATTTCGCAAAAACTGTTTATGTTTCTCCACAGTCTGAATACGACACAGAAACTTTGGGAATCTCTAGTCGGTTCTCTCAACGGGGTTCAGCTAACTGTGAAGTTGGGCCGGTTGAAAGTCTAACGTTTAATCTTGGAGGGCAACAAATTTTTCCCACTATTACCGGCGGGGATAGTATGGCCTATCCCAACGTTATTACACAACTTACTAGCGGTTTGGGCGACGAGAGAAAGGTTGCACGCAGTCATGTCATGAACCTCTCCTCCGCCGTCGGTATGTGTGAACATGGATGCGTCAGGCACGATAGGTTGGGGCTTTTAGTCAAACCTCGGGCATCAGGGTCAAAGGTTTTGGTCCCATTTAGAAATCTTCCACATCAATGTCAAAGACTTACTAGTCCCCTTATCTGTCCTTCAGGCTCACGGCTCTGCTTTACGGGGCTAGTCGGTGGCCTTCAGAATGGACAATCTGAATGTGGTTCACTGTATTCAGAAACAAGGGTCAATAAGATCTCGGAAGTGGCTAAACGTGTCAGAAAAGATTTTTATACTAGCCAACAGGCTGAACATTCATCTTCACGTATCTTATCTCCCAGGCATTGCAAACGTCTGGGCAGACGCTCTGTCTCAGAGACAAAGCACTTCAGTGGAATGGGCGCTCTTGCGTGTGCGGAGCATGACCATCCACAAGTGGATTTGTTTGCGTCTGAGAAGACTTGCAAACTCCCACTGTACCTCACCCGCCGGACGATAACGCCGGCGGGCGGACCTGACGCTCTGATGACGGACGAGAACAGGTTGAGTTCCATTTATCTATTTTCCGCCGCCAGACGCGTCTCTAATGTGCCACGTAGTCAACAAACTACAGGATTAGCAAGGCGTAGTCTCGCTAATCGCGCCCCTGTGGCCGGTGCAGTTTGGTACCAGCATTTGTACACGTGGTGCCCGCACCCAGTGTCACTCCCGGTCGGGTTGTTCCACTTAGAACACAATTGGCAAACTAGAAACCTCGCGGACTTGTTCATTATGGACATTCAGGAGGCCAAGTGCCTAGCACCATATGGTAGCGACGTGACCAAGATATTCACGAATCAATATACCCAGTCTACAAAGCGACAGTTTCAATCGCATTGGCAAGCTTTTATGTCTTGGATTCTTAGAACAAACCAAACTGTGCCCTCGGTGGCGTTGGTTGTTAATTATTTAATGTATCTGTTCATGCAGAAACATTTATCTGAAATTGATTTATGAGGGCAGGTTTTAAACTCCGCCCACCTCCCCGTCAGCTCAGGCCTACATGGTCTCTGGACAAAGCATCGTAGTTATTCTCGTTCCCGTATTTACCAAAGACTGCAGATTTTACAAAAGGGCAGTATTCCTTATGGCTTTGGCTACCGGGAACAGAGTATCTGAGCTGGCGGCGATGAGCAACACACCTATTTGCCTCAGGTTTGATAGGCTTCATGAGTGTATTCACATTGCACCTTCCCCAGGATTCTTAGCCAAGAATGAGCACAGTGAACACGTGTTTTCAGAGTTCACGGTGCCGGCGTTAAAAAGGGGAAAGGTGCACCATCTTTTTTGCCCAGTGCAAGCTCTAACCAAATATTTAAGAGTGGCACCTCTAAATCACCAGGGTGCTTTATGGGTCGCAAGTCCGGGTGAACGCTTGATGGAGCGTACACTGGCTTCTCTCTTGGTCAAGGACTTTAAAGAGAAGAATCCCGGCGTTGTGGGTAAGACCCACGAGTTACGCAAGGGGACAGCCTCTTTACGTTTCCTTAATAATCTTTCGGTGGAAGTTATTAAGTCCACACAGTTGTGGGCCTCTAATCAGGATTTTTTTGACGCGATACCTTTCAGTAGCTCTGGACAAACCTTCCTTGCCATGTATAGCTTTACGGCAGAGGGTCTAGGTGGCCCTTTTAGTCACGTTTTGTTTAATTTCAAGAAAAAGGGGGAGGAGGGTGCAGTCAGTGTGACATAGGACACCCTAGACCCCTCCGGAGTATGTGTTCGGAACATACGAGCTGGGATACTGTTTATAGGCATTGTTTATAAAATTTCTCTGTAGTATTTATTGCAGGAAATTGTGCTAAAGGCCAATAGTAGTGTTACAACAATTCTTGTTGTAAGTAGCTTTGGCTGTGAAGCAATAGATTTTTGAGAAATCTCGGTAGTTGCAACTACGACTTTTACTTTTGAAGTAATTACTTCTCCATAAGTACACGAGTTCAGTACTTCTATGAATGTACAAGAATTAATTTATGTTTGGTTATATTTTTAGGAATATATCCACTAGTTAATGGGGTTTATATGTGCACATGTAAACTTATAAGTTTTTAGTTTTCACCACTTACTTTAAGTGGGGTGCCTTCTTAACTAGCAGATCTGTGTACAGAGTCTCAGAGTTAACCCTTTTTCAAGCAGGCTTCTTTGAAGCACGCTCCTGCTTGTACCCCTTTTTGAAGATTTAGGCTGTATAAAGTTTATGCACCCGAATATCTCTTTTTTACAAGAGTAAGAATACTATGTGGTTGTTTGATTATCTGCTTTTCTAGAGTTATGATATGATTACGAATGTCCCCCTCCAGTCTTAGAAATCAGGCATGTTCGTCAATGATGGAGGGGCCACTAATAAATTATAGGTTTGACTCCTGTAAGGAGATAAAGAAAACCTAATATTTAGTAGTGGCCCCGTAATCATTGACGACTGGGGCCCTCCCGACCATCCCCTTCACATTCGTTGATGTATTCAGGATTTTGGTTTACTTGATATGTCAGTGAAGGAAGAATGACGCCTGCAGTAGCGTCTGGTCAAAGATCCACACAAGTACATCCACGATATGATGGAAAGCTTATTAGATAGTTATTCTTATTTTCTTTTTCTTTTTATTTTTTACGAAGTTTTTTCGTAGTGAGAACCCAATTCATAATGACTGAAGCCATGAGTGAGGTCGCGTGCGCTCATGATGAAGGCTCCTCAGTTTTTTAAATGCTCTGCGTGGTAGATTCAAACTACGGCGGATTAGTGTTTGAAGAGGATGCCTTATGTAATAGGCATGTTCGTCAATGATTACGGGGCCACTACTAAATATTAGGTTTTCTTTATCTCCTTACAGGAGTCAAACCTATAATGTCACCTTTTTTATTAATTCCGGCTGTCATTAGACAATCTCATACAGCTTAGGAAGGATCTGTGATAGTTGAAATGCTTAAGACTGTCTCGAATAACCTTCCTAATCTGAATAAAATTGCCCCATAATCGACAAAATATATAATGCAATCACGAATTTTAAGGTTACAGGCTTTTGCATCGCACATTTAGGAAAGATCAGCTGAGGTTGTGTGAACCATACAAATGGGCGGTACGGTCTAATCTTGGAGGGCTGAATCAGCCAAGGAAAGATTGATTGGCTCTTCCCGCCCACAACATTCGGGCGGGATCTTCTAGTCGGAATGGTCTGAGGGCGGGAAAGACCTGCTCCCGGGAGGAGAGGGGTGAGGCGAGGTGAGGCACGGCCTCCTATATACAAGGCCTGTGTGATGGTCTCGTGACGTCAGCACTACGTCACCACACTTGGTCCATCGGTCTGTGACTGACCATCACCCCTTCCCTCACCACGGCAGTACCTACCTAGCCAGTCCTGAACACTCTGCGCGTGAGAAGGCAGCATGTCTGTGTTTGTTTTAATCAAAGAATTCACGGATATATTCATGAGTAACTCGATTCAGTGGTTCATATCACGATGCCAAATAAGTGTTGAGTGCTATTGTACAAAGGCAATTATGCCAGTGGCCGAAAAGTGTGTGTTTTTTCGTTCCCAACAAATGAAATATTGTCGAACGAGTGGTTTAGAGCTATAAAGAGAGACAATTTTACTCCCAATCACAACAGCAAAGTAAGTAGACCTACTTTATTATTATCGCCATTGTTAGTGTTGTTGTTCGATTACAGTGCAAGTATTTTATAGCGTAATGTAATACCATATAAACGAGAAATTAAGGAAACTGTAGCGAGCCCTAGCTCAAATATGGCGGGTCGGAGAAGTCAAGGTTAGATCTCGGTCAAGCTAATTTTACACGCCGAGAACACTATAATTCATAATATTACTGTCTATCACTCTAGAACTATCCAAAAGTTGCTTTAAAACCCCTTATTGGCGGCGCTCGACTTAAGTCGTGCACCAATTTGCAGCAAGTTAGGCAGTAGCTTTTAAAGGGTTAAAATCGAGTGTAAATGGCCGGGAGCGCAGCGGGCCAGACAGCCGACTCCCAGGGCTTACCGCCACCCATTAACTCATGTTCCCTGTGTTCTCGAGAGGCCGGCAGTGTAGCCAGTAGTGAGCATAGCTGGGAAAAATATACCACTATACGCTAAACTCCCATGTTCGTGGCACCACTGCAAGAGAACCACGAGTGCTACGTAGCTCGTTCTGGTCTCATTTTGAAGCTTTTAGCGCCTAGTTTTTTGCTGAATACATTTCTTTTCATGCAGATACTTGATTGATCATTCAGGAGGGCCTGAATATGCCCAAATGAGCCCAAAACACCCCGCTAGACAAGGGTTAAAGCTATTTTTTTCATATTTTTTATGTTACATATTGTGATATACGTAATTAACTCAAACTGAATTAGATAATTGGCAAAAATTAACATTATATGAAATAAAATAGTTACCCCTTACTTGATGCATTTTCCCTTATACTCTATCAAATAGTTCATTGGATACCTCATTTCTCCATATACAGTAGATTGTATCTGCATATATATATATATAGGCTATATTTACACCAACCAACTTCACATCTAAACTCAATTAATGAAATCAACAAATACATGTGACACTCACATTCCGCGCACTTATGCTTTACGCTATCAAGACAGTTATATATACAGTATAATACTATATATATATATATATATATATATATATATATAGAGAGAGAGAGAGAGAGAGAGACAGTATACCGTACTAGTCGAAACTTTTTGCAGTATTCCATTTATTTTGACAGTTTCTTTCACTTGAGATGGGTTTTAATATGCTGCAGCAGTAGGCTACTATATATTTCACTTGAGATGGGTTTTAATATGCTGCAGCAGTAGGCTACTATATATTTCACTTGAGATGGGTTTTTAATATGCTGCAGCAGTAGGCTACTATATATTTCACTTGAGATGGGTTTTAATATGCTGCAGCAGTAGGCTACTATATATTTCACTTGAGATGGGTTTTAATATGCTGCAGCAGTAGGCTACTATATATTTCACTTGAGATGGGTTTTAATATGCTGCAGCAGTAGGCTACTATATATTTCACTTGAGATGGGTTTTAATATGCTGCAGCAGTAGGCTACTATATATTTCACTTGAGATGGGTTTTAATACGCTGCAGCAGTAGGCTACTATATATTTCACTTGAGATGGGTTTTAATACGCTGCAGCAGTAGGCTACTATATATTTCATTCATGTTATATAATTGGCTAATAAAGCCAATATTTCTGGTTCCATTCACAAGCACTTATATTTATTATAGTTATATATTCGTTAAGGCCACACATACTGTATGTAAGCATATATTAACAGAACTTTTAACATGTAGGTCTATATAAGCATATAAGTTAATATATGGAGACATACTAAATATAATACGAATTTTCATAATTACTTAAGTGCATAGCATTGGTAACATGACGATAACGGTTTGCAGTAACTTCGGCCCTCATGCAACAGGGCCGAAGTTACTTCTACAAATTAATCCCAACACAATGGCACCATTTTTAACCATTTGTTTTGGCTACGATTTTATTCAGTTTAAAAAGGACCATGTTACTTACTATTTTGATAGATGTCTTGATTTAAACATTATTGGAAATACAAAAAATACATACCGGTACCTTCACTAAACTTTCACAATACCAACAGTACCTCGACTGAGTGAGAAGAAAATTAATAAATATTTTCAATTATCGATACAGTAGTCATACTAGGTTTGTTTCTTATCTTGGGTATTTATATATATTTATATTATGCTATAAATTCAAATAATCCTACTAATGTAATTAATAGTTACTATTACAATACCAACTGTTTATTTAAAATATGATAGTTCATGCTCACAAACAATCGGTCAGTATAAGTAACACATTCCACTCACCTGTTTACAGGTGTGAACTACACTTCTGTCCAGAGGATATAGAGAGAGAGACGTCATGCTTTGATGTGAGAACTGGGATCAAACTTACAGCCAAATTAAAAATTCCAAGGCTTCGTAAGGGAGCAGTCCCATCAAAGTTACCCAACTGTCCCTCCTATCTATCAAGAACACCTTCGTCGAGAGAATCACCAGCAGGAAGGAGATGTAGAAAGGAAGAGGTTGCAATCCAGACTGCTATTGCACAAAGTGTTGTTGAGGATTTACAACACAAACAACAGAAATTTGCAACACTGAATGAGCTGAGAGAGAAACTGGATTCTCTGGATACATTCTGGAAAGTAATTGAGCAAGAGGATTCAGTTTTGATTTGTCACATTATTCACAAACTACTCCCTAAAATTAACTTGTCTCTAGCTATTGATAATACCTGTGCAGTGAAAGTATTTGTCGATGATGTTGAGATGCACAAGCTAGGGAACTACCCCATTCCTTCTTGTATCAAGGATATGGATTCTCTCGAGGAGTTGTTAGGCAACCTTAAAAAGTGCGATACCGAGGAACGCACTTCTAGTCCTGGCAGGTTTATTTTTCTCTTGCAGCTTGCTATTTCTGTCTTGACACTTTTGCAAGAGGAGTCATCTAAGCACAAAAATACTCTGAGAGTAATATGCGAACAGATCCACTTAATGACCCTAAAAAAGATTGAATATTCACCAGAGTTCATGGTATTTTCATCCCTCATGTACAACTGCTCTCCCCAAGGATATAGACTATTAAGGAATATAGAATATTTAATTTTGCCTTGCTACTCAACAATTAGAAGACTAATATTATCCCAAAATATGAGCCCAGCAGCTGAACAGCATAATAGTAACTTTCTCTCCTACATTAAGAACAAGTTTAAATTGTTATCACCAAATGATCAAACAGTAACATTAATTACTTAATACAGCGACAATATAACATAGTCAGTTTAATGACATATCGAGGAGTAAGCATAGATATGAAGAGTGTAACAATGTAACATAGTCAGTTTAATGATATATCGAGGAGTAAGCATAAATATGAAGAGTGTAACAATGATAGTATATATCGAGGAGTAAGCATAAATATGAAGAGTGTAACAATGTTACATAGTCAGTTTAATGATATATCGAGGAGTAAGCATAGATATGAAGAGTGTAACAATGTAACATAGTCAGTTTAATGACATATCGAGGAGTAAGCATAAATATGAAGAGTGTAACAATGTTACATAGTCAGTTTAACCCTTCTTTAGCGGCCTATGCGGTTTATTTATATGTACCGCCCAGCGGGGTGTTTTTAGCCAAAATAGGGCTGTTTACGTGATCATTTTCATGCCTAAATAAGACCCAGAACGTAAAACAAGTATCTATCCCTGAAAGGGCATAAACAGAGCTTTCGAATGACACCATAACGATCCTTGTATGATGGATAGTTTTCTTGCAATAACCGTGCAACGCGAGTGCAAAAAGCATTGTAATTCGGTACTTTCCCCATATAATTCAGTATGTAGCGAGTGAGAGAGGGAGGAGGGAGCTGAGATTCGTGTCAGTAGGTTCGCCGCGGTGGTCTGGAGCAGTCATACGCTCGCTAGTCTCCTGCCACCACTTGTCTCTCTCTCTCAGCAACATTACGTGCTGAAATTGCCACTCGACCTATGTCGAGCGCCGCCACATAGTCCAGCTTTATTAAAAACGACTTATGTGGTGAGCCGCTTTTTAAGGGTTAATGATATATCGAGGAGTAAGCATAAATATGAAGAGTGTAACAATGTTACATAGTCAGTTTAATGATATATCGAGGAGTAAGCATAAATATGAAGAGTGTAAGTGGGAATATGTGGGAGTGTGAGCCCGCCACCCAGCGCGCGAGTGGCCTGGGCTTGTGACGTCACGGGCCAGCGCATAGGCCTTGTATATAGGAGGCCGTGGGTGAGGCCGTCTGGCAGTGATGAGTGAAGAGGTATTGTCACATCCTCGATCATCCATTTCCGCATCTATTTTTAGTGATTTTAACAATAGTTAAACTTACTGACAGTAGTTTATTCCACTGTAAATCATTCTACTATAACATGTGCTTATTATATATAGTATTTATATAACATGTGCTTATTATATATAGTATTTATATAACATGTGCTTATTATATATAGTATTTATATAACATGTGCTTATTATATATAGTATTTCTATAAGGATTAATTCTACTATAACATGTGCTTATTATATATAGTATTTCTATAAGGATTTGGTGCCTAGCAACTTAACATTCCTACTTTACAAGCAATTTCTGGATTCTCATACATTTATTTTTTCGCCATGTGTAATGATTATAGGATTATAGTTGATACATATATTAATTGTGTGTGCACAAATAGATATCTTACTACCAAAAAAAATACCATTTGTGAATAGAGTGTCTTTTAAAGGAAGCTGGTTATATTGTTGCGTTGCCAAGTAAATTACCACTTGTCCTAGGGTCCTACGGAAATGCGAACATTTTCCGACTGGTGGTCACCACAAGAAGCTTGTGCGTAGCGCTTCTAATTGCGAGATAGCTATCGCTCGCAATATATATATATATATATATATATATATATATATATATATATATATATATATTATATATATATATATATATATAAACACTTAGTGAGTGCACACATACAAGAAACAAAGTCCGAAACAGAAGGATTGAAGTGAAAATAAGAGAAAAAAAAAAAAACAGTGACTAAGAACATGACGCCAACAATGGACGGGGATCAAAACAAATCCGACCCAGAGTGCCCCGACTGCGGAATCAAGTTCGCAGGTGAAAAAAATGCAATCCAATGCGACTACTGCCGGGATTGGCTGCACTATTTCTGCACAGAACTCCCTGCCTATCAAATTCTCAACTATGCAAAAACGCCAAGGAAATTCATGTGCAAAACATGCTGCCTAACAAAGTTTGACACAAAAGGTGAGTGGGTGGCCGAGGCAGAAGCAGCCGTTCTCCAACACAAGGAACGAATAACCAATTCTGGAGCGATAAGTAAGGTAAGAAAAATCCATGTTCAGCTCCAGAGCAACAAAGCTGTCACCAACATGCCAGCTGACAATACTCCAACAACCAAGGAATTAACTGGGGACAATGACCTAGGCCAAGGCCTACCCAAAAGCCCAGAAGTAGCCGTAGGCAAGAGTGACGGTGACATCCCCCATACCAGTAACACAACAAACGTGGCTATAGGCCAAGATCTAGGTCTGGGGAACACACCAGGAAATATTAGCATCACAATGCCAGATGCCCATAGCCTCCCCCCCCGCAACACTAGCAGACACGGCAGAGCCTCCTCAAAATGCAGCAAGACAGGTGAGGTCGGGGACCCCAACGAGCACACACCCCACATGCAACGGATGCAGCCATAATGCTCCTACATACAGAAGAACAGGTGAGGTTAGTGATGTAAATACAAATTCATGGATACCTAGGCCCAGAGCTGAATACAGGGGCACCGATATTAGGAGGAAAAGCATGGAAGTATGCAATTTCTACCTAAGAAATGAATGCCGATATGGAGTAGTGGGCATGGGATGCAAACAAGACCACCCAAAAATATGTGCAAAATTCATGAAGCACGGGCGGGATGAAAGAATCGGTTGCAAGCGTGGATGGAAGTGCATCGACTACCACCCATATGTATGCAGAATCTCACTCAACAAAAGGGCATGTACTATGAGAGATTGCAATCTTCCACACATCAAGGGAACCAAAATACTGACGCCCAGAAACAACGTCAATAAACCAAGGGAACACGCTACAGGACACATTCAAAGGGAATTTGCTTACACACCAACACATGAGGAAAAATTAGAAAGCCAACGCAATGCCCTCAGAAGCTGGCCAACCATCCAGCAAACTCACAAGGTCAGACCAGCAGCGGTACACACGGCTATGCCCGACCAAGGTGCTTTTTTAGAGGTAGTAATGGGACGTCTTCTGGAAGTGGAAAAAAGGGTCTCAAGTGATAATGGAGAGATTCCTAGCCCAAACCGAGGGGCCAGACATGAACCACAGAGGAAGGTGCAACTACCACTAACTAGTTTTTTTGTGGGCAACATCAGAGGACTTTACCCACGAAACAATCAATGTAAAGTCCCTATGTTGGAAGAAATTGCAGAGGAAGACAACTCAATTTTTCTAGCCCTCACAGAAACACACCTGAACGAAAACATTTTGGATGCAGAGATCAATATCCATAATTTCACTCTATTCAGAGCCGACAGAGAGGACAGAAGCAACGGAGGAGTAGCACTCTACCTAAGGGAGGATATGGCTGCAAATACCGAAACTTTAGTTGCATTCTCAAACGGCACAACAGAGCTACTAGCAGTACACATAAGACAAACCGACATGCTCATCATAATTTTGTACCGACCTCCAAACACCACAGGGGAAATTTTCAAGGAGGTCACAGAGAAGATACAATCACTCCTACAAAATCTTCCAACTCCCGCTACAGATGTCATCATCACAGGAGATTTCAACCTGCCCATCATCAATTGGGCAACCATGAAAATAGATGGAGGAACCAGGGATGAAAAACAGCAAGCCAAGGAGCTAATGACTATCATGGACATGGCTATTTGGCTTGATTCCTGTTGACATCTTCTTGGTGGTGTGGCGGCTGGTGTGGGGGTTCTAACTTTGATGAGGCTGTGGTCGGACATTATAGTTTTTACAGTTTCGTACGAGTGTACCAGGTCGAAGTTGTTGCCAAATAGTAAGTCCAGTGTGTTGTTGCCTCTTGTAGGTTCCTCGATGTATTGCTTCATGTATACATGAAGCAATACATCGAGGAACCTACAAGAGGCAACAACACACTGGACTTACTATTTGGCAACAACTTCGACCTGGTACACTCGTACGAAACTGTAAAAACTATAATGTCCGACCACAGCCTCATCAAAGTTAGAACCCCCACACCAGCCGCCACACCACCAAGAAGATGTCAACAGGAATCAAGCCAAATACCCTGCACCTCTCTGAAAAAACTCAACTTCTACAGCAAAGATATAGACTGGGACAGACTGAGAGCAGAACTGCCAGGAACGGATTGGAGGGCACTATTCGAAGATAAAAACGTCGACGAAACTCTCAGTATCCTCCAGAAACAATGCCTGGAGACCTGTAAAAACACCATACCACCCAAATCAAGCAGGAAGCAGATCAAGCAGATTCCCAGAGATAGAAAAATACTAATGAAGAAAAGGACGTACTTGAGAGCCAAGCATAGGAAGACCAGCTATGCGCACAATATCACCAAACTACAAGAAGAGCTCAATGAAGTTGAACGTAAACTCATCCAGTCACACCAAGAGCAAAGAACACGCGAAGAACTCCAAGCAGTTGCAAACATACGAGTAAATAGCAAATTCTTCTATGCATACGCAAAAAGGAGACTCAGGAACACCTCAACAATAGGACCACTTGCAAAACCTACGGGCGAACTTGAGAGTGACCCAACCGAAATGGCCAAGATACTCAAACAGCAGTATGAAAGTGTCTTCAGCCCGCCAAATGAAGACAAGAAAATCGAGAATGCAACGACTTTCTTTGGCAACGCTCCAGGGACACCACATCAACTCTCCTCAGTAACAGTATCAACAGAGGACATAATAGCAGCCATCGACAAGATTGGACCAAACTCTGCGGCAGGACCAGACGGCTTTCATGCCCAACTGCTAAAAAACTGCAAACATCAGCTAGCCCTGCCTCTAAAACTGCTGTGGAGCAAGTCCCTCCAAACTGGATATGTACCACAATCCCTAAAAGAAGGTAATGTCACACCAATACACAAAGGGGGTAGTAAAGGCATAGCCAAAAATTACAGACCAGTGGTGCTGACGTCACATCTTATTCAAATCATAGAAAGAACAATACGAGCTAAGATGGTCAGCTTCCTGGAAGATAACGAGGCGTTCAACGAGGGGCAACATGGCTTTAGAAAAGGCCGCTCCTGCCTCTCCCAACTACTATCACACTACGACAAAATCCTACAGGATATTCAAGACGGAGAAAATGTAGACGTCATATATCTAGATTTCGCCAAAGCTTTTGACAAGGTGGACCATGGGATCCTTCTACATAAACTCAAATCACTGGGAATAGGGGGAGACCTTGGAAGATGGCTCCACAGCTTCATCACCAACAGAAAACAAAGAGTCACGGTTCAAGGAAGCCTATCAGAAGCAGGTGGGGTCATCAGCGGAGTACCACAAGGATCAGTACTGGGACCTCTCCTATTCCTCATCATGATAGGAGACATCGACAGGGACCTGGAACACTCAACAGCCACATCGTTTGAAGACGACACCAGACTCATGAAGAAAATCACCTCACAACATGATGCTCAGCTACTACAACAAGACTTGGACAAAATCCTGAAGTGGGCAGAAGAAAACAACATGGCCCTAAACGGAGACAAGTTCGAGCTTCTAAGGTACGGGAACAAGAGAGCACTACAAAACGACACCAACTACAAAAGTGGACAGCAAGAAATTACCGCCAAGGACACAGTGAAGGACTTGGGAGTAAATATGAGCAGTGACGCCACTTTTTCCCAGCATATTACCAAAGCCACAACAACAGCAAAACAAATAGCAGGCTGGATCCTGAGAACCTTCCACACAAGAAATGAGAGGTGTATGCTAACACTGTGGAAGTCACTGGTCCTACCATGACTGGAGTACTGCTCCCAGCTCGGGTCTCCCCAAAAAGTAGGAGAAATAACAGAAATTGAAGCCACCCAGAGGACATTCACCAGTAAAATCCATGGGTTTCAACACTTTAACTACTGGGAGAGACTCAAGGAGCTGCAGCTGTACTCACTTCAAAGACGTAGGGAGAGATACATCATCATCTACATCTGGAAGATTTTGGAAAAAAATGTACCAAATCCAAACATCCAAGAGACTCAGCACCAAAGGCGAGGGAGGCTGTGCTATGTGAGGACTACGCCGGGATCAACACAAAAAATCAAATCCCTGATCCATCACAGCTTTACATACAATGGAACCAGACTGTTCAACTGTATACCAGCCCCTCTCATAAACATGACCGGGGTGTCTCCAGACACCTTCAAGAAACACTTGGACATGTGGCTGGCCAAAATACCGGACCGGCCACCAGCACCAGGATACCCCAGCACCAACTCCAACCGACTTCTGGAATGGAGAGTGGAAGAAAGGGAGCTGCCTGGTCGCAGTGGAGCCCCAGCTCAACTGTGTCACTAACGGACGGAATACAACTAAGTGTAAGTGTAACTAAGTGTAAGTGTATATATATATATATATATATATATATATATATATATATATATATATACTGTATATTGAAATACCCCAGGAACGAAAATTCTGGGAGCGAAATCCCCACCCCAACGAGATCCCCGGTCCCATTCCCATCCCCGATTTGGTCTCTCTCTCTTCCACCTCATTCCACATGTTATACGTATCTCCAATTACAGTCTTCTAATATACAAACTACAATACTTTACTCACTGACATTCTTGATGTACCACCTAAGTATGTATTTAATTATGTAACCACCATACAGGCTATAATACTTTCATTGTGTAGGTTCGAGGCGATCTAAAGACACCTTAGCTTCCATTTCACACCAAATCAGATCGTGATTACGTCAGCCCTGTATTTAGTTATATAACAATCATAGTCCCCCAATTCTAGCAATTATATGTCCCTCCCGTGTTTGTCCACTAACTATATTGTTCTATACAACTCCATTATATGTCCCTAACCTCCCGTTGTTTTGTCCACTAACTATATATGTTCCCCACCTTCCTAATACAACCTGCCATTATATGTCCCTAACCTCCCGTTGTTTTGTCCACTAACTATATATGTTCCCCACCTTCCTAATACAACCTGCCATTATATGTCCCTAACCTCCCGTTGTTTTGTCCACTAACTATATATGTTCCCCACCTTCCTAATACAACCTGCCATTTCACTATACAAAATACCTAAGAGTAATTCCGAGATTTAATTATGCAATTACACTAGACAGCCCCATAACTCACTGAGATCCACATTGCTATTTTATTGATGTACCAACTCCCTAATGTTAACATAATTTAGGGAACTTGTAGAAAGGGAAGGCACCTATCTTCGTTCCCCCATTTTTAGCAGTTAGCAATACATAACCTCACTTGCATCATTAATCTGTCAATTTGTGCCCCTTGCCAGTTCTTGTATTGATTTATGCCTGTTGATTTAGATCAGTTAATTACGAGTTATGTAACAACCTTTAACCACGACTCTATACACCTGATAACCCTATGCCAGTTGTTGTATTGATTTAGGCCTGTTAATTCGGATAAGCTCACTATGACCAATCTGCATACGATTATCAAGAGAAATGCAGGAAAGCTACCTAGTATCTCTCTCTCCATTACGAGTATAGATAGATGTCAGTACCCCATGCTCAGCTGTCCCCTTTTTAGTAACTAAGTATATATACTGTATAATATGAACCCGAATTTTGCCCGACCGAGATTAATACGACAAAGCGGCACTGTCCTTTTGTCGGTTGTGTCACGTGCATAAACACCAGGTTCCATCATCCTATTATGACGACGGCTCTAATACCGTCATTCATGTATGCATTCATTCTTAGGATAATTATCTCTTATCCTCCATTGTGTTCCCTTCTTCCATCTCTTTCCACGCCTATTATACGTCTTTGGTCAATCACCTCTTCTAGTATACAGCCCATACTACTCCACTTTACTTCGTGATCCCATGGCCAGTCGAAACATTTTGAGTCACCCTGTCACTTTCTCCTTCACGCGCCGCTGCACACACCACACTACCTGTTTTATCGTAGGGCACTGCCACCCCTATGTCCCGTGCATTAAGGGTCACTGTCAAAGTTTACGAGCACCGCAGCGACCTAGCCTTGCCTCACAGCCCTTCCAATTCACAACCCTCCCCCTGTAAAGACGCCATAAGAACGTTATAACATGCCGACTCAGTTCGTTCACTAACCCCAACAAATGGAAGGTAAAGATCTATCCTTGTACCCCCCTTAACTATCCTCTAACTCCCTAGCCCAACTCACAACCTGAACCAGAGCAATAGCCGGCGCGAGGCTAGGGTGACCACCTCTCGCCCCCCCTTAAAAATGTAGTTTTCCCACTAACTTGCACTTTCACAAAACAACTATTCTTAACACCCACGAGTGATCCTCATACATGAAAACTAGATGTAGTGATCAACCCTAACTAGGAATATACCTCCTGACAACCTGAACTCATATCTCAACCCAATTAACGTAAGAACTCTCTATAACCATATTCAGGGAGCGGCATCCCCCCCCCCCCCCCCGACCCCACGGGGACCCCACCGACCCCCGCGGAGATTTACCATAACCCGCGCAAGCCAGCAATTTCTTGCTAGACAACAGGTGAGTTTCCAACAGTTTATGACCTAAAAATCTAGATACCTATCCAAATACCATTCTACCCCATCCTGAACTAAACCCAAAATCCCCCTTAACCCATCCTAGATTCCGAATAGCATGTCAGTTAGACCAGAGAAGGATACTTATGTGAATTAAGAAATAATGCTTTCCTGCCTGGGCCCATATAGCCCCAAACAAAGTAGTAACCTCCTCTTGAACAAATCTTGCCCTAATCGACTCTAATAGTGACTTGCACTAGAGTAAAGATATCCACAATAACCAATCATATTGCAGACTACCTATTGCCGAGATGAAGACCCCTCACTACCCGCCTAAGTTAACCAGAATAAATTAACTCCTTCACAACCCAGACATCCAATACTTCTAGAATATTCCTGAGGCTCCCTTGACCAAGCCTATTAATATGCCACAGAGGCAATATTCGCCAGTTGAATATTAGAGCTCAAAGCAACGGTTGGCCGCACCGTGTTGGCGTCTAGTACACCCCCCCCCCCCCCCCCCTCAAGATTCACGATAATTTTGACGTTCCGTAATCTGTGCAACTCTGTGAGGAAGTGAATTAACCCTTTATTGCGATCGGGACTACCGGCAGTAATATTATATTGGTAGACAACAAATTCACCAATTATTGATTGTTTCATAAACTTCTTGTAGTGCACCCTCTGCTACTTGAGTTTACGAACGATCATAACTCATAACTGGTCTAAGGCAGAAAGATCTTGTTATGTTGGAAGGGATTATGCGAGAAACTCTTGATTGAGGACTCTGCAAGAATAACTCCTTGGCAACAATTGACTGTAGGCCCCATCAGCATTTGTTGACAAAAAGGTGCAAAACCGCCCGCACCTCTTATAAGGACCAGAGATAGTTAAGCAGTCGCTTTTCTCGACTGTCTTACGTTAATCCGATACGTTTGTTAGTCCGGTTGAGCCTGAGACAGCGTTATTTAAGGTCCCCAGCAAGGGTAACATATCGGAGCGTCATCACCGGTTACGCAAGAAACCCATCTGTAAACCTTCTCTACACTACCGGACAGCTTGGACGGCCCCAGAGCTACTGTTAACCCCCAACCTCACTAACGCAAGATAACCAGGAAAACTCCATCACAGTGTTACTTCACAAAGTACCAGTGTTACGGTGCCATTAACTCAACCATCCAGTGTATTCGATTATGTCTCAATTTTTTCTGATGTTACGAAGCAAGTGATTATTATGCTAGTATGTATTAATATATATCAGTGAAATTTAGCTTAGGCGAACTGACTCCCGTAATTATTCTTGCCATCAGGTTTAACCTCGCCAAAGAAATAAGTCCGAATCAATTGGACTACGGCTCGAGCGAAAGCAATTCTGAAATAAGTGATTGTGATTCTCCACCAGAAACCTGATTCGCCCATCACTGATATTTTCGGTCTGAAGTATTACCTAGACAAGTGAACATACTAGACCAGTGCAACTAGCTACAGTTATCCCTTTACGATAATTCTTGGGCAATAACCATATTACTTCTGAGAAAAAGCTAAGCAAATTAGTAAGGCAAGAACGTCCCTGAGTGAATCCATGCTGAGAAGAATTTATTAAGTTAAATTTTTCTAAGTGGCTTCTAATTTTCCTAGCAATAATAGACTCTAGCAACTTTCCTATGATTGATGTGAGACTAATGGGACGGTAATTGGATGCTATCGACATTTATCACCTTTTTTGAAGATCGGAACTACATTTGCAAGCTTCCAAGCTTCTGGAACTAAACCTGTTTCTAATGACTTGTTAAATAAAAATGCTAATGGGCTACTTAACTCATCTCTGCATTCTTTTAATACTCTAGCATATACCTCGTCAGGACCAGGCGATTTTTGAGGTTTCAGTCTGTCAATTTCCTTAAGCACATCATTTCTACTTATACTAACTGTACTTAACATATGTTCTATACTATCACTATATACCATATTGACTGCTGGAATCTGTGCCAAATTTTCATTAATGAAAACGGAAAGAAACTGACTATTTAATGTACTGCACATTTCTAAATCATTTTCTGTTATTTCTCCTATTGAAGTTTTTAGGGGGCCTATTACATCTCTAACTTTAGATTTATATAGTTGGTAAAAAGCTTTAGGGTTATTTTTTGAGTCACTGGCTATCCTTATTTCATAATTTCTTTTTGATTTCCTGATTTCCTTTTTGAACTGTCTTGATAGAGTCTGATAGTATATATGTAGATGATTTTCGCCTTTCTTTATTTTTCTATATATTCCTTTCTTTTTTCCTATAAGATCTATTAGCTTATTAGTCATCCATTTTGGTTGGTTCTGCGTCGATCTAAATCTTCTTTTAGGGATATATTTATTTTGAGCATTGTGGAGTGAAGCAATAAACTGGTTATATGTAGGTGGCAAGTTTAACTCTGGCATATCCTGACTTAATTGCTTAACAATAGGGTCCACCCCTAAGTCTCTTCTTAGCCCACCATAATCGGCTTTTCTGAAATCTGGGATAAGTGTCGTATTCTCTTTAGCATTCCCTGTCCATTGTATATTAAAATAAATAGATTTATGATCGCTATTTCATAGGTGGTCACCAATCTCTACATTATTTATCATATGTTCATTGTTACTGAAAACTAAATCAAGAATATTAATACCTCTAGTCGGCGTATCTATGAATTGAAATAAAAAACTATCTTGTACTACCTCAATAAACTCTACTGAATCGGAGTCGCCTATTTGGTGCTGCCAATCAATGTTCGGAAAATTAAAATCCCCCATAATGCACACATTGCTAAACCTTGATGCTATTTTAATTTCCTCCCATAACGATGTTCCGCCATTTCTACTCATATTAGGCGGTCTATATATAACTCCAATAACTATGGTCTCACTACCTTCGTTAACCTCTACCCAAACACTTTCATTATCATTATTTAGTCTAGTACCTGATTTAATACAGCTTTTTAATGTACTCCTGACAAACACTGCTATACCCTCGCCCCTCCTACTTGTTCGGTCATATTTAAACAAACTATATCCTGGAATATCAAATTCTGCTAAAAAATGCCTAGATTCTGTATTAATCCACGTTTCAGTTAGCGCTATTATGTCTATATTTTCTGTGCTAACGAGTACTCTAAGTTCGTTCATTTTGTTACATAAACTCCTACAATTTGTATAATATACCCTCAACCTATTACTTTTATTTGCAACTAATTTTCTATTGTGTTTAGCTAACTTATTATTTCCTGTTGAACTACTAGCTCTAGACGGAAATTCTACTCTATCAGTATTCTCATCTTTACAATCAGTTACATGTGTAGTGTTATCGATACTACTATTACACATCACTATATCCGCACTATCTTGACTGATTATTTCTATTTTACTCACTGGTTTGTCACATGAAGTACCTGCTCCATATGGAGACAGCATTTTACTTACACACCCACGTTTTTTTAACGAAACCCCGCAACAATCTTGTCCAGTGAGCTGGCTAAGGTCGAAACTCCTAGTCGAGAAAGATGTACTCCATCCTGGGCATACAGTTCATCCTTACCATAGAAGTGGGTCCAGTTATCTAGGAATGGTATTGACTTTGCCTTGCAATACTTCTCCAGCCGG
The DNA here is from genome assembly GCA_032716605.1 of Paralithodes platypus. Classification (NCBI taxonomy): domain Eukaryota; kingdom Metazoa; phylum Arthropoda; class Malacostraca; order Decapoda; family Lithodidae; genus Paralithodes; species Paralithodes platypus. Next base: position 24,129,709 of record CM064540.1, read on the forward strand.
CTATTTACACCAATAGCCCTGGAGGACCATTCCTTCCGTACCCCTCTTCTTGGCAGGATACTGTGTACCACAGGAAATCCACCCTTCTCCTTGATCCTCTCCAGCATTTCCTGGTACTTGGTCAGCAACTCCTCAGTCCTGCATCTCCATATGTCATTGGACCCCGCATTGATGAAGATGATGGGTCCTCCCCACCCACTTCTAGGACACCATCCATCTTCTCTGCCACCCTCCCGACTCCGGCTCCAGGTAGGCAGACAACTTTACTAACATGAGTGTTAGTAGCCCTGTCAAGGTACCTAACCATTGAATCACCAACAATGAACTTAGCTTTTTTCCGTTGTCGGCGTGTAGCAGGAGTTGTAGCAGCAGTTGTTGCAGCAACAGCAGCAGACTCCCCCCCCCTCCCCTCTCACTGCCTCGATGATCGCCACTACCTCGCCATTACTCTCATCAGCCAAGGTGCTGAAGTTGTTGTGGGTCTTGAGTGGCTGCCTTTTCAGCTTGCAGGCTGTTGCACTTGTTGACACCACTTTCCAAGGGGCTTCACGATCCCTGGGAACACTTCCGGTAGCCTCACACTTCTTCTCCGCCATAGCTAGTCTCAAGTCCAAATTTTCATCTTTGAGACACTGAATCTCCTGCTCCACACTCTCCAGTCTTTCTTGCAAAGCAAGACAAAGCTGGAGAGTATGGGAGGAGACAGCAGACTCATCAACAACAGCCATCACTAAGAAAGTTCACTAGGACCTCACTAAGGGTAAACAGGTGCACTAGCGGTCACTGGGGACGTCCACACTGGTCAAGGGTCAGAGGGCAACTGTGAATATACATATACATGCATATAATTATATATATACACATATACTGTATATACATACACACATACAGTACACATACATATACACATATACATACACACACATACAATACATACACATACATACATAATACATATATATATACACATACCTACATATACATACATACATATACACACATATACAGTATATATGCATACATACACAAATACCTATACATACACACACATATACATATACATATATACAAACTATCGAATTTCTCCTGCCTTTGATTTTAGAGCTATATTAGCGGAGTAAACAGACCATTTCACAAACCCTCTCTGTGGTTGGTTACGTCTTTTTGGGTGATATAAGCAGCTTCTAACGCTTTTCTCATCCGTTTATCTAACCCTATCCTTAGTTCTTTTGTTGCTCCCCATTTAGGTAGATGATTTTTATTGTCAATGTCCTCACACCTCGCTACCGCCAGACGCTGCAGACGCTCTGTCAACGCTCTCACGATATCGATCATAATTTGAGTATTAACTACTCATCCTCTTCATTCTTGTGCATGAAAGGTGGTTAAGAGCACGTTTAACCATCCTGTAGCTTAGTAAGTAACACTGCACGATATTTCGCTGTGTATTGACTGATAAACTTTGTGTTTATCACAAGACTCCTGCTCGGACAGGGCACCACTAGCGCCATCTGTTGTTCTTTGTTTGTTTTGTTTTGTAAACAAACGCTCTCTTCTTATTTGATATAAAATCGTAGCCCCTAATTTTACCCATTACCTACTGTAGTAAGTATCAATTTAACTGCCTTGCATGTAAGTAAAGCTTTGCATATTAATTTGCTAATAAACAATAATGTGTACTAACTACCCTGCCTACAGGAACAAACGCCGACGCCATTTTGTAAACAAACTTTTTTTGGGGGTTTATACATATATATTAAATTCCAGCCAATTTTGTAGTAAATTTAAGTGCATTCATTTATCTTTTTCCCCTAGATATATTCTTGACTTTTTCTCCTCAGACTGATTTTACTTTAAGCTAAGGGTGGTATTTGTACAAACTAACCTAGCCTAACCCAACCTGCCAAGCTTTTAACCTAATCCAAACCTAGCCTAGCCTATAGCCAGCCAATCTGTTGTTCTTATTAACTCTAGTAGATAATTATTGTATTTAGTATCCTACTGTAGCTCTATATATCTGTAATTTTAGTTGTTGCTTGCACGATCTTGTAGTAACCTTTGACTGATACACTTTTTTTGTTTTATCTAAAAAGAGTAGGCTACTGCTTTACTAGGCTACAGTGACACCAGGGCCATCTGTTGATGCAGTATATTAACCTGTTGTGTGCAGTCACACTTTATTTTTATATAATCTCTATTTGGTGAATTGTATATTTAGTTACATATTCTGTTATATATATATATTTGTTTAAGGTTAGGTTATCACACCTGGTAGACTATTTCTGCGTATTTCAATTTTATTATTTTCGGTTAGGCTATTCAACGCTGGTAGCCTATTTGTGCGTATTTCAATTTTTGTTAAACTTTTGGTTAGGCTATCGCCCCTGGAAGCCTAATTCTGCGTATCTCAAATGTTTTGTTTTCGGTTAGGCTATCACCCCTGATAACCTATTGTTGTGTATTTCAACATATTTTCTTTCGGTTGAAGTGCTTGAAGTGTTTCTAAAGTGAGTGAAGTGTTTTAAAGTGAGTTAAGTGTTTTAAAGTGAGTTAAGTGTTTTAAAGTGAGTTAAGTGTTTTAAAGTGAGTGAAGTGATCTGAAGAAACTGACTGTTACCATGCCTCGCACTTGTACTAACTGCGCCGGTAGGTTTGGTGAGTCCATGTTTGCTACTGTCAATCTTCAAGTCTGCCGTCTCTGCCAGCAACGAGAGAATTTGACAGTGAAATTAGATGAAGCCTACAACAAGATCAACGTCCTCACCATGAAGCTGGAATCACTCCAAGAGTTTGTAACACTCAACGTTGGAGTACCACAAACTTCAATTGTCACCGCAACTCCAGCAGCCACCAACGCCCCAACGTCAACTGCCAACAATTCAACGCCTGCAGTAGCCATTTCAGCTGATGTTTCCGATACTCAGGAAACAAATAGTGACTCTCTTCCCCCTCAAGACAACTTCCGTGTCGTGAGGAACAACGTTTGCCCCAAGACCAGGGAACCCATACCGATTACCGAGTGTCAAAACCGATTCCAGATACTCACAGACTCAGATGACAAAGCGGAAATAGAAGAAGTCCGGCTCGTGGGAGACTCGATGATACGTGGTCAGCTCACAGAGTTTTGCGCCAGAGCACCTAAGACCAGGAAGCGTTTTTGTATCCCTGGTGGTGGTGTGGACGACGTAGTTGCTGCAGTTGACGAAGTATCTAAGCTGGCCCCTGCTAATACAATGTACGTCATCCACGTTGGATCCAACGATGTACAGCGAACCCGGTCGGAAGATTTGCTTTTAAAGTACCACCAGCTGATCAAGTCGTTTAAGGAGACGTCATCAAGGACCATCGTCTCAGGAATCGTCCCCCGGCTTGGTGTAGAGAGCCGATTTTACAACATAGCCACCAGCACAAATCTTTGTCTAGCAAACCTCTGCAGGAAGGAAAACGTGGGATTCGTCGACACCTGGGACAATTTCTACTACGATGACTATTTGTTCTCGGACGATGGAGTTCATCTGAACCAGGTGGGAGCAGCACGTTTTGGGCGTCTTCTCAACGATGCGGTGAAGGATTTTCGGAGAAGAAATCGACTCAGCACAGGACAACCAGGAAGGAGGACCGAAGACAGCGAGGGCGGCAACCTGCGAAGGAATTAAATGCTAATCAGTCAAGAACCGCGAATTTGGATAAAGCTCCACCAACACAACCCAAATTCAAAACCGCCAGGGATTACGACCGAGGACCGATGACAGCCATGAATGTAAATGTAGATCCGACCAGAACCAAATATTTGATTAAAGAACGTTCTGTGAGTTCTAAAATCGCAACTTTAAAGGTTTTCTATGCAAACGCTCGTAGCATACGCAATAAATTTTCAGATTTAGAGGAACTAGTGTTTACTGAAAATTATGATGTGATTGGTATAACAGAATCTTGGCTCAATACAGAAGATAGAGACTTTTTAGCAGAGTATTCACTTCCCGGTTATGTAATGTTTGAGAAAAGCCGAATAAATAAAAATGGAGGTGGCGTTTTATTTTATATCAAAGAAAGTCTTAACCCGACCCTCTTGTCAAAACCTCAAATTGTGAACGTCGACACATCTTTTGTGCTAATAACGAATAATAAAGGGACAAAAATAATACTTGCATTAATATACAGACCTCCAGCTCAATCAGTGCAAACTGACCGAGAAATTTATGAACAAATTGCAGATGTAAGTAACTCACAAGATACCGTATTTTTTGGCGACTTTAATTTACCTGTGACCAAGTGGGGCGATAATCTTACTTCACACTCCGGACATAACTTGTATACGAACTTGCAAGAGAGTTCGCTTTATCAATTTGTTCGAACACCGACCCGTGGTAATAACGTTCTTGACATTGTACTTGCAACAAAAGAAGAATTAATAGAGAATTTGAATGTTGGTGATGAATTCAGTAACAGCGACCATCGTACGATAACTTTCACTTTAAAGTTTACTAGTAACGAACCAAATAGTAGCATCGAAAAAGTCCCTAATTTCAAGAAAGCAAACTTTCATAAACTTAGATCTATGTTTAAAGAAACTGACTGGAGCTTTTTAATTAACAATAACGACAAAAATACATCTTGGTAAGTTATTCGAAACCACTTACCTAAAAGCAGTGCAAGACTGCATACCATCGAAAATACGGCGTCCAGGCCATAATAATAAGCCCAAATGGTGGAATAAAGATATTTCAAACTGCCTGCTTGCTAAAAAATTTGCTAATGATAGATTAAAATCCTCACAAAATGACGAAGAACGGGTGAAATTTGTAGAGCTACGACGCAAAGCCAAAAAGTTAATTAAGCAAAGTAAAAAGACCCTAGAGTTACATATTGCGAATCAAAGTAAAACAAACCCGAAAGAATTCGATAGTTATATCAGAAACAAAAAAGTAGTTACTTCAACTGTTGGACCGTTAGTCGATGAAAATGGAGAATACACCAAAGACGAAGTACAAATGAGTAATGCCCTCAATACCTTCTTTGCATCAGTTTTTACAACAGAAGACCTCAGTGATATCCCTACACCATCGCCGATTCAGATTGATAACTCAGATGTTCTAAGCAATATCACCGTTACAGAGAGAGAAGTATTGAATTGTTTAGATAAATTCAAGGTAAATAAAACGCCTGGACCTGATACAATCTCGCCTAGAGTTGTAAAGGAAGCTAAGGATGAGCTCTCCAAACCACTGACATTACTATTCAATAAATCCTTGCAGTCTGGAACTATGCCTGATCAGTGGAAGATAGCCAATGTAACACCGATATTCAAAAAAGGCAGCAAATCCCTACCCAGTAACTATCGTCCAATTAGCTTAACCTCAGTTGTATGTAAAATGCTAGAAACGGTCATAAGAGACAGACTCGTAAATCACTTAGAGGAAAATAACATACTTAAAGATACTCAACACGGCTTTCGTAAAAAACGTTCCTGTTTAACAAACCTCTTAGACTTCTTCCACGATATCCTCAACCTCTACGATGAGAGTAAAGCTGTAGATATTATATACCTTGATTTTCAAAAGGCCTTTGACAAAGTTCCCCACAAACGTTTACTGCTAAAACTAAAAGCGCATGGAATACAAGACGGTGTGTTGAAATGGATAGAAAATTGGCTCAGCGACAGAAAGCAAAGAGTAGTCATAAACGGTAAGGCATCTAAATGGACCAATGTAAGTAGCGGGCTACCCCAGGGATCGGTACTAGGACCAATTCTCTTTCTAATTTACATCAACGACATAGATTAGGGTCTCACCTGTACAATCTCAAAATTTGCTGACGATACAAAAATTGCAAATAGCGTACTCTCAAAAGAACAAGTTGACGATATGCAACACAATCTAGATAAATTGTCACATTGGGCCCAAATTTGGCAAATGAGTTTCAATGCGGATAAATGTAAAGTACTACATATCGGATACCTAAATGAGAAAGCAAACTATTCGATGAATGGCACTCGGCTTAAGAATGTAAACAGAGAAACCGATCTGGGAGTAACAATATCGAGTAACCTAAAACAGAGTCAACAATGTTCAGAAGTTGTTAAGAAGGCAAACAAAATAATTGGCTTTATAGGCAGGTCATTTGAGCATAAATCCAAAGACGTTATCCTAACCCTTTACAATTCCTTAGTCCGCCCTCTTCTGGAATACTGCGTTCAATGCTGGTGCCCTTATTACAAAAAAGACATAAACAAGCTAGAACGAGTTCAACGTAGAGTTACCAAAATGATACCTAGCCTAAAGAACAAACCATACGAAGAGCATCTTAGAGAATTAAATCTATTTCCTTTAACCCAGCGCAGATTAAGAGGTGACTTAATTCAAGTGTTCAAAATCATCAAAGGCATCGACAATATGAACTGTAGTAAGTACTTCACTATCGACCAATCTAATTACACGCGGGGAAACGGTTGCAAAATTATTGGTAAATCTTTTAACTCACACGAATCTAAGAATTTCTTCTTCAATCGAGTTGTCAACTTGTGGAATGGGCTTCCCCGAGACGTTATAGACTGCAGCACCGTTGATTCATTTAAACTCCGGCTAGACAAATATCTCGCATCAAACCCTCGACTGACTGCGTTTGTAAATGAATAACTTGATTTTATCCTCCCCTCAGTTACTAACCCATATGTTCCCTACTAACTTCCTAGCCCTGTCACGGACATTAGTTCCAGGGCAGTAGTTCCCTTTCCAATGTTCCCTTACCCACTCTAAACCACTGTTTGGACACTTGATCCTCAGTGTTTTGGAGGACAAGCAGCCTAGAAGGGTCACTAGACCTGTTGTTGCTTGATTTCCTTTGTACTCCTTTGTACTCCTTTGTACACTAGAGAGTTTGATGTTCTGTGTTGCACTACATCTTTCTTATGTTCAGTTATCCTTCTCTTTAGACCTCGCCCAGTTCCTCCTACGTACTCTTTTTCACAGCCATTACATGGAATATTATATATGACACTGTCCTTGTTTATGGTCTTTCTTTGTTTACTTTTTGTAATTTCACCTATTTTTTCCCCAGAGGATGTTGCTATTTGTATACCAGTTTCCATGAGATACTTGTTGATCGTAAAGGCTTTGTTTGAGTTTGGTACATAAATGTATCTCTCCTTCTTGTCACTTAATTCCTTATCATTCTTCTTTCTTTTCCTTTTAATTATATTTGGGAAGGCTCCTCTCATCATACTTTTGTCCTATTCAATCTATGATAATGACTGAACCATCTTAAAGTACTTATCTATTTTCCACTCAATCATTCCAAATAGAATGCCCACACTAGTTTTCCCATTTCAAAAGATAGCTCAAACTAAGTAGGTTAATTCCCTAAAAACTCTTACATTTATCTTTACTGCCCCTCCTTTTGTACAGAGGCACAACCACTGCTTTCCTCTAGTCCTTTGGTACACTCTCAGTTTCCCATACGTACATGATCAATACATTTTGTCTTCAGCTTCATCTCTGAAAATAAAGGAGCCCCCTTATTTTAGCATTTCACCTGGGATATTATCTGCTCTATCAGATTTGCCTCTTCTAAGTAGATTGATTGTTTATTTTATGAATTTTCGTCCATGTATATATCCTGTATATTATATATGTCTCCATTCCTTTGGTTGAACATTTTGGCTTCTACCAACATTTTCAGCCACGCTAAATTCTAACATGATCATACCAAATATCCATCACACCATCACCCTGCACCTCCTCCCTATTCATGTTATATATATATATATATATATATATATATATGTGTGTGTGTGTGTGTGTAGGTTAAATCACAAATACGCATGATCAAAATATATAGTAATACTCGCTGGATAATTTTAACATTGGAACACCAAGCTTTACGTCTATTATCTCATGACATCTTCGGAGAATATCCTGGAGAGACTTGAGAGAATAAACGAAAAATTTGTGTTCCAATGTTTTATTGAGAGCGAGAGAGAGAGAGAGAGGGAGTACAAAGGAAATCAAGCAACAACAGATCTAGTGACCCTTCTAGGTTGCTTTTCCTCCAAAACACTGAGGATCAAGTGTCCAAACAGTGGTTTAGAGTGGGTAAGGGAACATTGGAAAGGGAATTACTGCCCTGGAACTAATGTCCGTGGCAGGATTAGGAAGTTAGTAGGGGACAGATGGGTTAGTAACTGAGGGGGGGATAAAATAAAGTTATTCATTTACAAACGCAGTCAGTCCCGGGTTTGATGCGAGATATTTGTCTAGGCGGAGTTTAAATGAATCAACGGTGATGCAGTCTATAACGTTTTGGGGAAGCCCATTCCACCAGTTGACAACTCGATTGAAGAAGAAATTCTTAGATTCGTGTGAGTTAAAAGATTTACCAATAATTTTGCAACCGTTTCCCCGCGTGTAATTAGATTGATCGATAGTGAAGTACTTACTACAGTCCATATTGTCGATGCCTTTGATGATTTTGAACACTTGAATTAAGTCACCTCTTAATCTGCGCTGGGTTAAAGGAAATAGATTTAATTCTCTAAGACGCTCTTCGTATGGTTTGTTATGGCTAGGTATCATTTTGGTAACTCTACGTTGAACTCGTTCTAGCTTGTTTATATATTTTTGGTAATAAGGGCACCAGGATTGAACGCAGTATTCCAGAAGAGGGCGGACTAAGGAATTGTAAAGGGTTAGGATAACTTCTTTGGATTTATGCTCAAATAACCTGCCTATAAAGCCAATTATTTTGTTTGCCTTCTTAACAACTTCTGAACATTGTTGACTCGGTTTTAGGTTACTCGATATTGTTACTCCCAGATCGGTTTCTCTGTTTACATTCTTAAGCTGAGTGCCATTCATCGAATAGTTTGCTTTCTCATTTAGGTATCCGATATGTAGTACTTTACATTTATCCTCATTGAAACTCATTTGCCAAATTTGGGCCCAACATGACAATTTATCTAGATTGTGTTGCATATCGTCAACTTGTTCTTTTGAGAGTACGCTATTTGCAATTTTTGTATCGTCAGCAAATTTTGAGATTGTACAGGTGAGACCCTCATCTATGTCGTTGATGTAAATTAGAAAGAGAATTGGACCTAGTACCGATCCCTGGGGTACCCCACTACTTACATTGGTCCATTTAGATGCCTTACCGTTTATGACTACTCTTTGCTTTCTGTCGCTGAGCCAATTTTCTATCCATTTCAACACACCGTCTTGTATTCCATGCGCTTTTAGTTTTAGCAGTAAACGTTTGTGGGGAACTTTGTCAAAGGCCTTTGAAAATCAAGGTATATAATATCTACAGCTTTACTCTCATCGTAGAGGTTGAGGATATCGTGGAAGAAGTCTAAGAGGTTTGTTAAACAGGAACGTTTTTTACGAAAGCCGTGTTGAGTATCTTTAAGTATGTTATTTTCCTCTAAGTGATTTACGAGTCAGTCTCGTATGACCGTTTCTAGCATTTTACATACTACTGAGGTTAAGCTAATTGGACGATAGTTACTGGGTAGGGATTTGCTGCCTTTTTTGAATATCGGTGTTACGTTGGCTAGCTTCCAATGATCAGGCATAGTTCCAGACTGCAAGGATTTATTGAATAGTAATGTCAGTGGTTTGGAGAGCTCATCCTTAGCTTCCTTTAGAACTCTAGGCGAGATTGTATCAGGTCCAGGTGTTTTATTTACCTGGAGTTTATCTAAACAATTCAATACTTCTCTCTTTGTAACGGTGATATTGCTTAGAACATCTGAATTATCAATCTGAATCGGCGATGGTGTAGGGATATCACTGAGGTCTTCTGTTGTAAAAACTGATGCAAAGAAGGTATTGAGGGCATTACTCATTTGTACTTCGTCTTTGGTGTATTCTCCATTTTCATCAACTAACAGTCGAACAGTTGAAGTAACTACTTTTTTCTTTCTGATATAACTATAGAATTCTTTCGGGTTTGTTTTATTTCGATTCGCAATATGTAACTCTAAGGTCTTTTTACTTTGCTTAATTAACTTTTTGGCTTTGCGTCGTAGCTCTACAAATTTCACCCGTTCTTCGTCATTTTGTGAGGATTTTAATCTATCATTAGCAAATTTTTAGCAAGCAGGCAGTTTGAAATATCTTTATTCCACCATTTGGGCTTATTATTATGGCCTGGACGCTGTATTTTCGATGGTATGCAGTCTTGCACTGCTTTTAGGTAAGTGGTTTCGAATAACTTCCAAGATGTATTTATGTCGTTATTGTTAATTAAAAAGCTCCAGTCAGTTTCTTTATACATAGTCTAAGTTTATGGAAGTTTGCTTTCTTGAAATTAGGGACTTTTTCGATGCTACTATTTGGTTCATTACTAGTAAACTTTAAAGTGAAAGTTATCGTACGATGGTCGCTGTTACTGAATTCATCACCAACATTCAAATTCTCTATTAATTCTTCTTTTGTTGCAAGTACAATGTCAAGAACGTTATTACCACGGGTCGGCGTTCGAACAAATTGATAAAGCGAAGTCTCTTGCAAGTTCGTATACAAGTCATGCCCGGAGTGTGAAGTAAGAGTATCGCCCCACTTGGTCACAGGTAAATTAAAGTCGCCAAAAATTACGGTATCTTGTGAGTTACTTACATCTGCAATTTGTTCGTAAATTTCTCGGTCAGTTTGCACTGATTGAGCTGGAGGTCTGTATATTAACGCAAGTATTATTTTTGTACCTTTATTATTCTTTATTAGCACAAAAGATGTGTCGACGTTCACAATTTGAGGTTTTGACAAGAGGGTAGGGTTAAGACTTTCTTTGATAAAAAGTAAAACGCCACCTCCATTTCGATTTATTCGGCTTCTCTCGAACATTACATAACCGGGAAGTGAATACTCTGCTAAAAAGTATCTATCTTCTGTATTGAGCCAAGATTCTGTTATGCCAATCACATCATAATTTTCTGTAAACACTAGCTCCTCTAAATCTGATTTTTTTTGCGTATGCTACGAGCGTTTGCATAGAAAACCTTTAAATTTGTTATATTAGAACTCACGGAACGCTCTTTAATAATATTTTTGGTTCTTGTCGGATCTACATTTATGTTCATGGCTGTCCTCGGTCCTCGCTGTCTTCGGTCCTTATCGCTGGTGGTCCTCGGTTGCCTCTGTTTTTTGCTTGGCGTTGGATGATTTATGTCACTGCTGCTTCTTCTCGGATGACGTTTTTTGATCCATGGCTGCGGACTGCTTCGTGTAGGAGACGACCCATGCGTGCTGAACCCACAGGGTTTAGATGAGTGCCATCCTTGCGGAACAGAGTAGGCTGGTTGTAGAAGTTGTCCCAGAGGTTGATGAATTCAACTTCTTCCCTCAGACACAAATATTTTAGTCGGCTATTTGTGCTGAAGGCCTTGTCGTAGAATTTGTCAGGTGCGTCGATCTTGGGGAGAATGCCTGAGATGATGATATTCCTTGACTTGTTTTTGTAGTGCTGGATCATCTTGCGATATTTCTCCATCAACTCTTCGGATCTGGTGCGCATGACGTCATTTGAACCAGCATGGATGACAAAAAGGGTATTTTCATTTGCATCTTTTGTGGTATCTTCGAAGGCTTCCACAATGTCGTCCAGTCCAGCTCCTGGGATGCAAAATCTTTTTCGTCGATTTGGGACTCTGTCGCAGAACTCTTCGACCTGTCCTCGTAGGATGGAATCCCCAACGAGCCTGGTCTCTTCTGGTTCGTCTTCCATCTCTACCAATATCTCAAATTTGTTTGACATTGTGACTGGTAGATGAGACCTTTTCTGCATTGGCCATGCACCGTTCCTCACTGGTGTAAATCCAGAAACCTGTGGTGGCGGGTCTCTGCGTACAGGTCGGGGAGAGGGAGAGGGAGAGAGAAAGATGTATACACAAACCACACACTGTACAATACACTGTATAGCCATAGCCAAGATCAATATAGTGATTCTAGGATAGAAAGTATCAGGAAAAAAGGTAACAGGAAAAAAAGTAACGGAAAGAAGGCAACAAGAAAAAACGTAACAGGAAAGAAAGTAACAGGACATAAAGCATCAGAGGGTTGGTTTAAACCTCATCAACCTTATAAAATCTATTTTATATACATATTATATACATATTATATACATATTATATACATATTACCAATAACATTATACCAATCCAATTAAATATATATGACACTCATTGCTCACTCATTTCAGAGGTTTGCTCAAAATTAATTTGCTCTCTGTTTCGGAGCTTATTAATTTGCTTACTGATTCGGAGTTTTGCTCCGAACATAATACGAGCCTACTTCAGATGAGTAGCTACACACATATCCCATAACAGCATGGAGGTCACAAAGAGTAATAAGGGTGGCACCAAGATTTGCTTTGAAGGATATATTTATACACGTTCGTGCACCCGGAAGGAAAAAATGTGGTGGAAATGTTCAGAGAAAGGGAGCAGAAATTGTAGAGGAAGTCTAAGCACTACACCTCAGTTGGATAACCACAGCCAGGGCTACCTCATAACCACACTTCTGACCAAACTTGCGTGACCTATACAATGTACAATGTTTCGTAATATGATGAAGCAGCAAGCAGCCACCTCCCTGGACAAACCATCCCAGATCTTTGCCCAAGCAGTTGCCAATCAAGACCATGATGTTCAGAAGCGATTTCCATGTGAAGAGAACACCAAGCGATCCCTCCGGTATCAGCGGCGTACCCCAGTAATCCATGAAAATCCTACATGACTTCATATTGCCAGATGAGTGGAAGGTAACACTAGGACCTAACCCTCAGCAGTTCCTCCTTTATGATAATGGGCCAGAAGCAAACTCTCGTATCATTGCCTTTGCCACAGAAGAGGACCTAAATCGTCTAGCAGCTGCAGAGACCATCTACATGGACGGTAACTTCAAGATGGTGCCACCACAGTTCACTCAGGTGTACGTGCTCAGAGTTTTATTCAGTGATATATATGTTTCCTGTGTATATGCTCTGCTACAGAAGAAATCAAGACCAGTGTACTCAGAGTTGTTTGATGTTATTGTCGACCGTAGCTCGGAATTAGGATTTAACCTTCAGGTACAGACAGTTGTGAGCGACTTTGAAGATGCTGTTTTACGTGCAGTTAGTGCCAGCTTTGGTAGAGAAGTGAAGAGCAAGGGGTGTTTCTACCGCCTTACACAGAGGACTTGGCGTAAAATTCAAGAGATTGGTCTTACACAACATTACCATTCAGACCAGAAGTTCCGGCATTTCTGCGGTATGTTGGACGGACTCGCCTTCCTGCCCACTGATGAGGTACAAGAGGGCATGAAGTACCTCAAGACCATTACTCCTCCCGAGGCTGGTGAACTGGTGGACTACTTTGATGCAACCTACGTCTCAGGCAGCTACAGATCCCGTCAGCTCGATGATTCACAGGGTATCAGGCTGTGTGCTGTACCCCCGAAGTACCCCCCTAATGTCTGGAATGTGCATGAAGCTACATTACAAGGCAACTCCCGTACCAACAATGTATGTGAAGGTTGGAATAATAAGTTCTCAAACTTGGTTGGACACCACCACCCCTCTATATTTAAGTGCATACAGTGTTTCCGGAAGGATCATGCCAACGTCGACACCTTGGTGCAACAAGATATGATTGGCACTGCATCCAAACCAAAGAGCAGAAGAAAGGCCATTCAAATGCAGAAGCGACTACAACGTCTATGCAATGACAGAGTGGAAGGAAGAAAGTCCATCTCAGAATTTTTAGAAGGTATTGATCATTATATATGTATAACACGAACACTGGCATAGGTCTAAACCTGTATGTGTTTTAATGTGTTTAATGTTTTAATGTTGTAATGTGTTTTAATGGTATGAAAATAAATTCGTAGTTTGACAGCTGTTACTTTTTTTCCTAAATACAATAAACATTGTTACTTTTTTTCCTAAATACAATAAACATTGTTACTTTTTTACCGTTGCAATTTTTCCTGATACTTTCTTTCCGACCACCCAATAGAGTATAGCTCTCTTAGGCTACCCTGTGATATATATACAGTACATGATGAATAGTACCGTACTAGATAACTCAGTTTCAACTGTATCTAGCCTTACTTATCTTCACCTACCTTAACCATACTAAACCTGACCTAGCATATCCTTATCTAATTCATCCTGATATGATCCACTTTATATAAATAGCTTCATTTAACATAACAAGCACCACATTATAGCCTCTGTTAACATAGGTTATCTCATCCCATCTTACCTAACGGAACCCCTTCTGTACCGGCGACGAATATTTTTGTTTTCAAACGGTATTCTAGGTATATTTAGACGATTTTGTGAGGCTTAAGAAGGATCTGTGGTAGCACAAATGGGTTATGTGAGATAGGTTGAAGCCTGTTAATTGCTGGAGGCCCTTTTGAAACTGAATACAATAGTTTAGTAATAGCCAGCATATAGTTAAAAAGACGACACCTGTACAGAAAGGGTTAACCATAGATTAGTATGTATAAGTAATAATTATTGGATATTTTTCTCAAGTTTATATAAGTAAGACAATAATATATAATGTATGTGTAGTTTATATAAGTAAGACAATAATATATAATGTATGTGTAGTTTATATAAGTAAGACAATAATATATAATGTATGTGTAGTTTATATAAGTAAGACAATAATATATAATGTATGTGTAGTTTATATAATGTATGTGTAGTTTATATAATGTATGTGTAGTTTATATAAGTAAGACAATAATATATAATGTATGTGTAGTTTATATAAGTAAGACAATAATATGTATGTAGTTTATATAAGTAAGACAATAATATAAATGTATGTGTAGTTATATAAGTAAGACAATAATATAAATGTATGTGTAGTTTATATAAGTAAGACAATAATATAATGTATGTGTAGTTTATATAAGTAAGACAATAATATAATGTATGTAGTTTTATATAAGTAAGACATAATATATAATGTATGTGTAGTTTATATAAGTAAGACAATAATATAACGTATGTGTAGTTTATAAGTAAGACAATAATATATAATGTATGTGTATTATATAAGTAAGTCAATATATACTGTATTATATAAGTAAGTCAATATATACTGTATTATATAAGTAAGTCAATATATAATGTATGTGTAGTTTATATAAGTAAGACAATAATATATAATGTATGTGTAGTTTATATAATGTATGTGTAGTTTATATAAGTAAGACAACAATATATAATGTATGTGTAGTTTATATAAGTAAGTGTAATATATATATATATGTGTAGTTTATATAAGTAAGACAATAATATAATATGTGTAGTTTATAATGTATGTGTAGTTTATATAAGTAAGACAATAATATATAATGTATGTGTAGTTTATATAAGTAAGACAATAATATATAAATGTATGTGTAGTTTATATAAGTAAGACAATAATATATAATGTATGTGTAGTTTATATAAGTAAGACAATAATATATAATGTATGTGTAGTTTATATAAGTAAGACAATAATATATAATGTATGTGTAGTTTATATAAGTAAGACAATAAATATAATGTATGTGTAGTTTATATAAGTAAGACAATAATATATAATGTATGTGTAGTTTATATAAGTAAGACAATAATATATAATGTATGTGTAGTTTATATAAGTAAGACAATAATATATAATGTATGTGTAGTTTATATAATGTATGTATAGTTTATATAAGTAAGACAATAATATATAATGTATGTGTAGTTCATATAAGTAAGACAATAATATATAATGTATGTGTAGTTTATATAAGTAAGACAATAATATATAATGTATGTGTAGTTTATATAATGTATGTGTAGTTTATATAAGTAAGACAATAATATATATTGTATGTGTAGTTTATATAAGTAAGACAATAATATATAATGTATGTGTAGTTTATATAAGTAAGACTATAATATATAA
The DNA here is from genome assembly GCA_032716605.1 of Paralithodes platypus. NCBI lineage: Eukaryota > Metazoa > Arthropoda > Malacostraca > Decapoda > Lithodidae > Paralithodes > Paralithodes platypus. Next base: position 24,145,646 of record CM064540.1, read on the forward strand.
TGTATGTGTAGTTTATATAAGTAAGACAATGATATATAATGTATGTGTAGTTTATATAAGTAAGACAATAATATATAATGTATGTGTAGTTTATATAAGTAAGACAATAATATAATGTATGTGTAGTTTATATAAGTAAGACAATAATATATAATGTATGTGTAGTTTATATAAGTAAGACAATAATATATAATGTATGTGTAGTTTATATAAGTAAGACAATAATATATAATGTATGTGTAGTTTATATAAGTAAGACAATAATATATAATGTATGTGTAGTTTATATAAGTAAGACAATAATATATAATGTATGTGTAGTTTATATAAGTAAGACAATAATATATAATGTATGTGTAGTTTATATAAGTAAGACAATAATATATAATGTATGTGTAGTTTATATAAGTAAGACAATAATATATAATGTATGTGTAGTTTATATAAGTAAGACAATAATATATAATGTATGTGTAGTTTATATAAGTAAGACAATAATATATAATGTATGTGTAGTTTATATAATGTATGTGTAGTTTATATAAGTAAGACAATAATATATAATGTATGTGTAGTTTATATAAGTAAGACAATAATATATAATGTATGTGTAGTTTATATAAGTAAGACAATAATATATAATGTATGTGTAGTTTATATAAGTAAGACAATAATATATAATGTATGTGTAGTTTATATAAGTAAGACAATAATATATAATGTATGTGTAGTTTATATAATGTATGTGTAGTTTATATAAGTAAGACAATAATATATAATGTATGTGTAGTTTATAAAGTAAGACATAATATATAATGTATGTGTAGTTAAAGAATAATAATATATATGTATGTGTAGTTTATAGAAGACAATAATATAATGTATGTGTAGTTTATATAAGTAAGACAATAATATAATGTATGTGTAGTTAGTATAAGTGAGACAATAATATATGATGTATGTGTAGTTTATATAAGTAAGACAATAATATATAATGTATGTGTAGTTTATATAAGTAAGACAATAATATATAATGTATGTGTAGTTTATATAATGTATGTGTAGTTTATATAAGTAAGACAATAATATATAATGTATGTGTAGTTTATATAAGTAAGACATAATATATATAATGTATGTGTAGTTTATATAAGTAAGACAATAATATATAATGTATGTGTAGTTTATATAATGTATGTGTAGTTTATATAAGTAAGACAATAATATATAATGTATGTGTAGTTTATATAAGTAAGACAATAATATATAATGTATGTGTAGTTTATATAAGTAAGACAATAATATATAATGTATGTGTAGTTTATATAAGTAAGACAATAATATATAATGTATGTGTAGTTTATATAAGTAAGACAATAATATAAGATGTATGTGTAGTTTTATATAAGTAAGACAATAATATATAATGTATGTGTAGTTTATATAAGTAAGACAATAATATATAATGTATGTGTAGTTTATATAATGTATGTGTAGTTTATATAAGTAAGACAATAATATATAATGTATGTGTAGTTTATATAAGTAAGACAATAATATATAATGTATGTGTAGTTTATAATTTATGTGTAGTTTATATAAGTAAGACAATAATATATAATGTATGTGTAGTTTATATAAGTAAGACAATAATATATAATGTATGTGTAGTTTATATAATGTATGTGTAGTTTATATAAGTAAGACAATAATATATAATGTATGTGTATGTGTAGTTTATATAAGTAAGACAATAATATATAATGTATGTGTAGTTTATATAATGTATGTGTAGTTTATATAAGTAAGACAATAATATATAATGTATGTGTAGTTTATATAAGTAAGACAATAATTTATAATGTATGTGTAGTTTATATAAGTAAGACAATAATATATAATGTATGTGTAGTTTATATAATGTATGTGTAGTTTATATAAGTAAGACAATAATATATAATGTATGTGTAGTTTATATAAGTAAGACAATAATATATAATGTATGTGTAGTGATGGAAAATCAAAGGTTCCAAAAGTTATCAAATGTATTTGTTTAATTGGATAATAATGTAATTTGTAAATGAATAAAACTATTTATTTTTAATAATTTGTGTTTGTTATCCATTACCTACGAGTGTTGCTTTCTAAGCTGATATAATAGGCTAATAGTGGCTGAAATGTAATAATGCGGTTATTATATTAAAAGACTGAACAATTATAAACTTTTCAATATCATGAAAACCCTATACTACCCAGGGATCCGTTTTAGGCCCTCTGCTGATTGCCATGTCTGATAACGATATATGTGAATTACAACACCAGCCCTCACATCTACAATAAGCGGCATATACCCAACAAGATTTCCCAAATCCCAAAATAAGAGGAAGGAAGGGTCTCTATGTTTTCCAAAGTTGTTTACTATCTATCTATCTATCTATCTATATATATATCTATCCATCCATCCTTCTTAGTAGGGGTAATTAACTTCTTCACACCTTCACTTCACATCTTCATACCTTGGGTCAATAGGCAGACCACACACACATACACACACACACACACACACATAGTTCTTTCGAAAAGTCTATACTCGGCGTATTATAATTAATTTTAAGTTAGAAAATATACTTTTGCAAATTACAAATTACAGAAAGGTGGGAATTCTTCAGGGGGGAGGGGGGACATTAACGTGGCGAACTCGCGGCGGGGCGATGTTTTTGTTAGTATTTCAATAAATTACGATTGATAATATTTATGTAGGACTTTTGAGGTTATATTAGTTGACATAAAATGTATACAGGAATCATTGCACAGGTACAGGCTATTTCCGGAAATTTTCGATCGACAGTTATGTTTGTGGCAGCACTACGAGGCGCTATTATGTATATAATTGACAACTATACTGAGTTTGAATGATATAATGACCATGATCTACATTCTAATAATAACATATATTTAGAAGCTTCCAAAATTAACATTATATATTCCAGAAACAGTTGCCCAGGAAAGTGGCCGGGGAAATGTGACCGAGTTAATCCTATATAATTATTATACCTTCTCCTCCTACTCTAATCCTTCTAATCGGTCACGTCATTAGTCTCCCCACACACTCAAACACAGGACATTCCTAGTTGTACAATGCTTCACTAGTATTGTTATATATTTGTTTATGATTTGCTATTTGAATATGAGCTATATATATTCTCTCTCTCTCTCTCTCACTCTCTCTCTCTCTCTCTCTCTCTCTCTCTCTCTCTCTCTCTCTCTCATATGGAAGTCTTATATATACTGAATGGGTCAGACAATGTGGATTACAACAAAATGCTTACCCTCAACATTACACAGAGTTAGTAATATGAATATGATGAAAAGTTAACCAATTAATCTGAAGATATTTAAGCTAAGTTAAGTCCGGATATGAGATAACACAAATTATTCATAGCATTATTTTATTATGAATGGACAACATTTTGTCGTCAACATAATACACAATATTTGCATCCTTTAGAAGCCAGTTTAGAGTGTGGGAGGCTAACAAACTTCAAAGTGTGGGCGAAAAGACTTCAAGGTGTGGGCGAACAAACTTCATTGTTTGGGCGAACAAATTCCTAGTTTGGGCGAAGACTTGTGGGCGAATAGACCGTAAACCTCTATCATATCTTAAATGATTTAATATACGGTACCGAATGAAATAGTTCTGGTGCATTATTTTGTTATATTAACTATTATGCGATGTTATTCAAATTAGGAAGGACGTCTATCAGTTATAGTGCTACAAACCATCTCAATGAACCTTAGCTAACATGACCCTTCCTAAGTAGTACAAAGCCGTCTAAATATATTTGAAATATAAAACACACATTACCGGTACTGCAATATATATATATATATATATATATATATATATATATATATATATATATATATATATATATCATTTATAGTGTATATATAATACGTGTAGGCCTACAGGTATGTGTGTGTCAAAATAAACAAACACTTTTTCCTGTAGTGGGTAGAGAGCAATTTGTTATCCCTTTCTTTACTGCATAGATGAGAGAGAGAGAGAGAGAGAGAGAGAAAGAAAGAGAGAGAGAGAGGGTACCCGTGATCGCTGTACAAGACAGTAGATGTGGAAACGTGTGGTATTGAGATGCCTTGGTAATGAATTGGCTTGGTAATGAGCTGGTATGGTGATGAAACCGACTGGTGAAGCAAAGGTCTGGTCATGAGATGGCATGGTCATGAGGTGACTCGTCTTGTTTGTGTGGTGAGATGGCATGGTCATGAGATGTCCTGATACCTATACTCCTTGGGCTCCAGTAGACCTGGCCGCCGGTGGGGGTTGTATTTCCGCAATCACTAGGGCACCAACTCCGTCCATACCTAGTTCCCTGTTAAGTGCTACATAAAAACTAATAGTCTGGCACACTGACTCACATTCTTGAATAATGGGGGCTCCAAGGGGTTGCCTAGCAAGTGGCAATTCCTGCCAATGCTGCTGGAGTCTGTGGGTGCCCTTCAGACCGAACACTGCTTACATCACTACGGAGATTTGGCCAATAGGACAAAGACTCGGCCTTCATAATACTCTTATATCTACCAATATGACAGACTCTTGAACTTAACACTGCTTTCTTCAACTCACTCGGCACAACCAGGAGATAATGGGGACTCTGTACAGACTTACCAACTACAAAATATAGGACTCCCTGGTCCACCACAAACAAATCGAGAATATTGATGCTTAGGTAAGGCCCCACCATTGAGGAAATTTATGAGGTCCTTTTACCGGGCCTCCTTATACTGCAATTCCCTCATCTCAGTGCTGGTCTTACTTAACTACCTCTGCTCCTGTTCCCACCACACTGCTCTCACTGGCCAACTTAACTGGTCAAACTTATTTCACACCAATACTCTCTCATGTCCAGACTCCACCGTCTCATGCGAGCCGACTTCGTCTTCTTTGTAATTGCTGACACTAATTGTTGATATAGGTTAAGTGCACACACAACATATATACAGAGTGTACACATGCCTTAATCATATTGCAACATACACACATGTACTTTCAGGGCAATACTATCATTGTTTAATATCCCATGATAATATACCGTACTCTGTAGTATCGGCAGCGTTGCACCAAATATATCCGGTACCGCTGCACATGTTTTCATCAGTAACATCCGGTCGGCACTCAGCATAGCAGTGCCACCCCAGCTCTGTATATCTTTGGCTAATAAGAACCTATAAACTTATCTCTGGACTTTTATTCTACATCCTTGTGCAAGAAAGGATTATCAAGGTTGTTGTAGCTTTACATGACAACCATATATGGCGCAGTCAGTGTATTAAAGCCAGGAGATACGAGCCAAGACCGGATTATCAGCCAGCCATCTTGCAAGACCTCGCCTCTCCAGCCCTGGATATGTCATTGTGCAGTGCTTTATAGTGCAGTGAAGTGTTTAAGAGTGTAGTGCAGTGCCTTTATTATATGTCCCATGTAATTTGTGCCCATTCCCGACTTGCTGTGAGGGTTATAGCTGCCGAATCATTGCTGGACAAGAGCGAGGAGTAGCATACCCTCCCTCTCTAACGTCTCCAGCAACACTAAAGTTCTCACCCCTCACTGGGCCCTCAGTGCCTGCCAGCTGTGCCGGCACATGCGCGCACGGACACACGCACATCGTTGCCAAGTCAACACGGTGTTGCCAAGCCTACCGCACTCACGCACTCACTCTCTCTAGCACAGATAATTTCTCTCACTATTAAATAAACTGTTCCAGTTGTACTGCACATTTTCATCGTTCCTGCAAGACTACAGTGTGTCAGCTATCAACCAATTATGGAGGGAGATGAGCAGATTCATGGGGAGCCCAGAGACACCCCACACGACCATACTGGGGAGGGAGATAATGGTGGAGCTACTGGTGGAGATAGTGGTGGAGATAATGATGGAGATACTGTTGGAGTTGCTGGTAAGGTGTACCAGTCAGTTCATTCCACTCCAACCTCTCCTCTCACCACCCCTCATTTTACTCCACCTCCCCAACCTCCCCCCACTTTACCTCCCCTACACTATAGGGGGATGCCAGCCCTGTCACCACACCCTGCAAGTCTACAACCTACCACAAGTGCAGACCTCCTTCAGCTCATACAGTATATGGAGCAATGCAGACAACGGGACGACTATACCAGAAGACAGGAGGAGGACCGCAGAAGACAGGAGGAGGACCGCAGACAACAGGAGGAGGACCGCAGAAGATGGGAAGAGGAAAACCGCCGACAGGAGGAGGAAACAAGACGACGCACGGAGGAGGACTACAGGAGACAGATGGACGAGGCCAAGTTCTCCGCCCTTGTCCAGGCTCTGGCCCAAATTACCCCACCTGCCGCCGCACCTACACCCACCTCACCGGGGACAACACCCAATTCCACAACATCCTCCACCCCTACAGCTCCACCTCCACCACAGAAGGCTATCACCCAGAACCCGCCGCCCCTTCGTGCTGATGCCACCTTCCAGGTTTTCAGAGAATGGAGGCGTCGGTGGAACGATTACTCTATTATGGTAGACTTATCTAAACTACCAAGGGAGAAACAACTGATCCAGATGCGGATGTGCTTACCCCTGGAGACACAGCGGCTTTTGGAGCACACCTTAAACATACCCCCTGACACCGACAAGACCGGTGACGCAGTCCTCGATGCACTTCAGGAGCACATCAAGAATTCTCGCAATGAAGCTCTCCGTCGCAGGGACCTGTTCAGTTGCAAGCAAAAACAGGGCGAGTCATTCAACAACTTCTACGTCCGCCTCTGCCACATCGCCGAAGAAATTGACGTCTGCCCAGGGAACTCTGCAGCCTGCAGGGAGACCCAACTCAAGACGGTCATTATGATGGGCATACATGACGAAGAACTTGTACAGAAGCTGCTTTCCCTCGATGCCACCCCTTCATTACAGGACATCGTCAACACTTGCCGTTCCTATGAGGCCACTCGAAGCGCTACATCAGCCATACGTGCCCCACCGTCCCAGGTTAATGCCGTGTCAGCGTACAAGCAGAACAAGCAGGTTAAGCAACGCGACAAGTTCTCCACATCGCAACAGTCCTTGGCGTCGGCTGCCGCCTGCCAACGTTGTGCTCGCCGGCACGACAAGAACAATTGCCCGGCTGAAGACTACACCTGCACTAACTGTGGCCGTCGTGCTCATAAGCCTAGGACTCCTGCTTGCCCTGCTGCCACCGCCCAGTGTCGTCGCTGCAACCATATGGGCCACTACGACAAATGCTGCAGATCTTCCAAGATGCCCGCCACACAGGACAACAACGCTTCCTCCCACAACAAGTCTACAGCAAAGAAGACCACAAGTTGCCGATGTGTGGGATCACCTGTTCAGGCACCCACACTGACATCCGTGAGTCTCACCTACAGCGGCACCACTAGAAAACCCCACATGCTTCCTGACACAGGTGCAGGCATCACAGTGAGTGGCCGACGACACCTCGACATACTTCGGATTCCTCTCAGCAGCCTACGACCTCCGCCTCCGACAACAACGCTCAATGCGGATGGCTCTGCAATGGCTCCTGCTTTGGGGACGTTTCATGCACAACTCACCATCAGCAAACGCTCCTGTTCGGCCACAATCCAAGTCCGCGAGGGTGTTCAGACGCCGCTTCTGTCCAAACGCCACTGTCAAGCATTGGCCATCATCTCAGCAGAATTCCCCAAGCCAATTCTACAGGTTAAACATATCTACAGGTGTAAGGAGCTACCCTTCACAGCCACCACATCACCTGCACAAGCCAAGGAGTTCTTTCTTCGAGAGTTCAAGGACGTTTTGGTCTCCAAGGAGGATCTCCAGACAGCTCCACTCAAGCCTATGTAGGGTCCCCCAATGCGGATCCACCTCAAGGACGATGCCGTGCCCTTTGCCATCTACACCCCGCGGCAGATCCCCTTTGCTTTCAGGGACAAAGTTAAGCAGGAGCTGGACTCGCTAGTGGCACAAGGTATCATTAAACCGGCCGGCGATGAACCTTCAGAGTGGTGCCACCCCCTCGTCGTCGTCGCCAAGCCCAACGCCGAAGTTAGCCTCACCGTAGACCTCACCAAGCTCAACTGCCAAGTTTCCCGCCCAGCCCACCCCTCACCGACGCCTTTTGAAGCGATCCGCAGTGTGGCCCCGCAGGCGAAATTCTTCACGACGGCAGACGCCCTGAGTGGATATTGGCAAATGGAACTTGCGGAGGAGGACCAGCATCTCACAACTTTCATCACTCCTTATGGCCGTTTCCAACACTGTAGAGGTCCAATGGGTTTCGCTGCGACAGGTGACGCCTTCTGCCTTCGCGGTGATAGGGCCCCCCTCCAAGGAGTGCAAAATTGTGCCAAGGTTGTCGACGACATGCTGCTCTACGACGAGGACTTCAACACACATCTTCAGCATATCCATGAAGTGCACATACGGTGCCGCGACAGTGGGATCACACTCAACAAGGACAAGTTCGTGGTCGCCGCACCCAGTGTGAACTTCTGTGGGTACACGCTCTCAGGTGAGGGCATCTCGGCTGACCCTGGCAAAGTCGGAGCGATCAAGGACTTCCCGACACCAGCCAACATCACCGACCTTCGCTCCTTCATGGGTTTGGTGAACCAGCTGGCGGAGTTCACCCCCGACATCGCTACTGCCGCTCAGCCCCTGCGCCCCCTGATGAGCCCGAAGAGGTCGTTTATGTGGACCGCTGACCATGATGAGGCTTTCCGCCGGGTCAAGGCTGCCCTGCTCAGTCCACCCGTCCTGGCCCCATTCGACCCTTCCCTACCAGTGATTCTACAAACTGATGCATCCCGCCTCAACGGTGTTGGATACGCCCTCCTACAGGATCATGGCAACAACCGTCTCCTCTTAGTTCAGTGTGGCTCGAGGTTCCTAAGCGACCCCGAGTCCCGCTATGCCACCATTGAGCTGGAGATGCTAGCCGTGGTCTGGGCCATGTCCAAGTGCAAGTTCTACCTCATCGGACTGCAACACTTCACCCTCATGACAGACCATTGCCCCCTCATCCCCATCTTCAACAACTACACCCTTGATGCGGTTGAAAATCCCCGCCTCCAACGTCTGAAGGAGAAAGTCGCACCTTACCTCTTCACAGCCGTCTGGCGCGCTGGCAGGTTGCTCTGCATCCCTGATGCGTTGTCACGGGCCCCTGTCAGCCACCCGGCGCCAGAGGATGAGTTAGCATGTGCCGACGCCACGGTTCACCTCAGATCCCTCGTGACTGTCAACGCCGCCGCCGCCGCCGTCAACTCTCCTTCACAGCACGCAGACAGGATTCTCCAGGAACTCCGAGACGCAGCCAGAGCGGATCCTGTGTACATCCGCCTGCGTGAATGCGTTACTTCGGGTTTCCCCACCAACCGCTACGACCTGCACAACTCTCTACTCCCATTTTGGAAACTCCGAGACTACCTGTCAGCAGATGGTGAACTCGTCCTGTACGGAGCGAGGGTTGTGGTTCCTGAAGCACTCCGCCGCTGCACCTTGGCTCGCCTGCATGATAGTCACAGAGGCGTGGAGGCCACTAAGCGTAGGGCGCGACAGGCTGTCTTTTGGCCTGGCATCAACTCGGACATCGCCAATACAGTTCAAGCTTGTGAGCCGTGTCAGGTCTTACAGCCTAGTCAGCAGCAGGAACCCATGATCAACGACGACAACTCAACTAGGCCTTTCGAGTCTGTTTCAGCCGACTTCTTCGCTGTGGCGGGGAAATCCTTCCTCGTCGTAACAGACCGACTCTCAGGCTGGCCCGTTGTCGTACCCTGCAAAGGAGATACTACCGCTTCAAACGCCATCAGAATCTTCTGCCACTACTTTAGGGAAGTTGGTGTACCCCTCCGCCTACGTACAGATGGAGGCCCACAGTTTACTAGCCGTGAGTTCCGGGACTTCATGGAGCGTTGGGGAGTCAATCACTTGGTCTCTTCCCCACACTACCCACAATCCAACGGTCATGCCGAGTCTGCCGTCAAGTCCGTCAAACACCTCATACTGAAGACGGCTCCCTCAGGCAACATCGACTCTGAGGACTTTGACCGTGGACTGTTGGAGCTCCGCAACACCCCGAACTTCACAGGCCGCTCCCCGGCACAAATCTTGTATGGCCACCCACTACGGTCTTGTGTCCCTGCTCATCCCCAGTCCTTTGCAGCAGAGTGGCAAGCCAAGGCCGAGGACTGTGACCGCCGTGCAGCCGCCCACACTGCGCTGGTGCAGAGAAACTATGACCAGCACGCACGCCCCCTTCCCAGGTTGAGAGTCGGCACCACAGTGCGGATCCAAGACCCGACTTCTCACCGCTGGGACAAGGGTTGGGGTCGTCATGGGCTGCGGCAGGTCCAGGGATTATGAGGTTCGTCTCCCCAGTGGTAAGATATATTGGCGGAACCGTCGCTTCCTCCGCCCAGTGAATTCCCCTGGTGTTGAACCCCTCCCCCATAACCCTGAGATCCCTGTGTCTTGCACGGACCCAGAAAGAGCGTCCTTCACTTCCCCCATGGCCCCACGTAGGTCTGAAAGGCTTCTAGAAAAAGAGTCAGCTCGACAACGTCTTGCGAGCTTGAAGGGGGAGGGAGGTGTTGATATAGGTTAAGTGCACACACAATATACAGAGTGTACACATGCCTTAATCATATTGCAACATACACACATGTACTTTCAGGGCAATACTATCATTGTTTAATATCCCATGATAATATACCGTACTCTGTAGTATCGGCAGCGTTGCACCAAATATATCCGGCACCGCTGCACATGTTTTCATCAGTAACATCCGGTCGGCACTCAGCATAGCAGTGCCACCCCAGCTCTGTATATCTTTGGCTAATAAGAACCTATAAACTTATCTCTGGACTTTTATTCTACATCCTTGTGCAAGAAAGGATTATCAAGGTTGTTGTAGCTTCACATGACAACCATACACTAATGGTTGATGGTCCATCATGAGGTTGAAGCAGACTCCTCATAAATAGTGGTGAAACTGTCTACATGGTAATACTACAGCCAATGCTTCCCGATCAGTGGTGGAGTAGCGGGTTTCAGCAGGCTTTATATTTCTTACTAAAGTAGGGGAGACAACCTTATAAAAATCCGGGTGGATGGGACTCGTCATCCTTGGTCGGCAACCTGTCTAGGGGAGTAAACCTGATATAAATCCGTACTGCTTACCTAAGGGTAAGGCAGGTTAGTGGATGGACTAGCCGAACACCACTTTAGAAAAATAGTGCTAACAAGATATACAGGGCCTCGGAGTCGGACGGATCCTAAATTGAGCGGTCAATCCTGTAAGTCCTTCAGTAAACTGTCCCTCTTGCAGGAAATAGGTCCATTTTGGGGCATTCTGTGTATGGCCACCCTCATTAAGGGGAGTAAGGCGTCTGACAATAGATAGATAGACTAAAGTATCCCGCAGGCTGCAAGGTGACGTCTGACTAAGGTTGAATCAAAGCAGCACCCACATACTGTAGGTATGGGAAGCATCTGTGTGAAGCGTGAATTTTCTTAACAGAGCCGCTTTCACTAGGACTAGTGCACTAACTAGCAAATTGGAAGAACTGAGGGATGCACTTTCTGAAGAACGCTGCCGTACCCAAAAATCGCCGATCGAAGGGATTTCATATTGATGACAGCTTCGACATTCTCCGGATCTGGTCTACAACATTGCTCAGAAATGAGGTGGTTCTGAAATTTTACCTCAGCATGCACAAATTGACACTTGGTGAGATTCCACATCAGGCCCATGCGGGTAAAGTGACTAAAAAGGGTAGTCAGACGAGTCAGGAGCTCATCAAAGCTAGATGCTTATAACAGCGTGTCGTCCAGATATTTTCTAACCCAGCCTTCCTTTCCTAAGGGAGGCAGGATAAAACACATCTGATGCGTGAAAAGGGCCGGGCTATAACTGAGCCTAAAAGGTAACCGCTTGAAACGGTATAACACTACTCCATCGCCGAAAGTGGTCAGATCCCGGCTCTCCTCATCAAGGGGAATTTGGTAGTACGCGACCTTGAGATCCCGGGTAGCGTAGTACATGTACACTCACACATACTAAAAGTTGCTCAGGGGTGGGTCCTTTCTTCCCCTACTCCACCCTGGGCAGGTGGAAGGGGGGAGTCGGGTCCAAGTCTACCCCCACCTTCCACCCCCAAACTCTCCCACCTTCCTTCTCTAGCTTGCAGTTAGTGATTAGCGACGATTGTTCTCATGTATTGCAAATAATTGTTAAACCATCATTGCACATGCTTACAATGGCCAACATTTTATATTTATTAGGAATTTATTAATAAAATTTACTGCATAATTGTATTCTCAAAATGAGTTTCTATACACAACGTGGGTTACACGAATCTTGGCTGTAGAGGTCTTGTGTTTCTCTCTCTCTGTCTCTGCGTGTAAGAAGGGACTGGAGTTCTCGCAGAGAGGCTCCAGTCCTGATGTTATTCTTGACTTACAGTGTGCTGGCTTAACCCGGGAGCTGCGGGGAGACTCTTAAGAGTTCCCCCGGCGCACTGCGGGAAGACTCTTAAGAGTCAGAGAAAATAAAAATCAACTTTTGACATCGAAAAAAAAATATTTTTTTATATTTTTTTTTTTTTATTTTTTTATTTTTTTTTGGCCCCTGGGCCATGCAAAATCTCAGTCCTCTACCTCCCCTCCTTCCCCACTTTCCTCCTCTCCTTCAGTTATCACCTATTTTCTCTGTTATTCCCTTATTCTGAGGTATATTTTCGTGCTAACATTAGAAATCCGATTGGAGGGTGTGGTCATCACTGATAGCAAGCGAGTGCAAGAGAGAGAGAGAGAGTATCGATCGACTGTGTCTCAGTGGCCTTGGGGGAAATTGGCGGGAAAGCAGATTGCCTCACCCATACATTATACAACTCGCGGGCTATATCTCCGATTTTGACCATCCAAACGCTGTTTTCACTCGTTTTATTGTTGTTTCAGGTTAATACCTTTATAATCAACCCATAATAGGCGCATATGGATAAATATTAATGCTATTAATGGCACAATGAATATTTTAGTGACGGAAACACCTCAAATACGTCAGCACAGGGGGACGTTTCCAATTACCCCCATGCGCACTTCAGAGGTTAATAATCCAATAGAGTTGATAGTTTCTGAAGTCCTATATTTAACTAACTAACTCTGCACGTGTTTGTCTCTCTCTCATTGCACTACTTTCTACGATCAAGATTTAATGTTATTTAAATATAATAATACTGTAATTAAATCCAATCTCGTACAGTATTCAGGATATTATGTTCACCATTATTGTAATAGACATCAACGTGCCCTCTACGATCTACTCCTAGTTTCTCAAATTAGTTACACAGTCGGGCTTATATATCATAAAAGGAAAGGACTAAAGGCAAAAATGGGCTGGAATAGTGTTGCGAGTGTTATTGATTGCTTCGTTCATAACTTCAATCAGTCTCTCCCATTTATTCAATACCATACATACCATAAGCTGTCTGTATTTAATTCTATGTGGCCTATACACTTTGTTTTAATCAATTAAATGTAGAACTCAATACAACTTACCATCAAATTTGGTGTTAATTTTGAGTAAGATTTGAGTATCGAGCCCTTGAGTAGCAGGACTCGCCTTCTCACTTCCCCTATCTTTGTCTCTATCTGTGATCCCAGCCTCTCACTTCTACAAACCACATAAACTCTCCTCTATGTGTATCGAATGCAGGCAACATTCATCACACACACTACTAAAGGAAAATATAACCCATTCAGACCCAGGCAACATTCATCACACACACTACTAAAGGAAAATATAACCCATTCAGACCCAGGCAACATTCATCACACACACTACTAAAGGAAAATATAACCCATTCAGACCCAGGCAACATTCATCACACACACTACTAAAGGAAAATATAACCCATTCAGACCCAGGCAACATTCATCACACACACTACTAAAGGAAAATATAACCCATTCAGACCCAGGCAACATTCATCACACACACTACTAAAGGAAAATATAACCCATTCAGACCCAGGCAACATTCATCACACACACTACTAAAGGATAATATAACCCATTCAGACCCAGGCAACATTCATCACACACACTACTAAAGGAAAATATAACCCATTCAGACCCAGGCAACATTCATCACACACACTACTAAAGGAAAATATAACCCATTCAGACCCAGGCAACATTCATCACACACACTACTAAAGGAAAATATAACCCATTCAGACCCAGGCAACATTCATCACACACTACTAAAGGAAAATATAACCCATTCAGACCCAGGCAACATTCATCACACACACTACTAAAGGAAAATATAACCCATTCAGACCCAGGCAACATTCATCACACACACTACTAAAGGAAAATATAACCCATTCAGACCCGTTATATCTTGGTTGTAGAAAGTGTGTGCTACGACAGAGTTGCAAGGAGTTACAAGGAATAGTTAGTATATCAAAGACCTTGCGGTCCATTTCAGGGAAATATTCGAAGTGGAAGGAGAGACATTGTGCAGTGCACTACACTCCTTACAGCGAGTGCAAAATACTATCTACTGACTACTGTCTTATTGAACTGCTCAACTGAGGAAATTTTTTAAACTTCTGAGGAAAGTTTGTTCCAGGTATATCTTAAATGGGAAACAGTTTCCACAAATACTAGTGCTGAATCTTTTCAATTCTAACTGCCAGCCATGGTTGCGCATTGTAGTCATATTGAGGCTAAACAGTTTGTTATGATCCACATTGTCAAACCCATTACATATTTTAAAAACTTAAATGAACTGACTTCGTAGTCAGCGTGTTAAGAGAGAGAGAGAGAGAGAGAGAGAAGCAGATCACTACAGCTGAGATTCTTGTAACCCACGTTGTGTATAGAGACTCATTCTGAGAATATAATTATACAGTATATATTGTATTTATAAAGTGGACGTGCCGTTTTGCCCAAAATCAAAACGGCATACCCATCTTTGCGATGGGTTACCATCATCACTATGTGACGCATGTCCAGTGTGAGCATGCTGTACAGAACGCCTAGTCATGCCCCACTCTCGCTAGGATCGTCAGGGCAGGAACTTTGGCTGTAGTCTATGTAGAGTTTCCTAACTTAGTTCATGTGAGCCGTTGTACTATAAATATTATGAATATGTATTTTGTTTTCATCTGAGTCAACGAGTTCTATTTTATATCATTAGTTATAAGTATTGTGTGTAAAACTTATTTGTAATGATGGGAAGAGAAACCGCCACAGTTGGGGGTCAGTGGGTGCGCCAGGCGGGAGGTGGGCCTAACTCACTAGCACTCCCCCCTCCCCCCTCCCCTCAGTGCTAGGGGAGCCTTTGTCTATCCCAGAGGAGAGAGAGAAATTACGTAATGGTTGTCAGTGGGCGGTCCTTAGTAGTTCACGTTGGGCTCACTAGAGGGCCGGGTATAAAAAGGGAAGTCTAGCCATTTTTTCATCAGAACTCATTAGGCAGAGCGACTTCTCATTTCCCTTGCTAACTATATATTCTTCTGACTGATGTGAACTTTCTCTACTCCTTACATTCTTATCTCCTCTTTTCCCTGCCTGTTTAACTTCCATGGTCCCGTTGGTGCAGAGCTAGTCAGCCAACGTATTATCGCTTGAGTTCTCACTAGATACTTGCCTATTAGATAGCCTATTTTGGAAGGGTTAACTTAGAATAGGATTGATTTATGTTTGTTGCACTTGTATATGCATTTCCCTGTGTGTTATTCTTATTATTCCTGTTTTCTGCTAGTCTAGGTAATGCTAGACTGGGGTAAGGCTTTTCTGTGTTACGAGTTGTTGTTTGATGCAGTGGTTAAGCGATGAACCTGCATACTCGTTTCGGTTCAGTGAAGCCTAGGTTGTCTTCGCGGCTGACTGTGTTGAGTTAATAATTTACAGTGAGGGCAAGAGCCTAACCACCCTGTATTTTATTAACAGTTTGTTTTTACTTTGTCAAGGAGCCGGGAGAAAACCAGATACAAGGGATCTGGATTTCTCAAAGTGCACTTGTTAGTGTTAACGTAATACTTTAAACAGTTGTGAGGACTTCGCTAGGCTACGAGCCGTTTTTGCTCAGTCACTGCTACCTTTTGCCCACAGTACCCCAGCTAGACTTTACTCGATTAGTAGATACAGAATAGTATTGAAGCTTTCCTTATGTATGATATTGTTTATGCACTATTGATTTCATGTGTTGCACGCTTGGCTACTTTAGTGATTAGTGGCCCACGAGCACAATCCGAGTAGGCTATTGCCGTTGCATTTGCGGAGTACTTCTTTTTAATGTTTGCCATTTACTATTACATATTCTTTTAATTATTCTTATGCCAATTTAAACCTTTAACCCTCTCAAGACCATAGGACACAGAGGTTGCCAGATTAGCAATAAGAAATTGATTACTCTCACTGTTATAATTACCTCTCCAAAATTAGTTTTCTGCCCACAGCTAACTCAAAGACAACTGCAGAGGTTGAAGTAAACAAACTAAAGGTTTATAGATACCCCTGACGGTAACAAAGGCTTTAAAGTATCCCTAATAGGCTCAAAAATCGCGTCCGGATGTGAGAGGGTAAATAGTATTTAATCGCCACTGTTTTTGCTTATTGAATTACTGTTCAAAATCCGATACGTACTTCTTACGAGCATCCGAGAAGCATCTAACTTTTTTCAGAAGATTCCTTGCTCGATGCTTAAGGACTATTAATTAACATAACGTAATAGTGCCGATCCGAAGTAGAGGGTGGAGGACTTCTTAAGTTCTTAGTCAAGGGTGGATTACTTCGGCCAACACTATTCTTTGGTGTTGTTGTTTCTTACTTCATTGTTTGATTGTTGACCAGACTAGATAATTCCTGTCTCTTTATTAGTCTGTTGTTGAACACTAGTACCGAGTTCTTGTATACCCCGTTATAGTAGATTGAACTCTGGAGGGTATTGGTGTTTTTTGTTCGGCTGGCAGTACTCAGGGGTTGGGATCGTGTGTTTCCGTTGTGGCAGCGAGCCGTATTCAAGTCCTGATTGAGAGCCCTTGTGTACCCGAGTGCCAGGTCGTAACAACTACTAATGTCATCATCAATTACAATCACCATCATCACCACATTTGCCACAATCATTACGACTACTGTCATCATCACCATTACCATGATCATCATCACTACTACAATTAAAATCATCACTACTACTCTCACCATCATCACTACTACTGTCACCATTGTCACTACCATCCTAATCACTATCATCATTGATACTACAACTATCAGCCATCATCACCACCATCCTACTATAACCATTATCATTACTACTGTCACAAGTATTACCATCATGTATCCTACTATCACCATCATCACTACTACTGCCATCATCACCATTACTATGATCTTCATCATCACAACTATTGTCATCATTACTACAACTTTCACCATCATCACGTACTACTACTCCCCATCATCACTAATACTCACACCATAGCCACTACCATCATCACTACTGTCATTATTATCACTACAACTATTATCATTACTTATCACCATCATCACTACTATTATCACCATCATCACTTCCTTGCGGAACAGTGTAGGCTGGTTGTAGAAGTTGTCCCAGAGGTTGATGAATTCAACTTCTTCCCTCAGACACAAATATTTTAGTCGGCTATTTGTGCTGAAGGCCTTGTCGTAGAATTTGTCAGGTGCGTCGATTTTGGGGAGAATGCCTGAGATGATGATATTCCTTGACTTGTTTTTGTAGTGCTGGATCATCTTGCGATATTTCTCCATCAACTCTTCGGATCTGGTGCGCATGATGTCATTTGAACCAGCATGGATACCAATAGTATTAGCAGAACATTTATTCCCAATAATTTGGCGGACTTTAACAGCCTATAAAGCAAACTAAAAGTCTTTCACTTGCATCTAGGACTCACCAACATTGACAATATGCAAGAAAGATTTATAGAAATATTCAGGAGAGTCCAAAATAAACATGTCCCTATGCGATAATGACACAGTAAAAATACAGAAAATACCCTTTGGTATAATATTAACCCTTTTCTTGTGGTGATTTACATAGCTAAGAATACGCTCTGGCGGGCGTTTTCCCGCTATTTACGCTCAATATACATCGCCCTAATGCCACATCCGTAGCCCAGACCGAATTATAACAAGTTTCAATAAATAGATTGGGTTGAATTATTGCCATACATGTCTTCATTCATTCATTCTAAGCCTCACGGCCTTTGGAATAGTGGATGAAAGTTTCCGGTTCTTGTCCACTATGGGCCACACACCAAGTGAATCACCACTTTGTGTCTCACTTCCTCGTTCATATGTCACGCTCGCGATAACTCAATGACATATTCCATTATTTTATCAAGTTTTGTCTTTGTCAGACAGTATGAGTTATGGTCTGTAGCATGTAGGCTACACTCAATGTAATAATATGTAGTATGTTAGCTACAGTCACTCTATTTACTTATGCCCACTCTTATTGTCACTCCTTGCCACCCTAACTGTCATTATTTGACCATACTAAGTTCCATCAGCATTCTACATATATACAGTATACTGTATATATATATATATATATATATATATATATATATATATATATATATATATATAAAACAATATATAGTTACGTATATACATATCTGTAGAATGCTGATGGAACTTATGGTCAAATAGTGACAGTTAGGGTGACAAGGAGTGACAATAAGAGTGGGCATAAGTTGTCGAGACTCGTAAGTAACTCGACAGTTTAGGTTAAGTAAACATACTGGAAGTTCAAATTAGGCGCCAGTATTAGGCTAAGTTATATATCTATATAAAAGATATATACTATTTAATATGAAGTCTTTATGGGTTTATTATCCATTATTATATCGGGTTGTCATTATGATAAATCCGGTATATCTTGTAGTTAGTTAAATGACGCATAGGTAGATAAGATAACTGCGCATGCGTCATATTCGGGAAGCTGAGGGTCCCTCGCTCCAAGACAAACTAGAATCGCTTTAGCTACGACCTCTCCAATACAACCACCTGTTTCCTGCTAAGTCATCCTAATTCTTATATCTTAGTGGCCACTATATCTTCTATCTATTCCTATCACTATCATTGAGCTATCTATCCCTATCAACAAATAAAAGTAAGTTAACTCCTGTGAGTTTATAGGTAAATTCCGCTTTGTTTAATATCGAATTCTCAAAAAGGGTCCTTCGATACCTCTGACTTTTGCCTTATGCTATCTTTTCTTCTTTGTCTTTTCTTTCTTCTGCTTTCCTATTGTCTACTATTTCCTAGCTGTTCCTTCTTTCTGTTCTCTAGTTCCGCTTCCCTGGTGTCCCCTGTAGGTTTGTGAGCTGGTGTTTGTTGTCTGTGGCCTAATTTCCGCGA
Organism: Paralithodes platypus; assembly: GCA_032716605.1. Classification (NCBI taxonomy): domain Eukaryota; kingdom Metazoa; phylum Arthropoda; class Malacostraca; order Decapoda; family Lithodidae; genus Paralithodes; species Paralithodes platypus. The sequence goes on from CM064540.1 coordinate 24,165,120, forward strand.
AGTCCCGCTTATTTTACCCGGCCAGATGGGCCGCCGCCAGCCGATGTACCACCCATTTTTCCTGGTGGTAACTTTGCCCAAGGGGGGGGGGGCTAGGGTGGACACTATCGCGTCTTCTGCGGCCTAGGAGAGCCACGTCATAATAATTAGGTGGTAGGCTATAGGCTAGGTATATAATTGCAACAATTAAATTAACGTAAAGTAGAATTATAAGGGTTAAATTGAATTTGTTCGGTATTAACTAAACTTGAAGGGGGTAATTACCGCAACCATTTTTGGTACCATTAGATGTTGGGCTAGCCTAGTTTATTATAGGTTTACAATTTAAATTGGCTTGTTATATACCCTTTTGGCTTCCCTTTCCTTAGTGTACTCCAACAACTAAATTTCCGCATTTAATATGAGGTTTACTATTTAAATTTAAGTGTGGAGATCCATATGCGTTGTTCGTTTACTTTTATTATTGCGTTCAGCGTCATATTTCCCGCTTATTTTGCCCTACCCCGACATCACACATTTAATTAATTATTTCGTTTGAGTCGGGATTCCCTATATCTTGCCTTTATTGGCGTCAGCTAACTCTCTGAGTGCGCTTTACGTCCATATAGGTAAGATATAGTATTATTCTATTCTATTTCCTGTGTATTGCCATCATGTCGTTGACACTGTCCCAGTACAAGCGACGCAAGGGGGGTATCAAGAGTGGTTTGACTAGGATCACCAAAGATATTGCTACATTTGTAGTTGATGCAGATAATGATGCGATTGAGGCTAAATTGGCTTCGGTTTTAAGACAGCTCGATGACTTAAATTTATGTCGCCGCGAAATGGAAACGCTCTATGAAGATGACGCCGAGTATTTCGCGGACATAGAAACAGACATGGATTATATAGAGTGTCTTGGTAAAGTCATCATCCTCCTCAAAGGTAAGCTAAAACACAAGGAGCCAAATCGTGCTGCAGTCAACAGAAATGCCGGTATAAGATTGCCGAAAATAACCCTTCCTGTGTTTGACAGTGATCCCACTCTATGGTTGGGATTCTGGGATATGTTCCACTGTAGTGTCCACAGCAATGCGGAGCTCAGTGACATCCAAAAATTCACCTACTTAAGAGGTCAACTGAATGGCGAGGCAAAACAACTCATTGAAGGTTTCGCAATTGAGGGAGCCAGCTACCAAACAGCGGTTGCCCTTTGAAAGAAAACCTATGGGCACAGGGATAGAATTAAGGCGGCACATATAACTAACCTTACTACTTTGAATCCACCCTCTTACAATGTCGAGGAACTAAAGGGATTCTATGCTAGTTTTGAAAGTACACTGAGGTCAATAGAGACCCTACAAATTACCCTTAATTAAGCTAGTGTTGTAATTCTCATGAATAAATTGCCATCCCCACTAAAGGAAACATTAAAGAGAACTTTAGGTGAAGGTCTGGACCTAGAAAGGTTTGTCCAGGCTTACCAGACAGAAGTGTTTAATATGGAGAGTGTAGCAGAACGGTCTACACCACGCATACCAGTTGCTTCAGCATTCTTTGCGGTGCAAGAGGCCTCGGTGCAAAGTAAGGGTTGTAAGTTGTGCGAAGGGGCACATGTGTGGTTCAAGTGTCTCATATAAAACCAGTGCTCTAAAAGTAAAACGCGCAAAACAACTCAACCTTTGCACCAGGTGCTTATCTTCAACCCATGGGAGCATTGGTTGTGTGAACCCCGACATCCGCAGCTGCAAGTTCTGTCAAAACAGACACTAGCATATCCTCTGTCAGTCCAGATTTCAATGGGACGGTGCAAAGAAAGAGCAAAAACCTCAACAGGTAACAAAGACCAAAACACAAACTACCACGATGTCTGTGTCTTCTAAGAAGACTAGTATTATCCTCCCAACTGTTATGCTGCCAACAGTTAAGGAATCAAGAGGATCAGTCAAGATGAGAACACTGCTGGATCAGTGCTCACAACGCACCTTCATTTTAAATTCTGCTCTAGACTCGATCCATTATATAAAAGTGGGTGATGAAGAGCTAGAGTTGCGAGGGTTTACCGGAGCATGTGAGAGCAGAAAGTACCCAGTAGTGTCATTCAAATACAAGTTCCGGGGCAGAAACTATCCTCTACAAGCAGTTGTGGTAGAAACTCTCCCGGATCACAAAGGATCAGTATGCCTTGAAGCAGACATGAGAGTTTTGCGAAACAAGTGTTACAAATTAGCTGATCCTCTAATGACACAGACATCTCGACTGGACTTGTTGGTTGGTGCTGATTATTATTATGACTTAGTGCGGCCAGGGTACAAAAAGAAGGTACGTGACATAATTCTCTTACCCACTAAATTTGGCTATGCACTAAGTGGCTCCTGCCATAATGACAAGTCTAGCGCGAGTCTAGTCTAGTTACAATTTTGAAAGTTGCGGTCACCCCGATGGATCAATATATATCCACGGAATCAAGTAATCCATGTCATAATGAATTAAAATGTATGTGGGAACTGGATCATCTAGGAATTTCTCCAAGCGAAGATTCAAAGGAAAACATGACTGCGTTGGACATATACAAGGAGACAGTAACATACTCTGCACAGAATCAGCAATATGAAGTCAGACTGCCATGGAACCAACATAAAGAGAAGCTGCCTTCTAATTATGGTTTAGCAGCGGGTCGCCTAAGGGGTCTGCAGAAGCGATTCAAACAAGAACCTGTCTATTGTAGTCACTATACCAACGTTATCCAAGATCAGCTTCATCGTGATTTTATTGAAGAGGTTCCTTTCGGTGTTACTGAAAACAGTAATTATTTGGCACATCACGGGGTCACCAAGAATAGTACAACGACGCCCGTTCGTATTGTGTACGACTGTTCCGCTAGCATTGGCAAAGGCAGGCCAAGTCTTAATGACTGCCTTTACACAGGGCCATCACTGGTGCCAGATCTAGCAAAAATATTGCTGCGATTCAGGGTACACAAATATGCCTGGATAAGTGACATCGAGAAAGCCTTTCTCATGTTGAGACTTCATGAAGAAGATCGTGATTACACCCGATTTCTGTGGCCAAAGGATCCCTTGGAATTCTCTTCACCCTTACTTTGCTACCAATTTAAGGTAGTGTTGTTCAGGGCGACTTGCTCACAGTTTCTTCTTAATGCCACGATCTTAAAACATCTTTCCATTATTAAAGAGGATCCCGGAGTTGTGGAGGCTATTAAGGAAGGTTTGTACATTGACAACCTCCAGGGAACAGGCAGTGATGAAGAGACTGTCGTTAAGCATTACTGGGATGCCCAAAGAATAATGTCTCAAGCACATTTATATCTTAGAGAATGGGCTACCAATAGTCCTCAACTATGTGACCTCCTGCAATTGGATGGTGTTGCTGCCAAGAATGAAGAGCGAGTGAAGACATTAGGACTCTTATGGTTACCTGACTCTGATCTGTTGACGTTCAACGCTAGTTTCCCAGAGACCAATAAGGCAACAAAGTGAGAGTGCTTAAGAGTGGCGGCGCAACTGTTCGATCCACTCGGTGTACTACTGCCCGTTACAATAAGGTCCAGAATTTTCTTACAGCAATTATGGAGACTGAAACTAGATTGGGACGATCCGCTACCTGACGACTGCGCTACCGAATGGTCTACAGTTACCAAGGACCTGCACCTCTGCTGTGACTTTACTTATCTTCGGAGGACGGTATATGCTGATTCAGTGGAACTTCATGCATTTAGCGATGCAAGTGGTGTCGCCTATGGCACTGCAATATATTTTGTGAGCTCGGAATATAGCTGTCTGGTCATCGCTAAAGCATAGGTCGCTCCCATAAGATCCATAACAATACCAAGACTAGAGCTAACTGCTGTTTTGCTAGCCGCCAGATTAATCAAATTTGTGGAGGAAGCCTATCATAATATTGTAAAAGTCAACAAAATTGTTTTATGGTGCGACACCCAGGTTACATTGCATTGGTTGCGTAGTATGAAGAAGCTTCCAGTGCATGTCGCAAACCGAGTTGACGAATTAAAATCCCTTCTTCCGACTGTAGAATTCCGGTACGTGTCCTCTAAAGAAAACCCTAGTGACTTACTATCTAGAGGTGTTTCAGCAAACCATCTGAAATCTTCTGCGTTTTGGTGGGAGGGGCCCATGTGGTTCTGAAACAAAGACGAGTGGCCAGAAGATATATTACCAGATGACCCGACGCCCAAGGTAACTAGCCAAGTCATTGGGACCAATGATAAACAAGACACACAGTTATGGAACTGGGAAAAATATGGCAGTTATGATAAATTAATTCGAGTAGTTGCATGGACTATTCGATACAAGAATAATTTGAAGGCAAAAATTAAAGGGACGTCTCCCACAGACTGTGCCCTCCTCAGCATAAAGGAACTAAAAGTAGCAGAAAAGATTATAGCTCAAAGATGCCAGCAGGAATGCTTCCCAAAGGAGTACGAGATGCTGTCTGGTGACAAGGGTACTCGCAATACTTTGATAAACCAATTATATAGGACTTGTCATGAAAGGAGGATTAATTGTATGTGAAGGTAGATTGAAGTTAGTGGCTCTTCCGGATTCAATGAAATATCCGATACTACTGCCTTCCAAACATCCTTTCACTACCATGCTCATCAATATGTGTCATCGTGTCTGTTGTCACTATGGAGTTAATCACGTGGTCGCATATATACGGCAGAGGTGGTGGATTCCTAAGATAAGATGAGCAGTTAAACAAGTGACCAGTAAGTGTATAACCTGTCGTAAAATACAGGGTAATACCTATGCGAAAGCAAGAGTACCTCCTCTACCAGACATCAGGACTACTCCTAGAGATCCCTTCGAGGTCACAGGGGTTGATTATACAGGAGCAATTCTTGTCCGGGACTCACACAACAACAAGGCTTATATGCTTTTATTTATGTGCGCTACTACAAGAGCTATTCACATTGAAGTAGTTAGCAGTATGACCTGTAACAGCTTTATCCATGCGTTCCGGAGATTTTGTAGTAGGCAGGGATTTCCACAGATAATGTTAAGCGACAATGCTGCTACATTTGTGGGAGCTTCCAGACACTTGGAAGACATTCAAAGCGATCCCAGTCTTCAGGCTCATCTTGCCGAAATCCGATGTGAATGGCGTTTTATCCCAGCACGCGCACCTTGGTTCGGAGCTATTTGGGAGAGAGCCATAGGTATTGTGAAGGCTGGGTTAAAAAAGTACTAGGTCGTGCTCTAGTCTCCTTTGAGGAACTAACTACTGTCCTATTGGAGCTGGAGGCTACCGTGAATGATCGCCCTTTAACATAATTATGTCTCGGGTGATCTGGAGGACCCTTGCCCTATTACTCCATCCATGCTGGATAAAGGTCGTAGACTTCGTGACTTCCCAAAGGACCTAATTCAGCTAGATGAGCTGCAGGATCCTAGTTACGATAGCAAAGCAGCGATACACAGCAGGTACAATTACATCAATAAGTTGATCCGGGACCTATGGAAGCGTTGGTCTAGTAAATACTTGGCATCACTACGAGAAGCCTATAAGAATAAAAGAGGCTCATCAAGCAGTGTATGGCCAAAGATAAATTACATCGTGCTTATACATGACGAGGGACCTCGTGTCCTTTGGAAACTTGGTAGGCTAGTTAGACTCTATCCCGGACGAGATAATCTGGTTAGAGTGGTCCAGATTAGAACAAAAACAGGCCTGACCACTCGACCCATCGTCAATTTGTATCCATTGGAACAGGAAATCGAAAGCATTTCGATCCCTCAACCGGCGGTCACTGGTGATGGTGTTAGCTCTCACGACTCCACCCCTATGTCACCAGAGGTAGCTGGACCATCTGCCAGTAACGATCCTGTTGGAAGATTACCTCTTCGCCAAGCCGCTGTTAGCTCTTCACAGCTTTGGAGATCTAACATCGCTGTGGGATTATTGTAGATAATGTATATATTGGTGGTGGGAATGTGTCAAGACTCGTAAGTAACTCGACAGTTTAGGTTAAGTTAACATACTGGAAGTTCAAATTAGGCGCCAGTATTAGGCTAAGTTATATATCTATATAAAAGATATATACTATTTAGTATTAAGTTTTTATGGGTTTATTATCCATTATTATATCGGGTTGTCATTATAATAAATCCGGTATATCTTGTAGTTAGTTAAATGACGCATAGGTAGATAAGATAACTGCGCATGCGTCATATTCGGTAACCTGAGGGTCCCTCGCTCCAAGACAAACTAGAATCGCTTTAGCTACGACCTCACCAAGATCTCCTTCTAGCCGCTCCAATACAACCACCTATTTCCTGCTAAGTCATCCTAATTCTTATATCTTAGTGGCCACTATATCTTCTATCTATTCCTACCACTATCATTGAGCTATCTATCCCTATTAACAAATTAAAGTAAGTTAACTCCTGTGAGTTTATAGGTAAATTCCGCTTTGTTTACTATCGAAATAGAGTGGTTGTAGCTAACATACTACATATTATATATATATATATATTGTATATTTTAATTGTTTATACTTACATTTTATAAACACTCTCTGTAAACAAATTTCCTCCCTTAATCACGACAATAAGCGCAAATTCTTATAACATCAAGCCCTTGTTCCATTCTTGCTGACATTACACTTTCCCCTAGCGACTGCTCAAGCTCATGTTGTGAGAAGGCAAGATACATGACTCTACCCAGGGCACTGTGAAGGAAGGTTCTACTCCAAGTCCTCTCCTAGCTCACATCCCTCTACCATCAATATTGTACTCTAAACCTAACTTATGAACTTAGTATTGATCAAGCCCCTTAACCTCTATTACTCTAAGTCTCCATTTAAGTTATCTATATTAATCATTAACTCCAAGCCTGAGTTTATAATCTACACAAACTCTTTTTAACAAGTTAGGAGTATATCTAAACTGTATTTATATATTCATTATAACTTATAATACATTTTATGCTTTCCTTTACTCCTATTTTGAATATAGTTATGTATATTATATCCCCTGGGCACAGGTCTGTAACATGAAATAAACCTCACACTAGTAGCTGGTATATAGCTAGCACAAACACTTGTAGAAATTGTCCTGTTTTTGTTGTATTTCTGTTTCTAAAACATCCCTTGTTTGGACACACACCTTCCCTTAACTAATGCATGGAGCAGACTGATATACCTGTAAGTATGAGTGGCAAGCTCAGATACAATTGGAACATTTTGGCACAAGTGGGCCGGTTTGGTGCAACCAATTCAGCCGGTACTAACAAAATATATGAGTACAACGCCCGCAATATAAGCCTTTCTTGCATAGGACATACAAGTATGTTGGCCGCTGTAACCGGGTTAATATCAGCAGAGCAATTAGGGAAAGTAAGCATTTATTTGGGCTAAAGAGAGAAACAGATAATAATACCAAATGTAATCAATACTCAGTTGCCAGAAGAAAAAGTAATATTGCTAATAAAAACAGCAAAGGGGAAATACGAAATCAACATAGTTAAAACTAATAAAACCAATCCAAAGCAATTGTATTGCACTCTGGGACTTTAAAATTAACTGAACAGCTGCAACATGCCTTCAGAAAGGTTCTGTAAGGGAGCTGTGACTTGCCTTAACCCGGGAACGGCGAGAACACTCTTAACCCCTTCTGTACTAGTGATGTAATTTTTATTAAATTCTGGCAACTATTACACAATTTTGTTCAGCTTAGGAAGGATGTCTACCCATTAAAAGGCTACAGACTGTCTCAATTCATCGTTTTAGCTATCAAATATCCTTCCTAAGCTTCATAAAATCGTCTAAATATAGCTGAAATAAAATACAAAATACGTCGCCGGTACAGAAGGGGCTAATAAGAGGTTTTGATGGGCGACAGCGAGAACACTCTTAAGAGGTAAGGCGTAAAAAACACTTTTAAAAGGCCCCAGTAGCACTTAAAACAATTTTTTTTTCCCTCCATACCTCATATCACTCCTCCACATCCCCTCCACATCCCCTCCTTCTCCCCTTCCCCCCCCCCCCCCCCCCCTTCAATTTTCACCCATTTTCCCTGTTATTCCATTATTCATTGGTATATTTTCGTGTAATCATCTCCAAACCAATCCTAGGCTGTGGTCATGTGTGTGTTACGTAAGGTAGAGATATGGGAGAGTGTGAGGGAGTAGCTCAGTACTGCTTCAACCTTCGAGAGAAGAGGGTGTGAGGCCGGCTGGCTCACAATTGTTGAATGAACCGCTCGCTAACAATTCGCGATTTGACCATTCAAATGATATTCCCACTCGTTTTATTGTTGTTACAGGTTACTATCTTCATATTAAAGGTAAAATAGGTGCATATGAATAAGTAATAACGATATTTATCGTAAAATAACGATTATAGGCAGGAATGGAGCTTAATATTGCCGCCCAGAACTGTGGTGTTCACTACACCCTGCGTGCGCTCACCGGGTTAAGGAAGGAATTTTTTTGAAACATTTACAAAACTGAACCAACAGGCCTAGGTGGCTGAAAATTGGATCAGGAATAAGCTTACATGGCAACTTTTGATACCAAACATCATAGTACATAACACTTCTCACACAAACAACTTTATTATCATTGAGGCAGTGACAGGGCTCTGGGACCGTCCCTCAACCCCAGATATATCCCATGTATCTCATATACTATACACATATACGTGACTGTGAGTAGCGAGGCCCAAGGGCAAGCGTGACAACTTGCAAGCAATCAAGAGGCAAGGGGAGGAAGGGAGGAAATAATTGAAACAGATATTTTGTGTACATTTTTGTTAAAACTAAGCTTTCACCCATTTCTATCTTTGATATGTTTTACAGTGTGTGTTTAATGTATAAATAACCTAGGAGTAAAATGATCAGCAACTGAAGTATGTTAGTTACAAAAATATAAAAGGATGGAAATGTAAATTACTCTCAATATGCCCAATTATCTGTTATACCCTTTTGTGGGACAAGGTCATCAAATTCAACGCCAACGAACACCAGCACCCTCGATGCCCCCAACAACATTACTGGCCAATGCCCCCAGAGTCCCAAGCGAGGCTCACCTACCCCCAGGTTCCCAACTTCACTAGGAAATAACCCACTACATAAAGGAGGTCGATGTCAGCCATATCGTGTTCGTTGATGCTGCCCCTGAACCAGTGCCCCTCCTTTATCTGCAGCTAGAGACCCCCCAACCTCGCTATATGCCCCTCACACAATCAGGGGCCCCGAGTAAGAACTGGCAAAAGGAGGAAGATGATTGACCAGGTTCGCCACGAGATGAACACCACCTAAAAATACCCCCGATCTTTGCTCAGGTGTTGGGAGCCCAAAACCCCCCTAGCCCGTGATTGGTCCAGTGAAGAAGACCAAGCAGGCCACTCGATCCAGGCAGTGGTCATATAAGGGCCGGAAAACCACTCCTCAAGACTCAAATTCGTCGCTTGTCACAACACTAGAACTTACTCCTCTCCCTCCTCTCTGTACCTTCAGCAGCACCAGACCTCCCCTGCATCAGAAAACATTAATGAACTAACCTATTGCAAAAGACAAATGTAACAGATAGGCCTAACCAGCCTATAAAAGAAAGGGATATCTCAGACGTCTTAAGTTTGCCGCCAAGTCCTTGACTTGCAGGAGGATATCAATAACTGCGTAGGTGCAGGAACTGAAAGACTTGCTGAACCAGAACAACAACTACTTTAAGCAGCCAAGGTGTGAGTGGCAGGAGGAGCTCCCCAGGATGGTATGTCAATGGCAGGTTCAACTTATTGGCTTACAGAACAACTCCATATAGCACTACACATAAAAACACCCTTTGAATTACTGATAGGACGAAGAATCAGGACTTTACTAGGATAGAATATGAGGTTGAAACATAGAAAACAAAATTCCCAACCTTGCTGATAAGTTGGTAAATAAATCTGGAAAGGGTGGATCGACTAGGCATCTTTAACCCTTAACTGGCGGCGCCCGGCTATAGTCGAGTGAAATAAATATGGACTATGTGGCGGGGCCCGGCTATTGTCGAATGCAATTTTGAGGACGTAATATGCTCTGAGAGAGAGCGGAGCGGTGGGAGGAGCATAGATTACCTCCTGACCGCTCGCCACGGCCGCCGTGGACGTACTGAGATTTATTGCACCCTCCTCCACCCTCTCTCCCTCGCTATATACGTAATTATATAAAGAAATTGACGTATTTTACCGTTTTTGCCCTTCAGTTGCACGATCGTTGCAAGACAACCAGTGATCATAGAAGGATGGTTCGGGTGTCATTGGAAAGGTCAATTTACGCCCTTTCAGGGATACATACTTGTATTACGCTCTGGGTCTTGTTTATGCATGAAAAAGAGCACGGAAACAACCCCATTTATGGTAAAAAAAAAACGCTGGGCGGCACAGTCAAATATACCCTCCCGCCCGCTAAATAAGGGTTAAACAGTTGAACCAATATTGGCCAGGGAATACCGCAAGACTGAAGAAACCTGAATTGCAGGAGTTGTATTGCATGAGCTCGGCCCAGTGTCTTATCAGGTGCAAGTTGGAGATTTGATCTCAAAGAGACATAATGACCAGCTAAGTGATTTAGATGGGTACCTATTAGGTTGATGGAGGGTGTTGTACCCCAAGTTTGTTTGTTTCCTGGCCTTTAAGGGGACGTTATTATATTTATATATTCTTTATTATTACCGGCATATTTATTCGTTTTAGTTTCCTCTCTAGACCTCCATCAAACTTCAAAAATATATCATCCCAAAGATCCCCCTTCGAAATAAATGTATACATTTTTCAGTAGAAAAATGTCCCGGCCGAAGGCAGATTCATCGCTATCGCTCGCATGGAAAAAGTCGACACCTAAATGGCACAAGAGGTCGTAATCTTGACAAGGAAATGGTCAAAAAGTTCTAAAATATGAAGAAAACTAATGGGGCTAAACATGAAGAATTAAGAAGGGGGTTCAGAAAAAATAAATAATAATAATAATACTTCCCCTTAAGTGCTCTGAGGCTGCGGGTATAATGGACACATCAATTACCCTTGTCATATTCATAGTTGTGGGCTATGTAGGATTCGCTCTCAATATCATTTTCAGTTTCGTAAAAATTAAATATAGTTCCAAAAACTTTTCTATCCAATATTTGTTCATACCAAAACATTTCCCTTGATAAATATGATAACACTATTTCCGACCGACCTGGAACCATAACTATGCATTTTGTAAACAACTTTTTATAACCAATACATTTCAGGTACAAACCTTTTCATCACTGTTATTTGTACACAACACACAACCTGTCAAATATATAATCAAGGTAACAAAAACATTATATACACATGGTAAATTAAAATACTGAGGTCTATCCACGTTGATTTACCCCTCTATCCTTGTATTAGATGAGTTTATTACCATTAATATTCCTTCTATTGACGTTGATTTACCCCTCTATCCTTGTATTAGATGAGTTTATTACCGTTAATATTCCTTCTATCCACGTTGATTTACTCCTCTATCCTTGTATTAGATGAGTTTATTACCATTAATAGTCCTTCTCCCTCATGCTTAGCCAATTCGTGTTCAGATTATAAGGCATTCGACCAATTAGTTTGGCGAGTTTAAGACCTTTCGCCCAATTTCTTTGTCAACTTCAAGAGTTCTCCTATCGTTTAAGTGTTGACATTTTCCTGGCGAGCTTGTAATTTAGGAGGGACCGGCCTTTGGCCAGGACATTTTTCTACCGAAAAAATGGACAAATACAGTTTATGTTTAGGGCGGATGTTGGGGATGTTTTTTAAAGTTTCATGCAGGCCTAGGGAGAAAACTAAAACAATAATAAATACATGACAAAAATATACCAAAGAAATAAACTCTACCCCCTTGATATGGGTAGATTATCATGGACACTTTGACGCTCGGAGGATATATATATATATATATATATATATATTGTTACGGACTAAGGTTCAAGCCCACAACACCATGAATAAATGATTAACTTCAATGAAAAGGCAACACAACTGTTATCACTGTAGTACTGTAAGAATGAAAGTTAACCATCCAAAACTAGACTGCAAGGTTAATATTATCCTCCAGCAAAACCCTATAACACTTTAAAACTATACAACAAGTCAATCAGAATCATATAATTGATATTATTAAGTTTACTTTAAATGTCAGTAGAATAACTTATGCTTTCATAAATCCGTTAAGATTTATATGTAAGGTATTCAAGTATCCACTTTAGTTTACTGTGCAAAATAATTAATTACCGTTTACTTTCCCACAAAACCACAAACTATTTAAAGTATTTTAAATCTTTAAGTTACCGTTATTTGAAAGATTGTACATGAAAATAATTAAGGTAGGTATGGATGAAAAGATAATTTAAAAGTATGGATATTATTTACATATAAATTACACTTTATACAGCAATCCTTACATTCACACAATACAACATAATCATACAATACAACATAATAATACTTATCTATAGAGAGATAGTTATACAAGGCAGGACACAAACTCAGTGTGACCCATGGTGAGGTCTTGGCGAAGCAGAGGCGAGAGGTGACCTCCCGTTTCTCAACACTTATTCTCTATGGAGTCCTTCGTCATTGAAGTTATCGTACAGGATTGAAATACAATTACTCTCTCTCCAATCAAACAACTTAACTCAAATAATAATAATATAGAATACAGTACTTCATTAAAATATATAAATGAAGAGTAAGAACATTAAATCACGAACAATATAAAGACTAATCATACGTCTGCCAGAGAGACGCTTAAACAAGCAGGTGAGAGGGGGAAGGTGCGCGCTTGGCGCCACAATCTGCCGGCGTTTATAGCCTGGGGGCAAAAGATGTCTGGCTAGTAGGCTACAGTACACTCTGAACACAAATATATTCCCCGAAGTTAGCTTACTTCCTAAAGGCCTTCCTATCTACAAATAAATAGTCACATATACCCACTATTAATTAGTTAACTCTATCCTACCAGCAATTAGTTTAATTAAGGCATTACATAACAATATAACCGTATTGTGTCTATAAATGTCTCTATTTCCTATGTAATAGAGAATATATATAATTCTGCCCTGTCTCCAGTTCAGTTCTCTTTCAAATATGCATTAATGATCTTCTCAATTGTACGTCTCGCCCTATCCACTCATATGCTGATGACTCTGCACTATCCAACTAGTTTCACTCAACGACCCAGCAGGCAATCACTCTAAAACTCATGTGATGATGCCATAGCACGCCTATCTTCCGATCTATCAACTATCTCCGATTTGGAAGGAGAAACTTAAAATGCCCCAGAACGAGAAGCCCACCACAGAAGCCACGAACGAACACCACACAGAAACACCCAAAGGAAAGGTCCACAGAACGAAAGGACCAGCTGACCGAGCCAGCCATTTCAGACAGGCCCAAGCCCGCAGGGCTAAGCAGCTCCAGGCTGCACCCATTTACCTTTTCTAAACTGACCATTTTCCACACCTCACGTACACTAACCCCCTCGTGTCCTACACTCCTAACTACAAAGATGATGAACAGGAATATACATTCATATTAAAAACACCCATGCCCTGTCCCGACGTTGAGCCAATGCCAACACATCAGACAGCCATAATTATATCTATGTATGTTCTTACATCCGAGAAGTAGATGTTATATATCTTAGAAGTTAAAACACCCACGCTTGTCCCTAGACCTCGTATATCATTTCCCATGACGAGTATAGATATATGTAACCCGTGCTCAGTCGCCCCTTGCATTGTTCCTCTAGTAACTAAGTCTATAATATTAACTGCCACCAGCATTGATACGACATAGCGGCACTGTCCTTGTGTCGTATTGTGCCAAGTACAGATCAACCAGGTTTCATCACCTTATTAGGACGACGACTATAATGTCATCGTTCATCGATGTATGCAATCCTTAGTTTAAGTACTAATATTAACATTCCCTAACATCTTGTCTTGCCAGACTAAGCTTCTGAAGACCCATCGCCCCATAAATCTATGTATTCAATCCTTAGGTTAAGTATTTTTATCCGCCATTGTGTTCACCTTTTTCCATTTACTTTCCCACAATTGTCATACGTCTTCCCCTTGCCTACTTCGTATCCACAGTCCCCACTACGCCAATTTACTTCGTGTCATGCACCTCTTACCCCAACCAGAGATTGTATAAGATAACCTGGTTACCAGTATCTGTCATAAGTACCCCGAAACAATAACTAAGTACCCCTCCGAACTGCCGCTGTTGTTGGTATATTTATATTTAATAGAAAACGCAGTTCCCAGGGCCAACTAATAGTATCCATAACCCCTCGGACTGATCACATAACTCTATCTTTTCCAGACTCATATACCACCCCATAGTTGCATTCCCCGGTAGCATTTGGCTAACGTATTCTACTGCCTTTTCAAACTTCCATATCAATTGTAGCCTAATGCCACCCCCACGCCCAGGGACCTTAGGGGCAAAATTTCCCTGTAGCCCTTGAACTCTCCCCCCCCCTCTCATTAAGACACCCGCTTCTCTACTCTTGTCCGACCTAGCCTCTCTCTCATACCTCTTGAAGATCCTTGAATTGTCCGTTGCTAATGCTCTCCAACCTTTTATATATATACTCCTATCCAGCCTACCTTCACTTAGTAGGCCAGAACAACATTAGAACTTTACTAGCCCCTTGCATGCCATCTATTCTCTTACAACCCATTCACAACCCTGCACCCAATGGTCGTCGGTGCGAGGCTAGCCGCCTCGCCAGTAACTAACTTCTATTGCCATACTTCCAGATAAATGTGGCAGAGTTAGCAACCCAGTCTCCACCACATCCAGCAAACCCTACAACTAACAACCAGCCGAGTAAAACCAGCTAGCCAAGGCACCTTCGGTTTTGGTATTAAAGACACCCACATCTGTCTCATACACAGAGGGTTATTACGAACACAGGTGATATGGCAAGCCCCTAGCCACAGCCGCCGGACGACTATCACAGAGAGAGGGCGCCCAGCTCCCCCTTTTTGCCCACCCGAGGAGGGAGACCCCCACCCCCGCGGAGGTATACCTGGCCCCTGTTTTGACTTCCGAGTCATTGCCAGGTAGCACAGGAATTCTTCCTATCAATGAACTAACCATGCATGACTAACACCTTTACTAACCTCTATTAACTCACAATAAACCATTTACCTTTCTTGCATGCTCTGATCACTAAATTAGCACCTCAGCTATACCATAGAATGAAGATTGAACAATCTAGAGAGACGCTCCTATCACAGCTGTCCCCATCCTCCTCGCAAAGTAGATCCAGTCTCTCTCCCCTAAATACTTCCAGTATAGCCAAAATAGTACCTCTTACTAAGGCTCAGTAATATGAAAATATAAAGGTTTTCCTATAGCCATGTGCCACAACAGTAAATACCATCTTACCTAGTCTCCATATCTATTGAGAGCTCAAATAAGTCCATAAGACTCGAGATCCCTACTGTCTACAGGGTCCAGAACCGAGCCTATAAATCTAGCTCCCTGCCCCCAGTCAAATCAGTTGAAAGCTAGACACCAACCAGGGGTCACTACCCTGCAGTTAACTTCTAGCTCTGCCCTTGTGTTGTTCAGGAGTGAGATTCCAGAGCCGGCAGACTCCGTGGCAGATTTGGATAGAAGGACCTGCCCACGTATTTGAGAACTTCACACATATGGGCCTCCTGGACGGCCGCGGAACCAGTCGTTAGCCCCCAACATCATGGACGTAAGATAACCAGGACCAGACCCATCAGACACTACCCAAGATTCCCTTTAGCAGTACTACATATTACTGTGCTGTTTAGAGATTCACTAATTAATATTTCTACGAAGTGGCTATCTCTTTGCCCCAGTATAATTCATATAACCATTCAATTAGGAAGTGCTAAGCGTATCAGTGTTCATTATTTAACCTCTGAAGTGCGCATGGGGGTAATTGGAAACGTCCCCCTGTGCTGACGTATTTGAGGTGTTTCCGTCACTAAAATATTCATTGTGCCATTAATAGCATTAATACTTATCCATATGCGCCTATTATGGGTTGATTATAAAGGTAATAACCTGAAACAACAATAAAACGAGTGAAAACAGCGTTTGGATGGTCAAAATTGGAGATATAGCCCGCGAGTTGTATAATGTATGGGTGAGGCAATCTGCTTTCCCGCCAATTTCCCCCAAGGCCACTGAGACACAGTCGATCGATACTCTCTCTCTCTCTCTTGCACTCGCTTGCTATCAGTGATGACCACACCCTCCAATCGGATTTCTAATGTTAGCACGAAAATATACCTCAGAATAAGGGAATAACAGGGAAAATAGGTGATAACTGAAGGAGAGGAGGAAAGTGGGGAAGGAGGGGAGGTAGAGGACTGAGATTTTGCATGGCCCAGGGGCCAATTTTTTTTTTTTTTTTTTTTTTTTTTTTTTTTTTTCGATGTCAAAAGTTGATTTTTTTTTTCTCTGACTCTTAAGAGTCTCCCCGCAGTGCGCCGGGGGAACTCTTAAGAGTCTCCCCCCAGCTCCCGGGTTAACAGGCGATACTAACTCTCGTAATCAACCATATGCCCAGATATTATAACCTAGAAGGAAACCCTAGTGATATCTGAAGGTTCGCCCACTGATTTGCGTTCTATGTATTTCTGAGACAAGAATAGAAAACTTAGATCAGTACCCCCTGAGTTTACTTTTTTTTTTTTTTAAAAGACCTCCGTCTACGTATTGTGAAAAACCTGTTATCCTCCGGCAAATTGTGGGGTTGAGTGAGTGAAGGGGGGGGGGACAGTGAATGAAGGAGGATGCATGTTTTTCATAATACGTGTTGCTAGCCCCTAGAATTTACTAGAATTCCCGTGCTCTAAAATACGCGTGTCTAATCTAGTCTGTGAACTACTACTTGTGCACCAGAGCTACCAGTAATAAATCTAACAGTGAATATTAATCTATAAGTAACATTGATGGTCTTCGGTATATAAACCTGTGGAATCAAAGCCAGTGATCAGAAGATTAATACCTGAACGTTGGAAGTGGGAGACTAGGCTCCATCCAGATCCACTTATGCTAGTGTTGTTCAATTCTATTATATTGTCTTACACAAGTATTCTGCAGTGGTATATCAATAAACGTGATCGTGTAACTTGCTACCATGTGTTTCTTTGTGTTCTCTATTCCTCATATCTTGTATTGTGCATGCAGCCTTATATACCCAGTCAATTAGAACTCACATTACCCAAGTTAAACCTGTAGAAAAACAGGGCATAACAAAACTCTTGCAACTTTCAATGTTTACAAACTCAAATTCTCCTTCTATCTACCCATCAAGATCTTCTACTTGACTTTCCCCTATTCCTCAACAATACACAAATCAACCCTTCATCTTCTTTCAGTATTCTTGGCGTTTCATTTTCTCTTGACCTTTCTTGGAAAAATCATATTACCACTCTTGCTAACTAGCTTCCCAGAAGTTAGGTGTTCTCTACCGTCTCAACGGGTTCTTTACCCAGGCACAGCTTCTTGCTGTGTTACGTATTATGCGTGGAGTTTGGGAAACTACATTCATGAATAATATAATTGCGAAGTAACAATAAAGTTCTTCAAATACTATAATGGATTTAATCTCGTGAATAGTTTGGATTGATTGTATACAAGGTTGATATAACTGTAATATACTTCTAAGAATACAGGTTATAAGATAGTAACTTAACAATGAGCTGTACAAGGTATACAGGTTATAAGATAGTAACTTAACAATGAGCTGTACAAGGTATACAGGTTATAAGATAGTAACTTAACAATGAGCTGTACAAGTATACAGGTTATAAGATAGTAACTTAACAATGAGCTGTACAAGGTATACAGGTTATAAGATAGTAACTTAACAATGAGCTGTACAAGGTATACAGGTTATAAGATAGTAACTTAACAATGAGCTGTACAAGGTATACAGGTTATAAGATAGTAACTTAACAATGAGCTGTACAAGGTATACAGGTTATAAGATAGTAACTTAACAATGAGCTGTACAAGGTATACAGGTTATAAGATAGTAACTTAACAATGAGCTGTACAAGGTATACAGGTTATAAGATAGTAACTTAACAATGAGCTGTACAAGGTATACAGGTTATAAGATAGTAACTTAACAATGAGCTGTACAAGGTATACAGGTTATAATAGTAACTTAACAATGAGCTGTACAAGGTATACAGGTTATAAGATAGTAACTTAACAATGAGCTGTACAAGGTATACAGGTTATAAGATAATAACTTAACAATGAGCTGTACAAGGTATACAGGTTATAAGATAGTAACTTAACAATGAGCTGTACAAGGTATACAGGTTATAAGATAGTAACTTAACAATGAGCTGTACAAGGTATACAGGTTAAGATAGTAACTTAACAATGAGCTGTACAAGGTATACAGGTTATAAGATAGTAACTTAACAATGAGCTGTACAAGGTATACAGGTTATAAGATAGTAACTTAACAATGAGCTGTACAAGGTATACAGTACATAGATGACCGAGGTCTCTCGTCTATATGACTTATGTAAGATGAGCTTATACGAAGTAAGGGGGGCTGGTTCGTTTTTCTGGACCCCCCTCTCCCTCGTGCTTAGCCGCATTACTTTTGATATTTTAAGACGTTGGGCCCATTAGTTTTGCGATTTTAACACCTTTTGCCCCATCTAGTTTTCAATTTTAAGACCTTTTGTGCCATTTAGGTGTCGATTTTTTCCTGGCGAGTGATAGCGAGTCTGTAATTTTTTGGCCGGGAAATTTTTCTGCCAAAAAATGTACGCATTTATCTTGAAAGTGGGTGTAGGGGGGGTGTTTTTTTGTTTTTATCTTGATCGAGGTCTAGCTAGGAAACTAAAACAAAAATAAACGAATAAATAAATAAATCGACCAAAAACTAACCACTACCCCCTTAAGTAAATGAGAGTGTGAGTTATAAGTGAGTTGAGCTTAACCCCTTCTGTACCGGCGACGTCATTTTAATTTCATTCTAGCTATATTTAGATTATTTTGTTCAGTTTAAGAAGGATCTGTGATAGAAAAAAGTATTATGTGAGAAAGTTAAAAGCATATTAATAACTGGAGGCTCTTTTTAAGCTGAATAAAATCGTATAATTGTAGCCAGAAAAAAACTAAAAATATGTGACTGGTACAGGAGGGGTTAAGGGGGTAGTGCTTCGTTTTGGTCTATATATTTATATATTTATATATTTTTGAGTTTCCTTGCTAGACCTTCATCAAGCTTAGAAAAACACCAACTAGATCCCCTTTCAAGATAAATTTGTAAATTTTTCGGTAGAAAAATTTCCCGGCCAAAGGCCGGTTCATTCTAAAATTAGAGGCTCGCTGTCGCTCGCCAGGAAATAAATCGACGCATAAAGGGCACAAAAGCTCTTAATATTGACAACATAAAGGGCACAAAAGCTCTTAATATTGACAACATAAAGGGCACAAAAGCTCTTAATATTGACAACATAAAGGGCACAAAAGCTCTTAATATTGACAACATAAAGGGCACAAAAGCTCTTAATATTGACAACATAAAGGGCACAAAAGCTCTTAATATTGACAACATAAAGGGCACAAAAGCTCTTAATATTGACAACATAAAGGGCACAAAAGCTCTTAATATTGACAACATAAAGGGCACAAAAGCTCTTAATATTGACAACATAAAGGGCACAAAAGCTCTTAATATTGACAACATAAAGGGCACAAAAGCTCTTAATATTGACAACATAAAGGGCACAAAAGCTCTTAATATTGACAACATAAAGGGCACAAAAGCTCTTAATATTGACAACATAAAGGGCACAAAAGCTCTTAATATTGACAACAAAATGAGGCAAAATGTCTCAAAATCACCAAACTAACGGAACGAACGTCCTCAAACCTCAAAACTAATATGCTAAACATGAGGGAGAAGGGGGGTCCAGAAAAAGCGAGTAGTACCCCCTTAACCCACAGGACCCCAGTGCCGCAGCGTATGCGTCGGCAATGTATGTAATGCTAAACCCCAGCGACGCATAAGGTGCGTCGCAGTTAATTACTCCGGTCCTATAGCACCTAGAGGGCTCAGATTTGTGTAGGAACTGCGTAAGTATCTCACGCAACAATGTGTAGGAACTGCGTAAGTATCTCACGCAACAATGCCGATGGTTGAAAACCCTCAAAGTCCAACCGCGTGCTCGTGAGCGCGCAAAAGCTTGTTTTTGCATGTTTTTGCCTACCCATTTCCCCATGTTAATTCCGACTTTCGGGCGCCCCTTAGGACCTTTTAATGATCTAGGGGATCGTTTTTTGTTTGTTTTCCCTTCATTTCTAACCCCTTCCAGGTGTTTTCTGAAGATTTTTTTTTTTTGACAAACTGCTGGGCCTGGAGTGTACATTTATATTATATTGCCTGGGGCTCAGTGGGTTACGAGAGAGTATTGTGCTCTGTGTGGCCCGAGTGAGGTGCTGAAGTTAAGAGAGTGTTAGAGGCGGAGGAGTGACTGGTAGAGAGCTAGGGGGCAGGAACAGGGAGAGAACACAGGATGCTGACTTAAGGGGGCCCTCCTCGCTTTTTTTCTCTCCCTCTTTCTTTGGCTTGTATCCATTCGGTCCCATTCAGCCTACTGTGTTATGACTTTTACCCACATCCAGGTGGCGAGTGGTAGCGAGCCAGCATATATGTATTTCTGTTTTGACAGAAAGCTAAATTTGTACATTTTTCGATAGAAATATTTCTCCGGCGAAGCCGGATTTCTCCATACAATGCTGACTCATTATCGCTCGCCAGGAATAAATCTACACCTGGATGGGAATAAACGTCTAAAAACAGTTGGCTGAATGGGGCCGAATGTATACAAGCCAGAGAAAGAGAGAAAAGGAGAGAAAGAGAAGAAAAAAGCAGGTGACTCCCCTTAAACATTTCTACAGTATGTGATATGACTTGAGGAGAGGAAGGTTAAATGTTGTGCTAAAGACAGGAAATATGACTTGAGGAGAAGAAGGTTAAATTTTGTGCTAAAGACAGGAAATATTTGTAGACAGAACATTAAAACACCTTAAGAGCGGCCCAGGCGGTATATAATATGTAGCCACCAGCGGGGTGTTTTTACCCAAAATAGGGCTGTTTACGTGATCATTTTCATGCCTAAATAAGACCCAGAGCATAAAACAAGTATCTATCCCTGAAAGGGCATAAACAGAGCTTTCCAATGACACCACAACGATCCTTTTATGACCGCTAGTTTTCTTGCAACAACCGCGCAACACGAGTGCAAAAAGCATGTAATTTGGTACTTTCCCCATACAATTCAGTATGTAGCGAGTGAGAGAGGGAGGGAGGAGGTGGGATTCGTGTCAGTAGGTTCGCCGCGGTGGTCTGGAGCAGTCATACGCTCGCTACTCTCCTGCCACCACTTGTCTCTCTCTCTCAGCAACATTACGTGCTGAAATTGCCACACGACCTATGTCTCGCGCCGCCAGATAGTCCAGATTTATTATACTCGACTTATGTTGCGCGCCGATAGTTAGGGGTTAAGTATAAACTTATGAGATAATATTATAATCATATAATATAAGGTATGTGTATAAAGATAGTGACAGATATAATTAGCTAAGTTTGCTAATAAGTATGTTATGGCATATACTGTATGGTTCAATAGCTATGATGAGTTATGATTATACAAATATATGGAAATATTGTAATTGGTTTATTAGACTAAAGAGGGTAACTATGAATGTTATATCTGTTATTACTGACAAAGCAACCTGGCAGAAATATATATTGTTTTTAGTTGAAGAGATCAGAAGGGGAGAAGAAAAATGAAGGTATGCATGGCATGTCCTTTCCATTTTTAACGATTCTGTAAATTCCTTTAGGCGATTTCCATGGCCTGCAAAGTTATTCACTTCCAAACGTTTTCATGAACTATTCAAACTAAATTATCAGACGGAGCTTAGGGTGGGGAGAGAGCCTTCATCTTTGTTATCCTTTCCTTCCACTTTCCTCTTCTCTCAGGGTTGCTATCTCTGCTAGGATTAAGTCCTGGTCACCTCGCAGGCACCATAAGATCTGTGTGGCCAGTGTATAATTGTAAATATCTCTCTCTCTTTGCTATCCTTTCCATTTAACTGTCTCTTACTATTGGGTTTGATATCTCTACTAAAATTAAGTTCTGACCATCTCCTGGGATCGTAAGGTCTGTGTGGCCAGTGTATCTATGTAAATATATCTCAATCTATCTTACTGCAGCTCTATTTGTTGTCCCTCTCTTCCCTCCCTCTCACGGATTTACCTGCATGTCAATTATTAGCTTACCTGCGGAGTTTTCCCAGGCGGGCTGTTCTACCTTTACTGACTACAATCCAAACATTTGAACATTTAAGGGGGGTGACCTGTTTTTGTTCTGTCCTTTTCTATCTTTCTCTGGCTTGTATCCATTTGGCCCCATTCAGCCTACTGTTTTAAGAAGGTTATCCCCATCCAGGTGTCAATTTTTTACTGGTGAGCGGTAGCGAGCCAGCATATTTTTAATTTTTGTTTGACAGCAGGCTAAATTTGTACATTTTTCGATAGACAAATTTCTCCGGCAAAGCCGGATTTCTTCATATAATGCTGGCTCGCTATTGCTCGCCAGGAAGAAATCGACACCTAGATGGGGATAAACGTCTTAAAATAGTTGGCTGAATGGGGCCGAATGGATACAAGCCAGAGAAAGAGAGAAAAGGACAGAAATAACAAAAAGCAGGTCACCCCCCTTAAGTGTCATAAAAATATAATCAGTGGTCCTCGGTTTATCTATTCAGATTAGAACGCCTAAATATTTGGATTATTTTTAATGTGTACCCATTTGGTTGCACGTATGTGTTCGTTTTTACAGTGTATTATTGTGACCCTTAATACTGTTTTCTGTTGTAAAGTAGAGCTTCCTTATCGGTACATTGTGCTTGCTCTTATATTTATTAAGCCAACTGCCATTGTTTGTAGTATAAACACAACTTACAGTCCATACTGGCTTAAACTATACTCTATCCAACTCAACTTTGCCGCCGGCCTCTACAGCAGATACGAGACCGCGCCTGTGATTGGCTATCTGGCCAATAGGAGAGGCAGAGCTGATAATTTATTCATTATCTTTATTATTCCTTATTTATTAATTAAACTAGATACGTTTAAGAAATGTTAATGATTATTTAATAAATTACAGTGCTATCCGATTCTAAAGCGCTATTAAATATAACATGAAACACAATAATAACGTATATATCGTAAAGTAAAAACAAGGAGACACAGAATTGATAAACAGGGGAAGTAAGCGAGAGGGAAGGCCGACTGGCTCGGGCCCGTGCGTATTATCGAATCACAGGCCGTGCTTGACTTTGCACACATTTAACCCTTGTCTAGCGGGGGGTTTTGGGCTTATTTGGGCATATTCAGGCCCTCCTGCATGATAAATCAAGTATCTGCATGAAAAATAAATGAGACCAAAACGAGCTACGTAGCACTCGTGGTTCTCATACAGTGATACCAGTAACATGGGAGTTTAGCGTATAGCGGCATATTTTTCCCAGCTATGCTCACTACTGGCTACACTGCCGGCCTCTCGAGAACACAGGGAACATGAGTTAATGGGCGGCGGTAAGCCCTGGGAGTCGGCTGTCTGGCCCGCTGCGCTCCCGGCCATTTGCACTTGATTTTAACCCTTTAAAAGCCTTAATAATGCTCCTAACTTGCTGCAAATTGGAACCGGACTTAAGTCCGACCCCGATTTTAACCCGGGAACTGCGGGAAGACTCTTAAGAGTTCCCCCGGCGGACTGCGGGAAGACTCTTAAGAGTCAGGGGAAAAACAAAAAATTTAAAACACCGAAACAATTTTTTTTATTTTTTTTTATTTTTTTATTTTTTTTATTTTTTTTTGCCCCTGGGCCATGCCAAATATCACTCCTCCACCTCCCCTCCTTCCCCAGTTTCCTCCCCTCCTTCAGTTATCACCTATTTTCCCTGTTATTCCCTTTTCATGTGGTCTATTTTCGTGCTAACATTAGCGAGTTGGTAGCAGGGCGTTGTCATCACTGTTAGCAAGCGAGTGCAAGAGAGAGAGAGAGAGAGTATCGATCGACAGTCTCTCTCCAGAGGTGGAGGAAAGTGGTGGGGTGGGAGGTTGCCTCAGCCATACATTGTGTAACTCCCGGCCTGTATCGCCGATTTTGACCATCCAAACGCTGTTTCCACTTGTTTTATTGTTGTAACAGGTTAATACCTTTATAATCAACCTATAATAGGCACATATGGATAAGTATTAATGCTATTTATGGTAAAATAAATATTTTAGTGATGGGAACAGCTCAAATACGTCAGCACAGGAGTGTGGTGTCTCATACCCCCCATGCGCACTTCAGAGGTTAAGGGTTAAAGTAGACAGTGACGGTAATTCTTACCTTGCTTGTGTTTACAGTATTATATTCTTACGATTTTGTGTTCCATGTGGTATTGTATAGCTCTTTAGGTTCGGATATCACTTATCACACCATTAGAATGACTATAAACTATCTAACATAATTAATATATATGGAATATCAAAGAAAAGTTGAATTAATTCATACGATAATGTGATAATATACAGTGATATCCTCATGTTCCATCATAGGCTATATTGTATATGTTATTCTTTTGCTTACCATACTCTGCGACCTTATGAACAATAGCTTGAAGGCAACGAAAGTTAAACATGAATAGATAATGGTTATATCTGCTCATACAGACACACATAAGATAATATCTGTGAGTTTAAAGATCACGCCAGGCCAGTGCAGTGTTGCCAGGAGGTGGTTTGTTTTATATTTATACACTGCATTTCCATCTTTTTGGCGGTTTCTGAATATTATGCTCAGTGTGTTGTATTCGAAATAACAAAGGGGTTTGTATGCTACTTTCTAGTATAATAACTTGGCTAAATTGTAACCACAACGTCAAGGATAAGTGCATATAATGCAAACTCTGGAAATTCTGGAACCTTCTTTAATACCTAGGGAGTGATGTCATTGCCAGCCAATCACGGGCGCGGCATCATATCTGCTGTACAGGCCGGCAGCAAAGTTGAATTGGATAGAGTATAGGTTACTTATATATCATAAGGCAACACTCACTGTTATCCTGCGAATGTTGAAGACTAAAACAATGTACACCAAGTTCTCCTCTTTTGAGGTGAAAAATTAAATAGGTTTTTGGTCTCGTGACCTATACTTGTTCGACTGTGTGGCCGCCATTCAAGTGACTATGGTTAACCCGGCAAACCTGATTAGCATCATGGAAGTATCTGTATAGCATAAACGATAGGCCTCCCGGAAGCAAGACTACGAAAAAATCCTTCCAAAAACACCCCACGGGCACTCAAAACAAAGCAATATGTGATTAGGTGAGATAATTCCACTCTAGTACCTCCTACCACTCGTCTACATGTGTCCCAACCCCCCCTTCCCCTCCTTTTCCCCCCTCTTCCCCCATACTCAATTATTGGCTATTTTTCCTCTTTATTTCCCTCATTTATCTTTCTTTTCCTGCGCCAATTATTGTCAGGCGGGCTCGGAGACAAGGGTGAGTCATATTCCGACCCTCTACCAGTCTGAGATCTCTCCCGGGTTGCTCAGTAGCTTGCGAGACGTTGCAGAGGTGAGATGTATGTCGCTCGTCCAGCCGCACCAGCATACGACCGCCCGGCGAACATATACATTTTCCACCACCCAATTGCTGTTCCCACTTCTCTTATCGCTCTTCAATATTCATATGGTTATCATGTAAGTAAAATGAATGCACATGGAGAAGAAATAATGATTTATTTGGTAAATATATCAAATTCTGTCAGAATCGAAGTTTTTTTTCGCATACGCCACACTTTTAACTACAGTACCTTAATTACGCACTCCTCAAGTTGAAGCTTGCTTACGCTCATTCAACTATTGATTATTGATTATAGATTATTATTGATTAGATTGATTATACATTTATTTCACAATTATAGCCATTCGTAAGTAACTTCTCCACAGCTTTCATGCATCAATTCCGACTGCAAAAAATCATCGATTGAATGCTTGATGCCTTGCCTCAAGCACGAATCAGCTGACTGACTCAGTATGAGTGTGTGTTGTTCTGTGTGTCGCAGACCGCCCTGTAATAGATCCAAGAACTAAGACGCCCATCCAGTGTGTGCGGTGAAGACTCAATTTTTCCATCAGGGCGGCCATTCGGGTGGGATGGGTTAAGGGAAAAGGTTAACACTTTAACACCTTACGAGCGGCCTATGCGGTTTATTTATATGTACCGCACAGCGGGGTGTTTTTAGCCAAAATAGGGCTGTTTACGTGATCATTTTCATGCCTAAATAAGACCCAGAACGTAAAACAAGTACCTATCCCTGAAAGGGCATAAACAGAGCTTTCGAATGACACCATAACGATCCTTTTATGATGGCTAGTTTTCTTGCAATAACCGTGCAACGCGAGTGCAAAAAGCATGTAATTCGGTACTTTCCCCATATAATTCAGTATGTAGCGAGTGAGAGAGGGAGGAGGGAGCTGAGATTCGTGTCAGTAGGTTCGCCGCGGTGGTCTGGAGCAGTCATACGCTCGCTAGTCTCCTGCCACCACTTGTCTCTCTCTCTCAGCAACATTACGTGCTGAAATTGCCACTCGAGTTATGTCGAGCGCCGCCACATAGTCCAGCTTTATTTAACTCGACTTATGTGGTGAGCCGCTAATTAAGGGTTAAGCGGTAAGGTAAGCTAGCACTTCATACCAATCTGATTCAAGTAAACAACACAAAAATTATGGATTTCAGGTAGACAGTACCAGGAATCAGAACAAGGGGAAACAGACACCGGATATCCATCATACGAATAATATATATGCTGTTCTTGCTGATGCCAACAAATATGGTAAACATGTACCTATTCATAAGAAAAGGCAGAGACGCAAGTTGGAAAACAAACAATGCAAACAAACAAAAAAGCCACACAAGCACATAGTCAGTAAAAAGGTGCCATGTACCCTCCGTGGTCAGGGAAGAGAGTCTGCCATGAAATATTGTAATTAATTAATTTCAGATATTATCTACCCAAGAATTTTGAAAAACGCGAAAGAAATAGATCACTCCTTAACTTGCCTATTCAACTTGTCACTCCAGCACGAAACCGTATTTAGTGATTGGAAAATGCAAATATTACACTAATATTAAAAACAAAAAAGCATTAAGGCCCAAGCAAGTAATTATAGACCAATAAGTTTAATGTCATTAATAGGAAAGATTCTGGAAACAATTCTAAGAGACATAATAGTAGAATATCTAGAATCAAACAAATTCATCAGATATAGCCAACATGGATTTTGTTCCAGTAAGTCATGACTAATAAATATGATTAAATGTCATAATAGGCATTTTACATATATTGACTCAACTAAATCATTAAACATAATCAACTAAAGTTTTCAAAATGGAAAATTGTTTATATATATATATATATATACTGTATATATATTTTGTATATATATATATATATATATATATATATATATATATATATATATATACAAGACCCCAGTAGCACTTAAAACAAAGGAATATGTGATTAAGTGAGATCCTTCCCCTCCATACCTTCTATCACTCCTCCACATGTGTCAAACCCCCCTCCCCCCCTTCAATTATCACCTATTTTTCCTCTTATTCCCTTGTTTATCGGTTTATTTTCCGCGGCAATATCTCCCACCCGGTTTCAAGGTCATCTGGGACGCATATAGGGAGCGGCGGAAGAAAGAGACAGCACTAGCGGGACATCAGTCTTGCTTCAGGCTTCGAGAGAGGAGGGTTTAGGGCTCGCGCGGCTCTCACCTCATGACTAGACGCTCGACAATAATTTGTCTTTTTCCTCCCCAAAATACTATTCCTACATATTTATTGTTGTTACATGTCAATATATTCATATTAAACATAAAATAGACGCATATGAATAAGTAATAACGATCTTTATCGTAAAATGATGAAATTCGTCGGGATTTACCCACAATACCTTCACCCACCGCGACGTTTTAAAAACCATAGGCTCGCCGCGGTCATGTTTAGAGATATTACAGACCTGGAACGGTCGCAATAATGTCTTGAACTTATCAATTACTTCTGAATTGTTAAATAAATTAATTTCCCAGTCAGCACTCTGGCCCAACTGGTTCGACCTTCCTCGACCTTCAACACAATAACAGGGGTTCCGGACGCCTAAATTGACTATTACAACAAGCCTCAGAATTGGTAACTATCCTTTCCACCCTAGGATTACATGATAAGGATCTATCTATCTATCTATATGCTCAGGTCCAATCCCCATTTTGGGGGTAGCCGACTCAAGACAGAGCAAGAACAGGGAAAACACAAAAACAACATAAAACAAAAAATAAACACAGATAAAAAACACAAACTCTCACACATCCAGGTCACCCAGGAGGAGACCCAGAGACCAGGGTTACCAAGGTCGCTCCAGCACTCCCCCGGCCCCTGACCACCAGGAGAGGTTCCGATCTCGGCAGGCAGACATGCAGCGGAGCCAAAGCGACAAGTCCTCCCACCACACTTCCAGGCACACCCTTCATATTAATCGTCTCCCCGGGCCAGGCGCCTGATGGACTATTATCTAGTCCAACTTGCGCCCGACCCCTTACTCCAAATGACCACGTGTTCACTCAACTATTCACAAGCATTCTCCATTCACTCCTGTCCACCACCACTTCCCCTGCCTGATCTATAGTCATTCCTCTATCATCCAAAGCCTTTCTTACACAGTCTCTCCATCTCAATGGGGGTCTTCCTGCCCTTCTATCTCCCCTTGTACCTGACTCACATATTCTCTTTGTAAGCCTTTCATCTCCCATTCGTTCAACATGACCATACCAGCTCAGCACCCTTCTGTCCACTCTGGCTGACAAATGTTCCTGCTGCCAGCCAGAGTGGACTAAAAATAAGAAACAAGCCAGCAGGCTGATTGTTTGTCGATGCATTAGTCAGCGTGAGTAGTGTCTCTTCTTTCTGAGATGTCCTATGCACGGAATCCCCAGACATCAAGGACATGGTAGACATATTGATTTTATTTGGAGTTGAGGGGCAAGATGCATTTTGTTGCAGCGTGTGTTCCAGGTAGATTCACTAGTCGTGCAGGTGGCGGAATCGGTTTGGTGTCTGAGGTAGGTGAGAAGGTGCTGATATTTAGTGTAGAACTGGGTTGCACTTTCCCCTAGTGATATTTTGGCTTCCTTGATTTGGGAAACTAGGCCCTGGTGTGGATGTTAGTTATTTTTCACTGGTGCACCCCTTGGAGTCCTTGCTGTAGTTGCAATTTGGCTGAGGATGGTGTGATATAAGCCCGTCAAATGGGGATGGAAGTGTCGAGTCGTCAGGGGTGGCAACGTCCACGTGTTTACCGCTCTTTCCCCTTTTTGGTGGAGAACGAGGTGGCAGATCCTGCTTTTTGTTGTTTCCACTGGTGCACGCCCTTGGGCTTGTGGTGTGGGCGGAATGTGGTGCAGTTTGGGCCGGTGCAAGGGTCGTGGTGATGGTGCAAGTGTTGTTGTGGGGGTCTGCATTCCTGTGTTTGTCCGGAATGAAATAGTTTCCCCCGCCCAGCCCATTTTCTCTGGAGCCTCTTTCTGGTTTCAGGTAGCCGCCATATTGTTGCCCGCCATGTTGTTGCCCACTGGAGTTGTTGGTGTTGCATTCTCGAATGGTAGCAATTCG
This sequence comes from Paralithodes platypus, assembly GCA_032716605.1. Classification (NCBI taxonomy): domain Eukaryota; kingdom Metazoa; phylum Arthropoda; class Malacostraca; order Decapoda; family Lithodidae; genus Paralithodes; species Paralithodes platypus. The sequence continues at coordinate 24,194,923 of CM064540.1, forward strand.
CAACGGTGGTGGCTAGTGACGAGGATTGCTGGTGGTGATGCTTTGGCAATTTTTCCTCTATATATATATATATATATATATATATATATATATATATATATATATATATATATATATATGGTGTTGATTTTTATATATATATATATATATATATATATATATATATATATATATATATATACTGTATATAAATATATATAGATATATTGATATTTGTAGCAAATTCTATGTTAGAATTGAGTCAATACTCCCTAGTAGCGACCGCAAGGTTTGTGCAGTCTGTATATCTATGTAGCTCTCTCTCACACACCATCCATCCCGCCTCCGGGTTATATAAGCACACCAGGCAGATCATTACAGTAGTGGTTCATTTACTTACCACCTTCATTAAATATGTAACTTTAATTCATACTCTGACAGGTTGGAAGATTTACTTTGTCCTATTTGGTCTGAGGGGGTCATTTTGAACCTCCCCTGTCTCGCTCTAATAGTTTGGAGATTTTAAGATGTTTCACCTTATTAGTTTGGTGATAATTAAACGCTTCACCTAATTCAGGTGCCAATTTCATTCAGGGTGAGCGATAGCGAGCTTGCAACTTTAAGGAAATCAGCCTTTGGCCGGAGAGAAATGTACAAATTTAGCTTGATGGGGGTCTGAATGGGAAACTTCTAGTTTGAAGGAAGGCTAGGAAGGCTTTTTTTGTTAGCTAGACCCTAGAAGACACAATACATTGTTCGAATATGGTAAAAGCAATACAAATCCTGGTGTTTAACCCCTTATTGGCGGGGATCGACTAAAGGCGGTCAAGAGAACCAAGGACTAAGTGGCGGGGACCGCCTTAAGTCGTATGCGATGTTGAGCACATAATTGGCTCTGAGAGAGAGTCCGAGCGGTGGGAGGAGCGTAGGTCAGCTCTGACCGTTCGGCACGGCTCCCGTACTTCGACTGGCCCCTCCTCCACACCCATCCACATCCACTGCCTCGCTAGACAGGGAATTATGTAAGGAAATTACCGTATTTTAGGGATTTTTCCTTCGTGTTGCACGATCGTTGCACAACAACCCATGGTCGTAGAAGGATGGTTCAGGTGTCATTGGAAAGCTCAATTAACGCCCTTTCACGGATACATAATTGTATTTTGCTCTGGCTCTTCTTTATGCATGAAAAAGAGCATGGAAATATGCTCGTTTAGTGTAAATATGCCCGCTTGGCAGGTAGTAGAAGTTACTAACCTAGCTGCTCGTTGAGTGTTAAGGAGGGGAGGAGACAGAGTCTTGTAGATTATAGAGTTTGGCCAGGCTCCCAGCTGTAGCCATTGTGCAGGGATCTGTCAGTCAGCGGGTGCATCCCAGCGCTCGCCTTTAACTTATTTATCATCTTATATCCATTATATATTATTCATTTTTATTTGAGCTATCTTTAGCATAATATAATATATTATTTTATATAGTGAATAACAAGTATATACATTAACAGTTGCCTAAAGGGGAGGTATTTAGTTTGTTCCCTACTTTTTCATCAAGCTTAAAATTACACCCCCTAGACCCCCTTTCAAGATATATTTGTACATTTTTCGGTAGAAAATTTTCCCGGCCAGAGGCCGGTTGCTCTTACAGGCTCATTACAGCTCAATTACAGGCTCGCTATCGCTCGCCAGGAAAAAATTGACACCTTAACGGCACGAAAGGTCTTAAAATTGACAGAAATTGGGCAAAATGTCTTGAAATATCCAAACTACTAGGGCGAAGGTCTTAAAATCTGAAAAAAACAATGGGGCTAAACAAGAGGGAGAATGGGGTCCACAAAAAATCCCTCAAGTGGAGATCTCCCCTTAAGCTCAGAATTTTGTGTTTTTTTATATGAGTCTTATTATTTACTTTCAAGCTCTATCCCTTCAATATACATGGAATGTAATTGTTATTTTGATATATATATATATATATATATATATATATATATATATATATATATATATATATACTGTATATATAATATATTTAACAGTGTGGCAAGAATTGTGATGGGACAATTGTTTACGCTAACAAAGAAATTGGAGATGCAGTGGAAGGTACACTACGAACGATTACTCAACATGGAGTTTGAGTGAAACAGAGAGCAGCTTAGTAACGAAAAGACAATACTTGCCCCCCCCCCCCTCTATAGTGCCAGCTGTTGCAAGCAGCACAATAAATAAAATGAAGGATGCAAAAGCGGCAGGGTGCTCTGGCATTGTCTGAGATGGTTAAAGCCTCAGGTGACATAGGAGTGAGACTGGTCATTGCAAGGCAATCCAGATAAGTTGTCTCAATGAGCTAAAATATGGCAAATGTGTTTCAATGAAGACAAATGTAAAGTACTTCACATTGGAAAACGAAATATTTTACAGTGAAATCTACTGGCTTTGCCCACTCATTTACAATGAACACAATTTAGCTAAGCTAATGTTATGTAAAAAGAGATGTTGTGAGACATGGTTTAAATGAGGTATGTGAGAAATAGTGTAAACAAAAAATTCGGCTTAACTCTAGGGACAGCTGGGTATAAAAATTTGTTTTGACTTGATGAAGGATCCTTGGGCGTAGTTTCTTGAGGGCCAGGATTCCTGCTGTGGATTCTCCAATCTCCCGACGAACGCCTGGCTGACTCATTACCTGTAAAATATCGGAAGCGGCAGAATAAAAGCGAACAAACAACATTTCATCCCCTCCCCTCCCGTAGGCCATATCATGCTACTTATTGTTGACTCCCTCTATCATCAGTCTCCCCACTATTTAACCCGACTTACGCCCCAGACCTCATTCAACGATGGCCTTCCCGAGTTGTCACCTGATGCTGGCTAGCAATATGCCTTGTTGCTATTCACGGCAGCACCCAGACTCTCCGCGAGCCTAAGCCGCACAGGCCTACCGTCTCATCACTACCCCGACACTTTTCCCAAGTTTAAGCATGATCGAGCCTCCTCTGACTCTCTCTCTCTGTCTCCTCTAACTTTCATATGGTCTTCCCTTTCTATCCCAACCCTGGCTGTTACACAATCCCTCACTTATTTAGTATTCATCCTATCCAATGCTCGTCCCTCCCTCTCCCTCTTGTCCTTGACCTCATCCTCCCTTCATTGACTCAGATAGCCTTTCAAAACTTCCCTTGGGAAGAAAAATCCAAATGCATATGCATGTAACTCCCTAATTGATGCCACTGTACCCTCGAGAAATGAAAGGAACTAAGAGCAGCAATCCCTATCCTATTAGCCTAATCAACTTGGTGACGAATGACAAACAACAAAATAAAGTTTACGATAGCTTGATTACGTTACTTCAGGAACCGGTTAACTGAAGGAGGGAATAAGGAAAGCTTGACAAGGAACAACACATTTTTACAAGAGGAATAGAACAATCAAAGAAAAACAAAATCTCGCCCGACACACAACTGACCCATATAACAGCAATTGCCTAAGATTTATGATACCGAAATGTAAGAGAAACAACAACGACTCGGTCGGATTACAACTATTCCCTTCTCCTCCTTAAACAATCGATCACAGCACTTGCGTATGACAAACGAAATTAAAGGAAACAAAATCACATGGCATAAAATCACTAGCTACAATCACAAAAAAAAATAAGAGATCATTTATAGACAAGCAAAACAAAATAATTCTGGGACACAATTACACCTCAATAGTGAACTGTAGAACTAAATATTATGAAACAATGAGGGACACGCGAGCTATGGGAAAAGGAATTCACTTGTTTACACAGGGACGTTCACCCAGACGCTCCCCGGATGTGACTTGACCACGAGGGGAAAGAAAAAAGAAAATTTCCCGCGTGGGGCTATTTTGTATGAACGCAATTATACAACATATCCTTCATTATCCCATACATCTACATCAGAAACTGGTCCTGTTACGGTCGCCACTTGTAATAGGACACTTCTGGGTGACTAATAGGTTACTGTAACACTTGCCCATTGTAAAGGAAATAAACCTATATATTGATAGTGTCGTTACTTTAGATCAAAATAGTAAGATATCCCTTGTGAAATTAAGACAACTAAAGTCCCAGAACATGCTATACATTTATATCTATACTGACTTGATGCAGTATTATTATTTGAAAAGAAAATTGAGGTTCCAGCTTAACGGGATGTTAGAGTACGGATTTGTGTAATGATATATATTGTAATAATTGTATTCTTAAAGTTAGCAAGAATTAAAGAAACAAACATTCCTACTAAAAATTGTTTTATTGAATAGCGACACTGAAATTGCATTAAGAAAAGGAGACAATTTCATTCACACACTCGGCCACTCAATCTAACCCACTTATCTACCCACTTACCTACAGTACATATAACTACCCAGTATTATCACTACCCGTAAGATTACCCCAAATTATTATACTGATCACTGCTAGTCATACGAAATCTCACATCAACCAACCCTTTAGTCTACTGTGATATTGATAACGTTGTCCAGCCCAGCAAATGACCGCATGATCGATAAGGCACGAGATGTTATCGCACCCGTCAATCACACTCATCACTCTCTCTCTCTCCACGCTCACCTCCTCACCTCAGTCACGTAACTCGCTAGACTAATGAGAGTTGTCTAATTAAAGAGTCTCAAAAAGGGTAGTACGACAAGCCCTAGGGAGTCAAGCCGACAATCCTCTATCGGTAGCCTCACCCTCTGTGGAGTCTAGAACTACGGCGTCACTCATCGACACACACCAAACACATGTGACTCGCTAGACTAATGAGAGTTGCCTAATTAAAGGGTCTCAAAACGGGCAGTACGACAAGATCTTGGGAGTCAAGCCGACAATCCTCTAGCGCAGTGGTTCTTAACCGGGGGTGCTCGCACCCCCTAGGGGTGCGAGGATACCCTGGGGGAAATTTACAATTTTTCGGGGATAATGGTCGGGTAACAGAAAAAAGTGAAAAATTCTGGAAATCAAGAATTCATTGTGTTAATTGGCATTAGGGATAATGCTAATTAAGCCTTATAGCTGTAAAGTAAACCAATTATTATTATAATAATTATTTAATATATATAATATATAATATTTTTTTTTTTATTTATTATTTGTATTTTATGTAGTTATAATTTATTTTTTTAAGTAATAAAGTTAAGTTAAACGAATAACAATACACAATAAAAACTTGGGAAGCTAACATGATTTTGACAGGTATGCTTCAGAACACAGTTACTCAGAAAACATTGATCACAACGTGTCTAGTACGTGTCACTCACTGCATAAGCCTGCTTCTGCTTCACACTGTTAGTTTCTCTTCAGTCATCAGCCGAGGTAGACCTAAGAAGGTATGTATGTGTACTGCCTCGTGCTGTATATTTAGTAGTAATACGCTTTTCTCATAATTAGAATGCCATGCTATAATAATTAATAAGCTCTCAGTGTTCATAGTTTATATACATTTTTTTGTAAAAATCAAACATGTAAAAGTTTACATGCACAATATCACACCACATTATTTCCCCATCAAAATCACATCATATTGTGTATCACAGGGGGGAGTTCGTAGGCACCAATCGAACATGGCAGTACACCCGGAGAGGCTTGGCATTTGATAAGGAGTTGCTGGAACTCCTGTTTCATTTTCCTGGCCTTTCTTGTTGATGTCCTTTTTGCCCCACATACAGAGAGTGATACCAGGGGGAGATTGTAGGTACCAATCGAACTGTTCACTTACCCATGGGGGGCCTTTCGGCTAGTCACGCCGCTAGTGACGAGGGAGATGCTGGATCTCCTGTTTCACTTGCTTGGCCCCTTCTTTCAGTTTCTCTTTGTACCTCAACTACATGAGAGTATCCAGCCATCTCTCACAAACAGTTTCTTCTTCTATTCGAGGAGGTTTAGTGGCGGGGTGTCGTTGGTGCCGTCGTGCCCGGGATCTGGTCGGGGCTGCCATTTTGTGTCTGTGGCGCCTGGTTGCGTGGGGGAGTTGGGGGTTTACTTTTGCGGGACCTTTTCGCTTCTCCTGTGCGGCTGGGCATTCTGGGCGCAGAGTGGTGGCTCCGGCTGGGTCTTGGGCGCGGGTGGCGCTTGCGGCGCTCTGTTGCTGACCTCCTCATTTATACACATTACAAGCACTATACATACCACAACTTCCACACTTTTTTTTTTTTTAAATAGATCTGGGGGGAGACACTTAGTTACAGGCAAACTTGCCTTTTGTCTCCCCCTTTCCATATAGAAAAAAAAAAAATAGTTCTCGAAAACGCTTTCTCTCTCTATCTTCAACACTAGACATGCACACTATACTTTTCTTTTGTAGGCCTACACCAGTATTTAAATAAAAAACAAAACAAATTAAATTTTATAAAGTAATATAGTCATAACATACACTTTTATTGTAACTTAAATTTTGCTCTGTTACTCTTTGAAGTTGAGGAGACACTCATTACAGGCAGCTTTGCCTTTTGTCTCCCTCTTGCACATAAAAAACAAAAAATAACAACAAAATTCTTGTTTTCCAGGTTTATCTTCAGTATGTCCAAAAAACGAAGGTGGAATGATGACTATGTTCAGTATGGCTTCACGTGTGTTACTGAGAAGGATGGTACACAACGTCCACAGTGTATCCTATGCAGCACCATGTTCTCCAACGCAAATTTGAAGCCATCAAAGCTCGATGAACATTTTAAGAACAGACATGGTGGCAAGGATGCAGGGAATGACATTGCAACATTACGAGTCAAAAGAGCTAGGTTTGATCGTGCCGGCACTTTGCTGACACACGGATTTTCACCAACAGCGAAACCTTTACTACATGCTTCTTATCAAGTTGCATACCTGGTTGCTAAGTCAAAGAAGCCCCATACAATTGCCGAGGAATTGATCAAGCCGTGTGCCCTTGAAATGGCAAAGACTGTTCTCGGTCAGGAAGCTGCGAGGAAACTGCAACAAGTGTCTTTATCAAATGATGTAATCCGTAACCGAATCGTCGACATGAGTGATGATATCCTGGAGCAAGTTGTTGTTGACATCAAGGCCAGTCCAGTAAAGATTAGCCTACAAGTGGATGAGTCAACAGATGTGTCAAATTGTTGTCAGCTATTGGTAGTAGTCCGGTACGTGAAGAACAATAAAGTGGAAGAAAGTTTTCTCTTCTGTCACTCACTGAAGACAACATCGAAAGCCATAGATGTGTTCAGTATGATAAAAGAATTCTTCACAAGATACCAACTTCACCTTGACAGGATTGGTTCGATATGTACTGATGGTGCACCAGCCATGCTGGGCAATCGTTCAGGGTTTGCTGCATTGATGAGAAAAGAAATTCCTGACCTGAAGATTACCCACTGCTTTCTTCATCGGCAGGCTCTTGCAGCAAAAACATTGCCCCCAGACCTGAAAAAGACTTTGGAGATTTGTGTGAAGATTGTGAATATGATTCGTGGTCGTGCTCTGAATCATCGACTGTTTCAGTCATTTTGTGAGGAAGTGGGTCAGGAACACACTGTGCTGTTGTACCATACCGAAGTGAGGTGGCTGTCACGTGGGCGTGTGCTATCTCGTATGTTTGAATTGCGAGAAGAAATTCAGCAGTTTCTCCACGGACTGGGACAAGAACTGGCTGGATATTTTGATGATCCTGAATTTGTTCAAATGCTTGCCTATTTGGCTGATGTGTTCACAGCACTCAATGAGCTCAATCGCTCACTGCAAGGAAGAGGGATGAACATTTTGATTGCAAGTGAGAAGTTGGCTACATTCGAAGACAAAATTGTTTTGTGGATTAGGCATGTAAAGAAAGGGAACTTGGCAAATTTTCCTTCCCTTGAAGAGACAGTCACAGAGGATGCTTCCCTACATCCAGATTTTGTTTCAAAAGTTGTTGAACATCTGCAGATACTGTGCACCTCATTTGATGACTACTTCTCGTGTGGAGAGCTACAACCCTGTGACGACTGGATCCGGCACCCTTTTAAGCAGAATATGGAAGATGTTGATGATGATAGCAACATCAAGGAAGATCTCATCGAACTGAGAAACAATCGTGGAATCCAAATGGAGTTTGCCGATGGTCACTTGGAGCACTTCTGGGCTTCTCAGTTGGAAACGTATCCTGCACTGGCAAAGAAGGCTCTCACTGTGCTCGTGCCTTTCGCGACTACTTACCTCTGCGAGACTGGATTTTCCTGTCTGCTTCACATCAAAACCAAGAGCAGAAATCGGCTGGATCCTCAACACGACATGCGAGTGGCACTCAGCACCAAGACACCAAGATTTGATGCCATCATAAATGGAAAGCAACAGCAACAAAGTCACTGAGTTTGGCGCTCAGCCATAATAATTCACAACACACCATGCATAGTACAAGCACAATGTTTTTTGTTTTTTTTTGCTAGTATGAAAGTAATCTTGATTTTTGTAATCCTGCAATGCATTATTTTGTTGTCAGTTATGTAAATAAAGAATTAAATACATGATGGTTTTGTTACTTACACATTATGATTATGATATCAATATTGCTTTTCATCAATTCTGGAAGGGGGTGCGAGAACTGGTTGGTGAATTGAATGGGGTGCGAACAAGGAAAAAGGTTAAGAACCACTGCTCTAGCGGTACCCTCACCCTATGTGGCGTTAAGAGCTACGGCGTCACTCACCACACCCGCACACACCCCACACTCACCCCGGGCTACGTGCATAGCTAAATCAGTGGGAAAACACCGCAAGGGCACTATGTCCCCCTGGCATCCCTAGCCTTTAGCAAGCCCTCTGTGGGGTCATGCATACACCTGCCATTCTCGGCCATAGCATTAAGCTAATTCGGCCAAATGTTGCATCAGGGAAAGTCTATCAACCCTTGGCCTAGGCCTATGCAAACATCTACCATTAGCCTTGGCCATGTGCGCGGTCTGACTCATTCTTGGGGACTGGCTGACGCACACAAACACACCACCACACATACCGAATTCAGACATACGTTGACACTTGTCTAACTGAATTGGACTCACCTGAGTATGGTAGAATTAGGACACGAGGTGCCCTCGCAGCCCTGCCGGCTCTTCTGTGGTACACTTGACAAACACATACTCGTTTCGTTGGGGCTGGGCAGGGGAAGAGACCTGTCCTGGGCTTCTTTGCCCTCTTTATAGGCTCGGTTCCCCTCCCCCAAACACATTTGGAATTTGGTGGCAATAGCAAGCCTGGACACTCCCTATGACCACGTCTACAAACATGAACGCATACACACACGTACGCGAGGCGCCTAGCGGTACACAGGACTATGCCGGCGCCTACAAGCAAAAACGCACACACGCACACATGTATGGCATGACGGTCAGCGCCGAGCGTCTAGCTGTACACAGGCCTACCCCGCGCACCTTCACCCCTCACCTCTCACTCTCCCCTTCTCTATAGCTGTTCTCTCGCCTCCCAATGTTTTCCCGCGCTGGATAAATATAACTAACTACCTATAGTATATAATCACAGTCACGGTCGGACCCGTGACACTAGTGAAGAGCTGAGGAGACGATTAGGTATCAAGATTATCAGTGATGAGATGCGTACTAGCAGGTTTGGATGGTTCGGACATGTGGAGAGGATGGATGAGCTAAGCTGAGTGAAAAGATGAAAGTCCGTGAACATGGAGGTCGCTGCATCAAGGGGCAGACCAAGAAAACTGTGGGATCAGACCTTATGGTGTGATCTTGAATTGAAAAACCTGGCAAGTGAGGCAGGACCCCAATGGAAATACGCCTAACGGCCTTATTGGGCTATCCTTAGTTGGAATTATGCAAGGCTGGTACATGTCATATTTGTAACATACTATGTGGTACCAACTCTGTAAATTGCTAACTGAATAAATATTATTATTATTATTATTATTATTATTATAATTATAGCTCTGAATAGGGCTGTCTGGAACACCATCATTAGGATGTGAGACCGGAACCGCACTTCGTGTGGAGCACTCGGTCTTTAAATTTATGAATGTATCTTACCAAAAAATATGTATTGCTTAACCCGTTCATTACCAGCGACGGCAGAGAGCCGTCAGTAGATAAATCACTCCCCAGTCCTAGCGACGGCTGCCAGCCGTCAGTAATATACGATCCTTGTAACTGCCAGTATCAGGCAGTACCTGGTACCACGACGTTTGAGCACTGCTCTAAGACCTTGGCAACACTTCTCAGCTTATATCCAAGCCACCACATGCTAGGAGAGGCAGTATTCCTCCATCTTTTGAGGTGTGAGGTTGTTATATATTGCCTCTGAAGCCATTTTGGCCACATTGCTTGGGACTGGGGGTACATTTGTGCTAGTACCCTATATTACAGTAGGGGTTAATAACATAAATAGCAAATATATACAATATCAGTTGATATATGCTTGGATATGTGTGTTTGACATGGTATCCATTACAGTGTTTTCCCGCGCGTACGTATTTGTGAGTAACTGAGTGTGTGTATGTGTAACTGTATGTTTTTTGAAACATTATGTGTTTGTGACTGAGTGTGTGTTTACAAGCATGTTTCTGTTTGAGAGTATGTATGTGTATTTGGGTATGAAGGATATGAGCGTGTGTGGATATGTCTGGGACTAATGAGTGCATATGTGTTTGTATGTGTGTGTGTTTGTGTACATGGCTGCATTTGCGCTACTAAATACAGGTCAATTTAACCTAAGCATGCTAATGAGTTATTTGCATCATTTAAACTTGTATTACAACCAGAAGATGAACATACATTGAACCACTGTAAGGTGACTGTAAGGAAGGAGAAAGGTGAAATTGTTAATTTGAACAGAGTTGTAAGTGTGTTGAGTTATATTATGTTCCCATGCCACTTAAAACAATGCCAAAGTGAAGAGAGGAAGGAGTGGTATGGAGACTGACCACCTAATCATATACTGCATCCATATCCCCGACACTGGTGCATTTTTTGTTGTTGTCTTCAAGTGTAAAATACCGGAAGGAACGGAACGTTGCATTTGCCCAGTAAAACATTCCAGAAAGATCCTCGCAGCTGCCAGGTGAATTTGTATTCACTATAAATATTCAGGGTGAAGCTAATTAGCCCTTTGATGCTACCAACCAAGAATCAAGTGGTTTGTAGGCTTTTCCTAAAGTGTACAACCACTCGAATCGCGTTCCTAAGCCATTTCTAAAGGCAATCCTTTAGAAATTTGGTGGCAAAAATCAAACCACTCGATCCGTGTGAAATTTCTGTTACAAATGGCGAGCAATGTGAAGGAAAATGGCAAGGTATTGGCAACACTGTGCGACGTTGGTAACAGGCACTGAGACAATCAATACCAGCATCTTTGTCAGCGTCTAAGCAAGAGTGCAGCTGGGAGCCTTGTGGTCCAGGGATTTATATATGGCCGTATACAGCCCCTGGATGACTCGCTTTAACTCGAAAGTGTATGTAAAATACATTATGCTATTCTTGTATATTGTAAAAGTAATTATTTTCTGTAAATACATATAGTGCATCATTTCAATAGTAGACTGGAAGTAGCAATTTGAATGTCTAGCGGTATCAAGTGCTTAGAGAATTGTCTGACGAATGCGTATATATAAATATTCGTTGAAAAAAAAAACTATCTGGTCTAGGAAGTTCGATGTTGTTTTAATCTCTTTCTAATTCCATGAACTATACATATAACTATAATACATAATTATAAACCTCATATCAAAACAGAAACAAACATAATTTAAACTGTCTTCCGCCCAGTTGTAACCTTTTGTTATTATATTCATATATAAAAGTATTGATGATAAACCAATTTTGATGACACTTTTAGAAAGAGCATGACAAAACACTGTTTATATCATATACCTAAACCTAGTGTCGTCACTTAACATTTTGAAAAATAAGCAATAGAAATTCAGATGGAGCCTATTTGGAAACATGATTTTTTTCAGTTGAAATAAATTATATCTATGATTATTTGAGGTGTTGAGGGTTTTTCTACAGTGATATTATATATTACCCTTTCCTTTATCTTTTGTTGAGATATAATAGATTGCAGTAGACGCAATTATTGTGGATGAAAATCGTTCAAGAGTGAACATATTGGGTTCGGCAGCCGTACTCAAAATTGTGAGTGTAAGGTTTACGATTATATTTGTAAAAAATCTCTTGATGTAAAACAAATTCTGACAACTCGGTTAGAAAGCAAATAAAAAATTCTTATTTCATATATTAATATTTGTATGTAATGCCCCAGCCAGGGTTCGAACTCAGGCCACTAGTGCAGCAGTCCAGCACCTAAGCCACTAGACCACCGAGGAGCTTAAAAGTAGTGGCTTCATTTGGAATTATATCCCATCCACCAACACAAATTGTTCCTCAGCTTATACCCTAATTATGATGAGTTTAATGCCGATGATCGTCATGTATAACTCATTACAGTAGAGGCTGTTATTGTGAGTTTATACAGAACGATTCTACATTGTTACTTTGCATGCCATCCATTAACCTAACAAGTGCGCATGGGGGTAATTGGAAACGTCCCCCTGTGCTGACGTATTTGAGGTGTTTCCGTCACTAAAATATTCATTGTACCATTAATAGCATTAATACTTATCCATATGCGCCTATTATGGGTTGATTATAAAGGTATTAACCTGAAACAACAATAAAACGAGTGAAAACAGCGTTTGGATGGTCAAAATCGGAGATATAGCCCGCGAGTTGTATAATGTATGGGTGAGGCAAGCTGCTTTCCCGCCAATTTCCCCCAAGGCCACTGAGACACAGTCGATCGATACTCTCTCTCTCTCTCTTGCACTCGCTTGCCATCAGTGATGACAACACCCTGCTTGCAACTCGCTAATGTTAGCACGAAAATATACCTCAGAATAAGGGAATAACAGGGAAAATAGGTGATAACTGAAGGAGAGGAGGAAAGTGGGGAAGGAGGGGAGGTAGAGGACTGAGATTTTGCATGGCTCAGGGGCCAAACAAAAATAAAAAAATAAAAAAATAAAAATAAACAAAATATTTTTTTTTCGATGTCAAAAGTTGATTTTTTTTTTCACTCACTCTTAAGAGTCTCCCAGCAGTCCGCTGGGGGAACTCTTAAGAGTCTCCCAGCAGTTCCCGGGTTAAGAGCCTGATAAAACAAAGGGACCTGATATAATTTAATATAGGGTATTTGTGTACCTCAAGGAGTTAAGTGTAAATCATATGAAATTGATACAATATTCCTCATTAATATAAATGTAAAATATAAATACTTTCATTTAATGTTTTGATGACCGGAAATGAGCCAGCTGTTCTTTTACTTTCTCCATGCTGTCACTGCTATTCTTGTTAGGATATCCAGATGTGCACTAGTGACTCTATTTATGTTTCTTCTTCACAATATTCATTGTTGAAAATGTAGATTCACAAGTGTATGTACTCACAAAATAGCTGCATCAGAAGCCATAGGCATAAGACAAATAAGCCACAAGGATAAGCAGATATTTTTCTATATAGGAACTAAATTACAAATTTTTGTGTGTCTCTCTCTCTCTCTCTCCTTTCTTGTGAGCCGCCAATCAGGTCATTGCGAGCCGCCACTGTTTCTGTTTCGCGAGCCGCGCAATGAAGACCACTGCCCTACACCAACAAAATTGCCGCATTTAATATAAGGTTAACTATTTTTTAAATTTAAGATTGGAGATATTTAGGCGTTGTTCGTTTACTTTCATTATTGCGTTCCGCGTCATATTTCTCGCTTATTGCCCTACCCCGACGTCACACGTTTAATTAATTATTACGTTTAAGTCGGGGTTCCCTATATCTTGCCTTTATTGACGTCGGTTTGAACAAAACATAAAAACACAAACAAATTTAAATTTCTATGAAAACATTGGTATTAATAAATACGCTCAATGTAATTTTTTTTTTTACATTACATTGAGCGTATTTATCAATACCAAATATCAGTGTGGAATGTTATTTCTGAGTGTGCTTCACGTCCATATAGGTAAGATATATTAATATTCTATTTCCTGTGTATTGCCATCATGTCGTTAACTCTATCCCAGTACAAACGACGCAAGGGGGGTATCAAGAGTGGTTTGACTAGGATCACCAAAGATATTGCTACATTTTTAGTTGATGCAGATAATGATGCAATTGAGGCTAAATTGGCTTCAGTATTAAGACAGCTCGAAGATTTCAATTCATGTCGCCGCGAAATGGAAACACTCTATGAAGATGACACCGAGTATTTCGCGGACATAGAAGCAGACATGGATTATCTAGATTCTAGAGCGTCTTGATCAGGTTATCGTCCTCCTTAAAGGTAAGCTAAAACAAAAGGAGCCAAATCGTGCTGCAGTTAACAGAAATGCTGGTATAAGATTGCCAAAAATCACCCTTCCTGTGTTTGACAGTGATCCCACTCTGTGGTTGGGATTCTGGGATATGTTCCACTGTAGTGTCCACAGCAATGCGGAGCTCAGTGACATCCAAAAATTCACCTACTTAAGAGGTCAACTGAATGGCTAGGCAAAACAACTAATTGAAGGTTTCGCAATTGAGGGAGGCAGCTACCAAACAGAGGTTGCCCTTCTACAGAAAACCTATGGGCACAGGGATAGAATTAAGGCGGCACATATAACTAACGTTACTACTTTGAATCCTCCCTCTTACAATGTAGAGGAACTAAAAGGATTCTATGCTAGTTTTGAAAGTACACTGAGGTCAACAGAGAATCTAAAAATTACCCTTCATGAAGCTAGTGTTGTGATTCTCATGAATAAATTGCCATCCCCACTAAAGGGAACATTAAAAAGAACTTTAGGTGAAGATGGTCTGGACCTAGAAAGGTTTGTCCAGACTTACCAGAAAGAAGTTTTTAATATGGAAAGTGTGGCAGATCGGACTACACCACCCATACCAGTTGCTTCAGCATCCTTTGCGGTGCAGGAGGCCTTGGTGCGAAGGAAGGGTTGCAAGTTGTGCGAAGGGGCACATGTATGGTTTAAGTGTCTAAAGTACAAAACCAGTGCTCTGAAAGTAAATCGTGTAAAACAACTCAACCTTTGCACCTGGTGCATGTCCTCAGCCCACGGGAGCAATGGTTGTGTGAACCCTGACATCCGTAACTGCAAGTTCTGTCGTAACAGACATTACCATATCCTCTGTCAGTCCAGATCTCAATAGGACGGTGCAAAGAAGGAGCAAAAACCTCAACAGGTAACTAAGACCAAAATGCAAACTACCATGATGTCTGTATCTTCAAAGAAGACTAGTATTATCCTCCCAACTGTTATGGTGCCAACAGTTAAGGAATCAAGAGGAACAGTCAAGATGCATACGCTGCTGGATCAGTGCTCACAGCGCACCTTCATTCTAAATTCCGCTCTAGACTCTATCCATTATGAAAAATTGGGTGTTGAAGAGCTAGAGTTGCGAGGGTTTTCCGGAGCATGTGAGAGCAGAAAATATCCAGTAGTGTCCTTCTAGTACAAGTTCCGGGGCAGAAACTATCCTCTACAAGCAGTTGTGGTAGAAACTCTTCCGGATCACAGAGGATCAGAATGCCTTGAAGAAGACATGAAAGTGTTGCGAAGCCAGGGCTACAAATTAGCTGATCCTCTAATGACACAGACATCTCGACTGGACTTGTTGGTTGGTGCCGATTATTATTATGACTTAGTGCGGCCAGGGTACAAAAAAGAGGGTGACATAATTTTCTTGCCCACTAAATTTGGCTATGCACTAAGTGGCTCCTGCCATAACGACAAATCTAGCGCCCAAGTAGAGGTAGTTACAATATTGAAAGTTGCGGTCACCCCGATGGATCAATACATATCCACGGAATCAAATAATCCATGTTATAATGAATTAAAATGTATGTGGGAACTGGATCGTCTAGGAATTTCTCCGACCGAAGATTCAAAGGAAAACAAGACTGCATTGGGCATCTACAAGGAGACAGTAACATACTCTGCACAGAATCAGCAGTATGAGGTCAGATTACCATGGAACCAACAAAAAGAGAAGCTGCCCTCAAATTATGGTTTAGCAGCGGGTCGCCTAAGGGGTCTGCAGAAGCGATTTAAACAAGAACCTGTTTATTGTAGTCACTACACCAACGTTATCCAAGATCAACTTCATCATGATTTTATTGAAGAGGTTCCTTTCGGTGTTACTGAAAACAGTAATTATTTGGCACATCACGGGGTCACCAAGAATAGCACAACGACGCCCGTTCGTATTGTGTACGACTGTTCCGCTAGTATTGGCAAAGGCAGGGCAAGTCTTAATGACTGCCTTTACACAAGGCCATGACTAGTGCCAGATCTAGCAAAAATATTGCTGCAATTCAGTGTACACAAATATGCCTGGATAAGTGACATCAAGAAAGCCTTTCTCATGTTGAGACTGCATGAAGAGGATCGTGACTACACCCGATTTCTGTGGCCAAGGGATCCCTTGGACTTATCTTCACCCTTACTTTTCTACCGATTTAAGGTAGTGTTGATCGGGGGCGACTTGCTCACAGTTTCTTCTTAATGCCACGATCTTGAAGCATCTTTCCATTGACAAAGAGGATCGCGAAGTTGTGGAGGCTATTAAGGAAGGTTTGTACATTGACAACCTCCAGGGAACAGGCAGTGATGAAGAGACTTTCATTAAGCGTTACGGGGATGCCCTGAGAATAATGTCTAAAGCACATTTATATCTCAGAGAGTGGGCTACCAATAGTCCTCAAGTACGTGACCTCCTGCAATTGGATGGTGTTGCTGCCAAGAATCAAGAGCAAGTGAAGACATTAGAACTCTTTTGATTACCTGACTCTGATCTGTTGACGTTCAACGCTAGTCTCCCAGAGACCATTAATGCTACAAAGAGAGAGTGCTTAAGGGTGACGGCACAACTGTTCGATCCACTCGGTGTACTACTGCCTGTTACAATAAGGTCCAGAATTTTCTTAGAGCAATTATGGAGACTGAAACTAGATTGGGATGCTCCGCTACCTGATGCCTGCGCTACAGAATGGTCTACAATTTCCAAGGACCTGAACCTCTGCTGTGACTTTACTTATCCTCGGAGGACATTATATGCTGACTCAGTGGAACTTCATGCATTTAGCGATGCAAGTGGTGTTGCCTATGGCACTGCAATATATTTTGTGAGCCCGGAATGTAGTAGTCTGGTCATCGCTAAAGCGAAGGTCGCTCTCATAAGGTCCATAACTATACCAAGACTAGAGCTAACTGCTGCTTTGCTAGCCGCCAGATTAATCAAATTTGTCGAGGAAGCCTATCATAATATTGTAAAAGTCAACAAAATTGTTATATGGTGCGACAGCCAGGTTACATTGCATTGGTTGGGTAGTATGAAGAAGCTTCCAGTGTATGTCGCAAACCGAGTTGACGAAATAAAATCCGTTCTTCCGACTGTAGAATTCCGGTACGTGTCCTCTAAAGAAAACCCTAGTGACTTACTGTCTAGAGGTGTTTCGGCAAAACATCTGAAATCTTCTGCGTTTTGGTGGGAGGGGGTAGTTACATGGACTATTCGATACAAGAATAATTTGAAGGCAAAAATTAAAGGGACGTCTCCCACAGATTGTGCCCTCCTCAGCATTAAGGAACTGAAAGTAGCAGAAAAGATTGTAGCTCAAAGATGCCAGCAGAAATGCTTCCCAAAGGAGTACGAGATGCTGTCTGGTGACAAGGGTACTCGCAATAATTTGGTAAACCAATTAGGACTTGTCATGAAAGGAGGTTTAATTGTATGTGAAGGTAGATTGAAGTTAGCGGCTCTTCCGGGGTCAGTGAAATATCCGATACTACTGCCTTCCAAACATCCTTTCACTACCATGCTAATCAATATGTGCCATCGTGTCTGTTGTCACTATGGAGTTAATCACGTGGTTGCATATATACGGCAAAGGTGGTGGATTCCTAAGATAAGACAAGCAGTAAAACAAGTGACCAGTAAGTCTATAACCTGTCGTAAAATACAGGGTAATACCTACGCGAAAGCTAGAGTACCTCCTCTACCAGACATCAGGACTACTCCTAGAGATCCCTTCGAGGTCACGGGGGTCGTTTATACAGGAGCAATTCCTGTCCGGGACTCACACAACAACAAGGCTTATATGCTATTATTTACGTGCGCTACTACAAGTGCTAATCACATTGAAGTAGTTAGCAATATGACCTGTGACAGCTTTATCCATACATTCCGGAGTTTTTGTAGTAGGCAGGGATTTCCACAGGTAATGTTAAGCGACAATGCTGCTACATTTGTAGGAGCTTCCAGACACTTGGAAGACATCCAAAGCGATCCCAGTCCTCCTGCTCATCTTACCGAAATCCGATGTGAATGGCGTTTTATACCAGCACGTGCGCCTTGGTTCAGAGCTATTTGGGAGAGAGCCATAGGTATTGTGAAGGCTGGGCTTAAAAAGGTACTAGGTTGCGCTCTAGTCTCCTTTGAGGAACTAACTACTGTCCTATTGGAGCTGGAGGCTACCGTGAATGATCGTCCTTTAACAAATGTCTCGGGTGACCTGGAGGACCCTTGTCCTATTACTCCATCCATGCTGGTTAAAGGTTGTAGACTTCGTGACTTCCCAAAGGACGTAATTCAGCTAGATGAGCTGCAGGATCCTAGTTACGATAGTAAAGCAGCGATACACAGCAGGTACAATTACATCAATAAATTTATCCCAGACCAATGGAGGCGTTGGCCTAATGAATACTTGGCATCACTACGAGAAGTCTATAAGAATAAAAGAGGCTCATCAAACAGTGTATGGCCAAAGTTAAATGACACCATACTTATACATGACGAGGGACCTTGTGTCCTTTGGAAACTTGGTAGGGTAGTTATACTCTATCCAGGACGAGATGATCTGGTTAGAGTGGTCCAGATTAAGACAAAAACTGGCCTGACCACTCGACCCATCGTCAAGTTGTATCCATTGGAACAGGAAATCGAAAGGTTTTCGATCCCTCAACCGGCTGTCGCTGGTGATGGTGTTAGCTCTCACGACTCCACCCCTATGTCACCAGTGGTCGCTGGACCATCTGCCAGTAACGATCCTTTTTGGAAGATTAACTATTCACCGAGCTGCTGTTAGTTCTTGACAGCTTTGGAGATCTAACATCGCTGCGGGATTATTGTAGATATGTATATATTGGTGGTGGGAATGTGTCGAGACTCGTAAGTAACTCGACAGTTTAGGTTAAGTAAACATACTGGAAGTTCAAAATTAGGCGCCAGTATTAGGCTAAGTTATATATATCTCTATAAAAGATATGTACTATTTTGTATTAAGTTTCTATGGGTTTATTATCCATAATTATATCGGGTTATCATTATAATCAATCCGGTATATCTTGTAGTTAGTTAAATGACGCATTGGTGGATAAGATAACTGCGCATGCGTCATTTTCGGGAACCTGAGGGTCCCTTGCACCAAGACAAACAAGACTCGCTTTAGCTACGACATCAACACCTCCTTCTAGCCGCTCCAATACAACCACCTGTTTCATGCTAAGTCACTCTAATTCTTATCTCTTAGTGGCCACTATACCTTCTATCTATTCCTAATTCTATCCTTGAGCTATCCATCACTATCAACAATAAAGTAAGTTAAATCTTATAAGTTTATTGGTAAAATTATGCTTTGTTTACTGTCGAATTCTTATAAAAATATGAAGAAAGACTATGGTAAACCTAAATACGTATCACGCCCTGGTTTTTCTCTTCATTATTCGTATCCGCTTTCCACGGACAAGATCCATAGCTGATATATATATATACATATATATATATATATACTTATTCACTGAGTGCTATGACTTTGAAGACAAGACCATAAAGCCTGAATTCAAGTGCTAGAATATGTGAGGGCGGCTGCGACGAGCGTAGTGAAAGCGATGGAGCGCGGCTGAGAATCATCACTACAAGTAACAAGTAAGTAAGTATATATATATACAGTATATATATATATATATATATATATATATATATATATATATATATATATATATATATATATATATATACACATAGCCTATATACATCAATATACACATAGCCTATATACATATATATATATATATATATATACATAGCCTATATATATATATATATATATATATATATACTGTATATATATACTTCTATATATATACAAGTAACAAGTAAGTAAGTATATATATATACAGTATATATATATATATATATATATATATATATATATATATATATATATATATATATATATACACATAGCCTATATAAATCAATATACACATAGCCTATATATATATATATATATATATATATACATAGCCTATATATATATATATATATATATACTGTATATATATATATACTTACTTACTTGTTACTTGTAGTGATGATTCTCGGCCGCTCCATCGCTTTCACTACGCTCGTCGCAGCCGCCCTCACAGTCATATTCTAACACTTGAATTCAGGCTTGATGGTCTTGTCTTCGAAGTCATAGCACTCAGTGAATAAGTCTCACTCCCTAGACTGGAACAAGACCTCACGGGCTTCACTGTTCATTGTAAAGCGGTGAATGTTAAGGCTCTCAGCCTATGCCCGAGAGGAAGTAAGTTGGAATATAGAAGAAAAAAAAATGTATATATATATATATATTATATATATATATCAGCTATGGATCTTGTCCGTGGAAACCGGAGACGAATAATAAAGAGAAACACCAGGGCGTGATACGTATTTAGGTTTACAATAGTCTTTCTTCATATTTTCAAAACTATGTCATTTTTCTTAGGCTTTATGAAATTATTGTAATCCACTATGATACTAGTGTTTTCTTACAAGTGTGTGTATCTGTTATTTGTAGATTTGCCTGATGATGGAGTAAGTGTGTCTCCGAAACGTTGCAATAAATATAAACAAGATGAACGTGTTCTTCTATCACGCCCTGGTGTTTCTCTTCATTATATATATATATATATATATATATATATATATATATATATATATATATATATACCGGTATATATATATATATATATATATAATTAGGCAGTATGTTATCAATTGAGGCAACATGTGTTGAAGACTAAGGCATTTTATTCTTTATTAGATTTTTATTTGTTTTTTCAATATATAAGAACATAAGAAACATCAAAAGACAGGAGTCTGCAGAGGGCCGACTTGCGCACACAAGGCAGATCCCGTCAAACCCAACCCCTCTCGTCCATATACCTATCTAATTGTATAAGAACATAAGAAAACGGGAGTCTGCAGGGAGCCGACTGGCCCACACAGGGCAGATCCCTTTCCAACCCCACCCATCTCGTCCATATGCCTATCTAATTTTCCTTTGAAGCTCTCTATCTTTCTTGATCCGACCATATTACTCGGTAACCTAATCCATATGTCTATGACTCTGTTACCAAACCAATACTTGCCCATATCTTTTCTAAAGCAAGATTTTTCTCATTTGAAACCATTTGTTCGAGTTCTTTTGCTATCACTGAGCTTCAGTACATCTTTCATGTCTCCTTTATTAATCCCGTTAACCAACTTGAACACTTCTATTATATCCCCTCTAACTCTGCGTCTTTCTAATGAATGTAAGCCTAATTTTTTCAACCTTTCTTCATATGGATGATTTCTAATATCATTGTTGTACTCTCTCCAAGGAATTTATGTCCATTCTGTAATTAAGACACCAAAATTGGACAGCATAATCAATATGAAGTCTCACTAATGACAAGTAAAGTCTTAACACTTACGGTGCGGGCATATTTCCGTTATATTAGGACTCATTCAGGCACTCTTGAATGATTAAGCAAGTGTCTGAATGAAATTAAATGTATTCAACCAAAAACTAGAAGGAAATAGCTTCAAAAGTCACTGTAACGTACTTCGTAGCGCGTGGGATTCATCTGCAGCGTTACCTTAGACAGCGGCAAATATTCGCTAATAATGAGCATGTCTCGCTACATTTGCCATTGGCAGCGCTGCATATGTCTAGCGAGACATGGCTCAGTGCACCGGCCGCTGGGCTGGAGAGCGGACGGAGGTCTGCCGCGCTCCCAGTAACTAGCACTCGTCTCCACAGGCTTTAAAAGGCTTTAAGAGCCTGTAAATTGCTATAAATTGCCATGGCGTTCCAGAACGTTCCCCGCAGCCAGTGAGTTAAGATAACATCAGCAGTTCTGTTATTCACACTCCTTGAGATGAACCCGAGAATCCTGTTTGCCGTGTTACGAATGCTTATTCACTGTTGTCTAGGCTTTAAATCACTGCTAACAAACACACCCAAATCTTTCTCACAGTCGGAGTTTTCTAATTCCGTATTAGCTAGTATATTTTTTTGCATTTGTATTGATCTTCCCTATCTTTAATACCTTACATCTGTCAATGTTAAAATTCATCTGCCAATTTACTGACGATTCATGTAAGGTATCTAGATCCCTTTGGAGGCACTCTATGTTGCTCTCTGAATCTATTTTTCTCCCCATTTTGGTATCCTCTGCGAATTTACTAATCCTACTAGTTATACCTAAATCAAGGTAATTTATGTATATAATAAACAACAGAGGGCCTAATACAAATCCCTGGTGGATACCACTTTTAACTGCACCCCATTTATGCTGACTCTCTGCTTCCTACCAATTAGCCATGACCTAATCCATCCCAACAAAGACCCACCTATTTTATGCGCCTCAAACTCTCTCATCAATCTCTCATGAGGGGCTCTGTCGAAAGCTTTACTGAAATCTAAATATATTATATCATATGACATCATTATCTACTGCTTCATATACCTCTGAGAAATGCTAAGCAAATTGGTAAGGCAAGAACGTCACTCAGTGAATCCATGCTGAGAAGAATTTATAAAGGTTAATGTGTCTAGGTGGTTTCTAGTTTCCTAGCAATAATTGACTCTAGCAACTTTCTTATGCTTGATGTGAGACTAATGGGACGGTAATTGAATCCTATTGATTTATTACCTTTTTTGAAGACCGGAACCACAAATGCAAGTATCCAATTTCTGGAACTAAGCCTTTTTCTAATGACTTGTTAAATAGAAATGTTAATGGGTAACTTAACTCATCTCTGCATTATTTTAATACTGTAGCATATACTGTACCTCATCAGGACCAGGCGATTTCTGAAGTTTCAGCCTGTCAGTGTTTTTAACCCCTCCAATCCCAGCGCCGTATATATACGTCAGTAGATAAGAAACTCCCCAGTCCCAGCGACGTATATATCCGTCAGTAATGCACTTTCCTTGTAACTGCCTGTACAAGGTTGTACCAGGTACCACCACCGTTTGAGCACTGCTACCGACATGGCAACACTTCTCACAGCATATATAAGACCCGCTGAAGGGTGGCAGGGCCAGTCTTGCCTCACTCTAGAGGTGAAAAGGTGGTCTCTCCTGCCATTTTGGCCACATTGCTTGGGACTGCTGGGGACTTTTATTACTGTATCCTACGGAACAGTATGGGTTAAGCACATCATTTCTAAATAGTAACCATACTTAACATATTTTCTATACTGTCGCTATATACCTTACGGACTTCTGGAAACTGTGCCACATTTGCATTAGTGAAAACAGAAAGAAAGTGACTATTTAACGAACTGTACATTTCTAAATCATTATCATTAATTTTTCCTATCAAAGTTTTAAGGTGACCTATTACATCTTTAACTTTGGATTTACATAGTTGATTTCATAATTTCTTTTTGCTTTCTTAATTTCTTTTTTGACCTGTCTTGATAGAGTCTAATAGTAAATACACCTTTTTTCAGTGGGAAGCGACGTTTTCTCAAGTAATATCGGCAAATCTATTGTCGAATAGGATATTTTCATTATATTTAGACCATTTTCACGCAAATTGGAAAGGGTTCACATGAACCGACATTAATTATATTACGACTTTTTCACAACTATTCGACATACAGCACCAACATCGTCAATTGGCAATTGTAAATGACTTTCACCATTTGATTTAGACACCTGTATACGTGAACAGACATTCGTCAATCGAATTGCATATTTCTCCACCTTAAACGACATTTCCGTTTAATTTCTATGCTTAAGATGTTTATATTTTGCATAAAAGTAACAAATGAAATATTGCATTTGGCTTTCATTAACATTTATAACCTTAAATTATGCCTTTACTTCTTTATGCATTTAGCTTAAGATTCAATATGCATAATATAATGTCAGGCAACATATTGTATTACTTAGCAGAGTATATATATACAGTACATATCCATACTATGTCAAAGCACCATAATCAATCACCACCAGTAAATAATGTCAATCATCACCAATTTGTTTTATGTGAAAGGTGACACAAGGCAAATTCGTCACTATAGTCGGATACTATTACAGATCCAATTAAGAATGTCCTCTTATGCGAGGAAACTACGCAGGAATGTCATAATATATATATATATATATATATATATATATATATATATATATAATATACAGTATATATACAGTATATATATATATATATATATATATATATATATATATATATATATATATATATATATATATATATATATTTTTTTTCTATGTGATTGAGGGAGGCAAAAGGCATTACTGCCTATAGCGAGTGCCTCCCCCATAGTTGAAAGAGTGACAGGGCCAAAATCAAGGGACGTTCGAGCCAAAATGCCTGGACACACGGAGTTTGAAGCAATTTAAGTCATAGGAAGAGGGAAAGACTGATTCTGGGAGAGAGTTCCAGAGCTCAGCTGTTGAGTAGAAGAAAGTTTGAGAGTAACGTTTCACTCTTGGGTTGGAGAGTTGCACAGAGTAGGGGTGGGATTGAGTTGCAAGACGGGTACCACGTGCCCTACGTAAAGGAGGTGGTATGCACTGGGATAGCTCTGAGGAACACTGATTATTATAGTAGCGATAGAATAGCGAGAGAGATGCAACATTGCGGCGGAGAGAGAGAGATTGCAGAGAGTTGGTGAGTGGACGGGAGTTAATGATACGAAAGGCCTTCCTTTCAACTTTGTCTAGGAGAGCGGTGTGAGAGGAACCTCCCCACACATGTGAACAATACTCAATACAAGGGTGCACTATGCCCCTGTACAGAGCAAGAAGCTGTGCTGGGGAAAAGAACCCCCTAAGGCGGTTGAGCACACCCAGCTTCTGGGAGGCTGCCTTAGCAAGACTGGTAATATGGTTCTTCCAAATGAGAGCAGAAGAAAAAGAGACACCAAGAATATTGAGAGAAGATGAAGGGTTGATTTTTGTATTGTTGAAGAATAAGGGATAGTCCACTGGGAGATCCTGACGGGTAGATAGATGGAGAAATTGGGTTTTGGAGGCATTAAAGTTAACAAGGTTTTCTCTGCCCCAATTGGAAATAGTATTTAGATCAGAATTTAAGAGTTCTATGGCTTCATTACGTTTATCGTTGAGGAATTGCTGGCTGGGGCGTTCTGAAAAACTAATGGAGTAGTGTAAGGTTGAGTCGTCTGCGTATGAATGGATGGGAATTAAGGTACAGTTAAGGAGATCATTTATAAAAATTAGAAAGAGAATAGGAGATAGGACAGAGCCCTGAGGAACACCGGAGTTTATAGGGTGAGGAAGTGAACTATGGCCGTCCACAACCGCGGCTATGGAATGGCCGGAAAGGAAATTAGAGACAAAGGCACAGATGGAGGGATAGAAACAGAAGGAGGGTAGTTTAGAAATTAAAGATTTATGCCAGACTCTATCGAAGGCTTTCGATATGTCTAGTGCAATAGAAAAAGTCTCACCGAAGTCCCGAAAGGAGGATGACCAAGAGTTAGTAAGATATGAAAGAAGATCACCAGTAGAGCGACCCTTAAGGAAGCCATACTGGCGATCTGAGAGCAGATTATGAGAAGAGAAATGCTTAAGAATTTTGGAAGCAAGAATAGTTTCAAAAACTTTAGAAATACAAGAGATGAGAGCAATTGGACGATAGTTGGAGGGCTGAGAGCGGTCACCCTTCTTTGGGACAGATTGAATGTGAGCAAACTTCCAGCATGAAGGGAAGACGTTAGAGGATAGACAGAGACGAAAGAGTTTGCCTAGGCAGGGAGTCAGCACGGAAGCACAGTTTTTGAGAACAACAGGAGGAACACCGTCCGGACCGTACACCTTATTAGTGTTAAGCCCAGAGAGGGTAGAAAGTACATCTTTAGAAAAGATTAGGATATTAGGCATAAGTAAGAGAGAGGAGGGCGGAGAGGGAGGAATAGCACCGGAATCATCCAAGGTGGAGTTTCTAGCAAAAGTTTGCGTGAAGAGTTTAGCTTTGTATATATATATATATATATATATATATATATATATATGAAAGACCAGACAATATACATATCAAATGCAATGCTAGCTTGGGTTTATTTATTTATTTATTTATTTATTTATTATCACCACAACTGCATTTTTTTTTTTTTTTTTTTATGTGATTGAGGGAGGCAAAAGGCAGAACTGCCTATAGCGAGTGCCTCCCCCATAGTTGAAAGAGTGACAGGGCCAAAATCAAGGGACGTTCGAGCCAAAATGCCTGGACACATGGAGTTTGAAGCAATTTAAGTCATAGGAAGAGGGAAAGACTGATTCTGGGAGAAAGTTCCAGAGCTCAGCTGTTGAGTAGAAGATAGACTGAGAGTAACGTTTCACTCTCGGGTTGGAGACTTGCACAGAGTAGGGGTGGGATATAGTTGCAAGACGGGTACCATGTGCCCTACGTAAAGGAGGTGGTATACACTGGGAAAGCTCTGAGGAACACTGATTATTATAGTAGTGATAGAATAGCGAGAGAGATGCAACATTGCGGCGGAGAGAGAGAGATTGCAGAGAGTTGGTGAGTGGACGGGAGTTAATGATAAGAAAGGCCTTCCTTTCTAGGAGAGCAGTGTGAGATGAACCTCCCCACACATGTGAACAATACTCAATACAAGGACACACTATGCCCCTGTACAGAGCAAGAAGCTGTGCAGGGGAAAAGAACCCCCTAAGGCGGTTGAGCACACCCAGCTTCTGGGAGGCTGCCTTAGCAAGACTTGTAATATGGTCCTTCCAACTGAAAGCAGAAGAAAAAGAGACACCAAGAATATTGAGAGAAGATGAAGGATTGATTTTTGTATTGTTGAAGAATAAGGGATAGTCCGCTGGGAGTTCCTTACGGGTAGATAGATGGA
The DNA here is from genome assembly GCA_032716605.1 of Paralithodes platypus. Lineage (NCBI taxonomy): Eukaryota > Metazoa > Arthropoda > Malacostraca > Decapoda > Lithodidae > Paralithodes > Paralithodes platypus. The sequence continues at coordinate 24,222,089 of CM064540.1, forward strand.
GAAATTGGGTTTTGGAAGCATTAAAGGTAACAAGGTTTTCTCTGCCCCAATTGGAGATAGTATTTAGATCAGAATTTAAGAGTTCTATGGCTTCATTACATTTGTCGTTGAGGGATTGCTGGCTGGGGCATTCTAAAAAACTAATGGAGTAATGTAAGGTTGAGTTGTCTGCGTATGAATGGATGGGAATTGAGGTACAGTTGAGGAGATCATTTATAAAAATTAGAAAGAGAATAGGAGATAGGACAGAGCCCTGAGGAACACCGGAGTTTATAGGGTGAGGAAGTGAACAATGGCCGTCCACAACCGCGGCTATGGAGCGGCTGGAAAGGAAATTAGAGACAAAGGCACAGATGGAGGGATAGAAACCGAAGGAGGGTAGTTTAGAAATGAAAGATTTGTGCCAGACTCTATCGAAGATTTCGATATGTCTAGTTCAATATAAAATGTCTCACCGAAGTCCCGAAAGGAGGATGCCCAAGAGTTAGTAAGATGTGAAAGAAGATCACCAGTAGAGCGACCCTTAAGGAAGCCATACTGGCGATCTGAGAGCAGATTATGAGAAGAGAAATGCTTAAGAAATTTGGAAGCAAGAATAGTTTCAAAAACTTTAGAAAGACATGAGATGAGAGCAATTGGACGACAGTTGGATGGTTAAGAGCGGTTGATCTATCATTATACATATACATTATTACTTGACTGTCCACAGTCATGGGCCCAATTAAGCTAAAATGCTATAAGGGCAACCTAACTACAGATATACAAAAGTATACAACATGTACTAAACATTGGATAAAGACAAAAACCTACGGTGGGGATACATAAAGCAAAGTGCCTTTCTCAGGCGGGTCACCCCCCTTCTAGGGGTAACGACTTAACCAGCCACGATATATTTCTTAATTACACCCCAGGTTATAGTGCTCTTGATTCCCTGCTGTTTAGTTAAAGCCACGTAGTCATCTCCTATCGTGTAACAGTCCACCAAGCTCCGTTTATCCTATTCCAAAACACGTTTATAGGGCATGTTGAGGTGAAGTTACTAATGTCGACTATAACTGACCCGAACATCACCTCGATGCAATCTTGTTAACCAACTACAACAAAGTGTGAAGTACGATACACAATCACAAAAACTGACTCTGCAAAGCAATAAAGTAATTTGTTTCATTGCCCGACACTAAATAATTGGCGTAAATAGTTAATGTTTTCAATGAGATTTCAAATGAAATTTGTCGAAAGCAACTGCAATATGTCGAACACTGTGCAAACAATGCCATTTCATGTGGAAAATGTCCGATTTAAAGTGATAAATATCGTTCCAAGTGTTTATTCTCCATTTCCGAACGATCGTTTGTTTAATTTGTTTGACATTGTCGGTTCACCTCGAACAATGACAAAATCTAAAGTAAAATATATAATTGATATAAAATACGTCATTTAGGGTCGAGAAAACGTCGTTTCCCACTGAAAAAAGGTGTAAGTAGGTGATTTTCGCCATTCTTAGTACTTCTATATATTCCTCTCTTTTTTTTCTAGAAGATCTATTGGTTTATTATTTATCCATTTAGGTTGGTTCTGTGTCGATCAAAATCTTCTTTTGGGGATATTTGTATTTTGAGCATTGTGGAATGACACAATAAAATGTTCATAATTATGTAGCTGTCAATTTTAACTCTATCTTATCCTGACTTAAGACGGGTATCTGAGAGGGGGTACTTCATGATTACTGTTCTTACAGTTTGTTTAATTTAATTTCTCGAATGATATATTAAGTTTCCAAAGTTCATTATTATTTAGTTTAATAAGGTGTGAATCATATTTCAATCTTAATATTTTTTTTTTTTGTTATTCATTAGATAATTCATGAAACATTGCTCATCTTCAGTAGTTATATGTATATACAGTATATATATATATATATATATATATATATTAGAGGTGGACCGGATATCCGTATCCGCATCTGCATCCGCGGATATCCGCATCATTTTGTACATCCGCATCCGCATCCAATAATGCGGATATAGTGCGGATATTTTCGTAACTAATAAGTCATAAAAACTTATTATATTTACACTTTTACAGAATAACTAATTAACTATTAACCCCTTGAAGCTCTGACACGTTTTAGCAGTTTATTTTTGCTATCATTAGACGATTTTTTACTGCTTAGGAAGGATATGTGGGTATTAAAAGGGTAAAGAACTAAAGACTATCCCAATCAACCCTCTGACTTCCATATACCCTTCCTAATCTGAAAAAAATCATCTAATAATAGTCAGAGAATTGAAATTGTAGACTAATATAGTTCATATACTCATGCTTCCTCTAATTATAATATATTTTTGTCTCAAATGTTTTAGTATCTTAAAATTTCCATTATCTGTGGCTAAAACTCTTGAGGGCTAAAACTATCCGAATCCGCATCCGCATCCGCATCCGCAAATACTGAAAATAAATATCCGCATCTACATCCGCATCCGCAAATATCAAGAAATCAATATCCGGTCAACCTCTAATATATATATATAATATATATATATAAATGAAGCAACTTGGTTGAGCCTTAGAACTTGCAGTCTTCTACTGAACTTCTCACTTCTCAGCTTGTTCTTCCTCTGTCCAATTACTCTTTTTTCCTATTTTAGTCCAGCCATCTGGTATATATATATACAGTATATATATATATATATATATATATATATATATATATATATATATATATATATATATATATATATATATATATATATATATATATATATATATATATATATATATATATATACAGTATATACCTGTATGATATATATTTTTTTCTTCTATTTATTTATTTTTATTTTTTTGCCAGACACCGTAATTCCCGAGATTAGGCATTTGTCACAAATTGCTAGGTCAAGTTGCTCAGGCTTGACATCTACCAATAACATTTTGACAGTGAGGATTCGTTCCGCTGACCCTTTGATCAGCAGCCGAGGCTCTACTGACTATGCCACGGCATATATATATATATATATACAGGTATATATATATATATATATATATATATATATATATATATATATACCGGTATATATATATATATATATTTATATATATCTTAAAAACTGTGCTTCCGTGCTGAATCCCTGCTTACGCAAACTCTGTCGTCTCTTTCTCTCCTCTAACGTCTTCCCTTCTTGCTGGAACTTTGCTTTCATTCATCCTGTCCCAAAGAAGGGTGATATTTCTCAACCCTCCAACTATAGTCCAATTGCTCTCATCTCTTGTATCTCTATTTTTTTTTAAACTAATCTTGCTTCCAAATTTCTTAAGCATTTCTCTTCTCATAATCGCCTCTCAGACCGCCAATATGGCTTCCTTAAGGACCGCTCTACTTGTGATCTTCTTTCATACCATACTTACTCTTGGTCATCCTCCTTTTGGGACTTCGGTGAGACTTTTTCGGTTGCACTAGACATATCGAAGGTTTTCGATTGAGTCTGGCACAAATCTTTAATTTCTAAACTACCCTCCTTCGGTTTCTATCCCTCCATCTGTGCCTTTGTCTCTAATTTCCTTTCCGACCGTTCCATAGATGCGGTTGTGGACGGCCACCGCTCACTTCCTTATCTTATCAACTCCGGTGTTCTTCAGGGCTCTGTCCTATCTCCCATTCTCTTTCTAATTTTAATAAATGATCTTTTCAACTGTACCTCCAGTCCCATCCATTTATACGCAGATGACTCTACCTTACACTACTCAATTAGTTTTCCTGAACGCCCCAGCCAGCAATGCCTCAAAAACAAACGTAATGAAGCCATGCAGCACTTATTTTCTGATATAACTACTATTTCCAATTGGGGCAGAGAAAAGCTTGTTGCCTTTAATGCTTCCGAAACCCAATTTCTTCATCTTACTACCCTTCCGTTCCGGAGGACTATCCCTTACACTTCAACAATACAAAAATCAATCCTTCTTCTTCTCTCAATATTCTTGGTGTCACTTCTTCTTCTGCTCCCACTTGGAAGGAACATATTGCTAGTCTTGTTAAGGCAGCTTCCCAGAAGTTGGGTGTGCTCAATTGCCTCAAGGGGTTCTTTACCCCTGCACAGCTTCTTGTTCTGTACAGGGGCACAGTGCCCCCTTGTATTGAGTATTGTTCACATGTGTGGGGAGGATCCTCTCACACCGCACTCCTAGACAAACTAGAAAGGAAAGCCTTCTATCTATCTATTGCCTGACGCCGTGATCCCCGAAGGGGTGGCCACGAACGAACCGCCCCCATGCACCTCTGTCCCCAGTCAGTCGACGCCCCTCCCCCCAACCAGCACCGCCTTCGTTCATGTACTTCCTCACTCCATCCTTCCACCTCATATTCGGTCTACCTCTCCCCCTCTGTCCCTCCACCTCGCTCTCGTACACCCTCTTAGTCATTCTCTCGCTTTCCATACGTTCCATATGGCCGAACCATCTCAAGTTGTTCCTTTTCACACTTTCCAGCACATCTACCTCCACACCACACCTCCTTCTTACTTCCTCATTAGTCTGTCTATCCCTCCATGTAACTCCGCACGCACTCCTTAAGTAATTCATTTCCACTGCTCTCACTCTTGGTCTGAGTCTCTCAACCAACGTCCATGCTTCGCTTCCGTAAGTCAGTGTCGGGATTACCACACTGTCATGCAAGGACTTCTTCACTTCCATACTGACCACCCTATTTCTTGAAAAGCCTTCCGTATCATAAACTCCCGTCCATTCACCAACTCTTTGCAATCTCTCTTTCTTCGCCACAATGTAACATCTCTCCCGTTATTCTATCGCTTCTACAATAATCAATGTTCCTTACAGCTTTCCCAATGTATACCACCTCCTCTACGTAGGGTACGTAGTAACCGTCTTGCAACACAGTCCCACCCCTACTCTGTGCAACTCTCCAACCCAAGAGTGAAACGTTTTCCTCAGTCTTTCTTCTATTCAACTACCGAGTTCTGGAACTCATTCCCAGAATCAGTCTTTCCCTCTTCCTATTTAGTCCAGTGGAATCCTGACTAACCATGTTTTGCAGTATATACAATGTTTTATTGCAGTTTCTATAACTCATATGTATACTGATCTCAAAACAAGAGGGTGCGACTGTGGCACCTTTGGGGAATTTTTGTTATTGCAATTAGAAAGAAAGAACGTTTTCGAGCGATTATCAACACTTTGTCGACTGTCTAAAATAGATTTTTATGAATTAGTAATACCTATGTCCAAACTAGGATGGATTTCTGCCTGGTTTTCTCTGATTTGCAGTACCACTGCCTAACTTTTGTTGCTTGTTTCCGAAAATGTAGTTTTCAATAGGAAAAATTTAATTTCTTGTTTATTTTCCAGTGGAGTTTTACGCTTTGAAAAAATATTTTGTTTAGATGTTTGTGCTGATAAACATAGCATCTCCAATTTTTTCATTGTGTAGAACATAATTTGTAGGTATGGGCTGGCAATAATTATTACTCACACATTTGTTTTATTATTTTTATTCACAGACACAAATATACTTACTAATAGTTTATATGTGATAATTTAGAGCCATTTGTTGTTTTGGACATATTACATAAATTATTTCTTATATCTCTTTCTTATTCCAGACTGACTTGAAACATGGCATCCAATGAAGCAGAGGAGTGTCTCTTCAACTGTGGACAATCAAAAGAAAATCTTATCTCTGCTAAGCCCCAGCGCCTGCGTACTATCATAGAAAGTAGCAAAATCCGTGGTGATGGGTTGCATGTAGAATTAGAGCATAGAGTAGCTGATGATCCTAACACTGCACTCTCATGTCACAAAAGTTGTGTTTCGACATATACGTCAAAAACCCACATCAAAAGGTTTGTGGAGGCAAATAGCAACGAAAGCAGTGGAACACTCCCTCCAAAAAGAACACGTCGATCAGAAATTGCCCAGTTTGATTTCTTGACACACTGCTTATTTTGTGGTGAGGTGTGTGAACCAGCCTCTGACCCACGTCATCCTCATAGATGGAAAAGAGTAGTCCATTGCAGAACTGCTGAAAGGGGACCAGGCAAGAAGACCTTCAAAGATTCCATTCTGGAAGTATGTTCCATTCGAGAGGATGAAATTGCCCAGCAGGTCAGGATACGGGTGCAAGGAGCTGTTAGCGACCTTCATGCAGCAGATGCACAGTACCACAAGAAGTGCATGGCAAAGTTCATGGGTCCAAGAGGTAGGATGTATGCCCATCATAAGTCGGAGCATCACACAGATGAATGTGCAGATCCTGCCTTTGTAGAGGTCATCCAAGAACTCAGCAATGACCCAACACGGATCTGGAACTCTGTTGAAGTATACAACCTATATGTATCTTCATGGAATTCAGCTAAAACGACGCACATTGATTGAACATCTTTCAACACATTTTGGGTCAGACCTTCTAGTCCTCTCCGGAATTGGGATTGCAAGCATTATTGCGTTCCGGAGCAAAGCTTCTCATCTCCTCAAGATAATACCTGACGATGATGACCAAGATGATTTGGACATCCGCAAAGTCGCAGCAAGAATAACAAAGGAGACAAAACAACTTGTTCCTGACTTGAACAGTTATGCAACAGAAATAAGTGCCGACATTATTCGTGATGATTGTAGTCCAACCTTGCTTCATCTCCTCTCACAGATTTCACCAAAATTAGGAGACACCTTGCAGGCTTCTCTCATCGGCAACGTCATCACCAGCACCGTGAATCATCGAGCAACAACCTTGCAAGTATCTTTAGGTCTTTTGATGAAGGAAGGATTGATAAGTGTTATGCTTTTGGAATCACCTGCTCATATGATGAGGTGCTAAGGTTCAAGGCTTCTGCTGCCCAAGCTGCATCCCAGAAAATCAACCTTCGGGGGTATTCGACAGTGAGACCGGTCTTGTGCAAGCTGTGGCTGATAACTTCGACGCCACCATATCTTCTCCTAATGGCTTGAGATCAACACATTCTCTTGCCCTTCTCCTCACTCAGGTTCAAACAGATGAGAGTCCTTTTTCAGCTGGAAATGAAAAGATTCGGCGTATCAAGAAAGAAGAGATGAAAAATGAAGTATCTCCAGCAATCCCCATCCAGCGCTATACTGGACCAAGTAAACCCCCAATGCCAGTGCAAGATGCAACACGTACAGTACCATCTCTCAAGATGCTTGTTTCTCAACAGGTATCACTGGCAAGGGCAAGAGCAGTTGATTATGACTTCCTGCTAAAGGTCATCCGGGAGAAAGACATACCAGAGTACAATGGCTTTAACACCCGGGCCTCACGAGAACAAGGACACTCCATTCATCCAGTGACCAAAGCCATATATACGCCATTAATTGACATGGTTCCATCAGAACCGGATACTATCATGACAGCGATGAACGAAGCACAGAAACTGACTTGCAGTACAGGCCAAGCCTTCACGTTATTCACCAACGATCAACAGCTCTATCGTGTTGCGGTACATGTGCTGTGGGTATACCCGGACAAGTTTCCAAATTTTATTCCACGCCTGGGTGGCATGCATATGTTAATGAGCTTTGTCGGTGCTGTGGGAACTCTCATGTGCAACAGTGGCTTGGAAGAGTCCAGAAAATGCTGTCTGGAAAAAAGTTCCCGCAAAATGTCCGAGCGTTGCAAATGGTGGTGGAAGAGCTTTTGCGAGACATTGTCAAACAATGAGGATCAAGACGACCTAATGGAACGACTCGACACACAAGCAGCACTCAGCTCAACAACAAAACTTTGGGTCGACAATCTGATCAAGCCGGTGCTCATCATGATGATTTTCATATGGGCAGAGCGTGAAGGGGACTGGCCTTTGCACATGTGGGCAGTTCAACAGATGATCCCCTACTTCTTTGCTTCTGGACATACAAACTATGCTTGGTATGGGCTCTACTACCTACGGTCTATGGAGCGACTTCCTGATGATATCTTGGAGGACTTCTTTCGGGGACAACATGTCATGCGTCACTCCCGTGGGCTATGGAATGGAATATGGTGAGACATATTCATCGAAACTACCTTTATGCGGTATGGTAAAGGCCCGGGTGGACTTATTGGGATCACACTGAAACCAGCCACTGTGACGAGATGGGCACTGAGCCTTCATATCTGCAGCACACTGCTGAAAGGCTTGTCGCTGATGACAGAACAAGGAGGTCAGGTTTCTGTAACGCGCCACAAAGAAGAGAATCCAGGTAGAATAGCCAATGATGTCGAGGACAGATGTAAAATACAAACCAAGTTGAGCGCTTCGATTGATCCACTGAAACCTGAAAGCCATCCTGATCATCTTGTCAATATCGTAACAGGAAGAATCGCCTCCGATAAAGTGAATGTAGCAGAATCACTCGTCATTGGCAACAAACAGATGCAGGAATTTGAATCTACTTGGCCAAAAGAGTTCCACAGTGTTATTCCAAAAAAAGTTGTTACAATGGCTGTGAGCAAGAAGTACATAAAAGTTGATGGTTTGCCTGTTTATGACACTGAGCTCATATACACAAGGGTGATGTGCCTCCAACAGTCCAGGGAAATAGACGTTAAGGATGTACTGTCATACGAACTGTCACCAGTCCCTTCCTCAATAAAAATGTAAAACTTGCAAACAAAACAAACCAAAATTGGGACAAGGACAATATAAAGTCAAATTAAATTATCAAAATCGCTATGTGGAAACAACGCTTACTAAAATGAAAATTATTAAATAAAAGAACACAATCCACTACATAGGGTGTACATTACTACATGAGCAAGTTAATCTGTTTCCCAAGCAAACTAATCGCACATATAACAACGCACTATCGTCACGTTAAAGGAAGTAGTCAAGTTTGGGAAGTCCGGGACGTTCTGGCAAATTTTACTAAACTCTGCATGAATAAAGAAACTACATGTTAAATGTCAAAATATTATTTAAAATCAAATTTGCAACATGACAAGACATTAACAATAGTACAAAATACAAATATTGATATATACGTTATCGTATATATCATATACGTTATCGTATATACGTATCGTATCGTTTTTACGTACGTTATCGTATAAATACGATAGACTATGACTCTTTTGTGATCTTGGATGTCTCTGTGACGTCACGATCTCTCCTACAGCACGATGTAGGACGAGTAGATCGTATATTATAAGATTGTAAATAAGTTAAGTTATAAAAGGCCTAATATGCTATTAAGCAATATTGCCATGGTCTTATGTAGTATATATGAATTTATCGTATATATTAATATAATTTATCGTATAGAGCAACCTAAATGCGGTACGATAATTTGGGCTCCTGGCGGTTTGCCAAGGCAGCAAGGTGTGCTTTTGAGGTACGTCAGAGCCTTCACGAACACCAACCAGTTAACATCTAATTTTCCGCCCTCAGTTGATCGTGCTTTTGTGCCTCTAATCACAATACACATACAGCAATACACACAGCTACACCATCACGACGCTCTCATCGACATCATGACTGACTGATAGATAAGCATAATATTCATGTCCATTCCCATGTAATCATTTATTCTTTTTTAAACTTGACTCGTGTCTCGGGACCGAAGTCTCGTTCCCCATTGTCCACCACCATATTGGGTAAAACGTTCTCCCTTGCCTCATTGCCACGTGGAACTATTGGTGAGTTAATTCCTGGCTAATATTAACCCTTATAACCTTACCCTATAATTATATACATTTATTATGTGAGACCTTTGGATATAAATTAGCTTGTTTCAGATTGAATTCAATTTAGATATAGAGTATTCATTTAGATTGATTTTATTTGATTCATTATAGCTTAGTAATATTTAACTTCCATTGATAGTTTACCACATTGGTGCCCAGACCCGGGAACTAGCTACCAGTAAGGGATCTTAGGCAATGAGCAAGGGATTAGCCCAGGGATGCAGGAGCAAGGACCCCGGAGGGGTAGGGCTTGGCTATCTTCCTGTACCTCAGGCGCCGGTACCTCAGCGAATAGCCATAGTGGGACATTCTTATGCCACTAGGCTAAGGGCAGCTGACGGAGGTACTGAGTCGTATCGGGCGTCAGAGGGGGAAAGAACTTTCCGGCTGACCTACTTCGGGGTACCGGGAGCAACCGTTGACACCCTGAAAGCCTCCCCCCAGTGGGGGCAAGTGGTACGGTTTAGGCCACATATGATCTTTTTGTTTATAGGCGGCAATGATATACGCCCCGGTACAGTGCCCCGCGAGTTAGCTGACGCAATTAAAGAGGTGGCGCTGGATCTGGAGCGTGAGTCCGGAGGAAGCTGCAAGATCGTGGCAATTGAGAGCCGGACGAAAGTCCGAGGGTTCTCAGCTGCGGAATTTCAGGCTATAAAAAATTCTGTTAACCGCGCCCTGAGGTGTCGGTTAATAGAAACGAAGCACCGCTTTGTTTCCATAACACTCAGCATCCGAGACCTCGACCAGGATGGTGTCCACCTCGACTTAGACACCAATCAAGTCCTATATAACAAAATTGTAGGGCTAACGAAGCGTTGGCTAGAGAGGGACGCCGGGGTTGTGTCATTGCGCCTGCCTAAGTCCTGCTTCCCACCCATCGTCTTTCCCCAGTAATGTTCTTTTCTGTTTCAGACTTCCTGTGACATATGACCTGACCTAACATTTTTTCTTGTTCAATATGATCCATTAGTAGGTATTGCTATATAGTGTACTATTTTTTCTCCATAACATAGAAGTCCGCCGGTTGGCGTCTCTTAAGTAGCCTGTTATTTGGCCGTTGTTTTTGTAACGTGATATTTAGATACATAGCCTATAGGCTCGCAAGCAAAATGGATAAAAACGGTAAAGAGACACCGTCTAGTGGGGTGCTGAACAAAGCCCCTAAAAATCAAAGGGCGGGACTTCGGGGAGTAATGAATAGGCTAATAGTGGACGTCAACACTTTCATCACTACTGCTGAACTAGAGGAATTGGAGGCTAGATTAGAAAACGTCCAGGTTACCCACGGTCGTATTACGGCTCTGAGTGAGGTGATTGTGGCTGCCATGACAGAGGAGGAAGAGATTGTTACAGAGTGTGATAATCGCGCCCTCTATGACGAACCTGTCTTTAGGGCAAAGTACCTATTACAGCGTGCAATCGCGAGTAAGAAGGGAGGCGATAATGAGGCCCATAGAAGGGCTGACCCAAAACATACTGTACACCTCCCAAAGCTCAACTTCCTACATTTGGGGGCAAGTTGACCGAGTGGTTAGCTTTCTGGGACGTATTTCGATCTACGGTCCATGAATCCTCTTTGGATAATGTCCGCAAGTTTCACTATCTGAAGGGACAAATGGAAGGAGAGGCCTTACATTTAATAGAGGGTTTTGCAGTAGTAGGTGGTAGTTATCTTGAAGCGGTACACTTATTAGAGTCCACATACGGGGATAGAGAGCAGTTGAAGATGGCCCATGTCGTTGCCTTGTTGGGGCTCGCAGAACCACAGTATAAGGTTGATGAGTTGACAAATTTCAGGGCAAATATGGAGTGCCATACTCGATCGCTAGATACCCTAGGGCTTACCACGCAGGAAATGATAGTCATTATCTTGCGTCAGAAGCTTCCTATGGCAATACTTGATAAGGTAAGATCATTTGAGCTGGGGGAATTCAAAACTCAGTTCAGTAAGGAGATCAATAATCTACAGTTGAACAAAGGGAGAATGTATGTGTCGGGAGGGAGTGAGAATGTGGAGAAGAGGGGAACAGTAAGCATGACAGTGGGGACTAAAGTAAAGAAAGAGGGTGTGTATAAGAAACCTGCTCAGATTCTATGTAAGCTATGTAACAACAAACATAAATGGAGTTTCTGTGTAAAATACCCGACAAATGAGACAAAACTAGCACAGGCGAGAAGATTGAAGCTATGTGTAGGTTGTCTAAGTGGGGAACATGGTAAGCAGGGACAATGTACTGCTACATACTTAAGGCCCTGTCGGCACTGCAAAGGACATCACTTTGATAAGTTGTGTCCTACTGCAGATAAAGTCAAAGACGTCAAAAAAGAGGGTACTACAACTGTGGCACTAGGTAGCACGCAAGACACCACTATATTGCCCACAATACAGATTCCCATGGAAGGTAATGACAGTAACAAGGTTTGTCAGGTACTTCTAGATCAAGGGTCTCAACGTTCCTTTATAAAGAGGTCCGTACTAGTGAGACTGAAGCACCGAATCGTAGGGGCTGAGACTCTTCGATTACAGGGCTTCACAGGGGTTACTGATAAACAAGACTACGAGATAGCGGAGATTTCATATTTCTATCGTAAAAACCGGTACTTTATGACTTGTATCGTAGTAGACACCCTACCAGAATATGTATCTGTGGGTGTGAAGAAGGTGGAACACGCATTACGTAGCAAAGGGGTTAACTTGTCAGATCCCATGGGAAATCAGAGTGAGGTGCATGTTCTACTTGGTGTGGATCATTATTATGAAGTAGTATACCCTGGATTTAAAAAGATGTGTGGTGTAATTTTAATCCCCACTAAATTTGGATACTGCATGAGCGGAAAGGTGCATACTACACAGTCAAAGGTCCTGGTCGACACGGTCTCGATATATAGAGTCAATGTAACCGCGGCAGAGGAGTTGGGAAGGGAGGATTCCCAACCTAGTGACCCTAAGATGGCTGCCGAGTTCGACCTGGAACGACTGTGGAGATTGGATCACATAGGCATTAATCCTATGGAGACTGATTATGACTCGGAAGTTGCGCTACAAAGGTTTGACGAGTCTGTGTGCTACTGTGCCTCAGACAAGCAATATAAAGTTAGTTTACCTTGGAAGAACAGTGAGATAAGCCTACCTACCAACTATGGTTTGGCATTAGGTCGCTTGCCCGCATTGCAGCGGAAATTGTCTAACGAACCGAGCACGCGCCAGGCGTATGACGATGCATTTCGGAGTTATGAGGATTGAGAGAGTCGATGTCAAGGAACCGTGTAAGAAGGGTAGGGTTCACTATCTGGCCCATCATGGGGTAAAGAAAGACAGCGTCACCACACCAATACGGGTGGTGTATGACTGTTCTGCCCACCAAGGTCAACAACCCAGTCTGAATGACTGCCTGTTGACAGGTCCGTCCATGGTGTCGGACCTGTCCCAACATCTATTGCGGTTTAGGCTGGGAAAGTACGCCTATACCAGTGACATCGAGAAAGCATTCTTGATGGTCAAGCTAAAGGAGGAAGATAGAGATGTTACCCGCTTTCTTTGGTTCAGCGACATTAGCGACTCTGAAAGTCCCATCATAATATACCGTTTTCGGGTTGTACTCTTTGGGGCCACTTGCTCGCAGTTTTTGTTAAATGCCACAATCAGAAAACATCTAGCTGACACTCATGAGGACACAAGTAAACTATCTCGCGGATTATACATTGACAATTTGCAGGGTACTAGCGATAGTCAAGATGATTTGTTGTATGCATACTGGCAAGCACGCAGATTGTTTGCGGATGCACATCTATTTCTCCGCGAGTGGGTTACTAATAGTGAAGATCTTCAGGGTTTAATACAGGTGGATGGTACGGCATCTCTTAACCAGGAAAAGTCCAGAAATTTGGGGATGATCTGGCAACCTAAACATGACATACTAACTTTTCAAACAAGGTCTTTTGCTCAGCAGACAGGAGCGCACACAAAAAGAAGTCTGTTGAGCAAAGTTGCGCAATTTTTTGATCCTTTGGGTCTAGCATTACCTGTTACCATAAGAGCTAGGATTCTAATGCAGGAAGTTTGGAGACGTAAAATAGGATGGGATGACAGTTTGCCCGAGGACCTGAATGACCAAGGGACATTGTTGTTGAATGAATATGCCATCCTATGTACTAAACCTATACCTCGTAAAGTGGCGGCGTTCGGTGACGTTACGTTACACACGTTTTGCGATGCTAGCGCCACGGCATACGGGGTAGCCATATATGTTGTTACTTCATTTGGGGCACATTTAGTTACAGCCCGGGCCAAAGTAGCCCCGGTTAAAAAGGTAACTATCCCTAAAATGGAATTGACTGCCATGCTGCTATTAGCACGTCTGGTGCAACATGTACGCGCAGCATACGAGAGCGAATTAAATATTGAAATCGTTCACGTATGGTGCGATAGTCAGGTCGCACTCAACTGGATACATAGCAAGAAGTCTCTGCCAGTTTATGTGCGGAATAGGGTAGATGAGATTAGAGCCCTTTTGCCAGACGTTGCTTATCATTATGTAAATACAAAGGAAAACCCTAGTGATCTCATAACTAGGGGTATAACGGCTAGCCAGTTAATGAAGTCCGAATTGTGGTGGCATGGTCCAAAGTGGCTGCTCCATGAAAGTGAATGGACTATATGGCATGCTGTTGGTGAGGGACTTCTGCCACTGGAAACAGTGGCAGTTACAGCCCAACCAAATGAGCCACCGGGTCCTATCATAAAGTGGGCAAGATTCGGTGACTATAATAAACTAGTGAGAGTTGTAGCTTGGGTGTTGCGATATGTATCCAATCTCAAGCTTAAAGTAACGGGCCAACTCTGCAACAGGGGTCACAACATTGATGCTCGTGAATTTAAAGCAGCTGAAGTAACTTTGATCAAATGGGTTCAAGTAGAAACCTTTTCCAATGAATTAGAATCCTTGAAAGGCTCGAATAAGACATTAATGCCTAATATGTGCGTCAACTAAGGTTGCACCTAGACAATGGCCTCATCAGGTGTGAGGGTCGCCTGAAGTGGTCGGGTGTACCAGACGGCACAAACCGACCTATACTTATGCCAACAAGACATCACGTTACTGATCTATTGATCATACGTGCACATAGGGAAGTAAAACACTACGGGGTAATGTCCATATTATATCAAATTTACGTCTCATATGGTGGATACCCAGAGTTCGACAAGTAGCTCGACGCGTAGTGAGAAAGTGTGTAATATGCCAGAGACTAAAGGGTAAACCATATGCAACTGGACCAGCTCCAGCTCTACCTGAATGCCGTGTAAAGCACGTAGAACCTTTCCAAGCGGTAGGATTAGATTACACAGGGGCATTGAAGACGAGGGAGCATGAGAAGGTTTATATATTATTGTTTACCTGTGCGACGTCTCGAGCGGTACACCTAGAACTATGTGATAATATGTCTAGCGAAGAATTTATGCTGGCGTTTCAGACGGTTTTGTGCCCGTCGTTCATTCCCTCAACTCATTCTTAGCGACAATGCTCCCACTTATGTCCAAGCATCAAAATATCTAAAGGATATGAGTAGTGATCCTACTATCATCACTTTTTTGGGAGAGAAGAAGTGCGAATGGAGGTTCATTCCAGTTAAGGCACCTTGGTTTGGTGGAATGTGGGAACGGTGTGTCGGCATAGTAAAGTCAGGACTAAGAGCGGTTGTAGGACGTGCTCTATTAAAGAAGAGTGAGTTGACGACAGTCCTCAGAGAGATAGAGGCAACCGTGAATGATCGCCCGCTTACATATGTGTACACCGACCTGCAAGAACCACTACCATTAACGCCAGCTCACTTGCTCTATGGAAAACCATTGACTGCGTTTCCATCTGATTTTCAGTCCATAGTAGAGTTAGAGGATCCCTCGTTGTACTCTGCGGTAGCGGTGTCTAAGAGATACCAGTATATATCCAGGATAATCGAGGATTTTAGGAAACGGTGGATTAGTGAATATCTGCTAGCATTGAGGGAAAGGAGTGTTACTCCCTCTGGTAGACCAACGGCCCCTACAGTTGGTGACGTTGTTTTAATTAAAGAAGATAGTCCTCGTTTATACTGGAAATTAGGCCGCGTATTGGAGGTATACAAGGGGGCAGACTCTGTAGAGCGGGTGGCGCTTTTAAAGACAGCCACTGGAACTACTGTTCGTCCTATCGCACGTTTGTACGCTTTGGAGCTAGATTCCGCATTGCAATCTGAGGCTCCACCTGTTATTGCTGGGTCCGAGGATTCTCGAAGGAACGACTCACCTCATACTGATGGTGATCATTCTCGGACCGGGACGCGTCCCAGACGCGCTGCTGCTGGCGCTGTCGACTTGTGGCGTCAGAAGATAGCCTCTGGGCAACTTTAGGTTTAAGGTGGGGTTCAGGTCTTTTTTGTGGGGGGAGTGTATCGTATAAATACGATAGACT
This sequence comes from Paralithodes platypus, assembly GCA_032716605.1. NCBI lineage: Eukaryota > Metazoa > Arthropoda > Malacostraca > Decapoda > Lithodidae > Paralithodes > Paralithodes platypus. The sequence goes on from CM064540.1 coordinate 24,238,229, forward strand.
ATGACTCTTTTGTGATCTTGGATGTCTCTGTGACGTCACGATCTCTCCTACAGCACGATGTAGGACGAGTAGATCGTATATTATAAGATTGTAAATAAGTTAAGTTATAAAAGGCCTAATATGCTATTAAGCAATATTGCCATGGTCTTATGTAGTATATATGAATTTATCGTATATATTAATATAATTTATCGTATAGAGCAACCTAAATGCGGTACGATAATTTGGGCTCCTGGCGGTTTGCCAAGGCAGCAAGGTGTGCTTTTGAGGTACGTCAGAGCCTTCACGAACACCAACCAGTTAACATCTAATTTTCCGCCCTCAGTTGATCGTGCTTTTGTGCCTCTAATCACAATACACATACAGCAATACACACAGCTACACCATCACGACGCTCTCATCGACATCATGACTGACTGATAGATAAGCATAATATTCATGTCCATTCCCATGTAATCATTTATTCTTTCTTTAACTTGACTCGTGTCTCGGGACCGAAGTCTCGTTCCCCATTGTCCACCACCATATTGGGTAAAACGTTCTCCCTTGCCTCATTGCCACGTGGAACTATTGGTGAGTTAATTCCTGGCTAATATTAACCCTTATAACCTTACCCTATAATTATATACATTTATTATGTGAGACCTTTGGATATAAATTAGCTTGTTTCAGATTGAATTCAATTTAGATATAGAGTATTCATTTAGATTGATTTTATTTGATTCATTATAGCTTAGTAATATTTAACTTCCATTGATAGTTTACCACAATATCTATACTATTACAAAATAATATATAAAATACAGTACAGCACTCACTAACGATAGTGCTATCGGTTAGGTACCTGTAAGCGTAGCATGCCTCAAGTGACCCCTATCAATAACTACCCTACAAATAACCTACATTTATAGCACAAATAAACTAAGGAAATCGCAAAAGTAAGCAATTGATACTATCGACAATGAATACATATAATATAAAGACAAATTATTGCAAAATATGAAGTAACAACAGATTTTAACAAAGAGTACTCTTTTAACAAGAACAATAAATTTAAAAAATCATCAATATTAATATTAATAGGCCTAATAGAAAAAGAAAAAGAAAAAGATAAACAATAAATACAGACAAAAAGTAAGCAGAGGTTATACAAGAAACTTCAAGTTAAAAATGCTTGATTAAAATTATTGATGTCAAATTTTAGAATACAGTCACAATAATTGACCCTAAAAAGATTAAATTTATGGAACAATTTACTTGCCTCAAAACCTCTGTCCACTAAGAGTCTGTATAGTAACCTAGCTCTAGCCCAAAAGTCATCTACTTTAGTGCAGATTTTACAAAATCTTATTAATTGGGAATAAAAACAATTATAAGGTATTTTACTATCGATATTACTACTAGGGAAAGGAAAGTTTATTACGTTAAAATTAAAATCATCAACTTTGTGATATACTTTAAGTATGCACTGTTCATTAACAATCTCTATATTTATATCAAGAAAATTTTCAACTTTATAATTTACGTTACATTGTGTGAGGGGAATAGAATTAGGGTAAATAAGTTTAGCAACTTGATTAAAATTTAACAAATTGCAAACAAGAATATCATCAATATATCTACTATTATTACTTAACAGTTTAGCAAGTGCTAATTTTTCTGGAATTTTATTTTTCTTGCTACTGTCAACTAAGTCTTTTATATATTTAAATTCTAAAGCAAGCAAGAATAAGTCTGCAATTAAAGGGCTAGCATTTCCACCCATAGGAATTCCTAATATTTGTTTGAAAATGTACGGCCCGAATCTAACATAAGTATTGAAAAGGAGGAATTTAAGGGCATCTTTAAGTTTAGTTCTATCAAAATATACAGAACTAGTGGGAGTAGAGCTAAGTGATGCATTATTAAAATATGTATAAACATTTATGAAATAATTACCATTCCTAACGAACCTGTCAAAGTGCAAATCTATAATAAAGCAAAGCTCTGAATATACTAAATCTAAAGGCAAATTGGTATACAAAGTTGAAAAGTCGAAGCTATGTACCGAGGTAACTTTCGGCATGGTATTTATTTTATCAATAACTTCTAACGAATTGTCAACACTCCAATAATAGTTAATGCCAGTTCTTCTCATGATGGTATTACAATATCTTTTATGAGTACTTTTAATGTATTTTAAGCAATTTACGACTTGTTCTGATAGAGTTTTAGTGGTAGCAAATTTTGCTCCGGCAATAAAGCGATATTTATAAGGTCTTTTATGAAATTTAGGTAACATGTATAATTTTGCAATGCACTTGTTCTTATCAGAAAGTTTAATATCAAATATTATATTTTTCTTGGTATGTTCATCGATTAAGTTATCAATATTCAGATTATTTTGAATTTCATAAACAGAATTACCGCAAATATTTTTACGTAATATGTTACCCTTAATACCTAATTCTTTTTTCATGTTTTCAAGATAAAATTTCTTACATGTGAAGCTATAATTATTGCTGGCTTTATCTACTGTAGTGATTACAAAATGTTTATGTAAATTTATTAAATCAGCTTTAAGCTTATTATAATTATAGTCTATAAAATCTGAAAGATTAAATTAATTTTTAAGCGAGAACATTTTATTTCTAATTAACTTAATTAATAATTTAGACCATGCTTCTAGTTCTCTCGCATTGCAGCACGCAATTTTTAACAATTTATCTTTTAATTTATTGACTGAAAAAACAATATCTTTTAAAATTATGTCCCATGTTACTTTATTACTCCCTATTCTAAATTTAAACCCTTTACGACATAGCTCCGCTAATTTGTCGTTTGCAAATGTTTAACTAGTTCTACATCACCTGTTAATATGTGACATATCGGACTATAAATGAACTTTGCTAGTGCATCACGTCTGCTAGCTGGCATATCCATGACTCTTTCACACACGCATTTATTATTATTGAAAATATCATTATCTGAAAGATTTCCTAAAACTTTATTATAATTACAAATAATAGACCCAACAGGTCGTTCATATGAATACACTATTAATGGTTTGAAATCTTTACAACCATCTGGTAACATGGACTTAACTTTCTTTGAATTAATAAGACTGTTAACATTAATTTTGTCTAAAATTTTAGAGGAATAATTTAAAGTGGACATGACTTTATCTTTAATACGGTTATCTTTGGATTTCTTAGAATTAGCTCTAATATATCCCATAAAAGCAAAGACTATATTCTTAAATTTATTTGTGAAATTATGATTATTGTTTAGAATATTTTCTATAAAAGGAGCAAAACTTTTCTTTTGTAGGCCTTTCAATGAATCTTTTAATTTTTTAATTCCGAAATTTCGATATAATGAATATAAATTATTAACAATAATTTTAATATCAGACAGTTTGAAGACAATGGTGACATGAGGATCACAACAACAAAATCCATACTCAAGAAAAAACTACAAGTTGAACGATCAAGTAGATTAGTATGTAGTCCACAGGTAATAATCATTGATGGTTGTGCACTACTTTGGGTTGTACAGTGGCCAGCCAGCGGAACAGTACAAGACTTTGCCAACAACTTCTCCAAGAACTTAATCAACCGACTGCTGATGACTGAAGTCCATATGATTTTTGACCGGTACTATGACGAAAGTGTAAAAAACGTGGCAAGGATAAGCCGTGCTGGCAAGGATGCAAGTAGGCGACACCAGCTTTCACCAGAAACACCACTGCCACCACAGAAAGTGACGCTAACAGTAACAGCAAACAAGGTCCAGCTCATTGACATCTTGTGTGAAGACTTGTCGAAGGTCACAGAACTACCAAGGAACACACCAAAACTCGTTATCACTGCCAAAGACCCAGTCCCCATAGAAGTAAGCAGCGGTACTAAGAGGACGAGACAGGAGCTCAGAACAACACATGAGGAAGCTGATGTTGTGATACCTCAGCGGATGATACAGTTGGCATCAACTGGGATGAAAAGCATATCAGTTGTGCGTGACGACACAGACGTCTTTGTACTGCTTGTCCATTTCTACCATCAACACAAACTCGCATGTGAAGTAATAATGGTGAGTCCAATTGCTGGTCGACAAATTCTGGACATCAAGGCGACATGCTTCAAAGTCTGTGTGTTCAGGCATTTTGGCTCGAACGTTCCTTGATTTTTGCCCTGTCACGCTTTCAACTCTGGGGGAGGCATAGCCAGTTCTGCCTTTTGTCTCCCTCACTCACATAGAAAAAAAAAAAAAAAAAAAAAAAAAAAAAAATATATATATATATATATATATATATATATATATATATATATATTTTCTTTAATACATACGAGGTTGAAAGAAATGGCAATTTCTGCGTTGGAAATTTGATTATTCAAAGTTTCCAGGTCTCTGATGAGTTTTCGCTGGGTGGCAGGAAGTAGATGAATGAGATGAGCAAAATTCATGGTGGTACAGGGTTACATAAATGTACATGATGATACAGGATATATGACGCGTTTCACTGGACAACCAGCATTATCAAGTAAGGGTAGAATGATATAAAAGGTAAACAGGAAGGGTATATATAGAGGGAGGAGGATCAGAGGAGGCGAAAATCAGGGGGCAAAAGTCTCCTATTGGTGGAGGGGTATTCTAGGAGTGCAAGAGGGGGAACCGCTTCACGCAGGCGCACTGGATGCGAGATGGTGTTGGTCGGGTGGCGGGTCAAAGCTGATTGGCTGCGTGTCGAGGGGCGTGGCCTAAGTTGTGTGGTCCATGTGGCGCCGGCAGAAGACGAAGCTGAAGGAGGTAGCGCGGGGGGCTGCGTCAAGGGCACCGGGGGGCGAGGAGGGGCGTTAGGTCCTGTAGGGTAGTGCCTATTGACAGAAGGAAGGATCTGAAGGTCTAGAGTTTGGTTGTTGATGTTAGGATGTAAGGCTTGGATATATAACGCTTCGAGTATAGGTAATCTCCTTGGGTCACTTTCTTTATCGAGTATGGTGGTGTGTTTCTCTAACTAGTTGCGTATGAGGTGGGGGTGGTTGGGGGTGAGATAGTGGTCTTTGATGGCTCCAGCCTGAAGGTGAAGAGTTAACCGACGTGAAAGACGAGTCTGCGTCATGCCAATATAGGAATGAGGTCCACAGTCCTCATAATTACAGGTATGTTGGTAAATGACGTGATCGTCGGTCATCGGGCTCTTTATCTTGGTGGAAGCTGGTTTGTTGCGGAGAATGAGGTTGGAGGTCTTGGGGGATTTGTAATAAATTATTAATTTGATTTTGTTTTCCGGGTTGGTTGGGTGGACATGCTTGGAGATTATTCCTGTTTTCAGGGCCTTCTCAAATTATTACCTGGCTTTACTAACATAAATAGAAAAATGGACGTCATCTGAAATGACAACACCAAATTTAAAAAGATTACGGAACCATCAAAACACACAAACCTGGGAACCCCCTCCGCCCCATCATCTCCCAGATCCCCACTGCCACCTACCAGATCGCCAAGGCCCTGAACAACCTCCTCACCCCCTACGTGCCCAGCCAATACAACCTTAATTCAGCCCACGATTTCTTGGAAATTTTACGAGACGCCCCCCGGAACAACAACCACACAATCGCCTCCCTCGACATAGAAAGCCTGTTCACCAACGTGCCAGTGGATAGGACCATTGACATGATTCTACGTCGAATTTACCATTGCCCTGATACACCAACACTGAACATCCCGGAGAAGGCCCTGAAAACACTACTGGAGCTCTGTACCAAGGAGGCCCCCTTCCTTTGCCCCCGGGGCAACATGTACAAGCAGATAGACGGTGTGGCGATGGGCAGCCCCCTAGGAGTTCTTTTTGCGAACTTTTTTTATGGGTACCATCGAGGAAGAGCTCCTAGCTGCCCAACGACCCGCCGTCTACTGTAGATACGTGGATGACATCTTCGTACAAATCAAGGACCTCCACGAACTACAGGAACTCCAGCGTCGCTTCATGACCTCCTCCGGACTTAACTTCACCTTTGAAAAATCTAACAATGGACAACTCCCCTTCCTCGACATCCTCGTAGCTCTGAACGACCATGGGTTCAAAACCACCGTCTACACTAAACCAACTAACACAGGACAATGCCTCAACAGCGATAGTGAATGCCCCGCGCTACCTCCTTCAGCTTCGTCTTCTGCCGGCACCACACGGACCACACAACTTAGGCCACGCCCCTCGACACGCAGCCAATCAGCTCTGACCCCGCCACCCGACCAACACCATCCCGCATCCAGTGTGCCTGCGTGAAGCGGTTCCCCCTTTTGCACTCCTAGAATACCCCTCCACCAATAGGAGACTTTTGCCCCCTGATTTTCGCCTCCTCTGATCCTCCTCCCTCTATATATACCCTTCCTGTTTACCTTTTATATCATTCTACCCTTACTTGAAAATGCTGGTTGTCCAGTGAAACGCGTCATATATCCTGTATCATCATGTACATTTATGTAACCCTGTACCACCATGAATTTTGCTCATCTCATTCATCTACTTCCTGCCACCCAGCGAAAACTCATCAGAGACCTGGAAACTTTGAATAATATCATTTCCAACGCAGAAACTGCCATTTCTTTCAACCTCGTATATATTAAAGACAATTTATTACCTGGCTTTACTAATATATATATATATATATATATATATATATATATATATATATATATATATATATATATATATATATATATATATATATATATATATATATATATATATATATTTTATTCATTTCACCACAGCACCAAACACCCCCATATATATAGGGGAGGTGTGGTGGAGTGGTCATGCCACTGGATTGGTAATCCAATGGACCCGGGTTTAAATCCCGATATGTCAATGAGAAAATATTATTGGGATTGAATTTGTGCTGTACCTAGTATCAGTGCATTATCACAAAGCCCACCGAAATGCCAAAAAAATACCCTCATTGTTCCCTGATTAAATAACACTGTATGAATATTCCCATATTCAAAATATGTTACAGGGGGACAATGCCTAGTGAGTTCACTGCTCAATAGGTGGCGTTCTGAGAGTGTGGGTCTGAGTCTGGAGGGTGAGACGGTGAAGCACTTGAACGAACCAACCAGCCGCTTCAGAGATGGAGCTGCTTCGATCCATGATGGATGCTTCACATGTCTCACTCCCCAGACTGGAACAAGACCTCACAGGCTTCACCGTGTTGAGCGGTGGAATGGACAGGCTCTCAGCCTATGCTCGAGAGGGAGTAGTTGGAATATAGATTTTTTTTTTTAAATTAAAATAATAATATATATACCAAAACTTTACCGTAGATGAATGTATTGGGCATCAAATCTACTCGGGTCTCGAACAATACAATAAATAAACCATTTCAATCAATAGATCTAAACTAGGGTTAACATTATACCTTCAGTTGACGGGAATATTGCCGTAGATAAATTAAAATATCAACGGATTAGTACGTTTATGATTATTGAAACTATTGCATTATGTTGGTTGGCAATTGTGCTGCCAGTCTTGTGCCTGTAAAAACAACGGAATATTTGTTTACATTGTACGATTGTTTACTGATAGCTGTGTTTATTCATAATAATTATCCCGTAAATTTTGACAACTACGTTTAATATTCAATATTTCTACTATTGGAGAAGAGACAGCCAGGGAATAGGTGTGGATATTTATAGCCCATTTGCTCTAGCACATGTTGATATCTAGAGACTTGGGGTCACATTTTCTGGCCTAAATATATAATTCTAATGAATAGTTCCAGAGGAAAGGTGACTTCATATTGTAAGAATGTTGTTCCTTGCTGAACAAGTAGTTGATATGTATTTAGGGGAGATGGGTGTACGTATATGCTCCTTTACAGTATATATACAGTATATACCTGTTTAGTCCCCCCCCCCCCAAGACTGCGCTCCTTCAAGATAAATTTGTACATTTTTCGATAGAAAACTGTCCCGGCAAAAGGTCGGTTCCACTTAAATTACAGGCTTGATATCGCTCGCCAGGAAAACATCGACACCTAAATGGCACGAAAATTCTATATATTTACAAAGCAATGGAGTTAAAAGTCTTAAAATCGCGAAATCAATGGGCCGAACGTCTGAAAATCTGAAAACTAATGGGGCTAAACATAAGGAAGAAGGTGGACCAGACAAACGACCCATCTTCCCGTACTTCACTACTTTGTTACTTCATTAACCCCTTCAACACGATAACTCACATAGACAAAAATAAACTGTGGAAACTTTTGCACATATAAGGTTTGCTCTACTGGAACAAACTTCCCTCAGAAACTGCACACAGTTATTCAGCAGAACAAATCAAGAAGAGAGTAGATATTATTGTGCACATTCTAAAATAAGTGTAATTCACTACACAGTCTCTCTCTTTCTACTTCGATTATCTCCCCGGAATGGACCACAAGGTCTTGGAGATTCAAACTTTTCCTTTTAACTCCTTGTAACTCTTGTTTTTCTCTCTCTCTCTGTAATAAGAACATAAATGGCCATGGTGTTCTTTTCCTTTTCCATCTCGTTTATCTCTTTCCTCCCCCCCCCCCCACCCCCGTCCTCCCCCCTTCCCCTCCAATCAGCAAGGGTCTTACATCCCACTGTAGGACGCTGGCCGCTGATTGGCCCGTCATCAGCCCCACCAAATGACCTCCTTTTCCCGGATTACTAAGGTCACACCGCTCCCACACAACTGCTGCCCTGGGTTAACCCTAGGTAATCCCAGTTGTATATTGTTTTGGACCTCCTCTGTTTTCCTCCATTTGTTTAGTGATTATAAGACGGTTCACTCTTTTAGCTTGGCGATAATATGATGCTTCACCCCATTACATGTCAATTTTTGGGGGGCATGCGATAATGAGCCTGTAATTTAGAAGAAATTGGCCTACGACTGGGAATCATTTCTATCGAAAAATTTACTAATTCAGCTTGAAGGTGGTGGGCATTTTTAAGTTTAAAGGAAGCCTGGGAAGGTGTTTTTGTTAGCTTAGGGCAAATAAACAAAATACATTGCTAAAAAATGGCAAACGCAAGCAAAATCCTCAATATTAATTAACCCTCTCACTCTCGCTAAATTTAAGCATAAGTAATTAAGTAAGTACCCCTATTGTTCACTATCAAGCTAATAGCACTACCACGAGACCGGGCACGTATGTTATTGCTCTGTTTTAACACACAATAATTGCCTCTACATGCAATTTGATAAGTAAAAGTCCTGTAATCCGAATAGCAGGGGACCGGGCCTCGTTCCGATTACCGGATTTTTCGGATTATTGGAATTTACCCCTATGAACCTGTATATTGATGACCTGACGAAAACCTGAACACAATATAGGCTATGCATATGCACAATATAATGCTATACATCCAATATGACACATAATGGTAAACTTTTAACACTTTCTCTGCTGGGTGTTTTGGGCTATTTAGGGCATATTCAGGCACTCCTGAATGATTAATCAAGCATCTGCAATAAATGAACTCTATTCTGCCGAAAACTAGGCGAAAATGGCTTCAAAATGAGACCAGAACGGGCCTCGTACGTGGCCTGGTTCACCCGCAGCGGTGCCATAGAAACGCGGGAAACCCGCTATTTGTTAGCACTCGCTCGCTTGGCAACACTGTTGTGAGAGGCAGTGAGAGACCCGCGCGAGACACAGTCTACCTCAGTGGGCCGCTGGCTGCTCTGAGGGTCGGAGGTGGGTCCCTCATGCTCCCGCCCACTGACACTCGATTTTTACGGTTTTTACAGGCTTTTAAAGCCTGGAAATTGCTGCAAATTGCCAGGACGTTCCAGAACGTCACACGCAGGGAAAGGGTTAAAGTGATTTCATGAACATATGATGTGTGTGTGTACCATTATGTGTTATTTGGGTGGGGTATGGGTGGCCTAATGCCTCAAAAAGGGAACTTTGGGACTTTTTGAAATTCGGACTATCGAGTGAATTCGGATTTGGCCTCATTTCCAAAAATTCGGACTATTGGGAGATTCCAATTATCGGTCTTCGGATTATCGGACTTTTACTGTACATCCAAAGATAGAGCAAAACCTATACTAGTACAAAACCGGAAACAAAAAACCCCAAAAGATCAAATTATCACATTGAAAATTGTTATATAGTACATTGATGAGAAAGGTTGAGGCGCATGGAATAGGTGGGGCGTTGTTAGGATGGATTAGGTCATGGCTAATTGGTAGGAAGCAGAGAGTCAGCATCAATGGTACCAAGTCAGAATGGGGAGCAGTCAAAAGTGGTGTCCCCCAGGGATCTGTATTAGGTCCTCTGTTGTTTGTTATATACATATATGACTTTGATCTAGGTATAACTAGTAGGATAAGTAAATTTGCAGACGATACCAAAATGGGGAGAAAAATTTATTCAGATAGAGATATAGAGTGCCTCTAAAGGGATCTAGATACCTTACGTGAATGGTCAGTAAATTGACAGATGAAGTTTAACATTGACAAATGCAAGGTATTAAAGATAGGGAAGATGAATACAAATGTTAAATATAAACTAGCTAATATGGAATTAGAAAACTCAGACTGTGAGAAAGATCTAGGTGTGTTTGTTAGCAATGATTTGAAGCCTAAAAAACAATGTATAAGCGTTCGAAACAAGGCAAACAGGATTCTCGGGTTCATCTCTAGGAGTGTGAGTAACAGAACTGCTGATGTTATCTTAAAACTTTACTTGTCATTAGTGAGACCCCATATGGATTATGCTGTTCAATTTTGGTGTCCTTATTACAAAATGGATATAGATTCATTGGAGAGAGTACAACGTAGAATGACAAAAATGATCCATAATATTAAAAATCTTTCGTATGAAGAAAGGTTGAAGACATTAGGCTTACATTCGTTAGAGAGACGCAGAGTTAGAGGGGATATGATAGAGGTATTCAAGTGGGTTAGTGGGATTAATAAAGAGGACATGAACAATGTACTAAAGCTCAGTGATAGCAAAAGAACTCGTAGAAATGGTTTCAAATTAGATAAATTTCATTTCAAGAAAGGTATAGGCAAATATTGGTTTGGTAACAGAGTTGTAGATAGGTGGAATAGGCTACCAAGTGCTATAGTGGGATCAAGAACGATAGGGAGCTTTAAGATAAAATTAGATAGGCATATGGACGAGATGGGTTGGGTGTGAGGGGGATCTGTCAGGTGTGGGCCAATCAGCGCTCTGCAGACCCCCGTTTGTCTGACCTCTGACCGTTTCGGTGAGGTCAGTCCTATTGGTGTTAGTAAGCTGGGCTTATAATCAGGCCTTATTATTAGGGTTGGGTGTGACAGGGATCTGCCTTGTGTAGGCCAATCGGCTTTCTGCAGACTCCCATTTTCTTATGTTCTTATGTTCTTACATATTTAACAGTTATTCCAAGTTTACTGCCATAATTTCGTTATAAGCTGAGCAATAATTTGTGTTATATGATACTACAAACATTTATCACGCTAATTCCAAATGGGTCATCAACATTTATTTATTATTTAATGCGGAGTTTATGTAAAAACAAAACAAACAAAATGGTAGCCTACTTGGCGAAAACAATTATTGTTCATGCATAACCAAAATACTCATTCTACATTGATTTTGCCCAACAAGAATTGCATAATTATATTACAATCAATTATACCTCAATGGAAAGAGGAAAGATCAATCTACAATATTACAGTACAAAACCCTGCAACAAAATTAATAATCATCGATCAAATAATGCGGACTATACTGTACATGCATTATGTTTTTCAACAATATCAACTTTCCATTGTCATAAATACAATAAATTGAGCAATGACAATAGGAATTTAATATTGTGACGGTCCTGCATAGTAGCCACGTGCGGGCATGCGCGAGTGTCGGCTGCCCAGCCGTTTCGAAACCGGCTGGCGGCAGCCGGCTGGCCGGCTTTTCCTTAGTATATATCCTACGACAATGTAACTAATGTCTGGGATATTCTTATGTTGTTTCACAGCTTGAAGCTGCCCTTATTCTTAACCAACACATCTTAGTATATTTTATTCTCGATAGTTGATTATTTCATTATAATATATAAGATGTAAGTCTAGTGAGAGTGGGAGGAGACGAGCGGGAGAGAGAGACCGGTTGGGGGACGTTGCTTTGCGCGTGCGCGGAGAGACTAGCTTGGGACGAGCCTGATGTTGCCACGTGTATTTGATTTTTAGGCTTAGTTTCGACTCACGCAAGGGGTAGAGGATTTTGACCCGGCAACCGTGTTGAGTGTTGCCAGCATGGGAGGTATTTTGCATGCCTAGGGTGGGGTCCAGACAGATTCAAGACTCAGAGCTCACCTCACTGTCGTACCCTTCGGACCCCCTTGATATCTATCCCTCTCAACCCCACTTAGAAACTTTCTCTCTTACTTTGTATACCTTCTTTCCACTACTTCACCAATTTATTTAATTATCCCATCCCCTTGATAGACCTTATATCTATTATTGTATTAACGACGAGCTCTCAGATAATTAGATAGGATTTTGGGCCTTATGCAGAGATATAATTGTTAATGAGACCTAGGAAGCTTTTTTGTTGTCTCATATTTGGTGGTTTCATGCTTGCTAGTGTGTTCTTGTGGCAGGTGAGCAGGGGCTAGACCGGAGGGGAGGCTTTTTGCGATCCTTTAGGTAAAGTCTGCTAGTGCGAGTCCTGTGGACCTGCACGACTTTACTAGGATACCCGTGGGAGTCTGGGGGCATTTTCTTGTCTGTGTGCCTGTGTGTCTAGTGTTGTGTTGTGTGAGGGCCCTTGCCTAGTCCACTCAGCACTGCCCTAGCACGTCTTGCGTTTGTTTTAGGGTCGCCAGGAGAGAGTCAGATACTTGGGATCTGAGTCTCTCAAGAGAGCACCCTTTCAATTAGAGTAATTTGGCGCACTGACTTGGGAACGTCCCTAGGCTAGAGCAGGTGGCTCAGCCCGGGTATCCGAAGCCTATATCCTTCCGGCTAGACCTCTGCCACCTGGCAGATTAACAGCTAGCGGTTTATTATATCTGTATGCTTGTTATTGTGCCACAGTTTACCGTCTTTGTGAGCATTGTGAGTCAGGGTGTGGCTTAGAGACTCTGTCCGAGCAGGCTTGCCTGACTAAGAGTGAGAAGCACACCTGTATGTGGTTATGTTGCGAGTTGCTGCCTTTATTTAATTATACCTATGCCATAATACACTGTAGGTCCTATCACTAGTATTTATTCCTGCTTATTAGTTAAGAGTTCTCTAAATCCGTAACTTACTTTCTTTGCTAAGCATCAGATCCTACAGTAGCCGCATGCAGTTTAGAAACCTGCATCTTGTCTACCTGTACGATGTTTTGAGGACTGTTTGCTTTCACCTTCTTTCACGCAGAGGTGATTAGTTGTATTAATTAACGTAACGTTAAATGTACTTTCTTCTAGTTTGTTATTAAATTGTTTCTGCAATTTAATTCCGTTATCTATCTTTTCCTTGAAGCTTTAACCCTTAATTAGCGGCTCACCACATATGTCGAGTTAAATAAAGCTGGACTATGTGGCGGCGCTCGACATAGGTCGATATTTCAGCACATAATGTTGCTGAGAGAGTGGTGGCAGGAGACTAGCGAGCGTATGACTGCTCCAGACCACCGCGGCGAACCTACTGACACGAATCTCAGCTCCCTCCTCCCTCTCTCACTCGCTACATACTGAATTATATGGGGAAAGTACCGAATTACATGCTTTTTGCACTCGCGTTGCACGGTTATTGCAAGAAAACTAGCCATCATAAAAGGATCGTTATGGTGTCATTCGAAAGCTCTGTTTATGCCCTTTCAGGGATAGGTACTTGTTTTACGTTCTGGGTCTTATTTAGGCATGAAAATGATCACGTAAACAGCCCTATTTTGGCTAAAAACACCCCGCTGGGCGGTACATATAAATAAACCGCATAGGCCGCTCGTAAGGTGTTAAGTCAACTTAATTGTGTGATCATTTATATAGCCTGCTTGACTATCAGCAGTCTATAGTGCGTGCACCCTGTAACCGAGTCATAGGATACCTCGTTGTCCAGGCAGGACTCTTGACGGTTTAGGGTGGTTTGTTGCCTGGGTTTATAGATAAGGGTTGGATCTAGCGTTTTCCGTTGTTGCTTGTTGCCGCATACCTAGTCCAATAGAAAGAGCCCAGTGTTTATATATCCCAGGACGTAACAAATGGCGACCTTGCATAGGATTTACTGAACAGAGGAATATAGTGGTCATTTGTTTTGAGATTCCTTATGATTAGAGGAATACAGTGGACATAGAGTTTTTTTTTTTGGAGCAACCAATATAACACATTGAAGACTTTAAATAACATTAGTATATACATACTTGCATAGGAGATAAAGCACATTCTATAACCGTGATAATTACTGCAGTGCACAAACATGTCTAATACATCAGAACACAGTGGTGGGTCAGGTCACGATACGGGCTCGGAGGGAGAAAGACCTGTGGAGTGGCTAGTCGATAGCGAGGAGGGTGCTAGAAGATTTTTAGAGGTGCCCCTTACCGCTGCCAGGGTGTTGAAGCTGAATAAGTATGGCTTAAAGTGTGTGGCAGGTCTTCAGGGTCACCAGGGTTTAAGTGGCATGAGGACAGATCAGCTGAGGACTTTGATATTGGGTTTAGAAGGGAGAGACCTGGGTGGAGAGGCGACTGGGGGCCCCGGTCCCCAGCCCCCCTTCCACTCTACCCCCATATCAAACGTCAGGGTGCCTGAATTTAGTACATACCCCCAAGTTGATGGTCAATGGCAGCGTGGAATTCAATCACAGGGACCCTCTCCATTAAATGCACCTTCCCCTCCTCAAGGGTTGACTCCAGATTTGTTGTTTCGGCTTGAGATGGCCAAGGTTGAGGCTGCCGAGAGACAGGCTAGAGCTCAGGTTGAGGCTACCGAAAGACAGGCTAGTGTGCAGGCTGAGGTTGCTAGAGCTCAGGTTGAGGCTGCCGTACGAGAGGCTGAACTGCAGGCAGAGTCTACTAGGTATCGGGCTGACAGGGAGCTGGAGAGATCTCGAGTGGAGGTAACAGGGCGTAATATTGGGGGAGGTAATAGACATCGGGACCGATCATTGTCGCACCTGCTTAAACTAGTTCCTGTGTTCGATGAATCATGTGTGACTGAGTTTTTTATGCGATTTGAGAAGAAGTGTCAGGAACACCAGTGGCCTCAGGAAAAGTGGGCAGCATTAGTTTCATCAAGACTCCTAGGAAAGGGGCTAAAAGCGTATGATGCACTACCTTGGGAGTCCTGTGTAGTTTATGATGAGCTAAAGAAGGCTGTGCTACGGGCCTATGAGTTACAACCAGAAACTTACCGCTTGAAGTTTCGGGGTGTTACTAAGGGCAAGGATAGTACCTTCCTAGAACACGCCCGGGACTTGTCTGATGCACTACGACATTGGCTGCGTACTGAGAGGGCAGCTACTTTTGAGGAGTTGAGTGAGCTGGTTCTCTTGGAGCAGTTCTTTAAGTGCACAGGCGGGGGACTTAACATTAAATATAAAGGAAACAAATCCTAGAACTCTCCAGGAGGCAGCAGAAATGGCTGACCTCCGACTGTCATTAATTCGAGGGTGCGAAGCAGCAGCTAGGAGTGAGTCGGGTGCAAAGGATCGTACCCCTCCCCCTCCCAAGAATTTTGATACACATAAATACACAAAACCATGTAGCACTGACAATAAAACTGAACATAAACCAAATACCGTCCCGTATAAGAAGTCTAATGGTACCTCCCACTCCCAAGGGAATCCAAAGAGTAAAGAGTGCTTTGCATGTCACAAGGATGGTCACTTTGCAAATGCTTGTCCGAACAAGCCACCAAACAAGGTTGTGTCATTGGCCCGCAGCATAGGGGTGTCGCCTATATCTTCTGAGTTTGCCAAGGGTAGTTCGTCAGAGGTTGGGACACAAGAGTCCGGAAGGCTCGAACCCTGTCCGCGACGTCTTTGGGGGTCATAGAGGGCATGGTTTTGTGAGGTGAGCTGGCGAAAGGCGAGGAGTTAAGCTATTGCGTGATACTGGGGCTTCTCAGACCTTGTTAAGGAACTTTACTGGTAGGCCGATTAACGCTGCTCGGGTGGTGGTAGTTCAGGGGATCAATGCTACGAAGTCCTACCCGCTGGTGCGGATGGAGCTGGAGGTGGGTGGTGTGGCGAAGGAACTGGATGTCGGAATTGTAGAGAACTTGCCTGTTGGGGGCGTCGACCTCCTCCTCGGCAACGACTTTGCGGTGCCTGCTTCTAAGGTTTCACCCTTGGTCGTTGCCGAGAAGGCGGCCGACGTTAGTAGGGAGGAACAGGAGTGGGTTGAGAAGTGTAGCGTACAAACCATGGCGGGTGTTGTGACGCGTTCTCAGACATCCGGAGCCTTGCAGCCACCACCTCAGTCTATCAAACCGCGGAGGAAAGGTCACAAGAAAACGGGAAGTGTTGGTCAATTGGAGAGTTTTGAGCCGGCAGTGTTTCTTGGTGACTCATTATTGGCACCTATGAGTCTGGAGAGGCCCCAGGACCTGTCACAGCTAGTGAGGAGGTAGGGCAGGAAGAGACTCCGAGGCAGCAACGTTACACACAGAGAGAAAAAAAGGGTTGCTCAGTTTGATATTGGGGGAGGACTTGGGTTGCTTCGGAAGCATCTAGACAGGTTGGTTCCCTCAGATATTTGTAAACTGCAGTTGGAGGATCCGGAAGTTCAGAAGTGTGGTAATGGTGCTGTCGAGATCAAACACGAGGACGGGGAAACATGTCATGTGAACCTGTTGGAGGAGTTTGTGAGGCAACCACCTGAGCAGCCTACTGTCCCTCCGTTGGTGGGAAGGCCAAGGTGGAGAAGGAGAGGGGGGCAGTAGGGCACAGGTGGAGGAGAGTAGGGATTGTCATGTCTCGGCGGAGCAGTGGGCGGGGGACACGAGTCTGGTGGCTGTGGAAGCGCTAGAGCACCTGCCTGAGCAGCAGTGTGCAGCGCTCCAGCACCAGCTCGGTTCATACCCCACTGGTCGTGCCGAGCCCCTGAGCCTCACAACTCGGGCGGTGCAAGATGTTCCGCGGGCAGGTCACGGGAATGTTGAAAGACCGTTAGCCTCGTTGTTTCGGTGGTTCAAGGTGGGCGACGAGGCTTTGGCATGGTTGCCAGGTCAGGGTCGACCCATGGCTGCCAAGGGTGGTGGTCAAAAGGAGGACTTTGAGCAGATTGGTGAGGTTGGCTGTGGCATAGAAGTGCCCAGTCGTCGCATAGCCTCCCAATGCTGCTCTAGTCAATTGCAACAGCCCTACCATAGACCGACTGTATCTGGCCATGTCGCTAAAAGCGGTGATGCTGCGCAGGCAGATGTAGTCGTAAGGAATGCGGGGGTGTGCATGTACGGTATCGGCGGGGAAGCCTTCGCAATAATGAACTATGGGAGTGACTGCACAGGTGGTACTGATTGTCCCTCTCATGACCTGGCTGTTCTAGGGACGAAAGTGGAGAAGGAGGGAGACTACAGGTTAGAAGCTGCGGTCTCGGCTGGGTTGTGGAAGGGCACTAGGATTGTTATTCTGCGAGATAAGTTATTTACTAGGCTGTGGCAGTGCATCCGCATGTTTGTTGCTTCTCCAGGCCTGATGTACGGGGTAGAATCCGACATGCAGGCTGGAGATAGTGCAAGGCTCAGTTTAGTTCCCTACCGAATAAATCCTGCTCGACAGCCTGTGGTGCAAGCAGAGCTGGATTACGTGTTGACGAGGGGTCTGAGGGATGAGGAATGTCGTGAGTGGTCGTTGCCTGTAACTTTGCAACCTGTGTTAAGTGGCAAGATCAGTGAGTGTGTTGATTGCGAGAGTGTGTGTGCATTATCCCTGACAGACGCCTATACCTTATTGAGAGTTGACGACACCATAGACCGCCTCGGGGCTGTATCGCCTATCACGAAGGTAGAACTAGTGAAAGGTTATTGGCAGGCCCCGTTGCCGGAAAGAGCGAAGAGAAATGCCAGTCTTGTGATGAACTGGGCAGTTTATCAGTGCCAGGTGTTGTTTTGCTGCCGGGACACAAGTTGGATGTGTGGCATGCTAAGGGCACTGATAATGTTTTGGCTGATTGGTTGTCACGGGAGGGTTTGTTTGCAGGAGAACCCTCGCCGTTCAGTCAGTGTGTGTTGAGTGTGGAGGAAAATAGGCTGTCACTGTAGTTCAGCCGAAAAATAAAAAAAATAAAAAAGCAAAAAAAAATTATAAAAACTCTTTATTTTTATAACGTGTAGAATTTTGTATAAGATGTTGTAGCAGTATCTAAGTTGAATGTTTTCGCTTATTGTCGCTAAGTTAGTTGAACTTGCTCGGTGGAGTGCAACAGTCTTTATTTTTGTTTTATATATAGTGCCTTGTGTCGCAACAGTGTGTGGTACTATGAGAAGCTTTCTGTTAGATATGAAGAACTTAGTCAAGTGTCTTATATCTTGGGGGAGGTGTGACGCTCCTGCATAGTAGCCACGTGCGGGCATGCGCGAGTGTCGGCTGCCCAGCCGTTTCGAAACCGGCTGGCGGCAGCCGGCTGGCCGGCTTTTCCTTAGTATATATCCTACGACAATGTAACTAATGTCTGGGATATTCTTATGTTGTTTCACAGCTTGAAGCTGCCCTTATTCTTAACCAACACATCTTAGTATATTTTTTTCTCGATAGTTGATTATTTCATTATAATATATAAGATGTAAGTCTAGTGAGAGTGGGAGGACCCGAGCGGGAGAGAGAGACCGGTTGGGGGACGTTGCTTTGCGCGTGCGCGGAGAGACTAGCTTGGGACGAGCCTGATGTTGCCACGTGTATTTGATTTTTAGGCTTAGTTTCGACTCACACAAGGGGTAGAGGATTTTGACCCGGCAACCGTGTTGAGTGTTGCCAGCATGGGAGGTATTTTGCATGCCTAGGGTGGGGTCCAGACAGATTCAAGACTCAGAGCTCACCTCACTGTCGTACCCTTCGGACCCCCTTGATATCTATCCCTCTCAACCCCACTTAGAAACTTTCTCTCTTACTTTGTATACCTTCTTTCTACTACTTCACCAATCTATTTAATTATCCCATCCCCTTGATAGACCTTATATCTATTATTGTATTAACGACGAGCTCTCAGATAATTAGATAGGATTTTGGGCCTTATGCAGAGATATAATTGTTAATGAGACCTAGGAAGCTTTTTTGTTGTCTCATATTTGGTGGTTTCATGCTTGCTAGTGTGTTCTTGTGGCAGGTGAGCAGGGGCTAGACCGGAGGGGAGGTTTTTTGCGATCCTTTAGGTAAAGTCTGCTAGTGCGAGTCCTGTGGACCTGCACGACTTTACTAGGATACCCGTGGGAGTCTGGGGGCATTTTCTTGTCTGTATGCCTGTGTGTCTAGTGTTGTATTGTGTGAGGGCCCTTGCCTAGTCCACTCAGCACTGCCCTAGCACGTCTTGCGTTTGTTTTAGGGTCGCCAGGAGAGAGTCAGATACTTGGGATCTGAGTCTCTCAAGAGAGCACCCTTTCAATTAGAGTAATTTGGCGCACTGACTTGGGAACGTCCCTAGGCTAGAGCAGGTGGCTCAGCCCGGGTATCCGAAGCCTATATCCTTCCGGCTAGACCTCTGCCACCTGGCAGATTAACAGCTAGCAGTTTATTATATCTTTATGCTTGTTATTGTGCCACAGTTTACCGTCTTTGTGAGCATTGTGAGCCAGGGTGTGGCTTAGAGACTCTGTCCGAGCAGGCTTGCCTGACTAAGAGTGAGAAGCACACCTGTATGTGGTTATGTTGCGAGTTGCTGCCTTTATTTAATTATACCTATGCCATTATACACTGTAGGTCCTATCACTAGTATTTATTCCTGCTTATTAGTTAAGAGTTCTCTAAATCCGTAACTTACTTTCTTTGCTAAGCATCAGATCCTACAGTAGCCGCATGCAGTTTAGAAACCTGCATCATGTCTACCTGTACAATGTTTTGAGGACTGTTTGCTTTCACCTTCTTTCACGCAGGGGTGATTAGTTGTATTAATTAACGTAACGTTAAATGTACTTTCTTCTAGTTTGTTATTAAATTGTTTCTGCAATTTAATTCCGTTATCTATATTTTCCTTGAAGCTTTAAGTCAACTTAATTGTGTGATCTTTTATATAGCCTGCTTGACTATCAGCAGTCTATAGTGCGTGCACCCTGTAACCGAGTCATAGGATACCTCGTTGTCCAGGCAGGACTCTTGACGGTTTAGGGTGGTTTGTTGCCTGGGTTTATAGATAAGGGTTGGATCTAGCGTTTTCCGTTGTTGCTTGTTTCCGCATACCTAGTCCAATAGAAAGAGCCCAGTGTTTATATATCCCAGGACGTAACAATATATAAAATTACAAGTATTTTTCACGCATTTTCTTAAAAATCCAATCAGGATTTGTCTATCGTATTTTTGTTTATTTTCATAATAATGTAATAGTACAACACTACACCTTCGCTGTTTTAGCACTCGTACGGCATTACAGAATTTTCGTTTTTTTTTTCAGAGTATAAGAGTTCACTTGTTGAGTAGAAGAATGCCTGAGGAAATTTGCCAATTCTTGGGTTGGAGAGCTGGACAGAATAGGAGTTGGACTGTGTTGAAAGGCGGGTGCCTCACATTCGCCACAAGGGATTATGCACTGAGAGAACTGAAGAACACTGGTTGTTTTAATAGCGATAGAAGAGTGAAAGAGATGCAACATTGCGGCGTGTAGAAAGAGATTGTAGGGAACTAGTAAGAGGAAGTGAGTTGATGAAGCGAAATGCTTTTGATTCTAATCGTTTGAGAAGTGCTGTATGGGTGGAGCCTCCCCACACATGCGAACAATACTTTATACAGGGGCTTACTTTGTTCTAAGCTGCTTGGGAGTTATGAATTATAGTGAGAGTTCATTGTATGAGGACAAAAATAGAGTAAACCTGAAGTCCCTACCCCTAATGTTTGATTATATATAATTATATATAAATACACACACACACACACACACACACACACACACACACACACACACAGCCCGTAGCCTAGTAGGTAGAGCTCTCGTCTCACACACGAGGGGTCGGGGGTTCAATCCCCGGCCGGGCGGAGACAAATTGGGCTTGTCTCCTTTCATGTGTTAGCCTCAGTTCACCTAGCTGTAAATAGGTACCTGGAATAAGTGGACGACGTTGTGACGTCCCATCTGGGGTTGGCCAAAATGGTAAAAGGCGAGATGGGTATCATATGGTTCACCTAAGCTGATGGCTATCTAAGCCTTCGGGCGAGACGGTACCGTCTATAGTGAGAATGGTACCATACAGATCCACCCTAAGCCTTCGTTTCCGATGTCGCCAATTGGCTAAAATACAGACTACACACACATCCACAGCCATTCCAACAGTACATAAAACACTTAACATGCATTTCACGCAATACATTCCCAGTTAAGGAGGCGCGATAATAATGAGCTTAGCTCGCATTGCGTGGATTCCCCTTGACGAACAAGTAACTGAGTAACACACACACACACACACACACACATATTTATATATATATTTATGTATATATATACACTTTATATATATATATACCGGTACATACTGTATATATGTTTCTAATCTCTCAGTGGGGTTCGAACCGCCGACCGTCAGGACGATAGCCGACGCTTTAATCAACTACACCACGGCATATTAAAGCGTCGGCTATCGTCCTGACGGTCGGCGGTTCGAACCCCACTGAGAGATTAGAAACATTTAGTGGCTCACGTGTATTTGTGATATATATATATATATATATATATATAATATATAATTATATATATATATATATATATATATATATATATATATATATATATATATATATATATATATATATATATATATATATATACTGTATATATATATAGATATATATATACAGTATATATAAACAATGTGAATTGATTTATCTACACTTCGGTATCTTCTTCACATTGTGTCGGCAGTAGCAGCATAAAATACTAAGATATCAACCAGGCATCAATTGTCCTTTGGCCGTATAAACTTATCCGGGTGCAAGTGCAGTCCTTAATAAGCTGGGAAACTATGATTAGAACAGATACATGAGCTTCGGTGACCAAGGTTTATTTAACTTTAGTGTAGAAATGGTGGTTATAATATACATACAAAATAATACTAAGAATACATAAATAATGAAAGCAAAGGTTTCATAAGTTTATGACTGCAAGCACAATGGTTATTTACAACAAGACAGAAGTGAGTCTCTTTCAAGTTGCAATATTATGAGCAGAACCTTGTTGTTTCTAAGTGTAAATCAGGGCCGATTATGAATATATATAATATGTTTAAGGCGAATGTTGTAAGGCAATATATATAGAGTCAAGGAGTTAGAGTCAAGAGGTTATCAAAGGGGACGTTGAATAACTTCTAATATTAATGAATCTTTTGTATGACTTAATGATAGCTTGTAATGTTATTGGAAGGCTTCTTTTTTATAGAAATAGGAACTCTGACAGGTAGAGACAAATTAACTCAAAGTACTAAGGCCAAAATAATGAATGTATTTCCTATGTGTATCCGGGAGGTCAAAGTTTCGTTTTGTCCTCTTTGCTTGTGACTGGGGACCTCTGCGCGTTATGCTTTTTCTCCTTTTTGGATTTCTTCTTCTTGCTATGTTTCTTAGGTTTGGTAGGAGAGCAATGGTTGCTGTACTCTCTAGGTGCCTCACTGGGGTTGCCGAATGGGATTGTGGCCACGCAAGGGTTACTGAGAGTGGTCACGGGGTTGGTGCCAGAACAGGGGCTGTGAATTCTGACGGAGAGCAAAGTTTACTGAACTCTCTGTGTGCCTCACAGGCATTGCCGAATGAGGTTGCAGCCTGCCAAGCGTTGATGAGGTTGATCGCTAGGCTTACCTCCCAATGGTTGCTGAGCGGGATAAGGGGGTGAGCCTGTCAAACAATCTTTCTTCAAGCTCCTTGCTAATTTTTCTGTTCCTCCTTTTCTTTGTGTCCTTGAGGAGAGAAATGGCCTGTATGGTGGGGTTGGGGTGGCTCCTGTGCTCTTGTTTCTCTGGCCTGGCAATATCCTGTCTTTTACCCACTCAGGCAGCAGGTTTGGGGGGAATTTCCAGGTGAGCTGCCAGCTGCGTGATGAGTGTCTTTGGTGGGCGGTGCTCTGACGTCACAGGCTCTGTGATTTGTGTGAGAGAGAACGAGGTGGCAGGGGGTAAAGAAAACTGTGTTGGAATGGGCACACAGTTTGTTGTCCTGGTTACAGCTATTCTGTTGGTCGAAGGTGAAGCTAGTGTTGTTCTTGGTGTTGGAGCTGGTTTAGTTCTGCTGGGGACTTCTTGGCTCTCCTATTTCTTGACTTTGTATAATAAAGCACATGGTTTTCCATTTTTCCACAGGTAAAAACTACATACTTAAATATTTTCTGTTATGTTCTTTTCTTCTACATTCTCCCATTAGTGTTCTTTTCCATATTTACAATTCACCCTCCAACCCTTCCAGGTTTATGAGGCTCTGGCAGTTTAATGACGCACACACACAAGGAGGACTATATTGAAAGGGATGGAATCATCAGGGTGATGATATGGTGTGTGTATGGAAAATCTATATCATTAAAGCAAAACTGGATAATTATAATTTGGGAAGCTGTTCAAGACAAGCATAAAAACTCAAATCCTGTATACTACAATTACTCAATTAGGCGAGTACCTTAACGTCCAGTCAATTGGTTATTAGAGTGTTGAGCCTATAATTGGGCTTTGTAATTGGGGTTGTGTGGGACAGGGATCTGCCTTGCTTAGGCCAATCGGCTTTCTGCAGACTCCCATTTTCTTATGTTCTTATAGGCCAGTGAAAGCTGATGAGGCAGGTGTGAGGTGGAGGATTAATTAAGTCTGGGGAGCAGGCTGGGAAGCGGGTTCACATGTAGGCTGTTTCAGACTACATTAACTCTAATTAGGTCCGAGTTTTTATAGAATTTAGAATTGCGGTCAAAAGGTCTGAAGGACCTTTACACATTGACCTCTCTAGTGTCGTGACCCCTTTCTTTATATATTGTATAATATTCTCCTACATATACGGCTACAGGACTGGCAACGCAAATAACCACTTTCCAGGTTAGGTGTATAAGGAAGTTGGAGCTGTTGACATTGTTATTAATAACATAATAACTGTTAGTAGGAGACAGAGTGAAACGTATTGATAACGAAGAAAGCTGTACACGAGAGATAGAGTGAAGTGTATTAATACCGAAATAACTGTTCGAGAGATTAAGTGAAAGGTATCAACAACGAAATACATTGTTAGACGGAGATTGAGTGAATGGTATTAATAACAAAATAACATAGAGGGAGATTGAGTGAGACTTATTGAGAACGAACTATCTGTAGATGAGAATGAGAGAGAGAGAGAGAGAAACTTACGTAAATTTACATATAGATATACTGGCCACACAGACCTTACGATCCCAGAGAGATGGCCGAGAACAATATAATTAAAATGCTACAAACTCCCAGCATAGTGTACACCTCTAGGATTCATGCACGTTGGAGGAGGTTGCTCTATGTCTAACCCTATGTAATGTATTCAGGTCTGCTACTTTACAGAATTAGCATACCGGTACTGAACCTCATAGTGCAGTACCGGTATTTCTATACTGTACTGTGGCAATATACTGTACCGGTAGCTAAATGATGTGAGATGGTACTGTACACTATCAAGACATTTGGTAATTAAAATATACAGTAGTTTGATGGCAACTGTTTTTTGGTTGGGACAGTGCTGTGAACTACATACTGGCAAACTGGGTAGTATTCTATTTTGTTTATGTATGTATACTTGTATGTTATTGTAAGGTGTATATGGACCCCAGTATGGTCCCCTCTGTACTGTGTGAGTCTGAAATAAATTATTATTAATATTATTATTATTATTATTATTATTATTAAGGCAAAAAGGCCGCCAGCCAATCAACGCGCTCCCTTTAACCTCCCCTTTAACCAGCTGAGTTTGACACTCTGGACTCTGGAGGTAAACATGCCACACCTTCCCTGCCGAACAATCAGAAGCCTCCATTTCCGGAGCTGACAGCTACGTGTACAGCTTCACGTTTAAACTCGCTCTCGCTCTCTCCACTGGACGTTTCCTCTTGTTGCAATAGGTCTAATGCATCAGTGCCAGCCCTATACTCCCGTAAGCCACTAAAAGACATTCGCAACCATCTTCCAGGAATTTATTATGGAGAGAAAAGAGTTGAAGCGAAGGAAAGAAATATTCAAGCGGCACGGCCAGAACATCGACTGGCAGAGCGGGCGGCTCAGCCAATCACAATGCCGGAAAGCGGGAGGCGGGGCTATATCAAGGGGGTGGGGGAGGCTGCAGGGTTCGTTCACCTCTCGGACTCCACTGGGCTAACTTCTTGCAACCCACATTCTCTCTCTCGCTTGGACACCCATGGAAACTTGGATCCACTTGTTCCAGCCTTCCAGCCCACACCACTTGTTCCAGTAAAGTCCACCTCGGGCCTAGCATCACTCTCCCCTACTAGGCGGATACACCTTCAGTATCCGGCCGCCTGTCGTCAAATCGCTAGCTTGCACACCTACAGCCAAGCGATTCAAGAGGGATGACAAGTAGTAGATGGGAGCGAAGATTTCCAGTTGAGCTATTGGCCGGCTCTGAGGTGGTGAAGATGTTCCAGTAGATACCTAAGACTGTCTTATATTTTTAAAGGACCCATATTGGGCCCGAACCAGATTTCGAGAAAGAGAGAAAATGCTTGACAAACCCAGTGGTTCCAACCAATAATAATTGATGTGTTCTTATAGGACAAAATAAAGAGAAAGATACTAGACTTATGTAAATAAATAAAATGATGATGTGTTAAGAGAATAATAGTTATTCTTGATAGAGAAGGCTCCATGCCGATTAGCTTTCAATAGTATAGGATCTTGTAGGACAGCAAATAGATATTAACATTAAAGTAAGAGGGGATAATTCATAAATAGATAAGCAACTATAAGGCTCAGGGGAATACAGAATAGTTGCAATTAGATCATCTTTAGTTTGAGAAATAGGTAAGGAGGACACTAGTCCGTATGATCAACGATATCTTTTTGTTATAAAGGAAACATTATCAATCATATTGTTTTAAGGAATTTTCATTCGATTCCGTGGTAAGCGTTACAAGTATTAAGTCCTGGATAATATTGTAATCATAAAATATATGTAGAGGATTAAGAGGTGAATATTGTTCATGTAGGTGTTTTGAGATACTGATCATATCAAGCCATTTGCTGAGATGTATTATTGGAATAGGTGGTATACGTGGCATACGGACTTATTGGTAATACGGTAAAGAGAATATGTAATCTAAGAGTGTTCTAGATAGGGAGATCGAGGTCACGTGTAGTAACGCCCTGGTCTTTTGAGTAGATATATTATATAGGGTTAAGAGAATATATAATATAAGAGTGTTATACAGTATGTAGTAACGCCCTGGTCTCTTGAGTAGACATATTAGGGCCCGGTAAAGTTATATTATTTTGAAGTTTAGTTAAGAATATATCTCTTGTTCTAGATAGGGAAATAAAGGTCGGATTTATCAATGCCCTGGTCTCTTGAGTAGACACAGTAGGGCCCGGTAAAACTATATTATTTTGGAGACTAGTAACGTGCCTTTGGATCGAAGTCGAAGTGAGTCATTACCTGAATAGCGGGAACCCAAATAGGTGGTAACGGGAGCTCTCGAGTTCCAATGTACAACCTATGGTAGGTCGACGAAATATTCAATCTGTGTATTGAACTCATTTCGGCCCAAACAGAGAAATAGTTACTAGATTAGCATAAAGTTAGTAGTAAGTTTGTTAAAAAAAAGTATATGAACTTCTAAATGACTGTCGAATAATTCCCCACCTTAATAGTATATTTAGAATAAGAAAATAAGTACTACAATTATTATTATTATTATTATTCCAGTATAGATAGCAAACCCAATAGTAAGAGAAAGTGGAAGGAAAGGATAGCAAAGAAGAAGGCTTTCTCCCCACCTTCCGGAGGCTCCCTCCGGCAATAGATGTATTTTTTTTTTTTTTTTTTTTTTATATTCCAACTTACTTCCTCTCGGGCATAGGCTGAGAGCCTTAACATTCACCGCTTTACAATGAACAGTGAAGCCCGTGAGGTCTTGTTCCAGTCTAGGGAGTGAGACATGTGAAGCACGTAGAGTACAACGAGCACCTGCCATCTTGCCTTCACATGAGGCTCACTCATGGCCCGAAACGACCCCATCTCTGAAGCCACCTCGTTCCCGTGCTTCACTGTCTCACCCCCTACACTCGGACTCTCACACTTACACACACACAACGCCACCTGTTGAGCAGATAACTCACCAGGTATTGCACCCCTATAGCATATTTTGAATATGGGAATATTCATACAGTGCTATTTAATCAGGGAACAATGAGGGTATTTTATTGACGTTTCGGTGGGCTTGTGGTAATGCACTGATACCAGGTACAGCACAAATTCCATCCCAATAATATCTTCCCATTGATACATTGGGATTTGATCCCGGGACCTTTGGATTACCAGGCCAGTGGCAAGACCACTCCACCACACCTCCCCTATGAAGACAGTTAGAAGTTATTATTTATTTTTTTCTATGTGAATGAGGGAGACAAAAGGCATAATTGCCTGTAGCGAGTGCCTCCCCCATATTTCAAAGAGTGACAGGGCCGAAATCAAGGGACGTTCGAGCTAAAATGACTGGTTACACACAGAGTTTGAAGCAATTTAAGTCATAGGAAGAGGGAAAGACTGATTCTGGGAGAGAGTTCCAGAGCTCAGCAGTTGAATAGAAGAAACTCTGATAATAGCATTTCACTCTTGGGTTGGAGAGTTGCACAGAGTAGGGGTGGGATTGTGTTGCAAGGCGGGTACTACGTACCCTACGTAGAGGAGGTGGTATACACTGGGAAAGCTCCAAGGAACACTGATTATTGTAGTAGCAATAGAATAGTGAGAGAGATGCAACATTGCGGCGAAGAGAGAGAGAGATTGCAGAGAATTGGTGTGTGGACGGGAGTTAATGATACGAAAGGCTTTCCTTTCTACTTTATCTAGGAGTGTGGTGTGAGAGGATCCTCCCCACATATGTGAACAATACTCAATACAAGGACGCACTGTGCCCCTGTACAGAGCAAGTAGCTGCGCAGGGGTAAAGAACCCCTTGAGGCGGTTAAGCACACCCAGCTTCTGGGAGGCTGCCTTAGCGAGACTGGTAATATGGTCTTTCCAAGTGAGAGCAGAAGAAAAAGAGACACCGAGAACATTGAGGGAAGATGAAGGGTTGATTTTTGTATGGTTGAAGAATAAGGGATAGTCCTCTGGAGGTTCCTGATGGCTAGTAAGATGGATAAATTGAGTTTTGGAAGCATTAAATGTAACAAGGTTTTCTCTACCCCAATTGGAAATAGTAGCTAGAACAGAAGATAAGCATTTTATGGCTTCATTACGTTTACTTTTGAGGGACTGCTGGCTGGGGCGTTCTGGAAAACTAATTGAGTGGTGTAAAGTAGAATGTCTGTATATGAATGGATGGGACTAGATGTACAGTTGAGAAGATCATTTATGAAGATTAGAAAGAGAATAGGAGATGGGACAGAACCCTGAGGAACACCGGAGTTGATAGGATCAGGAATTGAGCGATGGCCGTCCACAACCGCAGTTATGGAACGGCCGGAAAGGAAATTAAAGACAAAGGCACAAATGGAGGGACAGAAACCGAAGGAGGGCAGTTAGGAAAATAAAGATTTGTGCCAGACTCTATGGCTTAGAAAACGTCTGAAGGATTTGATAGAATAGTGAGAAAAGGAAAGGTAATATCATGCAAACTTTCACCTATAGTAATACAGATTATATACTCACTATTTTTTTTCCTCCTTAGCTCTCTTCAACTGGAAACTGTTCATTACCGCCAGATCGTTCTATCAATAGATATTATCTACTTCATACCAAATTCTCTGTGGTATGAGCCTACTAGTTTAATGTATCTATTGAGACACTTTTTATTAATTTATTCTGTACGTGAAGACATTTTTTGATTGTATCTAGGTCTGCTTTCTTGGCTATCAGTTTTAACTTGCTTCCTCTTGTAGAACTCTCTTTGGCAATCTTAACTAGATTGCCGGGGTTTATGTTACAAAATCCTTTTAGAATCATAAAACATTCCATCAGTTGTCCTCTCATCCTCTGTTTCTTGATTGATAAATATCAGTTCTCTTAATCTCTCATTGCATGGTTTATTTCTTAGAGAAGTGACCAATTTAGTTGTGCTACGATGAAAAGATTCCAGTTTGTCAATGGGTTTTATGAAGTAGGTAGGCCAGAACTGCACAGCATACTCCAGATGCAATCTCACTATACTTTTATATAATGGCATAACTATGACTTAGCTGTGATAATAATAATTTCTTCTGTTACTAACTCACCTTGACTAGTGAGTATTGGTCCTATACCACTTTTAATTTATTTATTATTTATTTATGTTTTTGGATTTGATTTTCTCTCTTTAGCTACGTTCCTTCGTATATCCTTTTTGTCGACTTTACAAGCGATTTTACTTTTCCTCTGGCAACCGATAACTGATTATGTAGGGTATTATTATGATTCCTCTATTAGCTTGTGTAATTGATTCTTTCTCTAATTGATCTACAAACATTATTATCGTACCACAGAGCATTGTTTACATTTTTGTTGTGTCTCTTGTGCATTAGGACAGGTTTATTTTAAGCACTCAAGAATATTTCCTTGAATCTTATTCATATTTTGTTGGTGCTGGTGAGTCCTCCAATTTGAATGTCTTTAAGTTCATTTTTAGGCCGCTAATATCCGCCTTTTTATAGTTGGGTACAAATTACTTGCTAATAATGTTGGTATGTGCCATGTTGAGTTGAAACCTGATGATGTTATGATCACAATCGTGGCTCACGAAAACAGAGGGCAATCCCAGTTTGCCCGCCCAAACACCTCTCTATTGCAATACACCACATTACAACATCTTGCATACTACACTATATCTTACAAATTCGTAAAGACTCCTCAAAATGCTCTGGACCACTACCTTCTACTCTTCCTATCATGGGTGAGGGTTGGTCCTATCCAGAGTGAGGTTTGGCATCCTCTACCCTACCTTAGTCGTTTCTGTCTGTTTCTTTTTCTGTATTAATTTTCCTTCTAGGTGCTGGCAAGATCGCCCGATTAGATGGCATTGCGAGGGGGGCCGCATATGGTGGGGGCATTGGCTCGGGGGTGCAAACCCATGGGCTCATGATCCCCTCCCCCACTGCCCTCTCAGAGACAGATCTCATTTCACCCTGGCCCCTTTCGTGGACTGAGCATCTGGCACAGCTTCGGTCAACCAGAATCAGGACTGCTCGGCCAGACAGTCTTGGGAACAACAACAACAACAACAACAACAACAACAACTCTTACTATTAATTTCTGCAACATTCGTGGCCTTTCCTCTAGCTTCCACTCAAAGGAACGCCACCTCTCCTCTACCAAGCCTGATCTTCTCTTTCTCACCGAAACCTAATTGTCAGGGACTACTGACAGCAAACCCTTCTCTGTATCCTCCTACTATCTCTATATTCAATTTCTAGCCATAGGTGGATATTGCGTATATGTGCGCAACAATCTTAATTTCTCTCGTGTTCCCAACTTTGATTCTTCAGAATGCTCAACTCTCTGACTAAAGCTTTCTTGTCACTCTAAAACTAAATATTTCTGTGCTGTTTATCTCTCCCCTAGTCCTACTGACTATCCAAAAGCCTTTGACTATCTAACTTATAAAGTGGAGCACATTCTATCCATCTCTTCTTTTGTAGAGCTCTCCATCTTAGGTGATTTCAATGTTCACCACCACCAATGGCATTACTCTCATTTCACTGACCAAGAAGGTGAAGAAGCCTAGATCTTTTTATATCCAATATTTCTTAAAACAATAAATCGAGCACCCTACCAGTATCCCGGACTGCCTAGGAGATCGGCCCAACATCCTTGACTTAATTCTAATTTCTAATCCTTTTGCTTATACTGTAAACTTTTCTCTCCCTTGACTTTTCCAATCACAACCTTATCTCTGTTATCTGTCCTATCTCTCCAGTATGGCCATCTGACCATCCCAGCCAGTGGCACTTATAGTATTTTGGCATTGCCGACTGGGAGGCTCTACGGCAGTACATATTTGACTCTTGCAGGAACTATTTTTGCTTCTGTGGCTGGGGACCCTCAGAGCATGTCTAGCACATTACTGAAGTGATCCTGTCAGGCATAGATGCATACATTCCATTTTCTTTCTCTCAGACTAATACTCATAACCGTTAGTTTACTCACACTTGATTTACTGCTGTCCACAATAAGGAAAAAGCATACAGACAGTACCGACGCCTTCAACCTGCAAAATCTTGAACCCTTTATGATTCTGCCCAGAATCATACCAAATATGTTCTTCGACTTGCCAAACATTCTGTCATCACTAGTAAAGTAATGAACTTTCAAATTCTAGTTCTTCTCAAGCTTTCTGGTACCTCGCCAAAAACCTCTCCAACAATTTGACTTCCTCATCTTTCCCTCCTCATTTCCGCTCAGACGCCATCATTATCACTTCTTTCTCTGACAGAGCTGAACTCTTTACTCAAATTTTCGCTAAAAACTCAAACTTGGACGATTCCGGTGGTGTTCCACCTTCTGCACCACCCTCTCATTTACTTATGCTTAATATTATAATCTCTTCCAAAGATATCCTTTCTGGGCTTAATACTAGGAAGACATTCGGACCAAATGGTGTCCCTCCTGTTGTACTAAACAAACTGTACGTCTCTGCTGACTCCTTGTCTAGGTAAATTCTTCCGCCTCTGCTTTTCACCTAACACCTTTCCTTCTTGCTGGAATTTGCTCTCACTCAACCTGTCCCAAAGAAGGGTGACCTCTCTCAACCCTCCAACTATTATCTAATGGCCTTAAAATCTTGTATCTCTAAAGTTTTAAAATCTATTCTTAATTCATAATTTTGTAGGCATCTGACTTCCCATAACCTTCTTTCAGATCGCCAGTAAGGCGTCCTTTTAGGAGGCCTATCTATTGGTGATCTCCTTTCCTACCTTACTAACTCTTGGTCATCTTCTCTTTAGGACTCTGGGGAGACTTTTTCTATTGCGCTAGACATATCAAAAGGTTTTGATAGAGTTAGGTAAAAATAACTTATTTTCATACTACAATCTTTTGGCTTCTATCCCTCTATCTGTCCCTTTATCGCAAATTTCCTTTCCGGCTATTCCATAGCTGCAGTTGCGGATGGCCATCGTTCGCTTCCTCACCCTATCACCTCAGGATTCTGCCCTATCTCCAGTCCTTTTTATAATTTTCACTAAAGCTCTTCCCAACTACACCTCTAGTCCTATCCACTCATATGCTGATGACTATTACACTATTCAAATAGTTTTCCACAATTCCCTTCCTCACAGTCATTCCAAAACTCATGTGATGAAGCCATGGCACGCCTATCCCTTGATCTTTCACTAATTTTTAATTGGGGCAGAACAAATCTTGTTACTTTCAATGCTTCCAAAACCCAATTTCTCCATCTGTCTACCCGCCACAATCTTCCATGTGACTATCCCTTAATCTTCAACAATACACAAATCCACCCCTCAACTGCTGCTACACGCCGACAAAAGGAAAAAGCTAAGTCTGTTTTCATTGTCGGTGATTCATTGGTTAGATACCTTGGCAGGGCAACAAACACTCAGGTTGGTAAATTTGTCTGCGTGCCTGGTGCCGGAGTCGGGAGGGTGGCTGAGAAGATAGATGCTGTCCTGGAAGTGAGTGGGGAGGACCCCATCATCTTCCTCAATGCAGGGAGCAACGATATATGGAGATGCAGGACTGAGGAGTTGCTCTCCAAGTATCAGGAAATGTTGGAGAGGATCAAGGAAAAGGGTGGAGTTCCTGTGGTAAACAGTATCCTGCCAAGAAGAGGGGTAAGGAAGGAATGGTCCTCCAGGGCTATTGGTGTAAATAGCCGGCTGGAGAAGTATTGCAAGGCAAATACTATTCCATTCCTGGATAACTGGTCCCTCTTTTATGGTAAGGATGAACTGTATGCCCAGGATGGAGTACATCTCTCTCGACTAGGAGTTTCGACCTTGGCCAGCTCACTCGACAAGATTGTTGCGGGGTTTTGTTAACCCGGTGTGACGCATGTCCAGTGTGAGCATGCTGTACAGAACGCCTAGTCATGCCCCACTCTCGCTAGGATCGTCAGGGCAGGAACTTTGGCTGTAGTCTATGTAGAGTTTCCTAACTTAGTTCATGTGAGCCGTTGTACTATAAGTAATATGAATATGTATTTTGTTTTCATCTGAGTCAACGAGTTCTATTTTATATCATTAGTTATAAGTATTGTGTGTAAAACTTATTTGTAATGATGGGAGAAGCGGCAGCCACAGTTGGGGGTCAGTGGGTGCGCCATGCGGGAGGTGGGCCTAACTCACTAGCACTCCCCCCCTCCCCTCAGTGCTAGGAAAGCCTTTGTCTATCCCAGAGGAGAGAGAGAAATTACGTAATGATTGTCAGTGGGCGGTCCTTAGTAGTTCACGTTGGGCTCACTAGAGGGCCGAGTATAAAAAGGGAAGTCTAGCCATTTTTTGATCAGAACTCATTAGGCAGAGCGACTTCTCATTTCCCTTGCTAACTATATATATTCTTCTGACTGATGTGAACTTTCTCTACTACCTTACATTCTTATCTCCTCTTTTCCCTACCCTTTTTAACTTCCATGGTCCCGTTGGTGCAGAGCTAGTCAGCCAACGTATTATCGCTTGAGTTCTCACGAGATATATGCCTATTAGATAGCCTATTTTGGAAGGGTTAACTTAGAATAGGATTGATTTATGTTTGTTGCACTTGTATATGCATTTCCCTGTGTGTTATTATTATTATTCCTGTTTTCTGCTAGTCTAGGTAATGCTAGACTGGGGTAAGGCTTTTCTGTGTTACGAGTTGTTGTTTGATGCAGTGGTTAAGCGATAAACCTGCATAATCGTTTCGGTTCAGTGAAGCCTAGGTTGTCTTCGCGGCTGACTGTGTTGAGTTAATAATTTACAGTGCGTGAGGGCAAGAGCCTAACCACCCTGTATTTTATTAACAGTTTGTTTTTACTTTGTCAAGGAGCCGGGAGAAAACCAGATACAAGGGATCTGGATATCTCAAAGTGCACTTGTTAGTTTTAACGTAATACTTTAAACAGTTGTGAGGACTTCGCTAGGCTACGAGCCGTTTTTGCTCAGTCACTGCTACCTTTTGCCCACAGTACCCCAGCTAGACTTTACTCGATTAGTAGATACAGAATAGTATTGAAGCTTTCCTTATGTATGATATTGTTTATGCACTATTGATTTCATGTGTTGCACGCTTGGCTACTTTAGTGATTAGTGGCCCACGAGCACAATCCGAGTAGGCTATTGCCGTTGCATTTGCGGAGTACTTCTTTTTAATGTTTGCCATTTACTATTGCATCTTCTTTTAATTATTCTTATGCCAATTTAAACCTTTAATAGTATTCAATTGCCAGTGTTTTTGCTTATTGAATTGCTGTTCAAAATCCGATACGTACTTCTTACGAGCATCCGAGAAGCATCTAACTTTTTTCAGAAGATTCCTTGCTCGATGCTTAATTAACGTAACGTAATAGTGCCGATCCGAAGTAGAGGGTGGAGGATTTCTTAAGTTCTTAGTCAAGGGTGGATTACTTCGGCTTCGGCCAACACTATTCTTTGGTGTTGTTGTTTCTTACTTCATTGTTTGATTGTTGACCAGACTAGATAATTCCTGGCTCTTTATTAGTCTGTTGTTGAACACTAGTACCGAGTTCTTGTATACCCCGTTATAGCAGATTGAACTCTGGAGGGTATTGGTGTTTTTTGTTCGGCTGGCAGTACTCAGGGGTTGGGATCGTGTGTTTCCGTTGTGGCAGCGAGCCGTACTCGAGTCCTGATTGAGAGCCCTTGTGTACCCGAGTGCCAGGTCGTAACAAATGGCGACCTTGCTTAGGATTTTGTGAACAGTATTAATTTTTGCAGAGTTGTACAACATTTGTTTGTTTGTATTTTAGCGTGCATATTGAAGAATATTTTTTTTTGTATGGCAATTAGTAAAGCATTTAAGAGACTCCAGTTAATTTAGTAATTAGTGCTTGCATAGGAAGTTTAACACTTTTGTCTCGAGAATTTTTTGTGGACTTCAGTATGTCGTGCATTAGCACTGACGATGAGCGAGAGATGCCATTTGAAGGTGTGCCGTTAGTAACCAGTGAGCAGGATGCTAGAGTTTTTGTGAGTAAGCGGTACCACGTGACGGAGGAGAGGCTGACTGGGGTGGATGTTTGTGGCTTGCACCTGATAGCCAAGGTTTTGGGCATTTCCAATGTAGTAGGGATGTCCAAGGGGGAGCTGATTTCCTGGGTGTTGCGTGGGCGACATGGGGTTTCGGAGGAGAGGGCGTTTGGGGGGGTTCCTCCCCAGATCCCCTCTCACTCGACTCCCACAGTGCCGTCGACTCAGTTACCGGAGGTTAGCACTCTCCCACAGAGGAATGATAATTGGCAGATTGGAGTGCCCTCAGGTGGTGCACATGGTGGTTCCCCAGTTTTTGCCCCCCCCTCCTTCAGTAGTGGCAGCTCCCTCTTCCTGCCTGTCTCCAGATATGGTATTTAGACTTGAGCTTGCTAAGATTGAGGCTAGGAAGCAGGAGAATGAGACCAGGAGGCAGGAGATTGGGGTTAGGAGGCATGAGGCTGAGCTTAGGTACGAATCGGAGAAATGTTGTGCTAAATTAGATTTAGATAAGACTCGTGTCACGGCCCAAGTAAGAGAACAGTCCTTGGCCCAATTAGTCAAATTGGTGCCGGTATTTAGTGAAACTGAAGTCACAGAGCTCTAGTCTCCTCAAGACTTACGGGTAAGGGTCTGAAGGCTTATGATGCACTGCCTTTAGAGTCTTGCATTGACTACCCAGAATTGAAGAGAGCTGTCCTACGGGCATACGAGTTGCAACCGGAAACATATCGATTGAAGTTTCGGGGTGTTACAAAGACTAGGGAGGCGACCTTTCTTGAACATGCCCGGGACTTAAAAGATGCACTTAAAAACTGGACACGTTCTGAGAAAGCTGAGACGGCCGAACAGTTGACTGAGCTGTTTCTGCTCGAGCAGTTTTATAAGTGTACTGGTGCAGAAATGACTTTAACTATTAAAGAAAAGAACCCAAAAACTCTACAGGAGGCAGCTGAGATGGCTGACCTCCGGCTATCACTAATTCGTGGGTGCGGGTCTGCCCAGCGTAGTGAGGCAGGTAACAAGGGGCGTGACGCCCCACCCCCCCGAGTTAGTGATATACCTTATGCAAACAAGTACAAGAGCCATGATACCAAGACTGACCACAAGACTAGCACCGTCCCATTTAAGAAGGGGCCGGGCCCTTCCCAGTACCAAGGGAAGCCCAAAGGGGAGTTGGAGTGTTATCAATGTCATAAAAAGGGGCACTTTGCAATAGTCTGTCCTAGCAAACCACCTACAGCAGCTGTGTCTTTGGCCTGCAACATTGGTGTGTCTCCGAAGTCATCTGAGTTTGCCCGGGGCAGTTCGTCAGAGGCTGAGGCACAGCCAATGCAGAAGCACCTGGGAGGCTCGAACCCTGCTCAGGATGTTTTTTGCGACCATAGAGGGCGGGGTTGCGTGATGTGGGCGGGGCGCAAGCATGGAGTAGAGGTCTTGCGTGATACAGGTGCTTCCCAGACTCTGATGAAAAACTTGACTGGCTCTCGGGTGGTAGTGGTGCAGGGTATTAATGCAACTCGGTCATACCCGCTGGTGCGGTTGGAGTTGGAGGTGGATGGTGTGGCACGTGAATTGGATGTCGGGATTGTGGAGAAACTGCCAGTGGAGGGCGTCGACCTTCTTCTCGGCAACGACTTTGCAATGCCCGCTTCTGAGGTTCTACCCTTAGTCGTTCCCGAGAGGCCGGCCGACGTGAGTAGGGAAGAGCAAGAGTGGGTCAAGCGGTGCCAGACACAACCCATGGCGTGTGTTGTCACCCGAGCTCGGGCAGCTAAAGTGTCACAGCCTAGTCCTCCGTCTTCAGACCAGCGGAGGAACGATCAACAGGAGGAGGCTAAAGCTGGAGTTGGTTTTAAGAGTTTTGACTCGGCGGCTCTCCTGGGTGATTCAGTATTAGCACCATTACTTAATTCTGGAGTAGCCCCTGGACCTGTCATCGAGAGTGACGAGGCTGGGCATGACGAGTCTCCACGACAGCAACGTTATGTACAACGAGAGAGACAGAGGGAGCAGCCCAGTATCGGGGAAGGTCATACATTGCTCCGGGAGTAGTTAGATCGCTTGGCACCCTCAGATATACGTCGGTTGCAACTAGAGGACCCTGAGCTCCAAACGTGTGCTAATGGAGCTGTAGAGCTCGACGAGGACGGCGATGCACAGCCAGGAGATTTTTTTTATTTAAAAGGCATCCTCTATAGGCGTTTTCAAGACCCTAAACGTTGTTGGCAGAAGGGGTCCGGAGTAGTGGACCAGTTGGTGGTGCCACGGGAGTGCAGGGATAGCCTACTGAGGTTGGCGCATGACATACCACTAGCAGGACATCAACGGGTGCTTGAGCAGTGGCATGCTACACTTAAAAGCATGCTCAGGTGTTATTGTGCTGACAACGGTATGGATTGGGATCTTGGATTGCCTTATGTGCTGTTTGCTGCTCGGGAGGTACCTGGTGAGAGCCTGGGATTTAGTCCAAACGAGCTGATTTTTGGACACCGTGTCAGGGGCCCCCTTAACATGCTGAAAGAAATTTGGGAGGGGACTGTGCAGCCTTGTCCATTATTAAAGTATGTGCTTGAAAGCCGTGAGCGCATGCTTAAGAGTCTGGAGATGGCAGGTAGAAATTTGACAGAATCACAAGCTATGATGAAGGACAGGTATGATCGCAAAGTGAGGCTCCGAAAGTTCACTGTAGGACAAGAGGTATTAATTTTGTTGCCTTTGGTTGGTAACCCCCTCTCTGCGAAGTACACTGGACCTTATAAAATTGTAAAAAAAAATTCAGACTTAGATTACCTTGTTGCCACTCCAGACAGGAGGAAAAAGAACCGGTTGTGTCACGTGAGCCTTGTTGAAGAGTGTGTGAGGCGCCCCTCTGAGCCTCTCACTGTCCCTGTGTTGGCTTGTTGCGGCCGTGGTGGAGAAGGAGAGTACAAAGGAGTACAAAGGAGTACAAAGGAAATCAAGCAACAACAGATCTAGTGACCCTTCTAGGTTGCTTGTCCTCCAAAACACTGAGGATCAAGTGTCCAAACAGTGGTTTAGAGTGGGTAAGGGAACATTGGATAGCGAATTACTGCCCTGGAACTAATGTCCGTGGCAGGATTAGGAAGTTAGTAGGGGACAGATGGGTTAGTAACTGAGGGGGGGATAAAATAAAGTTATTCATTTACAAACGCAGTTAGTCGCGGGTTTGATGCGAGATATTTGTCTAGGCGGAGTTTAAATGAATCAACGGTGATGCAGTCTATAACGTTTCGGGGAAGCCCATTCCACAAGTTGACAACTCGATTGAAGAAGAAATTCTTAGATTCGTGTGAGTTAAAAGATTTACCAATAATTTTGCAACCGTTTCCCCGCGTGTAATTAGCTTGGTCGATAGTGAAGTACTTACTACAGTTCATATTGTCGATGCCTTTGATGATTTTGAACACTTGAATTAAGTCACCTCTTAATC
The DNA here is from genome assembly GCA_032716605.1 of Paralithodes platypus. Lineage (NCBI taxonomy): Eukaryota > Metazoa > Arthropoda > Malacostraca > Decapoda > Lithodidae > Paralithodes > Paralithodes platypus. Next base: position 24,277,101 of record CM064540.1, read on the forward strand.
TGCGCTGGGTTAAAGGAAATAGATTTAATTCTCTAAGACGCTCTTCGTATGGTTTGTTCTTTAGGCTAGGTATCATTTTGGTAACTCTACGTTGAACTCGTTCTAGCTTGTTTATATCTTTTTGGTAATAAGGGCACCAGGATTGAACGCAGTATTCCAGAAGAGGGCGGACTAAGAAATTGTAAAGGGTTAGGATAACTTCTTTGGATTTATGCTCAAATGACCTGCCTATAAAGCCAATTATTTTGTTTGCCTTCTTAACAACTTCTGAACATTGTTGACTCGGTTTTAGGTTACTCGATATTGTTACTCCCAGATCGGTTTCTCTGTTTACATTCTTAAGCTGAGTGCCATTCATCGAATAGTTTGCTTTCTCATTTAGGTATCCGATATGTAGTACTTTACATTTATCCGCATTGAAACTCATTTGCCAAATTTGGGCCCAACATGACAATTTATCTAGGTTGTGTTGCATATCGTCAACTTGTTCTTTTGAGAGTACGCTATTTGCAATTTTTGTATCGTCAGCAAATTTTGAGATTGTACAGGTGAGACCCTCATCTATGTCGTTGATGTAAATTAGAAAGATAATTGGTCCTAGTACCGATCCCTGGGGTACCCCGCTACTTACATTGGTCCATTTAGATGCTTTACCGTTTATGACTACTCTTTGCTTTCTGTTGCTGAGCCAATTTTCTATCCATTTCAACACACCGTCTTGTATTCCATGCGCTTTTAGTTTTAGCAGTAAACGTTTGTGGGGAACTTTGTCAAAGGCCTTTTGAAAATCAAGGTATATAATATCTACAGCTTTACTCTCATCGTAGAGGTTGAGGATATCGTGGAAGAAGTCTAAGAGGTTTGATAAACAGGAACGTTTTTTACGGAAGCCGTGTTGAGTATCTTTAAGTATGTTATTTTCCTCTAAGTGATTTACGAGTCTGTCTCGTATGACCGTTTCTAGCATTTTACATACAACTGAGGTTAAGCTAATTGGACGATAGTTACTGGGTAGGGATTTGCTGCCTTTTTTGAATATCGGTGTTACGTTGGCTAGCTTCCACTGATCGGGCATAGTTCCAGACTGCAAGGATTTATTGAATAGTAATGTCAGTGGTTTGGAGAGCTCATCCTTAGCTTCCTTTAGAACTCTAGGCGAGATTTTATCAGGTCCAGGCGTTTTATTTACCTTGAGTTTATCTAAACAATTCAATACTTCTCTCTCTGTAACGGTGATATTGCTTAGAACATCTGAATTATCAATCTGAATCGGCGATGGTGTAGGGATATCACTGAGGTCTTCTGTTGTAAAAACTGATGCAAAGAAGGTATTGAGGGCATTACTCATTTGTACTTCGTCTTTGGTGTATTCTCCATTTTCATCGACTAACGGTCCAACAGTTGAAGTAACTACTTTTTTCTTTCTGATATAACTATAGAATTCTTTCGGGTTTGTTTTACTTTGATTCGCAATATGTAACTCTAAAGTCTTTTTACTTTGCTTAATTAACGTTTTGGCTTTGCGTCGTAGCTCTACAAATTTCAGCCGTTCTTCGTCATTTTGTGAGGATTTTAATCTATCATTAGCAATTTTTTAGCAAGCAGGCAGTTTGAAATATCTTTATTCCACCATTTGGGCTTATTATTATGGCCTGGACGCCGTATTTTCGATGGTATGCAGTCTTGCACTGCTTTTAGGTAAGTGGCTTCGAATAACTTCCAAGATGTATTTATGTCGTTATTGTGAATTAAAAAGCCCCAGTCAGTTTCTTTAAACATATCTCTAAGTTTATGGAAGTTTGCTTTCTTGAAATTAGGGACTTTTTCGATGCTACTATTTGGTTCGTTACTATTAAACTTTAAAGTGAAAGTTATCGTACGATGGTCGCTGTTACTGAATTCATCACCAACATTCAAATTCTCTATTAATTCTTCTTTTGTTGCAAGTACAATGTCAAGAACGTTATTGCCACGGGTTGGCGTTCGAACAAATTGATAAAGCGAACTCTCTTGCAAGTTCGTATACAAGTAATGTCCGGAGAGGGGGACAGTCAAGCTTCAGAGGAGGATAGCTGGGATCAACATGTTTCAGCGGATCAGTGGGCGGGGAACTCGAGCCTAGGGGCTGACGAGGCTATAGCTCATTTGCCTGAGCCGCAGTTTGATGCTATCCGTCAGTTGTTCGGTTCATACCCCACTGTATTTGCTGAACACCCAGGCCTCACTACTCAGGCTATGCATGATGTTGACATGGGGGACCATCTACCCTTTAAGTCAATCCCGTACCGTGTGCCCCCCATAAAACTACCAGCTCTGAGGGATGAGTTGGAGTATATGCTCGGTAGAGGGTTGATAGAGAAAGGCACAGTTAAGTGGACTTCCCCCGTAACACTGCAGCCTAAGCCAGATGGCACGGTACGCTTTTGTATTGATTTCCATAGGTTAAACGGTTTGACTCCAACTAACCCCTATCCTCTTCCTCGGGTTGATGATAGTGTTGACAAAATTGGTAATGCTCGTTTTTTGTCTAAAGTAGATTTAGTAAAAGGTTACTGGCAAGTACCTTTGTCCGAGCGTGCTAAAGAGGTATGTGGTTTTGTTGTGGACGGGAGTACCTACCGGTGCAATGTTATGCCTTACGGACTTAAGAATGCACCAGCAACGTTTCAGAACCTGATGAATGAAATTGTAAAGGACATTCCAAATTGCACCGTATATTTGGACGATGTAATCATTTATGATGACGACTTTGAGAGCCATTGTGAGCACCTTGAGACCTTGTTCCGGAAACTTAGTGAAGCAGGTCTGGTAGTAAATTTGGCAAAGTGTGACTTCGTAAAAGCCACTGTGCAGTACCTTGGGTTTGTAGTGGGAAGGGGACAGGTGTGCCCTCCTCAGAACAATGTACAGGCTATCAATAAATTTCCGCACCCAACAACCAAGAAGCAGATTATGAGATTCTTGGGTATGATAGGCTACTACAGACGCTTCATAAAAGGTTACTCAACGGTGTTGGCACCTCTCACAGATTTGTTATCTAAAGACAAAAAGTTTTTGTGGGCACCTGAGTGTGAAAAGGCTTTCACTTTGGTGAAACATTTGCTATGTACTCACCCGATACTCAGGGCCCCAGACTTTAACAGGCCTTTTCAGCTGGCAACAGATGCTAGTGGTGTAGGGACTGGTGCCGTCTTGCTGCAGACAGACAATGAAGGTGTGGAACACCCAGTAAGTTTCTTTTCTAAGAAGTTCAATGCTGCACAAAAGAACTATTCTACAATAGAAAAGGAATTACTGGCGATTGTGCTGTCGCTCAGGCACTTCGAGGTGTATGTTCCAGCCTATGGCCCAGTCGTGGTTATCTACACTGATCATCACCCTTTGAGATTCCTGAATCAATTTCACAATCGCAATATGAGACTGACCAGGTGATCTTTGATGTTGCAGGAGTATAACCTGGACATCCGTCATATTGCTGGATGTGACAATGTGATCGCGGATTGTTTATCAAGGGTGGATGATCAGTCGTAGGCTATCACAGGTGTGTGGGTTTGAGTGGAGGAAAATAGGCTGCCCTTATAGTGCAGCCGGGAAAAACATATTAAAATATAAAAATCATATAAAACTCTTTCTTTTGATATAGATAATCGTATAAGTTTGTCATAGCCTATAGAGTTTGAGTAGTCCACGAACTATCAAACGGCTGAGCTGCTGTAAGCTCGCTCTGGGAGCATGATATTGTGTCTTTTTGCTATTGTTGGGCGGAGTTATAAAATGTGATTTTTTTTGTTTTAATAATAAGATGTGTTTTGGTGATAAACTCAGCTTTGTTTTAGTGCCATGCGGTCGCTGGGTGTGAGGGGCTTGATGGGGTTCTGTGTTTGTCAGATTTTAGCTCAGGGTTGAGCAAGTAAAATCTTGGGGGAGGTGTGACACATGTCCAGTGTGAGCATGCTGTACAGAACGCCTAGTCATGCCCCACTCTCGCTAGGATCGTCAGGGCAGGAACTTTGGCTGTAGTCTATGTAGAGTTTCCTAACTTAGTTCATGTGAGCCGTTGTACTATAAGTAATATGAATATGTATTTTGTTTTCATATGAGTCAACGAGTTCTATTTTATATCATTAGTTATAGGTACTGTGTGTAAAACTTATTTGTAATGATGGGAGAAGCGGCAGCCACAGTTGGGGGTCAGTGGGTGTGCCATGCGGGAGGTGGGCCTAACTCACTAGCACTCCCCCCCTCCCCTCAGTGCTAGGAAAGCCTTTGTCTATCCCAGAGCAGAGAGAGAAATTACGTAATGATTGTCAGTGGGCGGTCCTTAGTAGTTCACGTTGGGCTCACTAGAGGGCCGAGTATAAAAAGGGAAGTCTAGCCATTTTTTGATCAGAACTCATTAGGCAGAGCGACTTCTCATTTCCCTTGCTAACTATATATATTCTTCTGACTGATGTGAACTTTCTCTACTACCTTACATTCTTATCTCCTCTTTTCCCTACCCTTTTTAACTTCCATGGTCCCGTTGGTGCAGAGCTAGTCAGCCAACGTATTATCGCTTGAGTTCTCACGAGATATATGCCTATTAGATAGCCTATTTTGGAAGGGTTAACTTAGAATAGGATTGATTTATGTTTGTTGCACTTGTATATGCATTTCCCTGTGTGTTATTATTATTATTCCTGTTTTCTGCTAGTCTAGGTAATGCTAGACTGGGGTAAGGCTTTTCTGTGTTACGAGTTGTTGTTTGATGCAGTGGTTAAGCGATAAACCTGCATACTCGTTTCGGTTCAGTGAAGCCTAGGTTGTCTTCGCGGCTGACTGTGTTGAGTTAATAATTTACAGTGCGTGAGGGCAAGAGCCTAACCACCCTGTATTTTATTAACAGTTTGTTTTTACTTTGTCAAGGAGCCGGGAGAAAACCAGATACAAGGGATCTGGATTTCTCAAAGTGCACTTGTTAGTTTTAACGTAATACTTTAAACAGTTGTGAGGACTTCGCTAGGCTACGAGCCGTTTTTTGCTCAGTCACTGCTACCTTTTGCCCACAGTACCCCAGCTAGACTTTACTCGATTAGTAGATACAGAATAGTATTGAAGCTTTCCTTATGTATGATATTGTTTATGCACTATTGATTTCATGTGTTGCACGCTTGGCTACTTTAGTGATTAGTGGCCCACGAGCACAATCCGAGTAGGCTATTGCCGTTGCATTTGCGGAGTACTTCTTTTTAATGTTTGCCATTTACTATTGCATCTTCTTTTAATTATTCTTATGCCAATTTAAACCTTTAATAGTATTCAATTGCCAGTGTTTTTGCTTATTGAATTGCTGTTCAAAATCCGATACGTACTTCTTACGAGCATCCGAGAAGCATCTAACTTTTTTCAGAAGATTCCTTGCTCGATGCTTAACCCTTTCACGCATTTATGACGCAGAGGTTGCCAGATTAGAAATAAGAAATAGAGTTCTCTCACTCTTATAATTACCTCTCCAAAATTAGTTTTCTGCCCACAGCTAACTCAAAAACAACTGCAGAGGTTGAAGTAGCTAAACTAAAGGTTTCTAAATACCCCTGATGGTAACAAAGGCTTTAAAGTATCCCCAACAGGCTCAAAATCGCGTCATATGTCGGAGAGGGTTAAGGACTATTAATTAACGTAACGTAATAGTGCCGATCCGAAGTAGAGGGTGGAGGACTTCTTAAGTTCTTAGTCAAGGGTGGATTACTTCGGCTTCGGCCAACACTATTCTTTGGTGTTGTTGTTTCTTACTTCATTGTTTGATTGTTGACCAGACTAGATAATTCCTGGCTCTTTATTAGTCTGTTGTTGAACACTATTACCGAGTTCTTGTATACCCCGTTATAGCAGATTGAACTCTGGAGGGTATTGGTGTTTTTTGTTCGGCTGGCAGTACTCAGGGGTTGGGATCGTGTGTTTCCGTTGTGGCAGCGAGCCGTACTCGAGTCCTGATTGAGAGCCCTTGTGTACCCGAGTGCCAGGTCGTAACACCGGCAACTGCTGGAAGACTCTTAAGAGTTTCCCGGGCATCTGCGGGAAGACTCTTAAGAGTCTGGGAAAAAAAATCCATTTAAAACACCCCCCATTTTTTTTTTTGTTTTTTTTTTTTTTTGCCCCTGGGCCATGCCAAATATCACTCCTCCACCTCCCCTCCTTCCCCACTTTCCTCACCTCCTTCAGTTATCACCTATTTTCCCTGTTATTCCCTTATTCTGTGGTCTATTTTCGTGCTATTTCGTGCTAGCAGGGCGTTGTCATCACTGTTACCAAGCGTGGGAAAGAGCGAGAGAGAGACTATTGCGTAACAGTGTCTCTCCAGACAAGGGGAGGAGAGGAGGGGAGGGGGGTTGCCTCAGCCATACATTATGTAACTCCCGGCCTGTATCGCCGATTTTGACCATCCAAACACTGTTTCCACTTGTTTTATTGATGTAACAGGTTAATACCTTTATAATCAGCCTATAATAGGCGCATATGGATAAGTATTAATGCTATTTATGGTAAAATAACGATGTTAGTGATGGGAACAGCTCAAATACGTCAGCACAGGAGTGTGGTGTCTCATACCCCCCGTGCGCACTTCTTAGGTTAATAAACCATAGGTGTGTAAGTAAAATAGAATCCCAGCCACATGTAATTGTTATTAATGACGAAAATTCTGATAGAGTAGATTTTCCTTCTAGGTCTAGTAGTTCAACAGGTAATAAAAAACTAGTTAAAAACAATAGAAAATTAGTTGCAAATAAAAGTAATAGGTTGAGGGTATATTATGCAAATTGTAGGAGTTTGTGTAACAAAATGAATGAACTTAGAGCACTTGTGAGCAAAGAAAATATAGACATAATAGCGCTAACTGAAATATGGATTAATACAGAAACCAGGTATTTTTTTAGCAGAATTTGATATACCGGGATATAGTTTGTTTAAATATGACCGAACAAGTAGGAGGGGAGGTGGTATAGCAATATTTGTCAGGAGTACATTAAAAAGCTGTATTAAAGCAGGTATTAGACTAAATAATGATAATGAAAGTGTTTTGGGTAGAGGTTAACGAAGGTAGTGAGACCATAGTTATTGGAGTTATGTATAGACCGCCAAATATGAGTAGAAATGGCGGAACATCTTTATGGGAGGAAATTAAAATAGCATCAAGGTTTAGCAATGTGTGCATTATGGGGGATTTTAATTTTCCGAATATAGATTGGCAGCATCAAATAGGCGACTCTGGCTCAAAGGAGTTTATTGAGGTAGTACAAGATAGTTTTATATTTCAATTCATAGATTCGCCGACTAGAGGTAATAATATTCTCGATTTAGTTTTCAGTAACAATGAACATATGATAAATAATGTAGAAATTGGGGACCACCTAGGAAATAGTGATCACAATTCTGTGTATTTTAATATACAATGGAGAGGTAATCCCAGAGAGAATACGACATTAATACCCGACTTTAGAAAAGCCAATTATGGTGGGCTAAGAAGAGCCTTATTAACGGACCCTATGGTCAAAAAATTAAGTCTATCCAGGTGTCCAAATGCGTGTACCCCACACCCCTTATCCCTTACCCCTAGCTTAAGTCAGGAAGAGACATCAAATTTGTTAGATACATACGATAATTTTATCAAGTCAGTATTCAATGCGCAAAATAAATATATCCCAAAAAGAAAATTTAGATCAGCACAGAACCAACACAAATGGATGAATAATAGGCTATTAGATCTTCTCGGAAAAAAGATAGGAATATATAGAAAAAAATAAGAAAGGCGAAATTCACCTACTTGCTTACTATCACAATTTATCAAGACAGGTCAAAAAGGATATTAGGAAAGAGAAAATAAATTATGAAATCAAGGTTGCAAATGACTCAAAAAATAATCCTAAAGCTTTTTACCAACTATATAAATCCAAGGTTAGAGATGTAATTGGTCCCCTTAAAACTTCGATAGGAGAAATTACAGAAAATGATTTAGAAATGTGCAGTACATTAAATAATCAATTTTGTTTCCGTTTTCACAAATTAAAATTTGGCACAGTTTCCAGAAGTCCGTAAGGTATATAGCGATAGTATAGAAAATAGCTTAAGTGCGGTTACTATAAGTAGAAATGATGTGCTTAAGGAAATTGACAGACTGAAGCCTCAGAAATCGCCTGGTCCGGATGAGGTATATGCTAGAGTATTAAAAGAATGCAGAGATGAGTTAAGTTACCCATTAACATTTCTATTTAACAAGTCATTAGAAACCGGTTTAGTTCCAGAAGCTTGGAAGATTGCAAATGTAGTTCCGATCTTCAAAAAAGGTGATAAATCAATAGCATCCAATTACCGTCCCATTAGTCTCACATCAATCATAGGAAAGCTACTAGAGTCAATTATTGATAGTAAAATTAGAAACCACTTAGAAACATTTAATTTAATATATTCTTCTCAGCATGGATTCACTCAGGGACGTTCTTGCCTTACAAATTTGCTTAGTTTTTTCTCAGAGATGTATGAAGCAGTGGATAATGACAAGTCATATGATATAATATATTTAGATTTCAGTAAAGCTTTCGACAGAGTCCCTCATGAGAGATTGATGAGAAACGTTGAGGCGCATGGAATAGGTGGGGTCGTTGTTGGGATGGATTTGGTCATGGCTAATTGGTAGGAAGCAGAGAGTCAGCATAAATGGTGCTAAGTCAGAGTGGGGATCAGTCAAGAGTGGTGTCCCCCAGGGATCTGTATTGAGTCCTCTGTTATTTATTATATACATACATGACCTTGATTTAGGTATAGCTAGTAGGATAAGTAAATTCGCAGACGATACCAAAATAGGGAGACCAATAGATTCAGATAGCGACGTAGAGTGCCTCCAAAGGGATCTAGATACCTTACACGAATGGTCAGTAAAATGGCAGATGAATTTTAACATTGACAAATGCAAGGTATAAAGATAGGGAAGACGAATACTAATGCAAAATATAAACTAGCTAATGCTGAATTAGAAAACTCAGACTGCGAGAAAGATTTGGGTGTGTTTGTTAGCAACGATTTGAAACCTAGAAAACAGTGTATAAGCGTACGTAACAAGGCAAACAGGATTCTAGGGTTCATCTCAAGGAGTTTGAGTAACAGAACTGACGATGTTATCTTGAAACTTTACTTGTCATTAGTGAGACCTCATATGGATTTTGCTGTCCAATTTTGGTGTCCTTATTACAGAATGGACATAGATTCGTTGGAGAGAGTACAGCGAAGAATGACAAAAATTATTCATTATATTAGAAATCTACCATATGAAGATAGGCTGAAAAAATTAGGCTTACATTCGTACGCAGAGTTAGAGGGGATATGATAGAAGTGTTCAAGTGGGTTAGTGGGACAAATAAAGGAGACATGAAAAATGTACTGAAGCTCAGTGATAGCGAAAGAACTCGAACAAATGGTTTCAAATTAGATAAATTTCGTTTCAGAAAAGATATAGGCAAATATTGGTTTGGTAACAGAGTTGTAGATGGGTGGAATAGGCTACCAAGTGATATAGTGGAATCAAGAACGATAGGGAGCTTTAAGATAAAATTAGATAGGCATATGGACGAGATGGGTTGGGTATGAAGGGGATCTAACAGGTGTTGGCCAATCGGCGCTCAGCAGACCCCCGTAATCTTGTGTTAATCTCTGACCGTTTTGGTGGGGTCAGTACTCAAGGTTTTAGTGAGTTGGGCCTATAATTGGGCCTAGTAATTGGGGTTGGGTGTGACAGGGATCTGCATTGTATGGGCCGATCGGCTTTTTGCAGACTCCCATTTTCTTATGTTCTTATGTTATTATCTTCTCTCGATTTCCTTGCTGTCTCTTTTTCCTCTATCCATTCATGGAAAGACCAAATCATTACTCCTGTTAAAACAGTTTCCCAAAGGTTGGGTGTCCTCAACCATCGCCGTGGCTTCTTTACTCCTGCACAGCGTCATGTTCTGTACAGGGGCACAATGTGTCATGTATCGAGTATTGTTCGCATGTGTGGGGAGGTTTCCCCCATACTGCACACAATTCCACCCCTATTCTGTCCACCTTTCCAACCCAAGAATTAAACAAAATCTGTCATTCTTCTACACAACAAGTAAACTCTGGAATGCTCTCCCTCAATCAATGTTTCCTTCATCCTATTACTTGGACTGCTTTAAACTACTTGTGTTCAGTCATTTTGACCCCACCATACTTTGAATTTAGCTCTCTGTCTTTCTTTTGGCTTCGAAGGGGACACTGTTTACAGGCAGCCTGCCTTTTGTCTCCTTCATACACATAACAAAAAGATGGTTAATTATTCACCAATTTATAAGTCTGACGTTAGGTTTTCGTGAGTCGTGATAACCCAATAAGAACATAAAAACATAAGAAAATGGGAGTGTTCAAAAAGTCGATCGGCCAATACAAGGCAGATCCTTGTCACACCCAACCCCAACTACAAGGCCCAATTATAGGCCCAACTCACTAATACCTTGAGTACTGCCCCCACCAAAATGGTCAGGGATTAACACAAGATTACGGGGGTCTGCTGAACGCCGATTGGCCCACACCTGGTAGATCCCCCTCACACCCAACCCATCTCGTCCATTTGCCTATCTAATTTTATCTTAAAGCTCCCTATCGTTCTTGATCACACTATATCACTTGGTAGCCTATTCCACCCATCTACAACTCTGTTACCAAACCAATATTTGCCTATATCTTTTCTGAAACGAAATTTATCTAATTTGAAACCATTTGTTCGAGTTCTTTCGCTATCACTGAGTTTTAGTACATTTTTCATGTCCCCTTTATTAATCCCACTAACCCACTTGAATACCTCTATCATATCCCCTCTAATTCTGCGTCTCTCTAACGAATGTAAGCCTAATTTCTTCAACGTTTCTTCATACGGAAAATTTCTAATATTATGATCATTTTTGTCATTCTACGTTGTACTCTCTCCAATGAATCTATGTCCATTCTGTAATAAGGATACCAAAATTGAACAGCATAATCCATATGGGGTCTCACTAATGACAAGTAAAGTTTTAAGATAACATCAGCAGTTCTGTTACTCACACTCCTAGATATGAACCCGAGAATCCTGTTTGCCTTGTTACGAACGCTTATACATTGTTTTCTAGGCTTCAAATCATTGCTAACAAACACACCTAGATCTTTCTCACAGTCTGAGTTTTCTAATTCCACATTAGCTAGTTTATATTTAACATTTGTATTCATCTTCCCTATCTTTAATACCTTGCATTTGTCAATGTTAAACTTCATCTGCCAATTTACTGACCATTCCTGTAATGTATCTAGATCCCTTTGCAGACACTCTAGATCTCTATCTGAATCAATTTTTCTCCCAATTTTGGTATCGTCTGCAAATTTACTTATCCTACTAGTTATACCTAAATCAAGGTCATTTATGTATATAATAAACAACAGAGGACCTAATACAGATCCCTGGGGGACACCACTTTTGACTGCTCCCCATTCTGACTTGGTACTGTTACGATCCAGGTTCTCAAAGACACAGGGCTCTTCAACATTGGACTAGATAATGGCAAAAAGCAACAACGGTAACACTAGATCCAACCCCTGCGCATTAGAACAAAACACTGGGAAACAAAACACCATTACCGCCCTGAGTCGTGCCTGGACAACGAGGTATTCTATGACTCGGTAACTGGTGCACACACACTAGGCTGACGCTCAATGAAACAGCCTATTCTCAAACAGTAAAAGATTACTCGATTATGTTACACAAAGAAAAGATAGTTAACGTGATTAATTAACGTTACGGTAGATACTCAAATAACTGGCACTCCTGTATTAAAGAAAGTGCAATGCTAGTCCTGCAACATCAACTGGAAACTTCTGAAATAAGTCTGATGCTGGGAAGATGTTCGTAAAGAATCTTGAACAATTATAATGCAGAATACGGGTCACAATAAATGCTAGGACATATAGTAATAATAGGCAGGCGAATAATAAAGACTGCGCAAAGGTAGTAATGCTCGACAACTAAAGAAATGCTTCGTGACACAATGCAACAGCCTACTCGGGTTGTGCAACTCAATAACAACCTCGGCTCAAAAGTGCAGTGAATAATAATGCTGCATACATATAATAATGGGGCTTATCTCTAACCAGTGTCTGCTCAGTTAATAAAGTCTAGCTGGGGTATCAAGGCAGGGCAACAATGGGCGAGCATGCGGCTCGTAGCCTAACGTTGTCTGAAGGTGGTATAATGAAGATTACGTTATATGACGGGGATGCTCTCTTGATAAATCTAGGTCTCTAGTACCTAGCTCTATCCTGGCGATCCCTCAGAAGTCAACACAAAGAGGCAGCACTATGTTGTGAGGGATAGGCTATGGCCCTCTCACACCACAGCGCTGTGCTCGCAAAGTAAACCCACCCGAAGACAACTTAGGCTCCCACAGTACCTGTCGATGTCGTGCAGGGCTTAGCTAACACTGCACACATCGGAGACAACGACACAGTAACCTTACCCCCAGTCTAGCTTTAGGTAACCAAGAAGAATCACTCAACACCTTGCCAGGGAGACATATACTGGTCTACAACCTTCCCGAGAGAGGACACATACGGAAAAGTCCGTCTCTCAAAACCTCAATAAAGCATAATACCTCCTTAACCTAATACATGGAAATATCTGAGAGCTTCGTGTACAATACGACTGGTCGACGGTGAACGTCTATGCTGAAACCAGAAGGGATGTTGAGTTTAATAAAGATTAGAGAATGAGAAAGGAGAAGTCGAGAGAGAGAAATAGTATGCAAAGTGGCGAGTATGGGGGACAGAATTGCAAAGGATGTAGGCGATACACGTGTCAGGCAAGCTCTGAGCTGGTAAAGAACACGAGGCAGCGACGGGAAGGGACTAGTTGACCACCCGGCCGCCAACGCCGTCAGCGCCCAAGCGAGCCGCGTCATAGCTCACCTCGCTGCCGGGTGTACCCCCTCACACTCTCTCGCTCGCCTCCCACACAAGCAACATTTATATTATAGCGAATATAAAATATAAGGCGCAGTCAGAGACCAAAACAAAGATAATTTCTAGACTGTCTGTGGCAACACGACACTAATGAAATAAAGCAGATCATTCTAGGACAACTGTAGCCTATCCCCCTATCCTGGCGAGCGCTAGCGAGCTGCAATGCCCCACGCAACCATTCTGCTAACGCCGGGAGGCGTCACAGTACCATTTATGCTGACTCTCTGCTTCCTACCAATTAGCCATGACCTAATCCATCTTAACAACGCCCCACCTATTCCATGTGCCTCAACCTTTCTCATCAATCTCTCATGAGGGACTCTGTCGAAAGCTTTACTGAAATCTAAATATATAATATACGAGTTGTCATTATCTACTGCTTCATATACCTGTGAGAAAAAACTAAGCAAATTAGAAAAAACTAAGCAAATTACAATCTAATACATTGTCTTCCCTAGTGAGTGTCTGAACTATTTGATGAAGACAATTATTGTTAATGACTGAGAGAGAGACAGAGAGATAATAATAATAATAATAATAATAATTAAAGTTGCAAGCAACGTTGTCCGGGGTTCGAGCGGTTTTGCATGCAAGGTATTGTGTTGGATACAAATGCTGTCACAGATATTAAAAGATCACTTAACTTATCGGGCATGGAGAAACTACAGAAGGAGCAGATTGTGCAAACAAACAAGAGCGAAAGAGGGAGAGATTGGCTGTATAAGGGATCTGCCTCTATCCGTTTAGTAACAGAGTTGTAGATATGTGGGATAGGCTACCGAGTACTATAATGGGATCAAGAACAATAGAGCTTCAACTTGAAATTAGATAGAACGAGATGGGTTGGGTGTGAAAGGGATCTGCCATGTGTAGGTCAATCGGCTCTGGAGACTCCCATTTTTGTATTTTGTTTATGTTCTCAATTGTGAGGGAGAGTGAGAGAGTATGGTAAGAGAGAATAGGATGTCGTAAACGTAAGGAAGCTAGCGATAAATATGAGAGAGAGAGAGAGAGAGAGTGCGGGATGGGTTGGGTGTGAAAGAGATCTGACATGTGTGGGCCAATCGGCTCTCTGCAGACTCCGGTTTTCTTATGTTCTCATTTGTGTGAGAGAGAGAGAGAGACTAGGATGTCATAAATGTAAGGAAGACAGATAAATGGGAGAGAGTTTTTATGAGATGGGTTGCGTGTGAAAAGGATCCGTCTTGTGTGGGCCAATTGGCCCTCTACAGACTCCCATTTTCTTATGTTCCTATTTCTTACAAATGTGTTTTGGTTGCAGGTATTATGATAATAGGGGTGTATAGTAAGTAGTGTAAATAACAGGTAACGTTTATGAGATGGGTTGAGTGTGAAAGGGATCTGCCTTATGTAGGCCACTTGGCTCTCTGCAGACTCCTATTTTCATCTTGGTTGCATGTGTAAGGGATCCGCCTCATTTGTACCGGTGTGCAAACAAACAAGAGCGAGAGAGAAAGAGATTGGCTATGTAAGGGATCTGCCTATATTCGCTTGGTAAAAGAGTTGTAGATATGTGGAATAGGCTACCGAGTGCTATAGTGGGATCAATAACAATAGAGCTTCAACATAATATTTAATAGGACGAGATGGGTGAAATAGTTAACTTACTGACGAGGAGGCGGACCGCCCGGTATTTTCCCCACAACAGTCAAAATCCCACTGAGGGACCGTTAGGAGTCGGAGAAATTTGGGGTTGCTATCAATCGACAGATTCTGATCTAACTTACCTAACTTACTGAGGCTACCGAGTGCTATAGTGGGATCAATACAATAGAGCTTCAACATAATATTTAATAGGACGAGATGGGTTGAAATAGTTAACTTACTGACGAGGATGCGGACCGCCTGGTATTTTCCCCACAACAGTCAAAATCCCACTGAGGGACCGTTAGGAGTCGGAGAAATTTGGGGTTGCTATCAATCGACAGATTCTGATCTAACTTACCTAACTTACTGAGGCCAAAATGACACTAGAGTGTCATATAACTTATTATTGAGATATTAAGATAGGTTCATATGACACGATCGCGTCATATGAGTAGTTGGGCGGATCCGCCAAATGACGCGATCGCGTCATATTAGTCGGAGGGGGTTAATTTAGTCTTTATTTCGCTGCATGTATATACAAAATATATCCGACACGTAATATAATCATATGGTATTGTATAAATTAACTATTCACAAAATTGGCATATGTATATATTCAGTTGATAAATATTTGTCATATTCAACTATTTTTATATTTTTCGTTTTATAACTTACTTCATATCTAGCCACTTTGCCATTGTAACAAGATCAATGCCTTACATTGTGCTTTGTTCCTTATACGATTTATCATGAAGTTTGTCTGCTGAAGCAAACGATATACTTGTACCATATCTGTAGGTTAACCTACATTTTTATCTATATGAAGAGGTCTAAAGACACACGATTATTCCTGGTCTCTTCATATAGTTTATAATATATACATTATACGTACGTTTGATATCTGCCGGAAGGCTACTTCGTGATGAATCGTATTTTCTCTCATTATGGAAGGTAAAATAGATTGATATAAATACCGGTAGCCTATACCGGTATATCTTGTGTAAGAATGGAATAGTCTAAAATACATGGAAAATCTCCCCTACCCACACCTATCCACCATAACAGACATTCATATACACCACTAATGTGGTTAAATGATTGTTGGTGTCTTATAAATATTTTGTTTTCAGTTGGCTTAGCTTTAGTAGCCTATACGGTAATCTAGTATAGGCTAATAGTATACAATTTGCCGTGAATCGCTGTTTTCTTCCAAACATATCAATACAAATACATGTGCATAAAAATATAGTGTGTAAAATGAGACAATACATGTCAGTACAGATAATTGTTAAGCCTAGGCTTTATACAAAAATATATTAAATAGTTTCCAGACGGCCATGGGTGATAAAGAGCTTTCCTTTTTATAAACAAATAATAACAACACTTTGCTCTTATTGACCGTTGCCGTCTGATAGGTATGTATCTGTAGTTTTATGAATGAACTAGGCCTATATATTTTTGAGTAAAATTACTTTAGATATGTTAATATCAATCCAATCATCCACATGTATTAAAGGAGAGAGCTCAATGTTCAGTCTTATCATCTATTCATCATATTGCTTTATGTTACTGTTTTGAATCTTTTTATTGTTTCCTTAATATATCTTCCTTACATCTTTGATTGCTAGACATCAATGCAAACACACATTGTCTTGTCCTTGTATGCTAAAACAGCCTGGTACAACACAAACTTGACCAGTCTCTTTGTGTACAAGCACGCGGCAGCCCCGCTCCATGCGGCGAGGTACCGATTTGTCAACTCTGCGAAGCAGAGTGGTATCGCACAAATAGATCCCGCCCGTATACTGTGCACCACAATTCAGCTTGTCCGTCGTCGTCGTCGTCCGTCCGGAAACTCCTCCTAGACCGTTCGATGGATTTTCACCAAATTTCACAGGTTTATTAATTTGGTCAATGCAAAGGTCAGTCAAAAAGAAATTTACAATTTAACTTAAAGGTTAAGGTCAAAGGTCAAGGTTATAAATAAGGTCAATATTTCATGTGTCTTAGTTTTTACTCAAATGTCTAAATTTTCACTATACAAGTTACTGGTAACCTCGATATCTTATTGACAAAATTTTAAATAAATATTTCGAAGGGTAAGGTCAAAGGTCAAGATCAAAGGTCAACATATTTTGTTTAATAGTATTTCTTATATTAACTGTCAGATTATCACTAGACTTACCATGTATATTCGGACTACTTAGGCCAAGGTCATACAAGGAACTATACAATTCCATAGTAAAGGTCAAGTTCACAGGTCAAGGTCAAATATAAGGTCAATATGCTAACTTCTTTACTTTTCGTGCAAACTTCACAAAATGTGGTGATATAGTTGCCCTTTAAATGAAAAAGGACAAATAATACATTTTGAGACATATCTTGAAGTTCAATGGTCAAGGTCAACTATTCTATAAATATATATGAAACTAACTGATGGATTTTAATGAAATTGGTCATCCTTATTTGATTTTCCTGGGCAATGGCAATGAACAAAACAATTTACTCTTACATAAAGGTCAAGGTCACAGGTCAAGGTGAAAGGTCAATTTATACTATTTATTTTTTGTTTTTATTCGTATGTCTTCATTTTCACTATACAAGTTACTGGTAACCCTGATATCATATTGCCCAAATTTTATATAAATATTCTAGAGGGTAAGGTCAAAATTCAAGGTCAAAGGTCAAAATAGGTTTTGTACTAGTATTTCTTATAATAACTGTTAGATTATCACTAGGCTTACCATGTATATTCGGAATACCTAGGCCAAGGACATACAAGAAACTAATCAATTACATATGCAAGGTCAAAGTCAAATAAAAGGTCACTATGCTATTTTCTTTACTTTTCATGCAAACTGAAAAACATTTGGTGAGATAGTTGCACTTTAACCCGTTGAGCCCCGGCTAGTTATAATATTTTGTTCACCCCAGTCCCAAGCCATTTTCACTTATTTTTTTTGTTTGCTAAAATGGAAGACAAGGATGAGAAATGAAAAAAACCCCCCAAAAAATCACCTCTGACATTTTTTTTTGGGGGGGGGGGCCGGTGGGGGGTTGGGGGGGGGGAGCTTCAAAAAAATGTGTTGAGCCAAAATGGAAGAGAATGGTGAGAAATGAACACACAAATAAAAAAAAACTCATTTCGGTAATTTGGGGGGCGGGGGGGGGGGTTTCAATAGTTCGTCTCCCCCGCATGACCACCCGCCCGGAGCCACGTAAGTGTTTTTTATATGTCGGACTACGTGATGCGTCGCTGGGAGTTGGTGATCAAAGACTGCCGACGCAACACGTGCGACGCTGGGTCTCTGCGGGTTAAGTGAAAAAGGAAAATAATACATGATGAGGCATATAAAGGTCAAAGGTCAAGGTCAACTATTCTATTAATATAAATGAAACTAACTGATGGGTTTTAATAAAATTATGCATGCTTATTTGATTGTCATGGGCAATGCCAATGCAAACAAAATATACTCCTACATAAAGGTCAAGGTCACAGGTCAAGGTCAAAGGTCAACTTTTATTATTTATTAAAAAAGATTACTCACATTTTGGAAAACTGGCTGTGTTATGGCTTATTACTTAAATATCGTATATATCAAATTTCACATAAATATTGTAATAGTTAAGGTCAGAGGTCAAGGTCAAAACAAGAGTATTTGTCATTTCCCCTAAACTCCTCCTAGACTGTTTATTGTATTGTCACCAAATTATACAGGCAAATTCAGTTGGTCAATGTGACGACCATCCAAATATATGTATTTTATTTTAACTCAAAGGCCAAAGGTCAAGGTCACAGTATATAATCACTATCTGTAATCAATAAGTTTTTATACGAATTACATCATATTCATAATGCTAGTTAATACGAACATTGTTGTAAAGCTGATTAAATCCTCCATAAGAAATTCAAAGGTCGAAGGTCAAGGACAAGGTTAAAGGTCGAAATATGATTTTTACTAGTATTTCCTATTTAATGTAAGATTCTCATTAGGGTCAAGGACAAGGTTAAAGGTCGAAATATGATTTTTACTAGTATTTCCTATTTAATGTAAGATTCTCATTAGGCATATCATGCATATTCAGAATCCCTAGACCAAGCTAGGTCATACAAGAATAAACATAATTCCATTTGATAGGTCAAGGTCACAGGTCAACGTCAAATATAAGGTCAATATACTAATTTCTTAACTATTCATGTAAGCTTCACAACATTCGTTGAGGCAGTTGTGCTTTAAGGGAAAATTAAAATGTTAAATTTTCAGACATCATGAAGGTCAAATGTCAAGGTCAACTAACCCCTTAATACCTCTGAAACTAACTGATGATCTTTAATGAAAGTTGAAACACTTATTTGATTTTCTAGGGTTACATTAAAGCAAACAAAAATATAATCCTACATAAAGGTCAAGGTCACATGCCAAGGTCGAAAGTTAACCTTCATCATAAAATCATGCTCAATTTTTGATAAGCTGACGACTGTCTGTTGTATTTTACTTAAATAACATATATTTCAATCATAATATATATATATATTATAATACTTAAGGTTAAAGGTCAAGGTCAAAGAACAAAAGAAGAGTGTTAATAATTTTCTTTAAACTCTTCCTAGACTGTTTAACCCTTTGTGTACCGGTGACATATTATTTATTGTATTTTAGCTATAATTAGACAATTTTGTGGAGCTTATGAAGGATCTGTGGTAGTAAAAAGGGTTAGTTAAGATAGTAGAAAGCCTGCTAATTTTATAGAGGCCCTTCATAAACTAGATACAATCGTCTTAATATCCAGTATCAAATGAAACCGACAGAACCGCACTGAATGGGTTACGTATCGTCACCAAATTTTGTGTTTTTGTTATTCAAAGGTCAAGGAATGGTGAAGGTCACAGATTATGATCACTATTTCTTTCGTATATATATTTAAATTTGAATTACACCATATTCAAACTTCTACAAAATAGTGTTACGCTGACCTTATTATTGATAAATATTCCAATGGTCAAGATTAAATGTGATCATAAATGTAATTATATATATATTCTCCCAAGCGGACATGAACCACCAACAGTCAGGACGAGTGTCTATGCATTAATCCACTACACACAAGTATCCTCCATCACGCTGTGGTATAGTGGATTAAAGGTTGGGCACTTGTTCTGACTGTCGGTGGTTCAAGTCCGGCTGTGAGTATAAAAACATTTAGTATATATATATATATATACTATATAAGTAAGAAGGAGGTGTGGTGTGGAGGTAGATGTGCTGGAAAGTGTGAAAAGGAACAACTTGAGATGGTTTGGCCATATGGAACGTATGGAAAGCGAGAGAATGACTAAGAGGGTGTACGAGAGCGAGGTGGAGGGACAGAGGGGGAGAGGTAGACCGAATATGAGGTGGAAGGATGGAGTGAGGAACTACATGAACGAAGGCGGTGCTGGTTGGGGGGAGGGACGTCGACTGACTGGGGACAGAGGTGCATGGGGGCGGTTCGTTCGTGGCCACCCCTTCGGGGATCACGGCGTCAGGCAATAGATAGATAGATAGATATATATATGTACTGTATATACTTTATATACACCGATTTTACCTGAGAGATTCAATACTACTTGCAGAATTCTAGGTCGCAGAGTTGCGTATGCTTTTTTTTTTGTAATGCGAAAACTACACACCTACTTTATTTATTATTGTCATGTGACCTGACGTCACGTCCACACTATGAATACAATAGATAGTGGCCATGCCCATGTCAACTTGAGGTCAGGTCAAGGGAGATGAAGTGGAAGGGTAGAGAGAGAGAGAGGACTCCAGAGGAGGTCTTGGGGTACAGATGAGGTAGGGGAGTCTATCTATCTATCTATTGCCTGACGCCGCGATCCCCGAAGGGGTGACCACGAACGAACCGCTCCCATGCACCTCTGTCCCCAGTCAGTCGACGCCCATCCCCCCAACCAGCACCGCCTTCGTTCATGTACTTTCTCACTCCATCCTTCCACCTCTCATTCGGTCTACCTCTCCCTCTCTGTCCCTCCACCTCGCAGGGGAGTGTGATGG
This sequence comes from Paralithodes platypus, assembly GCA_032716605.1. Taxonomy (NCBI): domain Eukaryota; kingdom Metazoa; phylum Arthropoda; class Malacostraca; order Decapoda; family Lithodidae; genus Paralithodes; species Paralithodes platypus. The sequence continues at coordinate 24,297,797 of CM064540.1, forward strand.
TTAAAACAATATTTGTAACTATTCTGACAATTTTGGCCTGAACATCCTGTATGTGTAAGTTTCAACTTTATGCATTTTTTTTTATATCCCATAGAATGTGTTTCTATTGTGTTATTTGTTCAATTAATGTCGAAGTTAGCAGTTAATACAGTGCTGAATGGGTGCACATATTTCCAAGGTGCTCATTACAGTAAAAGTTGTATAACAATTAACACCTTCATTGCCCATCCACAAATACCAAGCCACTTCAAGCTCTCCTTGTTCCACCATTCCTATATGCACGTAAGGTTGGAATTCCTTGTATAAGTCCATAATATTTTAAGTGATCAAATGAATTTAAGTTGTCGAATTGGGCCACACGGGATATTTTGTTCTAGCAGCCATATTTGGTCTGAGCAGCCAAAAATTTGGGCCAATTGGCTGATACAAGTTGAATAGCTATTATGGGCTGAACAGACAAATTGTGCTGTGGGTTGTTTACGAAACAAGCAGCAGTTTTAGGTTACGGTTCTGTTTTGGGTTATGAAATGCGTTGAACACTCCACAAAGTCTGAGTGACCCGTTGTGGCTGAAGGGCCGTTAAATTAAGGACCAAATTGAAATAAGTGACTGTCTTGTACTGAAGCCTAAACTTGATAAGGTGCCCTGGGGTGCTGAAAAGGGATGAGTGTTTTTTGTGGACACCTGATGGATTGGGACACTCTGCAGGGATAGTTTTTAGATAAATGACCATTTTGAGCTATCAAGCTATTTAGGCCATTGTGACTCACAGCCATATCGGGGTGAGCGCAGCATTAGGCCGAAACCAAATTGACCATATGCGAGTTTCAGGCTATAAGGAAGCTGGAACTGTAAACATCAATATTTAATAGTGGCCCCTTCATCATTGACTATATTGCCTATTAGTATAATAGTCTCCCTTCAACACTCGCGGCAGCAGTTTTGAATCTCCCGCGCGGAAGGGTCAGGGAGTACTCTCATAAGTGCACGCTTAATTCTCTTATGGAATCGTCTCTTATGATCAGGAACCCTACAGAAAAAACTTCGTAGAAAATAAAAAATAAAATTTAACTTAATATCTGTTATATTATGGCTTTCCATGCGTGGATTTCTTGTGCGCAGCGCCCAGGCGCAGGCCCCCTAGCGGCCATCTTTCCTTCTTCTCCCTTCCGCGCTCATGCCAGGAGGGCGGGTGTCCTAGTGCTCCAGCTTCATTCGTCATTCCTTCGCTTCTCGTGAGTCCTTACTCATTTGTATACATCTGCGTTGTATTGAACAGAGTTTAGATTAGCTAGCACGGGCTGCCCCATTGGCACGACCGCAGTTGGGTGTAAATTAGGGTACTTTTGTAACAAGGCGCCTCCGTATCTCAAGATCCGCGCGCCACATGTGTTATTATTATGTTGTGTTTTGCGCCTTTAGCTTTTGATATTGTAGCTAAGAGGCTACCATTCTGCAAGATTATGCTTCAGGCCGTCCCTTTGAGGCAGTTGCATATTAATTTTGTTTATTATTAGCAAATGCTCTGGTTCAAGGGTGGCTGCACGTGGTGCAGAATCTTCTGGAGTCCGTATTTGCTTTTGGGCCCCACTCTCGGGCCTCCCATCTGCTTGATGCTGCTGCTGGTTCATCGGAGCGTCAGTTCATCCTGTGTTGTTCCTCAATAGGGGTCTCCAATGTATTCTACAGATAATTTAGGATTGATAATTCTATGTTTTGTGATTATGCCTATGTCTGCCCCATTATAGTGATACATGTGTGCGTTGCATGTAATGTGTGGGCCATTGGGAGACGTCCCCTATTTATATATATATGTGGGGTTTTGGTAGGGGGAATTTTGCCACATTAGTTCCCCCCCGGTAAAATATTTGGGTGTTTTCTCCGGCGGCTTTTTGTGCAGAGCCCCTGTTTTCTCGTCTAGTTGACGAGTTAGGGAACAACCAAATGTGCCGGCGTGGTGCGCTGAACCACAATCCTTCCGGCAGAATATGCTAATTCCTACGGGAGCAACCTCGGCCCGCCGAGGAGACTCGCCCTGACCGATTTGTCATACGACAAGACTTCCTTTGCCCGGCGTTCCAGTCTAGTGTGCAGGTGTTATGATACGTCATGAAAGCACGTTACTTATCTTTCTATTCTCAATAGTCACAGATAATTAAAACACGTAAGGTCACTAGGGCCAGTGACATTTTGTCACAGGTAAGCAGTCAAATCAGCTTAAAATGGAGAAACCCTAGTGTTTTCCATGGTCGAGTCCAGCGGAAGGTTAGAGTAGCTGTGGCTATAGCTAATTTTCCGGCGGACTTGAGATAGGATGTCTTTACACCTCGCAGGTTATCCTTGTGAGCATTGATTCCTGGAATTGTTATTTTCCAGATTGACCTAGGGCTGCAGTTGCAACACGCCCGGCGGCTGGTGGGTGGCTGATTCCGGCGGGGGGGGGGGCCCTCTTTATTCCATCATGCCTCGCTTTGAGCTATGCGCTACCCCTTCTTGCTCATTATTACCTGTATTTGCTCACAAACTTTGCATCAAATGCGTTAAGTGTCTCGATCGTTCTCGCGGCTTGTGGGTGTCTAAAAGGTGTTCAGTCTGTTCCGAGTTAAAGGCGGCTCTCATCACTAAGAAAGCCTTATCGTGCTTAGCGGCATTGCAAGAGATAAAGACCATTTTCAACTCCTATGCAAAAGATACTGCCCATAAGGCACTTCACTGTGATGATGATATCTTGTGGGAGAATCTAGTTATTAAGTCACCTTTGGTCAAGTCAGCCTCCAGCAAATCTACTATATCCAAAGCTAAGAAATCCCTTTCTAAAGAGGTAGTGAGTAGCTCAAGTAGTAATGAGAGTGGCATCATTGAGGCTACCCCCCCGACCGACCAAAGCGGAGGCGGTCGCCTTCCCCCTGGCAACCGTCAAGGTCACGGTCGAGGTCCCCCAGGAAGCAGTCTAGGCACTCATTGGTGGAATCGTCCAGGTCGACCAAACGCCGGAAGGAGGAGAAGGTGACATCAGCCAGGCAGGACACAGTACTAGCCGGGCAGTTACCGTAAGGCCACCTCCCTCGACCCCTACCTCCAGTACGCCAACCGTCCAATCCGGCGACTCTGAGATGAGGGTGGAGATCATTGAATCTAGTCCTCACCATGAACAATCTCTAAGTGTACCACAGGACTTTGTGTTTGCAATTCCAAAATTAACTCAGGTACCACGTAATGCCCCTACGGCTGGACCGAATAGAGTGTTAGCTGACCAGTACAGTGGTTTCCCTTCAAGTTCTCAGTCTTTTGACAGCTCTCAGGTTATACAGGACTCTCAGCCACCCGCGGCGAATGAACGAGGGTGCTGGAGAGTGGGCCAAGGAACAGATAGGGAAAGTATTCATAGTGAAGTGTTACCATCATCTGTCCCTGATTTGGTTTGGCCGCCGGTGGAACAAACGCTGGAAGAACAACAGGACATTCCAGAATTACTAGAGTTTGAGGTTAATGAAGAGCCGGAGGAAGTGAATGTTCCCTCGGTTCAGGTTTCAATGTGTGAAGAATCAGAGGCTAGTTCCCAATCTTCTAGGGGTTCCCATAGTAAGTGTGTAACCACAGAGGAAATAAGTAATATTATGCATAGGGTCATGCAACAATATCATGTTTCCCTCTCTATTGATCCTTCATCTAGTCGTCCGGTAGCTCCCCCGAGTAGCTCCACGATTAGACCATTAGAGCCTTCAGGTTTTCCCACCCCTAAGTCCTCATTACCTACTTTGGTTTTACCCCCAACAACGTCCACGGCGGCAGGCACTACTGTGCCGGCTACTATGACTACCACTAATGTGCGGGTAATTTCTGATATTACTCCTCCCCCTTTGGATAAGGTGCCGCAGAGCAAAGGCCCTATGCCTCTCCTCTACGGACCGGATTGCTCCTGGACTCAGATACATCCTTTGAAACCATTCTTAGCACAGTCTACGATTTCGGGGGAGCTACCGGTTCTAGGTGAAGTGGACTATTGAAATTAATAAGAATAGGAAACTCAGAGCCAAGGATGAGGTAGGGAGGTTACTAGATGTCTCTATTAAGGCCATACCCAGTACATATAATCCTGAATTCTTTGTTTTCTCAGCTGCCCCGGCAGTACCGCCGGCCTCATCTGCACGACTTTTTGCGGACTGGTCCAAAGCAGATGGCGTTAATGACATAAAAGCTTTGAATGCACTCACGCCGGAACTGGCTACAGTTCCGGTCCTTGATCAGTCACACACACCAGTCTTGCAGATATCGCAGGTAGGTGTGGGGCCATGGGTGGACTGGGAAGCAGAGGCACAAGTATTTGCTTCCACTATTACATCTAAAACCTCACATCAGGTCCCTCAAGAGTTGCATGCTTGGTTTTCATTACCGGTTAATAAGGCAGAAGGGGTGTCTCCAGCCTAGTTTGCTTTCCTGGCGGCCCCCAAAATAGCTCTTCACCAAAAAGATTACCCATTTTGTACACATCCCCCAGCCGATCTGGATAGGGATTTTAAGTTACGAAGCAAAGCTTTTCGATTGTTCTCACAATATCTTGTCACTCGCCAGGTTACCATATCCCTAGCTAGGACAATTTCGGCCATTGCAGACCAAAATGTGAGGAAAGCTACTGAGCTGTCATGTAGGATTCTCTTACAGAACTCTATACAATCCTTGGGTGACATTAGGGTAGCTATCATGGAAGCTGTGAGGGCACGCCAGGATCTCAGAGTATTTTTAGTAAAGAAGTTACCGGAAGACATTGGCTGCCGGGTAACCCTTTCCCAAGTTTTAACTGCCTCCCTCCTTAGTTCAGAAACGTGGAATGTAGTTTATAATCTGGTGGATGTTTGGAAGCCGACTACCTCCCAGGCTAAGAGAGAACCGTTTAAGAAACCCTTCACTAAGCCCAAAGGCGGCGGTAAGTCACAACCCCCTCATGCTAAGCAGTCCTTTCGAGACCCAATGCCTCCTCCGCAGCAGGGAGGTAATCAGCCCAAGCCCAAAAAAGGTAAATAATCAGGTTATAGAGGTAAGTCACACCTCAAACCTAATCAGGGACAGCCGGCAGCCAAGACTAGCCAACCGTCTGATACCAACCCACCACCCCCTTAAAAAAACTAGCCAACCAGGCTCTCTGTCTCTCAGGGCCGTGCTTAGGCATGTCGTGTTTGAGAGATGTTCCACTAATCGAGCCCAATTTGCAAACGGGGTCGTGCCACAGAGCCTGGCCCAAGCGAACCTGATCCAGGACCGTAGTACGCAAAGGCCTTACCTGGCGGCCAAGACTGCGTCAGACGCTCGAACACAACCATGTTTCGCCGGGGGTGGAAGCCCTAATCCAAGAAATGATATCAGAGAAGGTCATTGTCTTAGTAAAACCACACTGCAAAGTATTCACCTCCAGACTTTTCTTAGTGCCAAAGTGGGACAGTGTGCAGATGTGACCAGTAGTGGATCTCTCACGTCTGAACACTTACATAGTAAATCCATCCTTCAGGATGCTTTCAGTACAACAAATCAGGCTTACCCTTCCACCATTGGGCTGGATGTGTTCCCTAGACCTCAAAGACGCCTATTGGCATGTCCCTATCAACAGGCACTTCCAAAAGCTCCTCGCTTTGAGAATACGGCAAGAGACCTATGTTTTTCGGAGAATGCCGTTGGGGTTGAACCTGGCTCCGAGAATATTCACAAAAGTAGTCCAGCAAGCCCTTCTGCCATTAGTGGCCCAAGGCATCATGGTGTTATGGTATCTAGACGACTGGCTACTGGTGGCGGAGTCGAGAGAGTTATGTCACAATCATGTCAACAAAGTTATCAATCATGTACAAACCCTAGGGTCCAAGGTGAACTTGGAAATGTCTCTCCTTGTGCCTACACGGGAAATTCAGTGGATAGGGCTGGTCTGGGATACCGCCAATCTGACTCTTACTCAGAGTGTGGACAATCGGGACAGATTTCGCAAGAAACTGTTTCATTTTCTCCACAGTCTGAATACGACAAGGAAGGTATGGGGCTCCCTGGTCGGCTCTCTCAACTGGATCCAATTAACTGTGAAGTTGGGCCGGTTGAAAGTAAAGAGATAAATCATGGAAGGCAACACATTTTTCCCACTATTGCCGGAGGGAAAACTATGGCCGATTCCTCGATTAATTCACAGCTTACTGTCGGTCTGGGCGAAGATCGAAACACTGTACTCTATGAAAACTTGGGTTTCTCCTTCCCCTTCGGTATGGGCAGACATGGACGCTTCCGGAACTCTGGGATAGGGATATCAATCCAATCTAGGCCATCAAGGGCAGTGCACTTGGGACCAGGGCATTTCATGGCACATCAACAAACAAGAGCTTCTAGTTCCTCTATATTTTCTCCAAGCCCACGGCTCGTCATTGCAATGGAAATCAATAGCGTTCCGTATGGACAACTTAGTGGCGGTCCTTTGCATTCAAAAACAAGGCTCAGTGAGGTCTCGAGAGTTGCTAATAGTGTCAGAACAGATTTTTGCCCTAGCCGAATCGCTGGACATTCATCTGCATGCTTCATACCTCCCAGGCGTGTCGAACGTCTGGGCGGATGCTCTGCCCCGGCGACAGAGCACCTTTGTAGAATGAGCTCTCAAGCAAACCGTCTTCGACAAGATGATTGCAGAGCCTTACCGTCCACAAGTGGATCTGTTCGCATCCGACGAGACTCACAAGCTACCTCTCTTCCTAACCCGCCTGGGGGTGACCCCGGCGGGGGGACCAGATGCATTACTGGAGGACTGGAACAAGTGGAATTCAATCTATCTATTTCCTCCACCAGATTCTGTTCTAATGTGCAGGGTGATACACAAACTAAGAGGTTACCGGGGCGTAGTCTCGATGATCGCGCCGGTATGGTACCACCAGTTGAACAAATGGTGCAAGGACCCGGTGTCACTTCCATTCTCCGCATTCCACTTAGAGACAATTGGCAACCTTCAGACATCGTTCAATTTTGCCTTCTGGACATTTACAAGGCCAAATGGCTAGCTCAGTATGGGGAAAGTGTCACTAATAAACTTATGAACCAATATGCTATATCTACCAGGAGGCAATATCAATCACATTGGAAAGCTTTCACTAACTGGATTGTTGAGTCAGGGCAATCCGATGCATCAGAAGCCCTAGTCTTCAGGTACTTAGATTATTTATTTGAGCATAAGTAGTTTTCCGTTGTTACGTTAAAAAATCACTTGTCTGCTATCAGAACTCCCTTCTTTGATCTCACTGGTCTCTCGATACCGCAGGCGGAGGAGAAAGGGTTTATGAGGGCGTGTTTTAAGATCCGCCCACCACCACGTCAGCTCATGCCTACTTGGTCGCTTGATAAAGCCTTATCTTTACTTCAATCGCGTAAATACAACACTGCGCCGGATTTTGATTTATTACTTAAAAAGGCTGTGTTTTTTATGGCTTTAGCTACCGGTAATAGGGTCTCTGAGCTGGCGGCGATGAGCAACGAACCTAATTGCCTTAGGTTTGGGAGACTGCACGACAAGGTCCAAATCGCGCCGTCCCCCACTTTTATAGCTAAGAATGAGCATTCTGATCATGTTTTCTCAGAATGTTCTGTTCCGGCGTTAAAACGCGGACACACACATCATATTTTATGTCCAGTGGAGGCCTTAGTTAAGTTTATGAGGGCAGCTCACCCTCGACAACCAGGCTTTCTGTGGGTAAACCAGGCAGGTAATCGTGTTACTAGGAGAAAATTGGCTTCTCTGTTAGTAGATGTTATTAAAGAAAGTAATCCCGGCGTAGTGGGCAGGGCCCACGACATCAGGAAGTGGGCCGTCTCTCTTAAGTTTTTACAAAAAATGTCTATAGACGACATTGCCAACACTCAATTGTGGGCATCAAACCATACTTTCCTTACACGATACCTGTCGGTCGCTCTGGACAAGCCAAAATGTACCTGTGTAGCTTTACGTCAGAAGGTCTCGTAGGCTATGTGCTATTATGTATTAAGGTTAAGGCGAGAAAAAAAGGGGGGGGGGGGCCTGTGGTGAATAGCCCTATGCCCCACAGAACCCTTCCACCGGAGATTGTGATAAAATCACAAGCTGTGATCGAACTGACATGACGGTTCAAAAGTTTTTATTTTATTTTAAGATATCTATCATAGTTGCAACTATATAGGATTAAGAGAATGTACAAACATATATACTTTGTACAAATATTATTAAGATGAGAACAATATTCCAAAGAGTTTATTATATGGATATTCGTGGTTAAGATGATTTAGTGGACTGTATCTGAATACCATACAATACATTATTTCACCTGAATACTGGTGCTAGTGCTGTAGGACCTAGTTGCCTTGTCGAGCCATGGCGATGTTACAAGATGGTGTGTGGGACACGGAGTGTTAGTTAATAGGACAGAGTTAATGCATAAAGAAGGGGGCCACTATATTTGATGATTGATGGAAATGATGATTAATGGCCTATGGATTAGTATGGATAGATGGAGAATTGATGAGCTAAATACTATCACTAATGGGGCGAAAGGTGAGGTGAAACACGAGAGTGTAGGCAGTCGGTCTGGTTGATGTGGCGGCTAGGTAGAGAGTGAGTGCGGGACCCTCACAATATTCGCGGGAGGTCCGCCGATATCATGCATGCGCGAATAGGTAGGTATATATTTTCCCTCCCAATTATAATTACCTAAGTTCATAGGAATGATAGATTACCCAATATCCAATACAGAACATAATTATTAACCTCTTAATTATTCTATATAATTATTGATCCCACAACCTAATACTAAAGACTTAATGTAATACTTAAAGTAAGACTGTCCATATCAGAGTTTGGACAGAGTTTATAGTTCTAAGTAGGGACACAAGGATGTTCCCCATTTATCATGTATATATTATAAGGTAAAAGATCTGGTCATGAGCAAGCAGACTTTCTTCGAAGTCACGCCCTGCTTGCAATCTTTTCTATTTTTTATAACTATTTATTGTTGTTATACAATAAAACTTAATTTGTTTTATACGGCTTATTTTTGTCCTGAGGTTGAGATATTGTTAGAATGTCCCCCTCCAGTCCTGGTACTCAAGCAATATCGTCAATGATGAAGGGGCCACTATTAAATTATAGGTTTGATTCCCGGAGGGAAATAATGAAAACCTAATATTTAGTAGGGCCCCGTAATCATTGACGATGCATGGCCCTCCCACCATCCCCTTCTTATTCGTTGATTTTCTAGTGAGTATTGATATATCAGTGAAGAAGGAAAGATGGCCGCTAGGGGTCCTGCGCCTGGGCGCTGCGCACAAGAAATCCACTCATGGAAAGCCATAATATAACAGATATGAAGTTAAAATTGATTTTTTATTTTCTACAAAGTTTTTTCTGTGGGGTACCCGATCATAAGAGACGATTCCATAAGAGAATTAAGCGTGCACTTATGAGAGTACTCCCTGACCCTTCCACGCGGGAGATTCAAAACTGCTGCCGCGGGTGTTAAAGGGAGACTATTATATTAATAGGCAATATTGTCAATGATTATGGGGCCCTACTAAATATTAGGTTTTCATTACTTCCCTCCGGGAATCAAACCTATAATTTAGCAGAATTACCAGCTAAAATACGGTTGTAGTACATATATAAACACATATAATCAAATTCAACATTCTTTCTATCTATCAGAAACCTTCATTATATTCGCATTTCTGTTTAATATCGATGTTCACAGATCCAACTACTTTTTGGCCTGAAACTCGCAAGTGGCCAATTAAGGCAAGTGATGACTGTAAAACTTAACACTTAGGTCTAGCTGTCAACTCTGAATCAACTCCGGCTTCCTACCCTCCCCCCTTCCTGAGTTAGAGGGTAAATATTAGTATTCCCTAACCCTTTCATGACACAAGCTTCTTCCTAAGTTGAATAAATTTCTCTGGCTGTAACATCATCAAAGTAAAAAAGGCTCTCGTGTGACTTGTCCTTAATCCAAAAAAAAAAGGAGGTCATTTGGTGGGGCTGATGACAGGCCAATCAGCGGTCAGCGTCTCACAGTGGGATGTAAGACCCTCGCTGATTGGTTGGGAGGGGGGAGGAGAAGGGAGGGAAGGAAAGTTGCAAAACAGAAAAGACGAGATGAAAATGGGAGGATACATCAGAGATATGTAGTGTCTTATTATGCAGATAGATAGAAAGAGAGAGAGATTTGTTTTTTAAAGTTTCACCCATTATTTCTTCTTTGTCTAATCCCTTCTTTCCCCACTAGTCTAATCACCCAAAACAAAGAGAGAGAGAGATGCATTAGAAGAAAGTAGTGAAAAGGGAATATCAGGTTAAAAGAGAGCATAAAATAGAGATATATATTGTATCTTAATATATAAGAGAGACAGAGAGAGAGAAGGAGGTTCGAAAGACAGAGAGATACTGTGAATCAGGTTTACCGGTGTAGTGAAATATTCTTCCCCGTGAAATTTTGACACATTAAAGCAGCTGCTATGCCTCTACATTCGTGCCTAATCACGATTCTATTTTCTATTGCCCGACGCCGTGATCCCCGAAGGGGTGGCCACGAACGAACCGCCCCCATGCACCTCTGTCCCCAGTCAGCAGACGCCCCTCCCTCCAACCAGCACCGCCTTCGTTCATATACTCCCTCATTCCATCCTTCCATCTCTCATTCGGTCTACCTCTCCCTCTCTGTCCCTCCACCTCGCTCTCGTACACCTTCTTAGTCATTCTCTCGCTTTCCATACGTTCCATATGGCCGAACCATCTCAAGTTGTTCCTTTTCACACTTTCCAGCACATCTACCTTCACACCACACCTCCTTCTTACTTCCTCATTAGTCTGTCTATCCCTCCATGTAACTCCGCACGCACTTCTTAAGTAATTCATTTCCACTGCTCTCACTCTTGGTCTGAGTCTCTCAACCAACGTCCATGCTTCGCTTCCGTAAGTCAGTGTCGGGATTACCACACTGTCATGCAAGGACTTCTTCACTTCCATACTGACCACCCTATTTCTTGTTACTGCTTTCAGCGTTCCTACAACCCTCTTCCCCTGTTGTACCCTCTCCCACACTTCTTCATCCATAGTCCCATCTTTACTCAACACACTGCCCAGATACTTAAAAGAGTCGACGATCTCCATAGCCTGACCGTTCAGCTTCACCTCACACTCTGTGACTTCACCCATTTCGAAGGCCATAACCTTGCTCTTCCCCGCATTTACCTTCAAATTCCGTTTTTCGCACACTGTTCCGAACTCATTTACCAGACCCTGCAACTCCCATTCATTATCACTCATCAGAACTGTATCATCCGCAAACAGCAGTATCGGTAGCTTCCACTCAATTCCTTCCCTTTTCAGCGATACACCAACACCCATTGCCCTTGATAGTATTTCTTTCGTGACTCCATCCATATATACAGTAAACAACCACGTGACATCACACACCCCTGTTTCAAACCAACATTCAGGTCAAAGAACTCGCTCTGCTCACTCTCCACACGTACTGCCGCCTTTGCACCCTCATACATGCTCTTCACTGCTTTCAGCAACTTGCCGTCTACTCCGTATATTCTAAGTACTTTCCACAAACCTTCTCTATCCACTCTGTCATAGGCTTTCTCCAAGTCCATAAAGGCAACATACACCTTTTGTTTCTTCTCCAGATATTTCTCCACAACACAATTCAGGGTAAAAATCTGATCTACACATCCTCTTCCCTTCCTAAAACCTCCCTGCTCGTCGCCTATCTATTTCTCCGTTCTCACTCTCACTCTCTCAATCACTACCCTACTGTATACCTTCCTTACTACGCTTAGAAGACATATTCCTCGGTGGTTACCACACACTCCTCTTTCCCCTTTGCCCTTCTATAGAGGGACTATTATGCCAGTCTTCCAGTCATCGGGTGCACTCCCCTTCTCCCATGCTAGTTTGCACATTTTCCATACCCATTCGATCACTATCTCACTACCATACCTCAACATTTCCCCACACACGCCATCTGTTCCTGGTGCTTTCCCCAACTTCACTCTTTTCATGGCTTCCCACACTTCTGACCTCCTGATCCCTACCTCCTCCTCCACTACTTCTCTTCTTCTCCCTCCCATGCCATATCCAGCTAATATATTTTCTGGCTCTTCATTCCTTACATTTTGCAACTCATTGAAGTACTCCCTCCATCTTTCGACTCTCTCTTGCTTCTCGGCTAGCATTCTCCCATTCTTATCTTTCACACCCTTACTGTTTCCCTTGCTACCTTCCCTAACTTTCTTGACTTCTTTCCAGAACAGTTTCTTACTCTCCCTCCATTTTACACTCAGATTCCTTCCAAATTCCTCATCTACTCTTCTCTTACTTTCCTTCACTACTCTCTTCACCACCCTCTTACTCTCCATGTACCTCGCTCGTTTCTGTCTCTCGAAATCTTCATTCCCTCTACTACCCAACCGATTCTATTTTTTATGTATTTTTACATAATTATATTGCATTTATCGTATAAATACGATAGAATATGACTCTTTTGTGATCTCGTGTGTCTCTGTGACGTCACGATCGCTCCTACAGCACGACGTAGGACGAGTAGATCGTATATTATAAGATTGTAAATAAGTTAAGTTATAAAAGGCCTAATATGCTATTAAGCAATATTGCCATGGTCTTATGTAGTATATATGAATTTATCGTATATATTAATATAATTTATCGCATAGAGCAACCTAGATGCGGTACGATAATTTGGGCTCCTGGCGGTTTGCCAAGGCAGCAAGGTGTGCTTTCGAGGAACGCCAGAGCCTTCACGAACACCAACCAGTTAACATCTAATTTTCCGCCCTCAGTTGATCGAGCTTTTGTGCCTCTAATCACAATACACATACAGCAATACACTCAGCTACACCATCACGACGCTCTCATCGACACCATGACTGACTGACAGATAAGCATAATAATCATGTCCATTCCCATGTAATCATTTATTCTTTCTTTAACTTGACTCATGTCTCGGGACCGAAGTCTCGCTCCCCATTGTCCACCTCCATATTGGGTAAAACGTTCTCCCTTGCCTCATTGCCACGTGGAACTATTGGTGAGTTAATTCCTGGCTAATATTAACCCTTATAACCTTACCCTATATATAAATTTATTATGTGAGACCTTTGGATATAAATTAGCTTGTTTCAGATTGAATTCAATTTAGATATAGAGTAGTTTTCATTTAGATTGATTTTATTTTATTCATTATAGCTTAGTAATATTTAACTTCCATTGATAGTTTACCACATTGGTGCCCAGACCTCGGGAATTAGCTACCAGTAAGGGATTTTAAGGCAATGAACAAGGGGACATATAACAGGATGCAGGAACAACTCTATGATAAACTGGCAAGGCTAGCCAAGCGATGGTTAGAGCCGGAATGCAGGGTCACATCATTGCGCCTGCCTAAGTCCTGCATCCCACCCATCATCTTCCCCCAATAATTTTCTTTTCCGTTTTAGACTTCCTGTGACATATGACCTGACCTAACATTTTATCATGTTTAATATGATCCATTAGTAGGTATTGCTATTTAGTGTACTATTTTTTCTCCATAACATAGAAGTCCACCGGTTGGCGTCTCTTAACTAGACTATTAATTTACCGTTGTCTTTGTAATGTAACATTTAGATACATAGCCTATAGGCTCAAAAGCAAAATGAATAAAAACGATAAAGAGACACCGTCTAGTGGGGTGCTGATCAAAGCCCCTAAAAATCAAAGGGTGGGACTTCGGGGAGTATTAAATAGGCTAATTGTGGACGTCAACACTTTCATCACTACTGCTGAACTAGAGGAATTGAGGCTAGATTAGAAAACGTCCAGGCTACCCACGGTCGTATTACGGCTCTGAGTGAGGTGATTGTGGCTGACATGATATAGGAGGAAGAGATAGTTACAGAGTGTGATAATCGCACCCTCTATGACGAATCTGTCTTTAGAGCGAAGTACCTATTACAGCGTGCTGTCGCGAGTAAGAAGGGAGGCGATAATGAGGCCCATAGAAGGGCTGACCCAAAATATACTGTACACCTCCCAAAGCTCAATCTTCCTACATTTGGGGGCAAGTTAACTGAGTGGTTAGCTTTTTGGGACATATTTCGATCTACGGTTCATGAATCCTCTTTGGATAATGTCCGCAAGTTTCACTATCTGAAGAGACAAATGGAAGGAGAAGCCTTACATTTAATAGAGGGTTTTGCAGTAGTGGGTGGTAGTTATCTTAGAGCGGTACACTTATTAGAGTCCACATACGGGATAGAGAGCAGTTGAAGATGGCCCATGTCGTTGCCTTGTTGGGGCTCGCAGAACCACAGTATAAGGTTGATGAGTTGACAAACTTCAGGGCAAATATGGAGTGCCATACTCGATCGCTAGACACCCTAGGGCTTACCACGCAGGAAATGATAGTCATTATCTTGCGTCAGAAGCTTCCTATGGCAATACTTGATAAGGTAAGATCATTTGAGCTGGGGGAGTTCAAAACTCAGTTCAGTAAGGAGATCAATTATCTACAGTTGAACAAAGGGAGAATGTATGTGTCGGGAGGGAGTGAGAATGTGGAGAAGAGGGAAACAGTAAGTATGACAATGGGGACTAAAGAAAAGAAAGAGGGTACGTATAAGAATCCTGCTCAGATTCTATGTAAGCTATGTAACAACAAACATAAATGGAGTTTCTGCGTAAAATACCCAACAAATGAGACAAAACTAGCACAGGCGAAAAGATTGAAGCTATGTGTAGGTTGTCTAAGTAAAGAACAAGGTAAGCAGGGACAATGTACTGCTACATACTTAACACCTTACGAGCGGCCTATGCGGTTTATTTATATGTACCGCCCAGCGGGGTGTTTTTAGCCAAAATAGGGCTGTTTACGTGATTATTTTCATGCCTAAATAAGACCCAGAACGTAAAACAAGTACCTATCCCTGAAAGGGCATAAACAGAGCTTTCGAATGACACCATAACGATCCTTTTATGATGGCTAGTTTTCTTGCAATAACCGTGCAACGCGAGTGCAAAAAGCATGTAATTCGGTACTTTCCCCATATAATTCAGTATGTAGCGAGTGAGAGAGGGAGGAGGGAGCTGAGATTCGTGTCAGTAGGTTCGCCGCGGTGGTCTGGAGCAGTCATACGCTCGCTAGTCTCCTGCCACCACTTGTCTCTCTCTCTCAGCAACATTACGTGCTGAAATTGCCACTCGACCTATGTCGAGCGCCGCCACATAGTCCAGC
This sequence comes from Paralithodes platypus, assembly GCA_032716605.1. Lineage (NCBI taxonomy): Eukaryota > Metazoa > Arthropoda > Malacostraca > Decapoda > Lithodidae > Paralithodes > Paralithodes platypus. The sequence continues at coordinate 24,313,072 of CM064540.1, forward strand.
TTTATTTAACTCGACTTATGTGGTGAGCCGCTAATTAAGGGTTAAGGCCCTGTCGCCACTGCAAAGGACATCACTTTGATAAGTTGTGTCCTACTGCAGATAAAGTCAAAGACGTCAAAACAGAGGGTACTACAACTGTGACACTAGGTAGCACGCAAGACACCACTATATTGCCCACAATGCAGATTCCCATGGAAGGTAATGACAGTAACAAAGTTTGTCGGGTACTTCTAGATCAAGGGTCTCAACGTTCCTTTATAAAGAGGTCCGTACTAGTGGGACTGAAGCACCGAATCGTAGGGGCTGAGACTCTTCGATTACAGGGCTTCACAGGGGTTACTGATAAGCAAGACTACGAGAGAGCGGAGATTTCATATTTCTACCGTAAAAACCGGTACTTTATGACTTGTATCGTAGTAGACACCCTACCAGAATATGTATCTGTGGGTGTGAAGAAGGTGGAACACGCATTACGTAGCAAAGGGGTTAACTTGTCAGATCCCATGGGAAATCAGAGTGAGGTGCATGTTCTACATGGTGTGGATCATTATTATGAAGTAGTATACCCTGGATTTAAAAAGATGTGTGGTGTAATTTTAATCCCCACTAAATTTGGACACTGCATGAGCGGAAAGGTGCATACTACACAGAAGGCTCCTGGTCGACACGGTCTCGATATATAGAGTCAATGTAACCGCGGCAGAGGAGTTGGGAAGGGAGGATTCCCAACCTAGTGACCTTAAGATGGCTGCCAAGTTCGACCTGGAACGACTGTGGAGATTGGATCACATAGGCATTAATCCTATGGAGACTGATTATGACTCGGAAGTTGCGCTACAAAGGTTTGACGAGTCTGTGTGCTACTGTGCCTCAGACAAGCAATATAAAGTTAGTTTACCCTGGAAGAACAATGAGATAAGCCTGCCTACCAACTATGGTTTGGCATTAGGTCGCTTGCGCGCATTGCAGCGGAAATTGTCTAACGAACCGAGCATGCGCCAGGCGTATGACGATGTATTTCGGAGTTATGAGGATAGGGGCTTTATTGAGAGAGTCGATGTCAAGGAACCGTTTAAGAAAGGTAGGGTTCACTATCTGGCCCATCATGGGGTACGGAAAGACAGCGTCACCACACCAATACGGGTGGTGTATGACTGTTCTGCCCACCAAGGTCAACAGCCCAGTCTAAATGACTGCCTGTTGACAGGTCCGTCCATGGTGTCGGACCTGTCCCAACATCTATTGCGGTTTAGGCTGGGAAAGTACGCCTATACCAGTGACATCGAGAAAGCATTCTTGATGGTCAAGCTAAAGGAGGAAGATAGAGATGTTACCCACTTTCTTTGGTTCAGCGACATTAGCGACTCTGAAAGTCCAATCATAATATACCGTTTTCGGGTTGTAATCTTTGGGGCCACGCGCTCACAGTTTTTGTTAAATGCCACAATCAGAAAACATCTAGCTGACACTCATGAGGACACAAGTAAACTATCTCACGGATTATATATTGACAATTTGCAGGGTTCTAGCGATAGTCAGGATGATTTGTTATATGCATACTGGCAAGCACGCAGATTGTTTGCAGATGCACATCTATTTCTCCGCGAGTGGGTTACTAATAGTGAAGATCTTCAGAGTTTAATACAGGTGGACGGTACGGCATCTCTTAACCAGGAAAAGTCCAGAAATTTGGGGATGATCTGGCAACCTAAACATGACATACTAACTTTTCAAACAAGGTCTTTTGCTCAGCAGACAAGAGCGCACACCAAAAGAAGTCTGTTGAGCAAAGTTGCGCAATTTTTTGATCCTTTGGGTCTAGCATTACCAGTTACCATAAGAGCTAGGATTCTAATGCAGGAAGTTTGGAGACGTAAGATAGGATGGGATGACAGTTTGCCCGAGGACCTAAATGACCAAGGGACATTGTTGTTGAATGAATATACCATCCTATGTACTAAACCTATACCTCGTAAAGTGGCGGCATTCGGTGACGCTACGTTACACACGTTTTGCGATGCTAGCGCCACGGCATACGGGGTAGCCATATATGGTGTTACTTCATTTGGGGCACATTTAGTTACAGCCCGGGCCAAGGTAGCCCCGGTTAAAAAGGTATCTATCCCTAAAATGGAATTGACTGCCATGCTGCTATTAGCACGTCTGGTGCAACATGTACGCGCAGCATACGAGAGCGAATTAAATATTGAAATCGTTCACGTTTGGTGCGAGAGTCAGGTCGCACTCAACTGGGTACATAGCAAGAAGTCTTTGCCAGTTTATGTGCGGAATAGGGTAGATGAGATTAGAGCCCTTTTGCCAGATGTTGCTTATCATTATGTAAATACAAAAGAAAACCCTAGTGATCTTATAACTAGGGGTATAACGGCTAGCCAGTTAATGAAGTCCGAATAGTGGTGGCATGGTCCAAGGTGGCTGCTCCATTAAAGTGAATGGACGAAATGGCATGCTGTTGGTGAGGGACTTCTGCCACTGGAAACAGTGGCAGTTACAGCCCAACCAAATGAGCCACCGGGTCCTATCATAGAGTGGGCAAGATTCGGTGACTATAATAAACTAGTCAGAGTTGTAGCTTGGGTGTTGCGATATGTATCCAATCTCAAGCTTAAAGTAACGGGCCAACTCTGCAACAGGGGTCACAACATTGATGCTCGTGAATTTAAAGCAGCTGCAGTAACTTTGATCAAATGGGTTCAAGTAGAAACCTTTTCCAATGAATTAGAATCCTTGAAAAGCTCGAATAAGACATTAATGCCTAATATAGTGCGTCAACTAAGGTTGCACCTAGACAATGGCCTCATCAGGTGTGAGGGTCGCCTGAAGTGGCCGGGTGTACCAGACGGCACAAACTGCCCTATACTTATGCCAACAAGACATCACGTTACTGATCTATTGATCATACGTGCACATAGGGAAGTAAAACACTACGGGGTATGTCATATCATATCAAATTTACGTCTCACATGGTGGATACCCAGAGTTCTACAAGTAGCTCGACGCGTAGTACGAAAGTGTGTGATATGCCAGAGACTAAAAGGTAAACCATATGCAACTGGACCAGCTCCACCTCTACCTGAATGCTGTGTAAAGCACGTAGAACCTTTCCAAGCGGTAGGATTAGATTACACAGGGGCATTGAAGACGAGGGAGCATGAGAAGGTTTATATATTATTGTTTACCTGTGCAACATCTCGAGCGGTACACCTAGAACTATGTGATAATATGTCTAGCGAAGAATTTATGCTGGCGTTCAGACGGTTTTGTGCCCGTCGTTCATTCCCTCAACTCATTCTTAGCGACAATGCTCCCACTTATGTCCAAGCATCAAAATATCTAAAGGATATGAGTAGTGATCCTACTATCATCACTTTTTTGGGAGAGAAGAAGTGCGAATGGAGGTTCATTCCAGTTAAGGCACCTTGGTTTGGTGGAATGTGGGAACGATGTGTCGGCATAGTAAAGTCAGGACTCAGAGTGGTTGTAGGACGTGCTCTATTAACACCTTATTGGCGGGCTAGGCGGTCTATTTATATGTACCGCCCAGCGGGGTGTTTTTAGCCAAAATAGGGCTGTTTACGTGATCATTTTCATGCCTAAATAAGACCCAGAGCGTAAAACAAGTATCTATCCTTGAAAGGGCATAAACAGAGCTTTCCAATGACACCACAACGATCCTTTTATGACTGCTAGTTTTCTTGCAACAACTGCGCAACACGAGTGCAAAAAGCATGTAATTCGGTACTTTCCCCATACAATTCAGTATGTAGCGAGTGAGAGAGGGAGGGAGGAGGTGGGATTCGTGTCAGTAGGTTCGCCGCGGTGGTCTGGAGCAGTCATACGCTCGCTACTCTCCTGCCACCACTTGTCTCTCTCTCTCAGCAACATTACGTGCTGAAAATGCCACACGACCTATGTCGCGCGCCGCCAGATAGTCCAAATTTATTATACTCGACTTATGTTGTGGGCCGCTAGTTAGGGGTTAAAGAAGAGTGAGTTGACAACAGTCCTCACAGAGATAGAGGCAGTCGTGAATGATCGCCCGCTTACATATATGTACACCGACCTGCAAGAACCACTACCATTAACGCCAGCTCACTTGCTATACGGAAAATCATTGACTGCTTTTCCATCTGATTTTCAGTCTATAGTAGAGTTAGAGGATCCCTCGTTGTACTCTGAGGTAGCGGTGTCTAAGAGATACCAATATATATCCAGGATAATCGAGGATTTTAGGAAACAGTGGATTAGTGAATATCTGCTAGCATTGAGGGAAAGGAGTGTTACTCCCTCTGGTAGACCAACGGCACCTACTGTCGGTGAAGTTGTTTTAATTAAAGAAGATAGTCCTCGTTTATACTGGAAATTAGGCCGCGTGTTGGAGGTATACAAGGGGGCAGACTCTGTAGAGCGGGTGGCGCTATTGAAGACAGCCACTGGAACTACTGTTCGTCCTATCGCACGTTTGTACGCTTTGGAGCTCCATTCGCATTGCAATCTGATGCTCCACCTGTTATTGCTGGGTCCGAGGATTCTCAAAGGAACGACTCACCTCTTACTGATGGTGATCATTCTCGGACCGGGACGCGTCCCAGACGCGCTGCTGCTGGCGTCGTCGACTTGTGGCATCAGAAGATAGCCTCTGGGCAGCTTTAGGTTTAAGGTAGGGTTCAGGTCTTTTATTGTGGGGGGAGTGTATCGTATAAATACGATAGAATATGACTCTTTTGTGATCTCGTGTGTCTCTTTGACGTCACGATCGCTCCTACAGCACGACGTAGGACGAGTAGATCGTATATTATAAGATTGTAAATAAGTTAAGTTATAAAAGGCCTAATATGCTATTAAGCAATATTGCCATGGTCTTATGTAGTATATATGAATTTATCGTATATATTAATATAATTTATCGTATAGAGCAACCTAGATGCGGTACGATAATTTGGGCTCCTGGCGGTTTGCCAAGGCAGCAAGGTGTGCTTTCGAGGAATGCCAGAGCCTTCATGAACACCAACCAGTTAACATCTAATTTTCCTCCCTCAGTTGATCGAGCTTTTGTGCCTCTAATCACAATACACATACAGCAATACACTCAGCTACACCATCACGACGCTCTCATCGACACCATGACTGACTGACAGATAAGCATAATAATCATGTCCATTCCCATGTAATCATTTATTCTTTCTTTAACTTGACTCGTGTCTCGGGACCGAAGTCTCGATCCCCATTGTCCTCCGCCATATTGGGTAAAACGTTCTCCCTTGCCTCATTGCCACGTGGAACTATTGGTGAGTTAATTCCTGGCTAATATTAACTCTTATAATCTTACCCTATATATAAATTTATTATGTGAGACCTTTGGATATAAATTAGCTTGTTTCAGATTGAATTCAATTTAGATATAGAGTAGTTTTCATTTAGATTGATTTTATTTGATTCATTATAGCTTAGTAATATTTAACTTTCATTGATAGTTTACCACAGCATTTATGTTAGCTTAGGTTTGTGATTATGATAAAATGAAGTAAAATTACACTGAAATTAATATGACAACATTGAAAGTAACCTCCATTACCACCACCCCAGCAACAGGGTCAGAAGGACACAAACATCCCCACAACAGAGGCCCAGAGTGCCTTTCTCATGCGGGACAATCACCTTCCACCATACAGAGATGTCTTCCATCACCACCGATATAGCACCAGAGCCAGAGCAAGCCCTTCTTGCACTTAAGAGTATCAAACAGGACAATGCAGCAAAAGTGAACACTATCACAGGCGATCAATAAGAGTTATCAGAACAATCCCTCCTATTTGGTAAATTAAACTTGTGCGGCTTGATGCTAAACAGCTAAGTTCGAGACTAACATCCCCATGAGGCTTGATGCTCACCAGCTAAGTTCGAGACTAGCACACTGAGAGGCCCGTGGCTCAAAAGCTAGGTTTGAGACTAGCAAGAAGAGAAGCACCGCTTTGACTCTTAACCTCTCCGCTGCATAGGTGGGGTATTGGCCACCCCTCCCTGTGCAGAGGTATTTAGACTGTTTCCTAAACTCAAATCGTCATCGTACCATAAATATCATTAATACTTATCCATATGCGCCTATTTTACGTTGATTATAAAGGTATTAACCTGTTACAACAATAAAACAAGTGGAAACAGCGTTTGGATGGTCAAAATCGGCGATAGAGGCCGGGAGTTACATAACTTATGGCTGAGGCAGCCTGCCTGCCAACCAGCCTTCACGACGGCTGGAGAGACACTGTTGCGTGGTAGTCTCTCTCTCGCTCTTTCCCACGCTTGGTAACACAGATGACCACGCCCTGCTAGCAACTCGCTAATGTTAGCATGAAAATATACCTAAGAATAAGAGAATAACAGGGAGAATAGGTGATAATTGAAGGGGGGAGGGGAAGGGTGGAAGGAGAGGATGTGGAGGAGTGATATTTGGCATGGCCAAGGGGCAATAATACAAATACAAATAAAACAAATTATACTGGGCTGATTTAAATGTTTTTTTTTTAGGCCTTGGATTATATGAGGAGTTCTGCAGCACAGCGGTAAAACTCTTATTAGGAGATCTGCACTTGCTGGGTTAACACTCGAGTGAGAGAATAATGGCCACCCCTGCGTTGCCCGACATATGTCGCAAGGGATGTTGAGCACATTATCGGCTCTGAGAAGACGATAGGCGGGCTCTGACCGCTCGGCACGGACCCAGTGCCGCGACTGTCACTACCTCCGCACCATTCCACATCCATGGCCTCGCGAGACCAAGAAAAAACTTGAGAAATTACCATATTTTAGGGTTTTTCCCCTCGTGTTGCGCGATCGCTACAGGATAACCCGTGGTCGTACAAGGATGATTCAGATGTCATTGGAAAGCTCTATTATCGCCCTTGCACGGATACATAATAGTATTACGCTCTGGCTCTTGTTTATACATGAAAAAGAGCATGGAATGAAGCTAATTTAGCCTGCCAGGTAGTAGAACAAACATCCCCGTTGGACAGGGGTTAAAGGATGTGGTTTGAGACCGTCCAAGAAGAATAACCAGGAGCAGCAGACTATCACCTCTACAACTCTTAACACCTTAAGAGCGGCCTATGCGGTTTATTTATATGTACCGCCCAGCGGGGTGTTTTTAGCCAAAATAGGGCTGTTTACGTGATCATTTTCATGCCTAAATAAGACCCAGAACGTAAAACAAGTATCTATCCCTGAAAGGGCATAAACAGAGCTTTCGAATGACACCATAACGATCCTTTTATGATGGCTAGTTTTCTTGCAATAACCGTGCAACGCGAGTGCAAAAAGCATGTAATTAGCCACTTTCCCGATACAATTCCTTATATAGCGAGTGAGAGAGGGAGGAGGGAGCTGGGATTCGTGTCAGTATGTTCGCCGCAGTGGTCTGGAGCAGTCATACGCTCGCTACTCTCCTGCCACCACTTGTCTCTCTCTCTCAGCAACATTACGTGCTGAAATTGCCACTCGACCTATGTCGAGCGCCGCCACATAGTCCAGCTTTATTTAACTCGACTTATGTTGCTCGCCGCTAATTAAGGGTTAAAGGATGTTGTTTGAGACTGTCCATTAATTCCCCTAATTTTGCAACAAGATGTAAGTCCCCATCTAGTACTGTGAGTACCAAATCGTTAAGTCCCCCTCCTACACCCGAAAAGTCACTTATACAAAGTCGATGTATATATTTTCTCTATTTTCAGAGTCCCTTCTTGTGCCAGTTCATTTCCCTTCAGAAAAACACTACACACATACTTGACTTCCTCATCTAATATTCTTATGATTACAGTTGAACATCCTAGTCTCAATGTAGCCAAAGACATTTGACTGCAAGAATTAATTGTGAAAAACAATTTCCATCGTTAAACCTGTATCCTAGTGATTTTAAGTATTTACTGTCTCTCGCAGTTGTAAAATTAGAGAATTGTGTGAAAGAAGGAAAACGATCTTCAGTATATATACGCAAACAAACTTAACTATTGTGTATATATTTATCCATGAAGTAGTATCAATGTACTCATAAAGACCATTTTCATATACTCTGATCGTACTAAGATATTGCATTAATAATATTGTACTTGTGATTAACTATTGACTAAGTATAAGAATCCCCGATAAGTAAACTCAAGTAAACTTGACGTAACTCAGTGTTATTGTATTTAGCGTCTTATTGATTTATGTGATTAATGTGTAGCCTAATGCATCAGTTTGCGAGACTTGTTTTTGTGTATAATACAGTGTTGTATTGATCCTATAGTATAACTCACATTGTATTTCAATGTGTATAATATATTTTCTCTTAGTTTCTCCCCGTTAGAAGATTTTTTTTGTTTTTTTTTTGAGTAGCATAACACTGGTGGGTAGCGCTGGTACTAAACATGGAGAAAACAGAACATACTGAGTTAATATATTTATACAAGGAAAAACAAGTAAGAAAAGCAGGTAAAAATGGCACAACATTCACACATTACTATTCCAAATTACAATCCAGAGCTCTATGACATCACCACGCCTATGGAAGTGGTTAAACCGGTATTTTATTTAGTCTATCATGAGGATAACGAAAAAATTGCAATAGTATTAACACATCTACGAAAGGCTGTGCCACTAATCACTGATAGAATCTCTCCTGGCCTGACATGGGACGAATTTAAGCACATAGTTATTGACTTGGTGGAATCCTCGCTCAGTATAGTAATGCCGATGACTAAACTCCAGGACGTTAAATATGATAGCAATCTCAATGTGACTGAGGCACAACTACGCAAGGATATCACATCAGACTTTTCTCAGGCACCAATCGAGAAAGTAAACAATAATTTTTTCAAAGGTTTGCTCCGGATTCTTCCGGACAACATTCAAGAACACTTTCCGGTCCATGATCCAGTAGGGATCAACGGTGATCTAACTACAGTCCACAGACTGCTTGCAACAGCAGCAGCCAAGCAGCTCTCCATCAATGCTGTAAGAAGAATCCCTACAAGACCTCGTCCAGAGCAAGACCGACATTCCCATCAATGGGCGCCACAACAAAAGTGGACCAGGAGGAAGGAAGAACGGGAGGTGGAAAGTGGTACGTGTACAATAAGTTTGTGCTAGTTTTTGGGAAATAGGTACGTGGAAATAGGTTGGAAAACCTGTGAACTTGTTTCCCACGAACCAATTTTCCAATTTTGAACAGGGACTTGGAAATAGGATCGTATGTACTATAATATAATTTAGTTGGAAATACGTACTTGGTAATAAGTACGTATTGATAGTGCAGGGTTTGAAACAGGTACTTTTTCGAATTTCTTGCCAAGTAAATGTCAGTAAGTTCGAAAAGGCCAAAACTTGGTTGTTGGAACTAAGTTCGAAATGTTCTAGTTTGAATTAGGTTCGAAAAGTGCTAATTGGAATTATGCTCTGATGACATTTGTCAGCCCTCTCGCTGGAAAAATCCAATACAACGAACAGAAGACGATCAAGTTGAAGAATGTTTGACTCAGGATTCATAACACCCTCGACCAGCCTGTGGTCATCACCTGTTGTCTTAATGAAAAAGAAAGATGGATCCACGCATTTTTGCGTGGATTAGAGACGACTCAACGATGTGACCATCAAAGATGCAACACCTTTGCCTAGAATCGATGATTCCCTCGATTCTCTGTTTTTTTTGTTGTCTATGTGAGTGAGGGAGACAAAAGACAGAACTGCCGGTAGTAAGTGCCTCCCCCAGAGTTGAAAGGGTGACAGGGCCAAAATCAAGGGATGTTCTAGCCAAAATGCCTGGACGCACAGAGTTTGATGCAATTTAAGACATAGGAAGAAGGAAAGACTGATTATGGGAGAAAGTTCCAGTTGAATAGAAGAAAAACCGAGAATAACATTTCACTCTTGGGTTGGAGAGTTGCAGAGAGTAAGGGTGGGATTGTGTTGCAAGACGGGTGCTACATGCTCTACGAAGAGGGGGTGGTATACACTGAGACAGCTCTGTGGAACACTGATTATTGTATTAGCGGTAGAATAGTGAGAGAGATGCAACATTACGGCGGAGAGAGAGAGAGACTGCAGAGAATTGGTGAGTGGACGTGAGTTAATGAGATGGAAGGCTTTCTTTTCTACTTTGTTTAGAAGTGCTGTGTGAGAGGATCCTCCCCAAACATGAGAACAATACTCAATACATGGACGCACTGTGCCCCTGTACAGAGCAAGAAGCTATGCAGGGGTAACCAGGGGTTCCCAGAAGCTGGGTGTGCTCAACCACCCTTCGGTTGAGCACACCCAGCTTCTGGGAAGTTGTTTTAGCTAGAGAGATGATATATGATCTTTCCAAGAGAGATCAGGAGAAAAAGAGACACCAAGAATATTAAGAGAAGATGAAGGGTTAATTTGTATGTTGTTGAAGAGTAGGTCATAGTTTTCTGGAAGGGGGCGACGAGTAGACAGATGGAGAAATTGAGTTTTGGAAGCATCGAAAGTAAAAATGTTTTCTCTGCCCCAATAAGAGATAGTAGAGAGATCAGAAGATAGGTGTTTTATGGCTTCGTTACATGAGTTTTGGAGTTCCTGCTGTGAATGATTATGTGGAAGTCTAGTGGAATAGTAAAATGTAGAGTCGTCAGCATATGGGTGTATGGGGCTGGAGGTGCAGCTGAGAAGGTCGAGAATGAATAATAGGAAGAAAATTGGAGATCGAACAGAACCCTGAGGAACACTGGAGTTGATTGTTTGAGGAAGTGAATGGTGGCCGTCCACAACCGCAGCTATGGAACGGCCGGAAAGGAAATTAGAGACAAAGGCACAGATGGAGGGATAGAAACCTTACAGGGTAGTTTGGAAATAAGGGATTAGTGCCAGACTCTATCAAAGGCCTTCGATATGTCTAGCGCAACAGAAAAAGTCTCACCGGAATCCCGAATGGAAGATGACCAAGAGTTAGTGAGATAAGAAAGAAGATCATCAGTAGAGCGGCCCATAAGGAAGCCATACTGGCAGTCTGAGAGGAGGTTATGGGAAGATATATGCTTAAGAAATTTTGGGGCAAGAATAGTTTTAAAAATTTAGATATGCAAGAAATGAGAGTATTTGGACGATAGTTGGAGGTTTGAGAGCGGTCACCCTTTTTTGGGACAGGTTGAATGAGAACAAACTTCCAGCAAGAAGGAAAGACGTTAGAGGAGAGACAGAGACGGAAGAGTTTGCCTAGGCAGGGAGTCGGCAAGGAAGCACAGTTAATGAGTACAATAGGAGGAACACCGTCTAGTCCGTATGTCTTCTTAGTATTAAGCCCAGAGAGGGTGGAAAGTACATCCTTGGAAGAGATTATGATGTTAAGCATAAGTAGGAGAGAGGGGTGTGAATAGCAAAAGGGTTAGCGAAGAGTTCAGCTTTGTCAGAAGAAGAAGTGACGGTGGTATTTGGTTGAAATGGTTCTCTAACCTGGACCTGCAAGCTGGATATTGGTAAGTAGCCCTGACATCTGAACATCAACAGAAAATGGGTAGACTATGTGAATTTAACGTCTTACTCTTTGGACTGTGCAACAGACCCGCCACTTGTTCCAGGCTTATGTAATCAGTATTACAAGGGGGCTAACGTGTGAGACCTGCCTTGCCTACTTGTATGACGTAATCATATTCAGCCGCTCATGGGCAGAACACCTTCAACGATTACGAGAAGTATTCCAACGTATCTGAGAAGCAGGGTTAAAGCTCAAACCCACCAAGTGCATCATGGGCCGTGATTCTGTTGATTCGGGCATATTGGGAAGATTGTAGACACCAATTGAGCCAATATCCAGGGGAGGCCTAATAGGCATGTGACAAGACAAGGAGTTGTTGGAACCCCTGTTTCATTTGTCTGGCCTCCCTCACTCTTTTTGCTTGTGTCTCGCCTACACAGAGAGTAATCCAGCTAACTCTCACAAACAGCTCCTCCTCCTATTCATTTCACTACACAAAACAAGCACATCACACTTCTTTCCAATACACCCCAAAACAAGTGCTTGAAGATGACCATCAACTGCCTATAATTTGGCTCTGTTATTCTTTCAGCTTTGGGGTAGAAACTTATTACAGGCAGCTTTGCCTTTTGTCTCCCTAATACACATAGACCATAAAAATACGATCTCTGCCACGGGATTGCACCCAACAAGAACAAAATCTGGAGTGAGGAGGTTGCAGGCACCAGTCGTTCAGAGAAGTACTCCCGGGGAGTAGAAGGATTGCTAGACATCCTTTTTCACCACCTGGTCTCCTTTGCTGTTTTTTTTCTGTGCCTCAGTTACACAAAGAGCAATACTAGCTTGATCTTAAGATACACACACTCTTGCTTTCTTACATAAAACCACAAGCACTACACACCCTACAGTAACTTAACTCTTTTCCAATATATTTTTTTGGCGTATGGATGCGGCGACCCCGCCGTCTGCCAATTTGGTTGTTCAATCAGCTTCTGAAGCAATGAACCAATTGTTGTAATCTTCAGAACATTCCTGAGATTGGTATGCTTTCAGCTAAGGCTCCCACTGGGGTAAATAAAGTAGCAAAACAGTAGTGGAACTGCGGCTGGAGAAAGTTCAGAAAACTGTTGCCACGAGAGGCCTCCCTCTCCCCTTTAAGGGAAAGGTGTATGCTTCACGTGTTAGAAGCGCAATGATATATGCTTCAGAAACATGGCCTGTCCAAGCGCATATTATCAACAGAGTGGAACGTAATGAGATGAGAATGGTGAGATGGATGTGTGGTGCCAAACTGCAAGATAGGATACCTTGTGAAGAGCTGAGGAGATGGTTAGGTATCAAGAGTATCAGTGATGAGATGCGTAGTAGTAGGTAGCTTGGATGGTTTGGACATGTGGAGAGGATGGATGAACTAAGCTGGGTGAAAAGATGCAAGTCCGTGAACGTTCAGGGAGCTGCACCAAGGGGCAGACTAAGAAAGACGTGGAATCAGACCTTATAGTTTGATCTTATATCGATAAACCTGAGAAGTGAGGCAGCTCTGAAAAGGGCTACCTGGAGCGCCGCTATTAGGACGTGAGACCGAAACCGCACTTTGTGTGGATATCTCGGTCTTTAAAATGATGTATGTATGTATATATGTATAAGCAACAAATGCATATCACATATGCTGTATGTGTTATATGAATGCTATGATGCAATTTATTTCTCCTGTATTCTCGCATTCATTGACAAAGTCAAAATAGCAATATATTTATAGTCCCAACATTTATTTATGCAAGCCCCAACTCCTATATTATCACTGTTTCTATTTTGTTCTTCACTTAAACTGTTGCTTAAACTATTGTTTAATATATATGAAAATCATAAGTCTAATGTTTATAACGTAAATATTAGTACACCCGTATGTATAATTTATATTTATCAAATATCTGGTTCATATATAAATATATATATATATATATATATACCGGTATATATGACTGTCTACATGGTTTCCATGGAAAATGGAGCATGTTGGTAGTTTGGAAATATGAGCACAGTTAAAGTCGAACCACCATGATAGCACAAGTCACAGTGTGGGTGGTTGTAGCAGATCAAGGGTTGGAAACTCAATGTGCTCTCCAATCTTCTATTATGCATATCAAAGTTCAGGACAAATTAACACGTCAAGCACCGTTTGTATTTTAATTAGTACAAATATATATTGGTTTCCAATTAAATTCATGAGTGTTTGTTGCCTCCAGGCATACCAACATTATGTTTTTCTACACATTTTTCTAATCATATATATTCGCAGTAAGAACATGAAACAACTGATATTTTGTAGCATCGAGAGATAGGGTAAGTTGGTAAAAATACATTACATTATTAAGGACAATTAAGATAGAGGATAATTACATTTATACCGTGGCACATATGTTGGTATGCTTGGACAGCTATACAGTAGGTGTGGTATTCACAGAGGTGTTCAGGTTGGCGAGGAATAGAACCATACCACTTTCAACTTTATATCATAAGACAATAGAGGTCAAAATAGCATATACTTTTACAGTAAGATAATGGAAGTCTGATGTGGCAGATTATTTCCGTCCTTATCTCGCAGCTGCTCAATAGATACTTATTACTTTCAAACACGGTTGCCAGCTTCACTATTTAAATGTTCAACAAACTTATACTGATTTGCTGGATGGTAAAGATAATGCATAAAGATATGAAATATGCCTATGATAGTTCATTAACCCATTCAGTACCGATGAAATCCTTTTCAATATATTTTGGCAACTATTAGACAATTTTATTAAGTTTAACAAGGGCCTGCAGCAATTAACAGGCTTCTCATTATCGTCATTAACTCTTTTTCACTACTATGTCCTCTCGGGCATAGCATAGGCTGAAAGCCTGTACATTCAACCGTTGTTGAACGGTGAAGCCCGTGAGGTCTCGTTCCAGTCTAGGGGGTGAGACATGTGAAGCACTTTTAGCTGCAACCAGCCCCTGCCATATTGCCTTCGCAGGATGCATGGAGCTTAGTTGCATACACACGGCTCGAAGCAGCCCCATCTCTGAAACTGCCTCGCTCCAATGCTTCACTGTCTACCCACTAGAGTCGGACCCTCACTCTCAGAACGCCACCTATTTTTTTTTTTTTTTTTTTTAAGAGACAATGAACGGAGGAAGGAAAAACACAGATAAAACAAAAAGGTCCATATGCCTAAAGGCATCCTCCATTCATAAAATGTTTGTAACAACTGGATTTAAACATTTGTAGATTGTAAGTTTGTGGAAAGCAATTCGAGGGAAGTGAATTCCAAAGAGTAGTAGCTCTGGGGATAAATGAATTCTGATAAGCAGAAGTCCTGCATTGTGGAGGAGAAAGTGTAAATTCATGGGCGCTCTCAGCTGCCCTAGTTCTACGGGGAAAGATGTGGAGAGGCGGCACAATTGAAGCAAGTTCCTCGGAACAATTGCTGTGAAAATATGTGTAGAATAATGCAAGGGATGCAACGTTCTTCGTATGGATAATGTAGGAAGGTCCTGTGTGATTGCAGGGTTATTGATTAATCTAATAGCTTTATTTTGAATTTTGTCCAACTGCCTCAATGCAACCACTCCACTTCCACCCCACAGAGGTGAACAGTAATCCATCTGAGAACGCACATGACTTTTATATATCACGGCCAACTGCTCGTCAGTGAAGAATTCTCGAACTCTGTACAGGAGTCCCAGTTTTTTAGAGGCATTCTTAGCAATGCTTCTAACATAATGTGTCCAGCTCAAGTTAGTAGTTAATGTTACACCGAGAATGTCAATACTAGGGGAAGTGGGAATATTTACATCATTAAAAATATATGGGAGTCAGTGAGATTCTGTCGGTTAGAAAATTGAATGTACCTGGTTTTCTGTGCATTAAAGGAAACTAGATTCTTTTGTCCCCATCCATTAATTCTAGAAAGGTCCTGGTTCAGAGAAATTGCAGTGTTTATTTTTGATTAATAAGATCGGGTTGGGTGAAAGAATTGGTAAATGTGAAGGAACTGTGGAGTGTTGAGTCATCTGCGTAGGAATGTATTGGATTATGAGTGGTAGATATGAGATCATTGATATGAATGAGGAACAGAATTGGGGCCAAAACTGATCCCTGGGGAACACCAGCATTTATTGAGTGAAATTGAGAATAAAGGCCATCTACCATTACACGTATTTTTCTGTTATGAAGATAAGAAAAAATAGTGGAACTAATGATGCAAGGCCGTAGTGTGACATCTTCGACAATAAGGATTGATGCCAGACTCTATCAAATGCCTTTGATATATCCAGTGCTATTGTATGTGTTTCACCATGTTGGTCTGTAGCTTGGTTGATTTGATGCGTAAGAAGGCAAAGCATGTCTGCAGTTGATCGACATCGTCTAAAACCATATTGCCTATCACTGATTAATTTATTATTCTCAAGATGCTTAATTATGTGATTATTAATATAATTTCAAAGACTTTACCAAGAGTGGAAGTTATAGCTATTGGTCTAGTTTGATGGATCTGAAGAGGCACCTTTTTTAGGAACTGGATGGATGTTTGCTTCTTTCCAGGGTACTGGGAAGCATGAGGTATGAGTACACAGACGGAAATTTTTTGCCAATACAGGAGCGAGCACCAAGGAGCAATTCTTAAGTACTATGGAGGAATTTCATCTGGACCAGGAGCCTTATCTACCGAGAGATTCTGCAAAATAGTTTTGACATGTCTGGTGTGGATCTTAAGTGAGGGAATTTCAGGAGAATTAAAATTAAGTACAGGGACATCTTGATTTATTTCATCTAAGGTTGAGTTGGTGGAGAAAATATCCGCAAGAAGGTTAGCTTTACCTCGTGGGTCACTTACAAGATTGCCAGTCGGAGATTTTAATGGTGGAATGGATGAAGCAGTAGTGAAGTTGGATTTAGATGAGTTAAGAGTAGACCAAAATTTTTTTATCATTTTGGGTATTTAGAAATTTTTTTTTCTGCTTGTGGAGAAAATTTTATTTAGTGTTAATACAGTTTGGCATGATTTCTGATGTTTCTAAAGTAATTAAAGGCTTCATGTGTTTTGATCTGTGTATTCATTGTAGGCTATTGCTTTGTTCAGTTATCTCTAGCACAATTATGGTCACAATTTAGGTGAATTAGATCTTTTACTGTATTTGATGAGGAATAAAAGTTTCCATCCAATTTTTACAAAATATTGTATGTGGCTCAAGGTGGAGTGTGCATCATTAGAAAGAAAGAGGTCCAGGGAATATCTCAAGAAACCTTGAAGACCCTCCCAGTCTGCCCTATCGTAATGCCATTTAGTCACCAAAACAGGTTCAGAGTGGGAGGTGTGGTAGGTGATAGACAGGTGGCCTGTATCGACAGTTGATCAGAAGATCCAAGCGTGTCACTAAGATGTCCCTGTACTTAATTTAATTCGCTGAAATTCCCTCACTTAAGATCCACACCAGAATGTCAAAACTATTTTGCAGAATCTCTCAGTAGATAAGGCTCCTGGTCCAGATGAAATTCCTCCAATAGTACTTAAGAATTGCTCCTTGGGTGCTCGCTCCTGTATTGGCAAAAAAATTTCCGTCTGTGTACTCATGCCTCATGCTTCCCAGTACCCTGGAAAGAAGCAAACATCCATCCAGTTCCTAAAAAAGGTGCCTCTTCAGATCCATCAAACTACAGACCAATCAGCTATAAACTTCCACTCTTGGTAAAGTCTTTGAAATTATATTAACATTAACCTAATCTGAGAATAATAAATAAATAATCAGTGATAGGCAATATGGTTTTAGACGATGTCGATCAAATGCGACATGCTTTGCCTTCTTACGCATCAAATCAAACCAAGCTACAGACCAACATGGTGAACACATACATAGCACTGGATATATCAAAGGCATTTGATAGAGTCTGGCAAGCAATCCCCCTTATTGTCGAAGATGTCACACTACGGCCTTGCATCATTAGTTCCACATAATTTCTTATTATCTGTTCATAACAGCAAATATGTGTAATGGTAGATGGCCTTTATTCTCAATTTCACTCAATAAATGCTGGTGTTCCCCAGGGATCAGTTTTGGCCCCAATTCTGTTCCTCATTCATATCAATGATCTCATATCTACCACTCATAATCCAATACATTCCTACGCAGATGACTCAACACAAGTGATCTGGATTTCTCAAAGTGCACTTGTTAGTGTTAACGTAATACTTTAAACAGTGGTGAGGACTTCGCCAGGCTACGAGCCGTTTTTGCTCAGTCACTGCTACCTTTTGCCCACAGTACCCCAACTAGACTTTACTCGATTAGTAGATACAGAATAGTATTGAAGCTTTCCTTATGTATGATATTGTTTATGCACTATTGATTTCATGTGTTGCACGCTTGGCTACTTTAGTGATTAGTGGCCCACGAGCACAATCCGAGTAGGCTATTGCCGTTGCATTTGCGGAGTGCTTCTTTTTAATGTTTGCCATTTACTATTGCATATTCTTTTAATTATTCTTATGCCAATTTAAACCTTTAATAGTATTTAATTGCCAGTGTTTTGCTTATTGGAATTGCTGTTCAAAATCCGATACGTACTTCTTACGAGCATCCGAGAAGCATCTAAACTTTTATCAGAAGATTCCTTGCTCGATGCTTAAGGACTATTAATTAACGTAACGTAATAGTGCCGATCCGAAGTAGAGGGTGGAGGACTTCTTAAGTTCTTAGTCAAGGGTGGATTACTTCGGCTTCGGCCAACACTATTCTTTGGTGGTGTTGTTTCTTACTGCATGGTTGATTGTTGACCAGACTAGATAATTCCTGTCTCTTTATTAGTCTGTTGTTGAACACTAGTACCGAGTTCTTGTATACCCCGTTATAGCAGATTGAACTTTGTTCGGCTGGCAGTACTCAGGGGTTGGGATGGTTTGTTTCCGTTGTGGCAGCGAGCCGTACTCGAGTCCTGATTGAGAGCCCTTGTGTACCTGAGTGCCAGGTCGTAACAAATGGCGACCTTGCTTAGGATTTTGTGAACAGTATAAATGTTTGCAGAGTTGTACAACATTTGTTTGTTTGTATTTAGCGTGCATATTGAAGAATAATTTGTTTTGTATGGCAATTAGTAAAGCATTTAAGAGACTCCAGTTAATTTAGTAATTAGTGCTTGCATAGGAAGTTTAACACTTTTGTCTCGAGAATTTTTTTTTGGACTTCAGTATGTCGTGCATTAGCACTGACGATGAGCGAGAGATGCCATTTGAAGGTGTGCCGTTAGTAACTAGTGAGGAGGATGCTAGAGTTTTTGTGAGTAAGCAGTACCACGTGACGGAGGAGAGGCTGACTGGGGT
Source organism: Paralithodes platypus (assembly GCA_032716605.1). Lineage (NCBI taxonomy): Eukaryota > Metazoa > Arthropoda > Malacostraca > Decapoda > Lithodidae > Paralithodes > Paralithodes platypus. The sequence continues at coordinate 24,331,921 of CM064540.1, forward strand.
GGATGTTTGTGACTTGCACCTGATAGCCAAGGTTTTGGGCATTTCCAATGTAGTAGGGATGTCCAAGGGGGAGCTAATTTCCTGGGTGTTGCGTGGGCGACATGGGGTTTCGGAGGAGAGGGCGTTTGGGGGGGTTCCTCCCCAGATCCCCTCTCACTCGACTCCCACAGTGCCGTCCACTCAGTTACCGGAGGTTAGCACTCTCCCACAGAGGGATGAGAATTGGCAGATTGGAGTGCCCTCGGGTGGTGCACATGGTGGTTCCCAGTTTTTGCCCCCCTCCTTCAGTAGTGGCAGCTCCCTTCTTCCTGCCTGTCTCCAGATATGGTATTTAGACTTGAGCTTGCTAAGATTGAGGCTAGGAAGCAGGAGAATGAGGCTAGGAGGCATGAGATTGAGGTTAGGAGGCAAGAGGATGAGACCAGGAGGCATGAGGCTGAGCTTAGGTACGACTCAGAGAAATATTGTGCTAAATTAGAGTTAGATAAGACTCTTGCAGAGTCGACAGGGACTCGGATGGGCCGTGAGGGCCAAGTAAGAGAACAGTCCTTGGCCCAATTAGTCAAATTGGTGCCGGTATTTAGTGAAACTGAAGTCATAGAATGTTTTAATCGTTTTGAGAAGAAGTGTAGGGAGCATAATTGGCCTGAAGATAAGTGGGCAGCTCTAGTCTCCTCAAGACTTACGGGTAAGGGTCTGAAGGCTTATGATGCACTGCCTTTAGAGTCTTGCATTGACTACCCAGAATTGAAGAGAGCTGTCCTACGGGCATACGAGTTGCAACCGGAAACATATCGATTGAAGTTTCGGGGTGTTACAAAGACTAGGGAGGCGACCTTTCTTGAACATGCCCGGGACTTAAAGATGCACTTAAAAACTGGACACGTTCTGAGAAAGCTGAGACGGCCGAACAGTTGACTGAGCTGTTTCTGCTCGAGCAGTTTTATAAGTGTACTGGTGCAGAAATGACTTTAACTATTAAAGAAAAGAACCCAAAAAATCTACAGGAGCCAGCTGAGATGGCTGACCTCCGGGCTATCACTAATTCGTGGGTGCGGGTCTGCCCAGCGTAGTGAGGAGCAGGTGAGGCAAGGGGCGTGACGCCCCACCCCCGAGTTAGTGATATACCTTATGCAAACAAGTACCAAGAGCCATGATAACCAAGACTAGCACCGTCCCATTTAGAAGGGGCCGGGCCCTTCCCAGTACCAAGGGAAGCCCAAAGGGGAGTTGGAGTGTTATCAATGTCATAAAAAGGGGCACTTTGCAAGAGTCTGTCCTAGCAAACCACCTACAGCAGCTGTGTCTTTGGCCTGCAACATTGGTGTGTCTCCGAAGTCATCTGAGTTTGCCCGGGGCAGTTCGTCAGAGGCTGAGGAACAGCCAATGCAGAAGCACCTGGGAGGCTCGAATCCTGCTCAGGATGTTTTTTGCGACCATAGAGGGCGGGGTTGCGTGATGTGGGTGGGGCGCAAGCATGGAGTAGAGGTCTTGCGTGATACAGGTGCTTCCCAGACTCTGATGAAAACTTGACTGGCTACCCTATAAACGCGGCTCGGGTGGTAGTGGTGCAGGGTATTAATGCAACTCGGTCATACCCGCTGGTGCGGTTGGAGTTGGAGGTGGATGGTGTGGCACGTGAATTGGATGTCGGGATTGTGGAGAAACTGCCAGTGGAGGGCGTCGACCTTCTTCTCGGCAACCGCTTTGCAATGCCCGCTTCTGAGGTTCTACACTTAGTCGTTGCCGAGAGGCCGGCCGACGTGAGTAGGGAAGAGCAAGAGTGGGTCGAGCGGTGCCAGACACAACCCATGGCGTGTGTTGTCACCCGAGCTCGGGCAGCTAAAGTGTCACAGCCTAGTCCTCCGTCTTCAGACCAGCGGAGGAACGATCAACAGGAGGAGGCTAAAGCTGGAGTTGGTTTTAAGAGTTTTGACTCGGCGGCTCTCCTGGGTGATTCAGTATTAGCACCATTACTTAATTCTGGAGTAGCCCTGGGCCTGTCATCGAGAGTGACGAGGCTGGGCATGACGAGTCTCCACGACAGCAACGTTATGTACATCGAGAGAGACAGAGGGAAGCAGCCCAGTATCGGGGAAGGTCATGCATTGCTCTGGGAGCAGTTAGATCGCTTGGCACCCTCAGATATACGTCGGTTGCAACTAGAGGACCCTGAGCTCCAAACGTGTGCTAATGGAGCTGCAGAGCTCGACGAGAGCGTCGATGCACTGCCAGGATATGTTTCTTATTTAGAAGGCATCATCTATAGGCGTTTTCAAGACCCTAAACGTAGTTGGCAAAAGGGGTCCGGAGTAGTGGACCAGCTGGTGGTGCCACGGGAGTGCAGGGATAGCCTACTGAGGTTGGCGCATGACACACCACTGGCAGGACATCTAGGGGTGAGAAAAACGGTGGCGGCTTTGGGGAAATTGTTTTGGTGGCCGGGGATGAAGTCTCATGTGCAGTCATGGATAAACTCATGTGATATTTGTCAACGTGTCCGGAAACCGAACCAAGTTATTCCTAAGGCTCCGTTACACCCTATTCCTGTGATTGGGCCACCCTTTAGTAAAATTATTGTTGACATGGTTGGTCCACTCCCTCCCACTAAGGCTGGAGATAATGTTTTGTTAACCATAATGGATGTTGCCACTAGATACCCCGATGCATACCCTATGAAAAATAGAATGGCTAAGACGGTAGTCAGTAACTTTTTTGTGGTACTTCTCAAGGTACGGGTACCCGGAGGAGATTCAGTCTGATCAGGGATCTAATTTCACCTCCAACCTGTTCAAGCAAACAATGCAACAGCATGGGATACGAGCAGTAGTATCGTCAGCGTATCACCCTGAGAGTCAAGGGGTGCTTGAGCGGTGGCATGCTACACTTAAAAGCATGCTCAGGTGTTATTGTGCTGACAACGGTATGGATTGGGATCTTGGATTACCTTATGTGCTGTTTGCTGCTCGGGAGGTACCTGGTGAGAGCCTGGGATTTAAGTCCAAACGAGCTGATTTTTGGACACCGTGTCAGGGGCCCCCTTAACATGCTGAAAGAAATTTGGGAGGGGACTGTGCAGCCTTGTCCATTATTAAAGTATGTGCTTGAAAGCCGTGAGCGCATGCTTAAGAGTCTGGAGATGGCAGGTAGAAATTTGACAGAATCACAAGCTTTGATGAAGGACAGGTATGATCGCAAAGTGAGGCTCCGGAAGTTCACTGTAGGACAAGAGGTATTAATTTTGTTGCCTTTGGTTGGTAACCCCCTCTCTGCGAAGTACACTGGACCTTATAAAATTGTAGAAAAATTTTCAGACTTAGATTACCTTGTTGCCACTCCAGACAGGAGGAAAAAAGAACCAGTATGTCACGTGAACCTTATTAAAGAGTATGTGAGGCGCCCCTCTGAGCCTCTCACTGTCCCTGTGTTGGCTTGTTGCGGCCGTGGTGGAGAAGGAGAGGGGGACAGTCAAGCTTCAGAGGAGGATAGCTGGGATCAACATGTTTCAGCGGATCAGTGGGCGGGGAACTCGAGCCTAAGGGCTGACGAGGCTATAGCTCATTTGTCTGAGCCGCAGTTTGATGCTATCCGTCAGTTGTTCGGTTCATACCCCACTGTATTTGCTGAACACCCAGGCCTCATACTCAGGCTATGCATGATGTTGAAGTGGGGGACCATCTACCCTTTAAGTCAATCCCGTACCGTGTGCCCCCCATAAAACTACCAGCTCTGAGGGATGAGTTGGAGTATATGCTCGGTAGAGGGTTGATAGAAAAAGGCACAGTTAAGTGGACTTCCCCCGTAACACTGCAGTCTAAGCCAGATTGCAAGGTACGCTTTTGTATTGATTTCCGTAGGTTAAACGGTTTGACTCCAACTAACCCATATCCTCTTCCTCGGGTTGATGATAGTGTTGACAAAATTGGTAATGCTCGTTTTTTGTCTAAAGTAGATTTAGTAAAAGGATACTGGCAAGTACCTTTGTCCGAGCGTGCTAAAGAGGTATGTGGTTTTGTTGTGGACGGGAGTACCTACCGGTATAATGTTATGCCTTACGGACTTAAGAATGCACCAGCAACGTTTCAGAACCTGATGAATGAAATTGTAAAGGACATTCTAAATTGCACCGTATATTTGGACGATGTAATCATTTATGATGACGACTTTGAGAGCCATTGTGAGCACCTTGAGACCTTGTTCCGGAAACTTAGTGAAGCAGGTCTGGTAGTAAATTTGGCAAAGTGTGATTTCGTAAAAGCCACTGTGCAGTACCTTGGGTTTGTAGTGGGAAGGGGACAGGTGTGCCCTCCTCAGAACAAGGTACAGGCTATCAATAAATATCCGCACCCAACAACCAAGAAGCAGATTATGAGATTCTTGGGTATGATAGGCTACTACAGACGCTTCATAAAAGGTTACTCAACGGTGTTGGCACCTCTCACAGATTTGTTATCTAAAGACAAAAAGTTTTTGTGGGCACCTGAGTGTGAAAAGGCTTTCACTTTGGTGAAACATTTGCTATGTACTCACCCGATACTCAGGGCCCCAGACTTTAACAGGCCTTTTCAGCTGGCAACAGATGCTAGTGGTGTAGGGGCTGGTGCCGTCTTGCTGCAGACAGACAATGAAGGTGTGGAACACCCAGTAAGTTTCTTTTCTAAGAAGTTCAATGCTGCACAAAAGAACTATTCTACAATAGAAAAGGAATTACTGGCGATTGTGCTGTCGCTCAGGCACTTCGAGGTGTATGTTCCAGCCTATGGCCCAGTCGTGGTTATCTACACTGATCATCACCCTTTGAGATTCCTGAATCAATTTCACAATCGCAATATGAGACTGACCAGGTGGTCTTTGATGTTGCAGCAGTATAAACGGACATCCATCATATTGCTGGATGTGACAATGTGATCGCAGATTGTTTATCAAGGGTGGATGATCAGTCGTAGGCTATCACAGGTGTGTGGGTTTGAGTGGAGGAAAATAGGCTGCCCTTATAGTGCAGCCGGGAAAAACATATTAAAATATAAAAATCATATAAAAACTCTTTCTTTTGATATAGGTAATCGTATAAGTTTGTCATAGCCTATAGAGTTTGAGTAGTCCACGAACTATCAAACGGCTGAGCTGCTGTAAGCTCGCTCTGGGAGCATGATATTGTGTCTTTTGCTATTGTTGGGAGGAGTTATAAAATGTGAATTTTTGTTTTTATAATAAGATGTGTTTTGGTGATAAACTCAGCTTTGTTTTAGTGCCATGCGGTCGCTGGGTGTGAGGGGCTTGATGGGGTTCTGTGTTTGTCAGATTTTAGCTCAGGGTTGAGCAAGTAAAATCTTGGGGGAGGTGTGACGCATGTCCAGTGTGAGCATGCTGTACAGAACGCCTAGTCATGCCCCACTCTCGCTAAGATCGTCAGGGCAGGAACTTTGGCTGTAGTCTATGTAGAGTTTCCTAACTTAGTTCATGTGAGCCGTTGTACTATAAGTATTATGAATATGTATTTTGTTTTCATCTGAGTCAACGAGTTCTATTTTATATCATTGGTTGTGGGTATTGTGTGTGGGACTTATTTGTGGTGATGGGGGAGAAGCAAGCCACCGTTGGGGGTCAGTGGGTGCGCCATGCGGGACGTGGGCCTAACTCACTAGCACGCCCCCTCCCCCCTCCCCTCAGTGTAGGGGAGCCTTTGTCTATCCCAGAGGAGAGAGAGAAATTACGTAATGATTGTCAGTGGGCGGTCCTTAGTAGTTCACGTTGGGCTCACTAGAGGGCCGAGTATAAAAAGGGAAGTCTAGCCATTTTTTGATCAGAACTCATTAGGCAGAGCGACTTCTCATTTCCCTTGCTAAGTATATATATTCTTCTGACTGATGTGAACTTTCTCTACTACCTTACATTCTTATCTACTCTTTTCCCTACCCTTTTTAACTTCCATGGTCCCGTTGGTGCAGAGCTAGTCAGCCAACGTATTATCGCTTGAGTTCTCACGAGATATATGCCTATTAGATAGCCTATTTTGGAAGGGTTAACTTAGAATAGGATTGATTTATGTTTGTTGCACTTGTATATGCATTTCCCTGTGTGTTATTATTATTATTCCTGTTTTCTGCTAGTCTAGGTAATGCTAGACTGGGGTAAGGCTTTTCTGTGTTACGAGTTGTTGTCTGATGCAGTGGTTAAGCGATAAACCTGCATACTCGTTTCGGTTCAGTGAAGCCTAGGTTGTCTTCGCGGCTGACTGTGTTGAGTTAATAATTTAGAGTGCGTGAGGGCAAGAGCCTAACCACCCTGTATTTTATTAACAGTTTTTTACTTTGTCAAGGAGCCGGGAGAAAACCAGATACAAGTGATCTGGATTTCTCAAAGTGCACTTGTTAGTGTTAACGTAATACTTTAAACAGTGGTGAGGACTTCGCTAGGGTACGAGCCGTTTTTGCTCAGTCACTGCTACCTTTTGCCCACAGTACCCCAACTAGACTTTACTCGATTAGTAGATACAGAATAGTATTGAAGCTTTCCTTATGTATGATATTGTTTATGCACTATTGATTTCATGTGTTGCACGCTTGGCTACTTTAGTGATTAGTGGCCCACGAGCACAATCCGAGTAGGCTATTGCCGTTGCATTTGCGGAGTGCTTCTTTTTAATGTTTGCCATTTACTATTGCATATACTTTTAATTATTCTTATGCCAATTTAAACCTTTAATAGTATTTAATTGCCAGTGTTTTTGCTTATTGAATTACTGTTCAAAATCCGATACGTACTTTTTACGAGCATCCGAGAAGCATCTAACTTTTATCAGAAGATTCCTTGCTCGATGCTTAAGGATATTAATTAACGTAACGTAATAGTGCCGATCCGAAGTAGAGGGTGGAGGACTTCTTAAGTTCTTAGTCAAGGGTGGATTACTTCGGCTTCGGCCAACACTATTCTTTGGTGTTGTTGTTTCTTACTTCTTTGTTTGATTGTTGACCAGACTAGATAATTCCTGTCTCTTTATTAGTCTGTTGTTGAACACTAGTACCGAGTTCTTGTATACCCCGTTATAGCAGATTGAACTCTGGAGGATATTGGTGTTTTTTGTTCGGCTGGCAGTACTCAGGGGTTGGGATCGTGTGTTTCCGTTGTGGCAGCGAGCCGTATTCGAGTCCTGATTGAGAGCCCTTGTGTACCTGAGTGCCAGGTCGTAACAAATGGCGACCTTGCTTAGGATTTTGTGAACAGTATACATTTTTGCAGAGTTGTACAACATTTGTTTGTTTGTATTTTAGCGTGCATATTGAAGAATATTTTTTTTTGTATGGCAATTAGTAAGCATTTAAGAGACTCCAGTTAATTTAGTAATTAGTGCTTGCATAGGAAGTTTAACACTTTTGTCTCGAGAATTTTTTTGTGGACTTCAGTATGTCGTGCATTAGCACTGACGATGAGCGAGAGATGCCATTTGAAGGTGTGCCGTTAGTAACTAGTGAGGAGGATGCTAGAGTTTTTGTGAGTAAGCGGTACCACGTGACGGAGGAGAGGCTGACTGGGGTGGATGTTTGTGGCTTGCACCTGATAACCAAGGTTTTGGGCATTTCCAATGTAGTAGGGATGTCCAAGGGGGAGCTGATTTCCTGGGTGTTGCGTGGGCGACATGGGGTTTCGGAGGAGAGGGCGTTTGGGGGGGTTCCTCCCCAGATCCCCTCTCACTCGACTACCACAGTGCCGCCCACTCAGTTTACGGAGGTTAGCACTCTCCCACAGAGGGATGAGAATTGGCAGATTGGAGTGCTCTCGGGTGGTGCGCATGGTGGTTCCCCAGTTTTTGCCCCCCCTCCTTCAGTAGTGGCAGCTCCCTCTCCCTGCCTGTCTCCAGATATGGTATTTAGACTTGAGCTTGCTAAGATTGAGGCTAGGAAGCAGGAGAATGAGGCTAGGAGGCAGGAGAATGAGACTAGGAGGCATGAGATTGAGGTTAGGAGGCAAGAGGATGAGACCAGGAGGCATGAGGCTGAGCTTAGGTACGACTCAGAGAAATATTGTGCTAAATTAGAGTTAGATAAGACTCTTGCAGAGTCGACAGGGACTCGGATTGGCCGTGAGGGCCAAGTAAGAGAACAGTCCTTGGCCCAATTAGTCAAATTGGTGCCGGTATTTAGTGAAACTGAAGTCACAGAATTTTTTAATCGTTTTGAGAAGAAGTGTAGGGAGCATAATTGGCCTGAAGAGAAGTGGGCAGCTCTAGTCTCCTCAAGACTTACGGGTAAGGGTCTGAAGGCTTATGATGCACTGCCTTTAGAGTCTTGCATTGACTACCCAGAATTGAAGAGAGCTGTCCTACGGGCATACGAGTTGCAACCGGAAACATATCGATTGAAGTTTCGGGGTGTTACAAAGACTAGGGAGGCGACCTTTCTTGAACATGCCCGGGACTTAAAAGATGCACTTAAAAACTGGACACGTTCTGAGAAAGCTGAGACGGCCGAACAGTTGACTGAGCTGTTTCTGCTCGAGCAGTTTTATAAGTGTACTGGTGCAGAAATGACTTTAACTATTAAAGAAAAGAACCCAAAAACTCTACAGGAGGCAGCTGAGATGGCTGACCTCCGGCTATCACTAATTCGTGGGTGCGGGTCTGCCCAGCGTAGTGAGGCAGGTAGTGAGGCAAGGGGCGTGACGCCCCACCCCCCCGAGTTAGTGATATACCTTATGCAAACAAGTACAAGAGCCATGATACCAAGACTAGCACCGTCCCATTTAAGAAGGGGCCGGGCCCTTCCCAGTACCAAGGGAAGCCCAAAGGGGAGTTGGAGTGTTATCAATGTCATAAAAAGGGGCACTTTGCAAGAGTCTGTCCTAGCAAACCACCTACAGCAGCTGTGTCTTTGGCCTGCAACATTGGTGTGTCTCCGAAGTCATCTGAGTTTGCCCGGGGCAGTTCGTCAGAGGCTGAGGAACAGCCAATGCAGAAGCACCTGGGAGGCTCGAATCCTGCTCAGGATGTTTTTTGCGACCATAGAGGGCGGGGTTGCGTGATGTGGGCGGGGCGCAAGCATGGAGTAGAGGTCTTGCGTGATACAGGTGCTTCCCAGACTCTGATGAAAAACTTGACTGGCTACCCTATAAACGCGGCTCGGGTGGTAGTGGTGCAGGGTATTAATGCAACTCGGTCATACCCGCTGGTGCGGTTGGAGTTGGAGGTGGATGGTGTGGCACGTGAATTGGATGTCGGGATTGTGGAGAAACTGCCAGTGGAGGGCGTCGACCTTCTTCTCGGCAACGACTTTGCAATGCCCGCTTCTGAGGTTCTACCCTTAGTCGTTGCCGAGAGGCCGGCCGACGTGAGTAGGGAAGAGCAAGAGTGGGTCGAGCGGTGCCAGACACAACCCATGGCGTGTGTTGTCACCCGAGCTCGGGCAGCTAAAGTGTCACAGCCTAGTCCTCCGTCTTCAGACCAGCTGAGGAACGATCAACAGGAGGAGGCTAAAGCTGGAGTTGGTTTTAAGAGTTTTGACTCGGCGGCTCTCCTGGGTGATTCAGTATTAGCACCATTACTTAATTCTGGAGTAGCCCCTGGGCCTGTCATCGAGAGTGACGAGGCTGGGCATGACGAGTCTCCACGACAGCAACGTTATGTACATCGAGAGAGACAGAGGGAGCAGCCCAGTATCGGGGAAGGTCATGCATTGCTCCGGGAGCAGTTAGATCGCTTGGCACCCTCAGATATACGTCGGTTGCAACTAGAGGACCCTGAGCTCCAAACGTGTGCTAATGGAGCTGTAGAGCTCGACGAGGACGGCGATGCACAGCCAGGAGATTTTTTGTATTTAGAAGGCATCCTCTATAGGCGTTTTCAAGACCCTAAACGTAGTTGGCAAAAGGGGTCCGGAGTAGTGGACCAGCTGGTGGTGCCACGGGAGTGCAGGGATAGCCTACTGAGGTTGGCGCATGACACACCACTGGCAGGACATCTAGGGGTGAGAAAAACGGTGGCAGCTTTGGGGAAATTGTTTTGGTGGCCGGGGATGAAGTCTCATGTGCAGTCATGGATAAACTCATGTGATATTTGTCAACGTGTCCGGAAACCGAACCAAGTTATTCCTAAGGCTCCGTTACACCCTATTCCTGTGATTGGGCCACCCTTTAGTAAAATTATTGTTGACATGGTTGGTCCACTCCCTCCCACTAAGGCTGGAAATAAATTTTTGTTAACCATAATGGATGTTGCCACTAGATACCCCGATGCATACCCTATGAAAAATAGAATGGCTAAGACGGTAGTCAGTAACTTTTTTGTGGTACTTCTCAAGGTACGGGTACCCGGAGGAGATTCAGTCTGATCAGGGATCTAATTTCACCTCCAACATGTTCAAGCAAACAATGCAACAGCATGGGATACGAGCAGTAGTATCGTCAGCGTATCACCCTGAGAGTCAAGGGGTGCTTGAGCGGTGGCATGCTACACTTAAAAGCATGCTCAGGTGTTATTGTGCTGACAACGGTATGGATTGGGATCTTGGATTACCTTATGTGCTGTTTGCTGCTCGGGAGGTACCTGGTGAGAGCCTGGGATTTAGTCCAAACGAGCTGATTTTTGGACACCGTGTCAGGGGCCCCCTTAACATGCTGAAAGAAATTTGGGAGGGGACTGTGCAGCCTTGTCCATTATTAAAGTATGTGCTTGAAAGCCGTGAGCGCATGCTTAAGAGTCTGGAGATGGCAGGTAGAAATTTGACAGAATCACAAGCTTTGATGAAGGACAGGTATGATCGCAAAGTGAGGCTCCGGAAGTTCACTGTAGGACAAGAGGTATTAATTTTGTTGCCTTTGGTTGGTAACCCCCTCTCTGCGAAGTACACTGGACCTTATAAAATTGTAGAAAAAATTTCAGACTTAGATTACCTTGTTGCCACTCCAGACAGGAGGAAAAAGAACCAGTTATGTCACGTGAACCTTATTAAAGAGTATGTGAGGCGCCCCTCTGAGCCTCTCACTGTCTCTGTGTTGGCTTGTTGCGGCCGTGGTGGAGAAGGAGAGGGGGACAGTCAAGCTTCAGAGGAGGATAGCTGGGATCAACATGTTTCAGCGGATCAGTGGGCGGGGAACTCGAGCCTAAGGGCTGACGAGGCTATAGCTCATTTGCCTGAGCCGCAGTTTGATGCTATCCGTCAGTTGTTCGGTTCATACCCCACTGTATTTGCTGAACACCCAGGCCTCACTACTCAGGCTATGCATGATGTTGAAGTGGGGGACCATCTACCCTTTAAGTCAATCCCGTACCGTGTGCCCCCCATAAAACTACCAGCTCTGAGGGATGAGTTGGAGTATATGCTCGGTAGAGGGTTGATAGAAAAAGGCACAGTTAAGTGGACTTCCCCCGTAACACTGCAGTCTAAGCCAGATTGCAAGGTACGCTTTTGTATTGATTTCCGTAGGTTAAACGGTTTGACTCCAACTAACCCATATCCTCTTCCTCGGGTTGATGATAGTGTTGACAAAATTGGTAATGCTCGTTTTTTGTCTAAAGTAGATTTAGTAAAAGGTTACTGGCAAGTACCTTTGTCCGAGCGTGCTAAAGAGGTATGTGGTTTTGTTGTGGACGGGAGTACCTACCGGTATAATGTTATGCCTTACGGACTTAAGAATGCACCAGCAACGTTTCAGAACCTGATGAATGAAATTGTAAAGGACATTCCAAATTGCACCGTATATTTGGACGATGTAATCATTTATGATGACGACTTTGAGAGCCATTGTGAGCACCTTGAGACCTTGTTCCGGAAACTTAGTGAAGCAGGTCTGGTAGTAAATTTGGCAAAGTGTGATTTCGTAAAAGCCACTGTGCAGTACCTTGGGTTTGTAGTGGGAAGGGGACAGGTGTGCCCTCCTCAGAACAAGGTACAGGCTATCAATAAATTTCCGCACCCAACAACCAAGAAGCAGATTATGAGATTCTTGGGTATGATAGGCTACTACAGACGCTTCATAAAAGGTTACTCAACGGTGTTGGCACCTCTCACAGATTTGTTATCTAAAGACAAAAAGTTTTTGTGGGCACCTGAGTGTGAAAAGGCTTTCACTTTGGTGAAACATTTGCTATGTACTCACCCGATACTCAGGGCCCCAGACTTTAACAGGCCTTTTCAGCTGGCAACAGATGCTAGTGGTGTAGGGGCTGGTGCCGTCTTGCTGCAGACAGACAATGAAGGTGTGGAACACCCAGTAAGTTTCTTTTCTAAGAAGTTCAATGCTGCACAAAAGAACTATTCTACAATAGAAAAGGAATTACTGGCGATTGTGCTGTCGCTCAGGCACTTCGAGGTGTATGTTCCAGCCTATGGCCCAGTCGTGGTTATCTACACTGATCATCACCCTTTGAGATTCCTGAATCAATTTCACAATCGCAATATGAGACTGACCAGGTGGTCTTTGATGTTGCAGGAGTATAACCTGGACATCCATCATATTGCTGGATGTGACAATGTGATCGCAGATTGTTTATCAAGGGTGGATGATCAGTCGTAGGCTATCACAGGTGTGTGGGTTTGAGTGGAGGAAAATAGGCTGCCCTTATAGTGCAGCCGGGAAAAACATATTAAAATATAAAAATCATATAAAAACTCTTTCTTTTGATATAGGTAATCGTATAAGTTTGTCATAGCCTATAGAGTTTGAGTAGTCCACGAACTATCAAACGGCTGAGCTGCTGTAAGCTCGCTCTGGGAGCATGATATTGTGTCTTTTTGCTATTGTTGGGAGGAGTTATAAAATGTGAATTTTTTGTTTTATAATAAGATGTGTTTTGGTGATAAACTCAGCTTTGTTTTAGTGCCATGCGGTCGCTGGGTGTGAGGGGCTTGATGGGGTTCTGTGTTTGTCAGATTTTAGCTCAGGGTTGAGCAAGTAAAATCTTGGGGGAGGTGTGACGCATGTCCAGTGTGAGCATGCTGTACAGAACGCCTAGTCATGCCCCACTCTCGCTAGGATCGTCAGGGCAGGAACTTTGGCTGTAGTCTATGTAGAGTTTCCTAACTTAGTTCATGTGAGCCGTTGTACTATAAGTATTATGAATATGTATTTTGTTTTCATCTGAGTCAACGAGTTCTATTTTATATCATTGGTTGTGGGTATTGTGTGTGGGACTTATTTGTGGTGATGGGGGGAGAAGCAGCCACCGTTGGGGGTCAGTGGGTGCGCCATGCGGGACGTGGGCCTAACTCACTAGCACGCCCCCCTCCCCCCTCCCCTCAGTGCTAGGGGAGCCTTTGTCTATCCCAGAGGAGAGAGAGAAATTACGTAATGATTGTCAGTGGGCGGTCCTTAGTAGTTCACGTTGGGCTCACTAGAGGGCCGAGTATAAAAAGGGAAGTCTAGCCATTTTTTGATCAGAACTCATTAGGCAGAGCGACTTCTCATTTCCCTTGCTAACTATATATATTCTTCTGACTGATGTGAACTTTCTCTACTACCTTACATTCTTATCTACTCTTTTCCCTACCCTTTTTAACTTCCATGGTCCCGTTGGTGCAGAGCTAGTCAGCCAACGTATTATCGCTTGAGTTCTCACGAGATATATGCCTATTAGATAGCCTATTTTGGAAGGGTTAACTTAGAATAGGATTGATTTATGTTTGTTGCACTTGTATATGCATTTCCCTGTGTGTTATTATTATTATTCCTGTTTTCTGCTAGTCTAGGTAATGCTAGACTGGGGTAAGGCTTTTCTGTGTTACGAGTTGTTGTCTGATGCAGTGGTTAAGCGATAAACCTGCATACTCGTTTCGGTTCAGTGAAGCCTAGGTTGTCTTCGCGGCTGACTGTGTTGAGTTAATAATTTACAGTGCGTGAGGGCAAGAGCCTAACCACCCTGTATTTTATTAACAGTTTGTTTTTACTTTGTCAAGGAGCCGGGAGAAAACCAGATACAAGGGATCTGGATTTCCCAAAGTGCACTTGTTAGTGTTAACGTAATACTTTAAACAGTGGTGAGGACTTCGCTAGGCTACGAGCCGTTTTTGCTCAGTCACTGCTACCTTTTGCCCACAGTACCCCAGCTAGACTTTACTCGATTAGTAGATACAGAATAGTATTGAAGCTTTCCTTATGTATGATATTGTTTATGCACTATTGATTTCCTGTGTTGCACGCTTGGCTACCTTAGTGATTAGTGGCCCACGAGCACAATCCGAGTAGGCTATTGCCGTTGCATTTGCGGAGTGCTTCTTTTTAATGTGTGCCATTTACTATTGCATATTCCTTTAATTATTCTTATGCCAATTTAAACCTTTAATAGTATTTAATTGCCAGTGTTTTTGCTTATTGAATTGCTGTTCAAAATCCGATACGTACTTCTTACGAGCATCCGAGAAGCATCTAACTTTTATCAGAAGATTCCTTGCTCGATGCTTAAGGACTATTAATTAACGTAACGTAATAGTGCCGATCCGAAGTAGAGGGTGGAGGACTTCTTAAGTTCTTAGTCAAGGGTGGATTACTTCGGCTTCGGCCAACACTATTCTTTGGTGTTGTTGTTTCTTACTTCATTGTTTGATTGTTGACCAGACTAGATAATTCCTGTCTCTTTATTAGTCTGTTGTTGAACACTAGTACCGAGTTCTTGTATACCCCGTTATAGCAGATTGAACTCTGGAGGGTATTGGTGTTTTTTGTTCGACTGGCAGTACTCAGGGGTTGGGATCGTGTGTTTCCGTTGTGGCAGCGAGCCGTACTCGAGTCCTGATTGAGAGCCCTTGTGTACCTGAGTGCCAGGTCATAACAGTACACAATAGAACTATATCTGTAGAATTTAGTTCTAATCTTAACAATATTTGTACAGTATACTATATGTTTGTACATTCTGATAATACTACATAGTTGCAACTATGCTAGATTTCTTCTTAACACCTTATTAGCGGGCTAGGCGGTTTATTTATATGTACCGCCCAGCGGGGTGTTTTTAGCCAAAATAGGGCTGTTTACGTGATAATTTTCATGCCTAAATAAGACACAGAGCGTAAAACAAGTATCTATCCCTGAAAGGGCATAAACAGAGCTTTCCAATGACACCATAACGATCCTTTTATGATGGCTAGTTTTCTTGCAACAACCGCGCAACGCGAGTGCAAAAAGCATGTAATTCGGCACTTTCCCCATACAATTCCGTATATAGCGAGTGAGAGAGGGAGGGAGGAGGTGGGATTCGTGTCAGTAGGTTCGCCGCGGTGGTCTGGAGCAGTCATACGCTCGCTACTCTCCTGCCACCACTTGTCTCTCTCTCCCAGCAACATTACGTGCTGAAATTGCCACACGACCTATGTCGAGCGCCGCCAGATAGTCCAGATTTATTATACTCGACTTATGTTGCGCCCCGACACTTAGGGGTTAAAATTAACATAAATTTTTTTTTTTGTTGAACTGTACAACCAGTTCGATCACAGCGTGATTTATCACAGTTCTCCGGCGGACTATTCTGCACCCACCCCTGTCCCCTTTTTAAACAAATCTTACATAATAGAACATAACCTACTGGACCCGTTGTCGTAAAGCTACACAGGTACGCTTTGGTTTATCAAGAGCGACCGACAGGTAATGTGTTACGAAAGTATGATTGGACGCCCATAATTGAGTATTAGCAATGTCTTCTATCGAAAAAATTTGTAAGAAACGAAGAGAGACTGCCCATTTCCTGATGTCGTGAGCCCTGCCCACCACACCGGGGTTACTTTCTTTAATGACGTCTACTAACAGAAAAGCTAACTTTCTTCTCGTAATACGATTACCTGCCTGGTTCACCCATAGAGCACCTGGTTGGTGAGGATGCACAGCCCTCATAAACTCAGTTATGGCCTGCACCGGGCATAACATTTGATGAGAGTGTCCGCGTTTCAATGCCGGAACCGAAAACTCAGAAAAAAACATGATCAGAGTGGTAATATTTTGCTATGAAAGTGGGAAACGCCGCAATTTGTACATGATCGTGCAGTCACCCAAACCTAAGACAATTAGGTTCGTTGCTCATCACCGCCAGCTCAGACACCCTATTACCCGTGGCGAGAGCCATCAGGAATACAGCCTTCTTTAAACGTGACTCAAAATCCGGCGCTTTATTGTATGCCCGTGATTGAAGCAATGATAAGGCTTTGTCTAGAGACCAGGTGGGTATGAGCTGACGCGGCGGTGGGCGCAGGTTGAAACATGCCCTCATTAAGCCTTTCTCCTCCGCCTGCAGTATGGAAAGACCAGTGAGATAAAAAAAGGGAGTTCTGATGGCAGATAAGTGATTTTTTAATGTGACTACTGAAAAAAGTTTCTGCTCAAAGAGATAATCTAGGTATTTGAAAATCAAGGCTCCCGAGGCATCCATTTGCCCTGACTCTACAATCCAGGTTGTAAATGTTTTCCAATGTGACTGATATTGTCTCCTGGTAGACATGGTATATTGGTTCATAAGTTTATTTGTGACACTTTCCCCAAATTGAGTTAACCATTTTGCGTTGTAAATGTCCAGAAGGCAAAACTGAGCGAGGTCCGAAGGTTGCCAATTGTCTCTAAGTGGAATGCGGAGACCGGGAGCGACACCGGGTTCCTGCACCATTCTTGCAACTGATGGTACCACACCTGAGCCAGCCATAACGGCGCAATCATCGAGACTAAGCCCCGGTAACCTCTTAGTTTGTGAATCACCCTGCACATTAAAACAGAATCTGGTGGAGGAAAAAGATAGATTGAAGTCCACCTGTTCCAATCCTCCAATAATGCATCTGTTTCCCCTGCCGGGATCATCCCCTGGTGGGTTAGGAAGAAAGGGAGTCTGTGATTCTCCTCGGATGCGAACAGAGCCACTTGTGGACGGTAAGGCCATGCAATCATCTTGTCGAAGATGGTTTGTTTGACAGCCCATTCTACTAGGGTGCTCCGTCTCCAGGATAGAGCGTCTGACCAGACGTTCGACACGCCTGGGAGATATGCTGCATGCAGGTGAATGCCCAGCGATTCGGCCAGGGCAAAGATCTGTTCTGACACTTTTAGCAACTCTCGGGACCTCACTGAGCCTT
The DNA here is from genome assembly GCA_032716605.1 of Paralithodes platypus. Lineage (NCBI taxonomy): Eukaryota > Metazoa > Arthropoda > Malacostraca > Decapoda > Lithodidae > Paralithodes > Paralithodes platypus. Next base: position 24,348,957 of record CM064540.1, read on the forward strand.
GTTTCTGAATACAATAGACTGCAGTTAGGTTGTCCATACGGAACGCTATTGATTTTCCTTGCAAAGACATACAGTGATCTTGGAGAAAAAAGAGAGGAACTAAAAGCTCTTGTTTGTTGATGTGCAAAAGATTGTCTTGGGTTCAAGTGCCCTGACCTTGATGGCCTAGATTTGACTGATACCCCCAACCTAGCGCTCCTGAAGCGTCTGTGTCTACCCCTACCGTAGGAGGGGGAGAAACCCATGTTGTCATAGAGTATAGCATCTCGGACTTGGTCCAGACCGATAGTAAGCTGTGGATTAATGGAGGAATTGGGCATAATTTCTTCTCTGGCGAGAGAGGAAAAACTTTGTTGCCTTCCAAGATTAACCTCTTTACTTTCAACCGGCCCAACTTCACAGTTAATTGGATCCAGTTGAGAGAGCCGATCAGAGAATCCCACATTTTCCTGGTCGTACTCAGACTGTGGAGAAAACGAAAAAGTTTCCGGCGAAATCTGTCCCGATTGTCCGCACTCTGAGTAAAGGTCAGGTCGGCGGTGTCCCAGACCAGCCCTATCCACTGAATATTCCTTGTGGGAACAAGGAGAGACTTCGCCAAGTTCACCTTGAACCCTAGGGTTTGTACATAATTTAATACTTTGTTTACATGAATGTAACATAACTCCTCTGACTCTGCCACCACTAGCCAGTCGTCTAGATACCACAACACCTTTATGCCCTGGGTCAGCAAAGGCAAAAGGGCCTGCCAGACTAATTTTGTGAAAATTCTCGGTGCCAGGTTCAACCCAAAAGGCATCCTTCGAAAGACATAATATCCTGCCTGATCCTCAGAGCGAGGAATTTCTGGAACTTTCTGTTTATAGGGACATGCCAATAGGCGTCTTTTAGATCTATTGAGCACATCCAACCTTGCGGCGGAAGAGTGAGCCTGATGTGAATGACTGTAAGCATCCTGAAGGGTGAATTCTCGATGAACATGTTCAGATGCGAGAGATCCACTACTGGTCGCATTTGCACACTGTCCCTTTTCGGCACTAAGAAAAGTCTGGAGGTGAATACTAGGCAAGTTGGTTTTACTAGGACATTGACCCCCTTGGCGATCATTTCTTGGACTAGGGCCTCCACCTCCTGTAATACATTGTTGCATTCTAGCGCCTGACGCAGTCGAAGTCGTTGGAGCCACCACCAGGTGATTCCTTTGCTCACTATATTCCTGGCCCAAGTTTTCTTGGGCCAGGCTGAGCGGAATAACTGGAACGACCCCGGTTGCAAACTGGGACTGTTCGTTAAGGCAACTCTCGAATCCGGCACGCCTAAGCACGGCACTGGGAGACTGAGAGTTTTGGTGGCTAGTTTTTTGGAGGGGGAGGTGGGTTGGCATCAGACGGCGACTAGGTTTGGCTGACGTCTGCCCCTGATTTGGTTTGTGGTGTGGCTTACCTCTATACCCTAGGTATTTACCTTGTTTGGGCTTGGGCTGAGTACTTTCCTGCTGAGGAGGAGTTCTAGGGTCACGAAAGGATTGTTTAGTATGCGGTTGGTTAGGCTTACCTCCGCTCTTTGGCTTATGAAAAGGTTTCTTGAATGGTTCTCTCCTAGCTTGGGAGGTAAGCTGCTTTCACCCACTGACCATGTTAAAGACTACACGTTTCTGAGTCAAGGAGGGAGGCAGGGAGTACCAGTGAAAGAGTTACCCGGCGCCCAATGTCGTCCGGTAACTTTTTCACTAGATGCACTCTCAGATCTTGGCGGGCTCTAACCGCTTCCATGATTGCTATTCTGATGTGTCCAAGGGTTTGAATAGAGTTTTGCAATAAAATTCTATGTGACAACTCAGTAGCCTTTCTAACATGTGGGTCAGCAATTGCCGAGATAGTTCTGTTAAGAGAGACTTCAACCTGGCGACTGACTAAATACTGAGACTGAGAGAACATCCGGTAGGCCTTGTTTCATAACTTAAAATCCCTCTCAAAGTGAGCTGCCGGAGGGTTACAAAAGAGTTCATCTAGAGAGTGGATGGTTACTTTGGGTGCCGCCAAAAAGGCAAACAAATCCGGCGACACCCCATCCGCCTTATTAACAGGTAACGAGAACAATTTCTTGTAGAACCTGATGAGAGGACTTAGACGTGATAGTTGAAGCAAACATCTGAGCCTCTAACTCCCAATCTACCCAGGGGCCCGCTCCTATCCGCCCCATCTGCAGGACTGGTGTATGCGACTGATCCAGTACCGGAAGTGTATCCAGTTCCGGCGTGAGAGCATTCAAAGCCTTGACATCATTAACGCCATCGGCTTTTGACCAGTCCGCAAAGAGTCGTGCAGATGAGGCGGCTGGAACCGCCGGGGCTGCCGTATGAACAAAGAAATCCGGATTGTAGGAACTAGGTATAGCTTTGATCGATACATCCAGTAATCTTCCCACTTCATCGATTCTTTAGCCCTGAACTTTCTGTTTTTGTTTATCTCAATTGTACACTCACTAGGGACCGGTAGGTCTCCCGAAATGGTGGGTTGTGCTAAATGTGGGTTAAGTGGCGTTACCGGAACCCATGAAAAGTCAGGCCCATAGAAGAGAGGCATAGGGCCTTTCCTCTGGGGAACTTTATCTAAGGGAGGGGGGGTGATGTCTGAAATGACTCTAATGTTAGTGGTCGTCAACGTGGCTGGCACTGTAGTGCCGGAGACGTGGCCATAGAAGACACAGTAGCGTGGGGGGCAAGAAAACCCGAAGGTTCTAAAGGTCGTATTGTGGAGTGACTTGGTGAAACTACCGGTAAACTCACAGGGGGTTCGGCGGAGGTGGGAAGATTATACTGTTGCATCACTTTATGCAAAATATCACTTATTTCATCTGAGGTAACACACTTACTGTGGGATTCCCTAGAAGATTGGGAGCTATCTTCAGACCCCTCACCTTTTAGACCTGGTTGAGCCGAGGATAAAAGCACTTCCTCCGGCTCTCTACTCAACTCAAACTCCTCAAAAATATCTTTTTGTGCGTCCGGCGCTTGGTCCGCCGGTGGCCACACCAAATCAGGGACAGAAGAAGGTAACATCTCAATATTACTCTCAATCAATGGTTCCTGACTAACTCTAGCACTGTTCTGAGAAGGTTCCGATTGACGCCAGCACCCCCGCGCCGCTGGTGACTGTGAGTCTTGGATAATTTGTGAGCTGTCAAAAGATTGTGACTCAGAAGTTAAGCCCTTATATTGCTCAGCCAGGACTCGTCTAGGTCCGGCAGAGGGATTGGTACGTGGCACATAATTCAGGTTAGGGATAGCAAAAGTGAAATCAGGCGGTACACTCAAGGATTGTTCATGATTAGGCTGGGACTCTATGTCCTCTGTCCCCACTTCCGAGCCGCCGGATTCAACGTTTGGCGTGTCGGATTTAGGGGTAGAGGGAGGCGGCTGTGGGGTCTCTTTCCGGCTACCACTATGTGAGTGAGAGTCCTCCTTCCGGCGTTTGCTAGACCGGGAAGAATCGACCGAAGAGTGTCGGGCCTGTCGACGGGGTGGCCACGACCTGGACCTAGACTTCCGTTTTGGAGAGGGTGATCGTCACCTCTTTGAGCGGTCGGGGGGGGGGGGGGGGGGACCTCGGTAATCTCACTGTCAGTGCCACTGCTGCTACTCACTACCTCTTTGGAAAGGGCTTTCGATTTCACTTTGGGCTTAACAGATTTATTTGAGGCTGCTTTAACCAGAGGTGACTTTATAATTAACTGTTCCCATAGGGCTTCGTCATCACAGTGAAGTGCCTTATGGGCTGTGTCTTTGGCATAAGTGTTAAAAATGGCCTTTATTTCTTGTAAAGCTGCCAAGCATGACAAGTCTCTCTTGGTGAACAAAGCTGTTTTCAGGTCGGCACAGACGGAACAGCGCTTGGACACCCACAAGCCTATAGAGCGGTCTAAACACTTATCACAATTCAAACAAAATTTATGAGCAAATATAGGTAACAGTGAACAGTTAGGAGTAGAGCACAACTAAAACCGAGGCATGATGGACAAATGGGGCCCCCCCCCCCCCACCGGAATCAGCAGCCACCCACCACCGGTCCTGTAGTCACTGAGGCACCGGAGGGTCTGGAAATATAACATTTCCAGGAATCAATGCTCATAAGGATAACCTGCGAGGTGTTAATACATCCTACCTTGAGTCCGCCAGAAAATTAGCTATAGTTACAACTACTCTAACCTTCTGCTGGACTCGCCGTAAAAAAACCTGGGGAATTTTCGTCTATGCTAATTGGAACTGCTTACCTGTGACAAGTGACACAGGCCCTGTTGACCATAAGTGAATGACTGTCCATAATGCATGACGTGTCGTAACACTTGCATACTTGACTGTGGCGCCGCAGGGCGAGGAAGTCTTTACCGCATGACAATGTGGTCAGGGCGAGTTAACTTGGCGGTCCGAGTTCTGAGCTCCCGTAGGAATACGCTCTTCCGCTGGAAGGATTGTGGTTCAGCTTACCACGCCGGGACATTTGGTTGTACCCTACCCGTTTTGAAAACGGGTAACCAGGGCCCTGCTGCACGGGGCCGCCGGCGGAAATGAACAACCAAAACTTTAGAGAGGGGAGACAAAAGCACAGCTCCTCCCTCCAAAACCCACACATATCAGGGACGTCTCCCAAACCCCTAAATCATGCAACGCACACATGACAAACCAGGGGTACACATAGGCCTAATCATAAAACAGAGAATTCAGAAACGTAAATTACCTGCAGCCTACACTGGAGACCCCTAACCAGGCTGGCCACGTGGCACGACGAAACATCACAGCAGACGACGCTCTGAAGACACAGCAACCGCAACCAGACGAGGGGAGGCCCACGACAGGGCCCGCAAGCAAATATGAACTCTAGAAGGTGCAGCATCAGGTGCAGTCACCCTTAGACTAGAGCATTTGCTAAAAATATTCACAAAATTTATATGCAAACGCCTCTTAGTGACGGACTGAAGCATAATCTTGTAGAGTGGCAGCCTGCTAGCTATGATATCTAAAGCTAAAGGCACAAACACAACATAACAATAAGACACGTGGCGCGAAGATCCTGGGATACATAGGCGCTGGTTACAATAGTACCCTAATTTACACACTCCTGCGGACATATCAAATGGGGCAGCCGTTGCTAGCTAATCTAACCCTGTTCCTTACAATGCATGTGTATACAAATGAGCAAGGACTCACTAGAAGCCCTGGAACGTCGAATAAAGCAGGAGCGACGGCGGCACCCCACTGGCTTGTATGGCCGCGGAAGGAGGAAGGTCAAAGATTGCCGCTAGAGGGCCTGGTGTTGGGGAAGCAAAACACAAGAAATCCACATATGGAAAGTCATATGATAACAAATATTAAGTTAATTTTTATTTTTTATTTTTTACAGAGTTTTTTCTGTAGGGTACCCAATCAAAATGACGTTCCCATAAAAGAATTAAGCGTGCACTTATGATGAGTACTCCATGATCCTTCTGCGCGGTAGATTCAAAATGCTGTCGCAGGATGTTGAATGGAGACTATTATACTAATAGGCAATATCGTCAATCATGGAGGGGCCACTATTAAATAGATGTATTAAGGACTTATTTATGCAGAGTGCCTGTTAAGGTGTCTCGCAGAGCCCTGGACTAGACGAAGGACCTAGACATGTCAAGTATCTTCGAAGAGTTTAGAAGGTGCTGGATTTAATAATAAAAGTATGATTCAGGGCATGCCCATATATTCTACTATATATATATATATATATATATATATATATATACATATGTATATATTTCTTGTGACGGCCCTACGGTGCTGAACCCAAGAGATACAATTCAAACACCGGCAACACACAATCTGACTACGTATATAACCCCAAAATGATTGTCAATATATAAACAATGTAGAAAAGGATGTTATCAAACACCATTAATTTCGTATTATTTAAACTATAATTAACTAGGATAAACAAACAGGTTGACAAGCACAATAATTCAGTTATTCAAAGCAATGATCTTTAACACAAAATATACCAGAAGAAACACCAGAGTAACAGTGAATAAGAATTGACTAAACACACCGAATGAAAGCTTTAAGTAAATTTACTCGTTAAAGGAATAAACACACTGAGAGAACATTGAAGGCAAACGGTGAATCAACACTTAGTAAACTGAATATAAACTGTGAATCACAACTCAATCACAAATCAACACACGAACACTGTAAGATATACACACAGTGTAAAACACAAAAACACCACTCACGGATATTTAATTAACATGACACGAATCAGTGTCCACTAAACAAACACATAACACACACACACAATATATAGAGCACCACACACACTAGTGCTCTTTACCAACACACAATAATATTATTGCTGTCTCATCTCCCTTCTAAGGACACCAAACACTTACACTTACCTAAGTGTCTCAACTCACGAAAGTAGGAGTCAGCAAGCACACACAGGCCCCGGCCTGAGCGAGGGAGATTTTTTCCCTCCGTTCTTCGCCTGGCTCAGGGCGACACTGATCCCCTACCCTTATTTCCTAACTCACATCTCCTTCCTATCCTCCAACTTTCGGCAAGCAAATGGAGTCACATGAGAGTTTTAACAGTGTCACACGGCATATAGAATGTTCTTTTCTTTATGTGTCCCAGATGTCATCTTGGCCATAAACTTTCCCCTTGGTCCTCGGATATATTATACCTCCGTCCCCTTCCAACGATTGGTCTCAGTAATCGATAGGTACCGATCTGTCCTGGACCCCTCGGTCAGAACCACAAGATGCAAGTGTTTTTTGAAGGTCTTGTTGTCCAGATGTTTTCTAGTTTTGTTCTTCCCATCTTTATTCGGTTTTCTCTCTTCTTCTCTGCAACTTCTCTGCTACACCTCACACCCTCCCCCTTAAAAAGAAATTTGACAGCGGCAAATTTAAGTATTCACATACATCTTTTAACCCACTGAACCCCAGCTAGTTTATAATAAATGTACCAGTCGGATTTACAAGAGGGAAAATGGGTAGGCAAAAACTGCCAAAAACAGGTTTTTGCACGCTCACGCGCACGCGGTTGGACTTTGAGAGTTTTCAACCATCGTCATTGTTGTGTGGGATACTTACACAGTTCCCATACAAATCTGAGCCCTCTAGGTGCCATAGGACCGGAGTAATTAACAGTAACGCATACGTATGCGTCGCTGGGGTTTAGCGTTACAAACATTGCCGACGCACTGTTTGCGTCGCTGGGGTTCTGTGGGTTAAATGTGGGACAAGTGGTCAGCAATGACATTACATTTCCCTGGAATATAAATTATGTTGAGGTGGTACTCCTGCAAGAACAAACTCCACCTTGCAAGCATTTTGAACTGAGTTAATATTCTTGCTGTCACAAGACTGGATGTTTTACTTTATGACCATTCCCTTGCAACAAGACTGCACCTGTCCCCAAATCACTTACATCTACAGCCAGTTTGAACTTGGTCAATACATTCCTTAATTCTAGGCAAATGGTAAGTATCATTCTCGGTGAAATCACTGACTTTCTTTACATAAATGCAAAACCTTGCTGACCCACCTGGTTTTTCTATGAGGGTGACGGTGAAGGACCATTCCCTCTAGCATGGCTCTCTGAAGTCGCGTTGCAGCTGGTCGTTGACCTCCTGGCGCGTTACCTTGGCTCTCTCGTGGTTGACTCGGCACGGTCGCAGCTTGACAGGCTCAGCATCTGCCACGCTCACGTCACGTTCCATCACCATCGTCTGGCTCGGACCATTCCGGGGGACACCCTACAACATCTCACCATCCTCTGCAACACCATCAGCAGTCACAGGAGCACCCGTGCCTTCCTTCTATGCCATGTGTCCAGCCAAACCATCACCAAGCACGAAACTTATGACCTCCTTCCTTGGAATTCACATACCTCCAATCTTTCTCCTCTGTCACACAATCAGGAGGAACAATATCGTGCATAGGCACCTCATTAGATACACCACACATCGAATCTAGGTAATTTTCTGCAATCTCCTTCATTCTCTGCAACTCTGGATCCATTTTCTGCAACTCTGACAACTCGGTAATATGGTGATTAGTTAACCTAACAAGTGCGCATGGGGGTAATTGGAAACGTCCCCCTGTGCTGACGTATTTGAGGTGTTTCCGTCACTAAAATATTCATTGTACCATTAATAGCATTAATACTTATCCATATGCGCCTATTATGGGTTGATTATAAAGGTATTAACCTGAAACAACAATAAAACGAGTGAAAACAGCGTTTGGATGGTCAAAATCGGAGATATAGCCCGCGAGTTGTATAATGTATGGGTGAGGCAAGCTGCTTTCCCGCCAATTTCCCCCAAGGCCACTGAGACACAGTCGATCGATACTCTCTCTCTCTCTCTTGCATTCGCTTGCTATCAGTGATGACCACACCCTCCAACCGGATTTCTAATGTTAGCACGAAAATATACCTCAGAATAAGGGAATAACAGGGAAAATAGGTGATAACTGAAGGAGAGGAGGAAAGTGGGGAAGGAGGGGAGGTAGAGGACTGAGATTTTGCATGGCCCAGGGCCCCCCCCCCCCCCCACAAAAAAAAAAAAAAAAAAAAAAAAAAAAAAAAATCGATGTCAAAAGTTGATTTTTGTTTTCACTCACTCTTAAGAGTCTCCCCGCAGTCCGCCGGGGGATCTCTTAAGAGTCTCCCCGCAGTTCCCGGGTTAATGAGCTTACATCAGGCATGCTCTCCTCACCTGAGACATCTCCACTCTCTCTCACACCTTCATATAGCGAGAACAAATTATCTAGCCCCACCTCATTTGGACCATCTAGCACACTTTGCACCCTTGCAACATCACTCTTTGCCAGCGAGAACAATCTCTCTAGCCCCACCTCATTAGGGCCATCTAGCACACTTTGCACCCTTGCAACATCACTCTTTGCCAGCGAGAACAATCTCTCTAGCCCCACCTCACTAGGGTCATCTAGCACACTTTGCACACATCATTCTTCGCCATTGCCACATTCATCCCATTATATTTGTGAGATATGGATCTGGTCACAGCACAAACAGGAAATGCATCTGGCACCTTCTTCTTCAGCTCTCCTGTTGCAGCACAATCAGTAGGCCTGGAAACAATTATGGGAGAAACATTCACCTTCCTCCCTGCTAAATAATTTCCTAACACAAGATCAATCCCAGGCACTTGCAATTCATTCATCAGTCCCACAGTCATGCACCTTTCCCATCACGAGCCCACTTCTCAGCTCCAAGATTATGAGTGGCACAGACAGACTGTCCCAGACACCATGAATGAGGATGCTTTTACCCTCATACACAAATTTCTCCAACACCTTCGTTCTCATGAGCGTTTGGGCTGCACCTGTTTCTTTCAAAATCTTCACAGGTTTAACCTCATCATTCTTACGAACAGATCCATACGACACAAAGGTAGCAAAGGTGTCATCCCTCTTTCTCTTCTCCTTCTCCTCCTCTTCCTCATTCACACAGACTTTCCCCAGGATGGACATCAGAGCTACGGACTTAAACTCTCTCATGTACTCAGCCTTACTGCTATCTGCCATAGGCCTATCCCCCATGCCCTTACGCCTCTGTTTAAGGAAACAATCACGTTCTACGTGACCAACTTTATCACAGTAGAAACACGTCACCTCTTTCCTTACTTCCCTCTTATTTCCGACAGTGGTAGGAGATGCAGTGGGTTGCCATGGCTTTTCATTCCATTTTTGAGGTGGAATTTTCGGAGCCTGGTTGGTAACGCTGTCATTGGGAGGTGACCTTGATGACTCATGGTAGCGGTAATTGTTTCCCCTACTGTAGCATGCCTTACTGTCTGAACCTATTTTGGGAGTCAAGACATATTCATCAGCGAGTGTGGCAGCCTTCTCGGGATTCATGGTGATTCATTTTCTAGGATATGTGAAGCTACTTCCCTATTGACTGTCCTACAGAAATTCTCCAAAAGAAAGAGCTCATAAATGTTCTCATAATTATCTCTGATCTCTCGAGAACGCAGCCACCTGTTTAGCTCCTTTTTCTTCTCGTACATGAACTCCACATGTGACAAGTCGTTAGTCTTAAAGTGGTTTCTAAACTTTAAACGGTAAGCTTCAGGCACTAATTCGTAGGCATGTAGAATGGTTTCCTTTACAGTCTCATAATCATCACTCTGAGCCACGGAAAGAGCAGTGTAGGCAGCAAAAGCCTTTCCCTTTAGCCCACTTTTTAGCAAAAGAGCCCACTTCTCCCCAGGCCAGCCCATGTTGCTCGCAACTTTCTCAAAAGCCAAGAAGTACCCAGTAGGGTTTTCCTCATTAAACGTTGGCACCATACGAACGTGCTTAGTGACATCAAACGCACCACCACCTCTCTGCCCTTTCCGTGTCCCGTTAGAACACTCAAGTTTTTTCTCCTCCAATTTAATTTTTGCCCGTTCTGTTTGTTGTTTTTCCTGTTCGGGTTGTTGTTTGGCTAGCTCCAGTTGCATTCTGAGAACTCTACCTAGTCGTTTGTGTTTTGTACCGGTTGTGATTGTTGTGTGTTTGTCACAATCTGTACCTCAGTGGCATCTAAGCCATCCCTGGTGGTGGAATGTAACCCTAGATTCTCTAAAACCTCAGGGCTCCGTGCTCGCACCTACACTGTACATTCTCTACACTAATAACATGCCAGATCCCATCAATAATGACTCTCTCACAATTATGTACGCTGACGACGTGATTCAACTTGTTAGGGCAAATACCATAGACGGTTTGACAAACAAACCCATGAGAGAGCTTGACCGAGTAGCACAATGGGAACAGAAATGGTGGATTCAGGCTCATCCTCGAAAATCCTTTATTACCTACATTTCCGCTGGTTACCTCCGTCCTAGACCACTATTCCTCAACTCCCGCTCACCTCCTCCCGATCGTATCCCAGTAACTGTCTCGCCCACTAACAAAGTACTCGGTCTAACCTTTGACAGAAAACTACACTTTCGTCGTCATTCAAATAAAATTATCCCCATTGCTGCAAAATCCATTCAATAAATTTTCCGTTTTCGAAATGCCTCCATCAAAACCAAAACTCATTTGTATAAAGCCTTAATTAGACCCCTCCTTTGCTATGCCCCACTGACCAGCACTCTTTTGGCAAACACCCACAAAATTAAACTCCAAAGAGTACAATATAAAGCACTGAGGTGGATCCATGGAACTCAGTGGTATGATTTCCAAACATCGGAACACTACATGAACTTTCCCGCATCCCTCCACTTAATGTTTATTGTAACTTTCTGGCAAACAAACAACTTGAAAAACTTGAGACTTTTAATAACTTTGTCCACATTTTTAACAATATTACTCAACCAATCCGTCCCTGGTCAAACCTTGTACACCCCATTAACAGAGAGGCTCCCAATCCCCTATTCACTTAAATATATTTGACACACCACAAACTCACACTAAATTTTCACCTTTCATTTACTCACCCACCAGCCAAATTTTCTCGTAAATTACACATTACACAATGTAAAGTAAGCTCTTCATAACACAGTGCAACCACCTACAAACTCGGCAGTTGACAGCTATGCCTTGCTGCCCCCCTTTAGACCCTTACCATCCAAAATTGCCAGGCCACCTTTTAGACCATTTCCATCCAAAATTGCCACCTTTTTTGCAACCTTCACCACCCAAAATGAATACTCCTTATGCCTTTACCACCCAAAATTTAGTCTCCACCCCTTCTTGGCATGCCATACTGAAGCTCTCCCAATTTTACCTTCAATAAAATCGACAGAGTCACAACCCCCCTCCCCCCCACCAACCCAAATTGTATAACTCATGCACGTTGGGTCAAGCCTCGACACTCTATATCTAAAATACCTCGAAAACGAACGATGGAAGAAGATTCCCCGGAAGAAGAGGAGCACAAGAACCAGGAGAGAACACAAAAGAACCAGAAGAAAGCGAGAACCATAACAACAAATAGACGAGGCGAGGGAGTATCCCGGGTGACACCAGACAAGGCGCGAGAGGTCGCACCGGACAGAGAACGCCCCATCACACCAGACCGGACGGTTCCTCCCACTACCACCACAAGGAGGAAAATGCGGTTCAGCATACATTTCTAAACTACCTGTCACTCTTCTCCTGTTCACCTATGTACCTTTTCTTGTCCTATATATTATGAATGTACCTGTCAAGACAACACCATTATCTTACTTGAACTTGAACTTACTTGAAGTCGTCTAGAGGTCCCGTCCTCACAGTCGTGGTCCGCCACCGCTGCGTCCGTCCCGTGCGTCCCTTCGAAGGAGGTCCGTCTGGTCCGGTATAGAGTTTGAGGCCGCCCGGCAGTTAGCAGTGTATCCAGACACTGGTGGTTCATCTGGGAGGGTCTTTAGAAACTTGTCTAATAACCCTTTGAACCTGTCTACCGGGCAACCTACTATGTCTCGCACTTCCTTGGGCAGCGAGTTGAAATTTTTTGGTCCATTGTGGCCTAGGCTGGACGCGAGGAGGGATCTCACTCGTTCTGGTGCCTGTGTTGGGAGGGATCTCCTCTCACACTTCCTTCCAGTCCGACCATTTTGTTTTTCCTGGAGTTCATTACCAGTTGGATCTGGAACCAGCTTCTCCAGGATTTTCCACACATAAATTGTGCAGTACCTGTCTCGCCTTCTCTGCTGAGAGTACAGCCCTAGCTTCTTGAGCCGGTCCCAGTAGCTAAGGTCCTTCATCCCCCGAATGTTTCTAGTGAAGGACCTCTGGACGGACTCAAGATCTCGTATGTACCCCTTTTTGTGTGGCGACCATAGTTGACTACAGTAGTCAAGGAAGGGTTGTACCATAGACCTCCAGAGAGTTAGCATTGTTTCTTGTTCCCTGGAGTTGAACGTCCGTAGAATCCATCCGGCCATTCCCTTGGCTTTCTTGACAGCTGCAGAAATGTGGTGTTGAAATGTGGCATCGTCGGACAATTGCACACCTAGGCATCTCACATGTGGCTTGGGGGTGATGTCGTGGCCGCCTGCAGTGAGTAGTTTGGTGGTGTCCTTGAGGGTTTGTTTCGGGCCACATCGTAACGCTTCAAACTTTTCTTCGTTGAAGGTCATGTTGTTTTCGTCTGCCCCTTTGTAGATTTTGTCGAGGTCATCCTGGAGATTATGAATATCCTCTTCATTTCTTACGACACGACTTATGTTCGTATCGTCAGCAAAGGAAGAGATAACTGATTGACCAACGCCATCATCAATGTCCCCTATCAGTATAAGGAAGAGCAGAGGTCCTAATACTGATCCCTGGGGTACTCCACTAATGACGTGGGACTTTTCAGATGTGTGGCCCTTAACAGCAACAGTCTGCGTTCTTGCGGAGAGGAAACTGTGCAGCCACACACCTATTTTGCCTTGGATGCCGAGTTTCTTAATCTTGTGAAGGAGGATGCCGTGATCCACCTTGTCGAATGCTTTAGCAAAGTCTAGAAACACGACATCCACATTTTCTCCCTCTGCAAGCCTGTGGAGTAGCCAGTCATGATGTGCCAGGAGCTTCGAAAGGCATGATCTGCCTTTCCGGAAGCCATGCTGGCTGGAGTTCATAAGGCCATTTTTCTCCAGGAAGTTGACAAGCTTGTTCCTCAGGACTTTTTCAAATATCTTGATGAGGTTGGATGTTAGAGCTACCGGTCGATAGTTCTTCGCCAGGCTCTTTTCACCACCCTTGTAGACTGGAGTAATGATGGCCTGTTTTAGTGAGGATGGAATTGTGCCTGTGTCCATTGAGTGTCTCCAAAGCTTGCAGATAGGAGGAATCAGGGCGTCACAACATTTAATCAGTAGTATGGCTGGTACTCCATCAGGACCAGCAGCTGCATTCGTTCTCAGTTCTTTGATGGCTTTTCGTAGGTCTGCCTCAGTCAGTTCAATATCACTTAGTCGAGTCGGTTGTGGAGTGTCTTCCGTGAAGAAAGCTTTGGGGTCCTGGATTGCAGTTGCTGGCCGTGGTGTGCTGAAGACATTCTCGTACTGTGTTCGCAGGATCCGACATACATCTTTGGGGTCGTTTACAGCTTCACCATCCTCTGTTCTTAATGGCCCCACTTGCGTCTTAATTTTTGAGAAGCGCCTGCAGTAACTGTAAAAGAATTTGGGGTTCCGCTTGATGTTCAGTACTGCACGATCTTCCTCTCTTTGCTTTTGACGCTCATGGGATGCTTTAATTTGAGTTTCTATGCTTGCAATCTTGGTAGATAGTGCAAGCTTCCTCGTTTTGTTTTGGGTGTTATTGAGCTGTTTGTTGAGTGATGATCTTTTCTGCATTAGGATTTTTCGGTCCCTCGGGATTTTGAGGTGCCGAGCGTTGGAAGGTTTCCTCCTTTGGGGAATGTGATGCTGACACTCCTTCAGTAGGGTGCTGAGAATGGTGTCAAGCATGGCATTTGGATCCTTGTCATGGAGGATCAGGTCCCAATTTGTCTGGGAGAGGGAAGTTTGGAGATTTACTCAGTCAATTGCTTCACTGAAGAAGTTCAAATTTGAGAATGGGTTTGTTGGTTTTGTTGGCGGAGTTACAGTTTCAGCTTGAGCCCCAGCCTTCCTGTACATAGTGTGTATAGTTACAAGGCTGTGGTCAGAGAATATTGTTTTCTCCACTGAGTAGTCGGCAACTATATCCTGGTTGTTAGTGAAGAGGAGGTCGAGTGTGTTATTGACTCTGGTAGGCTTGGTTATCAGTTGTGTGAGGAAAAGCTTGTCAGAGAGTTTAAGGAGAAGCCTGGCTTGTGCTTGCTCCTCTCTGGTACCTCCTGAGACCTTTCCTTCTGGCCAATGGATGATAGGAAAGTTGAAGTCTCCGCAGATGATGATGTCTGGTGTTGGGGTTGGCATATCGTCGATTAGCTTGTCGATTCTGCTGTGTGAATTATTGTAACTTTCAAGGGTGCATGATGGGGGGCGATAGCAATTGAGAATTATTACATTGAGTGACTTAATGTGGAGAGCCAGCATTTCTACTTGAGTATCAGAGTAGACTAGTATTGGTTTTGTATCTGAGGCTAGGTCATTTCTTACATATGTGATGACTCCACCATGGCTTCTATTTTCACGATCTGCTCTGTAGGAGGTGTAATTTGCCACTATTATTTCTGCATCACTCACCTCACTTTTGAGATGAGTCTCTGTCAGGGCAATGAACATTAGGTCATTTTCTTCGGCAAGCTCAGCAATGAAGGGGATTTTGCTTTTATTTGTCTTAGGGAATAGACCTTGAATATTGCCCATCATTGCATTTTCTAGCATGATTTCATGGCATTTAGCCATGGAAACATTTGGGTATGTGTTGGGACATTGTTGTGTTGATTGCCCATTAGGTGTGTGCTGATTATGGACGCTTGTGACTCCATGGCTTTTGTTAGCGTGTCGAGGGTCCTTTTCACCCCCACCATTAATTCTAAAAAAGCAGGGGCTGAATTTGTATCCTGGACAGCGTCGACTTTCTTCGAGGCCATGTGGGGCACTTGAGCGGTGGCAGGTACCAGTACTGGATTTACATCTTGCTTGGCTTGGTGTCTCTTTGTCCCTTTGATGTGAGGTAATTTACAGTTACTATTCAAACATTCCTGCTTGGAGATGGAGTCCTCGCACATCTTAGGGTGGAGAAATGAGCATTTTTTCCCTAGTTGGCATCCTTGGTCTCTATTTGGCCCATGATTTAGGAGTTTACGACAGACCTTAGGATGACGGTACTCACATTTTGTCCCAAATTTGCCGTGCCGACATGTTCCCCGTCTGTGGTATCTACATATGGGGGTTTCTTGGGCAAGCTGAGTCAACCTGCCATTTCTCCTGTCCTGTGGTGAGATTCTGGTGACATGGGAATGATGGTATGCTGAGGAATCTGAGGATTTCTGTCTTGGGCTAGGCCTAGTTCTAGCAAGGCTGCATTCATGGCCTTGGGTCTGGGAATTAGGCCTAGGCCTACTGAGAGCCAATTCGACCGATAGATTGAGGTTTGTTGGTGTATTCCCTAATCCTAGGTCAACAGTCTTGTCCTCTTGCTTCCTATTGGGGTCATCAGAGTTGTTTGGTAGTTCTGGTGTAGTTAGGGTCTGAGCTGCCTCGGTTTGTGTCAAGATATCCTCAGATTTGTCTTCAGGCAGAGCTTGACTTGAGCCAATTTGCCTGGCCTTAACTGTCAGAAGTGTGTCTTTGGTGATTGCACCTTTCTTTTTCAGTTCTGCCCTAATTACAGTTCTTTGCCTGTGTTTAGCTTCCTCTGCATTGCTTAGCCACTCCTCAGTGTCCTCGTCCCCAAACCTCAATAGGGTGCATGGGTGGCAAGTGAATTTTCTTTTTGAGGCAGCATAACAAAATATTTGAAAGGTTGGTAGAGCACAACATTCATAGTGTAGCCATTTTCTGCAGTCATCACAACTTATGGAGTAGTCCATATCACTGGAGAGTCCACATGTAGCACACTCAATGTTGTTGTATACATCTTCTTCTTCTGAACAGGTGACCGCCGCCATCTTGGACGCCATCTTTGTTTTGAGAGTGGGATGAACTTATTTTCACTTATTACTTAATAATCACACAATTTTTCTTGGTAATTTTTTCTGCAATAAGTGCACTGGATGCTTATGTGGAACACTGCACTGTTTTGTTGTTGATGGATAGATATTTCTGTAGTAAAGTATGGAAAACTGAAGAGCACTATCACTGGTGGCTATCACTGGCTAGATTACTGTTCCATTATACATGCAAATTAAAATAAAAACTTGTCTTCGCCACAGAATAAATAAATTATCCATTTATCCCTGTGTTTTCCTTTTTCTCCCCTCATTTACAATATACCTAGGGGAGAATAGAGAAGCAGATATTAGTAAAACGGTAAAACCTTGTCTTCATCACCGAAGAAATCAATTACCAGATGAAACAATTATAATAATGTTTGAAATCCTATTTTGTGCAATAAGATGTAAACGTATACCTCAATAGACCTTGGGACACTGTTTCCTACACATATATACACATGCCTTTTTTTGACACTCTTCAACTAGTCCTGCTATTTATACAACTCACACATACTTCCTTCTAAATCAGAAATATCCTGTACCAAATTGTCTCCACGGACAAACGACGCAGGGGGTCTCCCGGGCCCGCACCCCGAGAGAGGGCGCCCCATACGTTTAAATACCCCGTGTGTACACCCAGGCCTGCCAACACGAATTAGGAAGATTGTATATGTACACACCCCTTTAGCCAACGAATTGCCAAGGGAGATTTATAAATTATTATCCACATAATTACTACTAACAAAGATCCGTAGTAAAATTTCCAAGCCACCACGTCAGGAAGGAGTAAGAAAGATAAACGCTGTCTTGTGCGCATTGTAGCCCTCACCTGTCAGGTGCGCACGACACCCCTTCGGTACATACGACGCCCAAAGTCCTCCCCGAGAGTACAGATTTCAGATTTCATTCACATTACCCACTAGTATTGTTTTCCAGAGTTCTATTGCGTTTATATAGACAAGCTATGAGATTGTAATTAACCCTTGATAAAGTACCCTGCTCTGGGAGCTATAATTGAACCTAATCATCAAACCATCACTGAGTAAAGTCATTGTATTGAGGGAGACCTTGACCAACAGAATAAGAAGGGTTCAAGGACCTCATTAAGAATACCTCCTCATGCCCTTACCATCCTAGAGGTACCGGAGGAGTACACTCAGTAATCCCCAATACCAGTTCAGGATTTCTGGGGAAAGTCAAGCAATTTTAAGGCTTCAAAAGTACTGGCATCCCACCTTCTGAAGTCTTAGGATTACCCTCCATTCAGTTGGAAGAACGAAAATTTCACGATACTGTCTGTGAGTCAAACAAACCCTGTTGTTAGGGACCTTTGTTAGACGTGGTGTCCCCGGCTAACATAGAGACCCTTGATAGGCGGTACCTAGAGCAGACTAGTAGGAAAGTGTACGGACTCCGGAAACTTTCCTAAAAGCTGTAAATTACCGAAACCTTGGCCTGTCCCGGGAACTCTGTCCTCACTTGGTGTTTCCAATGAGAAACATAGTTTCTAAGATAGGAAAACCGAGGCTTATCCCGGGAACTCTGTCCTCGCTTAGTGTTCCAGCGAGAAACATAGTTACTGAGATAGACGCCGTGGCCTGTCCCGGGAACTCTGTCCTCACTTGGTGTTTCCAGTGAGAAACATAGTTTCTAAGATAGGAAAACCGTGGCCTGTCCCGGGAACTCTGTCCTCGCTTGGTGTTCCAGCGAGAAACATAAGATAGACGCCGTGGCCTGTCCCGGGAACTCTGTCCTCACTTGGTGTTTCCAGTGAGAAATTTAGTTTCTAAGATAGGAAAACCGTGGCCTGTCCCGGGAACTCTGTCCTCGCTTGGTGTTCCAGTGAGAAACATAGTTACTGAGATAGACGCCGTGGCCTGTCCCGGGAACTCTGTCCTCACTTGGTGTTCTAGTGAGAAACATAGTTTCTAAGATAGGAAAACCGTGGCCTGTTTCGGGAACTCTGTCCTCGCTTGGTGTTCCAGCGAGAAACATAGTTACTGAGGTAGATGCCGTGGCCTGTCCCGGGAACTCTGTCCTCACTTGGTGTTCCAGTGAGAAACATAGTTTCTAAGATAGGAAAAACCATGGCCTGTCCCGGGAACTCTGTCCTCGCTTGGTGTTCCAGCGAGAAACATAGTTACAGAGATAGACGCCGTGGTCTGTCCCGGGAACACTGTCCTCACTTGGTGTCCCAGTGAGAAACATAGTTTCTAAGATAGGAAAACCGTGGCCTGAACCCGGGAACTCTGTCCTCACTTGGTGTCCCAGTGAGAAACATAGTTACTCAGACAGAAGCCGTGGCCTGTTCCGGGAACTCTGTCCTCGCTTGGTGTTTCCAGTTAGAAACATTGTGACTGAGATAGGAAGCTGGGCTTGGCGAGACACCCTCAGGGGCACTCTGCATAGATAAGTCCTTGGTACACTGAGTCTGTGGCATCCCACTAGACTGTGTAACTAAAAGGTTTTAACACCGCCCCGGGTCCTCCGAACCTCTCATAAAGATCAGGACAGTCAGTGAGGATACTTTGACCAAACTTACTGCGTTAGTCCGATATCGTCCAACAAAAAGGCGATATTTAAGATCCTAACCCGAGAGTACCTTAACAGGACTTCATCAACGGTTGATATACTGATCAGGACAGTCGAGTAGTTTCTCCCACCTCTGAAATACTCGCGTTAGTCCGGTATGGTACCCAACGGTAATTGCCCGACGATTACTATATGTTACAGAGGCATACTTAAGATCTCAAGCCCAATCAACCCATCTGTAACTACTTCACACAGCCGGCCCACCTAGACAGCCCACGGGGAAGCAGAAGAAGAGAGCCAACCACCTCCTGAAAATCACCAGGAAAAATAGTCCAGAGAAGTTACCACGCCGAGATACCACTAGAAGGAGAAAGAAGTGACTAATGGTGGGGTCACACATTCACGTATATTGCTCCCGTCAGCTCCCGTCTGTTGTAAACGAAGGTATATTGGTAGTTGGCAACCGATTACGTAAAACGTTATGGCATAATACGCAAAACGTAAATGAAATTGCGGCCAGTCGGGGGGGTACTCACGCATGGCGCGAGTAGAAACGAGTAGCCCACGTGGGTCGGGAATGTTGTGGGTGCGGCCAAGGCCGCGCGGTTGTTGAATCGAGTTGAATCAAGAACGTGGCTCGCCCTCACGTATGTCAAAAGACGGGAAAACTTACGACCGACCTGGCCACCACGGCCGTCTGACCGGAGCAGCCTCGTCAGACGTAGCAGCTACCCCGTCAGACGAGAGCTGCTCTCGTCAATCGTAGAAAGTTCTCGTCGAACGTGGAAGCATACGTTCGTTTGGCAACGCCGCCGCACTGCGTGTTGCCGGGAAGACGCGGCAATGTCGTACGGGGGGGTATATAGGGACAGCGTGAGTGACTGCCGTCATACCTCACACCACACCACGACGACCACCACCATCCCTGCTACTCTGCCACCCTGCCACCCTGCCTGCCACCCTGCCACCCTCTGCTGCCACCCTCTGCACGCTGCCCTGTCCTGCCCTGTCACCATGGCTACCAAGGCTACCAAGAGAAGCATGAAGAAGACGTCTGCAATCTCACCACCTGGCCCCACGCCTGCAACCTCGCCTGTCCCCTTGACGCCTGCAACCTCGCCTGTCCCCTCGACCTCTGCAACCTCACCGCCTGTCCCCTCGACCTCTGCAACCTCACCGCCTGTCCCCTCGTCGTCTGGAACCTCGACGATTAACCCCTCTGACGGTGAAGTGTTATTAATGAATATACCCGACGATGATGGAGAGGTGTTGGACGTTGATGAAAGTGAGGAAAACCCCGACGAAGTTGACCAGGGACAGGGACAGGAACAGCCAAGACAACCAATAAAACGGCGCCGGAAGAGCACCAACATTATCCTGACGGAGGCGCAGGAGCGTATGTTGGGAGACTGGCTGGAGCAGGATGTGCCTTATCTGTATGATAAGGGTGATAACCGCCACAAAGAGAAGGAGCACATCGACCATGTTTGGGCGGAGAAGGCAGCCAGTCTGGACCCCCCTATCACCGCCTCGGAATTGATTACCTGGTTCACCTCTCTCCGCTCCAAGTTTGGCAGGCTCACCAAGGACAAGAGTGGTGAGGGGGCCAAGAGGTTGACTGAGAGGGAGAAGTGGATACTGACCATGTTCCAGTTCCTCAAGCCCCACATCGTGCGACAGAAGAAGCCCCGGAATCTGGGTATGCCTCAGGTACGTTTATATTTGCTTGTTTCCCAACCCTTTCACTATTAATTCGTCAACAACATCAATACTTTCCTGGCGAGCGATAGCAAGCCAAGAGTTTTTGCGTCCTCAGGACACGATTTATCTTTTTCTGAAATATTTTGCTTATAATGGTGCCATTATATTTGTAAAATTATCTTGTTCACTTAATTTTATAATTACCTTAAATTTTTGTTAATGAAACACATAATAACACAAAGCACTTTATTAATTTTATTTAAAGGTTACAAAGATGAATGGTTATGTTGATTGGTATTTAACAGTTCATAAATAATTTACATGTTACTAATTATACATTCATGTCTCAACAGTCTCCTGCCCAAGCTGCCGAACCTTCTCCTGTGTGTGGTCCTCTGCCTGATGACCCCGCCCCAGCAGACGCCGATGAGGAAGACCAAGCAGCCGGCAGTCAGGAGAACACCACCCCAGCCATCTCCATGCCTCCGCGGAGGGCGAAGCAGGGGAAGCCTCCTGGTGCTGTTCCTGCAACCCACGGAACCGGAACCCTGGAGCAAGTGAGTAGAGGAAATATTAGTTTCATAATAGCAACAATAACTTTCAACATATTGGCTTCCCAGAATATCACATAATTTTATTTGTTAACATTCATAATTGGTTAATTATTGACATATGTTATGTTTTGTGTGTTGTGTAACGTGTAAATCTTCTCTTTTTCCATAATGGTAACAATAACTTTGAAGATATTAGGCTTCCTAGAATACCACATCATTTTATTTGTTAACATTCATAATTGGTTATTTATTGAAATATATTATGTTTCGTGTGTTTAATGTTCTCTTGTTCCTTGTTCCCTTACCAGGTACTTGCCACTGCGGAGCAGGTGCGGCAGAACCTGGCTGGGGTGGCTGATCTGGTGGAGGACCCCGAACTCCAGTATTGGCGCGCCTCCATGGATGTCATGGCAAAGGACGGTGTGGGGTTGCCGGCAAAGTTTAGAACTCCATTCAAGAGTGAGCTCATGGCAGCCCTCCACAGGTTCAAGACTGCCTTTGAGGAGGGAGTCACCAGTGTTGGTCCGGACCTCATGCTGCATGCCATAAGAAATTATGGCATTCCGGCGCCACAACCTCAACCACAACCACCTCAACCTGAACCAACCGCTACTGTGATGTACCAGGGCACTCCGACAATCACACTGCCTCAACCAGTGTTGCCAAAGCCTGCTCCTACCTACGTGCTACCTGCACACCAGGTTGCAGCACTGCAAACGTTGATGATGCAGCCGCCCCAGTCGGCAACACCCCCTGCCACATTCCACCCACCTACTGCCTCCACACCAACGCACTTAGACCTCTCGCAGTTGAGCTC
The DNA here is from genome assembly GCA_032716605.1 of Paralithodes platypus. NCBI lineage: Eukaryota > Metazoa > Arthropoda > Malacostraca > Decapoda > Lithodidae > Paralithodes > Paralithodes platypus. Next base: position 24,371,134 of record CM064540.1, read on the forward strand.
CCAGTTTGGGCTTGGGAACACAAGCTTCAACTTAGAAAACTATCTGGCTGCATCCTCACCTGCACCTTCGAACCCAGCTACGCCGGCACCAAACATTGATCCCCAACAGACCCTGGAGACCCCCCAGAAACAACCCAGCCTGGAGACCCCAAAGATGTAATAATTTTATGATATATTTTTGAGATAATGAAAGATGTATTAAAAATAAAAAATCAAAATTGTGATGACGTGTGTGTTTATAATTCCAATTTTGTAGCTAAAGTATTTATTAATAAGATGACCAATGAAATATATCCTGAAAGTAATAAAAAAGAAATGACTAATTGAAAAAAAAATACTGATAATATGGTAAATAATAAATATGGAAAAATCATGAAAAATAAAATAAAATAAACAGTACAAAACAAATGAAACATTGAAACAATTAACAACGTGATTGAAATATAACACTAAAAGATAAAGATAAAGTAAGCAGGGAACTATTAAAGTACTTAAAGGAAATTTGAAAATATACAATAAAAAATATATGGAAAAACCTACAAACTTTACAAAACAACAAAAGTAACTTATAAAACTACAATACTTACCAAACTGGTAAAAACTCTATAACAAAACTTTAAGATGAAACTGAAATATACAGCAAAATAAAAAATAAACAGGGGAAAACCTCACTCACCTAAATACGGTCATCCTGCCAACCCACAGATCCTTGAGGGGAAGAGAAGTATGTCTTGAGGTAGTCCCGTTGCTCCTTGGCAAGCCTGGTTGCAGTGTTGCGGGCCCCAGGGGGTAGGTTCCTGCCTACAGGTGGGTCAGTCCTCCAGAGGCCAGGTATGAGTTCGTGGGTGTCTGGGTCCTCTTGATCTACCTCTGCTCGGGGTGGGTTTCGTCCTCGTAGGATGTTGTGCAGAATGCATGAGGCCAACACAACAACCTATGCATGCTCAGGTTTCATAGATATTGGAGTGTGCAAAACCCGGAAGCGGTTAGCAAGAATGCCAAAGGCATTCTCTACCACCCGGCGGCCCCTGCCGAGTCTGTAGTTGTAGATCCGTTCAGGTTTCGAGAGGAATCGTTGGGGGTAGGGCTTCATCATGTAGGGGCGCAGAGGGAATGCATCATCCCCTACTAAGAAGTAGTCCGAGGGTGGTCCAGTGTGATCGGTAGAGATGACCTCGGGGGGGGGGGGGAGTTTGGCAGTCTGTGTTTCAAGCAACTTAGACAGAGGGGTTTGTGCAAAGCCACCACCATCAGACTCTGATCCTATGGCCCCAACGTCGACGTAGATGAATTTGTAGTTGGAGTCAACAATTGCCAACAGGACAATGGAAAAAAACTTCTTGTAGTTGAAGTAATATGTGCCACCAAAGGAGGGGTTGCGGATCCGTATGTGTTTGCCATCAATGGCTCCCACACAATGCGGCAGGTTCCATCGTTCCTCAAAGCCGCTGGCAACCTCCTTCCATTCATCAGGCGATTGTGGCGTTTTGAGCTCCTGATCTCCGTAGACAGAGATGATGGCCTGGCATGTGTCTGGAACAATTTGGCTGATGGTGTTGTGGGCAACACGAAAGTTGTATTGCAGGCTCTTATACGAATCACCCGTAGCGAGGAAACGTAGGGTGATGGCCACCCGCAGCCCAGGAGGAATGGGTTTTCGCCAGAACGTAGGTTTCCTCTGAATGATGGGGGTGACACGTTCCACAATCTCATCAAATAGGTGTTTGTCTACCCGGGTGAAGTTCTTGTACAGTAGTGGACATTCTCTGGCCAACTCTTGCATGAGGTTCTCATAATGGCCATGTTCAGGCGTCCGTTGTAGATATGGCCACACCCACACTGTCCTCTTGGTCCTTTCCTTCTTCTTCTCTTGTTCCTCTTGATGGATGGAGTTTGTTATTGCAAGTAGTTTTAAGACTTCTATGTAGGCAATGATGCATTGTATGAGCCGCGTGTTATGCCTAATCTCCGGTTTGATTAAGGAGTTCACAAATTTGAACTCCTCCAGGATGAATTCCGTGATGTTGTTCATGGTGCAGAGGAATGAGTGGGAATGGGAAAGGTGTGGCCATTCATGCCCTTTTGTACTTCCCAGATAGCAACCCCGACAGACGTGGTTGACAAAGACTGTCTTTGTCTGTGTTTGGTCAGACGGGGTGTGCCTACGATTGGCCGGAACCGGTCCAGGTACGACCTAACAAATCCCAAGACGTGCGGCCTCAGCTACGCCGGTCTTGTGGGGGCGTGGCATGGGCGTGGCCTGTGTTCCCGCAAATCGGGCAGCCCATGAGGTCGAACGGGGCTATGCCTACGCACGTCGCAAACACGTACGTAGTTCAATACGACTCCATCACGTCTGACGTAACACTGGCCCCGTTACGCTACGTCTGTCGGGAAGTGCAATAGACGTGGAAGAACGGGCGTTCAACGGCAGAAACTACTCGCGTCTTTGCGATACGCCGGACGGGAGCTGACGGGAGCAATATACGTGAATGTGAGACCCCACCATAAGACCGTAATCTGCCTCTCACGTTCTTGGCGTAATTTTGAGCCTATTAGGGATACTTTAAATCCTTTGTTACCATCAGGGGTATTTAGAAACCTTTAGTTTAGTTACTTTAACCTCTGCAGTTGTCTTTGGGTTAGCTGTGGGCAGAAAACTAATTTTGGAGAGGTTATTATAAGAGTGAGAGAACTCTAGTTCTTATTGCTAATCTGGCAACCTCTGCGTCATATGATCGTGAGAGGGTTAATTCATTCATTCATTCCGCAGCAGGCAGAATACGAAACGTTCTCCTCGAGCTCTCTCCCTCCGCTCTCCATGAGCACCCTCCTTCAGTTTTCCGCAAGTACCCACGCTGAGCTCGTCACGAACATACCTGCCCCTACCCCCAGGCACCTGTTAACACTGCAGCCATCTCCCATCCCTGATTTGGGATAGTCGTCCAGACTCCCCCTGTCTCTGTCAATTGAATTAAATTAAATTCAAAATATTGTATTTGTCATGAAAAATATGTACATTATAGTCACATATTACATTTTTGTGTATAAATTCCATAAAAAATGAGGACTTGATGCCCGATGGTATACAGTATAATTATGTCCTCTACTCAGCTACAAACTATTCGTTATTAGGCAGGCAAACGACAAGAAAATGGTGCATTATGAAATATAGAAAATAGTGAACTGAATGGTGAAAATTATCTTAGTAATAGCAACAATACTAATAACAGAAAAAAGTATATATATAATATTAATAATAATACAAATAATAATAATAATAATAATAATAACAATAATAAAATTATAAACATATAAGAGATATTTACTACTATTAATTAACTAATCTACTTGTTTACCTGATTCAAATATAACGCTGTAGTTATATTAACTTAATTATCCAACCTATATTGTTTTAATTTCTTTTTATAAATATATGATAAACGAGCTTTCCTGTCAAAGAGTTCCATATATTAGTTCCCATATATCTAAATGTATACTCGACCAAAAATCAATCTTTACACTGGTGAGCTGTAAATAATCTAGTGTGAACGGAATTAATCGGGTGAAACATACGTCTTTGAGGTATTATCATAAGATTTCGACCCACTTCCAGAATGTTTAGAGCGTTAGTGTAATGATTGTTTTTTGGTCGAGTGTACGGTGTACCATACTATTTCTTCCTCTTGGCACATGTATGAGAGATCGTTGTCTAGTAGGATAAGAATGTATAGTTTCATTCGTTACAAACATGTCGCTCACAGCTTCAGGTGTCATATTATTCATGAATTTGGGTATTGTCTTAGCCATGCAAAACTCGTACACTCTTGGAAATGGTAGCAAATTTAACTGTTTAAATAATGGACTGGTATGTTCTCTAAAACCAGCAGATGCAATAATCCAAATTACTTTCTTTTGTACCCTAACAAGAGACTGAATGTGACCGTTACTGGCACCACCCCACACTTCAATGGCATACGTCAAATAATGATAAATAAAGCTATTATATAAAGTCACCAAAGTTCATATGTTGAGTAGCTTCCTAGCCTTACTTAGTGTTATGCCACGTTATAATAAAACGTGATATAATCTGATTGCGATTTCCACCTTAGGAAATAGCGCTAATCAACAACTTGGGTTCCTCTCCGCTGGGAAACAACTAGCCTTAGCTCTATAACTTCACTTTAATAATAATCAATGGACACAAAATACACAGTAATGGTTCACAAGTTTATTCCTTAACAGCCAGGGTACATTCTCAATATGATGTTGGAAAATAATATATGGATAACATATAAATAATAATAATGTTACTGATTGAACATATAAATAATAATAATGTTACAGATAGAACATATCAATAATAATAATGTTACAGATAGAACATATACATAATAATAATGTTACAGATAGAACATATAAATAATAATGTTACAGATAGAACATATCAATAATAATAATGTTACAGATAGAACATATCAATAATAATAATGTTACAGATAGAACATATAAATAATAATAATGTTACAGATAGAACATATAAATAATAATGATGTTACAGATAGAACATATCAATAATAATAATGTTACAGATAGAACATAAATAATAATAATGTTACAGATAGAACATATCAATAATAATAATGTTACAGATAGAACATATAAATAATAATAATGTTACAGATAGAACATATAAATAATAATAATGTTACAGATAGAACATATCAATAATAATAATGTTACAGATAGAACATATAAATAATAATAATGTTACAGATAGAACATATAAATAATAATAATGTTACAGATAGAACATATAAATAATAATAATGTTACAGATAGAACATATCAATAATAATAATGTTACAGATAGAACATATAAATAATAATAATACACAGAGATGTTAAGTCTCAATCACAATAAGTGTTATTTCGGGTTGTAATCCAACTCCTTCAGTATGGTATCTTTATCAATCTGGGCTTCGGATATTTAGATTTGGAATATGCTCGACAGGAACACATCTAACTTCATGAATGAGGTAACGAGGTTGAGTAAGACCTGTAAGATTGCTAGCCTGCAGGAGAATAGAAAATACAGGAGAAGAAGCCAACAGAAGAAATGGGAATATAATTATACAAACTTCCCATGCTTTAGAGGAAAACAGAACAGAGGAGTGCCCCATGACCTCAGGTCATTCCCGTTCTCTAAAGACCAGGAAGTTAGGTCAGTCTCCCATACAAAAGAGTGGGAAGCTGGGCCAATCACCATCGAGCATTCAAACCATCTCAACCTATCACCAGCCTCCATTCGACCAACAGCCAGACATGCAGTATAACGAACAAATGCTTATGCAAGTTAGACATCAGAGACCGGAATGTTATAGAAACAAGTGGGGATACTAGGACCTCCCTTGCAGTACCATTCCGGAGAACTCCACATAACCCCGAGAACCTAGAGAGGAACAGAGATATCAACTTCATCATTAAGAACCCCTGATTATCATAGAATCACGGAAGTTACAATTATCTCTTACCTAGACCTCGTAACCACCATGAGGGTATTAAATAAAATACTTAAAATAATTATGTACAAACCTATAACCACCATGTATTGTTAGACTAAGTATTACCTTCGCAAATTACATCACACCATTCATTATATCCTTTTAGAATTGAGTTACTACAAGTTAAACCTAAGAAATAACTTGAACATAGTCTCACTGAAATTAAAGAAAGTAAGCACCTCAACCTAAGTAATATTCCTAAGGCTGAAGAGCACGGAGTATCTAACTGAAGTAGAAACTGCCGCCCGCTCCCCCTTGAGACTACAGCGAGACCTGCTGTGTTCCTTCTGATGTCAGGACCTTGGATTCCTGTTCGTGAGAGGCAGTTCCCCCTGAAGTCCAGACAGCCGAATCTACGATCCACGTCGGCCAGACTTGCACTCGAACTACTATCCTCTTAACCTACCCTAAGTGTCTCTGAGTGTCTTACGTTGTGATAATTGATGTGAAGGTAAGATAAAATATACGAGTATTCCAGTGCTAATTCTTATGTAGATCTGTGCCCAAAATCTATATTTATTGCGTTATGTATTAATCCTTCACAAGCTATATTAATAATTGAGTTAGATCTGTGCCCAAGATCTAGTTTTAACTTGTGTCTAACACCTTATAAATCGTATTACGCATACGTTACATACTCGTGTTAACTGATATCCAAGCCGAATACTCACAAATTTTCCTTGTATATGTCCATTCTATTTATATATATAGTTGGTTGTTGGAAGGAACATAATAATTGATATTGGTTCAGGGGTAATTTATCGAGAGGACTTCCCTAGTGGTTAAGGCCCCATTAATTGCTCTTTCCATTCACATATGCATAGCCTACGTGAGTTGCAGTTGGGATGTGTGTACATGCTTAGATTGATATGCAGGATTCGAAGTTGCATAATAAATCGTAGGCAGTGTCCACCATTCTTTAACTGTCTACGTGGTGCGATGCATAAGGTGTTGATTCGGTGTGAGCATCCTGGATTCGAATCCACGGACTGCCACATGTGTTTGTAAATTTCATTAATCGATTTTAGGAGTATAGTTGGTTGTTGGAAGGAACATAATAATTGATATTGGTTCAGGGGTAATTTATCGAGAGGACTTCCCTAGTGGTTAAGGCCCCATTAATTGCTCTTTCCATTCACATATGCATAGCCTACGTGAGTTGCAGTTGGGATGTGTGTACATGCTTAGATTGATATGCAGGATTCGAAGTTGCATAATAAATCGTAGGCAGTGTCCACCATTCTTTAACTGTCTACGTGGTGCGATGCATAAGGTGTTGATTTTCGGTGTGAGCATCCTGGATTCGAATCCACGGACTGCCACATGTGTTTGTAAATTTCATTAATCGATTTTAGGAGTATAGTTGGTTGTTGGAAGGAACATAATAATTATGTATGTAACAAGTTGAAGTTGAAGTGTATACCGTGTATCTATTCCCTACTCAAATCTAACTTTTACCTAGAACCTACGCTCAATTTCATATTTAATTAAACTCAGATTCTCATTCTTTAGAAGAAATGTTATTGATTAGAATCATAATTTAAATCTAATTTCTTTGAAAACCTAATTTACGCTTTATGATCCTGTGCGTTAACTTGTTTATTCAGGAATAACTTATTTGCTTATTCTGCTATGAAATAGATAATTTCGATCCATCTCGTCTAGGAATTCTAGCTTTGTATAGATCTGTTATCTAATTATTTCACCATCTCGAATACAACGCCAATCCATCCTGTATTCCCTATAGGAATATGTTAACTAGTTCAGAACTCCTTCATACCTTACCAGGTATTTCCAACTAAGTGCAACTTCGTCGTGTACGCCATATTTTACTATTAATATTATTATAACTATTAGTACACGCTATTGTATTTATGCGTTCCTTAACCTCCTGTAGTCAAAATATAATTTGATTCAGGTCAGGTTGTATTCAACATTTAATTCTTATTCAGTAGATCTAAATCATTAAATCTGAATGTCTCGACCCGTGAGATTATTATTACATATACAAAGTTAATACATTGTATGTTCATAACATAATTTGTCTCACAACAAACTAACTACGTAATTAATTGTAATAACAATTCAGCTCCCTTCTCCCTTTTAAATTAAAGTATTCCTCCCATATTCAAGATAAACATTGCATTAACCGCGTAAACTATTTTCCGCACGTCAGTCTAGTAGATGACCTGACTTACCTGGTCATATTTATTTACGCGCGGCCTCTTTCATATTTCTTGGACGCCTCTCGTCTCTCGCGTTCTTGAACGATAATTATAGAAATCTTTGTGCGGTTAACCATATTGTTGAATAAACAATTCCCAAGGTCAAATCGATACTTCTTGAGCTTATTAGAATACTTCACGGTAGATACTCAACTCTCATATATATTATTATCAAGGGTTTATTCTATGTATATGTATGTCTATATATAATTGCATATTTCCACAGTAATACTATCCATTATTTTATGTTCATTGGTATGTTATTCAGAGACCTTTGTGTGTTCTAAATATGTTCAGTGATTTACATACTATTGCTTATAATAGTTAAGTAAAGTTTAAGTTCACATTTTAGGTCCAGATAGATATGTGATTAAGACACCTATTGTGTTATAACTAACTACACCAGATTCTCTTGCTTTTCCCAAATAGTAGCTAAGTGAACCTAATGATCTCTTTTCATGCCATTTAATAAATGAGAGTATATAATTATCTATGTGTGTTTATTGTGTTTATTACAACCTGATTGAGTACATAATTGTGAATAAGAACGTGTTCGATGTGTTCCTGTTGAGCATATATTGAGTCTAAAAGTCCATAGTTGGATTTGAGTGAAGACAATAACGAAGCTAAGTTGTATTACAACCCGGCATAACAATGAATATGATAAGTATTTACTCAATCGGGCAATTAACAACACAATAAACATACAGTATAGATTACACTCATATTACCAACACAATAAACATACAGTATAGATTACACTCATATTAACAACACAATAAACATACAGTATAGATTACACTCATATTAACAACACAATAAACATACAGTATAGATTACACTCATATTAACAACACAATAAACATACAGTATAGATTACACTCATATTAACAACACAATAAACATACAGTATAGATTACACTCATATTAACAACACAATAAACATACAGTATAGATTACACTCATATTAACAACACAATAAACATACAGTATAGATTACACTCATATTAACAACACAATAAACATACAGTATAGATTACACTCATATTAACAACACAATAAACATACAGTATAGATTACACTCATATTAACAACACAATAAACATACAGTATAGATTACACTCATATTAACAACACAATAAACATACAGTATAGATTACACTCATATTAACAACACAATAAACATACAGTATAGATTACACTCATATTCATATTTATTCAATTTGCATAGAGTACAAGTTATGGGGTACTAACTCCGCTATTATATAGAATAGCAAGTTAGTAAAACATGTAACTGAAGAGAGTTGAATAAGGTTTATTCCCTTGTGAATTTCAGGTTGTCACTTACACAATAATTGAAGAGAGAAAATACGCAATGATGGACAGATACACATATACACAAACAAGAATCATTGACAACAATACATATGCGAGCCAAGTGTCTAACGCGAAGTATAATGACAAAGACAAGGTAAGGCAATTGGGTAAGGCACTAGTTGCGTGTGAGTCTGCGCGGTGGTCAAAAGAAAATAGGGTCGCGCTTAGGTGAGACCTCAAAGGTAAATGATGATATTGAATTTTCAGAAATATACATATAAAATTACATAATATTCCTGAGTGGGCCTTGAGCATAATGCTGGCCCACCAGTGTGATGTGAGGAGAGGAGAGTTAGCATAAAACATTATACTGTACATCAGACAACAATATTTCACCCTCTCTCACTCACTCAGCTTTGGTACACTCACTTATTTTTCAGTAAACACTTTAAATTGGCACATAAACACACAAATTAATGTGGCACACAAGTACATACATTTGTCTCCCACATGTCGCCGCAAAAAATAAATACAAAAATAAATAATAATAATAATAATAATAATAATAATAATAATAATAATAATAATATTCATAATGATAATAATGATAATGAGATAAAATCAAATCAATAAATACATTAAATTTAAAAATAAAGATACATAATAAACACTTGCACACATACAGTACACATATACTCATAATATATGTATGGTACATATCATAAAGCAACATAACTACACATGAATGTGCCATAAGCTAATAATAAATACTATTATACCTCAAAAGAAATTAGGGTCGCGCTCAGGTGAGACCTCAAAGGTACCGCCCTGGGGACTATAGGTCAGATGGACTGCAGTCACGGGAAATAATAATTTACTTTAATGCGTTATAAAATCAGGGAATAAAGATATAAACTTTATTTGATTCTAAGGGGTAAGATAGTTTATATCTGAATTTAACTATCTAAGAGTTATGGCGAATATTCTCTCACACGAGACAAAAAATAATATTCAATCATAGATGAGGTCAAACTACACGGAGTAAGGAAATCAGATTCACAGTAAATATAGTGACTGAGTTGGAATATATAAAATGTAATTTAGCATAGATTGGAATAAATTAACCAACTACTTGAGAAACGCATAACGAAAGAGCACGGTATTATAGCTTTGAAAGGAGCTATATAACAGAGAGTTAGTATAAATGGTGTAAAATCGGGCTGGGGATTAGTTAAAAGTGGGGTTCCCCAAGGGTCGGTTTTGGGGCCCCTTCTGTTCATTATCTACATAAATGATCTTGACTCAGGCATAAAGAGTAGGATCAGTAAATTTGCTGATGATACTAAAATAGGTAGGATAATAGAGTCAGCTAGCGACAGGGAATGTCTTCAAAATGATCTCGATCACTTGCACGAGTGGTCCATAAATTGGCAGATGAGTTTCAATGTAGACAAATGTAAGGTATTAAGGGTTGGAAATCGTAATTTAGATGCAAAATACAAACTAGACAATGTAGAATTGGATAACTCAGAATGTGAGAAGGATCTGGGGGTGCTCGTTAGTAATGATCTGAAACCCAGAAAACAGTGTATAAGTGTTAGGAATAGGGCAAATAGAATTCTAGGATTCATATCTAGGAGTGTTAGCAACAGGACTGCTGAAGTTTTCTTAAAACTATACTTAGCTCTAGTAAGACCCCATTTAGACTATGCTGTTCAATTTTGGTACCCTTATTATAGAATGGATATCGACCCTTTAGAGGTAGTCCAAAGAAGAATTACCAAAAAGATACATAATATTAGAAATTTATCGTATGAGGAGAGGTTGAAAGTCTTAGGCCTGCACTCACTAGAGAGACGAAGATGTAGGGGAGACATGATAGAGGTATTTAAATGGATAAAAGGTTTAAATAAGGGCGATATAGATGAGGTATTAAAGCTAAAGAACGGCGACATAACCCGCTCAAATCGTTTCAAGTTAGATAAGTTTAGATTTAGGAAAGATATAGGAAAGCACTGGTTTGGAAATAGGGTTGTTAACATGTGGAATGCACTGCCCAGAACAGTAATTAGCTCAGAAACAGTTGAAAGCTTTAAGCATAAGTTGGATTCCCATATGGGTGATATGGGCTGGGTGTGAATTGGAGCTGCTTCATGTGGGCCACATGGCCATATGCAGTTTCCCGCGATCTTATGACCTTATGTTGTTATGTAATTGGGGTTGGGTGTGACAGGGATTTGCCTTGTGTGGGCCGATCGGCTTTTTGCAGACTCCCATTTTCTTATGTTCTTATGTTCTATAATGAAAAAACGTACAAAACAAAGTTGCACTAATAAAATACCATTTATGATGGCATAAAAGGAGTTCTGAATAAATTAACAAATTCCTTAAAGAACGCAGAACGATGTAGCCTTGTGTTATAACAGAAATAATTGTTACAATGAATAAATTACTAGACGAAGTAATAATATGCTAAATAGCTAAATATTAGGCGTAATAGATAAAGGAATGTACAATCTGAATTCCTGGATTGGTGTTGAAAGAATTACATGACCCGAGTAACGTATACCATTAGACTATTCACAAGAACTAATAGAAATTAGGTATCTTGATGATAGATTAATTCTAACTCAACGGAAGTGTTCTTTACTTTCAAGAGGGGCGAAATAGTACTATAAGTATTCTCTGGCAATAATTATACAGGCAATATGATCCTGAATTTGTGTGTAGGTTTTAGGTATATTGAATTTAAGAAGGAAAATAGCTCACGTTATACACTTCACTTCGAATTGGATACACAAAGAATAATAATACATACAAATAAAATCTGAGAGTATTCACTAAGTAACACGTGTAAAAATTACTATGTAACGTACGTACAATTAAGGTTCTGAAGGATTAAATACAAATTATCTTAGCAATATCTCGTACTTATAGAATCACTGTAAGGATCAAAGTTATATGAATCTTACACGGGTATGAGATGGTCAAGATAGATCTTAGGCACAGATCTATAAATAAGTGAAATAGAATACTCGCATATTTAATCTTACCTTCACAACAATAGCCACAACTTATAACACGCAGAGACACTTAGGGTACGAGGTAGAGGAGAAGTGATAGCTATGAACGAGAATCTAGACGACGTAGGACTCGTAGTTCTTCTATGGGCTGGACGTCAGAGGGAACTGCCTCTCTCACGGACACATGGGAAGTTGGTTCCGGGCTCCTCTACACACTCTTCTCGCCTCCCGCCTTAGACTCTACTGTAGGGAATGTCTCGTCCTAGATGAGTCTCAATACCAATGTCTATCCACAACCAGCCTAACCAGTGGAAGATACCATACGTATTTGCTACCTTCCCTCAATTTCAGTCAGACTATATTCGGTTCATATTTAGAACTCAATTTGGTCTGTTTCAAGATAGTTGGGACATGTGGATATTATTGTTTTCGTTATTGTGAAGGTAATTCTTAGTCTAAAAATACATGTATACTTAAGCTATTAATATAAACACAAGGAGATTCTCTATCTCTCGATATTACCCTCTATATTTCAAAGGTTTGTATGGCTGCATGGTAAATGTTTTTTCTGTTAATCGTGATATCTGGCTTTTTCTAGTCTCTAGGCCATATGTTTGTTCCTGATCACTTTGTTTACACTATTTCCAGTCTTCCCGTGAGGTACTGTAGAGGGGATTCTGGGGTTCCCATCGGTGAAGATATTGCACTGGGTCTTGGTGAGGAATTTGCATAAAATATTCTTCACTGTATTGCAAATCTGGCTGGAGCTGGGTATACGCCTTGGTTGTTTGTTTCTGGCCCTGTCATTGGTTGAGCAGGGATCTTTGTGATTCGAACTCGAACTCCTTTTGCGGGCAGACTGTCCTATACTCTCGGGAACTAGAGCATGGGTAGGTCTGCTTAAATAGGTAGACTGGCCTATACTCTCAGAGATTAAACCATGGGTAGGTCTGGTTAAATATGTAGACTGGTCTATTTTGGCAGGTGTTAAAGCATGGGAAGCTGGTTGTGTTTTAATTTCTCTCTCCCTTTCTTGATGTTGTCCTCTCCTGGTCTTCTTTGTCTCCTTTACGGAAGCTATTCTGGCTCTGGTAGGCTGCTCTTCTTCCCGCATTGTCAGGGTGTCTACCGGAATTGTTTTGCCCCTGTTTTGCAACCCCGTCATCTCATCAGCTTCTTCCAAAAAGAAATCTCGGCCACGAGATCTAAGGTTATAGGTTCGGAAGGTTTCGGTGATGAGAGAGGGTTCCAGGTGCTGCAGAACTAAACACCAAATTGTTGTGGGGATGTCAACAGGGGTTTTGGTGTCGTATTGCAGGGTTAGTTGAAGAGGAGTCCTGGAGGAGTTTGCCACATGTACGAAATGGGCAGGAGAGTTGATGTTAGTCCTGGTGTTGTCTGAAGACACGAACAAGCTGTTGATTTTCATGTTGCATGTAGGGGCAGTAGTGCTGGGAGATGTGGTTGCTATAGGAGTTGATGATGTACTAACTGCCTTTGAGCTTGTTTGTCTGCTTGGCCCAGGTGGGAGGGGCATGGTGGTTTGGGGGCCTGTCCCTAGGTTGGGTGATCCAGTAGTGGTAGGCGGAACAGGTTACGGTGTTGACCTCGCAACAGGTGTGGCGGCGACCTTTTGATGCTGCGATGTGGTGGCTTTGGTGGGAGCCCACCTCTTGTTGGTCGGCTTGAAGGTGGGTGACCATCTTTTAGGTTGAGTCACACTTCGGCCAGATCTTGGACATGTTGGATTAGATAAAGGTTGCCTTAACGATGGTGACCTTAATTTAATTTTGGGCATTTGTAAAACAGGATTGGGGGAGGTATAGCTAGTTTTAGTTGTTGTGGAAGGATTAGGTGAAGGGGTAGGTGATTTATGATTAGCGGTAGATGGTTTAGGGGACTTAGCGAGAGTTATAGGTAGTTGAGTAGAAAGTTCAGGAATATTTGTAGTTGAACAGTTTCCCTGATCAGATAGACTTGTTGGTTGGATGATTTGATGAGCGGATGAAGTGGATGAAGTGTTAGATAATGAATGAGAAGTTTGATTTTCTAAAGATGGAATAATATTGATGGCTGGAATGGTAGGTAAAGGACAGGGTGAGTCAGGAAAAATAGGTAGGCTGGTGGCAGGTGAGGTAATAGGAGGAGTTGATTTAAGCTGAGTCACAGTCTTGTTAGATTGTGTAGGAAGTCGGGGAGGTGCAGAGACAATTCGTTTAGGAATTGGAGGAAGAGTTTCAGAGAGAATGCTGTGAAAGGGGAAAAATAGTGCAAGGGGATTTTGGTTTGGATAGGTGATATCAAGATTAGTTACTGGTTGAATAAGTGGTGCAACAAGATTTGATCTCACTATTTGAGGAGGAGAGATGGGTGGAAGAATGGGAGGTGTCAATGGTTCTGTGGATCCTAAATTCTGGTCATTATTTGCAGGTAATGTGTCATTATCTTTGGGGTCAGCAATCATAGTCATATTGTCATCAATGGGTTGAAACCTACGTATATATCTATTTCGGTAGGTGCGTGACTCACCAAAATAATTAATGGTAACCTGGTAACAGTTTGGAACAGTTAGAATCTCGAAAGGACCTTTATATCTGGGTTTGAGTTTGGATGGCACTGGTAGCTGAGCAACCATGGTGGGGACTAACTTTGGCTGTTTCGTCAGGTTGTAGGTCTTGGATATATTGCAGCTGCCGAAGGCGGTTCTTTAGGTGTACTAAAGATTGGTCAACATTTGAGGAGGGCTCGTAAGGGACAGATAGATGACGTAGAGGCAAGAGTAAAGGTGGTACTCCAAACACACGTTCATGGGGTGAGATTCCGTCTTTTTGGGGGCAGGTATTGATTCCCCACTGTGCTATTTTTACTTGACTGGGCCAATCAGTGGTGTTCATCTGTTGCAGGCGTGTCCTTATCTGGTTAGCAATCGTGCGGTGGCTTCTCTCACAAATAGAGTTACCCTGAGGCCAATATGGGGATGAGTGGCTAATCTTGACTCCACACATTTGTGCTAGTTGTGACCAAATGTGACTGGTGAATTCAGGGGCATTATCAGAATGAATAGCTTCAGGTAATCCAAAATAGGGAAAACCGTGCTGTATCATTGCTTCAGCTACTGCTAAAGCTGAGTGTTCTTTTGCTGGACAGGCAATTACATATTTAGAGTATGTGCCCAGAAAGGTGATAATGTATTTAAATCCTTGATTTCCTTCCATGGGTCCCATCACATCTACTGCAAGAAGTTGCCATGGTTTGGACGCCACTAATTTTCCTGTAGGTCCGGCTGTACTGGTCCTGTCCTTGCCCAATGCACAGGCTTTACAGGCTTCTGTGATTCTTTTTGCTGTGATCTAAGGAGAAGGAGTCCAGTACACTTGCTAGAAAGTAGCAGTTAATTTCCTCTGGGCCAAATGAATGCCATTGTGTGTATGGATGGATTGCATAGTAGAGAGTGCCGCATTTGTTGTGATCACAATTTTCCCGTCTGGCGTGTACAAATTATCTCCTCTTCTTGTGAGTTGGTAGAAAATACTTCTAGGCATCCAGTCTGGTTTTTCTTGCTGTTGAAATTGTTTACGTAGTTGTTGTTGGTCTTGATCTAACGAGTCTTGATGATGGATGTCTAAAATCGGCTGAATGTCAGTGTTCTGGCTAGAGGTGTCAGTGACCGAGTTAGTTGGAAGTCTGGATAAAGCATCAGCGTTGGTATGGAGTTTTCCTGGTCGATAGGCAATTTCGAAGTTAAACTCTTCCAATGATTCTCCACCTGACTGTTAAGTCATTTTTAGTGTCAGATTTGTGTAGCCATTGGAGGGCGTGGTGATTGGTGATGATGGTGACCTTGACACCTGCTAGGTAAGCTTTGAAGTGTTGTAAGGCCCAAATGATTCCCAGACATTCTCTTTTGGTTACGGGATAGTTGACTTCTGCTGGGTTCGGCTGGCACATGCAACGATATGTTCCCTTCCTTCTCTAGTTTGTCCTAGAACGGCACCTATACCGAATTGTGAGACATCAGTGTATAAGTGGAATGGTTGGTTGTAGTCTGGGAAAGATACTACTGGAGATGCTACTAGTAGTTCTTTTAAAGTGTTGAATGCTTTTAGACGTTGTTCTGTTCACAAGAATGATTCTTCTGCTCTTGTTAAGTCATGTAGGGGCTTGGCAATGGTGGCATTTTTTTTTTTACAAATCTGCTGTAATAGGAAGCTAGGCCGAGGAAAGCTCGGACTCCTTTTACAATTGTTAGAGGAGTTATGGTGCTGATGGCATCTAGTTTGTCAGGTCTGGGCAATTCCTTTTTCTGAGACTATGTGCCCTAGAAAGTGAACTTCTTTCTTGGCCAGAGTACATTTAGAGGATTTGAGTTTTAGGTTTGCCTCTCTAATCCTCTGAAATACTTGTCTTAATCTTTGTAGGTGTTCAGCCCAGGTTTTCCCGAACACAATTATGTCATCCAAGTACGCCAGGCAAGTTTCCCAGGTTAATCCATGTAGGACAGATTCCATTAACCTGGAAAAAGTTGCAGGGCCGTTGCATAGACCAAACGGTAATACTGTGAACTGTATAATCTTCCTTGACTAGTGGCAAAAGCTGTCTTTTGTTGGTGTTCTGGGAGGACTGGTACTTGCCAGTACCCAGCTTGCAGATCCAGGGTAGTGAACCATTTAGCTCCTAACAGGGAATCTAAAGAGTCGTCTATCCTGGGTAGTAGGGTAGCATCTTTTATGGTGATGTCATTTAGCTGTCGGTAATCAACACAAAACCGGGTGAATCCGTCTTTCTTCCGAACGAGTACCACAAGAGATGACCAAAGGCTCGTGGAATGTTGGACAACTCCAGTTGCTAGCATGTCTTTTACTTGGGATTCCTCTTCCTGTCTTTGGAATTGGATTTTTTCTCCTGATCGGTTGTTTGATCAGATGTCCTACAGTATGTATGGGATGATGAAGTACGTTGGTTTTCCCGACGTCTCGACTGGAGGTGGGGAATATGTCTTGGTAGGTAGTCTTTAAATCACATAGGTCGGTTTGTTGTTGAGAGGTTAAATGGGAAGGAATATCAGGTAGGGGAAGAGGGATTTGGGAGGGATTTTCTGAAGGTAAAGATAGTTCTTCTGCATAAGGCTCAAGTTCCCCAATGGTTAACCCTTTTGGCAAGGTGATAGGTTGATCGGAGATGTTTGCTATTTTAATGCAATTTAATTTATTCGAGATTAGGCTTGGAGCGGTCAGGCAATCCCTATCAAAAGGGCTTTGGAGGTGAGGGGTCAGTATTGCATCCCCAGGTAAGGTGGGTAATATGGGTACCAATCTTTCATGATGAGGGGGAAGTGTCACTAGTTTGAAAGTGACAGCTTGAGTGATCTGGAGGAGACAAATGGTAGGTTTACTCGGTTTCTCCTGATTGATCATCGGTTTGGGTTTAGGGTTTACATTATTACATTTGGAAGAGGGTGTGACTTTGGAAATATTTACTAACTTGGTAGCTTGGAGTTTTTCTTGAAGAATCATGGACTTTTTGCTAGTGGTTACTTTACTCAAAGTTTTAGGGAGGGGTGTGACTTTTGACTTTTTGACTTTGTTAAGGTATTTTTTTTTTTTTTGGTTGGAGTGGGGGTGAGAACTTCAATGTTCTCCTTCCGCAATCGATGGAAGTGCTCAGAGATGTGAGCAAATCGAGTCCCAAGTATCCATGTACTTGGTCTCTTTGGGATCATAAATCATGAAAGAGTGTTCAGTTCCATGATATGGGACAAGGGTACTAACATACAGTGGAAGAGTCTGTCCATAATTTGGGATAATATCATCATTAGCACTCACTAAAACTATTGAAGAAGGTTGGATAAGACCTAAAGCTTTGTGGTGCTGCTTGAAGAAAGGAAAGAAGAGACATGGATGGGAAGCCCCCGTGTCAATTAAAAGTTGGACTTTTACTTCACTTAGAGTGAACTTCCTATAGATGGGAAGATTATCTGGATCAGTCCCCTCATAAGCCCCCGCCATTCTTACAACTATTTGTGTACGGGGGCAGATTATTTGTGTACGGGGGCAGATTAAAAATCCAGATCATCTGTAGCTTCCGCTACCGTTTCTGGTTCTTCAATGTTTTCCTCTTCGCTAAAGTTTTCAAATCCTGCGGTTCCATCCTCGGTGATTTCTCGATCACGTGTTAATTTTTCAACTACACAGTTTTCACGGTGTTTTGTGCCGGCCATGGTTGACTTGTGGAATAAGTTGCCAAATGACCTAGTCAATTCAGCTCATATCTCCATTGTTAAGTCTAGAGTTAATGCTTTTTTACAGCATTAATTCTAATTTTTAAACTTATTTTATTCTATTTTATTGTATTATATTTATATTTGATATCCTCCACTGCATAATATTTGATTATTCATTTTATCTGTGTTTAATATATATATATATATATATATATATATATATATATATATATATATACAGTATATAATTTTTTTTTTTTTTGTCTTAAAGATGCCGTAGTCTTTCTCCAGTGCCTCCGGGTGTTTTGTGTGGATTCATCTTGCTGGTGTTTCTGCACCCTGGTTGGAAACTTCGGCATCTCATATAATAATAATAATAATAATAATGATCGTCGCTATGCGTCTGGGTTTGATCCAGGGAATCTGAGCCCACCAACTAGGTGACCTGGACCTTCTCTTGGTGAGTTCCAAGAAAGATGTCTTCAAAGACACCAACACACATTGTCCGTTACATGGTTTCCAGTCGGAGTTGCGAATTCTGGCCCATTCTTCTGCTTTATCACTGGGTCGTGGTACCACAGGGCCAGCTGAAGGTACTGTAGACGGGTAAATAGTGACCCTACTGATGACGGCGATCTTGTCTTGTTCTTTGGTCTTTCTCAGAGCCATGATACGCCTTACCACTGGCATATCATTGTCGTAATTCGTGGGCTCTGTGATCGAGATATTGATCGGCTACTGCGAAAGGTAGAATCCTCAGTAGAGCCTTTAATACTAATTTCTTTCTCTAAGCTGGGGTCTCATCAGGGAAAGCGGTTATGGCCAGTTGAGTCAACTGGTTTATTGTGGCGTCCAAATCACCTGTATATTTGACTTAGTGAAAATGACGGTCCGCTATTGTTTGACCAAGGACTGGGTTGATAGCTACTTTAGTGTAACTCTCAAACTGTTCCCAGGTTAACCCGGGCATATTGTCACACACATACCCTGATACCTTTGCTGCATATTTTCCTAACTTCATCACTACAGTATATATCTTGGACGAGTCATCGTTCCCGAACGTCATGTCATGTATATGTATATTAATTTTGTAATAATATAGGATGTTTGAAGTATCGAACGCCTTGCTAAAGTCTACAAATACACCGAGTACATAATCCCCTTTATCTAATAAGTTACTAATTATATATGTTAAGTAAATTAGGGCTTGATCTGTGTTTCCCATTATATATGTTAAGTAAATTAGGGCTTGATCTGTGTTTCCCATTATATATGTTAAGTAAATTAGGGCTTGATCTGTGTTTCCCATTATATATGTTAAGTAAATTAGGGCTTGATCTGTGTTTCCCATTATATATGTTAAGTAAATTAGGGCTTGATCTGTGTTTCCCATTATATATGTTAAGTAAATTAGGGCTTGATCTGTGTTTCCCATTATATATGTTAAGTAAATTAGGGTTTGATCTGTGTTTCCCATTATATATGTTAAGTAAATTAGGGCTTGATCTGTGTTTCCCATTATATATGTTAAGTAAATTAGGGCTTGATCTGTGTTTCCCATTATATATGTTAAGTAAATTAGGGCTTGATCTGTGTTTCCCATTATATATATTAAGTAAATTAGGGCTTGATCTGTGTTTCCCATTATATATGTACACTTATTTTACAGTTTAATTATAGTTTTTTGTCTGTATAGTTTTTTGTCTGTATAGTTTTTGTCTGTATGTATTTATTGTTTTTCTTTTTCTATTATTATTATTATTGATTTTTAAAATTAACTGTTCTTGTTAAAAGATTACTCTTTGTTTAAATATGTTGTTGCGTCTTCATATTTTGCAATTAGTTTTCTTTATTATATTGTATCTATTCATTGTCGATAGTATCAATTGCTTGCTTTTGTGATTTCCTTAGTTTATTTGTACGATAAATGTTGGTTATTTGTAGGGTAGTTATTGATAGGGGTCACTTGAGGCATGCTATGCTTACAGGTACCTACCCGATAGCACTATCGTTTGTGAGTATTATTTGTATTTTGTACTATGTTAATGTCTTGTCAGGTTGCAAATTTGATTTTAATAGTTGTATTTTCTTTATTCATGCAGAGTTTAGTAAAATTTGCCAGAACGTCCCGGACTTCCCAAATTGACTAATTCCTTGAACGTGACAATAGTGCGTTGTTATGTGTGCGATTAGTTTGTTTGGGAAACAAATTAACTTGTTCATGTAGTAATGAACTGACGTATACCCTATGTGGTGGATTGTGTTATTTTATTTCATTAATTTTATTTTAGTAAGCGTTGTTTGCACATTGCGATTTTGATAAGTTATTTTGCCTTTATATTGTCTTTGTCCATGTTTTGGTTTGTTTAGTTTGCAAGTTTTACATTTTAATAGCTAGTATATTATCTAAACAATGCATTAAGTAAACCACATGAGAGCTAGGGGGTCTATATATTATCTAAACAATGTATTAAGTAATCCACATGAGAGCTAGGGGGTCTATATATTATCTAAACAATGTATTAAGTAATCCACATGAGAGCTAGGGGGTCTATATATTATCTAAACAATGTATTAAGTAATCCACATGAGAGCTAGGGGGTCTATATATTATCTAAACAATGTATTAAGTAATCCACATGAGAGCTAGGGGGTCTATATATTATCTAAACAATGTATTAAGTAATCCACATGAGAGCTAGGGGGTCTATATATTATCTAAACAATGTATTAAGTAATCCACATGAGAGCTAGGGGGTCTATATATTAAAACCAACAATATATTTTCCTCTACCATGTTCTATATAATTTATTTCTAAAAATATAGATTATATATCAGCATTCATCACACATAAATCCTGTCTTCAGGCAAAGTTTAAATTGTCCTTAATATATATTGATACACCTCCACCTTTTTTAGTTTTTCTAATGTTCTCCTCCTGTGAATAACCTTCAACATTGTACCTATTTATATCTGATTTTTGTATTCATGTTTCTGTTACACCAATTACACTGAATTCTATGTTTACGTTTACGTTGAGGGCGGCATGATATGCGGGGGTTGTGCATCAGGACTAGTGGTTGGGGACAGGGTCAGGAGAAGGACCAGGATTAGGGATGTAATGACTGTTCTTAAAAAATCAAGAGTGGGGCTATTAACTACATGAAATGGGAGATGGTTCCACTCTTGGATACTGCGGGGAAAATGATTGTCTAAATATGTCCGTGCTTGCCTGACAGGTGTGGTATTTTAGGTTGTGGCTTCGTCTCGTATATTGTATACTTGTAGGGTGTAAATATATATCTTTGTATATGTCTACTAAGTTGTTAGTGATTATATATAACATCTGTTGTCTGTGCATTTGTCTTGTTGAAAGTGGGTCTAGTCTAATGTCTTATTTGAGCAAAGTGACAGATGTAGTTTGTCTGTAAATACGTCTGATCCATCTTGCAACTTTGTTTTGTATGGCCTCTAGTTTATTTATGTTGTTGTGAGTGTGTGGATTCCAGACGGTGTCGCAGTATTCTAAGTGTGGCCGAACAAGTGTTTTAAATGTTAACATTTTGATGTTTGCGTTACACTTAGTGAGATTCCTACGCAGGAATCCCAGGGCCTTATTAGCCTTTGCTCTGATGCTGTTCACGTGAGTGGTCCACCTCATGTCCGCTGAGATGTGGACCCCCATATATTTGTGGGAGGGAACAGTATATAAAAAAGTGCTATGGAGTTTAAGATTACTTAAGTAAGATATAAAATTACCGAGATTTTTAGGAACACTACAAATATTTAAATGTATGAGAGAACATTGTTGTTTATGAACAAGTTTTGTTTTGCTTAAGGTATTGAATGAATCTTCGAGGAAGTAGTTAGACCTGAGATTATGCCATGTTAAACTATTATGGTAAAAATTGTCTGGATCAATGTCATTTAGAGGTACCATGTCGCGAATATCGTTAATTTCCAAGGGATTACAAATAATATTATCAAGAAACGAAGGTAAAGGAACTTTCCCCAGGTTACATGCAGTACTTATTTAAACATTTCTTAAATTCATCATCGTCAATAACCTTGTTAACCCCTACTGTACCGGAGAATACAGTAATAAAAGTCCCCCCCAGTCCCAAGTAATGTGGCCAAAATGGCAGGATAGAACAACCTTCCACCTCAACAGATGAAGGAAGACTGGCTCTCCCAGCTTTCAGTGGGTTTTATATAACCTGAAAAGTGTTGCCATATCGAGAGCAGTGCTCAAAACGGTCGTGGTACCAGGCACAGCCTGATACAGGCAGTTACAAGGAAAGTACATTACTGATGGCTCCCAGCCGTCGCTGGGTCTGGGGAATGACTTATCTACTGACGGCTGGCAGCCCTCGCTGGGATTAGACGGGTTAAATGGGTTAAATGCTGAGCTGGTATGGTCATGTTGAACGAATGGGAGATGAAAGGCTTACAAAGAGAATATGTGAGTCAGGTACAAGGGGAGATAGAAGGGCAGGAAGACCCCCATTGAGATGGAGAGACTGTGTAAGAAAAGCTTTGGATGATAGAGGAATGACTATAGATCAGGCAGGGTAAGTGGTGGTGGACAGGAGTGAATGGAGAATGCTTGTGAATAGTTGAGTGAACACGTGGTCATTTGGAGTAAGGGGTCGGGCGCAAGTTGGACTAGATAATAGTCCATCAGGCGCCTGGCCCGGGGAGACGATTAATATGAAGGGTGCGCCTGGAAGTGTGGTGGGAGGGCTTGTGGCTTTAGCTCCGCTGCATGTCTGCCTGCCGAGATCGGAACCTCTCCGGGTGGTCGGGGGCCGGGGGAGTGCTGGAGCGACCTTGGTGAACCTGGTCTCTGGGTCTTCTCCTGGGTGACCTAGATGTGTGTGAATTTGTGTTTTTTATCTGTGTTTATTCGTTGTTATATGTTGTTTTTGTGTTTTTCCCTGTTCTTGCTCTGTCTTGAGTCGGCTACCCCCATAATGGGGATTGGGCCTGAGCATATAGATAGATAGATAGAAATGGGAATATATTCTCTACATGTACAAGTTTTACATAACCAATTGAAGCAGCTACTGTGTTGTGTATGGGAACAAATGGTACAACATAAACTATCTGAATCAATATCTAAAAAGTCAGAACATAATTTCACATATTTCCAACATTTTCTTTGAAATACTTACAGACGCACACGCAAACACATACCAATACACAAGGAAGCGCACATTCGTGGTCAGTCGCACCCGAACATTTAATTACATTAGAAAAAGATAATGGCATCGCCTAATGAAGACTTATTAAAAGGTCTCTGCGGCTCGATTAGTTTTTTCAAAAGACGTCTCTAGTGTATCAGAAATCTTCCACCAAATGATGCTCAGAAATTCATGATCACGATTACACACAAATATACATGCATACAACGACATACACAAGCTCAATTCTAATAGCTTTATCTTCATTCAGATAGTTATAGAAAATATATAGGAATGCATTAATAAATATATAGGAATGCATTAATAAATATATAATATGGAATTCTAACGTTAACGTAACACAGGAAAATAATATGTAATCGTAAGTAAAGGAAATTTTGCTCTCAAAATATATGTAATATGTTAGGTAACCAATATAAAACCATGAATGTACTGTACCACCTCTAACAAAAAAATATGAAAGGTATAAATACCTTAGTGCAAGGTGAAGAACATGTATTATAGAACACGGTCTGGTGAAAGTTATCATTGTTTGATCATGCGAAAACATATGGATATCATAACAACAATTAATCTCATCCCAATAATCACATCTATGGGCATCCTGATCCCATAACTCATTATGCAAAAATATGAAAGGTATCCTAGTTTCAAAGTCAAAGGCGGATGTTGTACATATGTGCACAACAAACTCACTTGCTCTCGTGTTCCCGATTACGACTCCTCTGAATTCTCAACTTTATGGCTCAAACTTTCCTGTCTTTCTCTTACTAAATATTTCTGTGCTGTCTATCTTTTCCCTAACTCTACCAACTTTCCCAAATTCTTTGACTATCTAAACTCTACAGTGGAACATATTCTATCCATTTCTCCTTTCGCAGAAATCTCCATCTTAGGAGATTTCAACGTTCACCACCGCCAATGGCTCTCCTCTCACACTACTGATCCACCTGGTGAACAAGCCTACGTCTTTTCTATCCTAAATGACCTAGAGCAGTTAGTTCAACAACCCACCCGTATCCCGGATCGCATCGGAGATCGGCCCAACATTCTTGACTTGCTTCTAACTTCTAACCCTTCTTCTTATACTGTCGATCTTTTCTCTCCTTTGGGCTCCTCCAACCATAAACTTATCTCTGTCACCTGTCCTATCTCTCCAGTACAGCCACCCGATCCTCCTAGCCGGCGGCGCTTGTGGCACTTTGGAGCTGCCGACTGGGAGGCTCTCCGGCAGTACTTCTTTGATTTCCCATGGAATTATTTCTGCTTTCGTGGCCGAGGAGCCCTCGGACAGTGCTGAACGCATTACCGAGGTAATCCTATCAGGCATGGAAGCATACATCCCATTTTCTTTCACTCAGACTAATGCTAAAAAATCTTGGTTTACTCACGCCTGTTCTACTGCTGTCCGCAAAAAGGAGGAAGCATTCAAACGGTACCGACGCCTTAAAACTCAAGACTCTCATTCTTCCTATGTTTCTGCCCGGAATCAAGCCAAATCTGTTCTTCGACTTGCCAAACACTCTTTCATCAATAATAAATGCACTGAACTATCCAACTCTAGCTCTTCCCAAGCTTTCTGGCATCTAGCCAAAAACCTCTCCAACAATTTCTCTTCCTCGTCTTTCCCTCCCCTTTCCCATTCTGATCATACAACCATCACTTCTTCCTCTGACAAAGCTAAACTCTTCGCTCAAACTTTTACTAGAAACTTCACCTTGGATGATTCCGGTGCAATTCCTCCCTCTCCACCCTCCTCTCTCTTACTTATGCCTAATATCCTAATCTCTTCTAAAGATGTACTTTCTACCCTCTCTGGGCTTAACACTAATAAGGCGTACGGTCCGAACGGTGTTCCTCCTGTTGTTCTCAAAAACTGTGCTTCCGTGCTGACTCCCTGCCTAGGCAAACTCTTTCGTCTCTGTCTATCCTCAAACGTCTTCCCTTCATGCTGGAAGTTTGCTCACATTCAACCTGTCCCAAAGAAGGGTGACCACTCTCAACCCTCCAACTATCGTCCAATTGCTCTCATCTCTTGTCTTTCTAAAGTTTTTGAAACTATTCTTGCTTCCAAATTTCTAAAGCATTTCTCTTCTCATATTCTGCTCTCAGATCGCCAGTATGGCTTCCTTAAGGGTCGCTCTACTGGTGATCTTCTTTCATATCTTACTAACTCTTGGTCATCCTCCTTTCGGGACTTCGGTGAGACTTTTTCTATTGCACTAGACATATCGAAAGCTTTCGATAGAGTCTGGCACAAATCTTTAATTTCTAAACTACCCCTCCTTTGGTTTCTATCCCTCCATCTGTGCCTTTGTTTCTAATTTCCTTTGTGGCCGTTCCATAGCCGCGGTTGTGGACGGCCATTGTTCACTTCCTCACCCTATAAACTCTGGTGTTCCTCAGGGCTCTGTCGTATCTCCTATTCTCTTTCTAATTTTTATAAATGATCTCCTTAACTGTACCTTAATTCCCATCCATTCATACGCAGACGACTCAACCTTACACTACTCAATTAGTTTTTCAGAATGCCCCAGCCAGCAATCCCTTAATGACAAATGTAATGAAGCCATAGAACTCTTAAATTCTGATCTAAATACTATCTCCAATTGGGGCAGAGAAAACCTTGTTACCTTTAATGCTTCCAAAACCCAATTTCTCCATCTATCTACCCGTCAGGATCTCCCAGCGGACTATCCCTTATTCTTCAACAATAAAAAAATCAACCCTTCATCTTCTCTCAATATTCTTGGTGTCTCTTTTTCTTCTGCTCTCATTTGGAAGGACCATATTACCAGTCTTGCTAAGGCAGCCTCCCAGAAGCTGGGTGTGCTCAACCGCCTTAGGGGGTTCCTTTCCCCAGCACAGCTTCTTGCTCTGTACAGGGGCATAGTGCATCCTTGTATTGAGTATTGTTCACATGTGTGGGGAGGTTCCTCTCACACCGCTCTCCTAGACAAAGTTGAAAGGAAGGCCTTTCGTATCATTAACTCCCGTCCACTCACCAACTCTCTGCAATCTCTCTCTCTCCGCCGCAATGTTGCATCTCTCTCGCTATTCTATCGCTACTATAATAATCAGTGTTCCTCAGAGCTTTCCCAGTGCATACCACCTCCTTTACGTAGGGCACGTGGTTCCCGTCTGCAACGCAATCCCACCCCTACTCTGTGCAACTCTCCAACCCAAGAGTGAAACGTTACTCTCAAACTTTCTTCTACTCAACAGCTGAGCTCTGGAACTCTCTCCCAGAATCAGTCTTTCCCTCTTTCTATGACTTAAATTGCTTCAAACTCTGTGTGTCCAGGCATTTTGGCCCGATCGTCCCTTGATTTTGGCCCTGTCACTCTTTCAACTATGGGGGAGGTACTGCTATAGGCAGTTCTGCCTTTTGCCTCCCTCAATAACATAGACAAAAAAAAACACTGTTCAAAGTCAGTACTCTAAAGAGCAGGAAAATGAGAGAATGAACCATGTCCTTCATATTCTCTGGAGTTGTTTTCTCAAATGACATCGCTCCTGTTTCATATTGGTTAGTGAAATAAATTAATACACACACACACATGTCTGTGGACCGTCCACATACCCAATCACGCAAGCATGACCAGTATAACATATCAGATGGAAACTTGTATGGATTATACACTATAACTTGTATGGATTATACACTATAAACTTGTATGGATTATACACTATAAACTTGTATGGATTATACACTATAAACTTGTATGGATTATATACTATAAAATATGGTTATCTAAACTTGTATGGATTATACACTATAACTTGTATGGATTATACACTATAACTTGTATGGATTATACACTATAACTTGTATGGATTATATACTGTAAAATATGGTTATCTAAACTTGTATGGATTATACACTATAAAATATGGTTATCTAAACTTGTATGGATTATACACTATAAAATATGGTTATCTAAAGAACATAACTCTACACATTTCCAAAAAAATTGCACCAGCTACATTGCCATACTGGAAAATACAAGGGGCCCACGTAACTGCCACCCACACGACCGACAGCCATTTGTTTTGTTTTTCTATATTCCAACTACTCCCTCTCGGGCATAGGCTGAGAGCCTGTACATTTCACCGCTCAACACAGTGAAGCCCGTGAGGTCTTGTTCCAGTCTGGGGAGTGAGACATGTGAAGCATCCATCATGGTTCGAAGCAGCTCCATCTCTGAAGCGGCTGGTTGCTTCGCTCAAGTGCTTCACCGTCTCACCCTCCAGACTCAGACCCTCACTCTCAGAACGCCACCTATTGAGCAGTGACCTCACTAGGCATTGTCCCCCTATAACATATTTTGAATATGGGAATATTCATACAGTGTTATTTAATCAGGGAACAATGAGGGTATTTTTTTGGCATTTCGGTGGCTTTGTGGTAATGCACTGATATTAGGTACAGCACAAATTCAAACCGTATAATATCTTCCCATTGACATATCGGGATTTGAACCCGGGTCCATTGGATTACCAATCCAGTGGCATGACCACTCCACCACACCTACAGTACTACGGTAACTCTTTAGTATGGTGTTATTTATACTTATGAATAACCAATGTTAAACAAATCGTACATACTTAAACTAAATATTAGATGGTGAATCTTTTGTTTTCCATTTTAAGGAGTACAACAGAAGACCTTAGTAATATCCCTACAGCTTCGACGGTTCAGATAGATAATTCTGACGTTCTGAGCAGTATCAGAATTACACAGAGGGACGTTTTGAAATGTTTAGATAAACTCAAGGTAAACAAATCGCCTGTACCTGATGCGATCTCGCCTAGAGTCCTAAAGGCTTCCTTTAGGATGAGCTCTCCAAACCACTGACATTGCTCTTCAATAATTCCTTACAGTCTGGGACTATGCCTGATGAGTGGAAGCTCGGTAACATAACACCGATATAAAAACAAGGCAGCAGATTATTACCCAGTAACTATTGTCCAATTAGCTTAACCTCAGTTGTATGTAAAATGCTAGAAACACTCATAAGAGACAAACTCATAAGTCACTTAGAGGAAAACAACATACTTAAATCTACTCAACACGTTTTTTGTAATAAATGATCCTGCTTAACAAACCTCTTAGAATTCTTCCACGATATCCTCAACCTATATGATGAGAGTATAGCTGTAGATATTATATACCTTGATTTTCAAGAAAGTTTACTAAATGTAAGGAATGATGCGCCAGCAAACATAGTTGGATGTGGTATTGGAGGGAGAAGAAGAGAAGTAGTGGAGGAGGAGGTGGGGATCAGGAGGTCAGAAGTGTGGGAAGCCATGAAAAGAGTGAAGTTGGGGAAAGCACCAGGAACAGATGGAGTGTGTGGGGAAATGTTGAGGTATGGTGGTGAGATAGTAATCGAATGGGTATGGAAAATGTGCAAACAAGCATGGGAGAAGGGGAGTGCACCTGATGAGTGGAAGACAGGCATATTAGTCCCCCTATATAAGGGTAAAGGGGAAAGAGGAGTGTGGGGTAACCACCGAGGAATATGTCTTCTAAGCGTAGTAGGGAAGGTGTACAGTAGGGTAGTGATTGAGAGAGTGAGAGTGAGAATGGAGAAATTGATAGGTGATGAGCAGGGACGTTTTAGGAAGGGAAGAGGATGTGTAGATCAGATTTTTACCCTGAATTGTGTTGTGGAGAAATATCTGGAGAAGCAACAAAAGGTATATGTTGCTTTTATGGACTTGGAGAAGGCCTATGGCAGAGTGGATAGAGAAGGTATGTGGAAAGTACTTAGAATATACGGAGTAGAGGGCAAGTTGCTGAAAGCAGTGAAGAGCATGTATGAGGGTGCAAAGGCGGCAGTACGTGTGGAGAATGAGCAGAGCGAGTTCTTTGACCTGAATGTTGGGTTGAGACATTTTTTTTTTTTTTTTTTTTTCTATATTCCAACTTACTTCCTCTCGGGCATAGGCTGAGAGCCTTAACATTCACCGCTTTACAATGAACAGTGAAGCTCGTGAGGTCTTGTTCCAGTCTAGGGAGTGAGACATGTGAAGCACGTAGAGTACAACGAGCACCTGCCATCTTACCTTCACATGAGGCACGGTGCTCACTCATGGCCCGAAACGACCCCATCTCTGAAGCCACCTCGTTCCCGTGCTTCACTGTCTCACCCCCTACACTCGGACTCTCACACTTACACACACACAACGCCACCTGTTGAGCAGATAACTCACCAGGCATTGCACCCCTATAGCATATTTTGAATATGGGAATATTCATACAGTGCTATTTAATAAGGGAACAATGAGGGTATTTTATTGACATTTCGGTGGGCTTGTGGTAATGCACTGATACCAGGTACAGCACAAATTCCATCGCAATAATATCTTCCCATTGATACATCGGGATTTGAACCCGGGACCTTTGGATTACCAGGCCAGTGGCAAGACCACTCCACCACACCTCCCCTGTGTGTGATGTCCCTGTGGTTGTTTACTGTATATATGGATGGAGTCATGAAAGAAATACAAGAAAGAGCAGTCAATGTTGGTGTATCGCTGATAAGGGAGGGAAATGAGTGGAAGCTGCCTGTACTGCTGTTTGCTGATGATACAGTTCTGATGAGCGATAATGAATGGGAGTTGCAGGGTCTGGTAAATGTGTTTGGAACAGTGTGCGAAAAACGGAATCTGAAGTTAAATGCGGGGAAGGGCAAGGTTATGGTCTTCGAAAGGGCTGAAGCCACAGAGTGTGAGGTGAAGTTCAACGGTCAGGCTATGGAGATTGTCAGCTCATTTTAAGTATCTGGGCATTGTGTTGAGTAAAGCTGGGACTATGAATGAAGAAGTGCAGGAGAGGGTACAACAGGGGAAGAGGGTTGTAGGAACGCTGAAAGCAGTAACAAGGAATAGGGTGGTCAGTATGGAAGTGAAGAAGTCCTTGCATGACAGTGTGGTAAACCCGACACTGACTTACAGAAGCGAAGCATGGATGTTTGAGAAGAGACTCAGACCAAGAGTGAGAGGGGTGGAAATGAGTTACTTGAGAAGTGCGTGCGGAGTTACATGGAGGGATAGACAGACGAATGAGGAAGTAAGAAGGAGGTATGGTGTGGAGATAGATGTGCTGGAAAGTGTGAAAAGGAACAACTTGAGATGGTTCGGCCATATGGAACGTATGGGAAGCGAGAGAATGACTAAGAAGATGTACGAGAGCGAGGTGGAAGGACAGAGAGGGAGAGGTAGACCGAAAGAGAGGTGGAAGGATGGAGTGAGGAAGTATATGGATGAAGACGGGGCTGGTTGGGGACAGGTGCATGGGGGCGGTTCGTTTGTGGCCACCCCTTCGGGTATCACGGCGTCAGGCAATAGATAGATAGATAGATTATCAAAAGTCCTTTGACAAAGTTTCCCACAAACTTTTATTGAAAAAAACTAAAAGCGGATGGAATACAAGACGGTGTGTTGAAATGGATAGAAAACTTGCTCAGTGACAGAAAGCAAAGAATAATCATAAACGGTAAAGCATCCAAATGGATCAATGTAAGTAGTGGGGTACACCAGGGATCGGTACTGGGGCCAGTTATCTTCCTAGTTTACATTAACAACATACCTGTATAATCTCAAAGTTTGCTGACGATACAACAATTGCAATAGCGTACTCTCAAATGAACATGTTGAAGATATGCAAAATAATCTAGATAAGTTGTCACATGGGCTTAAATTTGGTAAATGTGTTTCAATGCAGATAAATGTAAAGTACTCCATATCGGAAACCAAAATAAGAAAGCAAATTGTTCAATGAATGGCACCCAGCTTAAGAGTGTAGACAGAGAAACTGATTTGGGAGTATCAATATCAAGTAACCTAAAACCGAGTCAACAATGTTCAGAAGAATTGGCTTTATAGGCAGGTCATTTGAACATAAATCCAAAGATGTAATCCTAACTTTTTACAATTCCTTAGTCCGCCCTCTCCTGGAATATTGCGTTCAATCCTGGTGCCCTTACTACCAAAAAGGTATAGACAATTAAAATGAGTTCAACGTAGAGTTACCAAAATGATACCTTGCCTAAAGAACAAACCATACGATGACCCACGGCGGTTGAGTGGAGAGCACACTCACGTGTGAATCTGTTTGACCTGGGTTCAATCCCAGCACAGGCGGACATTTAGTGGGTTTGGTGGTACGTCCTAGCATGTATATCGTGTTCACACCCAGTCGGGGGACACCTCGTCGACATATACAAACTAATAACACACACACCAAAGCCATTCCAACAGCTTCCTCAATCTACACTTTCCCAGCCTTATGGTCCTAGTGTACTGTCTGATGGCGTAATGGGATTCCAAATGTAAGAGGAGCGTCTTAGATAGTTAAATCTATTTCCCTTAACCCTGCGCAGATTAAGAGGCGACTTAATTCAAGTGTTCAAAATCATCAAAGGCATCGAAAATATGAACTATAATAAATATTTCACTATCGACCAATCAAATTACACACGGGGGAATGGTTGCAAAATTATTGGTAAATTTTTTAACTCACACGAGTCTAAGAATTTCTTCTTCAATCGAGTTGCCAACTTGTGGAATTGGCTTCCCCGAAATGTCATAAACTGCAGCTCCGTTGATTCTTTTAAACTTCGCATAGACAAACACCTTGCCTTAAGGGGAGATTTCCACTTGAGGGACGTTTTTCTTGACCCCTTTCTCCCTCATGTCTAGCCCTATTGCTACTGAGATTTTAAGACGTTTGCCCCATTAGTTTGGTGATTTTAAGAATTTCCGCCCCATTCTGTCAATAGTAAGACCTTTCGTGCCATTTAGGTGTCGATTTTATCCTGGCGAGCGATAGCGAGCCTGTAATTTAAGAGTAACTGACCTTCGGCCGGGAAATTTTCTACCGTACGGTCAAGGGGGTGAAATTTTAAGATTGTTGAAGGAGTAGGAACCAAACTAAATACCTGCCCTTATTTCCACGATTGGTTGCATTTGTAATGAACAAAGTGTGTTTTTTCCTCCCTCTATTATATTAGTAACAACTGTCCCCTACTAACATCTCCTAACCATGCCACGGACATTTGTCCCAGAGCAGTCTTCCCTTTCCATTTATCCCCTGTTCTTGCTTGATTTCCTTGGTGTTGGGGCTGGTGTAGTGCTGGTTAGCAGTGGTGGGCGTGGGCGCGCCGATTTTGCGCTCTGCGCTCTGCGATCCGGTGCGCACTACCAATATAGAGGAGCGCGGAGCGAGGAGCAGCAAAAATCTGAACTCGGAGTGCAAGCGGGGAGCGCAGCTTGAATTTTGCGCTCCTTTCTGGCGCTCCGGAAGCGATTTTTCCTGTCAACAACAGGTTCAAGAACGTCATTATCATGTACAGTCATCGTACGGTGTTACTCACGGTGTTAGTGAACTGTGATACAGTGATACTATGATAGTGACAGACTGACAGTGCCACCTTCAAACCCTGGAAAGGTAAGAACCTGGCCAGTGCCAGATTTTTTTTTTTTTTTTTTGGCTAAATCTATCAAGTTGGGTGAGAAAGGAAGGATAATGGTAAAAAAAACACTCTCCTTGTCCATTTTCGCCAGAAATCAGGTCCCCGATAGTCGCGAACGTAGCTGAAAAGAGTCAAAAGACACTATAGACTTCAGAGACTTTTATCATTTTATGGTATCGATACCATCGGAATGTTACTTGACTGTATGGGTGGGAGGGTGGTTTGGGGGATGGTGGGGGGAAGGTAGAAGCGTAATTGACTCGTGTTACAAATATGAAGCCGATTGGTGAGGTAGTTTCGCCACCACAGATTTTTCTTTTTGTCCTTTTCTTCGTACGGATACGCTGGAAGTGGGTTGTGGGAGGCAGTTGGGGGTGTGGTGGAGGGAAGGCACTTGTCACACAAATATGGAACCGATTGGTGCAATCGTTTCGCCGCCACAGATTTTCCTTTTTTGTCCTTGTGAGGCGACCGATAGTCAGCGAGTGGGTGGGAGGAGGGGTTTGGGGTAGTGGTGGTGGGTATGCAGAAGGGTAAGGTACACCCAGAAGTGAAAGTCCATGCATAGGGTTTACCCCCTACTCCTACTACCCCAGAAGCTAGGAACGGGGTGGTCCCTGCCCAGTCCCCCTTACTACTCCTACCCCAGGTAGAAGGGGCAGGGTGTGCCTGTCTGTCATCCCTACCTTCCCCTCCCCACCCATGAAGAGAACAAACTACCCCGGTTCCCCCTCCCCCCCCCTCCCCCCACGCACACTTACACCCCACCCCTATGCCAAACAGGAGGTTGACACACACACACACACCATTATCAATTTCATAAGTAATGGTATCGTGTTTACCTTCATTAATATACCCTCTGACGGTGTTGACGCATTTTGATTGTTTATCTTGGCTATAATTAGACGAATAATTACAGCTTAGGAAGGACCAATGTGAAATAATGTCCTAATCTGAATTAAATCGTCTAATAATAGCCATAAAACAGAAACGAAGAGTGTCATCGATTCTCAGAGGTTTATTATATGATTTGTTATACATGTATTGTCATGTAGAAATTATACACCAAAATACAATAGCTACTCGCTTTATATTTGACAGCATAACAATATGCCATGTTTGCTATTTGGTAGTATTATAAAGCAGTATAATCTAGTAATGAATTACTGTATTTTATGGTGTCTCGGTGTATAACACCTATTGGAAAATATTGTCAAGGAACTGGGTTACTAAATATTGTGGCAAACTGCATAGGCAGTTTGTGCGTAACTCAAAACTGTAAAATCACACACATATATATATATATATATATATATAGAGAGAGAGAGAGTATATATACTGTATATATAACAGATATGATAACATATATCACTGTAATAAGCAGTAGTAAGCAAATGGTAGACATATCTTACGTCGGATATATAATATATATTGAACAATTAATTAACATCGAGGCAAACATTTGTGGTAAAGCATTTCCCTCATGAGTTATTGGTATATTTAGAGTAGCTGGTAACCGTGTTTAAACTTTGATACTAAATGCGTCTCTATTCATGGTGTTCTAAAGCTGATTTTCCTGTGTCGACTGCTAAACTATCACCTTTCCTCCCCCGAACTACATACTTGCATAGTTTGAGTCTTGTTTAACCCTTATTGCTTTCTGACATTAGGCTGAGATTAGTATGGATCTTCATATAGAGCTTTTTACCAACTCTTCTGCTACTACTGGGACACCACAGTTAATACAGTTCAGGACAGCCAACATTATACAGGATAAATCCTATGACCCTAACTATTCAGTTACACTATTAATCTAATTGATTCTGATTAACTTGCACTAAAGATTAACGTTAATAATAGATGTGTGCTAATGTAGAAGCATTAACGTTAATAATAGATGTGTGCTAATGTAGAAGCAATACAAATAATAATTACAAAAGTAAACGAAAAATCTGTTGGTATCCCTTAAGAACCGAGACAACATTTTCAGAGAGAGAGAGAGAGAGAGAGATTCTATAGCAGGAATTAGATAAGCATTTTTTTACCGATTACCTTGTATTTAATAATTGATAAAATATACCTCTCGATTTTAGGTACGATAGATGGTGAATAGCTATTACTGAACTTTTATTTCGTATTTGCATACGTATGCATTGAGCATCGGCATGCTTCGAAATAACACTCTTGCCTTCAGTTAGAATGTATGCCATACCTGACCCGGACCCTATCTATTTCGTGCAGGACAGATCCCCAATCCATACCAGCCGAGCAGTGAGAGATTGGTTTGCTCGCCACCCTGAGATCATCGTGATTGACTGGCCATCCAAAAGATGTGATTGCAACCCCATAGAAAACCTATGGGGGATAATGGTGAATGAGTAGAGGAGAAAACTAGACAATCCGTCGAAACGAAAGATCGAGAAGCATGGGAGGGATTGAGACACACTCCTGATCTATGTAGCAAACTAGTTGATGGTATGAAGACTCTACTGACAAATGTGATAGAGGCAGAAGGAGGGTGGACGAGATATTAGGTTGGGTATACATACATTTGTAGTCTGCTGTATGATTATAGATTTTATCATTAAATACTTGGACAACTCAAAAAGAAAAATAATCAAAGGATGTAATACTGTATGTTGTTTGATATACTTATACAACTGTAAAAATAAAAGTGTATATGTGTTGTTATGTATATCCCTTAATATCCTCTAGATAAATATATATTACACTATAAATATGTTGAATAAATAGGAAATAATGTTATCTGCATTCCATTTTGTAGCTCAGGAATTGTAGATGGGATTTAATGCTTAAAATGTGTTATCATAATGTCTATTTCAAGAAGAAAATGTATATATATACTGTATATATATACATATATATTAATAAACAAAATCAATACCACAAGCACATATTACCACTAATACACTCATCGTTCCAAATGAAAAGCGATTATGAAAATGATGTATTTAATCATATAGATGACATATACTCGAAAAAGTTCAGTATAATTAAGACAACACTAGAGTGCTACGTTAATATCGTATCTGTGAGACTGTTTTGGAAGTGAGTTTTCAATAATTTCACTATCAGTTGCTACTCGGATATAATGCTCTCCTGATTATGATATATCTGCGAAAAGATAAGAAGATATCTAGTTTGTTATAAAGTTATGACATACCTCGTTGAAGTCTGTAACACTGTCTTCATAGCGTAATGCATAAATGCACTAAATTTCGGTGGGAGCATCCTAGGTTCGAATCCCTGGACTGTCACATGTATTTGTGATACAAATCCAACAAAAATTAATGACCGCAGTGAACATGGTAATACATTAAAATGGCAATTAATATATATATATATATATATTTTTTTTTTTTTGCTATGTGATTGAGGGAGGCAAAAGGCAGAACTGCCTATAGCGAGTGCCTCCCCCATAGTTGAAAGAGTGACAGAGCAAAAATCAAGGGACGTTCGAGCCAAAATGCCTGGATACACGGAGTTTGAAGCAATTTAAGTCATAGGAAGAGGGAAAGACTGATTCTGGGAGAGAGTTCCAGAGCTCAGCTGTTGAGTAGAAGAAAGACTGAGAGTAACGTTTCACTCTCGGGTTGGCGAGTTGCACAGAGTAGGGGTGGGATTGAGTTGCAAGACGGGTACCACGTGCCCTACGTAAAGGAGGTGGTATACACTGGGAAAGCTCTGAGAAAAACTGATTATTATAGTAGCGATAGAAAAGCGAGAGAGATGCAACATTGCGGCGGAGAGAGAGAGATTGCAGAGAATTGGTGAGTGGACGGGAGTTAATGATACGAAAGGCCTTCCTTTCAACTTTGTCTAGGAGAGCGGTGTGAGAGGAACCTCCCAACACATGTCAACAATACTCAATACAAGGACGCACGATGCCCCTGTACAGAGCAAGAAGCTGTGCAGGGGAAAAGAACCCCTAAGGCGGTTGAGCACACCCAGCTTCTTGGAGGCTGCCTTAGCAAGACTGGTAATATGGTCCTTCCAACTGAGAGCAGAAGAAAAAGAGACACCAAGAATATTGAGAGAAGATGAAGGATTGATGTTTGTATTGTTGAAGAATAAGGGATAGTCCGCTGGGAGTTCTTACGGGTAGATAGATGGAGAAATTGGGTTTTGGAAGCATTAAAGGTAACAAGGTTTTCTCTGCCCCAATATATATATGGGAGAGAGAGAGAGAGAGTGTTAATATTCTCGAATATGCACCAAAAAGCCTAACACGGATCGAGCATTGCATGAATATACTTATAATCAATTAAGCTATCCATACAATATGTTTTTAGTAAGTTCCAACATCTCTTCAGAGGTATTCAAACATTACAAGATTACCATTTCAATGTGCAAATCCATTAAATACCAATGCATATTGCGCGGGTGGGTGAATACTATCGATCTATCTATCTATTGCCTGACGCCGTGATCCCCGAAGGGTTGGCCACGGGTGAATACAATAATTTGTCAAATAACTAGAAGGGGTGATGGTATTGGAAATTTACATTATAAATGCAAACATGATAGAATACTAATTACACATAAATCATGTGTTTGTGTGTCAACCTACGGATAGGTGACAGATAGTGTAAATGATCTTCATTCTGTAAAATCAGATAATTTATTGCAACATTGTTCTGGCATATATAGAATATATATAGATTGCCAATTACTGACATGGTCTCGGCCTCGTGCAAGGTTACTTTATTCTGTGTTCGTGGAAAACAATGGTTGTAATCGGCGGTTTCCTCCTGTGTGGGGTTGGGGTAGGGTGTGAGTGGGGGGCCTGCTTGTTTAATCTCTCCATTATAGGGTAGGGGAAGGAAGGGGTGACAGACTGGCACCATCCCGTCCCTTCTGCCTGGGGTAGGAGTAGTAAGGGGGACTGGGCCGGGCCCACCCCGTTCCTACCTTCTGGGGTAGTAGGAGTAGGGGGTAAACCCTATGCAGGGACTTTCACTTCTGGGTGTACATGTGGTAAAAAATAAAAAATATGAAAGCCATAGGTGCAGTCGTTTCGCTGCTACGATTTTTTTTCGGCGAGTCAGTATAAAATTATATACGGACCTGGCACTGGGTGTGACAACTGACAAGACCCTAGTCCCGGCCGTATATATACCGTCGAAGACTGGTCAGCGGGTCATCCATGATATGATATCAATCATATCATTGATATGACATTAAGAATTACAGAAACTGAGAAAGTGAAAAACTTAAACTTCAGAAAGACACCATGACTTGAGTTTTTTTAATGTTTTGAATTTTTTGAATTTAATGAAGTGAAAGACTAAAGATTGTATTAATTTAGGTAAATAATTAAATAACTTCTAGAAGCTGTTTTTTACTTGTTTTTATTATATACCTATTTTTGGGAGCGCGGAGCGCAGGAGCGCAGAGCGTGAAGCGCATCTGGTCGGCTGACCAAAGGAGCGAGTGAGCGCTGCCGCATTACCTTATGTCTGAGGAGCGCGGAGCGCTGCCGCATTACCGGTCCCACCGGAGCGCGCCCACCACTGCTGGTTAGTACTTCTTGGCTGTCTTCCCTCTTGATTCTCAGAATAACACTTTGTATTTAAGCTATTGCTATAATGCTACTATATTTGTATTGTTTTGTATTTCGGTTAACTCAAGATGATTTTATTTTGATTTCTTGTTGTTGTTGTTGTTGTTGTTCCCTAAGCTGCCTGGCCGAACAGCCCTGAGTCCCTGAGAAAGGCCATGGCCACGATCGGGCTTTCCCACAGAGCTCTCATTGAGTGTAGATTGTGTTGTTAGCATAAGTGGTTGTGTGAAATGCAGTCTTCTATGATGTGTTTAATGGTATGGGGTGCTGTGTTATATCCCGGGCAGGCGTCGACAACGGAGTCATCCAGTCTCTTCTGATAGCTCAGGAGAGCTGGATGGTGTCCGCATCTCAGCCTGGCCAGGTGGACTCTGTCCTCGCGAGGAAGGGAGGATTCGGAAG
The DNA here is from genome assembly GCA_032716605.1 of Paralithodes platypus. Classification (NCBI taxonomy): domain Eukaryota; kingdom Metazoa; phylum Arthropoda; class Malacostraca; order Decapoda; family Lithodidae; genus Paralithodes; species Paralithodes platypus. Next base: position 24,410,156 of record CM064540.1, read on the forward strand.
GATGGATTTCGGGAGGTCGTGCATGCAGCTGCGGGTTGTCTGTGAGTGAGTGGATGGATCGGTGAGAGATATGAGTATGGATGTGCTTCTGGAAGTTGGTTCGGGGTGGCCAGGGAGGGAGAGAGGACAATAATTGTGTGTGATACCGTGTGCTGGGTGTTGTTTTGATATTTCTTGGTGTCTGTGGGTGTGTTGCCATGTAGTTTAGTGGGTGGTCTTGGTTCGTGGAGGCTGCTGCCAGGAATTGAGTGCCTCTCTTGTATTTAAGGTAACCCTAGATGATCTTACTTTGATTTTTTGTATATAAGCATAGATGATTTCCTGTATTAACACTTTGGCTGCAGGCATATTTCCGCCTATTTCCGCCATATTAGGGCTCATTCAGGCAGTCCTGATTGATTAGAGAAGTGTCTGAATGAAATTAAATGTATTCAGCCAAAAACTAGAAGAAAATAACTTCAAAATGACACCAAAACAAGCTTCGAAGCTTGCGTGGTTTACCCGCAGTGCTACCATAGACATTCGCTAAAATTAGCAATTATTGCTAATGTCTCGCTACATTTGCCTTTGGCAGCACTGTATATCTCGTGAGATTCTGACTCGGAGCCTTCAGTGTCCCGGTCGGCTGGCTGGGGGAAGGACGTGTGCCCTGGTGTGCCCCCGCTCCCTCGCACTCGATTCTATAGGATTTAAGAGGCTTTCAAAGCCTGTAAATTGCTGTAAATTGCCATGGCGTTCAGGAACATCTTCCACAGGCAATGGGTTAATCCTCTCACTCTAGCGCGTTGAAGTAAGTACCCCTACTGTTCACTGGCAACCACTATTTTCATTACCGTAATACAATACACGTATGTAATCGCTCTTTTTTAACCAACAATAATTGCCTCTACATGGAATGTATTATACATCCAAAGATAGAGCAAAACCCATACTAAAAATGCAACCAGAAACAGGTCCCATAAGATAAAATGATCTTACTGAAAATGTCTGTAATATATATCTAATCGCGTTTCCAAGTTTACACCGTCATAATTTCGTTACCTGTATAAGTTAAGCAATAAATTTGTGTATATGAAATTAAAAGCATTTTTCCTGCTTATTCCAAATGTGTTATCAGAATGTATTTATCGTCAATAGTTATTTGTATTTGAATAAAATACAGTATATATCGGTAGGCCTACTTGGCTAGTAAAAATGATTCATGCGTAACCAAATTATTCACTCTACATTTATTTTGACTAACAAGAGTTACGTTTAATACAATCTATCATATCTCAGTAGAAAGACGAAAGGCCAATCTACAGTATTGCAGTAGCAAAACCCACAGATAATTAAATAATTGATAAAACTGATGCAGACTAATTTTCTTCATGTTTTTCCAACGTTATTCAACTTCCCATCGTCGTAAATCAAAATTTTGAGTGAAGACAATAGTTTATAATATATGAAATAAATAGCATTTTTCAGGCACTTACCGAAAAAACAATCACAATTAGTCAATCGTCATCAGTTTTTTAAATAGGAATATAATAGCGCAAGAGCACACTCTCACAGTTCTAGCATTCGTATGATTTGACTTTGAATGTTTGTCATTAAGCTAACTCTACACGATTTTACTGTGATTTCTTTTATTAAGCCAAATTTAGACGATTGTACTATGACTTTTGTGTATTTATGCCAACTCGAGGCGATTTTAGTTTGATGTCCTGTATATTACAAGGTGACTCGGAACGATTTTACTTTCATGTCCTGTATATTACAAGGTGACTCGGAACGATTTTACTTTCATGTCCTGTATTTAAGCTACCACGTCTATACTATTTTGCTTTCTACCATTAAAGCTAACACAATCATTATACTTTGATTTCTAGTATTTAAGCTAATCATATATTATTTTATTTGAATTTATTTATTTCAATCTAACACTAAAATGTTACTTTGATTGTTTGTATATAACTAACACTCCATGGTTTTGCTTTGATTGTTTGTATATAACTAACACTCCATGGTTACTTTGATTGTTTGTATATAACTAACACTCCATGGTTACTTTGATTGTTTGTATATAACTAACACTCCATGGTTACTTTGATTGTTTGTATATAACTAACACTCCATGGTTACTTTGATTGTTTGTATATAACTAACACTCCATGGTTACTTTGATTGTTTGTATATAACTAACACTCCATGGTTACTTTGATTGTTTGTATATAACTAACACTCCATGGTTACTTTGATTGTTTGTATAACTAACACTCCATGGTTACTTTGATTGTTTGTATATAACTAACACTCCATGGTTACTTTGATTGTTTGTATATAACTAACACTCCATGGTTACTTTGATTGTTTGTATATAACTAACACTCCATGGTTACTTTGATTGTTTGTATATAACTAACACTCCATGGTTACTTTGATTGTTTGTATATAACTAACACTCCATGTTTACTTTGATTGTTTGTATATAACTAACACTCCATGGTTACTTTGATTGTTTGTATATAACTAACACTCCATGGTTACTTTGATTGTTTGTATATAACTAACACTCCATGGTTTTGCTTTGATTGTTTGTATATAACTAACACTCCATGGTTTTGCTTTGATTCTATTCACGTATTTAAGCTACCAGTAGACGATATTACTACGCCCAAGACCCCCACCCCCCGCGTATTCTAGCTACTAAAAATGGAGGTGATGGCGTAGTGGTGAGGATATATTGTGGCAGTGGCAGCGTTATGTGTTTGTGGTGCCAACGGGGCGCCATGTGAGGGTAGCCTACAGGGAGAACGAGGGAGGCAAGGAGGCAAGGGGGGGGGGGGGAGGAGGGAGGGAGGGAGGGAAGGGGAGAGGAGGGGGGCAGGGGGTAGAGAGAGAAGGTGGGAGGCAGGGTGGAGAGGTAGGGGAGAGTGGTGAAGGAGGGAGGGAGGCAATGGTAGAGGGTACGATGTGGAGGGTGAGGATGGTAAGAGAGAGAGAGAGAGAGGTTAGTAAATGGGAGAAAGGAAAGGAGACAGGAAGGAAGGGAAATAGGGAGACTGAAGGAGAGGGAGGGAGGAAAATAGGGGAAACGAGGGATGGAGGGAGGCTGGGTTTGTGACTGAGGAAAGCCGACATGAAGAAGAGGAAGGGAAGAAAGGAGAGGTAGGGAGGGATACGAGGAGAGGGAAGCTGCGATTGAGACTGAGGAAGAAGACCTAAAGGCAGATGGAGGGAGGGAGGAAAGTGAGAAGAGGGTAGAGAGAAAAGTAAGGAGAGGGGAGGGAGGCAGGGAGGAGGGGTGGTGGCACTCTAGGCACTGGCAGCGAGCGTGTGAACTGTGAGAGTCCAGACTGTCTGATATTCAGTGTTAAGCAGGCGGGCAGGCAGGGAGGGTGACAGCCTCGCGTTGCTCTTGTTAGTGGTGTTGGTGGTATGGATGATCTCCCACACACATTCCTAGTATCCTACTATAACCTCCCTTCTTCGCTACTTTACACCATCACCCTTAACCCTTTCCATACTGTGGCGCCAGTTTGTTTATATTGTGCGATCATGCTCATCTGACGAAGGATCTGTAGAAATCAAAGTGTTGAAAGTACCACAACTAACCCATATAACTCGCAGGCTCCTCCTTAGTTAAATGGTTGATATATATGGAGGATAATTATGCTCCATCGTATTGTGGGGGATAAGGTGATCTCCCTAGCGGCATAGTTTTAACAGGAAATGGCCTTATCTCGCTCCTCACCAATGTTTTTGAAGAACAACAACTACTGTATACCCGGTGTGTTAACTAAACTAATTCCATACATGTAGACAACAGTGAATTCGAGCGTGGTTTAATAGTCGCTTATCAAATTTTGGGAAAGCCTATGTGTTTCAATTTGCAAAGTAGGCCTATTCGTGTGTAGACTAATTACGATGATAATGATAGATGTATAAATTCGTAATAGTGCTTGATATTTCACTAACATAATTCCTCATGCTAAAATTCATGCATAGACTAATACAAAAAAGTAATGATAGATGAATACATTAACCCCTTCAGCACGATGGCGCTATTATACCTTTGACTCTGGCTAAACTTATACAATATTATGCAGTTTAAGAATTTATGTTATTCAGAAGGTATATTGAGATCGTATTTACCCCTTTCAGTTCTAGGTGTAGATTATAAGCTAGAAAATCGTCTTATTGTAACCAGAAAAATATTAAAATAATGTCATCGTGCTGAAGGGACTAATATAAGTATAACGTTTGCCATCTGACTTTTAAAGACAATTATATATATGTTACTAAATCATTGTTTCAGTATATGCGTTTATAATTATATATATGTTACTAAATCATTGTTTCAGTATATGCGTTTATAATTATATATAGGTTACTAAATCATTGTTTCAGAATACGCGTTTATAATTATATATAGGTTTCTAAATCATTGTTTCAGTATACGCGTTTATAATTATATATAGGTTACTAAATCATTGTTTCAGTATACGCGTTTATAATTATATGTACCGCTAGATTACTAAATCATTGTTTCAGTATATGCGTTTATAATTATATATAGGTTACTAAATCATTGTTTCAGTATATGCGTTTATAATTATATATAGGTTACTAAATCATTGTTTCAGTATACGTGTTTATAATTATATATAGGTTACTAAATCATTGTTTCAGTATATGCATTTATAATTATATATAGGAAACTAAATCATTGTTTCAGTACACGAGTTTATAATTATATAGGTTACTAAATCATTGTTTCAGTATACGCCTTTATAATTATATAGGTTACTAAATCATTGTTTCAGTATACGCGTTTATAATTATATATAGGTTACGAAATCATTGTTTCAGTATACGCCTTTATAATTATACGGTATATAGGTTACCGGTACTAAATCATTGTTTCAGTATACGCGTTTATAATTATATATAGGTTACTAAATCATTGTTTCAGTATACGCGTTTATAATTATATATAGGTTACGAAATCATTGTTTCAGTATACGCCTTTATAATTATACGGTATATAGGTTACCGGTACTAAATAATTGTTTCAGTATATGCGTTTATAATTATATATAGGTTACTAAATCATTGTTTCAGAATACGCGTTTATAATTATATATAGGTTTCTAAATCATTGTTTCAGTATACGCGTTTATAATTATATATAGGTTACTAAATCATTGTTTCAGTATACGCGTTTATAATTATATGTACCGCTAGATTACTAAATCATTGTTTCAGTATATGCGTTTATAATTATATATAGGTTACTAAATCATTGTTTCAGTATATGCGTTTATAATTATATATAGGTTACTAAATCATTGTTTCAGTATACGCGTTTATAATTATATATAGGTTACTAAATCATTGTTTCAGTATATGCGTTTATAATTATATATAGGAAACTAAATCATTGTTTCAGTACACGAGTTTATAATTATATATAGGTTACTAAATCATTGTTTCAGTATACGCCTTTATAATTATATATAGGTTACTAAATCATTGTTTCAGTATACGCGTTTATAATTATATATAGGTTACGAAATCATTGTTTCAGTATACGCCTTTATAATTATACGGTATATAGGTTACCGGTACTAAATCATTGTTTCAGTATACGCGTTTATAATTATATATAGGTTACTAAATCATTGTTTCAGTATACGCGTTTATAATTATATATAGGTTACGAAATCATTGTTTCAGTATACGCCTTTATAATTATACGGTATATAGGTTACCGGTACTAAATAATTGTTTCAGTATACGCGTCTATAATTATATATAGGTTACGAAATCATTGTTTCAGTATACGCCTTTATAATTATACGGTATATAGGTTACCGGTACAAAATCATTGTTTCAGTATACGCGTTTATAATTATATATAGGTTACTAAATAATTGTTTCAGTATACGCGTTTATCATTATATATAGGTTACTAAATCATTGTTTCAGTATACGCGTTTATAATTATATATAGGTTACCGGTACTATATCATTGTTTCAGTATACGCGTTTATAATTATATATAGGTTACTAAATCATTGTTTCAGTATACGCGTTTATAATTATATATAGGTTACCGGTACTATATCATTGTTTCAGTATACGCGTTTATCATTATATATAGGTTACTAAATCATAGTTTCAGTATACGCGTTTATAATTATATATAGGTTACTAAATCATTGTTTCAGTATACGCATTTATAATTATATATAGGTTACCAGTACTATATCATTGTTTCAGTATACGCGTTTATAATTATATGTAGGTTACTAAATCATAGTTTCAGTATACGCTACGCGTTTATAATTATATATAGGTTACTAAATCATTGTTTCATTATACGCGTTTATAATTATATATAGGTTACTAAATCATTGTTTTAGTATACGCTTTTATAATTATATATACTGTAGGTTACTAAATCATTGTTTCAGTATAGGCTACGCATTTATAATTATATATAGGTTACTAAATCATTGTTTCAGTATATGCATTTATAATTATTTTATAGGTTACTAAATCATTGTTTCAGTATATGCGTTTATAATTATATATAGGAAACTAAATCATTGTTTCAGTATACGTGGTTATAATTATATATAGGTTACTAAATCATTGTATCAGTATAGGCTACACGTTTATAATTATATATACATGTAGGTTACTAAATCATTGTTTCAGTATACGCGTTTATAATTATATATAGGTTACTAAATAATTGTTTCAGTATATGCGTTTATAATTATATATAGGTTACTAAATCTTTGTTTCAGTATACGCGTTTATAATTATATATAGATTACTAAATCATTGTTTCAGTATATGCGTTTATAATTATATATAGGTTACTAAATCATTGTTTCAGTATATGCGTTATAATTATATATAGGTTACTAAATCTTTGTTTCAGTATACGCGTTTATAATTATATATAGATTACTAAATCATTGTTTCAGTATACGCGTTTATAATTATATATAGGTTACTAAATCATTGTTTCAGAATACGCGTTTATAATTATATATAGGTTACTAAATCATTGTTTCAGTATACGCGTTTATAATTATATATAGGTTACTAAATCATTGTTTCAGAATACGCGTTTATAATTATATATAGGATACTAAATCATTGTTTCAGTATACGCGTTTATAATTATATATAGGTTACCAGTACTACATCATTGTTTCAGTATACACGTTTATAATTATATGTAGGTTACTAAATCATAGTTTCAGTATACGCATTTATAATTATATATAGGTTACCAGTACTATATCATTGTTTCAGTATACACGTTTATAATTATATGTAGGTTACTAAATCATAGTTTCAGTATACGCGTTTATAATTATATATAGGTTACCTGTACTATATCATTGTTTCAGTATACGCGTTTATAATTATATGTAGGTTACTAAATCATTGTTTCATTATACGCGTTTATAATTATATATAGGTTACTAAATCATTGTTTCAGTATACGCTACGCGTTTATAATTATATATAGGTTACTAAATCATTGTTTCATTATACGCGTTTATAATTATATATAGGTTACTAAATCATTGTTTCAGTATACGCTTTTATAATTATATATACTGTAGGTTACTAAATCATTGTTTCAGTATAGGCTACGCATTTATAATTATATATAGGTTACTAAATCATTGTTTCAGTATATGCATTTATAATTATATATAGGTTACTAAATCATTGTTTCAGTATATGCGTTTATAATTATATATAGGAAACTAAATCATTGTTTCAGTATACGTGGTTATAATTATATATAGGTTACTAAATCATTGTATCAGTATAGGCTACACGTTTATAATTATATATACATGTAGGTTACTAAATAATTGTTTCAGTATATGCGTTTATAATTATATATAGGTTGCTAAATCATTGTTTCAGTATATGCGTTTATAATTATATATAGGTTACTAAATCTTTGTTTCAGTATACGCGTTTATAATTATATATATGTTACTAAATCATTGTTTCAGTATACGCGTTTATAATTATATATAGATTACTAAATCATTGTTTCAGTATACGCGTTTATTATTATATATAGGTTACTAAATCATTGTTTCAGAATACGCGTTTAAAATTATATATAGGTTTCTAAATCATTGTTTCAGTATACGCGTTTATAATTATATATAGGTTACTAAATCATTGTTTCAGTATACGCGTTTATAATTATATGTACCGCTAGGTTACTAAATCATTGTTTCAGTATACGCGTTTATAATTATATATAGGTTACTAAATCATTGTTTCAGTATGCGCGTTTATAATTATATATACCGGTAGGTTACTAAATCATTGTTTCAGTATACGCGTTTATAATTATATATACCGGTAGGTTACTAAATCATTGTTTCAGTGTACGCGTTTATAATTATATATAGGTTACTAAATCATTGTTTCAGTATACGCGTTTATAATTATATATAGGTTACTAAATCATTGTTTCAGTATAGGCTACGCGTTTTATACTTTATTCTGCTTATCTTCAGCCGATTTTATGCAGGTTAAGAAGTACACTTTAAGGGGAGATGGTCCGTTTTTCTGGACTCCCTTCTCCCTCATGTTTAACCCCATTAGTTTTAAGATAACGTGACGTCCTTTCCATTAGTTTGGCGATTTTAAGACTTTCCACCCCATTTCTTTGTCAATTAAAATGTAAAACTTCCAAACTAAACAAACCAAAATTGGGACAAGGACAATATAAAGTCAAATTAAATAATCAAAATCGCTATGTGGAAACAACGCTTACTAAAATGAAATCTATGAAATAAAAGAACACAATCCACCACATAGGGTGTACACTACTACATGAGCAAGTTAATCTGTTTCCCAAGCAAACTAATCGCACACATAACAACGCACTATCGTCACGTTCAAGGAATTAGTAAATTTGGGAAGTCTGGGACGTTCTGGTAAATTTTACTAAACTCTGAATGAATAAAGAAACTACATGTTAAATGTCAAAATATTCATTTAAAATCAAATTTGCAACATGACAAGACATTAACAATAGTACAAAATACAAATATTGATAAGATATCTATATTATTACAAAATAATTTATAAAATACAGAACAGCACTCACTAACGATAGTGCTATCGGGTAAGTACCTGTAAGCATAGCATGCCTCAAGTGACCCCTATCAATAACTACCTTACAAATAACCTACATTTATCGCACAAATAAACTAAGGAAATCGCAAAAGCAAGCAATTGATACTATCGACAATGAATACATATAATATAAAGACAAATAATTGCAAAATATGAAGTAACAACAGATTTAAACAAAGAGTACTCTTTTAACAAGAACAATCAATTTAAAAAATCATCAATATTAATATTAATAAAAGAAAAAGAAAAAGAAAAAGATAAACAATCAATACAGACAAAAAGTAAGCAGAGGTTGTACAAGAAACTTCAAGTTAAAAATGCTTGATTAAAATTATTGATGTCAAATTTTAGAATACAGTCACAATAATTGACCCTAAAAAGATTAAATTTATGGAACAGTTTGCTTGCCTCAAAACCTGTGTCTACTAAGAGTCTGTATAGTAACCTAGCTCTAGCCCAAAAGTCATCTACTTTAGTGCAAATTTTACAAAATCTTATTAACTGGGAATAAAAACAATTATAAGTTATTTTACTATCGATATTACTACTAGGGAAAGGAAAGTTTATTACGTTAAAATTAAAATCATCAACTTTGTGATATACTTTAAGTATGCACTGTTCATTAACAATCTCTATATTTATATCAAGAACATTTTCAACTTTATAATTTACGTTACATTGTGTGAGGGGAATAGAATTAGGGTAAATAAGTTTAGCAACTTGATTAAAATTTAACAAATTGCAAACGAGAATATCATCAATATATCTACTATTATTACTTAACTATTTAGCAAGTGCTAATTTTTCTGGGATTTTATTTTTCTTGCTACTACTGTCAACTAAGTCTTTTATATATTTAAATTCTAAAGCAAGCAAGAATAAATCTGCAATTAAAGGGCTAGCATTTCCACCCATAGGAATTCCTAATATTTGTTTGAAAATGTAAGGCCCGAATCTAACATAAGTATTGAAAAGGAGGTATTTAAGGGCATCTTTAAGTTTAGTTCTATCAAAATATACAGAACTAGTGGGAGTAGAGCTAACTGATGCATTATTAAAATATGTATAAACATTTATGAAATAATTATGAAAATATTAGGATTTTTCGTACCATTTAGGTGTCGATTTTTTTCTGGCGAGGATAGCGAGCCTGTAATTTTAGGAGGAATCGGCGTTTGGCCGGGAAATTTTTCTACCGAAAAATTTACACATTTATCTTGAAGGGGGATCTAGGGGGTGTATTTATAAGCTTGATGGAGGTCTAGCCAATAAACTATGAAATAAATGAATACATGGACCCCAAAACCAAGAATTCCCCCTTAAAACATGAATCCTGGCCCATTATGAGCCCTCGAACACCAACACGAACCTTAAAACATGAATCCTGGCCCATTATGAGCCCTCGAACACCAACATGAATCCTGGCCCATTATGAGCCCTCGAACACCAACATGAATCCTGGCCCATTATGAGCCCTCGAACACCAACATGAATCCTGGCCCATTATGAGCCCTCGAACACCAACACGAACCTTCAAATGGAAATATATAGTAAACAAATTAATGAAAAGATTTTAAGTTTGCGTTTACGTTGTGGGACCCGCAGTGGGCCGCTCTCGGGCGGCATAATGTGCGAAGATTGTTCATGGGGTTAATTATTAGGGTCAGGATCAGGAGAGGATCAGGATTAGGGATATAATGACTGGTGATCCTAGTTCTAAAAGACTCAAGAGTGGGGCTATTAACTACATGCAATGGGAGGTGATTCCGCTCTTGGATGCTGCATGGAAAGAAAGAGTCTAAATAATGTCCGTGCTTGCCTGATAGGTGTGGTATTTTAGGTTGTGGCTGCGTCTCGTAAATCGTCTACTTGGGCGTACATATAATCGTCTACTTGGGCGTACATATAATCGTCTACTTGGGCGTACATATAATCGTCTACTTGGGCGTACATATAATCGTCTACTTGGGCGTACATATAATCGTCTACTTGGGCGTACATATAATCGTCTACTTGGGCGTACATATCATGTGTTGTCTATGTCAACTTTGTTGTATAGCTTATATGTGTATGTGTCTTCTTGTTGCAAGTGGGTCTAGTCTAATGTCTTGTTTTAGCAAAGTGACACATGCAGTATCTGTAATCACTTTTGATCCATTTTGCAGCTTTGTTTTGTATGGCCTCTAGATGTTGTTGTCACAGTGTGAGTGAGTGGATCCCAGACGGTGTCGCATTATTCTAAGTGTGGCCAAACAAATGTTGTACATGATAGTATTTTTATGTTTGTGTTACACTTGATGATATTCCTGTGCAGGCAGCCCAAGGCCTTGTTAGCCTTTGCTTTGATGCTGCTAACGTGAGTGGTCCACCTCATGTCCGCTGAGATAATAATAATAATAATAATAATAATTAAAGTTGCAAGCAACATTGTCCGGGGTTCGAGCGGTTTTGCAAGCAGGGTATTGTGTTGGATACAAAAGCTGTGTCACAGATATCAAAAGATCATTTAACTAATTGGGCATGGATAAACTACAGAAGGAACAGATTGTGCAAACAAACAAGAGCAAGAGAGGGAGAGATTGACTGTGTAAGGGATCTGCCTCTATTCGTTTAGTAACAGAGTTGTAGGTATGTGGAATAGGCTACCGAGTGCTATAATGGGATCAAGAACAATAGAGCTTCAACTTGAAATTAGATAGAATGAGATGGGTTGGGTGTGAAAAGGATCTGACATGTGTAGGTCAATCGGCTCTCTGTAGACTCCGGTTTTCTATTTTTGTTTATGTTCTCATTTGTGAGGGAGAGAGAGAGAGAGAGTATGGCAAGAGAGAATAGGATGTCGTAAACGTAAGGAAGATAGCGATAAATATGAGAGAGAGAGAGAGAGAGACTAGGATGTCATAAATGTAAGGAAGACAGATAAATGAGAGAGAGAGAGAGAGTTGTTATGAGATGGGTTGGGTGTGAAAAGGATCTGTCTTGTGTGGGCCAATTGGCTCTCTGCAGACTCCCATTTTCTAATGTTCCTATTTCTTACAATTGTGTTTTGGTTGCAGGTATATGATAACATGGGTGTATAGTAAGTAGTGTAAATAACAGGTAACGTTTATGAGATGGGTTGGGTGTGAAAGGGGTCTGGCTCTCTGCAGACTCCCATTTTCATCTTGGTTGCATGTGTAAGGGATCTGCATCATTTGTACCGGTGTGCAAACAAACAAGAGCGAGAGAGAAAGAGATTGGCTGTGTAAGGGATCTGCCTCTATTCGCTTGGTAAAAGAGTTGTAGATATGTGGAATAGGCTACTGAGTGCTATAGTGGGATCGCAAACAATAGAGCTTCATCATAAAATTTGATAGGACGAGATGGGTTGGTTGTGAAAGGGATCTGGCCTGTGTGGGCCAATCGGCTCTCTGCAGACTCCCATTTTCTTATGTTTTAATTTGAGCCAATCGGCTCTGCAGACTCCAGTTTTCATATGTTCATACGTTCTCATTTGTGCGTGAGAGGGAGAGAGAGAGAGCATGGCGATAGAGAAGAAGATATCATAAATATAAGGAAGACAGAGAGAGAGAGAGAGAGAGAGCGAGAGCGAGCGGGATGGGTTGCGTGTGAAAGGGATCTGCCGTGTGTGGGCCAATTGGCTCTCTGGAGACTCCTGTTTACTTATGTTCTCATTTGTGTGTGTGTGAGAGAGAGAGGAAGAGTTTATATGATGGGTTGGGTGTGAAAGGGATCTATTTTGTATGGGCCAATTGGCTCTCTGCTGACTCCCATTTTCTTACATTCCTATTTCTTACAATTATATCTTGGTTGCAGGTATATGATAATATTGGTGTAAAATAAGTAGTGTAAGTAACATATGTGTATGAGATGGGTTGGATGTGAAAGGGATCTGCCTTGTGTGGCCCACTGGCTCTCTACAGGCTCCTATTTTCATCTTGGTTGCATGTGTAAGGGATCTGCCTCATTTGTATACCGGTGTGCAAATAAGAGAGAGAGAAATTGGATTGTATTGGATCTGCCTCTCGTAACAGAGTTGTAGATATGTGAAATAGGCTACCGAGTGATATAGTGGTATCAAGAACAATAGAAAGCTTCAAGATAACATCAGATAGGGATATGGATGAGATGGGTTGGGTGTGATAGTGTTCTGCCTTATGTGGGCCACTTGTCTCTCTGCAGGCTCCCATTTTCATCTTGGTTGCATGTGTAAGGGATCTGCCTCATGTATACCAGTGTGCAAACAAACATGAGTGAGAGAGAGATTGGCTGTGAATAAGGGATTTGCCTCTATTTGTTTGGTAACAGAGTTGTAGATATGTGGAATAGGCTACCGAGTGGGATCAAGAACAATAAAGTGGTTGATTAGGGTTGGGTGGTTGATTTGAGTTGGGTAGTTGATATGGGTTGAGTGGTTGATTTGGGTTGAGTGGTTGATTTTGATTAAGTGGTTGATTTTGATTGAATGGTTGATTGTACTTGGGTAGATTGGTTTATTTGGGTTGAGTGGTTGATTTGGGTTAAGTGGTTGATCTGTTGATTTGATTTGAGTGGTAGATTTGTGTTGATAATTTGATTTGGGTTGATTGGTTAATTTGGGTTGTGTGGTTGATTTTGGCTGAGAAGTTGATTGGTTGATTTAAGTTGAGTTGTTGAATTAGGTTGCGAGGTTCATTTTTGTTGATTGGTTGATTTGGGTTGAGTTGTTGATTTGGGTTGATTGGTTGATTTGGGTAGAGTTGTTGATTTGGACTGGCCTTAAGGAGAGAGGTGTTTTTGGTAGTGGCCGTTTATGAGTGTGGCTATTTTTGTTGTGGCCATCATGAAGTGTTCCCTTTGTATTTTAACCTTGTACTACAAGCCCCAACACTACTTGGAATGTTGTTTTTGAAGGTATAATTTCCCAGGTGTACATCCCCCACCACTCTAGTACAGTATATAATGCTGTAACTATAATTGTTTACTTAATCATAATACAAGCCCCAACATACCATTGGATGTTGTTGCTGCAAGTAAAATGGCGAAAGTGAAATACGGTATCATACAATACTGGACAAGAGAGAGAGAGAGAGAGAGAGAGAGAGAGAGAGAGAGAGAGAGAGAGAGAGAGAGAGAGAGAGAGAGAGAGAGAGAGAGAGAGAGAGAGAGAGGGGGGGGGGGGGAAAGATAGAGATGAGAAACTAGCCCACAGAGAGAGAGATATACTTATGACAAATAAATGTGAAGAAATACCTATAAAACATACAGTATATAGAAGATAACAAGAAGATAAATATTACATACGCAATACAGTATTACATATTACATACGCAATATTACATATAATATTAGTATATCATTGACGAACCGACTCAACCGATGGCATAAGATGAGTGTTGCCATCTAAGGATGTATGCAATTACTCCGATAGGAAGGGAACGTTTATAACAAGTCTCTTATATAGAAGATTAAATTTATCACCTAGGTCTATTAGCATTAGTAGGCAAAAGATATGATAGTTGAAATAGAAAAGACTTGGAAATTTGTAGGTGTGCATGATGGTGGTGAAAAGATAATAAGGAATTAAATGTAAACGTCCTTGTAACGTGGTTCATGTGTTATCGGGTGACGGAGAGGGGAAGAGTGAGAGAAGAACGAATGGGTACATAATGTTATGATTTATCTCTTTCTCTCTCTCTCTCCCTCTCTCTCTCTCTCAAACCATACTAAATGTCTTTGAACTTCCTATCACTCTCCTTCTTTCCTTCTTATTTTTCTCTCATCTCTCTTCTGTTTCGTTGTGGGAGGTAGTTGGGGGAACCCTCAACATCGTATCATAATGGATTTAACTTGTTTGCATAAGTTTAAATACTGAGGGCATTAATATACCATTTTCCTATATTGTTTTGTGGGAATATTTGTATTATTTAGTGCTATAATTTTGTCTGTCCAGGGTTATACTCCATTGTGGAAGTTAGAACGGATCTGGCGATACAGTCACTCACTCTCTCTCTCTCTCTCTCTCTCGAACTGCGCACGCGTACCAGCTTTGCATAATTCCAACTAAAGACAGCCCAATAAGGCCATTAAGCGTATTTCCATTGGGGTCCTTGCGGGATTAGGTTAGCTGGGGAAAAAGGGGAGAATACAAAATGTAGATATTTCAGAGAAAGTATTTCTAGGGGTTATATTAAGATACCTTACATTCTATAGTTGGATTGGTCAAAATATTTCAGTAATCAATTAAGTTTGTTTTGCCTATCTCTTATGTCGTATTTAGTAGTAGACATAAGCTTGGTTCTCCCTTCTCGCAGCTGTTCGGTTCAGGTGCTCCTTCAAGCTACGTCTGAAGGATTATAATGATCACTTTTCACGGACTGACTGGGGTAGGTTGTTCCAGTCTTTGTGAGAGGGAACAGTATATAGAAAAGTGCTATGGGGTTTGAAGGTAAATGGGATGGTTTTGTTCGAACGGATGAAGAGGATATGGTGACATTTGTCAGGTCTAAATGTCATCTGCCACTTGGCTTCCCACTCTTCAAGGGCAGTGCAGTTGTCTTGCAGTAGAAGGCAATCGTCTGTATTAGTTATTGGTCGGTAAACTAAGCTATCATCTGCGAAGAGTCATGTAGTAGAAGTAAGCAATAGTGGCAGGTCGTTTATGTAAGAAAGGACAATTAGGGGTCTCATGACTGTGCCTTGTGGGACCCCAGAGTTACAGACCGTAGAGGAATGAGAACCCTCGAGAACAATGCGTTGATCCTGATTGGTCAAGAAAGTCTTAATCCAATGAAGTAGTGGTCCTCGGATACCATATAATAATCTAACTTGGCTAACAGTCTTTGATGGGGGACTTTGTCAAAAGCTCTGGCGAAGTCCAGTACTATGGCAATAATAATAATAATAATAATAATAATAATAATAATAATAATAATAATAATAATGATAATAATAATAATGATACTAATAATAATAATATTTATTCAGTTAGCATTTTACAATGATGGTGGTACCACATAATGTGTTACAAATATGACATGTACCAGCTTTGCATAATTCCAACTAAGGATAGCCCAATAAGGCCGTTAGGCGTATTTCCATTGGGGTCCTTGTCGGATTAAGTTAGCTGGGGAAAAGGGGGAGAATACAAAAAGTAAATGAATATGATTAGTTACTGACTCATTAGTAGATACTTTAGAGAAAGTATTTCTAGGGGGTTATATAAAGATACCTTACATTCTATAGTTGGACTGGTCAAAATATTTCAGTAATAATTTCAGTTTGTTTTGCCTATCTCTTATGTCGTATTTAGTAGTAGACATAAGTTTGGTGCTCCCTTCTCGTAGCACATTTCGTAGCACATTTTAAGGAACCTCAAAATGCAAATATCAGGTAAAGAAGAAATAATGTTTCAATTCAACCCGAAACAGCTTTGAAAATATACTGTATCAACATTAACCCTTTGAGTATCAGCGACGTGTGATATATTTTATTCTAGCTATATTTAGACTAAATCATGCAGCTTAGGAAGGCTCTGTAGTAGTTAAAAGAGTTGGTTGTGATAGTTCGAAGACTTGTTATTGCTTATAGGTCATTCCTAAGCTGAATCAAATCGTGTAATAGTTGCCATAATGTGGTGTGGTGGCCGTCCCTGGTACCGGTAGTGAAGGTACAAAGTACAAAGGAGTACAAAGGAAATCAAGCAACAACAGGTCTGGTGACCCTTCTAGGCTGCTTGTCCTCCAAAACACTGAGGATCAATTGTCCAAACAGTGGTTTAGAGTTGGTAAGGGAAAATTGGAAAGGGAACTACTGCCCTGGAACTAATGTCCGTGGCAGGATTAGGAAGTTAGTAGGGGACAGATGGGTTAGTAACTGAGGGAGGGGGGGGGGGGATAAAATAAAGTTATTCATTTACAAACGCAGTCAGTCTCGGGTTTGATGGAAGATATTTGTCTAGGCGAAGTTTAAATGAATCAACGGTGCTGCAGTCTATAACGTCTCGGGGAAGCCCATTCCATAAGTTGACAACTCATTGAAGAAGAAATTCTTAGATTCGTGCGAGTAAAAGATTTACCGATAATTTTGCAACCGTTTCCCCGCGTGTAATTAGATTGGTCGATAGTGAAGTACTTACTACAGTTCATATTGTCGATGCCTTTGATGATTTTGAACACTTGAATTAAGTCGCCTCTTAATCTGCGCTTGGTTAAAGGAAATATATTTAATTCTCTAAGACGCTTAATGGTGTTAATGACCGTGGCTGTACACTGAGAGACACACATGCTGGCGGCCCCAACAGGAACCCTGGCACCACAACACTAACCTCTTAGGATTAAGCTGGTTTTTTGGTTTATATCTTTACTTTATCTATAATTTATGTTTGAGTTTCCTCGCTAGAACGTCCATTAGGCTTCAAAATCACCCCTTAGTCACCCCTTTCAAGATAAATTTGTACATTTTTCGCTAGAAAAATGTCACGGCCGAAGGCCGATTCCTTCTAATAATAAAGGCTCGCTATCGCTCGCCAGGAAAAAATCGACACCTAAATGGCACAAAAGGTCTTAATATTAACAAAACAATGGGCTAAAGGTCTCAAAATTGCCAAACTAATGGAATGAACGTCTTACAATCTCAAAAACTAATGTGCTAAACATGAGAGAGAAGGGGATCCAGAAAAAGCGAGTACCTCCCCCTTAAATGTAAGTACCGGTATTAAATGTAAGTACCGGTATTAAATGTAAGTACCGGTATTAAATGTAAGTACCGGTATTAAATGTAAGTACCGGTATTAAATGTAAGTACCGGTATTAAATGTAAGTACCGGTATTAAATGTAAGTACCGGTATTAAATGTAAGTACCGGTATTAAATGTAAGTACCGGTATTAAATGTAAGTACCGGTATTAAATGTAAGTACCGGTATTAAATGTAAGTACCGGTATTAAATGTAAGTACCGGTATTAAATGTAAGTACCGGTATTAAATGTAAGTACCGGTATTAAATGTAAGTACCGGTATTAGGTAATGAATTAATGAGCAGATTAGGTTCAGTTCAAGAGACCTTCACCCCCTTAAGGGCCCCCTTCTTCACCCCCTTAAGGGCCCCCTTCTTCACCCCCTTAAGGGCAGACGGGTCGTATTTATGGCCCCCTTCTTCCTCATGCTTAGCCACATTTGTTTACAAATTTGATGGCGTTCGGCTCATAAATTATGCGATTTTAAGACCTTTTGCCCCATTTCCTTTTCAATATGAAGACTGTTCGTGCCAGAGTGTCACACGAATGACAAGTTAATTGGTTTTAGGCTTTATAATTGTTTATGCAAAGATAAAATTATTGTTTGAATTATATCTTTGGAAAGGGTAAAATGGCCAAAACAATGCTATTGCATATTAGTGTTCTAATATTCCTTCTCATTGTCATTCAAGTCTTCAAACAAGATTAGTTTGCTTTGACACCCTGTCGTGTCATTTAGGTGTCGATTTTTCCTGGCGAGCGATAGCGAGCCTGTAATTTAAGAGGAACCACTCTTCCGCAGGGACATTTTTCTATCGAAAAAATAAAAAATAACCTTGAATGAAATTCTTGAGTATGTGTGTGTGTGTGTGTGTGTTTTTGTTTTGTTTTTATTTATTTTATTAAGCTTGAAGGAGGTCTAAGGAGGACACTTTCTAAAACACATATTTGTATAATTATATAAATGAGCAAATAAATACGGCCATCCAAGGCCATGATTTGTGTCCTGAAGTGTACAGTAATTTATATAAATTCCTGGACCCCCTGTGTTATTCTATATGCAATTATAACTATTTTGAGTCAGGGTGTCAAACAATCGCCGAATCCTTCCTTTTTAGTCTTATTAGTGTATATGCAATGATAACATTGTGGTTTAGAGCTCAAATTATGTCTTTGAAAGGTGAAACACGGCCAAAACAATGCTATTTCTTGATTATTTGTTTGTACTCCTCATATTCATTATTTGTTTGTACTCCTCATATTCATTATTTGTTTGTACTCCTCATATTCATTATTTGTTTGTACTCCTCATATTCATTATTTGTTTGTACTCCTCATATTCATTATTTGTTTGTACTCCTCATATTCATTATTTGTTTGTACTCCTCATATTCATATTCATTCAAGTCTTCAAACCAAATATATCCTGTTTGACACCCTGATGAATAGTATATATCCTGTTTGACACCCTGATGAACAGTATATATCCTGTTTGACACCCTGATGAATAGTATATATCCTGTTTGACACCCTGATGAATAGTATATATTCTGTTTGACACCCTGATGAATAGTATATATCGTGTTGTAGTTGATGTATAGAACAGTATATATCCTGTTTGACACACTGATGAATAGTATATATCCTGTTTGACACCCTGATGAATAGCATATATCCTGTTTGACACCCTGATGAATAGTATATATCCTGTTTGACACCCTGATGAATAGTATATATTCTGTTTGACACCCTGATGAATAGTATATATCGTGTTGTAGTTGATGTATAGAACAGTATATATCCTGTTTGACACACTGATGAATAGTATATATCCTGTTTGACACCCTGATGAATAGCATATATCCTGTTTGACACCCTGATGAATAGTATATATCCTGTTTGACACCCTGATGAATAGTATATATTCTGTTTGACACCCTGATGAATAGTATATATCGTGTTGTAGTTGATGTATAGAACAGTATATCCTGTTTGACACCCTGATGAATAGTATATATCCTGTTTGACACCCTAATGAACAGTATATTCTGTTTGACACCCTGATGAATAGTATATATCGTGTTGTAGTTGATGTATAGAACAGTATATATCCTGTTTGACACACTGATGAATAGTATATATCCTGTTTGACACCCTGATGAATAGCATATATCCTGTTTGACACCCTGATGAATAGTATATATCCTGTTTGACACCCTGATGAATAGTATATATCCTGTTTGACACCCTGATGAATAGTATATATTCTGTTTGACACCCTGATGAATAGTATATATCGTGTTGTAGTTGATGTATAGAACAGTATATATCCTGTTTGACACACTGATGAATAGTATATATCCTGTTTGACACCCTGATGAATAGTATATATCCTGTTTGACACCCTGATGAATAGTATATATCCTGTTTGACACCCTGATGAATAGTATATATCGTGTTTGACACTCTGATGAATAGTATATATCCTGTTTGACACCCTGATGAATAGCATATATCCTGTTTGACACCCTGATGAATAGTATATATCCTGTTTGACACCCTGATGAATAGTATATATCCTGTTTGACACCCTGATGAATAGTATATATCCTGTTTGACACCCTGATGAATAGTATATATCCTGTTTGACACCCTGATAAATAGTATATATCCTGTTTGACACCCTGATGAATAGTATATATCCTGTTTGACACCCTGATGAATAGTATATATCCTGTTTGACACCCTGCTGAATAGTATATATCCTGTTTGACACCCTGATGAATAGTATATATCCTGTTTGACACCCTGATGAATAGTATATATCCTGTTTGACACCCTGATGAATAGTATATATTCTGTTTGACACCCTGATGAATAGTATATATCGTGTTGTAGTTGATGTATAGAACAGTATATATCCTGTTTGACACCCTGATGAATAGTATATATCCTGTTTGACACCCTGATGAATAGTATATATCCTGTTTGACACCCTGATGAATAGTATATATCGTGTTGTAGTTGATGTATAGAACAGTATATATCCTGTTTGACACCCTGATGAATAGTATATATCCTGTTTGACACCCTGATGAATAGTATATATCCTGTTGTAGTTGATGTATAGAACAGTATATATCCTGTTTGACACCCTGATGAATAGTATATATCGTGTTCTAGTTGATGTATAGAACAGTATATATCCTGTTTGACACCCTGATGAACAGTATATATCCTGTTTGACACCCTGATGAATAGTATATATCCTGTTTGACACCCTGATGAATAGTATATCCTGTTTGACACCCTGATGAATAGTATATATCGTGTTGTAGTTGATGTATAGAACAGTATATATCCTGTTTGACACCCTGATGAACAGTATATATCCTGTTTGACACCCTGATGAATAGTATATATCCTGTTTGACACCCTGATGAATAGTATATATCCTGTTTGACACCCTGATGAATAGTATATATCGTGTTGTAGTTGATGTATAGAACAGTATATATCCTGTTTGACACCCTGATGAATAGTATATATCCTGTTTGACACCCTGATGAATAGTATATATCGTGTTGTAGTTGATGTATAGAACAGTATATATCCTGTTTGACATCCTGATGAATAGTATATATCGTGTTTGACACCCTGATGAACAGTATATATCCTGTTTGACACCCTGATGAATAGTATATATCCTGTTTGACACCCTGATGAATAGTATATATCCTGTTTGACACCCTGATGAATAGTATATATCGTGTTTGACACCCTGATGAATAGTATATATCCTGTTTGACACCCTGATGAATAGTATATATCATGTTTGATACCCTGATGAATAGTATATATCCTGTTTGACACCCTGATGAATAGTATATATCGTGTTGTAGTTGATGTATAGAACAGTATATATCCTGTTTGACACCCTGATGAACAGTATATATCCTGTTGTAGTTGATGTATAGAACAGTACATATCCTGTTTGACACCCTGATGAACAGTATATATCCTGTTGTAGTTGATGTATAGAACAGTATATATCCTGTTTGACACCCTGATGAATAGTATATATCCTGTTTGACACCCTGATGAATAGCATATATCCTGTTTGACACCCTGATGAATAGTATATATCCTGTTTGACACCCTGATGAATAGTATATATCGTGTTTGACACCCTGATGAATAGTATATATCCTGTTTGACACCCTGATGAATAGTATATATCGTGTTTGACACCCTGATGAATAGTATATATCGTGTTGTAGTTGATGTATAGAACAGTATATATCCTGTTTGACACCCTGATGAATAGTATATATCCTGTTTGACACCCTGATGAATAGTATATATCCTGTTTGACACCCTGATGAATAGTATATATCGTGTTGTAGTTGATGTATAGAACAGTATATATCCTGTTTGACACCCTGATGAATAGTATATATCCTGTTTGACACCCTGATGAATAGTATATATCCTGTTTGACACCCTGATGAACAGTATATATCCTGTTTGACACCCTGATGAATAGTATATATCGTGTTGTAGTTGATGTATAGAACAGTATATATCCTGTTTGACACCCTGATGAATAGTATATCCTGTTTGACACCCTGATGAATAGTATATATCGTGTTTGACACCCTGATGAATAGTATATATCCTGTTTGACACCCTGATGAATAGTATATATCGTGTTTGACACCCTGATGAATAGTATATATCCTGTTTGACACCCTGATGAATAGTATATATCCTGTTTGACACCATGATGAATAGTATATATCCTGTTTGACACCCTGATGAATAGTATATATCGTGTTGTAGTTGATGTATAGAACAGTATATATCCTGTTTGACACCCTGATGAATAGTATATATCCTGTTTGACACCCTGATGAATAGTATATATCCTGTTGTAGTTGATGTATAGAACAGTATATATCCTGTTTGACACCCTGATGAATAGTATATATCGTGTTGTAGTTGATGTATAGAACAGTATATCCTGTTTGACACCCTGATGAATAGTATATATCCTGTTTGACACCCTGATGAATAGTATATATCCTGTTTGACACCCTGATGAATAGTATATATCGTGTTGTAGTTGATGTATAGAACAGTATATATCCTGTTTGACACCCTGATGAATAGTATATATCCTGTTTGACACCCTGATGAATAGTATATATCCTGTTTGACACCCTGATGAATAGTATATATCGTGTTGTAGTTGATGTATAGAACAGTATATATCCTGTTTGACACCCTGATGAATAGTATATATCCTGTTTGACACCCTGATGAATAGTATATATCGTGTTGTAGTTGATGTATAGAACAGTATATATCCTGTTTGACACCCTGATGAATAGTATATATCCTGTTTGACACCCTGATGAATAGTATATATCGTGTTGTAGTTGATGTATAGAACAGTATATATCCTGTTTGACACCCTGATGAATAGTATATATCCTGTTTGACACCCTGATGAATAGTATATATCCTGTTTGACACCCTGATGAATAGTATATATCGTGTTGTAGTTGATGTATAGAGCAGTATAGACATAAATCAGTTTCCAGAGATAAACTGACATAATTATAAATAGGTGAGGTCCACGGATTTTATGAGTGAGTGTACATACAATGACATAAGTTAGTTAGGTCCCAAGTTTTAGAAGCTATCCCCAACATAAATGAATCTTCATTACTTTGTTTACCTTATATTTCCATTTAGGAGGTTCATTTTACAGTTGGAGAGTTACTGGTGACGTTTTTGTTTTTATTTTTTATTTCAGCTACATTTAGACGATTTAATTAATCTTAGGAAGGATATATGGTAGCTAAAATTATTAATTGAGATAGTCCTGCCGCCTTTTCATTAGTAGACGTCCTTCCTAAGATGAATACAATCGTCTAATAGTTGACCTACCTATGTGGAGCTCACCACAAAAGGTAGATGAACTATTAGACGATTTTATTCAGCTTGCCAGAGTATAATGAAAAGGATGGCAACTATTAGACGATGTTAGTCCACTCAAGAAGGATGTCTATCCATTAAAAGGCTACAGACTACCTCAATTAATCCTTTTAGAGACCATATGTCCTTCCTAAGCTTTATAAAATAGTCTAAATGTAGCTAGAATACAATTGAAAAGACCTCGCTAGTATTACATGGGTTATTAATGGGACTGGATTGATGAGGTTGAGTGTACAGTCGCGCTAATAAGTCATGTCTCAGCACTAAGTATATTTTGATCAATAATTGGTATCAGCAATATCTAAGCTTCATTCCTTCATATCGAGTGAAATATACACACATATTCCTACACTTACCCACCCTATTCAACATCTGAAATACATTAATACAGCACAGAGCAAGCCAAACGTAATGACAGCTAGGACATGACTTATTAACACGACCGTACAACCGCCTGCACTAGTAGGTGGTACAGTCAGTCTAATAAGTGATGTCTCGGAACCAAGTATGTTTTGATCAATAATTGGCATCAGCAGTATCTAGACATGATTTTCTCCTTTCGAGTGAGATATACATACATGTTCCTACACTTACCCACCCTATCCAGCATCTGACTTACATTAATACAGCACAGAGTGAGCCAAACATATTGACAGCTGAGACATGACTTATTAGCACCACTGTACACTACACCACTACAGGGCAAACTAGAGGGAGTTCACGTTGACAACAGGAATATACCTACTAGATCATGTGCTGAAGGGGGAGGTAGTTGCTGTTTCTCCCTACACCACTACAGTCCACGTTGACAACAGGAATATACCTACTAGACCATGTGATGAAGGGGGAGGTAGTTGCTGTTTCTCCCTACACCACTACAGTCCACGTTGACAACAGGAATATACCTACTAGATCATGTGTTGAAGGGGGAGGTAGTTGCTGTTTCTCCCTACACCACTACAGTCCACGTTGACAACAGGAATATACCTACTAGATCATGTGTTGAAGGGGGAGGTAGTTGCTGTTTCTCCCTACACCACTACAGTCCACGTTGACAACAGGAATATACCTACTAGATCATGTGTTGAAGGGGGAGGTAGTTGCTGTTTCTCCCTACACCACTACAGTCCACGTTGACAACAGGAATATACCTACTAGACCATGTGATGAAGGGGGAGGTAGTTGCTGTTTCTCCCTACACCACTACAGTCCACGTTGACAACAGGAATATACCTACTAGATCATGTGCTGAAGGCGGAGGTAGTTGCTGGTTCTCCCTCATATTTACTTCCAATAGGTTTGAGATTTTGAGACGTTCGTTCCAATAGTTTGGCGATTGTAAGACCTTTCGCCCAAGTTCTTTGTCAATGTAAAGACCTTTCGTGCCATTTAGGTGTCGATTTTTTTCCTGACGAGCAATAGCGAGCCTGTAATTCTAGGAGGAATCGGCCTACGACCGGGACATGTTTCTACCGAAAAATTTACAAATTTATCTTGAAGGGAACTCTATTTTTGTTTTGTTTTAAGATTGATGGAGGCCTAGCGAGGAAAGTAAATATATAATTGAATTAATAGATATATAGACCAAAACATAACTACTACCCCTTTAACCCTATTTGGTCCGAGGAAGGTCTTTTTGCACCTCCCCTGTTTTGCTCCATTAGTTTAGAGATATTTAGACGTTTCACCTCATTAGTTTGGCGATTTTTTTATGGGCAAGTGATAGCAAGACTGTAACTTAGAAGAAATCGGTCTTTAGCCGGGATATTTTTATATCGAAAAATACGAATTGAGCATGAAGGGGGTCTTGTAGCTCGAGGGAAGGCTGGGAAGGCATTGTTGTTAGCCCAGGGGACAGAGTGAGGTACGTTCATTGCTCCAAATTGAAAAACAAAATAATAAAACAAAACAAAAACAAAACAAGCTAAATCATTACTAATTTGAACAAAATACAATAAATTTAATTTTGTTTTGTTATGCAATTTGCTTTGCACTGGAGAATTAATATGGTTTTACTTCAATATGTACAATAGCGTATTCATATTTTATCCTTAGATTTACTTAACAACACTTGATGCATACTAGAGAATGTAAGGTGTCCGCGAGATTTTGTGAATGACTATTTTGTTTACATTAAATCCCGGGTGGACCTTCACCACTTGTTCTATTGATGTCTCGGATTTGGCTCACTAATTCTTTCATAAGGTATATATTTCACGTGTTCATTTATTAACGTATATATTTGGGAATTTAGTATGGGCACACAATTACGCCGCCTTCTGAGTGTTAATGGTCGCTGTGTATGACATTAGTTCACGTGTAGATGGCCAAAGGTCAATCATTAGTGCCTGGTCCACATCTTAACACAGTCAGTACCGGTCACGTCCATTTCATTATATTGTGGTAATTATTAGACGATATTACTAAGCTTAGGAAGGATGTCTATATCATGAAAAGGCTATAAACTATCTTGATGAATCCCTTTAGCTACCGGTACCCTATATCCCTCCTAAGCTTCGTATAATCGTCTAAATGTAGCCAAGATCATATACAAAATACGTCACCGGTACTGTACGGGTTAATGAGGTTTATAGCATTCAACACAATCATACCATACACACATACTAACATACATACACTCAGTCACACGAACACGCACACACATAGACAGACAGACACAGACAATGACAGGGATATAGGTGCATGCCATTATTATATATTAGATACGCCTCTCTCACATACAGTACCAGCCTTCCTTGATATACCTCACCTACACATACACACACTAACAGACACACACACAGTTACAGGGTGATTCAAAAAAAGTGTAATGATTTCACATGTATGTCATTTCTTCATTTTTTAACCTACACACTTTATCTTTTCAGGTTGTGATGGTGGTATCATGCCATTTGGCATAAGTCAACTACAAGGTTCTAGCTAAAATGGTATTCACAGCCGAGCAGAAAGTCAAGATAGTTGAATTCTGGTATGAGACCAAATCGTACGTCACAGTCCGTCGTCGGTTCTGCCGCGAGTTCAAAGTTCAAACACGTGATAGACCTAAAAAAAAACTGCCGTAAAGGCAGTGAGCTTTGGCCCCTTCAGCTGCCTCTCTGTGATCTCCTCGGATAGCTCAGAGCCCCAGAAGATGTTGTTATGGTTGTTGATGGAGCCGTTGATGTGGAAGTGTGCCTCGTCGGAGAACCAGATGTGGTTGATCCATCCTGGGGTGCGTTCAAGCTTTTGGCTGAGCCAATCACACATGACATGCCTTCTTTGCATGTCCTCAGCTTTTAGTTTATGCCTCACAGATATGGTGTAAGGGAATAGCTTGAGCTCCTTGGTCATAATACGCAACAGACTGGAGGGGGAGAGTCCCAACTCTTGGGAGCGTCGGCGGTGAGACTTCTTTGGGCTTCTGATGGCTGAGTTGCGCACAGTATCAATGTTTGCCTGGTTCTTTGTGACTGCTGCTGGACGTCCACTGTTCCCCTTGTGTGTGCTGTGGACAGTACCCTACTCTCAAAGTGCTTGACAAACCTCAGTATAACATTATTTTTAGGTCCATCACGTGTTTGAACTTTGAACTCGCGGAAGAACCGACGACGGACTGTGACGTACGATTTGGTCTCATACCAGAATTCAACTATCTTGACTTTCTGCTCAGCTGTGAATACCATTTTAGCTAGAATCTTGTAGTTGACTTATGCCAAATGGCATGATACCACCATCACAACCTGAAAAGATAAAGTGTGTAGGTTAAAAAATGAAGAAATGATATACATGTGAAATCATTACACTTTTTTTTAATCACCCTGTACATACAGACACAGTCACACAAACATCCACACAGTTACCGTACATACAGACACAGACACATACTCACAGATACACAACTAAACATACACACACACAGTTACATACAGCCACAGATACACAGACACATACTCACAGATACACAACTAAACATACACACACACAGTTACATACAGCCACAGATACACAGACACATACTCACAGATACACAACTAAACATACACACACACAGTTACATACAGCCACAGATACACAGACACATACTCACAGATACACAACTAAACATACACACACACAGTTACATACAGCCACAGATACACAGGTACATACTCACAGATACACAACTAAACATACACACACACAGTTACATACAGCCACAGATACACAGGTACATACTCACAGATACACAACTAAACATACACACACACAGTTACATACAGCCACAGATACACAGACACATACTCACAGATACACAACTAAACATACACACACACAGTTACATACAGCCACAGATACACAGACACATACTCACAGATACACAACTAAACATACACACACAGTTACATACAGCCACAGATACACAGGTACATACTCACAGATACACAACTAAACATACACACACACAGTTACATACAGCCACAGATACACAGGTACATACTCACAGATACACAACTAAACATACACACACACAGTTACATACAGCCACAGATACACAGACACATACTCACAGATACACAACTAAACATACACACGCACAGTTACATACAGCCACAGATACACAGACACATACTCACAGATACACAACTAAACATACACACACACAGTTACATACAGCCACAGATACACAGGTACATACTCACAGATACACAACTAAACATACACACATACAGCCACAGATACACAGGTACATATTCATAGACACGCAACCACACACACACAGCTACATACAGACACAGATACACAGGTACATACTCACAGACACGCAACCACACACACACAGCTACATACAGACACAGATACACAGACACATACTCACAGTCACACAAACACACACAGTTATATACAGACACATATACACCTACACCTACACAAGAGTTCTCTCACTGGACTCGGGTCCATGTATTATAAGTATACTGTATATTATTATTATTCACACTTCCTCTATCACAGTAACTTACTAGACTTCCTTCCTTCATCTGAGGGAAATTACGTACACACAGTCACACACAGTCACACACAGTCACACGCACGCAGTCACACTTACCTCACACAAACAGTGCTTCCCAGAATGTCTTTCCTTCCTCTCTCTCTCTCACACACACACACACACATACACACGCACAGTCTCACTTACACAATGCTGTGGTTCCTGTGGTTGTAGTTGAGGGTTGTCAGTTAACGCTCTGTGGTCCACGCCACTGCGTCGCCGCCACTGTACATCCCATCTGCCCTCCTCTGTGCCAGTTGGTCAAGGACACTGTTGCTGGCAGCACGGAGGTGGTAGTGGGGTAGGATGGGTTGGTCTGGCAGTGATGACAGGAAATCATCCAAGTCCGTTTATAATTGTTCAACTGTTGGGTAGTTTGTACTTATTATTTCTTTGGCAGTGAATTGTAGAGCTTCGGACCCCATGTATCGAATGCATTTTCTTTCAGTGTCTTATCTTTTATCAGTCCTCTTGAGTTAAGGAGAGATGGGCGTATTTATTTGCTTATTGCTGTATCTTTATATGTATGTTTTAGTTTTCTCCCTAGACCTCCATCAAGCTATAAAACAAACACCTTCTCTCAAGAGAAATTTGTACATTTTTCGGTAGAAAAATGTTCCGGCCAAAGGCTGGTTACTATTAAAATTACAGGCTCGCTATCGCTAGCCAGGAAAACAAAAAAAATACATCTAAATGGCACGAAGGATCTTTAATATTGACAAAGAAATGGGGCGTAAAGTATAAAAGAACACCCGCCAAACTAATGGACCGAACGTGTTAAAATCTAAAAATAAACAATGGGGCTAATCACGAGGGAGAAGGTGGGCCAGAAACCCCCCCCCCCTCTAATAGACCTGATAAGACACATACGGCCCAGTCCTTGGTTTCTTTTATCTCTATCAACTCCTTTTATTCCTCTCCCAGCAGGTTTGGGGCTAAATTATTGAGAATTGTCCAGGTATACATTATTTGGTATCTTTCTCGGCGTCGTTCTAGAGAGTTATAAATTTAGGGACACACACACATTCACACACACACACACCTACCCACACACAGTCACACAGTCTCTCTCACACACACACACGTAGTCACACAATTCATTTCCTTGTCCTTCCTCACTACCCCCTCAAGGTGGTAGTGGTAATTTTTTGGTCTATATATTTTGTTATATTATTTATTTTATAGTTTCCTCGCTAGACCTCCATCAAAAAACACCCCCTAGATAAATGTCCGAGCCGAAGGCAGGTTTATCCTAGAATCGAACCTAAATGGCAGGAAAAGTGTTTATATTAACAAAGAAATGGGGCGAAAGGTCTTAAAATAGCCAGACTAGGCTAATGGAACGAACGTCTTAAAGTCTCAAAGCTAATGGTACTAAACCTAAGGGAGGAAAAGCGACTACCTACCCTTTAAATATTGGTTATCAACAGCCCTAACTATCAAAAGCGACTACCTACCCTTTAAATATTGGTTATCAACAGCCCTAACTATCAAAAGCGACTACCTACCCTTTAAATATTGGTTATCAACAGCCCTAACTATCAAAAGCGACTACCTACCCTTTAAATATTGGTTATCAACAGCCCTAACTATCAAAAGCGACTACCTACCCTTTAAATATTGGTTATCAACAGCCCTAACTATCAAAAGCGACTACCTACTCTTTAAATATTGGTTATCAACAGCCCTAACTATCAAAAGCGACTACTTACCCTTTAAATATTGGTTATCAACAGCCCTAACTATCAAAAGCGACTACCTACTCTTTAAATATTGGTTATCAACAGCCCTAACTATCAAAAGCGACTACCTACCCTTTAAATATTGGTTATCAACAGCCCTAACTATCAAAAGCGACTACCTACCCTTTAAATATTGGTTATCAACAGCCCTAACTATCAAAAGCGACTACCTACTCTTTAAATATTGGTTATCAACAGCCCTAACTATCAAAAGCGACTACCTACCCTTTAAATATTGGTTATCAACAGCCCTAACTATCAAAAGCGACTACCTACCCTTTAAATATTGGTTATCAACAGCCCTAACTATCAAAAGCGACTACCTACTCTTTAAATATTGGTTATCAACAGCCCTAACTATCAAAAGCGACTACCTACCCTTTAAATATTGGTTATCAACAGCCCTAACTATCAAAAGCGACTACCTACTCTTTAAATATTGGTTATCAACAGCCCTAACTATCAAAAGCGACTACTTACCCTTTAAATATTGGTTATCAACAGCCCTAACTATCAAAAGCGACTACCTACCCTTTAAATATTGGTTATCAACAGCCCTAACTATCAAAAGCGACTACCTACTCTTTAAATATTGGTTATCAACAGCCCTAACTATCAAAAGCGACTACTTACCCTTTAAATATTGGTTATCAACAGCCCTAACTTATTTATAAGCTTAGTGGGTTTTTCCCTAGACCTCCACCAAGACAAGAACACATAAATAAATATATAAATACAAAAAGACCTCCATCGAGATAAATTTGTACAGTTTTCGGTAGAAAATGTCCTGGGCAAAATAAAACGCTCGTTATCGCTCGCTAGGGAGAACATCGTCACTTAAATTGCACAAAAGGTCTTAGAGTTGATAAAGAAATGGAGAGAAAGATCGTTAAATCGCCAAAATTAAAATCGTAAAATCTCAAAACTAAGGGTGCGAAACATGAGAGAGAAGGGGGTCCTGAACAGAACTAGCAGCCATTGCGGTAATACGGTTCCAGTGCGTTCATAAATACACTATATCAAGTTCATCATATTTATATTCTTCATATTTGCTTAACCCCTTCTGTACCGACGTCTTTCAAGTTTATTCTAGCTATATTTAGACGATTTTGTGCAGTTCAAGAAGGATCTATGGCAGTAAAACGGGTTAGGTGAGATAATTCGCAGCCTGTTAATTGCTGGAGGCCCTTTTTATACTGAATAAAACCGCTGCAAATACTAGCCAGAATATACGGTAGTATAAAAGATGTGGCCGGTACAAAAGGGGCTCAATATCTCTGTTTACAAATACTAGCCAGAATATACGGTAGTATAACAGATGTGGCCGGTACAAAAGGGGCTCAATATCTCTGTTTACAAATACTAGCCAGAATATACGGTAGTATAACAGATGTGGCCGGTACAAAAGGGGCTCAATATCTCTGTTTACAAATACTAGCCAGAATATACGGTAGTATAACAGATGTGGCCGGTACAAAAGGGGCTCAATATCTCTGTTTACAAATACTAGCCAGAATATACGGTAGTATAACAGATGTGGCCGGTACAAAAGGGGCTCAATATCTCTGTTTACAAATACTAGCCAGAATATACGGTAGTATAACAGATGTAGCCGGTACAAAAGGGGCTCAATATCTCTATTTACAAATACTAGCCAGAATATACGGTAGTATAACAGATGTGGCCGGTACAAAAGGGGCTCTATATCTCTGTTTACAAATACTAGCCAGAATATACGGTAGTATAACAGATGTGGCCGGTACAAAAGGGGCTCAATATCTCTGTTTACAAATACTAGCCAGAATATACGGTAGTATAACAGATGTGGCCGGTACAAAAGGGGCTCAATATCTCTGTTTACAGCTCCAACTTCCTTATAGCTTGAAACTAGCAATTGTAAGAACAATGATAGGTACACATAGTAATTGTTGTAACCCTTTCAGTACCGGTGCTGTCCTTTTAACTTTATTCAGGCTACTATTAAACGATTGTATTCAGTTTAAACCGGTGTTCAGCTGTTAACAGGCTTCGAATTATATCTTTTAACCGGTTTTACTACCAAAGATGCTTCTTAAGCTGCACAAAATCGTTAAATATAGATAGAGTAAAATGAAAAGGACGTCGTCGGTACAGAAGGGGTTAATGGTTCACGTGTTATAATACTGTATATGGGGGGATGAGCCTATTTATATGGGGGGATGAGCCTATTTATATGGGGGGTTGAGCCTATTTATATGGGGGGATGAGCCTTTTTATATGGGGGATGAGCCTATTTATATGGGGGGATGAGCCTATTTATATGGGGGATGAGCCTATTTATATGGGGGGATGAGCCTATTTATATGGGGGGATGAGCCTATTTATATGGGGGGATGAGCCTATTTATATGGGGGATGAGCTTATTTATATGGGGGATGAGCCGATTTATATGGGGGGATGAGC
The DNA here is from genome assembly GCA_032716605.1 of Paralithodes platypus. NCBI lineage: Eukaryota > Metazoa > Arthropoda > Malacostraca > Decapoda > Lithodidae > Paralithodes > Paralithodes platypus. The sequence goes on from CM064540.1 coordinate 24,443,268, forward strand.
CTATTTATATGGGGGGATGAGCCTATTTATAGGGGGTGATGAGCCTATTTATATGGGGGGATGAGCCTATTTATATGGGGGGATGAGCCTATTTATATGGGGGGATGAGCCTATTTATATGGGGGATGAGCCTATTTATATGGGGGATGAACCTATTTATATGGGGGATGAGCCTATTTATATGGGGGGATGAGCCTATTTATATGGAGGATGAATCTATTTATATGGGGGATGAGCCTATTTATATGGGGGGATGAGCCTATTTATATGGGGGGATGAGCCTATTTATATGGGGGATGAGCCTATTTATATGGGGGGATGAACCTATTTATATTGGGGGATGAGCCTATTTAAATGGGGGGATGAGGCTATTTATATGGGGGGATGAGCCTATTTATATGGGGGGATGAGCCTATTTATATGGGGGATGAGCCTATTTATATGGGGGGATGAACCTATTTATATTGGGGGATGAGCCTATTTAAATGGGGGGATGAGCCTATTTATATGGGGGGATGGCCCTATTTATATGGGGGGATGAACCTATTTATATGGGGTGATGAGCCTATTTATATGGGGTGATGAGCCTATTTATATGGGGGATGAGCCTATTTATTTAATAATATATTGATTTATATATTATTTTTCTATTTTCCTCCCTAGACCACCATCACGCTAAAATATAACACCCTTTAGATCACCCTTGAAGATAATTGTTTACATTTTTCGGTAGAAAAATGTCCCGGCCGAAGGCTGATTCCTCCTAGAATAACAGGCTCGCTAGCGCTCGCCAGAAAAAAGTCGACACCTAAATTGTACGGAAAATCTTTATATTGACAAAGAAATGGGACAAATGCTCTTAAAATCGCCAAACTACTGGGCCGAACGTCTTACGATCTGAAAACTAATTGGACTAAACATGAGGGAGAAGGGAGACCATAAAGCCCGACCCTTCCCCTTAAATAGATACACCAAAGAGCACTGTTTGTATGAACCTCTAGTGTTACAAAATGGACACTTTAATTACCTTTGTCAAACCCATTAAGGGCAGATGGCTCGTTTTTCTGGTCCCCCCTCTTCCTTATGTTAGCCCTATTTCTGGTCCCTCCTCTTCCTTATGTTAGCCCTATTTCTGGTCCCTCCTCTTCCTTATGTTAGCCCTATTTCTGGTCCCTCCTCTTCCTTATGTTAGCCCTATTTCTGGTCCCTCCTCTTCCTTATGTTAACCCAATTTCTGGTCCCTCCTCTTCCTTATGTTAACCCTATTTCTGGTCCCTCCTCTTCCTTATGTTAACCCTATTTCTGGTCCCCCCTCTTCCTTATGTTAACCCTATTTCTGGTCCCTCCTCTTCCTTATGTTAACCCTATTATTTTTCAGAATTTATGACGTTCGGGTCATTAGTTTGGCGATTTTATGACCTTTCGCCCCATTGATATATGTCAATTTAAAACTGTCCATGTCATTTAGGTGTCATTATGTTCTTGGCGAGTGATAGCGAGCCTGTAATTTAAGAGGAACCGGCCTTAGGCCGATACATTTTTCTACCAAAATATGTAAAAATTGACCTTGGGGTCACTGGTGACTTTGTGTTCTCTTTATACTCCAATATCTCCATACACATAACAAATACTCCAATATCTCCATACACATAACAAATATTATACTCCAATATCTCCATACACATAACAAATATTATACCCCAATATCTCCATACACATAACAAATATTATACCCCAATATCTCCATACACATAACAAATATTATACTCCAATATCTCCATACACATAACAAATATTACTCCAATATCTCCATACACATAACAAATATTATACCCCAATATCTCCATACACATAACAAATATTATACTCCAATATCTCCATACACATAACAAATATTATACTCCAATATCTCCATACACATAACAAATATTATACCCCAATATCTCCATACACATAACAAATATTATACTCCAATATCTCCATACACATAACAAATATTATACTCCAATATCTCCATACACATACAAATATTATACTCCAATATCTCCATACACATAACAAATATTATACTCCAATATCTCCATACACATAACAAATATTATACTCCAATATCTCCATACACATAACAAATATTATACTCCAATATCTCCATACACATAACAAATATTATACCCCAATATCTCCATACACATAACAATATTACTCCAATATCTCCATACACATAACAAATATTATACCCCAATATCTCCATACACATAACAAATATACTCCAATATCTCCATACACATAACAAATATTATACTCCAATATCTCCATACACATAACAAATATTATACTCCAATATCTCCATACACATAACAAATATTATACTCCAATATCTCCATACACATAACAAATATTATACCACAATATCTCCATACACATAACAAATATTATACCCCAATATCTCCATACACATAACAAATATTATACCCCAATATCTCCATACACATAACAAATATTATACTCCAATATCTCCATACACATAACAAATATTATACCCCAATATCTCCATACACATAACAAATATACTCCAATATCTTCATACACATAACAAATATTATACTCCAATATCTCCATACACATAACAAATATTACCCCAATATCTCCATACACATAACAAATATACTCCAATACTCCATATCTCCATACACATAACATATTATACTCCAATATCTCCTACACATAACAAATATTATACTCCAATATCTCCATACACATAACAAATATATACCCCAATCTCCATACACATAACAAATATTATACCCCAATATCTCCATACACATAACAAATATTATACCCCAATATCTCCATACACATAACAAATATTATACTCCAATATCTCCATACACATAACAAATATTATACTCCAATATCTCCATACACATAACAAATATTATACTCCAATATCTCCATACACATAACAAATATTATACCACAATATCTCCATACACATAACAAATATTATACCCCAATATCTCCATACACATAACAAATATACTCCAATATCTTCATACACTAACAAATATTACTCCAATATCTCCATACACATAACAAATATACTCCAATACTCCATACATAACAAATATTATACCCCAATATCTCCATACACATAACAAATATACCCAATATCTGCACATAACTATATACTCCAATATCTCCATACACATAACAAATATACTCCAATATCTCCATACACATAACAATATTATACTCCAATATCTCCATACACTAACCAATATATACTCCATATCTCCATACACATAACAAATACTCCAATATCTCCATACACATAACAAATATTATACCACAATATCTCCATACACATAACAAATATTATACCCCAATATCTCCATACACATAACAAATATACTCCAATATCTCCTACATCCATACACATAACAAATATGATACTCCAATATCCTCCATACACATACAATATTAAATACTATACACACTATATACTCCAATATCATATTATACTCCATATCTCATACACATAACAATATACAAATATCCAATATCTCCATACACATAACAAATTCGATGATACTGGTATATGCTATACTCCAATATCTCCATACACATAACAAATATTCGATGATACTGGTATATGCTATATACTCCAATATCTCCATACACATAACAAATATTCGATGATACTGGTATATGCTATATACTCCAATATCTCCATACACATAACAAATATTCGATGATACTGGTATATGCTATATACTCCAATATCTCCATACACATAACAAATATTCGATGATACTGGTATATGCTATATACTCCAATATCTCCATACACATAACAAATATTCGATGCTACTGGTATATGCTATATACTCCAATATCTCCATACACATAACAAATATTCGATGATACTGGTATATGCTATATACTCCAATATCTCCATACACATAACAAATATTCGATGATACTGGTATATGCTATATACCAATATCTCCACACATAACAAATATTCGATGATACTGGTATATGCTATATTACAATATCTCCATACACATAACAAATATTCGATGATACTGGTATATGCTATATACTCCAATATCTCCATACACATAACAAATATTCGATGATACTGGTATATGCTATATACACCAATATCTCCATACACATAACAAATATTCGATGATACTGGTATATGCTATATACACCAATATCTCCATACACATAACAAATATTCGATGATACTGGTATATGGTATAATTATACTCCAATATCTCCATACACATAACAAATATTCGATGCTACTGGTATATGCTATATACTCCAATATCTCCATACACATAACAAATATTCGATGGTACTGGTATATGCTATATACTCCAATATCTCCATACACATAACAAATATTCGATGATACTGGTATATGCTATATACTCCAATATCTCCATACACATAACAAATATTCGATGGTACTGGTATATGCTATATACTCCAATATCTCCATACACATAACAAATATTCGAATGTATATGCTATATACTCCAATATCTCCATACACATAACAAATATTCGATGGTACTGGTACATTGTCCTCAACTTAAATGCTTCTTCTGAAATCACTGTGTTGGGTGATTTTAATGTCCATAATGTTGAATGGCTCACTCATTCAGCCAGGACTGATGATGCTGGTCTTGAATGTGAGCTATTTGCAGACTCATTTAATCTCATTCAACTAGTCAACCAACCCACCCGTGTACCAGATAATCCTAATCATAATTCCCACCTACTGGACTTATTTTTAACAACCAATTCAGAAAATTATGATGTTACAGTGAGGTCCCCACTTGGATCTTCTGATCACTGTCTGGTACAGGCCACCTGTCTATCACCTACCACACCTTCCCACTCTGAACCTGTTTTGGTGACTAAATGGCATTACGATAGGGCAGACTGGGAGGGTCTTCAAGGTTTCTTTATTGATATTCCCTGGACCTCTTTCTTTTCTAATGATGCACACTCCACCTTGAGCCACATACAAGATTTTGTAAAAATTGGAATGGAAACTTTTATTCCTCATCAAAAGTACAGTAAAAGATCTAATTCACCTAAATGGTTTGACCATAATTGTGCTAGAGTAACTGAACAAAAAGCAATAGCCTACAATGCATACACAAGATCAAAACACATGAAGCCTTTAATTACTTTAGAAACATCAGAAATCATGCCAAAATTGTATTAAACCTAACTAAATCAAACTTTCTCCATAAGCAGGCAAATAAACTTCTAAATAATCCAAATGATAACAAAATATTTTGGTCTACTCTTAACTCATTCAAATCCAACTTCACTACTGCTTCATCCATTCCACCATTAAAATCTCCGACTGGCAATCTTGTAAGTGACCCACGAGGTAAAGCTAACCTTCTTGCAGATATTTTCTCCACCAACTCAACCTTAGATGACATAAATCAAGATGTCCCTGTACTTAATTTTAATTCACCTGAAATTCCCTCACTTAAGATCCACACCAGACATGTCAAAACTATTTTGCAGAATCTCTCAGTAGATAAGGCTCCTGGTCCAGATGAAATTCCTCCAATAGTACTTAAGAATTGCTCCTTGGTGCTCGCTCCTGTATTGGCAAAATTTTTCCGTCTGTGTACTCATACCTCATGCTTCCCAGTACCCTGGAAAGAAGCAAACATCCATCCAGTTCCTAAAAAAGGTGCCTCTTCAGATCCATCAAACTACAGACCAATAGCTATAACTTCCACTCTTGGCAAAGTTTTTGAAATTATATTAAATAATCACATAATTAAGCATCTGGAGAATAATAAATTAATCAGTGATAGGCAATATGGTTTTAGACGATGTCGATCAACTGCAGACATTCTTTGCCTTCTTACGCATCAAATCAACCAAGCTACAGACCAACATGGTGAAACACATACAATAGCACTGGATATATCAAAGGCATTTGATAGAGTCTGGCATCAATCCTTATTGTCGAAGATGTCACACTACGGCCTTGCATCATTAGTTCCACTAATTTCTTCTTATCTTCATAACAGAAAAATACGTGTAATGGTAGATGGCCTTTATTCTCAATTTCACTCAATAAATGCTGGTGTTCCCCAGGGATCAGTTTTGGCCCCAACTCGGTTCCTCATTCATATCAATGATCTCATATCTACCACTCATAATCCAATACATTCCTACGCAGATGACTCAACACTCCACAGTTCCTTCACATTTACCAATTCTTTCACCCAACCCGATCTTATAAATTCAAAAATAAACACTGCAATTTCTCTGAACTAGGACCTTTCTAGAATTAATGAATGGGGACAAGAGAATCTAGTTTCCTTTAATGCACAGAAAACCAAGTACATTCAATTTTCTAACCGACAGAATCTCACTGACTCCCATATATTTTTTAATGATGTAAATATTCCCACTTCCCCTAGTATTGACATTCTCGGTGTAACATTAACTACTAACTTGAGCTGGACACATTATGTTAGAAGCATTGCTAAGAATGCCTCTAAAAAACTGGGACTCCCGTACAGAGTTCGAGAATTCTTCACTGACGAGCAGTTGGCCGTAATATAAAAGTCATGTGCGCTCTCAGATGGATTACTGTTCACCTCTGTGGGGTGGAAGTGGAGTGGTTGCATTGAGGCAGTTGGACAAAATTCAAAATAAAGCTATTAGATTAATCAATAACCCTGCAATCACACAGGACCTTCCTACATTAGCCATACGAAGAAACGTTGCATCCCTTGCATTATTCTACAGATATTTTCACAGCAATTGTTCCGAGGAACTTGCTTCAATTGTGCCGCCTCTCCACATCTTTCCCCGTAGAATTAGGGCAGCTGAGAGCGCCCATGAATTTACACTTTCTCCTCCACAATGCAGAACTTCTGCTTATCAGAATTAATTTATCCCCAGAGCTACTACTCTTTGGAATTCACTTCCCTCGAATTGCTTTCCACAAACTTACAATCAACAAATGTTTAAATCCAGTTGTTACAAACATTTTATGAATGGAGGATGCCTTTAGGCACATGGACCTTTTTGTTTTATCTGTGTTTTTCCTTCCTCCGTTCATTGTCTCTTAAAAAAAAAAAAAAAAAAAAAAAAAAATGCTATATACTCCAATATCTCCATACACATAACAAATATTCGATGATACTGGTATATGCTATATACTCCAATATCTCCATACACATAACAAATATTCGATGATACTGGTATATGCTATATACACCAATATCTCCATACACATAACAAATATTCGATGATACTGGTATATGCTATATACTCCAATATCTCCATACACATAACAAATATTCGATGATACTGGTATATGCTATATACTCCAATATCTCCATACACATAACAAATATTCGATGATACTGGTATATACCGGTATATGCTGTATAGTGTGATCTTTGGGTTGATGTTCTACATGATCATAAGTAAAATAAAAATAGTAAATAATGGTAAAACGAATAGTATTAAAAATAGTAAAACTAGTAAGTAATAAGTAAAATATATATAACGGTGTAAGTCGAGTATTATGGTGTGGACATTTGACAGGTGAACACGTTGCTAAAACTGATGGGGACTTAACACTTTCTGGCCGGTTGTTATTGATTGTATTTTGTTTCTATGTGAGTGAGGTAGACAAAAGGCAGAACTGCCTGTAGCGAGTGCCTCCCCCAGAGTTGAAAGAATGACAGGGCCAAAACCAAGGGACGTTCGAGCCAAAATGCCTGAACACATGGAGTTTGAAGCAATTTAAGTCATAGGAAGAGGGAAAGACTAATTCTGGGAGAGAGTTCCAGAGCTCAGCTGTTGAATAGAAGAAAGATTGAGAATAACGTTTCACTCTTGGGTTAGAGAGCTGCACAGAGTTGGGGTGGGATTGTATTGCAAGACGGGTGCTACATGCTCTACGAAGAGGGGATGGTTTACACAGAGAGCTCTGAGGAACACTGACCATTGTAGTAGCGGTAGCATAGTGAGAGAGATGCAATATTGCGATGGATGGAGAGAGAGCGACTGCAGAGAATTTATGAGTGGACGTGAGTTAATGAGACGGAAGGCCTTCCTTTCCACTTTGTCTGGAAGTGCTGTGTGAGAGGATGCTCCCCATACGCTTGAACAATACTCAATACATGGATGCACTGTGCCCCTGTACAGAGCAAGAAGTTGTGCAGGGGTAAAAAACACCCAGAGGCGCTTAAGTACACCCAGCTTCTGGGAAGCTGTTTTAGCAAGAATGGTAATATGATCTTTCCAAAAGAGATCAGAAGAAAAGGAGTCACCAAGAATATTAAAAACAGATAAAGGGTTAATTTGTATGTTGTTGAAGAGTAGGTCATAGTTTTCTGGAAGGGGGCGACGAGTAGACAGATGGAGAAATTGAGTTTTGGAAGCATTGAAAGTAACAAGGTTTCCTCTGCCCCAGTTAGAGATAATAGAGAGATCAGAAGATAGGTGTTTTATGGCCTCTTTACCTGAGTTTTGAAGTTCCTGCTGTGAATGGTTTTATGGGAGGCTTTTTGAATAGTGTAATATAGAGTCGTCAGCATATGAGTGAATGGGAATGGAAGTGCAATTGACCACTTGCGAGTTTCGGCCAATAAGGAAGTTGGAGCTGTTGATATCGATATTTGGCAGTATTACTAGCTAAAATACGGTTATAGTGTATCTATAATTACACAAAATCAAATTCAACATACTTTCTTTTCATCACAAACATATACAGTATTATTATTGCCTTTCTGTTCAATATCAATGTTTAAGGCTCCAATTCCTTATAGCCAGAAACTCGCAAGTGGTCAATTGAGAAGGTCATTAATGAATAATAGGAAGAAAATTGGAGATAGGACAGAACCCTAATGAACACCGGAGTTGATAGGTTGAGGAAATGACCGGTGGCCGTCCACAACCGCAGCTATGGAACGGCCGGAAAGGAAATTAGAGACAAAGGCACAGATGGAGGGATAGAAACTGTAGGAGGGTAGTTTGGAAATATTGGATTTGTGCCAGACTCTATCGAAGGCCTGCAATATGTCTAGTGCAACCGAAAAAGTCTCACCAAATTCCTGGATGGAGGATAACCAAGAGTTAGTAAGATAAGAAAGAAGATCACCTGTAGAGCGGCCCTTATGGGAAGCCATACTGGCAGTCTGAGAGCAGGTTATGGGAAGATAAATGCTTAAGAAATTTTGAGGTAAGAATAGTTTCAAAAAATGTATAGATGCAAGAAATGAGAGTAATCGGACGATAGTTGGAGGGTTGAGAGTGGTCACCCTTCTTTGAAACAGGTTGAATGAAAGCGAACTTCCAGCAAGAAGGGAAGCCATTAGAGGAGAGACAGAGACGGAAGAGTTTGCCTAGGCAGGGAGTCAGCACGAAAGAACAGTTTTTAGTACAAAAGGAGGGACACCGTCCAGTCCATACGCTTTTTTAGTATTAAGCCCAGAGAGGGTGGAAAGCACATCCCTGGAAGAGATTGTGATATTAGGCATAAGTAGGAGAGAGAAGGGCAGAGAGGTAGGAACAGCACCGGAATCATCCAAAGTGGAGTTTTTAGAGAAATTGGTAGCGAAGAGTTCAGCTTTGTCAGAGGAAGAAGTGACGGTGGTGCCGTCAGAGCGGAAAAGGGGAGGGAAAGACGAGGAAGAAAAATTGTTGAAGAGGTATTTGGCTAGATGCCAGAAGGCTTGGGAAGAGCTAGAGTTGGATAGTTTAGTGCATTTATTATTGATGAAAGAATGTTTGGCGAGCCGAAGAACAGATTTGGTCTAATTCCAGGCAGAAACATAGGAAGCATGAGATTTTTTAGTTTGAAGGCGACAGTACTGTTTGAATGCTTCCTCTTTATTCCGGACAGCAGTAGAACAAGCGTGAGTAAACTAAGAAATTAGCATTAGTCTGAGAGAAAGAAAATGGAATGTATGCTTCCATGCCCGAGAGGATTACCTCGGTAATGCATTCAACACTCTCCAAGGGTCCCCGGCCACGGAAGCATAAGTCATTCCATGGGAAATCAAATAAGTACTGCCGAATAGCCTCCCAGTCGGCAGTGCCAAAGTGCCACAAGCGCAGCTGGCTGGCAGGATCAGGTGGCCGTACTGGAGAGATAGGACAGGTAACAGATAAGTTTATGGTCGGAGGAGTCCAAAGAAGTAAACAGATTTGCAGTAGAAGCAGAAGGGTTAGAGGTTAGAAATAAGTCAAGAATGTTGGGCCGATCTCCGAGGCGATCCGGGATATCAGATATTTACATTTTTGGGGTTCATATAATTAGTTCGACTAACGGAAGCGAAGCATGGACGTTGGTTGAGAGACTCAGACCAAGAGTGAGAGCAGTGGAAATGAATTACTTAAGGAGTGCGTGCGGAGTTACATGGAGGGATAGACAGACTAATGAGGAAGTAAGAAGGAGGTGTGGTGTGGAGGTAGATGTGCTGGAAAGTGTGAAAAGGAACAACTTGAGATGGTTCGGCCATATGGAACGTATGGAAAGCGAGAGAATGACTAAGAGGGTTTACGAGAGCGAGGTGGAGGGACAGAGAGGGAGAGGTAGACCGAATGAGAGGTGGAAGGATGGAGTGAGGAAGTACATAAACGAAGGCGGTGCTGGTTGGGGAGAGGGGCATCGACTGGCTTGGGACAGAGGTGCATGGGGGCGGTTCGTTCGTGGCCACCCATTCGGGGATCACGGCGTCAGGCAATAGATAGATAGATAGATAATTAGTTCGAGGCTTCAGAATATATCAGAATTAATTACCGTGACTGTATGTGTTACTCAGTTACTCAGTTACTTGTTCGTCAAGGGGAATCCACGCAATGCGAGCTAAGCTCATTATTATCGCGCCTCCTTAACTGGGAATGTATTGCGTGAAATGCATGTTAAGTGTTTTATGTACTGTTGGAATGGCTGTGGATGTGTGTGTAGTCTGTATTTTAGCCAATTGGCGACATCGGAAACGAAGGCTTAGGGTGGATCTGTATGGTACCATTCTCACTATAGACGGTACCGTCTCGCCCGAAGGCTTAGGTAGCCATCAGCTTAGGTGAACCATATGATACCCATCTCGCCTTGTACCATTTTTGCCAACCCCAGATGGGACGTCACAACGTCGTCCACTTATTCCAGGTACCTATTTACAGCTAGGTGAACTGAGGCTAACACATGAAAGGAGACAAGCCCAATTTGTCTCCGCCCGGCCGGGGATTGAACCCCCGACCCCTCGTGTGTGAGACGAGAGCTCTACCTACTAGGCTACGGGCTGTGTGTATATGTGTGTGTGTGTGTGTGTGTGTGTAACGGTTAGGACGATATTTGGTTAAATTCTTATTGAGGTTTTGGCTTGGTTTTGCCTTTGCCGATCAATGCAGTTTAGTTTGTTCCGTAGGCTAACAAAAACACCTATCCATTTTCTTCATAGAAAAAAAAAAAAAAAAGTACTCACACAGACTCCCTTTAACCTAAAGTTTTATATGTTTATAGAAAATTATCCCGGCCGAAGGCCGATTTCTTCTGAATTACATGCTCACTTTCGTTTGACTAAAAAAAAAAAGAAAAAAAAAAAATAATGGGGGTGAAGCGTGTTATTATCAGCAAATTTGTTGGGTGAACCATCTCGAAAAATTCAAACTAATGGAGCGAAACAGGGAATCAACGAAAAGGCTTGCTTCGGCCCAAATAGGGTTAAGTGCAGTGGCGTCCTTACCGTACTTTATACACACACACACACACACACACACATCCACACGCGTACAGTCACGGTCATTAATTCTTATATATTCTGAAGCTTCGAACTAATTAAACGAACCCCACAAATGTAAATATCTGATAAGAAATAATAAGGAGACTCATTGCTTCCCGAGATAGGTTTGATTATGACTGTATAAGCACTAATGATCGCGACTGTACATCTATTTTTCCTGATCTTGAACTAGGGCAGAAACCGACCGACAGTGATCCGGGAATGCAATAAACATAATGCTAAGAGAGCCTCAGCAGGAATGTGTAGAATATCCGATTGATGCCATGCCACCAAACACTGACGCCTGGAAAACTCTGTGGCTGTGACGACCAAGTGCTGGCGATGAGATAAAGTGAGAAAAGAAGGGGAGAGAGAGAGAGAGAGAGACCGAGAGAGAGAGAAAGAAGAAGAACCAAGAAGGATGGACTGCTGTCATAATATGTCGATGGTAAGTACTGACTGCCGTATTCATAATTTATATATATTGTATATTAGCCACCTATCACGTATATCATTTATAATTTATATATATTGTATATTAGCCACCTATCACGTATATCATTTATAATTTATATATATTGTATATTAGCCACCTATCACGTATATCATTTATAATTTATATATATTGTATATTAGCCACCTATCACGTATATCATTTATAATTTATATATATTGTATATTAGCCACCTATCACGTATATCATTTATAATTTATATATATTGTATATTAGCCACCTATCACGTATATCATTTATAATTTATATATATTGTATATTAGCCACCTATCACGTATATCATTTATAATTTATATATATTGTATATTAGCCACCTATCACGTATATCATTTATAATTTATATATATTGTATATTAGCCACCTATCACGTATATAATTTATAATTTATATATATTGTATATTAGCCACCTATCACGTATATCATTGTTGTAGCCGATGAACACAGTTTTCAAAGTGATGGACACTTTAGCATCCTTTTACCCATACACTTTTATCCAAGCCTACAAAAATACAAGTTGCTACTGATGATAAATTATTGTTAATATTATTACGTTGGTGTTACGGTGACGGGACAAGAGGCCGTATTGCCAATATATTACAGTATATACAGTATATCAGGCACAAACTTAGTCAACCAGCAATATTATTACGTTGGTGTTACGGTGACGGGACAAGAGGCCGTATTGCCAATATATTACAGTATATACAGTATATCAGGCACAAACTTAGTCAACCAGCAATATTTAGGGTAGATGGGTCATTTGTCTGGTCCCCCTTCATCCTCACGCTTAGTCCCATTAGTTTGTCTGGTCCCCCTTCATCCTCACGCTTAGTCCCATTAGTTTGTCTGGTCCCCCTTCATCCTCACGCTTAGTCCCATTAGTTTGTCTGGTCCCCCTTCATCCTCACGCTTAGTCCCATTAGTTTGTCTGGTCCCCCTTCATCCTCACGCTTAGTCCCATTAGTTTGTCTGGTCCCCCTTCATCCTCACGCTTAGTCCCATTAGTTTGTCTGGTCCCCCTTCATCCTCACGCTTAGTCCCATTAGTTTTTCTGGTCCCCCTTCATCCTCACGCTTAGTCCCATTAGTTTGTCTGGTCCCCCTTCATCCTCACGCTTAGTCCCATTAGTTTGTCTGGTCCCCCTTCATCCTCACGCTTAGTCCCATTAGTTTGTCTGGTCCCCCTTCATCCTCACGCTTAGTCCCATTAGTTTGTCTGGTCCCCCTTCATTCTCACGCTTAGTCCCATTAGTTTGTCTGGTCCCCCTTCATCCTCACGCTTAGTCCCATTAGTTTGTCTGGTCCCCCTTCATTCTCACGCTTAGTCCCATTAGTTTGTCTGGTCCCCCTTCATTCTCACGCTTAGTCCCATTAGTTTGTCTGGTCCCCCTTCATCCTCACGCTTAGTCCCATTAGTTTGTCTGGTCCCCCTTCATCCTCACGCTTAGTCCCATTAGTTTGTCTGGTCCCCCTTCATTCTCACGCTTAGTCCCATTAGTTTGTCTGGTCCCCCTTCATTCTCACGCTTAGTCCCATTAGTTTGTCTGGTCCCCCTTCATCCTCACGCTTAGTCCCATTAGTTTGTCTGGTCCCCCTTCATTCTCACGCTTAGTCCCATTAGTTTGTCTGGTCCCCCTTCATTCTCACGCTTAGTCCCATTAGTTTGTCTGGTCCCCCTTCATTCTCACGCTTAGTCCCATTAGTTTGTCTGGTCCCCCTTCATCCTCACGCTTAGTCCCATTAGTTTGTCTGGTCCCCCTTCATTCTCACGCTTAGTCCCATTAGTTTGTCTGGTCCCCCTTCATTCTCACGCTTAGTCCCATTAGTTTTGAGATGTTAATACGGTCGGCCCATTAGTATGGCGATTTTAATTCCTTTCGTCCCATTTCCCTGTCAATATTTAGAGTTTTCGTGCCATTTAGGTGTCTAATTTTTCCTGACGAGCAATAGCGAGCCTATAATTTAAAAGGAACCGGTCTTCGGCCTGACATTATTTCTATTGAAAATGATGGAGGTCTAGGGAGAAAACTAAAAAATATATAACAAATTATATAAATGATGAAATAAATGCGCCCATCCCCTCTTAATAGTTAGTTACTATCTTATTGCCGTAATATAGAGGCATAATACAGTTAAGAATAAGAATAAGACAAATAAGAATAATACAATTAAGAAACCATAATACTGAATACCATTTTCGAACCTCATTGTTTACTGTTAATTTTACAGGTTTGTTTATATTTACAATGTATCATTAGATGATTTTATTCAGGAAGGCTTATAGGAGTCGGAGGGTTAAATGCCTAGATATTTACCACACTGGTTTCTAGAGGGCCCACCAAAACCGATTATATCCGTCTACTGGTTAGCCCCATTAGCTATGAGATGTTAAGACATTCGCCTTATTAGTTTGTCGATTTTAAGACCTTTTTCCCCATATCTATAAATTTTAAGACTATTTAGGTGTCCAACATTTCCTGGCAAACGGCCGGGACATGTTTCTACCATAAAATGTACTGTACACATTGATCTCGAAAGAGGGTGGGGGGGGGGGTCTTGGGGGTATTTTTTAAGCTTGATGGAGGTTTAGGGAGTAAACAAAAAAATCCCCTTAACCCGCGAAAGGCACCCAGACTTTTAAGAGGTTTTACTGGGTGAAGGCGCCGGGAATCTTAAAAGTTTAGGCATAAGAAATGCCTTTCAAAACACCCCACTGGCACTCAAAATAAAGCAATATGTGAACCCCTTATGTACCAGCGACGGCAAGGAGCCGTCATTAGATAAATCACTCCCCTGTCCCAGTGACGGCAGGGAACCGTCAGTAATGTACTTTCCTTGTAACTGCCAGTATCAGGCAGTGCCTGGTACCACGACCGTTTGAGCACTGCTCTAGAGTTGCCAACACTTCTCAGCTTATATCCAAGCCTCTGCACGCTGGAAGAGCCAGTATTCCTTCATCTTTTGAGGTGGGAGGTTGTTCTATCTTGCCATTTTGGCCACTTTGCTTGGGACTGGAGGGGGGGACTTTTATTACTGTACCCTACGGTACAGTAGGGGTTAAGTGAGATAAATCCCCTCCATACCTCCTATCACTCCTCCACATGTGTCCCCCGCCCTCTTCTCCTTCTTCCCTCCCTCTTCCCCCCTCCTCAATTATCTGGTATTTTCCCTATTATTCCCGATATTTATTGAGTATTTTTGTACAAGGACGGCTGGGAGAGAGGGGGGAGGATGGGGGAGTGTATCTCCGACCCTCTAAGCCAGTCTCAGACCTCCCCTTGTCTCTCAGTACTGTACCATGCGAGGCATGAGAGAGAGAAGGTGTGTCTCTCTCGCTGGTCTGGGTCAGATTCGACTGCGGGGCTGAAATGTACAATTTTCATCAGCTAATTGCTGTTACCGGTACCACTTGTTTTATTGCTTTTTAATGTTCATATTATAATTAAAATAGGTGCATATGGATAAATAATTATGATATATCTGGTAAATATGACGATTTTCCTCAGGAATTAACCAAAATAACTTCGTCTGGCATGACGTTTCAAATACCGTAGCTTCGCGCTTTAAAGGTTAATAGGTTAAACAGCGTTGACTCTCGGGACAAGGCTATATATACGGTATGATAAAGGTACAGTATATACAGTATATATACAGTATATATATGGCGAGGAGGGTGGAGAGGCTACAGGAGGAGGAAATCAGGGAAGAGTACAGGATAGCAGTAGAAAGATACTAGGTGGGTTCGACCAGGAAGATATGGAGGAAGTGGAGGAGATGAGCAAGGTGTTTAAGGAAGAGATCTGTGCAGCATGTGAGGAGGTGTGTGGAGTGAGGAGAAGAGGGAGGGGAGCGGAAGGTACAGCATGGTGGACAGAAGAGTTAAAAATAGCTGTGGAAGACAAGAAGAAAGCGTATAGAGAGTGGTTTGGTAATAGAGGGAATGATGATTTGGAGAGTCAGAAACGAGTGAGGTACGTGGAGAGAAAGAGAGTGGTGAAGAGAGTAGTGAAGGAAAGTAAGAGAAGAGTAGATAACAAATTTGGAAGGAATCTGAGTGTAAAATGGAGGGAGTGTAAGAAACTGTTCTGGAAAGAAGTCAAGAAAGTTAGGGAAGGTAGCAAGGAAAACAGTAAGGGTGTGAAAGATAAGAATGGGAGAATGCTAGCCGAGAAGCAAGAGAGAGTCGAAAGATGGAGGGAGTACTTCAACGAGTTGCAAAATGTAAGGAATGAAGCGCCAGCTAACATAGTTGGATGGGGTATGGGAGGGAGAAGAGGAGAAGTAATGGAGGAGGAGGTGAGGATCAGGAGGTCAGAAGTGTGGGAAGCCATGAAAAGAGTGAAGTTGGGAAAGCACCAGGAACAGATGGAGAGTGTGGGGAAATGTTGAGGTATGGTGGTGAGATAGTGATCGAATGGGTATGGTAAATGTGCAAACTAGCATGGGAGAAGGGGAGTGCACCTGATGACTGGAAGACAGACATATTAGTCCCCCTATATAAGGGTAAAGGGGAAAGAGGAGTGTGTGGTAACCACCGAGGAATATGTCTTCTAAGCGTAGTAGGGAAGGTGTACAGTAGGGTAGTGATTGAGAAAGTGAGAGTGAGAACGGAGAAATTGATAGGTGATGAGCAGGGAGGTTTTAGGAAGGGAAGAGGATGTGTAGATCAGATTTTTACCCTGAATTGTGTTGTGGAGAAACATCTGGAGAAGCAACAAAAGGTGTATGTTGCCTTTTTGGACTTGGAGAAGGTCTATGGCAGAGTGGATAGAGAAGGTATGTGGAAAGTACTTAGAATATACGGAGTAGATGGCAAGTTGCTGAAAGCAGTGAAGAGCATGTATGAGGGTGCAAAGGCGGCAGTACGTGTGGAGAATGAGCAGAGCGAGTTCTTTGACCTGAATGTTGGGTTGAAACAGGGGTGTGTGATATCCCCGTGGTTGTTTACTGTATTTTATGAATGGAGTCATGAAAGAAATACTAGGACAGAGCAGTGGATGTTGGTGTATCGCTGATAAGGGAGGGAAATGAGTGGAAGCTGCCTGTACTGTTGTTTGCTGTTTGCTGAGCGATAATGAATGGGAGTTGCAGGGTCTGGTAAATGTGTTTGGAACAGTGTGCGAAAAACGGAATCTGAAGGTAAATGCAGGGAAGAGCAAGGTTATGGTCTTCGAAATGGTTGAAGCCACAGAGTGTGAGGTGAAGTTGAACGGTCAGGCTATGGAGATTGTCAGCTCATTTAGGTATCTGGGCAGTGAGTTGTGTAAAGATGGGACTATGGATGAAGAAGTGCGGGAGAGGGTGCAACAGGGGAAGAGGGTTGTAGGAACGCTGAAAGCAGTAACAAGAAATAGGGTGGTCAGTATGGAAGTGTAGAAGTCCTTGCATGACAGTGTGGTAATCCCGACAATAACTTATGGAAGCGAAGCATGGACATTTGAGAAGAGGCTAAGACCAAAAGTGAGAGGGGTGGAAATTAGTTACTTGAGAAGTGCATTCGGAGTTACATGGAGTAATAGACAGACAAATGAGGAAGTAAGAAGGAGGTGTGGTGTGGAGGTAGATGTGCTGGAAAGTGTGAAAATTAACAACTTGAGATAGTTCGGCCATATGGAACGTATGGGAAGCGAGAGTATGACTAAGAAGGTGTACGAGAGCGAGGTGGAAGGACAGAGAGGGAGAGGTAGACCGAAAGAGAGGTGGAAGAATGGAGTGAGGAAGTATATCGATGAAGGCGGTGCTGGTTGAGAGGAGGGGCGTCGACTGACTGGGGACAGAGGTGCATGGGGGAGTTTCGTTCGTGGCCACCCCTTCGGGGATCACGGCGTCAGGCAATAGATAGATAGATAGATATACAGTACCGGTATTATCATTGGATATATTGATATAGTTCGTTCAGTATAGGTAGGGCAGAAATTGTAACCCTTAACCTCTGTAACTCAAAAAGGGCTAGAGAATAAGACTTGTAAATTTCCACACCTTTACCCTGGTTGACACTTCCCAAATTGTAGAAATATTAGCGGTCGGTTACTCTAGTCCTTTCCGATTTATAGAGGTTACTAGTCAAAAGCTAAATATACTGAATAAACTATTGTGATTTATATATACAGTATATGTATATACTGTATATACAGTATATATATACAGTATATATATATATATATATATATATATATATATATATATATATATATATATATATATATATATATATATATATATATATATATATATATATATATATATATATATATATATATATATATATATAATAATTATATATAATATATATACTGTATATACTGTATATATATATATATATATATATATATATATATATATATATATATATATATATACACATACACATATACACAGGCCGTAGCTCGATTGGTAGAGCGTTTGCCTGCTAACCGTGAGGTTAACAGTTCGAGCCTCGGGCCAGCCAGTGAGTTATTGGCAGATGTCAGTGCTGTTGGTAAACGGTGGGTGTAGCAATCTGTGGCAACTATTCACTAAGTCCCTGATTCATCAGGGCACCCACCCTAGCCTTGCTATTCAGCAGGGAGTGTATGGTGGTAAGAACTGCATCATCATCATATATAATATATACTGTATATATATATATATATATATATATATATATATATATATGTATATACCTGTATATATATATATATATACTGTATATATACAGTATATATATACAGTACTGGTATATGTATATATATATATATATATATATATATATATATATATATATATATATATATATATATATATATGTTATGCCGGGATATAATATTTTCATCCCGTTATTCAGTCTTCACTAAAATCCGATTCTGGACTTATAGACTATAAATATCCTCAACAGGAATACATCTAACACGTTCTTAATCATAAATAGGTACTCAATTAGGTGCTACAAAACACAATGACAACACACTAACATATCACATCATCAAAATCTTTGAAAGAGTACTACGAGGAAAAGTCTCGGAATACATGGAAGAAAACGGGCTCCACAACTCAGGACAACACGGGTTCAGAGTAGGAAGATCATTTGTCTCGCAGCTACTAGAACACTATGACAAAGTTCTAGATGACCTGGAAGAGAAAAGAAATGTAGATGTCATATACACAGACTTTGCCAAAGCATTTGATAAGTGTGATCATGGAATTATATCACATAAGCTGAAAGGAAAAGGTATCACCGGAAAGGTGGGCAAGTAGATCTATAATTTTTTCATTAACAGAAGACAATCAGTAGCAGTAAATCAAGTGGTATCGGAAGGTTCAGAGGTTAAAAGCTCTGTTCCCCAGGGTACAGTGTTGGCACCCTTACTCTTCCTAATACTAATAAGTGATATCGATGCAAATGTACAACACAGCAGCGTTTCATCATTTGCAGACGACACAAAACTAAGTCTAGGAATATCCACAATAGAAGACAAAGAAATCTTGCAAGCAGACATGAACGCTGTATTTCGGTGGACCAAAGAAAACAACATGCAATTTAACGAAGAGAAATTTCAGCTGATAAGGTATGGAGGAAATGGAGCGATTAAAGTAACCACAACCTACTTAATAGAATTACTCCTCAACTTTCTCTTCATAATTGCTGAGGGGCACAGGGCCCTTGGTAGGGCTTTGGTTTTCCAGGCGTTTCTGCACCCTCCTCAGCTCCCCGCCATGGAGTGGCTTTGATCACCCAGGCTTTATTGTGGTCGGCAGGGAGGGTTCTGTGGGGGCGCTCGGTTATGGCCTTGGAATTGCTCGGGGCCTTGGGGCTGTTCGGCCAGGCAGCTTGGGGAACAACAACAACAACAACTCCTGCCAATCCCACGAAAATCAGAGGTTAAAGATCTTGGGGTAATAATGTCAGAAAACATGTCTTTCATAGAACATAATCAGGCCAAGTCAGTAGCGGCGAGGAAACTTGTAGGTTGGATACTGCGCACTTTCAAGACACGAGAAGAACGGCCAATGATAACACTTTTCAAATCGTTGGTGATCCCACGACTGGAGTATTGCAGTGTGCTAACATCTCCACACAAAGCCGGGGAAATATACGAAATAGAGAGTGTTCAAAGAAATTTCACGTCCCACATCAGCTCGGTAAAACATCTTCATTACTGGAATAGGCTGAAGGCTCTTAACTTATATTCACTGGAGCGAAGAAGAGAGAGATACTTGATAATTTACACATGGAAAGTTATCGAGGGTCTAGTGCCAAACCTTCACACCACAATATCATGGAACTGGAGTGACAGAGGGGGTAGGTATTGTAACATCCCACCCCAAAAGTGTAGGGGAGCTCTGGGCACACTGAGGGACTCTTGGTTGACAAACAGGGGACCGAGCCTCTTCAACAAAATGCCAGAGAATGTGAGAAACCTGATGGACGTGCCAACGGAAGTATTCAAAAAAGCCTTGGACAACCATCTCAAGTCGGTGCTTGATCAGCCATACTTCGCGCGGGGGGGGAGAGCTGCCCCCTCGAATAGCCTGCTGCATCAAACACTGGCAGCAAACACACTCGGGGGGAGCAACTCTCACCGAGGCCGCTGAGGAGGCCGAAACAACTCAAGGTAAACTCAAGGTAAACACATGTAAATTATACACAATTAGTTTATTCAAGACACATGTAGTTATATAGGAGCTCCCCTCTTATTTCTTATTATAAGCTCCAGATTTCTCAATGCGTGCCATAATCATATCATTGTTTAGCGAGCTCTGAAGTGAGGACTGAATGTTAACTTAACTGTAAGCAATAGTAAGCAAACGGTAGAATGCATATGATCCCAAGCATCAGTCTCTAATCAAAAACATGGAACATGAATATATTATGGTAATATATATATATAGGAAATATGCAATATAAGATAAACATGTTACATATAGAATCAATCCTTGAATAATAATATTTAGGTGAGATGAGTGTCTAACGTATTTTATTCTGGAATTGAATTAAGTTGAAATAAAATCACTAAACAAATAAGAATAAACAAGTTACAATTTACGAGGAACGCACAGGAGGTTTAGTTCAAGATTCGCTCATGGGTGGTGAGTGGCGCGTACGTAGTGTAAATAGCACGGATTAAGATAAACGGACCAGGTAGCTTGATTAGGTCATTCTAGGTACTGCGATGTTGGAAATAATATTTACTATTAGTGCGACTATATTCTTAGTGTTAGAAATACTCAAGTGAGATTAACAGGGGAGATATACTGAATTACTTTTACAATTCAATATATGCTTAACTTAAATTGAGCAAATTATCATATAAACATATAACTCGTCAACGATTATATGCGATAATTATATCTCGGGTCGAGGAATTAGATTTAGTATTTTACCTCTACTGATGAATAATCAAAGGTTTAATATCCCTTGAACAAAATAGCAAAATATATAGTTAACAGAACTAACGTAGTTAACTAATATTAAGTAACGCGTAAATAAAATTAGCGTGTACGAATAATTAGCATAATACTAATAAGTAAATGACGCACACAACGAAGTTGTACTAATGAAAAATACCTAAAAAGGTATAAAAGAAGGTCTGAACGAGTTAGTAGATTCCTATAGTCGAGAATTCACACAATCAGTGGTGTATTCAAATGATGAATATTTAGATAATAGATCTATGCAAGGCTAGAATTCCTAGACGAGAAGAATCAAAATGTTCTACATTACTATTAGAATGAACGGATATACTGTTCATAAAATAAAACAAATTAACACTTTACAACAAGTAAGCGTAAATAAAAGTTTCTCGAAAAAAGAAGATTAGTTAATCAACAATAAAACTTCTTGACGATCATATAATTTCGGTAAAACAGCTACCGGTACACTATTGGGATCGTTTAAGAGCACTGAAACTGTACTCGCTGGAACGTAGAAGAGAACGTTGCCTAATAATATACACGTGGAAAATCGCAGAGGGTTTAGTACCAAACCTACATACTCCGATAGTCATGAAATTCAGTAATAGGAGAGGCTGGGAATTCAATATCCCCCGGATGAATAACAGGGGTGCTATGGGCTCTCTGTGAGAGGGCTGGTTATCACACAGAGGCCCACGTCTCTTCAACAAACTCCCACGGTGAGTAAGAGACATGAGGGGCGTCTCTTTAGACAACTTCAAGAGAGCCCTCAATGTCGAACTGCAGAAAGTGCCAGAAGAGCCCATCTTCGCAAGGGAGCGGGCTGTCTGTTCAAACAGCCTGCTGCACAAAAACAAAACCCACAGCGAGGGGCGACGCGCTCCTCGGTGCTGCTAGGAGAGTGGCGAACGCAACCTTAGGTGACCTTAGGTAGGGGGAACTGAGATAAACAAAATATGAAATTGAGCGTAGGTTTTAGGCAATGATATTATTTAAGAAGGGAATATAGACACGGAATACACTTCAACTTCAACTTGCAACATACATAATAGAATGGACATATACAAGGAAAATCTGTGAGTATTTGGCTTAAATGAATTAGTTAACACGAGTATGTAACGTACGCGTAAGATGTTATAAGAGAGTTATATATCAAAGATTAACACTAGATCTTGGACACAGATCTATATAACAATTAATATGATTGTTGAGAGATTAATACATACGCAATAAATAAGGATATAGGGCACAAATCTATATAGAATTCTGCCTGTAATATTCACATATTTTGCCTTACCTTGACAACAATAATCACAACGTAAGATACTCAGAGACACTTAGGGGAATGTAGGAGGGTAGTGGTTCGAGAGTAAGTCTGGCCGACGTAGAACGTAGATTCACTGGTCAGGACTTCAGAAGGAGCTGCTTTTCACAATCAGGACTTCAGGATCCGGACTTCAGAAGACACACAACAGGCTCGTCGTATTCTCGAGGGTAGGGGGGGAGGGCAAGAAATTTGTTCACTGCTGTTAGATGCTCCGGACTTTGCAGCCTTAAGGACATTACCCCAGTGAATGTTTGCTTAAATTCTACAGTTTCGTTGAGACTCTGTTTGAATTAATTCTTGTCTCTAACTTACAGGAATTCAATGTTACAGGGGTATAGTAAATCGTTGTGATAGAGTTGATGAGGTTAATACTTAACTAAAACATACATGATGGATATTATTGGATGCATAGAGATAATAGGTATTTTATTTAATGTTTAGGTGAGAGTCATTTAGCTTAATACAGACATAATCGTAATTCTAGTGATTATGTCATAACTGAGGTTCATTGGTGATATTCTGAATAACTCAGTTCTTCTTTATCTTCTCGCTAGATTTGATAGTTCCCCAGAACCATAACAACAAGTAGGATTCATAATGCCCACTTGTTCCGGTAGCACTCAGGCCTTTGGTGTTGCATTTGCATAAACATATCTTCAACATAATGTAAATCCGGTGGCTGAACAAATGGCGGCTGGTGATTGGTGACCATTGTCTGAGAGCTGGACTGTGATTGGGTCAAGGTATTTCCCTTTTGCTGGGTTGACTAACCTAAGTGACCTCGCGCTGTGGTCCGTAGAATGTGGGAAATTCCTGGGCTAATGGGGTACTTCAGTAGATGTATATGGGAAATTCCGGGGGTCATGGGGTACTTCGGTAGATGTGTTTTCTTCTGGCTCTTGTAGTCTCGCTTCTCCTTTCTGCTCACCTGCAAGCTAGCAATCTTACTGTTCTTACAGGTGAGGTTTGACCCCGTTCTATCTAACCCCGTCACTTCAATATATATATATATATATATATATATATATATATATATATATATATATATATATATATATATAGGCCTATATACTGTATATATATATACCGGTATATATAAATATATATATATATATATATATTTGTTTTATTTTAAGTGTATGGAGGAGACAAAAGGCAAAACTGCCTGTATCAAGTGTTTCCCCAAGGTTGAAAGATTGGTAGTAGCTATATTATTTTATTTTATTTTGTATTTATTTATATTATTGATTTATTTACTTATTTATTTATTTATTTATTTTTTGTTTTTGTATTGAAAAACAAGTTGTTTGCTTGTAAAGTGTAGTGACATTTATCGGATGAGGTGTTTGTGAGACCTAACTGGATAACTCTCTGTGTAGGTGAGACACAAATTTATATACCGGTACCTCTAAATGGGTAGATTATTATGGACGCTTTCTTTAGTCTTGTCATTCAATTAGTTTTTGAAATCGTACACTCTGTGACGAAAATCATGGTCTTAAGGGGGTAGTGGTTATTTTTTGGTCTTTATATTTACTAATTCATATATACCGGGGTCCGGTACTGTATTTAACTTTTCTCGCTAGACCTCCATCAAACTTAGTATAACACCACATAGACCCCCATTCAAGATCAATTTGTACGGTACATTATTCGGTAGAAAAATATCCTAGCCGAAGGCCGGTTCCTCCTATTTTACAGGCTTGCTATCGCTCGCCAGAAAAAATTGTATACTACATAGTCAAATGCCTTAAAAATGCCAAACTACTGGGGCATACATCATAAAATATCGTAACTAATGCGGCAAAACATGAGGGAGAAGGTGGTCCAGAAAAAACAAATACTTCCCCTTAACCCTTACGCTGCGGGAACCGTACAGGTACGTCCTGGCAATATTCTGCAATTTAAAGCCCATTAAAGCCTGTGGAGACGAGTGCGAGCGAGCAGGAGCGCGGCAGGCCCCCATCCGCTCTCCGGCACGTCTGCCACAGCACTGAGACTCTCACCTCATGTCTCGCGAGATATATTCAGTGTTGTTAACACTTACACTGCGGGCATATTTCTGCCATATTAGGGCTCATTCAAGCACTCCTGATTGATCAAGCAAGTGTCTGAATGAAATTAAATGTATTCAGCCGGAAACTAGAATAAAATAGCTTCAAAATTACACCAGAATGAGCTTCATAGCGAGCAGGCTTCACCCGCAGCGCTACCATAGACATTCACTAATACGGAGCAATCATCACTAATGTCGCGCTACATTTGCCTTTGGCAGTGCTGTATGTCTAGCGAGAGTATGGCTCATACTCCTCACTCCTCAGTGCCTCGGCCGCCTGGCTGGAGAGAGGATGGGTGGCCTGTCGCGCTCCTCCTCACTCGCACTCGATTCTACAGGCTTTATGAGTCTTTAAAAGCCAGTAAATTGCTGCAAATTGCCATTGCATTCCAGAACGTCTCCCGCAGCCAATGGGTTAACCCTCCAGCCCCGGCTATGTATTCCATATATATTCCAAAAACCCGGGGGTTTTGGCCAAAAAACGTCTACGCCTAGGCTACCGTATGTTTGTTATTTTGACTGCTTCCGCATTCTCGCGCATCCCCAAGCGTAGATGTGTTTCGTACCTGTAGAATGGCGTTAAGTAGAGCTCTCTAAGTCAACTGGTTCAGTTGTGATGACGATTTCATTGGAGAAAACTTTGTGGCAAAAACAGACACTTTACACTACTTTTCGCTACTTAACAATAATATACAGGCACACATTATCAAGCGACGCACTCCTTCTTGTGGTCGGAGATGCGCGGCGTCGGTCCAGCCGGCTTGTGTTTACATGCGTCGGACGGACGCCTCGCACACCAAGCTTACAGGCTTTCAAGCTGCCGGAGCCTCAGAGCCCTACCGGGTAGCACAGGGTGTTTTTTTTTATGGGTTTCTCAGAGCCCAACCGGGTCTGGAGGGTTAAAGGCAAATGCAGCACAACATTGCTAATTATTAGCGAAAATTGACGATGTTTGTAGCAACGCTGCGGGTGAACACCACACGCTACACAGCTCCTTCTGGTGTCATTTCAAAGCTCTTTTCTCTTAGTTTTTTGCTGTAAACATTGAATTTCATTCAGGGACTTGCTTAAGCAATCAGTTGTATCTGAATGAACCCTATTAACCCTTAAAAAGCGGCTCACCACTTAAGTCGAGTTAAATAAAGCTGGACTATGTGGCGGCGCTCGACATAGGTCGAGTGGCAATTTCAGCACGTAATGTGGCTGAGAGAGAGAGACAAGTGGTGGCAGGAGACTAGCGAGCGTATGACTGCTCCAGACCACCGCGGCGAACCTACTGACACAAATCTCAGCTCCCTCCTCCCTCTCTCACTCGCTACATACTCAATTATGTACCGAAAGTACCGAATTACCTGCTTTTTGCACTCGCGTTGCACGGTTATTGCAAGAAAACTATCCATCATACAAGGATCGTTATGGTGTCATTCGAAAGCTCTGTTTATGCCCTTTCAGGGATAGATACTTGTTTTACGTTCTGGGTCTTATTTAGGCATGAAAATGATCACGTAAACAGCCCTATTTTGGCTAAAAACACCCCGCTGGGCGGTACACATAAATAAACCGCATAGGCCGCTCGTAAGGTGTTAAAGCATTGGCCACAGCATAAGGGTTAAGGTGACAAGTTTTTACCAAATATTATTCGCAGCATGAGCTAGGCCACCAAATATTATTTGCGGCACGGGTTAGGTCACCTAATAATATTCACTGCATGTAGAAATACTGTAACTGATTTTTTCTACTAAATTACATTAAATGTAATTATTTGCTGTACTGTATTTGTAGTAGTAAGTTATTTTTAAGATATATATTTGTAGCTATATTATTGAGATAGTACAGCAGGTCTCCAATATGGTGGAGTTTCACTTTGTACTGTAGATTGCCACACTCCCTTGTAGACTGCTCAGTCTTACCTTACAACAGGAACCCTGCTGGAAATAAATTAGCTAAGCTTGTGTAGGTGATCCTTGTGGGAGTGATCATGCTGTATTGGGGTGCATTTTGCAAATATACAGATGTTACTAAATAAAGTCCAACAATCAATACAATGAACTTCGAACAAAGAACTGTAACAATATTTCGTATTTAACCTAAACTATATTTATCGTGAATGGTTTTATGGACTAAAGTATATGTAAAATTGACTTATTCAAGTGTATCCGTAATATATTTTTGAGTCTGGAAATTATTATTATAATAATTAATCAATATTTAACCCAAATGAGGGCTATCAACAAGTCTTGAGTTCCTTGTGCATAGAGAAGGATGTGGTTCTGTATACTGTCATGATTGTTCAAACTAAACAGATAGCGGTAAATTCAATTTCATATTAAAATATTATGTAAAAGCACTGTCTATGGCTGTATTATATTAACATAGTGATAGCTGTCTATTTTAATAGGGTAAATAGCATTAAGGCGAATAAACTGAAAGTCGAATGATTGTTATAGTACGTCGTGACGTTGTTGCCAGATATGCTTAAACTCTTACTACCGTAAAACATAATTAATTTTATTTATTCGCATAATTTCAACTCCCGAGGGCATTATAATAATATTGTCCTATCTCTTTGTAGTTATATTTTTAAGATATAGTGCTGCAATGTTGTCTGTCCAGGGTTATATGCATGGTTGAAGATATAGTGCTGCAATGTTGTCTGTCCAGGGTTATATGCATGGTTGAAGATATAGTGCTGCAATGTTGTCTGTCCAGGGTTATATGCATGGTTGAAGATATAGTGCTGCAATGTTGTCTGTCCAGGGTTATATGCATGGTTGAAGATATAGTGCTACAATGTTGTCTGTCCAGGGTTATATGCATGGTTGAAGATATAGTGCTGCAATGTTGTCTGTCCAGGGTTATATGCATGGTTGAAGATATAGTGCTGCAATGTTGTCTGTCCAGGGTTATATGCATGGTTGAAGATATAGTGCTGCAATGTTGTCTGTCCAGGGTTATATGCATGGTTGAAGTTAGTCTTGTGACTTGGTAATAGTTACCCTAGAATGAACTCGGCCTATGATTGGTTCTAATTTAGCCTATGATATATACTAGTTTATAATTCTGAAATATGCATCCCGGACCAGTGACAAAACTAGCTACTACTATGTCTGGCTTTCAGAGCTCCTCCAAGAAGCTACAGAAACAATAAACACAGTTTATCACTTACATATTGTTAAGTGTAAATATAACTGTCAATACTTCTAGACCACTCTGTCTTTTAGTACAAGTATATCTATTCATATTGTTTTTCATCAACCCATCAATTAACTTACAAATAAACCTAATTAATTATATCAGTGAAAGTAATTAATACATGTGATACTCCAAGGACTCGAACCTAGGATACTCACACCGAAATTCCGCACACTAAGCATTACGCTATCAAGACATATTTAACTTATACCCCCACAACACTCTTCTTATATAATAGTTGTATTGTTCATTGCTACCACG
The DNA here is from genome assembly GCA_032716605.1 of Paralithodes platypus. Lineage (NCBI taxonomy): Eukaryota > Metazoa > Arthropoda > Malacostraca > Decapoda > Lithodidae > Paralithodes > Paralithodes platypus. Next base: position 24,471,811 of record CM064540.1, read on the forward strand.
CCCCCATTCTAAATCATACGGTACTTTGTAACTTATACCCCCACAACACTCTTCTTATATAATAGTTGTATTGTTCATTGCTACCACGCCCCCATTCTAAATCATACGGTACTTTGTAACTTGCTTTCTTGGGTAAACCATTTACATGTATATGATTATATTGTACGTATTTTATTCCATTTGTCTATTGATTAGTAAAACTGCAGTTTGATTATTAACTATAATGACCTTTAGTACTTGCCTTCAGTGTTTAAATGTATTTGGCCTTAAGCCTATGATTAACTATATTATTTCATCTTCAATAGCTACCTATGATATAAATAATAAACTTTTATGGACGAAGACTGTGTATTCTGTTTAGAATTAATCTTCTAGTCAATATAAGTTTACCTGTCTATATCAACGAAATTCAAGGCCTACATCTGAGTGACTTTGGAGGGAGAAAGAGTATGTTAGGCATATCATTTGGTGTGAGTAGAGATATCTCTGCCAGATTTACTATATACTGTATAGTATTATGATGGAAGATATGAAAACTACTCCTATAATTTAATCCTTCTAGTGCCTTGAATATAAAAAAATAGATTATGATATATATAACTTTGATCAACATTTAAAATATTCAGCTCACCAACTGCATCTCTAATTGAGTCATACTTTTCTAGGTAGTTGATAATTCTAATTAAGCGTTTATGTAATCAAATGTGGCGAGTGGGTGAAGCCCGCCTATTGTCCCTCCAATGCTCGGTTTCTCTCTCATTGCTCACAATAGCCTCAAAATGGCGTCCTTCATTGACGGGCACTGTACAGATGGCCAATTTTCTCTCTCCCATCATATGACGGTCACCGCGAATTGAGGGTTAATTGCGCATACGCGACACTTTTAAACACCTAATTTTTGCACTCCATGGGTTAAAGTATCGGTAATTCAATTTAAGCTCCTATGGCAAGGACAGAATCGTCCAAAATGAACGAAGTTAAGTTGATGATAGTAAGATTTAACTCAATTATTGCGGGCTGTCTTGTTTACATCACCGTAGCGCCAGGCGGGCATAATTGCCGAAAATTACCTTTATCCCATGCTATTTTTCATGCATAAACAAGAGTCAGAGCGTAATACAATTATAGATCCATGAAAGTACAATGATAGAGCGGTTGGAGCCCCCCTATGCTCTCTCCAACGCCTGGCCTCCCTCTCAGCGCTCATAATAGCCTCAAAATGGCATCCGTCATATGACGGGTACCCCACATATGGCTTATTTCCTCTTTGCCGTCATATGACGGTTGCCGCGAGTTAAGGATTAAGGATAGGTATGTTGTGTCGTTAATTAAATTTCTTCTCAGGGCCTTTTAAGGGACTCTGAAATTCAGAAAAAATATTGCTAATGCATCCGTCCAGATATGACCGGTCAGCATCGTGTGTTGGGCGATCGTCTTATCTGGATCGGTTCTTCTCTGTTGATCCTTCTCTGGGCTGCTTCGATGACTCGCGATGGTGAGAGGGGCAATATTTACTCTGATGATATATTGGTAGAGCAATTCATAGCGTTGCTGAGAATTTCAAGCTTAACCCAAGAACTGCTAGAATCTGTGCAAAATAAAAGGTCAAGTTGATGGATGTATGGGTGATGAGGTATAAAGGGGAGGGGGGGGGGAGAATTGGAGGATATGGTGTGGAGAGATGCCACTAATTTCTATGTGTCACCCAATTTTGAGACTTTTCCCAGGACTGGCATGGTATTTTAAGGTTTTGCTTTACACATACAAATACCGTGCCTTCTGGAAAGTACGTCGTAGTTCCTGGGTTAACCCAATTGAGCTGCTCAAGATATCTTTAACCAGAGGGGTGGAGATGCTCACACCATAAGCCGAGATTGCTTACAGTACACCGTCTTGATGAAGGCAGACCTTAGAAGAGGTTGCCTGACAGTGATAAACTGGCTTAGACCTTAGAAGAGGTTGCCTGACAGTGATAAACTGGCTTAGTTGTCGGGAGGTCACAGGACAGACAGGTCATCTCTCTGTTGTCTGCATTATATGTTAGTGGTGTATAACATTTAGATATAGGTTAATTACTGACTTGGGCACGAGTTCCTTTAACAAAATTTGGCAAAACATTTAGTAATTGGTCACTGTTCAAGTGAGTTACTAATGTTCATGATTTTCCACAATAATTATTCTTTTATCTCACACCCATTTGAAGGCAACCTTAACCCTTTCTGTACCAGCGACGTGCGTTATGTTTTATTCTTGCTATATTTAGACGCTTAGGAAGGATCTGTGGTTCTTAAAAGGGTTGATCGAGATACTTAGAAGCCTTATAATTGCTAGATATTTTTCCTAAACTGAATAAAATTGATTAATAGTAGTCAGAATAAAAATAAAAATGATACTGACAGTACAGTAGGGGTTACCTGGTATTCTTGGCAATCACCTGTAATGTTGGAACTGAAGTGCATTGTAATAGGTAGGTCTATTTGCATAGAGTGGGATTAAATTGGTTTGTGGTGCTCAGTATTCTGGAAGTGTTTGACAACTTCTGTTTTCCTCAACCCCCGTTCCCTCCGCCAGGGTTACTATAGGTCTTTGTTTTTACCACACAATAGAACAGGTTATATTAAGAATTATGTCTTCCTTTGGGCATGATGTTGACATTAGTGTCTTAAGAGCAACCTAATATCTGTAATCTTTCCAAATATTCCGACAACTAATCCTAAAAAGTAACCCAAATGTGAGTAACAACTCTAACCTTGGCAACTCTCTCTCTCTCTCTCTCTCTCTCTGCCATTGCATATTAAGTGTAGGAGTTAAAAACCTCACTATCTATAGGGCTGTGTCATTTTACTTTCAGTCAATAAAGAAAACTGGTTAACCCTTTATAGCTCCTATGACGCATGTATTTTGTTTTCTGGCTATAATTAGACGATTTTATTCAGATTAGGAATGGAATATGGGAGTCAGAGGGATATTTGAGATAGTTTTTACACTTTTGATTCCCATAGATCCTTCCTAAGCTGTATCAAGTCCTCCAATGATAACCAAAAGAGACTGCTAACACGTTTCATGATCCTTAGAGGGTTAAAGAAATGTGTAAGTTAAAGAAATAACTAGAAACATGCTTAGCATTACTATAATACAGTATATGACAATATCATGAGTGCAAATTATACACCCTAACATCTACTTGCATGCTTGACTTATCAACTCTGCGTAAGGAGAGTGGTATCGCCCCCCATATAGTGGTACATGCCGGCCAAAATGTCTGTCTGTCCGAAAACTCCTCCTAGACCGTTTGACGAATTTTCACCAAACTTCACACGACCATTCGGTGCGTGAATGAGACGGTAATATATATATTTGTTTTTAATTTGTGCAATAGTTATGATTTTAAGTAAAAAATATGGTTTTGCCCCCCCCCCCCCCTCAGCAATGATGGCGTGCTGTGTGTGTGTGTGTGTGCCCCATAGGGGCGCACACGCACATGGGGGAAAAACCAACTCGCCCCACATTTGTTAGGTTAACCCAAAAATGGCGAGTTATGTGTAATGGACACCACACAACTGGGCGGACATATTAGGCTCCATTCCCACCTATAATCGTCATTTTATGATAAATATCGTTATTACTTATTCATATGCGCCTATTTTACGTTTAATATGAAGATAACAACATGTAACAACAATAAAACAAGTGGGAATAATGTTTGGATGGTCAAAATCGCGAATAACTGCCAACCGGCCATTTATCAAGTGTGGAGCTGAGGCGGGCCACACCCTCCCTTCTCGGAGCCTGTAGCTAGACTGACTTACTCACTCACACTCCCAGACACTCTAGACCCTCTCTATTAACATGAGCACGGCTTAGACCGGTTTGGAGATATTGGCATGATAAAAACACCAATAAATATGGGAATAAGAGGACAAATAGCCGATAATTGAAGGGGGGGGGGGAAAGGGGGCAAGGAGGGGATTTTGACACATGTGGAGGAGTGATACGAGGTATGGAGGGGAATTATCTCACTTAACCCTTAATTAGCGGCGAGCAACATAAGTCGAGTTAAATAAAGCTGGACTATGTGGCGGCGCTCGACATAACTCGAGTGGCAATTTCAGCACGTAATGTGGCTGAGAGAGAGAGACAAGTGGTGGCAGGAGACTAGCGAGCGTATGACTGCTCCAGACCACCGCGGCGAACCTACTGACACAAATCTCAGCTCCCTCCTCCCTCTCTCACTCGCTACATACTCAATTATGTACTGAAAGTACCGAATTACCTGCTTTTTGCACTCGCGTTGCACGGTTATTGCAAGAAAACTATCCATCATACAAGGATCGTTATGGTGTCATTCGAAAGCTCTGTTTATGCCCTTTCAGGGATAGGTACTTGTTTTACGTTCTGGGTCTTATTTAGGCATGAAAATGATCACGTAAACAGCCCTATTTTGGCTAAAAACACCCCGCTGTGCGGTACACATAAATAAACCGCATAGGCCGCTCGTAAGGTGTTAAACACCATTTAGTTTTTTTTTAAAGTGCTACTGGGGCCTTTTAAAAAATTTTTGTTTAGGTCTTGGCTCATATGAGGACGCTCACTTTCGCCCAGTACGGATTCATATGAGGATGCTCTCCGTTTATGGGTTAAGTTAGGTTAAGTTAGTTTAGATGACATTAGAAGTGATGGTATACTAGTAATAGTGAGGATGATGGTGATAGTAGTGATGATGGTGATAATTCAATTCAATTCAATTCCTTTATTTCATAATATAGGCTACATTATATAACATATATTACATAGTGGATGCGTAGTAAAGTTTCAATACAATAACAATATATACAATAGATAACAGTGTGAGTGTGTTACTGGTACTATTAAAGTATTTTTGTTTTTTACACAAATGTTTATACAGAAATGAATCGTATAGCATATAGCCACTGCTACACTTATTCTCCCTCAGGTGCCAACAATATAAAATATAAATTATTAAAACAACAAATTAGTCGTAAATGCAAACTGCTAAAATTAGTACAAAACTCAAAATAGATAATACATGATTATCCAATAGATTGAATAAAATGAGAGATAAATATAGAATTTAAGCAACATACTAGTATTAGTGACAATAGTTATAATTACAAATTTAACTTTAAAATTTACTTAAAATATTAAAAATATAGTAAAACATAACCCGTCTAAAATGAATAGTAGATCAAATTAGATTATAATTGTAAAACTATAAATGAGTATGTACTGTATATGTATGTAGTCAGTATGTACTGTATATGTATGTAGTCAGTATGTACTGTATATGTATGTAGTCAGTATGTACTGTATATGTATGTAGTCAGTATGTACTGTATATGTATGTATATGCTCAGGCCCTATCCACACTTTTCCTATTTTAATTTTAATTTTCTATTTTACTCTATTTTATTATTTTTTTGTTTTTATATTCTTGGGGGTGGCCGACTCAAGACAGAGCAAGAACAGGGAAAACACAAACCACAAGACAGAACAACGAACAAACACAGACAAAACACAAAATTCACACACATCTAGGTCATCCAGGAGAACACCCAGAGACCAGAGTCACCCTGACCACCCGGAGAGGCTCCGATCTCGGCAGGCAGACATGCAGCGGAGCCAAAGCCACAAGCCCGCCCACCACACTTCCAGGCGCACTCTTCATATTAATCGTCTCCCCGGGCCAGGCTCCTGATGGACTATTATCTAGTCCAACCTAGATTTTGATCACGCAATACAAATTATAATACAAACTTGCATTACAAAAAATAACCAGGATATTGATAATCGTAATTATGAGCTAATAACCGTAATATAAAGAGGGACCCCGCCTGCCCTCGTGACATTGTATATAATAGTAGTGATGATGGTTGTAGTTGTAGTGATGATGATGACAGTAGTGATGATGATGACAGTAATATATATGATGGTGACAGTACTAGTAGTGGTGATGATGGTGTCAAGTAATGACGATAGTTGTAGTGATAATGGTGACAGTAGTGATGATGGTAGAGACGATGGTGACAGTATTAGTGATGATGGTGAGTAGTAGTGATGATGGTGAAAGTTGTAGTGATGATGACTGTAGTAGCGATGATGAAAGTAGTAGTGATGATGGTGATAGTAGTAGTGATGATTATAATAGTACTGGTGATTAATGGTAATAGTATGATTAATGATGGTGATAGTATTACTAGTGAATATGGTAACCCATCGCAGAGTTGGGTATGCCGTTTTGATTTTGGGCAAAACGGCATCTACTTTATTAATTATATCGAAACAAGGAATGTATGGTTGTTCAAGGAAGTGCAGGTAGATGAAGTTATGGTGAGGGTATATACAGAGTTACTTTAACCCCATCACTACCATTACATCGTGGTCTTAATACTTTAGCTAACTCTAGATGATGATATTTAGCTTAAGAATGGACTCCTAAGAAAGAAAAAGCACAACAAAATTAGTACCGGTACAAATACTAGCGGTACCTCCCTACCTCTTTGACTTGCACAGTTTCTTCCTAATCTGATTAAATCCAGCTTGGTGAGACTTACAGCGTGTCCGTCGCTACCTCTTGCCGATAGAGGTGGGGGGTGAGTGGGGGTAGTGGAGAGAAAAATCGGGGGGTGGCAGTCCATTCCTTTCACACATGGAGAATTATCTCCATGCTCTCACACAAACGCGCCCGGTTTTCCCGCCGTGACGTCAGCATAAGGGCTCAGTAGCACTGGCTGGGATGACCTGGTATATTATTGGTCTTGCATCGGCCACTAAAGTCTCGTGTGACACCGGTTTAAGTACAGTATAGAGTAGAAGAACATAAACAATCACAGAACACCGACAAGATACTCATATCAAATGTTAATGAGAGAGTGTATAGTCTCTTCGCTGTAAGTAGGCGAGAAATCATGCCCTCTATCCTCTGTAACTCAAAAAGGGCTAAAGCAAATTGGCTGTAAATTTCCACAACTATTCCTTGACTGACTCTTCCCAAATGGTAAAAATATAAGCTCGATTACTCTAGTCTTTTATTAGTTACAGAGGTTAGAGGTAATGATTTCTCGCCTACTTACAGCGAATAGACTACAGTATAGTATGGATAAGTGTGTGTGTGTGTGTGTGTGTGTGTGTGTGTGTGTGTGTGTGTGTGTGTGTGTGTGTGTGTATGTGTGTTTCTAGCATGATATCACAGCAGTAAAGGTCACTACTGTGTGCGAGTGTATGTATGCATGTGTATATATCTATATCTATCTACCGAGACCCTTATGTCACCCCAAACCACCACCCAGACAGGACTTTATTTTGAACCCAACTCCCCCGAGCAACAACATCGTAAGAGGAATGAAGGGGATAGCCATCAAAATCAAAACCAACTGCCATCTACCACAACCATGGCAGTACAGGGTGCCCCAACCACAACCATGGCAGTACAGGGTGCCCCAACCACAACCATGGCAGTACAGGGGGCCCCAACCACAACCATGGCAGTACAGGGGGCCCCAACCACAACCATGGCAGTACAGGGGGCCCCAACCACAACCATGGCAGTACAGGGGGCCCCAACCACAACCATGGCAGTACAGGGTGCCCCAACCACAACCATGGCAGTACAGGGTGCCCCAACCACAACCATGGCAGTACAGGGTGCCCCAACCACAACCATGGCAGTACAGGGTGCCCCAACCACAACCATGGCAGTACAGGGTGCCCCAACCACAACCATGGCAGTACAGGGTGCCCCAACCACAACCATGGCAGTACAGGGTGCCCCAACCACAACCATGGCAGTACAGGGTGCCCCAACCACAACCATGGCAGTACAGGGGGCCCCAACCACAACCATGGCAGTACAGGGGGCCCCAACCACAACCATGGCAGTACAGGGGGCCCCAACCACAACCATGGCAGTACAGGGTGCCCCAACCACAACCATGGCAGTACAGGGTGCCCCAACCACAACCATGGCAGTACAGGGTGCCCCAACCACAACCATGGCAGTACAGGGTGCCCCAACCACAACCATGGCAGTACAGGGTGCCCCAACCACAACCATGGCAGTACAGGGTGCCTCAACCAAAACCATGGCAGTACAGGGTGCCCCAACCACAACCATGGCAGTACAGGGTGCCCCAACCACAACCATGGCAGTACATGGTGCCCCAACCACAACCATGGCAGTACAGGGTGCCCCAACCACAACCATGGCAGTACAGGGTGCCCCAACCACAACCATGGCAGTATAGGGGGCCCCAACCACAACCATGGCAGTACAGGGGGCCCCAACCACAACCATGGCAGTACAGGGGGCCCCAACCACAACCATGGCAGTACAGGGGGCCCCAACCACAACCATGGCAGTACAGGGTGCCCCAACCACAACCATGGCAGTACAGGGTGCCCCAACCACAACCATGGCAGTACAGGGTGCCCCAACCACAACCATGGCAGTACAGGGTGCCTCAACCACAACCATGGCAGTACAGGGTGCCCCAACCACAACCATGGCAGTACAGGGTGCCCCAACCACAACCATGGCAGTACAGGGTGCCCCAACCACAACCATGGCAGTACAGGGTGCCCCAACCACAACCATGGCAGTACAGGGTGCCCCAACCACAACCATGGCAGTACAGGGTGCCCCAACCACAACCATGGCAGTACAGGGTGCCCCAACCACAACCATGGCAGTACAGGGTACCCCAACCACAACCATGGCAGTACAGGGTGCCCCAACCACAACCATGGCAGTACAGGGTGCCCCAACCACAACCAATACAGCTTCACCTGTATGCAGATATCACCTGAAAAGAATGGGTCACTTTGTCCCAAAAGGTGAACTTAATGGAGTAAAATGCAGATTTGAGCACCCAAAATTTGCAACAATATGATCAGAGATGGCAAATGCAGATTTGGTGAAAACTGCAAATACCACCACCCACCCCTCTGCCAGTCATCACTAAAGAGTAAGAAATGCTATGATAACAAATGCTCAGATTTCCATATTAGGGGGACTTGGAGGATAGCCAGAAACAACACAAATGCTAACCAAAAAAACTCTCCAGTTTTGCGAGGACGAGACAGAGGAAGAAGACACTATGGGAAATGGCAGAACAAGATGAACAAAGTGCGAGAATTGGAAGAACAAATAGCCCAGCTAGAGTACCTCCTGTCCTCCCGAGCGTGGCACAAGGATGTGCTCTACGAACAACACCAAATATCCCCCGAGGACTACTAGGTACACATAGTAACCCCTCCCCCGTCTTGTTTGCAAACATCCAAGGTCTTAAAAATAGAACCACAAACAAAGTACCATTTATTAGGGGCCTGCTAGAAGAAGGAAACGCTATATTTGCGGCTCTCACAGAAACCCACATTAAAGATCAGGCAGATAGTGAAGTATGGATTCCTGGTTATAACCTACATATGGCGGACAGAACGCATAGAACTTGTGGAGGTGTAGCCTTGTACATTCATGACTCGCTGATATCTACTGAATTCCTAAATAACAGTAACGAAGTAGTAGAAATACTTGGAGTTAAAATAGAATCCCTAAACCTAGCAGTTATTGTTACATACAGACCTCCTGACTCTTCCTTAGAAGAATTCAAAACCCAGCTCAACATGATAAAATCAGAAGTGGAAGCCCTGGGTTACCCGACACCAAATATTATGTGGTTAGGAGATTTTAACCTTCCAAACATCAAGTGGAGGCAACTAGAAGACCAAGTAGTGTCGATAAACGCCAGAGAAGCAAATGCAAGAGAAGCAAATGCAAGATAACTATTTAATCTTTGCAACTGTTTTAGTCTTAACCAGCATATTACCGAACCCACACGTGAAAACAATATCTTAGACCTTGTCTTCACTAATAATGACAACCTAGTACACAGTGTTAACATATCGGACACAACATACTCAGATCATAAATTAATTGAGATCAAAACAACCCTAGCATGTGTACAGAACACCTCAGAAACTAGACCAAAAACTGGTCCATTCAGCAAATTTAACTTCAATGTAAAAATATTAGGTGGGAAAGGTAAACCAAGAAATGGAGGAAATAGACTGGGAAGATTTAATGAACAACCGGACACCATCAGAATGCCTAGTCCTATTAACGGAAACCATGACCCAAATCTGTAGCCACCACATACCAGAAAGACAAACAAGACGAAGAAGCAAACAAGAACGGGAAAGAAGGAAGCTGTACAGAAGACAAAAATTACTAACACAAAGACGCACACAACAAAGTCTACAGGAAAGACAAAAGATCCAAATAGATAGAGAAATTGTGGAAATTGAACAACGACTAAGAATCTCCTATGAGCTACAACAAATAGAAGAGGAGAGCAAAGCTATTGCAAGCATAAAGGAAAACTCCAAGTACTTCTTTTCATACGCTAAATATAAAACTAAAACCACATCAAACATCGGCCCACTAAGTAAAGATGATGGGTCATTCACAGGAGACAAAAAGGAAATGAGTGAACTATTACGTCTACAGTATGAAAAAGCCTTCAATAAGCCTGACGAAACAAAAGCAATCAGAGACCAAAATGAATTTTTCATGAATAATCCCCCCACGGAAACCCCCCAGATTCTGGACATTAATTTCGGACCAAAAGATATAGCAGAATCCACCGCCAACATGCCATCCCATTCGGCACCAGGCCCGGACTCGTGGAGTTCAATCCTAATAAAGAAATGTAAGGAAAACCTCTCAAAACCCCTGGCTATAATGTAGACACTGGAGAAATACCGGATAGTTTGAAAAACGCAATAATTGCCCCTTTGCATAAAGGAGGGAGTAAAGCACTACCAAAAAACTATCGCCCAGTAGTTCTGACTTCCCACATCATTAACATTTTCGAGCGAGTCCTGCGAGGCAAAATCTCAACATTTATGGAAACAAATGAACTACACAACACTGGTCAACATGGGTTCAGAGCAGGAAGATCATGTCTCTCGCAACTATTGGAACATAACGACAGAATTCTTAAATCCCTAGAAGAAAAGAAAAACGTGGACGTCATCTACACCGATTTTGCTAAGGCATTTGATAAATGTGATCACGGTATTATTGCACACAAACTTAAAGCAAAAGGGATAACAGGTAAAATCGGAAGGTGGATATACAACTGAACCTTCAGACGTCAAAAGCTCAGTTCCCCAAGGAACAGTACTAGAGCCCCTTCTTTTCCTCATTCTAATAAGTGACATAGATGCCAAAACAAGACACAGTACAGTATCTTCCTTTGCGGATGACACGAAACTGAGTATGATAGTAAAGACACAGGAAGACACGGACTGGCTGCAAGAGGACATAAATAAGGTGTTCCAGTGGACCAGGGAAAATAACATGCAGTTTAATGAAGACAAATTTCAATTAATACGATACGGAGATAAGGATTTCGTTAAAGAGAGCACAAGTTACATAACAGAATCCAATCACATAATAGAACGTAAAGACAATGTGAAAGACCTTGGGGTGATAATGTCTGAAAATATGAGATTCAAAGAACATAACCAGGTCAAAGTTGCAGCTGCGAAACGGCTAACAGGTTGGATTCTACGAACATTTAGAACTCGCGGTGAATTGCCTATGATAACACTCTTCAAATCCCTGGTGCTACCGCGGCTAGAATACTGTAACGTATTAATATCCCCATACAAATTAGGTGAAATTAATGACTTAGAAAGTGTACAAAGGAACTTCACCTCACATATAAACTCAGTAAAACAGTTACACTATTGGGATCGCTTAAAATCACTCAAACTGTATTCGTTGGAACGTAGAAGGGAACGATACTTAATAATATATACGTGGAAAATCACAGAGGGTTTTGTACCAAATCTACATACACCAATAACAATGAAATTCAATGATAGGAGAGGCTGGGAATGCGATATCCCCAAGATGATAAATCGGGGGGCTATGGGCTCTCTGCGAGAGGGCTGGTTATCACATAGAGGAGCACGTCTCTTCAACAAACTCCCGCGGCGAGTGAGAGACAAGAGAGGTGTCTCGTTAGACAGCTTCAAGAGAGCTCTCGATGTCGAACTACAAAAAGTGCCAGACGAGCCCATCTTCACAAGGGTGCGCTCCACCTCTTTGAATAGTCTGCTGCACCAATTCTCAAACAACAACGAAGGGCGGTGCGCTCTTCGGTGCCACTAGCAAGAGTGGCGAACTCCACATAGGTGAACATAGCTAGGTATCTATCAATCTAGAGAGCTCTTTTCTTCTAGTATTTTTTGCTGAAAAATTTCATTTCATTCAGGCACTTGTTTAAGCAATCAGGAATTCCTGAATTAACCCTATTATAGCGGAAAAATTCCCGCACTGATATGGTTAAGACATGGACTTAAATCCTGACTGTCGTTAGTCTGAGTCCTACCTGAGTGTAAAAACATTTAGTAGCTCACATGTATTTCTGATTTTTTTTTTTTTTTTTGTATGTGAATGAGGGAGACAAAAGGCATAACTGCCTGCAGCGAGTGCCTCCCCAGATTTCAAAAAGTGAAAGGGCCGAAATCAAGGGACGTTCGAGCTAAAATGCCTGGACACAAGGAGTTTGAAGCAATTTAAGTAATAGGAAGAGGGAAAGACTGATTCTGTGAGAGTTCCAGAGCTCAGCGGTTGAATAGAAGAAAGTCTGAGAATAGCGTTTCACTCTTGGGTTGGAGAGTTGCACATAGTAGGGGTGGGATTGTGTTGGAAGGCGGGTACTACATACCCTACGTAGAGGAGGTGGTATACACTGGGAAAGCTCCAAGGAACACTGATTATTGTAGTAGCGATAGAATAGTGAGAGAGATGCAACATTGCGGCAAAGAGAGAGAGAGATTGCAGAGAGTTGGTGAGTGGACGGGAGTTAATGATACAAAAGGCTTTCCTTTCTACTTTATCTAGGAGTGCGGTGTGAGAGGATCTTCCCCACACATGTGAACAATACTCAATACAAGGATGCACTGTGCCCTTGTACAGAGCAAGAAGCTGCGCAGGGGTAATACAAAAAAAATTGAAGCGGTTGAGCACACCCAGCTTCTGGGAGGCTGCCTTAGCGAGACTGGTAATATGGTCTTTCCAAGTGAGAGCAGAAGAAAAAGAGACACCGAGAACTTTGAGGGAAGATGAAAGGTTGATTTTTGTATTGTTGAAGAATAAAGGATAGTCCTCTGGAGGTTCCTGACAGGTAGTAAGATGGATAAATTGAGTTTTGGAAGCATTAAATGCAACAAGGTTTTCTCTACCCCAATTGGAAATAGTAGCTAGATCAGAAGATAAGCATTTTATGGCTTCACTACCTGTATGTTTACTTTTGAGGGCCTGCTGGCTGAGGCGTTCTGGAAAACTAATTGAGTGGTGTAAAGTAGAGTCGTCTGCATATGAATGGATGGGACTGGATGTACAGTTAAGAAGATCATTTATGAAAATTAGAAAGAAAACAGGAGATACCTTACCTTATGATACCTTATGATGTGTTCGCCACTCTTCTAGCGGCACCAAGGAGCGCGACGCCCCTCGTTATGGGTGGTGATTTGGTGCAGTAGACTGTTTGAAGCGACAGCTCGCTCCCTTGCGAGGATGGGCTCGTCTGGCACTTTTTGCAGTTCGACATCTAGGGCTCTCTTGAAGTTGTCTAACGAGATGTCCCTCATGTCTCTTACTCGCCGTGGGAGTTTGTTGAAGAGACGTGGACCTCTGTGTGATAACCAGCCCTCTCGCAGAGAGCCCATAGCACCCCTGTTATTCATCCGGGGGATTTCGCATTCCCAGCCTCTCCTATCACTGAATTTCATGACTATCGGAGTATGTAGGTTTGGTACTAAACCCTCTGCGATTTTCCACGTGTATATTATTAGGTAACGTTCTCTTCTACGTTCCAGTGAGTACAGATTCAGTGCTCTTAAACGCTCCCAATAGTGTAGATGTTTTATCGAACTTATATGCGAAGTTAAATTTCTTTGTACACTCTCTACGTCATTTATTTCACGTGCTTTGTATGGGATAGGACAGAACTGATTATTATCTACTATCGTGCTTGGCTGGGCATGAATTAATTATATATATTCAACTCTAATAGCGTGGGAATATATCAAATATATATATATATATATATATATATATATATATATATATATATATATATATATACTGTATATATATATTGTGTGTGTGTGTGTTTTTTTTCTTTCTATGTGGATGAGAGACACAAGGCAAAACTGCCTGTGAAGAGGGCCTCTCCCAGAATTAAAAGTGACAGGGCAAAAATGTGTACGTGTGTTTGGTGTGTGAGTGTGTGTGGGTGTTTAGTGTGTGTGTGTGTGTGTGTTTGGTGTGTGTGTGTGTGTGTGTGTTTGGTGTGTGTGTGTGTTAGGTGTGTGTGAGTAGTACGAGAACCCAGCAGTAAAGGTCGATCACTGTTCAGTACCACCTCACGTCTTTTACAGTCAATCAACAAACTCTACTTCACTACTCTCACACTACTCTCTACTCTTGTGTGTGTGTGTGTGTGTGTGTGTGTGTGTGTGTGTGTGTGTGTGTGTGTGTGTGTGTGTGTGTGTGTGTGTTTGGTGTGTGTGTGTGTGTGTTAGGTGTGTGTGAGTAGTACGAGAACCCAGCAGTAAAGGTCGATCACTGTTCAGTACCACCTCACGTCTTCTACAGTCAATCAACAAACTCTACTTCACTACTCTCACACTACTCTCTACTCTTGTGTGTGTGTGTGTGTGTGTGTGTGTGTGTGTGTGTGTGTGTGTGTGTGTACCGTTATACCCGTGTATTATTGTCTGTAATTATGAAATATGACATGTTTTGTGTGTGTATGAGTGTATTTACCTAGTTGTAAATACAACTAGGTAAATACACACATACACACACAAAAAATGTCATATTTCATATGTGTGTGTGTGTGTATGTATGTGTGTATGCGTGTTTGTGTTGTGAGTGTGGTTGCTTACGTGACTTGTGGCAATGTTGTAATCTCAGACGATGGACTGTGCTTTATGTGGTTATATAGGGCAGCTGTACTTGATAAATTATCAGGTCCTGTCTCTCTCTCTCTCTCTCTGTCTCTCGTTCTCTCTCTGTCTCTCTCTCTCTCTAGAGCATCTGTCTCTCGTTCTCTCTCTCTCTCTCTCTCTCTCTCTCTCTCTCTCTCTCTCATATATATATATATATATATATATATATATATATATATATATATATATATATATATATATATATATTGTTACGAGGGGGAGCCGGGGGAAAACAGATGCTATAATAGCCTAGCCCACAGCACTGTCAAAAAGTATACGCCGTAGCAAAAAGACACCAATGCTGTAGTCATGCACCCAACACTGCCCACCGTATTACACTACCCTGCAACAGACACGCTCTTAATATCTGACTCAAACTCAAACACCAAGACATGCAGGTTCTCTAGGAAAAGGGCTATCTTCCTGTTTGCTCTATGGAAGCAGTAGCACAAGGAGACACAAACATATCTATTGTCCCCGAGTTTGGTTGATAGTGCTGCTAGTAGTCAAGAGTACTTCTAAGGTTATTCTCGACTGCACATATATGCCAAAACATAACACTGCTAGACTCCCAGACATCTCATAGTATGCCCATATCGCTTAGGAATTAGGAATAATATGAAGCAGAAACATGGGGAAAGTCCAATGCAGAAGCTCAACAATGCACTGGGGTTGACATATCAGTAGGTTGTGGAGTGGGCTTCTAAGAGCCACCGAACAAACCACTGTAGATGTCAACCTCAAAAATACATAAGATATACATACTATAAGAAATAACAAGGCAGCAGAATAATGGAAGAGAAGTGGAAGGAAAAAGGTATGAAGTTTATACTTAAGATTGCCAGGGGAAAAGAATGCAGTACATTTCCCAAGATAAACAAAATAAACTCTGGATTGCTAAATATTAATGTCAAGACAAAATAAATATGCTCAAAATTATTCCAAGCTTGCTATGCTACTATACACTATGAAACAAAGAAATTATGTGCGGTACTAAGGGATCTAGCAAGCAAGCCCACCACAGACTGGACAGTACAGTCATGTGATCGCTACGAGAGTTGCAACCGCAACAGAAGTAGGTCTTGAGGCTGCAGGGTACACACAAGCCCTCGCGAGAAAGAGAGGAGGGGGCGCCAAATGTTGCTATACTAGATAACTAAACTAATCACTTGGGCTCTCATTAACAGTAGAAAAGTAATCAAATACATACAAGGCATCATTGTGTGAACTTACGACAACGAAAACAATCCCCCAAAGGCTGAACAAAAGAAGTAATTATAGCCTACTCATGGCAACAAAAACAGTGCTATCATTGTGGCAACATAGGAGGGACGTATAGCGAGGCCCTAGCCTCTCACAAGGCCCTCCCACAATAGGCCTCGTGATAGTAACACTCACAAATTACAAATATATATATATATATATATATATATATATATATATATATATAGTCCATATATATAATAGTCCATCAGGCGCCTGGCCCGGGGAGACGATTAATATGAAGGGTGTGCCTGGAAGTGTGGTGGGAGGGCTTGTGGCTTTGGCTCCGCTGCATGTCTGCCTGCCGAGATCGGAACCTCTCCGGGTGGTCAGGGGCCGGGGGAGTGCTGGAGCGACCTTGGTAACCCTGGTCTCTGGGTCTTCTCCTGGGTGACCTGGATGTGTGAGAGTTTGTGTTTTTTATCTGTGTTTATTTTTTGTTTTATGTTGTTTTTCCTGTTCTTGCTCTGTCTTGAGTCGGCTACCCCCAAAATGGGGATTGGGCCTGAGCATATAGATAGATAGATAGATAGATAGATATATATATATATATATATATATATGTGAAGAATGTAAATTGCTATTTCATGTGCAATGCATGGGCAAGCACAACAAAGGAAAAAAAGGACTAACATGTGTAAATTGATTCAATGAATTAAATGGGCTTAAACTAAAGAAAATGCTGAAAGACGCCCCTGTTATGCTACAAGAAGAATTTACTGATGTAATGGAGAAAATTGGCCAGAAAGTCCAAATGGCCTTGCTAAATGAAAATATTTCACCCCATTCTGACAACCAAACACAGTCCCCAACAAATTTAACATCATACTCACGATTCATAGATCTTAGTTACTGGCTCAATTCAATTCAAATTAATATAGAAAAGGTGGGTGAGGGTGAAAGAAGGGAAGTTTTTATTGGTTAAGTAGGAGAGACAGTGGTAAAAGTGAGAGCAAATAGAGTGTCGGGGCTTGACCCAACGTGCGTGAGTTGAGTATTGGGCTGGATCAGTATGGCTTGCCAAGAAGGGGGCTGGGAGGCTGCAAGATGAAGGCAGGAGATGGTGGTGTTAATGGTGGTGGTGAAGAAGTCGATGGTGTTAATGTTGGTGTTTAACGAATGATTCCATGTTGAAGGTCTTTCTCGATCTTTTTGGTTTTTTCATGGAGCTCCTGATCTTGAACAGCTGACTTTGGAAGATCCTTAGACCTTCTACTTGCTCTGGTGTAAAAGATGGATCTGGGGTTGCTTCGGTGTCCCCAAAAATGGTTCTCCATAAAGGTGATTCAGGGGGGGGACATCCTTTTCCTCTTGGTGCTGCATCCTTGACTCCTTCCTCGATCGTCTCCACGTCGACTATTTCTCCTATGGTGGACACAGTGTACTCAGACGACGTGGAGGGGAGTGCCACCGGATGATTAATGGTGGCAGGTGCTGGAGTCGAGGCTGCTACTGGTCCGGTGATGTTGACTGCTGATGGAGGTGGCGATGCCGAGACTGCAGGAGGAGGTGGTGGAAGACTGCTCCTATTGATTGGTTTATAGATGTTCAGGCGTTTCCGTGGCTGCTGTCTTGGACGTTGTTGGGGAGCCTGTGGACGAGTGATTTTGGTGGAGTGCATGTTTGGGATGATAATAGAGGGCAAGTTGTTAGCTTGTAGGAGAGCAGGGAGATACACCCTTAGGAGGTTGATGTCCCCACCAGCAAGAGCAGTGGCTGTGGTGACAATGATTTTGATGATTGAGTCCTTGTCACAAGATGGTTGCTCTACTCTTGCCTTCTCCTTCCTCTTCCTGGCATGCACCGATCCCTTCACACAGTCACCCTTGGGTCCAGATACTCGATGTGCCTCCATTCCCTTCTTCCCCTTTTTGATGGTAAACTCTACCCTCTCTCCGTCACCAAGAGAGGGCAGAGCGTGGAGTGGATTGGGGCGAGATATGCTCCTTCTATGTACAAAGATGTCTCCTCCTTCCTGTTGGCTGATAAAGCCCATTCCTTTTTTGTAGTTAAACCATTTAACATGGCCAGCAAAGCAGGTGGGGGCTGCTGGAAGCATGATGGTTTTGGTGGTAAGGGATAGGTGGAGAGTTGTAGCCAATCAGGAGAGAGCAGGAGCTGTGTGTTACTGGCTGTCCCACTACAGTGATACATTGTCACCTATGTGCGCACACTCTCCCTCACGCACAAATACCCATAACTCTCAGCCCCCTACACCCCCACGTAACTCTCAACCTCACACCATCCCACATGACTCTCAACCTCAATTGCCCCCACATTGCCCTTCACAACCAACCACTCCCCCACAAGTTACCTCTCAGCCACCTCCACCCTCTATATGCCCAACCGAGACCCTTATGTCACCCCAAACCAACACCCAGGCAAGACTTTATTTTGTACCCAACTGCCCCGAGCAACAACATCGTAAGAGGAATGAAGGGGATCGCCCTCAAAATCAAAACCAACTGCCATCTACCCCAACCACGGCAGTACACTGGTGATGGGCTGGTCTATCAGAGTGAGAACTGAGCGATCTCTGCCATACCCATAGCTTACTCTGACTGTTCCTTTTACTTTTATAATTTCTAGATCTCAAGTGACAGCGTCTCTTCCGTGGATTGACCTCCCAGTCTACCTAGATTGGAAGCCAAAGCATCACATTTTTCCTTTGCCCCTCAACTTTCTCTTCATAATTGCTGAGGGGCACAGGGCCCTGGGTGGGGCTTTGGTTTCCTGGGCGTTTCCGCACCCTCCTCAGCTCCCCGCCATGGAGTGGCTTCGGTCACCCAGGCTTTATTGTGGTCGGCAGTGAGGGTTCTGTGGGGGCGCACGGTTATGGCCTTGGCCTGCTCGGGGCCTTGGGGCTGTTCGGCCAGGCAGCTTGGGGAACAACAACAACAACAACAACCACGGCAGTACAGGGTGCCTCAACCACAACCAATACAGCTTCACCTGTATGCAGATATCACCTGAAAAGAATGTGCCACTTTGGACCAAAAGATTAACTTAATGGAGTAATATGCAGATTTGAGCACCCCAAAATTGTCAACAATATGATCAGAGATAGCAAATACAGATTTGCTGAACACTGCAAATACCACCACCCACCCCTCTGTAAGTCATCACTAGAGAGTAAGAAATGCTATGATAACAAATGCTCAGATTTCCATATTAGGGGGACTTGGAGGATAGCCAGAAACAACACAAATGCTAACCAAAAAAACTCTCCAGTTTTGCGAGGACGAGACAGAGGAAGAAGACACTATGGGAAATGGCAGAACAAAATAAACAAAGTGCGAGAATTGGAAGAACAAATAGCCCAGCTAGAGTATCTCCTGTCCTCCCGAGCGTGGCACAAGGATGTGCTCTACGAACAACACCAAATATCCCCCGAGGACTACTAGGTACACATAGTAACCCCTCCCCCGTCTTGTTTGCAAACATCCAAGGTCTTAAAAATAGAACCACAAACAAAGTACCATTTATTAGGGGCCTGCTAGAAGAAGGAAACGCTATATTTGCGGCTCTCACAGAAACCCACATTAAAGATCAGGCAGATAGTGAAGTATGGATTCCTGGTTATAACCTACATAGGGCGGACAGAACGCATAGAACTCGTGGAGGTGTAGCCTTGTACATTCATGACTCGCTGATATCTACTGAATTCCTAAATAACAGTAACGAAGTAGTAGAAATACTTGGAGTTAAAATAGAATCCCTAAACCTAGCAGTTATTGTTACATACAGACCTCCTGACTCTTCCTTAGAAGAATTCAAAACCCAGCTCAACATGATAAAATCAGAAGTGGAAGCCCTGGGTAACCCGACACCAAATATTATGTGGTTAGGAGATTTTAACCTTCCAAACATCAAGTGGAGGCAACTAGAAGACCAAGTAGTGTCGATAAACGCCAGAGAAGCAAATGCAAGAGAAGCAAATGCAAGATAACTATTTAATCTTTGCAACTGTTTTAGTCTTAACCAGCATATTACCGAACCCACACGTGAAAACAATATCTTAGACCTTGTCTTCACTAATAATGACAACCTAGTACACAGTGTTAACATATCGGACACAACATACTCAGATCATAAATTAATTGAGATCAAAACAACCCTAGCATGTGTACAGAACACCTCAGAAACTAGACCAAAAACTGGTCCATTCAGCAAATTTAACTTCAATTGTAAAAATATTAGGTGGGAAAAGGTAAACCAAGAAATGGAGGAAATAGACTGGGAAGATTTAATGAACAACCGGACACCATCAGAATGCCTAGTCCTATTAACGGAAACCATGACCCAAATCTGTAGCCACCACATACCAGAATGACAAACAAGACGAAGAAGCAAACAAGAACGGGAAAGAAGGAAGCTGTACAGAAGAAGAGAATTACTAACACAAACACGCACACAACAAAGTCTACAGGAAAGACAAAAGATCCAAACAGATAGAGAAATTGTGGAAATTGAACAACGACTAAGAATCTCCTATGAGCTACAACAAATAGAAGAGGAGAGCAAAGCTATTGCAAGCATAAAAATAGGTCCAAGTACTTCTTTTCATACGCTAAACATAAAACTAAAACCACATCAAACATCGGCCCTCTAAGTAAAGATGATGGGTCATTCACAGGGGACAAAAAGGAAATGAGTGAACTATTACGTCTACAGTATGAAAAAGCCTTCAATAAGCCTGACGAAACAAAAGCAATCGGAGACTATAATTATTTTTTCATGAATAATCCCCCCACGGAAACCCCCCAGATTCTGGACATTAATTTCGGACCAAAAGATACAGTAGAAGCCACCGCCAACATGCCATCCCACTCAGCACCAGGCCCGGACTCGTGGAGTTCAATTCTAATAAAGAAATGTAAGGAAAACCTCTCAAAACCCCTGGCTATAATGTGGAGAAGGAGTCTAGACACTGGAGAAATACCGGATAGTTTGAAAAACGCAATAATTTCCCCTTTGCATAAAGGAGGGAGTAAAGCACTACCAAAAAACTATTGCCCAGTAGCTCTGACTTCCCACATCATTAACATTTTCGAGCGAGTCCTGCGAGGCAAAATCTCAACATTTATGGACAAAAAATGAACTACACAACACTGGTCAACATGGGTTCAGAGCAGGAAGATCATGTCTCTCGCAACTATTGGAACATAACGACATAATTTTTAAATCCCTAGAAGAAAAGAAAAACGTGGATGTCATCTACACCGATTTTGCTAAGGCATTTGATAAATGTGATCACGGTATTATTGCACACAAACTTAAAGCAAAAGGGATAACAGGTAAAATCGGAAGGTGGATATACAACTTCCTCGTGAACCGAAAACAATCAGTAGCAGTAAGCCAAGTAACATCTGAGACTTCAGACATCAAAAGCTCCGTTCCCCAAGGAACAGTACTAGCGCCCCTTCTTTTCCTCATTCCAATAAGTGACATAGATGCCAACACAAGACACAGTACAGTATCCTCCTTTGCGGATGACACGAAACTGAGTATGATAGTAAAGACACAGGAAGACACGGACCGGCTGCAAGAGGACATAAATAAGGTGTTCCAGTAGACCAGGGAAAATAACATGCAGTTTAATGAAAACAAATTTCAATTAATACGATACGGAGATAAGGATTTCGTTAAAGAGAGCACAAGTTACATAACAGAATCCAATCACATAATAGAACGTAAAGACAATGTGAAAGACCTTGGGGTGATAATGTCTGAAAATATGAGATTCAAAGAACATAACCAGGTCAAAGTTGCAGCTGCGAAACCGCTAACAGGTTGGATTCTACGAA
Source organism: Paralithodes platypus (assembly GCA_032716605.1). Taxonomy (NCBI): domain Eukaryota; kingdom Metazoa; phylum Arthropoda; class Malacostraca; order Decapoda; family Lithodidae; genus Paralithodes; species Paralithodes platypus. Next base: position 24,493,926 of record CM064540.1, read on the forward strand.
CATTTAAAACTCGTGGAGAATTGCCTATGATAACACTCTTCAAATCCCTGGTGCTACCTCGACTAGAATACTGTAACGTATTAATATCCCCATACAAATTAGGTGAAATTAATGACTTAGAAAGTGTACAAAGGAACTTCACCTCACATATAAACTCAGTAAAACAGTTACACTATTGGGATCGCTTAAAATCACTCAAACTGTATTCTTTGGAACGTAGAAGGGAACGATACTCAAAAATATATACGTGGAAAATCGCAGAGGGTTTTGTACCAAATCTACATACACCAATAGCAATGAAATTCAGTGATAGGAGAGGCTGGGAATGCGATATCCTCAAGATGATAAATCGTGGGGCTATGGGCTCTCTGCGAGATGGCTGGTTATCACATAGTGGAGCGCGTCTCTTCAACAAACTCCCGCGGCGAGTGAGAGGTCTCTCGTTAGACAGTTTCAAGAGGGCTCTCGATGTCGAACTACAAAAAGTGCCAGACGAGCCCATCTTCACAAGGGTGCGCTCCACCTCTTCTAATAGTCTGCTGCACCAATTCTTAAACAACAACGAAGGGCGGTGCACTCTTCGGTGCCACTAGCAAGAGTGGCGAACTCCACATAGGCGAACATAGGTAGGTATAATATATATATATATATATAATATATATATATAATTATTATATCTATATATATATATAGATATATATATATATATATATGTATATACTGTATATATATACTGTATATACAGTATAATATATATATTAATATATATTAATATATATAATTATATATATATATTATATATATATATATATATATATATATATATATATATATATATATATAGAAGGAAAACATTCAACGTAAACACAATATTATGCTCCTCAGTTCCATTTTAGTAAAAGAAGGACGTATTCCATTTAGTTAAGTTAAAATTAAATAAGTTAGTATTGCTAGATATATAATATACAAATTATACACAAATCACCTCCTTCCCTCCCTCCCACCACCATCACCATCATCACCACCACCACCACCACCACCACCCAAATTCTCTGACCACACCATTCGGAACGCACCATTACAAAATATAGTACGTTCAAAATGCTAAGGATGTAGGCTGCAGTATATTTTACAAAGCTCTGTCTTTCGCTTTCGCACTTACACATTAATACATAAATACTCACACACACACACATGCATACACAAATACAAACACACACACACACATGAATACACAAATACTCTCATACATACACACATACATGAACACGCACACAAACGCACATCCACACGTACACAGCCATAGACACATGATATGATACCTCCTCCCTCCAGATCCCTCCTTCCTCTAGACCCCTCCTCCCTCTAGACCCCTTCTCCCTCTAGACCCCTCCTCCCTCCTCCCTCTAGACCCCTCCTCCCTCCAATCCTCCTCCAGACCCCCTCCACCAGACCCCTCCTCCCTCCAGACCCTTCCTCCCTCCAGATCCCTCCTCCCTCTAGAACCCTCCTCCCTCTAGACCCCTCCTCCCTCCAGACCCCTTCTCCCACCAGACCCCTCTTCCCACCAGACCCCTCCTCCCTCCAGAATAAGAATGAAATAGATATTTTAGTTACCGGTAATGAAAGGAATATTGATATTCTATGTATAAGTGAATCCTGGTTAGTCTCTGATATAGGCTACAGAATGAACACATTGCTATCCCTAATTATAAGGTTTACAGGTGCGACAAGGGAAGAGGAGGAGGTGTGTGTATTCATGTTAAAGACTTTCTTACTGTTGCTCCTATAAATATATCAATTGAGAAGCCTGAAGGGGTTGAAGACGTATGGATTACGATACAGTTCCGCAAACTGCCTTCTTATCTGTCATTATTGGATGTCTGTACCGTCATCCCAAATCGAACTATCAAAGTTTTGAATATATAGCTGATGTTTTTAATTTTATTCGACTGCGTAATAAGTCTTTTTATGTTCTCGGTGATTTTAATGATGATCTTTTAGCCAAAAAATGTAAAATGGAGAAAATTATCAATAATGCTAATCAATCCAATTAATTGACAAACCAACAAGAATTACACCCCACTCTGCTACGTTAATTGATATAATTGTAACAAACAAGCCTGATTTAGTACTTCACTGTGACGTAATCCCCTGCTCCATAGCTGACCATGATTTAGTACTTCACTGTGACGTAATCCCCTGCTCCATAGCTGACCATGATTTAGTACTTCAGTGTGACGTAATCCCCTGCTCCATAGCTGACCATGATTTAGTACTTCACTGTGACGTAATCCCCTGCTCCATAGCTGACCATGATTTAGTACTTCACTGTGACGTAATCCCCTGCTCCATAGCTGACCATGATTTAGTACTTCAGTGTGACGTAATCCCCTGCTCCATAGCTGACCATGATTTAGTACTTCACTGTGACGTAATCCCCTGCTCCATAGCTGACCATGATTTAGTACTTCAGTGTGACGTAATCCCCTGCTCCATAGCTGACCATGATTTAATTACCCTCACGATAGATTTATGTAAACCAAAACGACAACCAACTATTAAAACATATCGCCAAATGAAAAACTATTCTCAGGATATATTGTGTGATTCACTGTTAAGAGAAAAGGACAATCTTGATCAAATCTTTGCAACTGACAATATTGATATCCAGACTAATTTATTCACTGAAATTTTTAATAAATGTCTAGATTCATGTGCTCCTATGGTAACCAAAGAGGTAAGGAGGCCCTTTGCCCCATGGATCACTGAGGGTTTACGAACTCTAATGCAGGAAAGGAATAGTGTACAAAATAAACTCAAACTTGATAGATATAATGTACGTTTACAAGACAAATATAAAACCTTAAAAAAACAAGTAAAAGTGCAGTTTGACAGAGCTAAATCAGAATATTATAACAAACAGTTAGAAGAGAGAAGAGGTAATACAAACAGTTAGAAGAGAGAAGAGGGAATACAAACAGTTAGAAGAGAGAAGAGGTAATACAAACAGTTAGAAGAGAGAAGAGGTAATACAAACAGTTAGAAGAGAGAAGAGGTAATACAAACAGTTAGAAGAGAGAAGAGGTAATACAAACAGTTAGAAGAGAGAAGAGGGAATACAAACAGTTAGAAGAGAGAAGAGGTAATACAAACAGTTAGAAGAGAGAAGAGGTAATACAAACAGTTAGAAGAGAGAAGAGGGAATACAAACAGTTAGAAGAGAGAAGAGGTAATACAAACAGTTAGAAGAGAGAAGAGGTAATACAAACAGTTAGAAGAGATAAGAGGTAATACAAACAGTTAGAAGAGAGAAGAGGTAATACAAACAGTTAGAAGAGATAAGAGGTAATACAAACAGTTAGAAGAGAGAAGAGGTAATACAAAAGCCAAATAAACACGGTTCGACCGGAATCCACAGATAGTGATACCGTTATTCTTGTAGTACAACACTTACAATATACTAACTCGTATGGTTCTGATGGTATTCCCTTACGTTTCCTAAGAGACTCTCTTTCAGTAATCATCTCTTATTTATCTTGCATAATAAATACTTCAATAGTAACGAGAGTTTTCCCAGAATCATGGAAACATTCTGTTGCTGTCCCTATTTTTAAGTCTGGTAACATACACTAAGCTAGTAATTACCGTCCAATAGCTCTGTTACCGATACTTTCTAAGGTACTGGAAAGGATAATCGCATCTCAGCTTGGGAAACATTTAGAAGGTTATCAGATTCTCAGTAACACCCAACATGTCTTTAGATCTAATTTATCAACTGAAACTGCTCATTTTACACTTTCAAATACATTATATGCAAATAATGATAACAGAAAAGTCTCTTAGTCTAGCTATGTGACATATCGAAGGCATTTGATAGTGTCTGCCATGATATACTAATTAATAAATGTATCAAGTTAAGAATTGACCCTTTTTGGATCAAAAGTTATTTAGAGAAGAGAACACAATCTGTTCGCATTGGAAATCATATTTCTGAAAAGCTCTAAATCTCATTTGGAGTCCCACAGGGATCTGTACTATAGACCAGTCAAAGTAGGGCTGGACTTAGAACAAATTGCAATAGAAGGTTTTTTGGCTTTAACTTGTTTATTAGGTCCCTCTGATGAACATATAAAAAGTCTCCAACTTTTGGACACCGGGGAAAGTGGTTAATTTGCATAAATTCAAGATGGCCGCCGTCCAAAGCTTCAATTTACAGATAACTTTTTTCTGGTTGCTCCTAGACCCTATAAATGTATTACAAACAACGTTTTTTGGCTTTAACTTGTTTATTAGGTCCCTCTGATGAACATATAAAAAGTCTCCAACTTTTGGACACCTGGAAAGTGGTTAATTTACAGCCAAAAAACCTTACAGCCAAAAAACCTTCTATTGCAATTTGTTCTAGGTCAAGCCCTACCTTTACTGCACATTATTGTCTATTACATTTTGCCTAGGCCTATACTAATCCCATCATCTTGTTTCTTGTTTCAACAGATTGGTGCGACATCTACCGAAGCCATGGAAGAAGAGGTGGTGCATAATCCCTGCGGCATTTGCTCAAACACGTTAGACGAAGGAGAAACAGTCAAGCTGAGGGCGAAGGGAGCAGATACTATCAACAAGGCCAGTACTGAACGTGGAACGCCATCAATTACCGTGTCCGAGGGCCAAACGGTGCACATTGATTGCCGAAAGAAGCATGTCAATACGAAGCCAAATAGAATTCCTGGGAAGCAGAAGAAACGTCCTGAAAAACCTGCTCTTCGTTCTCAGACACCAGACTTTTGTTTTACACTCTGTCTTTCACTCTGTGATGAGCTTTTTGGGATGCATGGGCCATGTTATGGAAGCATCTGGGCTTAAGGAGGTTTTGGAACTTATATACACTGAAAATGCTGTGACCCAAATGCTGAGTGGGAAAGCCTATGCACGAGCAATCAGAGGCCACTTCTTGGTTGACACAGCCTTGAGTTCGATTGTGTTAGGCAGGGCATACGGTGTCAACCTCTCAATGGTAGATGAGGAAAGTGACGCATGCAAGGACTTCCAGGAGGCTGCAGATCTTTTGGATAAGCTGTTGCGTGAAGACGTTTCACCGGATGAAGTCTGCAGTAAAGACGTTTTCAACAGAATTTCTGAAAAACTTAAAGCTGAGAAGAGCTCCTTAGCAGAGCATAAGATGGGAAAGCTATGGATTCAATACATGGACATGATTGACCTGCTGCGTCGCTTCCTGAGGGCACTGAGAATGGGCGATTTCCTACTGTACCTCGGAACACTCCAGGAGATGTTGCCGTACTTTGCAGCGTGTGGTCATAACAATTATGCCAAGTCAGCCCATGTGTACATTCAAGACATGATTGAACTTGAGCAGCTCAACCCAGACATGTTCTGTCAATTGAACTCCGGTCTATTTGTGATCCGCCGAAGTGATCGGCTGTGGGCAGGACTGCCAAGCGACTTGGTTATAGAGCAGGTTTTGATGCGCTCTTTGAAAACGAATGGTGGATTGACACGTGGTAGCGGCATGGAGGAAACGCAACGCCTGCGCTGGTTACTTGCTATGCCAGCCTGCGCTGAGGTGAGTGAAGTTATGCAAGAACTGACAGGGAAGCATTTCCACACCTCTGAGCAGCACAAAGACTGAAGCAAGGCGTGAACGAGATAGGAAGGACACAGAGAAGGTTCTCGCATTCTTCAAGGATTATGATCCATTTCAAGAATCAAATGAACTCAGGAATATTGCCAACGGTGTGACAGGACCAGCCTCGGCCAATCCTCATTTACTGTATGAGGTTGGTATGAACATTGTGCAGAAGATGGAAGGTAGCAATGCTTTTGACTTTTCATTTAGGAAGAAAGATCAAGTTGAGTCGTTGGGTGCAAAGGTTACAATCAGTGCTGAAAAAGTACCAATCGACCCACAGCTCCTTTTCCAGAGGCTCCTCATCTTTGCTAATAACAGGGACTTAGGTGTTGAAGAGGTCTTTGCGTATGAGTTGTCTAGCTACCCTACTGCTCTGTTCGATAAGTGGGGGAGGCTCAGGGAAGCCAATAAACCACAGCTAGGAGATGAGATAGCTGCTGTTGTTCCCAAGTCATCATTGGAATCATTTGAGGAAGAAAGGACTGTGACCCATGTTCTGGATGGTGGTTCCTTATTGCAAAGGATTCCATGGAAGAAGGGTGACACATTTGAGGACATTGCAAGCATGTACATGAAGCATGTTTCCAAAAACTTTCTCAACCCGGTGGTTGTATTCGACGGTTATAAATCAGGACCTACTACCAAGGACATGACACACAATCGACGATCAAAAGGAGTCTTTGGTCAAAAGGTGATGTTCACTCCAACCATGCCCCTTCGGTCAAAAAAGGAAAACTTCTTGTCAAACTCGGACAATAAGCAAAACTTCATTGACTTATTGTGTGAAACATTCAAGGCAAATGGAATTGACTGTGTCAATGCGCCAGCAGATGCAGATGTCATGATTGCGAAGAAGGGAATTGAGCATGCAAGGGAAACCGTGACATATGTGATAGGTGAGGACACAGACTTGTTGGTGCTGTTGTGTCATTATGCGGAACGAGGGATGAATGATTTGTACTTCAAGTCGAGCAAGGAAGGTGGGAAATGTTGGCATATTAACTCAGTAGCAGAAGCTCTCGGTGAAAGCATCTGTCGTGTCCTGCCAGTTGTCCATGCACTCTGTGGATGTGACACAACCTCACGACTGTATGGTATTGGTAAAGGGGCTGCCTTGAGGAAAGTGAGGGAAGACAACGGTTTCTTGAAATGTATAGAAGCATTCTGTTGCCAAAGTGGAAGTAAAGACGCGATATCATCAGCTGGTGAAAAGGCCTTGGTTTATTTGTACGGGGGAAAAGGAAATGACACCCTTGACGGACTGCGAAAGACAAAGTTTTGCAACAAGGTGGCAAAAAGTTCAACTACCGTTGAAGTTCACAGCCTTCCCCCAACAACCGATGCAGCCAAATACCACTCGTTCCGAGTTTATTGTCAGGTCCAGGAATGGATGGGGAACTGTGTGGACCCCGAGAAATGGGGCTGGTGTCTGCGGAAGGGACAGCTTGAACCGAAGACGATGGATTCGCCAGTGGCTCCTGATTCACTACTGAAATTGGTCAGATGTCAGTGTAAGGGCAACTGTGACACTCAACGCTGTAGTTGCAAACGGAATGAGCTTGAATGATCCAGTGCATGTGGTCAATGTAAAGGACTCTGTCAAAATAGCAACTTTGATGCAAGCACCGATGATCCAAGTGAATACGAACTCCTATCATGAATTACATAATTGGCTCTGAATGACGTCATACTACGTCATGTTTTTTTTTTTTTTTTTTTTTATAAAAAAGAGGGACAACAGGTCAAAAACCCATACAAGCACAAAGTGCCTGTGTCACCCCTTGTGAAAGAGACAGTTCAGCCTGTCTGTAAGGTTTTTCGGCTGTAAATTAACCACTTTCCAGGTGTCCAAAAGTTGGAGACTTTTTATATGTTTATCAGAGGGACCTAATAAACAAGTTAAAGCCAAAAAACGTTGTTTGTAATACATTTATAGGGTCTAGGAGCAACCAGAAAAAAGTTATCTGTAAATTGAAGCTTTGGACGGCGGCCATCTTGAATTTATGCAAATTAACCACTTTCCCAGTGTCCAAAAGTTGGAGACTTTTTATATGTTCATCAGAGGGACCTAATAAACAAGTTAAAGCCAAAAAACCTTCTATTGCAATTTTTTCTAGGTCCAGTTAAATGATTGCTAGATTTACTGGACTACTAGGTCCATTATAATTTATAATATATGTAAATGGTCTCTCGCACTACATTCCCGATTGTCAAATCATACAGTATGCTGACGATACTCAATTTGTCCACATAGGTAGCATTGAAAATATTGAAAATCTTATTCACAGAAGCGAAGAAACCTTAAACCGTGTAAAAACGTATTTTCATATGAATGGTCTGATGTTAAACACTAAAATGACTCAATGTATGTTTATTGGTACCAGAGGACTCTTATCACGTATACCCTGTGACATTTCCATACAGGTTGACGGCACCCATATTTTACCAAGTAACTCTACAGAATCTGGGTATATATTTTGATAAATATATGCAGTTTGACACACATATTAGTGAAATGAGCAAGAGGATCTTCGGTATGTTAATGTACATCAATCGCATTAAGGATAATCTAAATAAGTGCTCGAGGATTACTGTTATACAATCACTGGTCTTGAGCGTAATAAATTATGGTATACAAATATGGGGTACAACAAATTCAACACAGTTACAACGTGTGCAGAAACTACAAAACTTTGCCGCAAAGGTGGCACTAGGAGGTGCTAAATATGACCATGTAACACCATATATGAGGGAACTGGAATGGCTTAACATAAAAAATAAATACAACTTAGATATTATGGGATTAGCAGTTTATCGTATAATCAATAAAACACTACCTAACTGGCTATTCCAACTGCCTACTGTAAGTGACATAATTATGCACTGTTAATACCAGACAGCAACAACAACTGTATGTTCCTAAATCTAATACATGTTTAGGCACTAGATCTCTTCAGGTGGCTGGGCCTAAATTTTGGAACGGTCTTCCACATCACTCAAGGAACGGTAGTTCTATATCCTTCTTTAGCAAACAACTGAAATTATATCTTTTAAATAATCAACTTAAGACATAAATAAAACTCGGATGAATGTACTTATTTATCTCTGTATAATTTATATGTTATTAATTTTAAACTAAACAGTATACCCCTGTATGTATTATATTTCATGTATTTCAATGTGAGCCATTGTATATAATTAAAAGAATAACCATTATATGCAATGGAAATTAAGATTCTGATTCTGATTCCCTCCTCCCGCCAGACCCCGCCTCTCTCCAGACCCCTCCTCCCGCCAGACCCCGCCTCTCTCCAGACCCCTCCTCCCACCAGACCCCTCCTCCCTCTAGACCCCTCCTACTCTAGACCCCTCCTCCCTCCATACCCCTCCTCCCTCTAGACCCCTCCTCCCACAACACGCCTCCTCCCTCCATAACCCTTCTCCCACCAGACCCCTCCTCCCACCCTCCCTCCAGAGCCCTACTCCCTCTAGACCCATCCTACCTCCAGACCCCTCCTCCCACCAGACCCCCCCCTCCCTCCAGACCCCTCCTCCCACCAGACCCCTCCTCCCATCGGACCTCTCATCCCACCTGACCCCTCCTCCCACCAACCCCTCCTCCCTCCAGACCCCTCCTCCCACCAGATCCCTCCTGCCACCAGACCCGTCCTGCCACCAGACCCCTCCTCCCTCCAGACCCCTCCTCCCACCAGACCCCTCCTCCCTCCAGACCCTCCTCACCAGACCCTCCTCCCTCCAGACACCTCCCACCAGACCCCTCCTCCCTCCAGACACCTCCTCCCACCAGACCCATCCTCCCACCAGACCTCGCCTCACACCAGACCCCTTCTCCCACCAGACCCCCCTCCCTCCAGACCCCTACTCCCTCTAGACCCATCCTCCCACCAGACCCCTCCCCCCCCCAGACCCCTACTCCCTCCAGACCACTCCTCCCTCCAGACCCCTCCTCCCACCAGAACCATCATCCCACCAGACCCCTCATCCCACCAGACTACTCCTCCCACCAGACACTTTCTCCATCCATACACCTCCTCCCTCCAGACCCCTCCTCCCTCCAGACCCCTCCTTCCTCCAGACCCCTCTTCCCTCCAAACAACTACTCCCACCAGTCCCCTGCTCCCACCAGACCCCTCCTCCCACCAGACCCCTCCTCCCACCAGAACCCTCCTACCACCAGACCCCTCATCCCTCCAGACCCCTCCTCCCACCAGACCCCTCCTCCCTCCAGACCCCTCCTCCCACCAGACCCCTCCTCCCACCAGACCCCTCCTCCCACCAGACACCTCCTCCCACCAGACCCCTCCTCCCTCCAGACCCATCCTCCCACCAGACCTCGCCTCACACCAGACCCCTTCTCCCACCAGATCCCCCTCCCTCCAGACCCCTACTCCCTCTAGACCCATCCTCCCACCAGACCCCTCCTCCCACCAGACCCCTACTCCCTCCAGACCACTCCTCCCTCCAGACCCCTCCTCCCACCAGAACCATCATCCCACCAGACCCCTCATCCCACCAGACTACTCCTCCCACCAGACACTTTCTCCCTCCATACACCTCCTCCCTCCAGACCCCTCCTCCCACCAGTCCCCTGCTCCCACCAGACCCCTCCTCCCACCAGACCCCTCCTCCCACCAGACCCCTCCTCCCACCAGACCCCTCCTCCCTCCAGACCCCTCCTCCCACCAGACCTCTCCTCTCACCAGACCCCTCCTCCCACCAGACCCCTCCTCCCTCCAGCCCCTCTTCCCTCCAGCCCCCTCCTCCCACCAGACCCCTCCTCCCACCAGATCCCTCTTCCCTCCAGACCCCTACTCCCACCAGACCCCTCATCCCACCAGACCCCTCATCCCACCAGACCCCTCATCCCACCAGACCCCTCATCCACCAGACCCCTCATCCCACCAGACCCCTCATCCACCAGACCCATCCTCCCACCAGACTCCTCCTCCCACCAGATCCCTCCTCCCACCAGACCCCCCTTCCTCCAGACCCAATCTCCCTCCAGACCCCTCCTCCCACCAGACCCCTCCTCCCACCAGACCTATACTCTCTCCAGACCCCTCCTCCCACCAGACCACTCCTCCCACCAGACCTATACTCTCTCCAGACCCCTCCTCCCTCCAGACCCCTCCTCCCTCCAGACCCCTACTCCCACCAAACCTCTCATCCCACCAGATCCCTACTCCCACCAAACCTCTCATCCCACCAGACCCCTACTCCCTCCAGACCCCTCATCCCACCAGACCCCTACTCCCACCAGCCCCTCCTCCCACCAGACCACTCCTCCCACCAGACCTATACTCTCTCCAGACCCCTCCTCCCTCCAGACCCCTACTCCCACCAGACCCCTTATTCCACCAGACCCCTACTCCCACCAAACCCCTCCTACCACCAGACCCCTCCTCCCTCCAGCCCCTCCTCCCTCCAGCTCCCTCCTTCCTCCAGACCCCTCCTCCCACCAGACCTCTCCTCCCACCAGACCCCTCCTCCCACCAGACCCCTCCTCCCTCCAGCCCCTCATCCCACCAGACCCCTCCTCCCACAGGAGCCCCCCTCCCTCCAGACCCATACTCCCTCCAGACCCCTCGTCCCACCAGACCCCTCCTCCCACCAGACCACTCCTCCCACCAGACCCCTCCTCCCTCCAGACCCCTCCTCCCTCCAGACCCCTACTCCCACCAGACCCCTCATCCCATAAGACCCCTACTCCAACCAAACCCCTCATCCCACCAGATCCCTACTCCCACAAGACCCATCCTCCGACCAGACAGCTCCTCCCACCAGATCCCTCCTCCCACCAGACCAATAATCCGTTCAGACCCTTCCTCCCACCAGACCCATTCTCCCTCCAGACCCCTCCTCCTTCCAGACCCCTCCTCCCACCAGACCCCTCCTCCCACCAGAATCCTACTCCCTCCAGACCCCTCCTCCTACCAAACCCTTTCTCTCTCCCCCCCTCTCCCCCCCAGACCCCTCCTCCCTCCATACCCCACCTCCCACCAGACCCATCCTCCTACCAGATCCCTCCTCCCTCCAGACCCTTCCTCCCATCAGACCCCTCCTCCCACCAGACCCCTCCTGCCTCTAGACCCCTCCTCCCTCCAGACCCCTCCTCCCTCTTGACCCCTCCTCCCACCAGACCGCTCTTCCAACCAGACCCCTCCTCCCTCCAGACTCCTCCTTCCACCAGACCCTTCTTCCCACCAGACCCCTCCTCCCTCCAGACCCCTCCTCCCACCAGACCCCTCCTCTCACCAGACCCCTCCACCCACCAGACCCATCCTCCCTCCAGACCTTTCCTCCCTCCTGACCCCTCCTCCCACCAGACCCCTCCTCCGTCCAGACCCCTCCTCCGGACCCCTCCTCCCACCAGACCCTCTTCCCACCAGAACCCTCCTCCCTCCAGACCCCTCCTCCCACCAGACCCTCTTCCCACCAGAACCCTCCTCCCTCCAGAACCCTCCTTCCACCAGACCCTTCTTCCCACCAGACCCCTCCTCCAACCAGACCCTTCCTCCCACCAGACCCCTGCTCCCTCCAGGCCCCTCCTCCCTCTAAACCCCTCCTCCATCCAGACCGCTCCTCCCTCTACACCCCTCCTCCCTCGAGACCCCTCCACCCTCTAGACCCCTCCTTCCTCCAGACCCTCCTCCCTCTAGACCCCTCCTCCCTCCAGACCCCTCCTCCCACCAGACCCCTACACCCTCCAGACCACTCCACCCACCAGACCCCTCCTCCCACCAGACCCCTCCTCCCTCCAGACCCCTCCTCCCTCAAGACCCCTCCTCCCTCCATAGCCTTCCTCCCACAAGACCCTATTCCCTCCAGATCCCTCTTCCCACCAGAACCCTACTCCCTCCAGACCCCTCCTCCCACCAGACCCCTACTCCCTCCTCCATCCAAACCCCTCCTCCCGCCAGACCCCTACTCCCACCAGACCTCTCCTCCCTCCAGACTCATCCTCCCACCAGACCCCTCCTCCCTCCAAACCCCTCCTCCCTCCAGACCCCTACTCCCACCAGTTCCCCCATCCCTCTAGTTCTCTCCTCCCTCCGGACCCCTCCTCCCACCAGACCCCTACTCCCTCCAGACCCCTCCTCCCACCAGACCCGTACTCCCACCAGTTCCCCCCTCCCTCCAGTTCCCTCCTCTCTGTCAGTTTTCTCCTTCCTCCAGTTCCGTCCTCCCACCAGAGCCCTCCTCCCTCCAGACCTCTCTTCCCACCAGACCCCTCCTCCCTCCAGACCCCTCCTCCCTCCATGCCCCTCCTCCCACCAGACCCCATCTCCTACAAGACTCCTTCTCCCTCCAGACCCCTCCTCCCTCCAGACCCCTCCTCCAACCAGTTCACTCCTCCTTCCAGTTCCCTCCTCCCACCAGACCCCTCCTCTCTCCAGACCCCTCATCCTTCCAGACCCCTCCTCCCTCCAGACCCCTCCTCCCTCCAGACCCCTACTCCCTCCAGTCTCCTCCTTCCTCCAGACCTCTCCTCCCACCAGACCCCTCCTCCCCGTACCATACCCCTTCCTCCCTCCAGACCCCTACTCCCACCAGTTCTCTCCTATCTGCAGACCCGTCCTCCCACCAGACCCCCCCTCCCACCAGATCCCTTCCGCCCTCCAGACCCCTACTCCCACCAGTTCCCTCCTATCTGCACACCCATCCGATCACCAGACACTTCCTCCCACCATACCCTACCTCCCTCCTGTTTCCTCCTCCCACGAGACCCCTCCTCCCTCCAGACCTTTCCTTCCACCAGACTCCTCCTCCCTCCAGTTCCCTCCTCCCATCAGACCCCTCCTCCCTCCAGTTCCATCCTCCCACCAGACCCCTCCTCCCACCAGATGCCTCCTCCCACCAGACCCCTCATCCCACCAGACCCCTCCTCCCTCTTGACCCGTCCTCCCTTCAGACCCCTCCTCCCTCCAGACCCCTCCTTCCACCAGACCCCTCCTCACACCAGACCCCTCAGCCCACCAGACCCATCCTCCCTCCAGACCCTTCCTCCCTCCAGACCCCTCCTCCAACCAGACCCTTGCTCCCACCAGACCCCTCCTCCTTCACCCTTTCTCCCTCCAGACCGCTCCTCCCTCTAGACCCCTCCTCCCTCGAGACCCCTCCACCCTCTAAACCCCTCCTTCCTCCAGACCCCTCCTCCCACCAGGCCCCTACACCCTCCAGACCCCTCCTCCCACCAGACCCCTCCTCCCTCCAGACCCCTCCTCCCACAAGACCCCTCTTCCCTCCATATCCCTCTTCCCACAAGACCCCTACTCCCTCCAGACCCCTCCTCCCACCAGAACACTACTCCCTCCAGACCCCTCCTCCCACCAGACCCCTACTCCTTCCTCCCTCCAGACCCCTCCTCCCGCCAGACCCCTACTCCCACCAGACCCCTCCTCCTTCCAGACCCATCATCCCACCAGAACCCTACTCCCACCAGTACCCCCCTCCCTCCAGTTCCCTCCTCCCTCCAGTTTTCTCCTCCCTCCGGACCCCTCCACCCACCAGACCCCTACTCCCTCCAGACCCCTCCTCCCACCAGACCCCTACTCCCACCAGTTCCCCCCTCCCTCCAGTTCCCTCCTCCCTGTCAGTTTTCTCCTCCCTCCAGTTCCGTCCTCCCACCAGAGCCCTCCTCCCTCCAGAGTCCTCCTCCCTCCAGACCTCTCCGCCCACCAGACCCCTCCTCCCTCCAGACCCCTCCTCCCTCCATGCCCCTCCTCCCACCAGTCCCCATTTCCCACAAGACTCCTTCTCCCTCCAGACCCCTCCTCCCCCCAGACCCCTCCTCCCTCCAGTTCACTCCTCCTTCCAGTTCCCTCCTCCCACCAGACCCCGCCTCTCTCCAGACCCCTCATCCTTCCAGACCCCTCTTCCCTCCAGACCCCTCCTCCCTCCAGACCCCTACTCCCTCCAGTCTCCTCCTTCCTCCAGACCTCTCCTCCCACCAGACCCCTCCTCCCACCATACCCCTTCCTCCCTCCAGACCCCTACTCCCACCAGTTCCCTCCTATCTGCAGACCCCTCCTCCCACCAGACCCCCCCTCCCACCAGACCACTACTCCCTCCAGTCTCCTCCTTCCTCCAGACCTCTCCTCTCACCAGACCCCTCCTCCCTCCAGACCCCTACTCCCTCCAGTCTCCTCCTTCCTCCAGACCTCTCCTCCCACCAGACCCCTCCTCCCACCATACCCCTTCCTACCTCCAGAACCCTACTCCCACCAGTTCCCTCCTATCTGCAGACCCATCCGATCACCAGACCCTTCCTCCCACCAGACCCTTCCTCCCCTCCCACAGTTCCCTCCACTGCAGACCCATCCGATCACCAGACCCTTCCTCCCACCAGACCCTTCCTCCCTCCTGTTCCCTCCTCCCACCAGACCCCTCCTCCCTCCAGACCCTTCCTCCCTCCAGACCTTTCCTCCACCAGACCCCTCCTCCCTCCAGTTCCCTCCTCCCATCAGACCCCTCCTCCCTCCAGTTCCCTCCTCCCACCAGACCCCTCATCCCTCCAGACCCCTCATCCCACCAGACCCCTCCTCCTTCCAGTTCCCTCCTTCCACCAGTTCCCTCCTCCCTCCAGTTCCTTCCTCTCTGCAGACCCCTCCTCCCTCCAGACCCCTCCTCACTCCAGACCCCTCATCCCACCAGACCCCTCCACCCACCAGACCCATCCTCCTACCAGACCCTTCCTCCCTCTAAACCCCTCCTTCCTCTAGACCCCTCCTCCCTGAAGACCCTTCCACCCTCTAGACCCCTCCTTCCTCCAGACCCCTCCTCCCTCCAGACCGCTCCTCCTACCAGACCCCTCCTCCCACCAGACCCCTCCTCCCACAAGACCCCTCCTCCCTCCATACCCCTCCTCCCACAAGACCCATACTTCGTCCAGACCCCTCCTCCCACGAGACCCCAACTCCCTCCAGACCCCTCCTCCCACCAGACCCCTACTCCCTCCTCCCTCCAGACCCCTCCTCCCTCCAGACCCCTCCTCCCACCAGTTCCCCCCTCCCTCCAGTTCCCTCCTCCCTCCAGTGTTCTCCTCCCTCCGGACCCTTCCTCCCACCAGACCCCTACTCCCTCCAGACCCCTCGTCCCACCAGACCCCTACTCCCACCAGTTCCCCCCTCCCTCCTCCCTGTCAGTTTTCTCCTCCCTCCAGTTCCGTCCTCCCACCAGAGCCCTCCCCCCTCCAGTGCCCTCCTCCCTCCAGACCCTCTTCCCTCCAGACCCTCCTCCCACCAGACCCCTCATCCCTCCAGACACCTCCTCCCACCAGACCCCTCCTCCCTCCATGCCCCTCCTCCCACCAGACCCCATCTCCCACAAGACTCCATCTCCCTTCAGACCCCTCCTCCCACCATACCCCTCCTCTTTCCAGACCCCTCCTCCCACCAGTTCACTCCTCCTTCCAGTTCCCTCCTCCCACCAGTCTCCTCCTCCTCCAGACCCCTCACCCCTCCAGACCCTTCCTCCCTCCAGACCCCTACTCCCTCCAGTCCCCTCCTTCCTTCAGACCTCTCCTCCCACCAGACTCCTCCTCCCACCAGACCCCTTCCTCCCTCCAGACCCCTACTCCCACCAGTTCCCTCCTATCTGCAGACCCATCCTATCACCAGATCCTTCCTCCCACCAGACCCCTCCTCCCTCCAGTTCCCACCTTCAACCAGACCCCTCCTCCCTCCAGACCCCTCATCCCACCAGACCCCTCCTCCCTCCAGTTCTCTCCTTCCACCAGTTCCCTCCTCCCTCCTCTCTGCAGACCCCTCCTCCCTCCACTTCCCTCTCTCACAGACCCTCCTCCCACCAGTTCCCTCTTCCCACCAGACCCCTTTACACCAGACCCTTCCTCCCTCCAGACCCTCCCACCAGTTCCCTCCTCCCACCAGACCCCACCTCCCTCCAGACCCTTCCTCCCTCCAGACCTTTCCTCCACCAGACCCCTCCTCCCTCCAGTTCCCTCCTCCATCAGACCCCTCCTCCCTCCAGTTCCCTCCTCCCACCAGACCCCCTCCCTCCAGACCCTCATCCCACCAGACCCCTCCTCCTTCCAGTTCCCTCCTCCACCAGTTCCCTCCTCCCCAGTTCCTTCCTCTCTGCAGACACCTCCTCCCTCCAGACCCCTCCTCACTCCAGACCCCTCATCCCACCAGACCCCTCACCAACCAGCCCATCCTCCTACCAGACCCTTCCTCCCTCTAAACCCCTCCTTCCTCTAGACCCCTCCTCCCTGAAGACCCTTCCACCCCTAGACCCCCATTCCTCCAGACCCCTCCTCCCTCCAGACCGATCCTCCTACCAGACCTCCTCCCACCAGACCCCTCCTCCCACAAGACCCCCTCCCTCCATACCCCCCTCACACAAGACCCATACTTCGTCCAGACCCCTCCTCCCACGAGACCCAACTCCCTCCAGACCCCTCCTCCCACCAGACCCCTACTCCCTCCTCCCTCCACACCCCTCCTCCCACCAGTTCCCCTCCCTCCAGTTCCCTCCTCCCTCCAGTGTTCTCCTCCCTCCGGACCCTTCCTCCCACCAGACCCCTCCTCCCTCCATGCCCCTCCTCCCACCAGACCCCATGTCCCACAAGAGTCCATCACCCTTCAGACCCCTCCTCCCACCATACCCCTCCTCTTTCCAGACCCCTCCTCCCACCAGTTCACTCCTCCTTCCAGTTCCCTCCTCCCACCAGTCTCCTCCTCCTCCAGACCCCTCACCCCTCCAGGCCCTTCCTCCCTCCAGACCCCTACTCCCTCCAGTCCCTCCTTCCTTCAGACCTCTCCTCCCACCAGACTCCTCCTCCCACCAGACCCCTTCCTCCCTCCAGACCCCTACTCCCACCAGTTCCCTCCTATCTGCAGACCCATCCTATCACCAGATCCTTCCTCCCACCAGACCCCTCCTCCCTCCAGTTCCCTCCTCCAACCAGACCCCTCCTCCCTCCAGACCCCTCATCCCACCAGACCCCTCCTCCCTCCAGTTCTCTCCTTCCACCAGTTCCCTCCTCCCTCCTCTCTGCAGACCCCTCCTCCCTCCAGTTCCCTCTTCTCACCAGACCCCTCCTCCCACCAGTTCCCTCTTCCCACCAGACCCCTTTTACCACCAGACCCTTCCTCCCTCCAGACCCCTCCTCCCACCAGTTCCCTCCTCCCACCAGACCCCCCCCTCCAGCCCCCTCCTTTCACCAGACCCCTCCTCCCTCCAGTTCCCTCCTCCCTGCAGACCCCTCCTCCCACCAGTTCCTTCCTCCCTCCAGACCCCTCCTCCCTCCAGACCCCTCCTCCCTCCAGACCCCTCCTCCCACCAGTCCCCTTCTCCCTCCAGACCCCTCCTCCCTCCAGTCCCCTCCTCCCTGCAGACCTCTGCTCCCACCAGGCCACTCCTTACTCCGCTAATCCCTTTTCCTCATAAATTTTTTGCCCCTCCCCCTCCCCCTTTCTCTCTCTCTTTCTTACTCACGCACACATTCACTCACCCTCTCTCTTTTACTCTCATGCACTCACTTACTTTCTCTCTCACATTCAAACTCAGTCTCTCTCTTTCTCTTTTTTTGCATAAATGTTGTACAGTACTAATTATTATCACAATGTCTTTAAGTGAACGAAATTATATTGCAATCAGATCGCGAGATAAACATTGTTTCTGCTGATTTTACGATGTGTAAATACACGCCCAGGTTGCATATAGCCAAGTAATACATCGTTTGGGCCTGTTAACCCTTTCACGTGTTTATGTCGCAGAAGTTGCCAGATTAGCAATAATAAATAGAGTTCTCTCACTCTTATAATTACCTCTCCAAAATTAGTTTTCTGCCCACAGCTAACTCAAAGACAACTGCAGAGGTTGAAGTAACTAAACTAAAGGTTTCTAAATACCCCTGATGGTAACAAAGGCTTTAAAGTATCCCTAAAAGGCTCAAAATTGCGTCAAGAACGTGAGAGGGTTAACAATGGATTTAATGTATGCCATATATATCATAATTATTTATTCATAAGCACCTATTTTACTTTGAATATGAACATATGAACATTGAAAAGCAATAAAACAAGTGGTACGGTAACAGCAATTAGCTGGTGAAAATCATATATTTTATCCCCGCGTTCGTAATCTGACCCAGACCGGCGAGAGAGACACCCCCTCCCTCTCTCGTGTGTCTCGCATGGTATTGAGACTCTGAGAGAGACAAAGGTATGTCTCAGACTGGCTTAGAGGGTTGGAGATACACTCCCCCATCCTCCCCCCTCTCTCCCAGCCGTCCTCGCACGAAAATACTTGATAAATATCGGGAATAATAGGGTAAATACCGGATAATTGAGAAGAGGGGTAAGGAGGGAGGGGGGGACACATGCGGAGGAGTGATAGAAGGTATGGAAGGGAATTATCTCACTTAATCACATATTGCTTTGTTTTGAGTGCCAGTGAGGTGTTTTAAAAGGCATTTCTTATGCCTAAATTCTTAAGAGTACCGGCGCCTTCGCCCAGAAAAAGCTCTTAACCCGTAAAGTGCGATAGGCTTCACGGAAAGCACGATATTTAAACGAGTAAAAAGAACCCTCTAAATACCATCCCAGTGCTGGGAAATCTCCCAAAATTTATGACACATAGAAAGTAGTAGTATCTCCCTATCATCATGCCACAAATCGGTAAGAAAAGTTGCAAATTGTCCCTATTTTGTTAAACTACAGGAACCAGTACAAGTTAAACGGTCAACATTAGCCAATGTTACAAATGACTTTTGACAGTCACTGTAAGTAAGGTGTAAAGATTAGGACGTTTTGAGGTACGATCCTATATTTATTATAAGGGTTAACTATTAACACCCTAGCCGTGGGACCCGTCATATGTCGGGCGAGAGAACCATGGCCACCCCTGCGGGGCCTGACATATATCGGGCGGGATTTTGATCACATTATCGGCTCTGAGAGAGAGTCCACGCGCTGGGAGGACGATAGGCGGCTCTGACCGCTCGGCACGGACCAAGTGCCGCGACTGACGTAACCTCTGCACCATTCCACACCCCCGGCCTCGCGAGACCAAGAAAAAACTCAGGAATTTACCGTATTTTAGGGTTTTTGCCCTCGTGCTGCGCAATCGTTGCAAGAGAACCCGTGGTCGTACAATAATGATTCAGGTGTCATTGGAAAGCTCTATTATTGCCCTTTGATGGATATTTAATTGTATTACACTCTGGCTCTTGTTTATGCATGATAAAGAGCATGGAATGAAGCTCTATTATTGCCCTTTGATGGATATTTAATTGTATTACACTCTGGCTCTTGTTTATGCATGATAAAGAGCATGGAATGAAGCTCTATTATTGCCCTCTGATGGATATTTAATTGTATTACACTCTGGCTCTTGTTTATGCATGATAAAGAGCATGGAATGAAGCTCGTTTAGGGTAAATATGCCCGCCTGCCAGGTAGCAGAAGTTACAAACATCCCCGTTTGACAGGGGTTAACTCTTAGTAAGGATGACTAAAGGTATTGATGTCCTTATGAGTTATATGTTAGGTTGTAGTTATAGGTTGATTGTAGGTTGAAGTGTAGGTTGATCTCAGCTCTCCTCTCTGCTCGTTGATTGATAGATACCGGTATATGATAGATTGTAGTACTTTCTACAGGGACAGTATAGATGTGAGGCCGGTCTGTACTAGTGGCAACATTAGTATACGACGTGTTCCCCATGTACTGTCCCTTCCTTTACTTGTACTCGTTGACGAACCAGGACCGGCCACGGACTATGTGTCAGAATATTCTATGTACCCTCGCACCCGGCAAAATTATAAAAACTTAAAAATGAAAAATAATAATGAAAATAACCGGCGTCTTTTCGATGATAACTGTAAATGTAAACTCTGTGTGAATGAATTTGATTTTGAACATCAAATTTGTTTTAAAAGTTACATTACCAATACAACATTTTTGTTTCTAAATTCTTCTGTTAATGTAACATCTCCATGTAAAGTAAAGAATATTATCTATTTAATAACCTGTGAGAAATGTGGTATACAATATGTTGGAAAGACGGAGCAATGTTTAAGAGAAAGAGCCTACGGGCATAGATCAGGAATTAAGAACGGCATCGACTCCAAGATTCTTCTATATAAGCATTTTAACACAGATTGTACTAAATTTGATTGTAAATACAAAATTATAGAAATTGTTCAAAGTAATCAAAATGTTTTAGATAGAGAAAATTATTGGATTGGAAAATTAATTACCATCTATCCATTTGGACTTAACAATCAAATAAAAAATGTAGGCAACATTTTGTATAAAATTTATTAAAAAACGATTTTAATAACCCATATTTTAACTTCCCTGTTTTAAACAGAAGACCTGGTAGACACGGTAATAGAAGACTAAATACATTTAATAAAAAGAAAAGCAGGTCTGATATTAAAATTATTGTTAATAATTTATATTCATTATATCGAAATTTCGGAATTAAAAAATTAAAAGATTCATTGAAAGGCCTACAAAAGAAAAGTTTTGCTCCTTTTATAGAAAATATTCTAAATAATAAACATAATTTCACAAATAAATTTAAGAATATAGTCTTTGCTTTTATGGGATATATTAGAGCTAATTCTAAGAAATCCAAAGATAACCGTATTAAAGATAAAGTCATGTCCACTTTAAATTATTCCTCTAAAATATTAGACAAAATTAATGTTAACAGTCTTATTAATTCAAAGAAAGTTAAGTCCATGTTACCAGATGGTTGTAAAGATGTCAAACCATTAATAGTGTATTCATATGAACGACCTGTTGGGTCTATTATTTGTAATTATAATAAAGTTTTAGGAAATCTTTCAGATAATGATATTTTCAATAATAATAAATGCGTGTGTGAAAGAGTCATGAATATGCCAGCTAGCAGATGTGATGCACTAGCAAAGTTCATTTATAGTCCGATATGTTACATATTAACAGGTGATGTAGAACTAGCTAAACATTTTGCAAACGACAAATTAGCGGAGCTATGTCGTAAAGGGTTTAAATTTAGAATAATAAAGTAACATGGGACATAATTTTAAAAGATATTGTTTTTTCAGTTAATAAATTAAAAGATAAATTGTTAAAAATTGCGTGCTGCAATGCGAGAGAACTAGAAGCATGGTCTAAATTATTAATTAAGTTAATTAGAAATAAAATTTTCTCGCTTAAAAATGAATTTAATCTTTCAGATTTTATA
The DNA here is from genome assembly GCA_032716605.1 of Paralithodes platypus. Lineage (NCBI taxonomy): Eukaryota > Metazoa > Arthropoda > Malacostraca > Decapoda > Lithodidae > Paralithodes > Paralithodes platypus. The sequence goes on from CM064540.1 coordinate 24,515,798, forward strand.
GACTATAATTATAATAAGCTTAACACCAGTGATTTAAAATTTACATACACATTTTGTAATCACTACAGTAGATAAAGCCAGCAATAATTATAGCTTCACATGTAAGAAATTTATCTTGAAAATATGAAAAAGAATTAAGGGTAACATATTACGTAAGAATATTTGCGGTAATTCTGTTTATGAAATTCAAAATAATCTGAATATTGATAACTTAATCGATGAACATACCAAGAAAATATATATTTGATATTAAACTTTCTGATAAGAACAAGTGCATTGCAAAATTATACATGTTACCTAAATTTCATAAAAGACCTTTTAAATATCGCTTTATTGCCGGAGCAAAATTTGCTACCACTAAAACTCTATCAGAACAAGTCGTAAATTGCTTAAAATACATTAAAAGTACTCATAAATATATTGTAATACCATCATGAGAAGAACTGGCATTAACTATTATTGGAGTGTTGACAATTCGTTAGAAGTTATTGATAAAATAAATACCATGCCGAAAGTTACCTCGGTACATAGCTTCGACTTTTCAACTTTGTATACCAATTTGCCTTTAGATTTAGTATATTCAGAGCTTTGCTTTATTATAGATTTGCACTTTGACAGGTTCGTCAGGAATGGTAATTATTTCATAAATGTTTATACATATTTTAATAATGCATCACTTAGCTCTACTCCCACTAGTTCTGTATATTTTGATAGAACTAAACTTAAAGATGCCCTTAAATTCCTCCTTTTCAATACTTATGTTAGATTCGGGCCGTACATTTTCAAACAAATATTAGGAATTCCTATGGGTGGAAATGCTAGCCCTTTAATTGCAGACTTATTCTTGCTTGCTTTGGAATTTAAATATATAAAAGACTTAGTTGACAGTAGCAAGAAAAAGAAAATTCCAGAAAAATTAGCACTTGCTAAACTGTTAAGTAATAATAGTAGATATATTGATGATATTCTTGTTTGCAATTTGTTAAATTTTAATCAAGTTGCTAAACTTATTTACCCTAATTCTATTCCCCTCACACAATGTAACGTAAATTATAAAGTTGAAAATTTTCTTGATATAAATATAGAGATTGTTAATGAACAGTGCATACTTAAAGTATATCACAAAGTTGATGATTTTAATTTTAACGTAATAAACTTTCCTTTCCCTAATAGTAATATCGATAGTAAAATAACTTATAATGAATTGTTTTTATTCCCAATTAATAAGATTTTGTAAAATCTGCACTAAAGTAGATGACTTTTGGGCTAGAGCTAGGTTACTATACAGACTCTTAGTGGACAGAGGGTTTGAGGCAAGTAAATTGTTCCATAAATTTAATCTTTTTAGGGTCAATTATTGTGACTGTATTCTAAAATTTGACATCAATAATTTTAATCAAGCATTTTTAACTTGAAGTTTCTTGTATAACCTCTGCTTACTTTTTGTCTGTATTTATTGTTTATCTTTTTCTTTTTCTATTATTATTATTATTATTATTAATATTAATATTGATGATTTTTTAAATTTATTGTTCTTGTTAAAAGAGTACTCTTTGTTTAAATCTGTTGTTACTTCATATTTTGCAATTATTTGTCTTTATATTATATGTATTCATTGTCGATAGTATCAATTGCTTACTTTTGCGATTTCCTTAGTTTATTTGTGCTATAAATGTAGGTTATTTGTAGGGTAGTTATTGATAGGGGTCACTTGAGGCATGCTATGCTTACAGGTACCTACCCGATAGCACTATCGTTAGTGAGTGCTGTACTGTATTTTATATATTATTTTGTAATAGTATAGATATCTTATCAATATTTGTATTTTGTACTATTGTTAATGTCTTGTCATGTTGCAAATTTGATTTTAAATAATATTTTGACATTTAACATGTAGTTTCTTTATTCATGCAGAGTTTAGTAAAATTTGCCAGAACGTCCCGGACTTCCCAAACTTGACTACTTCCTTTAACGTGACGATAGTGCGTTGTTATATGTGCGATTAGTTTGCTTGGGAAACATATTAACTTGCTCATGTAGTAATGTACACCCTATGTGGTTGATTGTGTTCTTTTATTTAATAATTTTCATTTTAGTAAGCGTTGTTTCCACATAGCGATTTTGATAATTTAATTTGACTTTATATTGTCCTTGTCCCAATTTTGGTTTGTTTAGTTTGCAAGTTTTACATTTTAATTTATGTAAGTTAAAGTAATGCTGCCACCGTTACGTCTTTAAACCTCATAAATATAATATTTATATTTATAGTAAAAGGTAAAATGAAAGGAATGTTTGGTATCCGTAAACCACTGTAATTATTAAGTAACAACTGAATGATGTATACAGCTGTACTAATATATAAGTAAGAGAGAATTCCCTAATGAAGAGGGATTCTCAGAAGGCTATGTTGTCGGGCTCAAGGTTCGAGTCTATCTGTCAGTCCACCATCCCACCTAGCCTCACTACAAGCCTACCTCCTTGTTGCCTCCTTAAGCCTCACCTACCTCCCAGAGTTGAAGGAAATGTCCACCAAATGTCTGGTCATAGGATGAGGGCATGAGAGAGAGACACAAATACACATTGGCTTAAATGGCGTGAGAACGGTTTCTGACTCAAGAGTTTTAGCAGAGTTGAATAACCTCCAGGTATACAGTCCCCCACACAAGTATAGAGACACTGTAACTAACACCTTAAAATTATATGAGATGTAAATAATGATTGCATAATTATTAAATAGTACAATCGTGAGATGTAATACCAAACATTGTCTGAATATAAGTTGTTTCCCTTGTCCAGATGAGTCATTTGAGACTAGTTTGACATCTGTACCACTGTATACAGTTTGGGGCAAAAATCAGTGTTTCAGAACTGTAATGGAAATGAATTGAACAGGGGGTGCCACAGGCACCAGCATGAAGATACAGATTCCTTTCAATCTTTAAAATGTTCCTCATGGGTCCTAGTATCAGTGTACAAAGTATAATACTTTTATTAAAAAGTGCACGATTTGGGCAAAAATGGTTCCTTATCCGCTGGACTAATAAGGGAGATCACGAACAGGTCCATGGTTCTTTATTTGAGACGTTTCAACATCTTCACATGTCATCATCAGTGGTCTACAATAACAATTCGGAATATATTATAACCTTAACACAGAAAAATCAATTAAAAGTAATTTATATGAAAATACAAGTACATGAAAAACATTTGACACTTAAAGGGTCATTATACTGGGAGGGGAACATTCAAATTAAGCAAAGTTTAGAGGGTATGATGCCTGGAATAAAGCACCATGGAACTGTGCGTGACCTCCCTTATCATTCTATTCCTATTTAATACAGTGGCTATGGAGCAATCTGGTTAATATTGACAATGGGCTTTTGATTCATTAACACAAGTTGAACATACTACAAATTCATCAAATGGTAGGAGTAAATATTATGGAAGTGGTCTTACTGTCTCGAAAGAAATAATATCAAACAACTTCAACGAATGACAAATAATATTTATGTCCGCCCATAACACTGACTCAAGAAAATATAGTCTCTCGTTTTCTTCAACAGCCATCTAAGGATTTCTATAAGGGAAACAAGGGACATAGGAAAAACTGTAGCTTGCGAAAAGGAGTCTTGTGAGGGTGTTGTTTTGAGTTTAAGTTCTGCCATAAACTACACAGGAATTATGCTGGCCAGGGAGTGATCAGAAGAATAAAAAATAGTATAATCTGATATAGAAGGACAGTGTGTGTTTTGTTGTTCCTTAAGGGAACTTTGTCTATTTTACAAGAAGGAACTCGCAAAGAGATGAGTTTGTTGTTACTCTTATTTCACAAAGGTCTTTCCGGGTGTAGGAGAAGGACTTAGGGAGTTTCTATGGTTCTTGGGTTTAAGGAGAGACTGCTTCTCAGTCTTCTGGGCTGGTCGTGTGGTGTTTTTGCCAGGGGTCTTGGCAGCCTGGGACGTCTGTTTTATATTCGTCCTGGAAGACTGCTTGCTCATTCGGCTGCTAGTGTGCTTAGGTAGCTTCCTACCTACTTGTGCTAGTCTCACACTTGGCGGGGTGATTGGCAATGTCAATTCTACATTTGCTTGGCTTGTATCTAACTGTTTAGCAGTTTCGAACCTGGCTGTGCCCTTGCTAGTTTCGAACCTAGCTGTTTTGGTAGTAGCATTGGTCTTACCTCTGTTGGTCTCACAATCAGCTGCAATGCTAGTCTCGAACATTGCTGCTATGTTAGCGTTGGATCTACCTCTGCAAGTCTCACACTTTGCTGTATTACTCGCCAGTCTCGAACTTGGCTTTGGGGTGGTAGCGTCGGCCTTAACTCTACCAGTCTCGAACCTAGCTGTGCTTTAATGACAGCATCGAGCCTACCTCACCAAGAACCAGGGATTGAAGCCTGAGGAATTGGATGCCTGGATTTGTTAGTTAAACTAGGACTTCAGAGGCTATCAACCCTATTGGATTATTAAACGTCAGAACTTGAGCCTCTCTGCGAGAACCCAAGTCCCTTCTATGCCTGGATTTAGATAGTTAAAATAGGACTTGAGAGGCTACCCATGTGGATTATTAAGCCCACCTTAAAGTCAGGAAGAATGTGACCGGAGTCCCCGAGACCCCCAAGTTTATACCCCCAGGTATACTGGGAATATAAACCAAGAAGGTGTCCTGCTCGGGAACCCCAGACGTCTTCCTTAATCGCGACCAGGACTAAAGCCCCCTTACGAGAACTCCAGTCCCTTGATGCCTGGATCAAGGTGGCTGAGGTAGTGTCTCTTTGCCCTGCTATCCTAGTGTTGGAGGTTTTGAGGGCTAGAAGGGGTTATGTTAGATATGAATACCAATGACGTTTGCAATATCTGTAGGGACACAGTGAGAGACAAACATGGCACACAATGCCAAATATGCAAAAACAAGTTTCATTGGTGCTGCGTAGGACTTTCACCACCGATAAACAATGCTTATTATAATAAGGGGAAGAACTTCCATTTTTGCAACAACTGTGCCGAGTTCACAATACAAATCATCCAGACTGTGGAAAAAACAGAGGTACAAGTTAGACCTAAATATAGCCAAGATGCGGTGTTATTCCATCAAAATTGGGGAAGCACAATAGGATTTTCCCCTCATACATCCCTTGACCACAACCGTATCGAATTCAATTACTCCTATTTCATCTCACCCAAAGCAACCAACAACATCTCCCTCTGAACAAAAAAACTCATAACTCCTCCCTCACAAAAACTCAGATCAGCCCTCTCCCCACCACTTCGCAACACCACAACGTCACCAAATGCCACACCGCCGCCGCCTCCCGCATTGCCGCCCCCATACCAACACATCTCCTACCGCACCTCAACCAACACCTCATGCAAAATACCAACTTCATAAATCCACAAACTCTCCCACTTCACAACCTCCTATTACCACAGACCACCCTACTGTCTTTGACCAAATAACTTCCCAGGAAACACATATAAAGCAATAAGCCCTTCTAACAGGCTCCCCCAACCACAGCCCCCCACATGACCCGTCCACACCGCCCCTCCCAACACCTCTGCCATCTGCCTACTTACGCCCGGCAGATCAGGACACCCAGCCCCCCTCTACACCATATCATAACACCACACCATCCCTAAACCACACCACTATTTTCCCCAACTACCAGGCCTCCCCCTCCCAGATCCAGCTAGCCCCACAGCATAGCTCACCACATAACAGCTCTCAGTCACCTTCACCAATATGCAGATATTTTTGGAGGCAAAACGGTGATATTGGAGGAAAATGTAGATTTGCCCACCCACAAATTTGCAACAAACTGATAAGTGATGGATAATGCAGATTTGGTGAAAAATGCAGATACCAACAACCAACCATCTGCAAGTTGTCACTTAAAGAAAAGACCTTCTATGATACTAATTGCCACAATTTTCATATTAGAGGTACATGGAGGTATGCAAGAAACATCACAAATGGTACCGGTAACCCAAAAAACTCTCCAGCTTCGCGAGGACGAGACAGAGGAAGAAGGCAAGGGGGGAAATGGCAGATGAAGATGAGGAGTTTGAGGGAGATGAAAGAGCACATAGAACACCTAGAGCACCTCCTGGCCACCCAAGAGTGGCGAGTACCTCCCGAAGACTATTAGAAACACATAGTTCTCCAAAAAATCTCTCCCCACTCTTGTTTGCAAATATCCAAGGCCTAAAAAACAGAACCACAAACAAAGTACCATTTATTAGGGGCCTGCTAGAACAAGGAAATTCTATATTTGCGGCTCTCACAGAAACTCCCATTAAATATCAAGAGGATAGTGAAGTATGGATTCCTGGGTAAAACCTACATATGGCAGACAGAACGCATAGAACATGTGGAGATGTAGCCTTGTACATCCATGACTCACTGATATGTACTGAATTCCTAAATAACAGTACTGAAGTGGTGGAAATACTGGAAGTTAAAATAGAATCCATAAATTTAGCAGTTATTGTAACATACAGGCCTCCAAGCTCATCCCTAGAATAATTCAAAACCCAGCTCAACAACATAAAAGCAGAAGTGGAAGCACTGGGGAACCCAACACCAAATATTATGTGGCTAGGAGACTTTAACCTACCAAACATTAAATAGGGACAAGTAGAAAACCAAGTAGTGGCAAATAACACCATGGAAGCAAATCCGAGAGAGCTTTTTAAACTTTGCGACTTTTTTAGTATTACCCAGCATATTGCCGAACCCACACGGGAAAACAATATCTTAGACCTTGTCTTCACTAACAATGACTCTCTAGTACACAGCATTAACATATCGGACACAACATACTCAGATCATAAATTAATCGAGATCAAAACAACCTTAGCAAGTGTTCAGACAACCTCCGAATCGAGACCAAGAACCGGCCCTTTCAGTAAATTTAACTTTAATAATAAAAATATTAAGTGGGAAGTGGTAAATCAAGAAATGGAGGAAATAGACTGGGAAGATTTAATGAATAACCTGACACCTGCAGAATGTCTTGTCCTAATAACAGAAACCATAACCTAAATCTGTAGCCACCACATACCTGAAAGACAAACAAGACAAAGAAGCAAACAAGATGAGGGAAAGAAGGAAGCTGTACAGAAGAAAATTACTCACACAACGACGCACACATCAAAGTCTACAGGATAGGCAAAAGGCCAAAATAGATAGAGAAATTGTGGAAATTGAACATAGACTAAGAATATCATATGAACTACAACATATGGAAGAGGAGAGGAAAGCTATTGCAAGTATAAAGGAAAATTCCAAGTACTTCTTTTCATATGCCAAACTAAAGGCTAAATCAGCATCAAACATCGGCCCACTAAGCAAAGGGGATGGGTCATTCACAGGGGACAAAAAGGAAATGAGCGAACTCTTACGCCGGCAGTATGAAATGGCCTTCAGTGAGCCTGATGAAACAAAAGCCATCAGAGACCATAATATATTTTTCATGGAAATCTCCCCCACGGAAGCCCCCCAGATGCTGATATTGATTTCGGTCCAAAAGACAGAAGAGGCCATTTGAAACATGCCATCCCACTCGGCACCAGGCCTGGACTCATGGAACTCGATCCTAATGAAGATATGTAAGGAAACCCTCTCAAAACCCCTGGCTATAATGTGGAGAAGGAGTCTAAACACTGGTGAAATACCAGATAGCTTGAAAAGCGCAATAATTACCCCACTGCATAAAGGAGGGAGTAAAGCACTACCAAAAAATTACCGCCCGGTAGCTCTAACCTCCCACATCATAAAAGTTTTCGAACGAGTCCTGCGAAGCAAAATCACAGCATTCATGGAGGCAAATGAACTACACAACACCGGTCAACATGGGTTCAGAGCGGGAAGATCATGTCTCTCACAACTATTGGAACATTATGACAGAATTCTTAAAGCGCAAGAAGAAATGAAAAACGTCGATGTCATTTACACTGTGTTTGCTAAGGCATTTGATAAATGTGACCATGGTATAATAGCCCACAAACTAAAAGCAAAAGGAATAACTGGGAAAATCGGACGGTGGATATACAACTTCCTCGTAAACCGGAAACAATCAGTGGCAGCCTTCGGATGTCAAAACCTCAGTTCCCAAAGGAACAGTGCTAGCGCCCCTTCTTTTCCTCATTCTAATTTACGACATAGATGCCAACACAAGACACAGTACGGTGTCTTCTTTTGCCGATGACACAAACCTAAGCAAGATAGTAAACACACAAGAGGACACGGGCCGGCTGCAAGAAGACATAAATGTAGTGTTTCAGTGGACCAGGGAAAACAACATGCAATTCAATGAAGACAAATTTCAATTAATAAGATACGGAGATAATAATGCCGTTAAAGAGAATACGAACTACGTAACAGAATCTAACTACATAATAGAAAGGAAAGACAGTGTGAAAGACCTTGGGGTGATAATATCTGAAAATATGGGTTTCAAAGAACATAACCAGGTCAAAGTTGCGGCTGCGAAATGTCTAACGGGTTGGATTCTGCGTACATTTATAACACGCGGTGAATTACCTATGATAACGCTCTTCAAATCTCTAGTGCTACCGCGGCTTGAATACTGTAGCGTATTAACATCCCCATACAAAGCATGTGAAATAAATGACTTAGAGAGTGTACAAAGGAATTTCACTTCGCATATAAGTTTGGTAAAATAGCTACACTATTGGGACCGTTTAACACCTTATTGGCGGGCTAGGCGGTTTATTTATATGTACCGCCCAGCGGGGTGTTTTTAGCCAAAATAGGGCTGTTTACGTGATAATTTTCATGCCTAAATAAGACCCAGAGCGTAAAACAAGTATCTATCCCTGAAAGGGCATAAACAGAGCTTTCCAATGACACCACAACGATCATTTTATGACGGCTAGTTTTCTTGCAACAACCGCGCAACACGAGTGCAAAAAGCATGTAATTCGGTACTTTCCCCATACAATTCAGTATGTAGCGAGTGAGAGAGGGAGGGAGGAGGTGGGATTTGTGTCAGTAGGTTCGCTGCGGTGGTCTGGAGCAGTCATACGCTCGCTACTCTCCTGCCACCACTTGTCTCTCTCTCTCAGCAACATATGTGCTTAAATTGCCACACGACCTATGTCGCGCGCCGCCAGATAGTCCAGATTTATTATCCTCGAATTATGTTGCGCGCCGACATTTAGGGGTTAATAAACACTGAAACTGTACTCGTTCGAGCGTAGAAGAGAACGTTACCTAATAATATACACATGGAAAATCGCAGAGGGTTTAGTGCCAAACATACATACCCCAATAGCCATGAAATTCAGTGATACGAGAGGCTGGGAATGCGATATCCCCTGGATGAATAACAGGGGTGCTATGGGCTCTCTGTGAGAGGGCTGGTTATCACATAGAGGCCCACGTCTCTTCAACAAACTCCCGTGGCGAGTAAGAGACATGATGGGCATCTCGTTAGACAACTTCAAGAGAGCCCTTGATGTCGAACTGCAAAAAGTGCCAGACGAGCCCATCTTCACAGGGGAGCGTGCTGCCCCTTCGAACAGTCTGCTGCACCAAACCACCACCCAGAACGAGGGGCAGCGCGCTCCTCGGTGCCCCTAGCAGTGGCGAACTCAACACAAGTAACACAAATATGTGGCGTGAGGTAGTTTTGGCAGGTTGGTGGCAGCCATCTTGCTGGTGACTGTGCTTGGTTGGGTGACGGTCCAGGCTAGAAGGGTACTCTGTGGCTGGTATTGAGATGGACTTATGACCTTGTTGTTCGGGAGCTGGTGAGGTGGTGAGGCTGTTGATTTTACTTCTGGCATCTTACATACACTGTTTACCTATGAACAAGATTATTTTGTAATCTTACCTCAAGAAACATTATTGTCTGTATTGCTTGTACCATGAATAAAAAAATGTATGTTGCACAAGGTCTAAAGATTGATATTCTGTGTCCAATTTTTTCTATGTATGAAGGAGACAAAGGGTAAAGCTGCATGTAACAAGTGTCCCACTCAAAGTTGTAAGAGTGATAGGGAGCCAATTTCAAGGTACAGTGCGTTAAGAGTCAAAATGTCTAGACACATAGAGCTTGAAACAGTTTAAGTCATTTAATGAAGGAAAAGAGTTCCAGAGTTTACTTGTTGAGCAGAAGAAAGAAAATCTGTTCACTCTTGAGCTAGAGAGTTGGACAGAATAGAGGTCGGAAAGTGTTGAAAGGCGGGTGCTACCCACTCTCCATAAGGGAGGAGGTATAAAAATCTCTGAAGAACACTGGTTATTGTACTAGCGGTAGAAGAGTGAGAGAGAAGCAACATTGCGGCATATAGTGAGTGATTGTAGGGTATTAGTAAGAAACGGCAACATGTTTGGGACGAAAGGCTTTTAATAGAATATCCATTCGAGAAGTGTGGTATTAGTGGAACCTCCCCACACATACAAACAGTACTCGATACATGGGTACACTGTGCCCCTGTACAGAGGAAGAAGTTGTGTGGGAGTAAAGAATCCACAGAGACGGTTGAGCACACCTAGCTTCTGGGAAGATGTTTTTAGCAAGAGTGGTGATATGTCTCTCCAAGAAAGAGCAGAAGAAAGAGAGACCCCAAGAATAGTGAGAGAAGATGAGGAGTTTCTCTGTGTAGTGTGGAATAGTAAGGGAGTGTCCTGTGGGAAATTGTGACTGGTAGTTAGATGGACAAATTTGATTTTCGAATCATTGACAGTAACAAGATTTTATCTGCCTCCAATTGGAAATAGTTGATAGATCAGAAGATAGGCATCCTATTCCCTCATCACGTGAGTTTTGGAGTGATTTTGTACAAAACTAGTTGAATAGTCAATCAATCAATCAATCAATCAATCAATTTTATTTCGTAATACGAGATTACCTATAGTTAATATGTAATATTACATATAGTTAATATGTTAATAGTGTAAGGTAGAGTCATTATAAGCATATGAGGATTAGAGATACAGTTGAGAAGATCATAAATAATATAAAACTGGAGACAGGACATAACCCTGAGGAACACCAGAGTTGATAAATTGAGGAAGTGAGTGATGGTCGTCCATAACGGCAGCTATAGAATGGCTAGAAAGGAAATTAGAGATAAAGGCACAGTTATAGAGATAGAATCCAGAGGATGGTAGTTTGTGATTTGTGCTATACTCTATCGAAAGTTTTCTTTATGTGTATCACAATAGTAAAGATTTCACTGAAGTTCTGAAAGGAGGATGAGTATATAAGCATAGGGTAAACAAAATAATCCAAGGGATGTTTTTTTAACATCCTTTGATTCGCCCTATTAGGCTGGTGATTTTAAGACGTTTCACCCCATAATACCAAAACCATAATAATTAGACGCTTCACCCCATTCAAGCGTCAATTTTTCTGGGTGAGCGATAGCGAGGTTGTATCTTAGAGAAAATCTGCCTTCTGCCGGGAAATATTTATATTTTTTTTTTACAAATTTAACTTGAAAGGGGTCTGGGTTTGCATTGCTTAGATTAAAGGAAGTCTGGGAAGGCGTTTTTGTTAGTCAAGTGGACAAACTAAAATGAATTGTTCGAAAATGGCAAAACAAACAAAATGGCAAAACAAACAAAATGGCAAAACAAACAAAATGGCAAAACAAACAAAATGGAGAAACAAACAAAATGGCAAAACAAACAAAATGGCAAAACAAACAAAATGGCAAAACAAACAAAATGGCAAAACAAACAAAATAGCAAAACAAACAAAATCCTCAACAATAATTGAACAAATATGTCATAATAAGCCTAATACGTCGGACCAGATAATGTTAGTGTGTATGGATCCCCTTCTCCCTTGTGTTTAGCCCCATTGGATTGACAATGTTAACACCCCTCACCCCATTGGATTGACAATGTTAACACCCCTCACCCCATTGGATTGACAATGTTAACACCCCTCACCCCATTGGATTGACAATGTTAACACCCCTCACCCCATTGGATTGACAATGCTAACACCCCTCACCCCATTGGGTTGACAATGTTAACACCCCTCACCCCATTGGATTGACAATGTTAACACCCCTCACCCCATTGGGTTGACAATGTTAACACCCCTCACCCCATTGGGTTGACAATGTTAACACCCCTCACCCCATTGGATTGACAATGTTAACACCCCTCACCCCATTGGATTGACAATGTTAACACCCCTCACCCCATTGGGTTGACAATGTTAACACCCCTCACCCCATTGGGTTGACAATGTTAACACCCCTCACCCCATTGGATTGACAATGTTAACACCCCTCACCCCATTGGGTTGACAATGTTAACACCCCTCACCCCATTGGATTGACAATGTTAACACCCCTCACCCCATTGGATTGACAATGTTAACACCCCTCACCCCATTGGATTGACAATGTTAACACCCCTCACCCCATTGGATTGACAATGTTAACACCCCTCACCCCATTGGATTGACAATGTTAAACACCCCTCACCCCATTGGATTGACAATGTTAACACCCCTCACTCCATTGGATTGACAATGTTAACACCCCTCACCCCATTGGATTGACAATGTTAACACCCCTCACCCCATTGGATTGACAATGTTAACACCCCTCACCCCATTGGATTGACAATGTTAACACCCCTCACCCCATTGGGTTGACAATGTTAACACCCCTCACCCCATTGGATTGACAATGTTAACACCCCTCACCCCATTTCGTTGTCAATGTTAAGACTGTTCGTGCCATTTAGGTGTCGATTTTGTCCTGGCAAGCGATAGCGAGCCTGTACTTGTAAGATGAATCGGTCTTCGGCCGTGACATTTTTCTACCGAAAAATTTACACATTTATCTTGAAGGGGTGGCTAGGGGGCGTTTTTTTATGTTTAATGGAGATCTAGTGAGGATACTAAATACTAAATTAATGAATGAACAAATAAACCACAAAATAACCAAGCTCATCGGCTTTTAATCCGCTGCAAGGTATCATCTTATTTTTATCAATTTCACGTTTATTAGTATATTGAATTATATTGTACACGACAAGGAGCTTTAATTAACCCTTTCTGTACCGGCGACGTCTTCTTTAATTGATGTCAGCTATATTTAGACTATTTTATGGAGCTTAGGAAGGATATATGGTAGCTAAAAGGACTAATTGAGATAGGCTGTAGCTTTTTAACGGGTAGAAGTCCTTCCTAAGCTGAATAAAATCGTCTAACAGTTGCCAGAACTTAATGAAAAGAACGCCACCGTCAAGTTTTAAAGAACGCCACCGTCAAGCTTTAAAGAAACAAAAACAAAAAAACATTCCAAATACCCCCACCGAGATAAATTTGTACATTTTTCGTTGGATTTTTTTTCCAGCCAATGGCCGGTTCCTCCTAAATTACAGGATCGCTATCGTTCGCCACGAAAATATCGACACCTAAATGTCACGAAAGGTCTTGACAATAATATAGATATAAACGAAAGTCTAAAATGTGAAAACTAATGGGGCTAAACATGAAGAAGGGGGTTCAGAAAAATAATATTTCCCCTACGTTGGTGAAAAATGGACGTCTCTCCATCTTAACCCAATTTGGTCCTAGGAGGGTCTTTATGGAACTCCCCGGTTTCGCTCCATTAGTTTGGAAATTTTAAGACGTTTCACCCCATTAGTTTGGCGTTAATGACTCACTTCAACCCATTCAGGTTTCGGTGTTTTTTTCTGGGCGAGCGATAGCGAGCCCGTAGTTTAGAAGAAATCGGCCTTTGAGTAGATTTTTCTCTCGATACAAAATAAGTACAAATTTAGCTTGAAAGGGGTCACGGTCGGTGGGCATATTATGGTAGTTTAAGGGGTCACGGTCGGTGGGCATATTATGGTAGTTTAAGGGGTCACGGTCGGTGGGCATATTATGGTAGTTTAAGGGGTCACGGTCGGTGGGCATATTATGGTAGTTTAAGGGGTCACGGTCAGTGGGCATATTATGGTAGTTTAAGGGGTCCGGTCGGTGGGCATATTATGGTAGTTTAAGGGGTCCGGCCGGTGGGCATATTATGGTAGTTTAAGGAGTCATGGTCGGTGGGCATATTATGGTAGTTTAAGGGGTCACGGTCGGTGGGCATATTATTATGTTCCTTCCAACGACCAACTATTCTCCTAAAATCGATTAATGAAAATTACAAACACATGTGGCAGTCCGTGGATTCGAATCCAGGATGCTCACACCGAAAATCAACACCTTATGCATCGCACCACGAAGACAGTTAAAGAATGGTGGACACTGCCTACGATTTATTATGCAACTTCGAATCCTGCATATCAATCTAAGCATGTACACACATCCCAACTGCAACTCACGTAGGCTATGCATATGTGAATGGAAAGAGCAATTAATGGGGCCTTAACCACTAGGGAAGTCCTCTCGATAAATTACCCCTGAACCAATATAAATTATTATGTTCCTTCCAACAACCAACTATACTCCTAAAATCGATTAATGAAATTTACAAACACATGTGGCAGTCCGTGGATTCGAATCCAGGATGCTCACACCGAAAATCAACACCTTATGCATTATGGTAGTTTAAGGGGTCACGGTCGGTGGGCATATTATGGTAGTTTAAGGGGTCACGGTCGGTGGGCATATTATGGTAGTTTAAGGGGTCACGGTCGGTGGGCATATTATGGTAGTTTAAGGGGTCACGGTCGGTGGGCATATTATGGTAGTTTAAGGGGTCACGGTCGGTGGGCATATTATGGTAGTTTAAGGGGTCACGGTCGGTGGGCATATTATGGTAGTTTAAGGGGTCACGGTCAGTGGGCATATTATGGTAGTTTAAGTGGTCACGGTCGGTGGGCATATTATGGTAGTTTAAGGGGTCACGGTCGGTGGGCATATTATGGTAGTTTAAGGGGTCACGGTCGGTGGGCATATTATGGTAGTTTAAGGGGTCACGGTCAGTGGGCATATTATGGTAGTTTAAGGGGTCACGGTCGGTGGGCATATTATGGTAGTTTAAGGGGTCACAGTCGGTGGGCATATTATGGTAGTTTAAGGGGTCACGGTCGGTGGGCATATTATGGTAGTTTAAGGGGTCTCGGTCGGTGGGCATATTATGGTAGTTTAAGGGGTCACGGTCGGTGGGCATATTATGGTAGTTTAAGGGGTCACGGTCGGTGGGCATATTATGGTAGTTTAAGGGGTCACGGTTGGTGGGCATATTATGGTAGTTTAAGGGGTCACGGTCGGTGGGCATATTATGGTAGTTTAAGGGGTCACAGTCGGTGGGCATATTATGGTAGTTTAAGGGGTCACGGTCGGTGGGCATATTATGGTAGTTTAAGGGGTCACGGTCGGTGGGCATATTATGGTAGTTTAAGGGGTCACGGTCGGTGGGCATATTATGGTAGTTTAAGGGGTCACGGTCGGTGGGCATATTATGGTAGTTTAAGGGGTCACGGTCGGTGGCCATATTATGGTAGTTTAAGGGGTCACGGTCGGTGGGCCTATTATGGTAGTTTAAGGGGTCACGGTCGGTGGGCATATTATGGTAGTTTAAGGGGTCACGGTCGGTGGGCATATTATGGTAGTTTAAGGGGTCACGGTCGGTGGGCCTAGTATGGTAGTTTAAGGGGTCACGGTCGGTGGGCATATTATGGTAGTTTAAGGGGTCACGGTCGGTCGGCATATTATGGTAGTTTAAGGGGTCACGGTCGGTGGGCCTATTATGGTAGTTTAAGGGGTCACGGTCGGTGGGCATATTATGGTAGTTTAAGGGGTCACGGTCGGTGGGCATATTATGGTAGTTTAAGGGGTCACGGTCGGTGGGCTTATTATGGTAGTTTAAGGGGTCACGGTCGGTGGGCAGTAGTAGTGGGCATGGTAGTTTAAGGGGAAGTATTTGTGTGGGTTTTTAACCCCCTTCTTCTTCATGTTTAGCCTCATTAGTTTTAAGACTTTCGCCAATTTCTTTGTCAATATTTAGTGCCATTTACGTGTTGGGTATTTTCCTGGCGAGCGATAGCGGCCTTCAGCCGGGGCATTTTTCCACCGAAAAAGTACAAACTTAGCTCGAAAGGGGGGGGGGGGGGGAAGGGGCCTTTGGGATTTTTTTTGGTATGAGCTTGATAGAGGTCTAATAAATATATATACAGGAAATAAATATATATACAAGGAAATAAAAACAAAAACAAAATTATATGTAAATATAAATACGTCCCCTTAAATGGAACTGAGTATAGCTTCGGCAACTATACTCTATGCAGTATAGCTTCGGCAACTATACTCTATGCAGTATAGTTTCGGCAACTATACTCTATGCAGTATAGCTTCGGCAACTATACTCTATGCAGTATAGCTTCGGCAACTATACTCTATGCAGTATAGCTTCGGCAACTATAGTCTATGCAGTATAGCTTCGGCAACTATAGTCTATGCAGTATAGCTTCGGCAACTATACTCTATGCAGTATAGTTTCGGCAACTAATACTCTATGCAGTATAGCTTCGGCAACTATACTCTATGCAGTATAGTTTCGGCAACTATAGTCTATGCAGTGTAGTTTCGGCAACTATACTCTATGCAGAATAGCTTCGGCAACTATAGTCTATGCAGTATAGCTTCGGCAACTATAGTCTATGCAGTATAGTTTCGGCAACTATACTCTATGCAGTATAGTTTCGGCAACTATACTCTATGCAGTATAGCTTCGGCAACTATACTCTATGCAGTATAGTTTCGGCAACTATAGTCTATGCAGTGTAGTTTCGGCAACTATACTCTATGCAGTATAGCTTCGGCAACTATAGTCTATGCAGTATAGCTTCGGCAACTATAGTCTATGCAGTATAGTTTCGGCAACTATACTCTATGCAGTATAGTTTCGGCAACTATACTCTATGCAGTATAGCTTCGGCAACTATACTCTATGCAGTATAGTTTCGGCAACTATACTCTATGCAGTATAGCTTCGGCAACTATAGTCTATGCAGTGTAGTTTCGGCAACTATAGTCTATGCAGTGTAGTTTTGGCAACTATACTCTATGCAGTATAGTTTCGGCAACTATAGTCTATGCAGTGTAGTTTCGGCAACTATACTCTATGCAGTATAGCTTCGGCAACTATAGTCTATGCAGTATAGCTTCGGCAACTATAGTCTATGCAGTGTAGTTTCGGCAACTATACTCTATGCAGTATAGCTTCGGCAACTATACTCTATGCAGTATAGCTTCGGCAACTATACTCTATGCAGTATAGTTTCGGCAACTATAGTCTATGCAGTATAGCTTCGGCAACTATAGTTTATGCAGTGTAGTTTCGGCAACTATAGTCTAATACTCTATGCAGTATAGTTTCGGCAACTATAGTCTATGCAGTGTAGTTTCGGCAACTATACTCTAATACTCTATGCAGTATAGTTTCGGCAACTATACTCTAATACTCTATGCAGTATAGCTTCGGCAACTATAGTCTATGCAGTATAGTTTCGGCAACTATACTCTATGCAGTATAGTTTCGGCAACTATAGTCTATGCAGAATAGTTTCGGCAACTATACTCTATGCAGTATAGCTTCGGCAACTATACTCTATGCAGTATAGTTTCGTCAACTATAGTCTATGCAGTATAGTTTCGGCAACTATACTCAATGCAGTATAGTTTCGGCAACTATAGTCTATGCAGTATAGCTTCGGCAACTATACTCTATGCAGTATAGTTTCGGCAACTATAGTCTATGCAGTATAGTTTCGGCAACTATACTCTAATACTCTATGCAGTATAGTTTCGGCAACTATAGTCTATGCAGTATAGTTTCGGCAACTATACTCTATGCAGTATAGTTTCGGCAACTATAGTCTATGCAGTATAGTTTCGGCAACTATACTCTATGCAGTATAGTTTCGGCAACTATACTCTATGCAGTATAGCTTCGGCAACTATACTCTATGCAGTATAGTTTCGGCAACTATAGTCTATGCAGTGTAGTTTCGGCAACTATACTCTATGCAGTATAGCTTCGGCAACTATAGTCTATGCAGTATAGCTTCGGCAACTATAGTCTATGCAGTGTAGTTTCGGCAACTATACTCTAATACTCTATGCAGTATAGTTTCGGCAACTATAGTCTATGTAGTATAGTTTCGGCAACTATACTCTATGTAGTATAGTTTCGGCAACTATACTCTATGCAGTATAGCTTCGGCAACTATAGTCTATGTAGTATAGTTTCGGCAACTATACTCTATGCAGTATAGTTTCGGCAACTATACTCTATGCAGTATAGCTTCGGCAACTATAGTCTATGTAGTATAGTTTCGGCAACTATACTCTATGCAGTATAGCTTCGGCAACTATACTCTATGCAGTATAGTTTCGGGAACTATACTCTATGCAGTATAGCTTCGGCAACTATACTCTATGCAGTATAGCTTCGGCAACTATACTCTATGCAGTATAGCTTCGGCAACTATACTCTATGCAGTATAGCTTCGGCAACTATACTCTATGCAGTATAGCTTCGGCAACTATACTCTATGCAGTATAGTTTCGGCAACTATACTCTATGCAGTATAGCTTCGGCAACTATACTCTATGCAGTATAGCTTCGGCAACTATACTCTATGCAGTATAGCTTCGGCAACTATACTCTATGCAGTATAGCTTCGGCAACTATACTCTATGCAGTATAGTTTCGGCAACTATACTCTATGCAGTATAGCTTCGGCAACTATAGTCTATGCAGTATAGCTTCGGCAACTATAGTCTATGTAGTATAGTTTCGGCAACTATACTCTATGCAGTATAGCTTCGGCAACTATACTCTATGCATTATAGTTTCGGCAACTATACTCTATGCAGTATAGCTGCGGCAACTATTGTCTATGCAGTGTAGTTTCGGCAACTATAGTCTATGCAGTGTAGTTTCGGCAACTATACTCTATGCAGTATAGCTTCGGCAACTATACTCTATGCAGTATAGCTTCGGCAACTATAGTCTATGCAGTATAGCTTCGGCAACTATAGTCTATGCATTATAGTTTCGGCAACTATACTCTATGCAGTATAGCTTCGGCAACTATAGTCTATGTAGTATAGTTTCGGCAACTATACTCTATGTAGTATAGTTTCGGCAACTATAGTCTATGCAGTATAGTTTCGGCAACTATAGTCTATGCAGTATAGCTTCGGCAACTATACTCTATGCAGTATAGCTTCGGCAACTATAGTCTATGCAGTATAGCTTCGGCAACAATAGTCTATGCAGTATAGTTTCGGCAACTATACTCTATGCAGTATAGCTTCGGCAACTATAGTCTATGCAGTATAGCTTCGGCAACTATACTCTATGCAGTATAGCTTCGGCAACTATAGTCTATTCAGTGTAGTTTCGGCAACTATAGTATAATACTCTATGCAGTATAGTTTCGGCAACTATAGTCTATGCAGTGTAGTTTCGGCAACTATACTCTAATACTCTATGCAGTATAGTTTCGGCAACTATAGTCTATGCAGTATAGTTTCGGCAACTATAGTCTATGCAGTATAGTTTCGGCAACTATACTCTATGCAGTATAGTTTCGGCAACTATAGTCTATGCAGTATAGCTTCGGCAACTATAGTCTATGCAGTATAGTTTCGGCAACTATACTCTATGCAGTATAGCTTCGGCAACTATAGTCTATGCAACTATACTCTATGCAGTTTCGGCAACTATAGTCTATGCAGTATAGTTTTGGCAACTATAGTCTATGCAGTGTAGTTTCGGCAACTATACTCTATGCAGTATAGTTTCGGCAACTATACTCTATGCAGTATAGTTTCGGCAACTATACTCTATGTAGTATAGTTTCGGCAACTATAGTCTATGCAGTATAGCTTCGGCAACTATAGTCTATGCAGTGTAGTTTCGGCAACTATAGTCTATGCAGTATAGTTTCGGCAACTATAGTCTATGCAGTGTAGTTTCGGCAACTATACTCTATGCAGTATAGTTTCGGCAACTATAGTCTATGTAGTATAGTTTCGGCAACTATACTCTATGCAGTAGTTTCGGCAACTATACCCTATGCAGTATAGTTTCGGCAACTATACTCTATGCAGTATAGCTTCGGCAACTATAGTCTATGCAGTATAGTTTCGGCAACTATAGTCTACTCTATGCAGTATAGTTTCGGCAACTATAGTCTATGCAGTATAGTTTCGGCAACTATAGTCTATGCAGTATAGTTTCGGCAACTATACTCTATGTAGTATAGTTTCGGCAACTATACTCTATGCAGTATAGCTTCGGCAACTATACTCTATGCAGTATAGCTTCGGCAACTATACTCTATGCAGTATAGTTTCGGCAACTATACTCTATGCAGTATAGTTTCGGCAACTATACTCTATGCAGTATAGCTTCGGCAACTATAGTCTATGCAGTATAGTTTCGGCAACTATACTCTATGCAGTATAGTTTCGGCAACTATACTCTATGCAGTATAGCTTCGGGAACTATAGTCTATGCAGTATAGTTTCGGCAACTATACTCTATGCAGTATAGTTTCGGCAACTATAGTCTATGCAGTGTAGTTTCGGCAACTATAGTCTAATACTCTATGCAGTATAGTTTCGGCAACTATAGTCTATGCAGTGTAGTTTCGGCAACTATACTCTAATACTCTATGCAGTATAGTTTCGGCAACTATAGTCTATGCAGTATAGCTTCGGCAACTATACTCTATGTAGTATAGTTTCGGCAACTATACTCTATGCAGTATAGCTTCGGCAACTATAGTCTATGCAGTGTAGTTTCGGCAACTATAGTCTAATACTCTATGCAGTATAGTTTCGGCAACTATTGTCTATGCAGTATAGTTTCGGCAACTATACTCTAATCTCTATGCAGTATAGTTTCGGCAACTATAGTCTATGCAGTATAGCTTCGGCAACTATACTCTATGCAGTATAGCTTCGGCAACTATAGTCTATGCAGTATAGTTTCGGCAACTATACTCTAATACTCTATGCAGTATAGTTTCGGCAACTATACTCTATGCAGTGTAGTTTCGGCAACTATACTCTATGCTGTATAGTTTCGGCAACTATAGTCTATGCAGTGTAGTTTCGGCAACTATATTCTATGCAGTATAGTTTCGGCAACTATACTCTATGCAATGTAGTTTCGGCAACTATACTCTATGCAGTATAGCTTCGGCAACTATACTCTATGCAGTATAGTTTCGGCAACTATACTCTATGCAGTATAGCTTCGGCAACTATAGTCTATGCAGTATAGCTTCGGCAACTATACTCTATGCAGTATAGCTTCGGCAACTATACTCTATGCAGTATAGCTTCGGGAACTATACTCTATGCAGTATAGTTTCGGCAACTATACTCTATGCAGTATAGCTTCGGCAACTATAGTCTATGCAGTATAGTTTCGGCAACTATAGTCTATGCAGTGTAGTTTCGGCAACTATAGTCTAATACTCTATGCAGTATAGTTTCGGCAACTATACTCTATGCAGTATAGTTTCGGCAACTATACTCTATGCAGTATAGTTTGGCCAAGTTCCATAACTCCTATCCGAAATACCTCAAACAGGGCTAGAGCAAATGGGCTGTAAGTATTCACACCTAGGCTATTCCCTGGCTGATTCTTCCCTAATGGTAGAAATATTAGTTCGATTACTCTAGTCTTTTTGGAGTTATAGAAGTTGTGTTCAAGAATTTTGGCCAAATGATAATAAACAGACTATAGAGCAATTTCAGATTATCCTAGGTAACATTCCCCCCCCCCCCCCCCTGGGTGTAAGGGATCAGAATATGCCCCACGTGCCTCCTGCGTGTCGTAAACGGCGGCTAAAGAGGTTAGGTCAGTGGGCTTGCGAACCTCCGCCCGTAAAACAAATCTACAGCTACAACTGCCTAAGGTATGCGACTTGGAATGTAAGAGGCATGAATGAGGACACAAAAGAGAGAGAGAGGTCCTGGAAATTTTAGTGAATGCCTGGCTGGATGTATGCAGAATGACTAAGACCAATTGGAAGGGTACATGTGTGAAAGAATGGGAATGTGGAATAGGTGTGTGTGCTGGAGTGAATGAAAATGAGAGAACAAAGTGTTTTTTTGTAAGTAACAAATGGAAGGAACGTGTAGCCTAAGAGACTATGGTTATGTGGGTGCAAGGATTGTGTGGGTAAGAATGAAAGTAGGAATACAAACGTGAGTGGATGTGTGTGTGTATGGTCTGACAGAGGATAAACCTGTAAGAGAGAAAGAGGAGTTCTGGGTGAATTTTGAGGTGTGCCTGGATATGTTTGGCAAAATCGAAAGAATATTTCTGATTGGGGATATAAATGGGAAGGTGGGTGGTAGGAAAGTTGATGGAGTGGTGGGAGGGTGGGGTATACCGTCGCAGATGAATGGGAATGGTAGTGCACTTGTGGACGTATGTGTGGGGAGGAGGATGTAGATAGCCAACACCTTTTTCCAACACAGAATGACACACAGGTACACATGGAAAGTGGTGTGGAGTGGTGGGAGGGGGGGGTATACCGTCGCAGGTGAATGGGAATGGTTGTACACTTGTGGACGTATGTGTGGGGAGGAGGATGTAGATAGCCAACACCTTTTTCCAACACAGAATGACACACAGGTACACATGGACAGTGGTGTGGAGGAGGAAGGATGAGACAGTGGTGGAACGAAAGGCATTGGTTGATTATATAATTATGTGCGGATGAACAAATGAAGAATTCTGTGCTGGATGCTAGGGTGTATAGGGGTGAACATTATGTAGTAGTAGTAGCTAAAATTAGGATACAAACAAAGTGGGTGAGGAGAGCTGGAGGGAGGCGAGAGGAGGGTGGAGAGGTTATAGGAGTAGGGGATCAAGGAAGAGTTCAAGAGAGCAGTAGAGAGATGAATAGTTAGGTTTAACCTGGAGGGTATGGAGAAAGTGGTGGAGGTGAGCAAAAGATTTAACCCACTGAGCCCCAGCGACGCAAACAGTGCGTCGGTAATGTATGTAACGTTAAACCCCAGCGATGCAGACGTCTGCGTCAGTGTCACTCCGGTCCCAATTACTCCGGTTCTATGGCACCTAGAGGGCTCAGATTTGTATGGGAATGGTGTAAGTATCCCATGCACCCATGCCGATGGTTGAAAACTCTCAAAGTCTAACTGCGTGCGCGTCAGCGCGCAAAAACATGTTTTTTGGGGGAAATTGCCTTCAATGTTTTACTCTTGTAAAATCCGTTTTCGGGGGCTCTGTAGGCCCATTTTTGGACCTTTTTGATCGGTTTTTCGTGGTTTTTCCTTCTTTCCTAACCCATTCGCTATTGTTTCTGGAAAACAAAAATCAGAGTCAGCCAGTCCTGGGTGGTACATTTATAAATATTTAGCTGGTACTCAGCGGGTTAAGGAAGAGATATTTGAAGCATAAGGAGGTGTGTGGAGTAAGGAGAAGAGGGAGAGGAGTGAAGGTTACAGCATGGGGGACTGAAGAGGTAAAACTAGCTGTTGAAGACAAGAAGAAAGCGTATAGAGAGTGGTTGGGTAGTAGAGGGAATGAACATTTGGAGAGACAGAAAAGAGAGAGGTACTTGAAGAAAAAAAGAATAGTGAATAGAGTAGTGAAGGAAAGTAAGAGAAGAGCAGATGAGGAATGTGGAAGGAATATGAGTGTAAAATGGAGGGAGTGTAAGAAACTGTTCTGGAAAGAGGTCAAGATAGCTAGGGAGGGTAGCAAGGGAAATAGTAAGGGTGTCAAAGCTAAGAATGGGTGAGTGATAGCCGAAAAGCAAGAGAGAGTCAAGGGATGGAGGGAGTAATTCAACGAATTGCTAAATGTAAGGAATGAAACACCAGCAAACATAGTTGGATGGGGTATGGGAGGGAGAAGAAGAGAAGTAGTGGAGGAGGAGGTGGGGATCAGTAGGTTAGAAGTGTGTGAAACCATGAGTAGAGTGAAGATGGGGAAAGCATCAGGAATAGATGAAGTGTGTGGTGAAATGCTGAGGTATGGTGGTGAGACAGTGAATGAATGGGTATGGAAAATGTGTAAACTAGCATGGAGAAGGGGAGTGCACCTGACGACTGGAAGACAGGCATAATAGTCCTCCTGTATAACGGTAAAGGGGAAAGAGGAGTGTGTGATAGCCACCGTGGAATATGCCTTCTAAGCGTAGTAGGAAAGGTGTACATTAGGATATAGTGATTGAGAGAGTGCGAGCGAGAACGGAGAAAGGGATAGGCGACGAGCAGGGCGGATTTAGGAAGGGAAGAGGATGTGTAGATCAGATTTTTGCCCTGAAATCTCTGGAGAAGCGACAGAAGGTGTATGCTGCCTTAATGAACTTTGAGAAGGCCTATGACAGAGTTGATAGAGAAGGTATGTGGAAAGTACTGCGAATATACAGCGTAGATGGCAAGTTGCTGAAAGCAGTGAATACTGAATAGCATGTATGAGGGTGTAAAGTCAGGGGCGGATTTACATGTTATGGGGCCCTAGGCACTGGGGTTATGCGGGGCCCCTGTAAATGGGTGGGTGGGGGGCGAGTAAAGCGAGCCCCTACAGCTGGGGAAATCTTTTGGAAAATTTAGTACTTTTAGGGGTATTTTGAAGCCTATGGAGGGAGTGAAATCCTGTAATTTATAGTGGTTTTAATATGACCATAGACGTGCTTCTCTCTCATGATAATCAAAGACCGATCATTTATCTGAAGAAATTCTCTTCTCACTTTCTGAGGATGCTGGATGGCTTGTCAGAGCAGGTAGTAGCATTCAGATAAGAATAAAACTGAAGTATTCTTTTTTAAGTTGCCAGAGACTGGCTTCTCATCTTAACCCTCTCCGACATATGACGCGATTTTGAGCCTATTGTGGATACTTTAAAGCCTTTGTTACCATCAGGGGTATTTAGAAACCTTTAGTTTAGTTACTTCAACCTCTGCAGTTGTCTTTTGAGTTAGCTGTGGGCAGAAAACTAATTTTTGGAGAGGTCATTATAAGAGTGAGAGAACTCTATTTCTTATTGCTAATCTGGCAACCTCTGCGTCATAAATGCGTGAAAGGGTTAATTTCTGAGTAAATACCCTTTGACAAATTGCCAACTGGTACACTTGTGTCACTATGTTCAGCCTCGTGCGTCATCACTACCATACTACCACAGGTGCTTGCCTTGCCAGAAGCAGATTCAGTGTGAGATTGCGATTTTGATGTTTCAGAAACAGTTGCAATGTTCAACCACTGAGTTATTTTCGGTAATTGTTTTTTTTTCCGCTTCTTCTGCCTTTTCTTTTCGTTTAACAGAGCCAGATTTATATTTCCGCCCTTTAACACGATCACGACTGGTTGATCTCTCCATACTTGTGTATTTTTATTTTCTTGATGTGAATTCAGGATTAGGTCAAGTTAATTGTTTATATCATGCATAGAATCTGAAGAGAATAACACTGATTAGTCTAGTTATACTCTAGTAATAATCATTTACCAATATAATGTGCAAATACTGTACCGAATCCAAAATTTAGAATTTTTATACAACTCAAGACCTAAATGTTTTGGTATTCATTAAATTTTGCATTTAAAACTCCACACATTAAAAAGGTCATTTCAGACAGAGTAGTACAAATACATTGTTATTGCAATAAATATGGACATATTAAAAATACTCTTAATTTGACACAACATGAGCGGCTGAGCCTATTATGTTGTGCTAATTCAATATACATTTTTATTATTTTGTCAATAGCCTAGTGATCACGCTATTTTGTTTAGCTTTGTAACTAGTAAATTGAAATAACAGATGTATACAGGCATACAAAATTAACCATAGGTATATGTACTGTACACCACGGTAGCCTTGTCTGTTTCATAGAGTACAGAAGGATAGAAAGGAAAGAAAGACGCCACAAATCTGTAAATAGTGATCCGCGCGTTCGAGAGATGGCAGCACGATCGCAAAGGAAAATGGGAGGCTCCCCATTAATTTATAACAATCCTGACCTTGTACGCTATTAATAATCAATTGAACGTTATCCAGAGACTCTGTAGACATGACAAGAGTTAAATAGACATCAGTAGAGGCTACTTTAACACCTTACGAGCGGCCTATGCGGTTTATTTATGTGTACCGCACAGCGGGGTGTTTTTAGCCAAAATAGGGCTGTTTACGTGATCATTTTCATGCCTAAATAAGACCCAGAACGTAAAACAAGTACCTATCCCTGAAAGGGCATAAACAGAGCTTTCGAATGACACCATAACGATCCTTGTATGATGGATAGTTTTCTTGCAATAACCGTGCAACGCGAGTGCAAAAAGCAGGTAATTCGGTACTTTCAGTACATAATTGAGTATGTAGCGAGTGAGAGAGGGAGGAGGGAGCTGAGATTTGTGTCAGTAGGTTCGCCGCGGTGGTCTGGAGCAGTCATACGCTCGCTAGTCTCCTGCCACCACTTGTCTCTCTCTCTCAGCCACATTACGTGCTGAAATTGCCACTCGAGTTATGTCGAGCGCCGCCACATAGTCCAGCTTTTTTTAACTCGACTTATGTTGCTCGCCGCTAAATAAGGGTTAAAGGCCAGATCATTGTGAAATTGTCGTCATTATGAGGAGGTTCACAAGCAAACCTCCTCCAATCCCCGCCATTGTTGTTGTGAGATTCGGAAGTTGCCAACATCAAACATGCTGGGACAAAATATCCCTAGAGGTCATAAGTATAACCTAAAAACGTATTTCGTAACTAATATATATAATCAAATGACATTTTAATTTTTGGTGTGTTGCTTGGAGTTATACAGCTTGCATCATATATAAGTATTTGTTAAAGTGTATATGTATACTCAATGTTTTCCTCTTGCTTTTATATATCTAATTTATATTAAATAATTTACAAGTGTTTTTACCAACATTAATTCACTCTTAAATCTATTGCCCCCTCATTTTGCGGACTTTCCCTTAACTTTGGTAACGCTGCAGACAAGCCAGGCGCACAGATATCAAGGAGTATCTATCTAATAAGGAGAAAAGACTGAGGTGTTTCTGTTGTATGCCCTACAAGAGTGCTGCCACCAAATCCTTAGGACGCACGACGAAATAACCGTGTGACGTCACGATTTCACCTCTATCTTCTGTACTCTATTGTCCGTTTCTTAGTAATTCAGGTGTGACTTTAACCTCATGACACAGGGACAAGTGGCTTAATTCTTAACTTTTGGTAATGCACTATATTGACGAGAATTAGGGGATGGTGTGAAACAAGTTCTGGCAAAATATCATACTGATCCAACTGTTTGTTAACAAGTTATTCCCGAAAAACGATGTAACACGGCCTCTGAAACCCATAAAGGGGCCCTCACACAGTCAGGAGTGCGAGCTAGAGTCACTAGGAGTAGGGGTAAATTCGGACTCGCGGGCCTATTCGCGGTGAAAATCGATGACTCCTGTTGAACTCCCACTCGCTCGCTGTGAAAATTGATGACTCCTAGTGACTCTAGCAACTCCTAGCGACTCCTATTAGACTCCCACTAGCTCGCACTCCTGACTGTGTGAGGGCCGCTTTAGTTATTAGCAGTGCACTCTAGGGCATAAATCATCGCTCTAACTTTTGTTTAGCTATCTCGAACTGAATCGAATCTTTTCATTAATTATTTACCTAATATTTACAATTCGTAGGCTCGTTTTGCTATTTGAGGATTAGCATTGGGCCAGGATACTTGTGCTAAAGTGTACAGTCTGGGACTAAAGTCGTGGTATAGATCTTCAGCCATCCAATAGTACCATCTGATGGTGGTCTTCGAAACAATCCGAGATATGATGTTTTTGCCTTTCCATAGATGGCTCTGTTCGACACGTCCAAGTAGCGCCAAAAGTAAGCGAGAAACTTACTGTTTCTTGGTAGATTACGACCATCCCAACTAGAACACACACACACTATTGCGTATATATATTATGTTACGACCGGGGCTCGTATAAAACAAGGGCTCTTAATCATTGGACTAGGAAAGCACACAGCCACAATGATAACACTAGATCCAACCCCTGAACTTATAATGCCGGCGCATAAAAACACCTATACCATCCAGAGTTAAATCTGCGATAACGGGGTATCCTATAACTCAGTATAAGTGCACTACTACTACAGGCTGATGATCTCTGATACAGCCTGATCACAACAACATACAATTACGTTAATAACGTATACTAGGAAAAGATAGAGATCTTAATTAAATCACTGCAATGATTTAATGCAAACTAGAAGAAGGTATATTTAAAGTTACTCTAAACAATAATGAACTGTCACTCCTATACTAAAGAAAGTGAACGAAAGTCCCAAAGCATCGAGCAGGAATCTTCTGAAGAAAGTCTGATGCTACGTAAGATGATCGAATCGGGCTTTGAACTGTTATATAATGCAGGAACAGGAAATGACAAGTGTATGGACATATAGGGTTAACTGGCACGGGAATAATAATAATTGCACAATAGTATTGTCCCCAACAACAAAAAGAAGTACTTCCTCGGGCAACACAAAAGCCTGCTCGGGTTGTGCAACTCAACAACAACCAAGACTGTTAAACAATGTGAATAACAATGCATACATATATATCTTAATAAGAAGAGCTTATAATCCTAATCGGGTGTCTGCTAGGCGAATAAAGTCTAGCTGGGATGTCGGAGGCTAGGAAACAATGGCTGAGCAAGCGGCTCGTAGCCTAGCGAGGTCCTTACGGCCAAATTACGTTAATTGACGGGGTGCTCTCTTGAGAGATCCAGATCGCTAGTATCTGGTTCTCTCCTGGCGACCCTCCTAAAGTCAAAGCAAACCGAGTTAGCACAGTGTTGGGTGGCAGAGGCAAAAGCCCTCACTCGCAACACAATGCTAAACTCACAAGGTACACAGTCAGAAAGACCACCTAGGCTTCCCAAGTATCCGTTGCGATTGTACGAGTTCAACAAACTCTGGTACACATCGGAAATCACAACAACAATAGCCTCATCCCAGTCTAGCATTAGATAACCCAGCAGACAGCCAAAAACCAGGCAGGGAGACACCGTGAGTGTGTCGAACCTCTACAGACAAAATGGTAAACCCTCCAAAATGCCTATTTAAACATATATTATCTGAGAGCTTCAGCATATAATACGATGGCCGATATATGAAATCGTAGAGAACCAAAGGAGAGTTATGATATTAAATAGATAGGAAGAATGAGAGGTAAGAAGTTGAGAGAGAGAGAAAGTGCTCTATAGGTAGAAGTCGGGGACAGGTGGGCAAGGGACATGTGAAGGGTATGCTAGTCAGGCAAGCTCTGAGGAGAATAGCTCCTCTGAACCCCTCCAGGATCCCACACAAAGGCATGGTGATCAGCCAATCACAGGCCGCTACGTCACCCGGCAGCAGGCCTGCAGAAGGCGCCAGGAACCACCAGCCAATCAAAACCGAAAGAAAGCCACGCGGGCGAGGGACTCCTCCGGGAGGGAGGATAAGAAGGAGGGAAAGCAACACTTCCCCTCCCACGCTGCTCGCTCGCTCTCTCTCCCCCACTACAATGCATCTTATGTTCAACTCATGATATAAAATATAATGCATTGTCACAGGCGAAAATAAAGACCACTTCTATACTGCCTGTGACATGACGATTCACAAGAAAGAAAGTACAACACTGTAGATAGACTGTAGCCCATTTCACTGCCCTGGCGAGCGCTAGTGGCTACCGGGAGGCGATTCTTCCAACGCTGGCAGGCGTCACAATTACTAAGACGTTACTCTATTTTTCCCAGATATACGAAAAATTACTTATAACTGTGTTATGTTACTAACCCATCTGGCCCCTATTACCTTACTAATCCTGCCACGGACATTAGTTCCAGGGCAGTAGTTCCCGTTCCATTTTTCCCTTACCTACTCTAAACCACTGTTTAGACATTTGATTCTCAGTGTTTTGGAGGACAAGCAGCCTAGAGGGGTCACTAGACCTGTTGTTGCTTGAGTTTCTTTGTACTCCTTTGTACTTCATTATTTGAATGTATGGAATATATTATGGTAAACAGAAGCGAAAATGCGCTGGGTATCCATGACAGATGTAACAGACACACATTTCAGAGTTAGAAAGGGTGTGTGTCATTTTCCTTTATAAGTAATATACAAGTATATATCCCTATATACAGTAGTTTATTCATACAAATAATATAACCAATAATGGATATTTATAGTAGGCCTACAGGTCGTTAAATTATTGCTAGCGCCAATAATATGTATATAAAATTGAGATTCGGATACAATAATGCAATGCAGGGGAGGTGTGGTGGAGTGGTCTTGCCACTGGCCTGGTAATCCAATGGTCCCGGGTTCAAATCCCGATGTATCAATGGGAAGATATTATTGGGATGGAATTTGTGCTGTACCTAGTATCAGTGCATTACCACAATCCCACCGAAACGTCAATAAAATACCCTCATTGTTCCCTGATTAAATAGCACTGTATGAATATTCCCATATTCAAAATATGCTATAGGGGTGCAATGCCTGGTGAGTTATCTGCTCAACAGGTGGCGTTGTGTGTGTGTAAGTGTGAGAGTCCGAGTGTAGGGGTTGAGACGGTGAAGCACAGGAACGAGGTGGCTTCAGAGATGGGGTCGTTTCGGGCCATGAGTGAGCACCGTGCCTCATGTGAAGGCAAGATGGCAGGTGCTCGTTGTACTCTACGTGCTTCACATGTCTCACTCCCTAGACTGGAACAAGACCTCACGGGCTTCACTGTTCATTGTAAAGCGGTGAATATTAAGGCTCTCAGCCTATGCCCGAGAGGAAGTAAGTTGGAATATAGAAAAAAAAAAAAAAAAAAAAAAAAAAATCACAAATAATGTAGCTGAATATGGTATGGTTCATAGGAATGACAACGTGGTGTAACATAACATTAATTTAAACACAAAATATATGATATTAATATAATGTCGAGGAACAATAGAAGGTAACAATTATACGATTACCTATAAGAATATTAATATACAGTATATACTGTATTAAAGCAATATTTCGATATATTTAATTCCATCATTCCATACAGTAAATTGTATTGGAGATCCCTCCGCCCAACCTTTGCTTGTATCACACCACCCTCAGATCATCCCGACGACTTTTATATTATTAAAAATATATCAATACAACATTAATGAAATAGCGAGATTATGAAAACCCTCGCAAAGAATAAGAAGGAAATAGACGAAGAAACTACTCCGGCGACTACAACGCCCCGAACTATCAAGCCAAAACTTTCGCCCACAATATATATCAAATTAGAAAGACTCTCACAACGAACAACGAGAAGTACAATAAACAACAATTAAGCAAGACTACCATAAAGACGGAAGAAATAACTTCCAAAGACGAAGAGACAAAGTAGACAAAGAAAACGGAAGGACAAACTCAAACAAAATGAATCTATCTATCTATCTATTGCCTGATGCCGTGATCCCCGAAGGGGTGGCCACGAACGAACCACCCCCATGCACCTCTGTCCCCAGTCAGTCGACGCCCCTCCTCCAAACCAGCACCTTCTTCATTCATATACTTCCTCACTCCATCCTTCCACCTCGCTCTCGTACACCCTCTTATTCATTCTGTCGCTTTCCATAAGTTCCATATGGGCGAACCATCTCAAGTTGTTCCTTTTCACACTTTCCAGGATATCTACCTCCACACCACACCTCCTTCTTACTTCCTCATTCGTCTGTCTATCCCTCCATGTAACTCCGCATGCACTACTCAAGTAAGTAATTTCCACCGCTCTCCCTCTTGGTCTGAGTCTCTTCCCGAACGTCCATGCTTCGCTTCCGTAAGTTAGTGTCAGGATTACCACAATATCATGCAAGGACTTCTTCACTTCCATACTGACCACCCTATTTCTTGTTACTGCTTTCAACGTTCCTACAACCCTCTTCCCCTGTTGCACCCTCTCCCACACTTCTTCATCCATAGTCCCATCTTTACTCAACACACTGCCCAGATACTTAAAAGAGCTGATGATCTCCATAGCCTGACCATTCAACTTTACCTCACACTCTGTGACTTCACCCCTTTCGAAGACCATAACCTTGCTCTTCCCCGCATTTACCTTCAAATTCCGTTTTTCGCACACTGTTCCAAACTCATTTACCAGACCCTGCAACTCCCATTCATTATCACTCATCAGAACTGTATCATCCGCAAACAGCAGTATAGGCAGCTTCCACTCATTTCCCTCCCTTATCAGCGATACACCAACATCCACTGCTCTTCCTAGTATTTCTTTCATGACTCCATCCATATATACAGTAAACAACCACGGAGACATCACACACCCCTGTTTCAACCCAACATTCAGGTCAAAGAACTCGCTCTGCTCATTCTCCACACGTACTGCTGCCTTTGCACCCTCATACATGCTCTTCACTGCTTTCAGCAACTTGCCATCTACTCCGTATATTCTAAGTACTTTCCACATACCTTCTCTATCCACTCTGTCATAGGCCTTCTCCAAGTCCATAAAGGCAACATACACCTTTTGTTGCTTCTCCAGATACTTCTCCACAACACAATTCAGGGTAAAAATCTGATCTACACATCCTCTTCCCTTCCTAAAACTTCCCTGCTCGTCACCTATCCATTTCTCCGTTCTCACTCGCACTCTCTCAATCACAACCCTACTGTACACCTTCCCTACTACGCTTAGAAGACATATTCCTCGGTGGTTATCACACACTCCTCTTTCTCCTTTGCCCTTATATAGGGGGACTATTATGCCAGTCTTCCAGTCATCGGGTGCCCTCCCCTTCTCCCATGCTAAGTTGCACATTTTCCATACCCATTCGATCACTATCTCACCACCATGCCTCAAAATGAATAAAGAATACAAATAAGAGAAATAAGAAACCGTACATCACCACACAACGCATTCCCGATTCCACGTCCATCATCAAGAAAATAGCGACCAACAGAAAAGAACTAAGAAGAAGGCGAAAAGGACCACCACAACAGAAGAAGGCGAAAAGGACCACCACAACAGAAGAAGGCGAAAAGGACCACCACAACAGAAAGAAGGCGAAAAGGACCACCACAACAGAAGAAGGCGAAAAGGACCACCACAACAGAAGAAGGCGAAAAGGACCACCACAACAGAAGAAGGCGAAAAGGACCACCACAACAGAAGAAGGCGAAAAGGACCACCACAACAGAAGAAGGCGAAAAGGACCACCACAACAGAAGAAGGCGAAAAGGACCACCACAACAGAAGAAGGCGAAAAGGACCACCACAACAGAAGAAGGCGAAAAGGACCACCACAACAGAAGAAGGCGAAAAGGACCACCACAACAGAAGAAGGCGAAAAGGACCACCACAACAGAAGAAGGCGAAAAGGACCACCACAACAGAAGAAGGCGAAAAGGACCACCACAACAGAAGAAGGCGAAAAGGACCACCACAACAGAAGAAGGCGAAAAGGACCACCACAACAGAAGAAGGCGAAAAGGACCACCACAACAGAAGAAGGCGAAAAGGACCACCACAACAGAAGAAGGCGAAAAGGACCACCACAACAGAAGAAGGCGAAAAGGACCACCACAACAGAAGAAGGCGAAAAGGACCACCACAACAGAAGAAGGCGAAAAAGACCACCACAACAGAAGAAGGCGAAAAGGACCACCACAACAGAAGAAGGCGAAAAGGACCACCACAACAGAAGAAGGCGAAAAGGACCACCACAACAGAAGAAGGCGAAACGGACCAACCCAACAGAAGAAGGCGAAAAGGACCACCACAACAGAAGAAGGCGAAAAGGACCACCACAACAGAAGAAGGCGAAGAGGACCACCACAACAGAAGAAGGCGAAGAGGACCACCACAACAGAAGAAGGCGAAGAGGACCACCACAACAGAAGAAGGCGAAAAGGACCACCACAACAGAAGAAGGCGAAAAGGACCACCACAACAGAAGAAGGCGAAAAGGACCACCACAACAGAAGAAGGCGAAAAGGACCACCACAACAGAAGAAGGCGAAAAGGACCACCACAACAGAAGAAGGCGAAAAGGACCACCACAACAGAAGAAGGCGAAAAGGACCACCACAACAGAAGAAGGCGAAAAGGACCACCACAACAGAAGAAGGCGAAAAGGACCACCACAACAGAAGAAGGCGAAAAGGACCACCACAACAGAAGAAGGCGAAAAGGACCACCACAACAGAAGAAGGCGAAAAGGACCACCACAACAGAAGAAGGCGAAAAGGACCACCACAACAGAAGAAGGCGAAAAGGACCACCACAACAGAAGAAGGCGAAAAGGACCACCACAACAGAAGAAGGCGAAAAGGACCACCACAACAGAAGAAGGCGAAAAGGACCACCACAACAGAAGAAGGCGAAAAGGACCACCACAACAGAAGAAGGCGAAAAGGACCACCACAACAGAAGAAGGCGAAAAGGACCACCACAACAGAAGAAGGCGAAAAGGACCACCACAACAGAAGAGAGTAAAAAGAAATAGAATACGAGGAAATCACAACGAACAAGAAAGACAGCAAGATGGCGACCCCCAAAGCAGACAACAAGATGGCGGCCACTCAAGAGAGCGGCTTCCAAACACAAAGGAGAAACTAAAAGAAAACAAACATAATCCATTGTCCTTTACGACTCTATACTATTATCAGGATAGCCAGAATCCACTTGTTTCTCTAATATTATATAGTATTATAATGATAAGAATCCATTGTCCTTTACGACTCTATACTATTATAAATATAGCCAGAATCCATTTGTTCCTCTCCTTTTATGTATTAATTTTAATGATAAGAATCCATTGTCCTTTACGATTCTGTACTATTATAAGAATAGCCAGAATCCATTTGTTCATCTACTATTAATAGTGTATTCATATGAACGACCTGTTGGGTCTATTATTTGTAATTATAATGAAGTTTTAGGAAATCTTTCAGATAATGATAATGTCAATAATAATAAATGCGTATGTGAAAGAGTCATGGATATGCCAGCTAACAGACGTAATGCATTAGTAAAGTTCATTATACTCCGATATGTCATATATTAACAGGTGATGTAGAACTAGTTAAACATTTTGCAAACGACAAATTAGCGGAGCTATGTCGTAAAGGGTTTAAATATAGAATACGGAATAATAAAGTAACATGGGATTTTTTTTTTAAAGATATTGTTTTTTCAGTCAATAGATTAAAAGAGAAATTGTTAAAAATTGTGCGCTGCGATGCGAGAGAGCTAGAAGCATGGTCTAAATTATTAATTAAGTTAATTAGAAATAAAATGTTCTCGCTTAAAAAATAATTTAATCTTTCAGATTTTGTAGACTATATTTATAATATGCTTAAAGCTGATTTAATACATTTACATAAACATTTTGTAATCACTACAGTAGATAAAGCCAGCAATAATTATAGCTTCACATGTAGGAAATTTTATCTTGAAAACATGAAAACAGAATTAGGCATTAAAGGTAACATATTACATAACAATATTTGTGGTAATTCTGTTTATGAAATTCAAAATAATTTGAATATTGATAACTTAATCGATGAACATACCAAGAACAAATTAACATTTGACATATTAAACTTTCTGATATGAACAAGTGCATTGCAAAATTATACATGTTACCTAAATTTCATAAAAGACCTTATAAATATCGCTTTATTGCCGGAGCAAAATTTGCTACCACTAAAACTCTGTCGGAACAAGTCGTAAATTGCTTAAAATACATTACAAGTACTCATAAAAGATATTATAATACCATCAAGAGAAGAACTGGCATTAACTATTATTGGAGTGTTGACAATTCGTTAGAAGTTATTGATAAAATAAATACCATGCCGAAAGTTACCTCGGTACATAGCTTCGACTTTTCAACTTTGTATACCAATTTGCCTTTAGATTTAGTATATTCAGAGCTTTGCTTTATTATAGATTTGCACTTTGACAGATTCGTTAAGAATAGTAATTATTTCATAAATGTTTATACATATTTAAATAATGCATCACTTAGCTCTACTCCCACTAGTTCAGTATATTTTGATAGAACTAAACTTAAAGATGCCCTTAAATTCCTCCTTTTCAATACTTATGTTAGATTCGGGCCGTACATTTTCAAACAAATATTAGGAATTCCTATGGGTGGAAATGCTAGCCCTTTAATTGCAGATTTATTCTTGCTTGCTTTAGAATTTAAATATATAAAAGACTTAATTGACAGTAGCAAGAAAAATAAAATCCCAGACAAATTAGCACTTGCTAAATTATTAAGTAATAATAGTAGATATATTGATGATATTCTCGTTTGCAATTTGTTAAATTTTAATCAAGTTGCGAAACTTATTTATCCTAATTCTATTCCCCTCACACATTGTAACGTAAATGATGAAGTTGAAAATGTTCTTGATATCAATATAGAGATTGTTAATGAACAGAGCATACTTAAAGTATATCACAAAGTTGATGATTTTAATGTTAACGTAATAAACTTTCCTTTCCCTAGTAGTAATATCGATAGTAAAATGACTTATAAATGTTTTTATTCCCAGTTAATAAGATTTTGTAAAATTTGCACTAAAGTAGATGACTTTTGGGCTAGAGCTAGGTTACTATACAGACTCTTAGTAGACAGAAGTTTTGAGGCAAGTAAATTGTTACATAAATTTAATCTTTTTAGGGTCAATTATTGTGACTGTATTCTAAAATTTGACATCAATAATTTTAATCAAGCTTGAAGTTTCTTGTATGACCTCTGCTTACTTTTTGTCTGTTTGTATTAATATTGTTTTTCTTTTCTATTATTATTATTGTTGATTTTTAAAAAGTAATTGTTCATGTTAAAAGAGTACTCTTTGTTTATTAAATCTGTTGTTGCTTCTTCATATTTTGCAATTATTTGTCTATATTATATCTATTCATTGTCGATAGTATCAATTGCTTGATTTTGCGATTTCCTTAGTTTATTTGTACAATAAATGTAGGTTATTTGTAGGGTAGCTATTGATAGGGGTCACTTGAGGCATGCTATGCTTACAGGCACAATTGTCAGGATTAATTCGTTTCATTTTCCCTGTTAGTAGCACTGCACAGTAGAGAGGTATCTCCTCTACCCCCTGTCCTTGTTGGTTCGATACCCCAACCTAAACCCTCCATTTTCTCTCCGACTCCAGAACTACACCCACCCTCCCTTCTCTCGCGCTTACCCAGCTAGGAGCTACTTCTGGCACCTCACCGTTTACATTTATTCTGAACACATGATGAAGGAATGAAGTATTTCACACACATCTCTCAATCACCATCTCCTGCACATTAAAAATATGAAATAAACGAAACCCAACCTGAAGCTGTTAATTACTACCGTTACTAGTAGGGTTAACGTTACTGTATAGTGTTTATGGATATACCAGGTATGAGGGGTAGATATACACACTTATATAATTATATATAAGGTATAATGAGATTATTTGGTTATACACGAAACTGTTATACAGAGTGGTATTGTAGTAGAAGAATTATAGATCAGTTCAATATTATAACTCTTGTAGTTAGTCTGGGATATTATAATGAGCGTTATATAGTTATTAAGTAATTATTCTTAACAGATGTGAATTCCAATTATCTTGAAAGTTATCTCAAGAGAATAAGCTTGAATAGGCGTGAATCTTTCAATAGTATTATGTGGAGTAGATACGCTACGTCTTGCCATTACTCAGGGAGCATTTAACACAATTTGTTATGTTTCAACCCATATATACTACATAGCCATAGGGAATGCCCCCCTTAACTTGGTTACAACACAAGATACCTGATAAAATAGAGTAACCTTATGGCAAGGTTTTAAGGGTAAGGTGACAATATGCATAAGTCCTTCCCTAATGTATGGATGAATGTGAATGTTGAGGGAAAGGGAACTTTAATATAAGACCCACCCTAATGTTGAGGGAAAGGGAACTTTAATATAAGACCCACCCTAATGTTGAGGGAAAGGGAACTTTAATATAAGACCCACCCTAATGTTGAGGGAAAGGGAACTTTAATATAAGACCCACCCTAATGTTGAGGGAAAGGGAACTTTAATATAAGACCCACCCTAATGTTGAGGGAAAGGGAACTTTAATATAAGACCCACCCTAATGTTGAGGGAAAGGGAACTTTAATATAAGACCCACCCTAATGTTGAGGGAAAGGGAACTTTAATATAAGACCCACCCTAATGTTGAGGGAAAGGGAACTTTAATATAAGACCACCCTAATGTTGAGGGAAAGGGAACTTTAATATAAGACCCACCCTAATGTTGAGGGAAAGGGAACTTTAATATAAGACCCACCCTAATGTTGAGGGAAAGGGAACTTTAATATAAGACCCACCCTAATGTTGAGGGAAAGGGAACTTTAATATAAGACCCACCCTAATGTTGAGGGAAAGGGAACTTTAATATAAGACCCACCCTAATGGATAGATGAGCGTAAGAGTGCCCTAGGGGTAGTTAGTACAAATAGGGCATATATATTGGTTATCAACCCTTCAGGATTATTTAGCCTGTTTAAATCAAGTAATATTTTCAAAGCTGGAGCCTCTTTTCAAAAACTACAGTACCTTGCCCGAGGGTAGTTCGTGTCCCGTTTATATAGAGTAGTTTTACATTATGGTCAATTAGGAAAGCAATATGGCCTAATGATTGGGTAGAAAGCTATGTTAAAAGTGTTGAATTCACGTAATGCAGTCACATGGCCGACTCACGGGGCACATTCTCGGCAATAATTCATAGCATGTATTGGCAAATTGGCTGTTTACACTTAATGAGTCCTGAATTGTCTGGCAGCAGTGAGATTTGTGGAGAAAATTATTAAGCAAATGTTTAGTTCTTGTATACGGTGCTAATAAGTAGTTATATTAGTATTAAATAATGTTATACAAAGAAATAATTCAAAATAATTTAATGGTTTATTTTGTGTGTTTAATGATGGGAGAGACTCATGGAGGAATTGACACAGACAGTCCTCGTTGTCTCAAGCTTGTTACGTAGCCGAGCCTGAGCCATTACAACGATGAAAAGGAAATACAACTTCGCGTGGGTTAGTTTGGCAGTTTTATTAGAGTATGATAGTTCAACAGTATTAAACCATCAGTGAATCGGTATGAAACTTTCAGGTTTCAATGGTAGGCCTAAATGTATCAGTACCAATCACTCGAATCATATGTAAGGTTTTCGTCGAACATTCCCCCCCCCCCCACCCTCTCCCTCTTTCTCTTGCTTTCAAATTTAGTAAAGCTCATACTTAACTCTACCTATGATACATTGCATTCCTTCATTAGTTGTTCAGAATACATGCAATTGGTGAGGTCCAGAAGTAGCTGGGTGAGAGCGAGAGAAGGGAGGGTGGGTGTAGTTCTGGGGTCGGAGAGAAAATGGGAGGGTTTTGGTGGGGGTATGGAACCAACAGGGAAAGGAGGTAGAGAGGATAGTACCCCTCCACCGTGCAGTGCTACTAACGCCTAGTCCAGGGAAAATGAAACAAATTAATCCTAACGACTGTACCTACCCGATAGCACTATCTTTAGCGAGTGCTGTAATTTTTGTTTTGTAATATTATAGATATCTTATCAATATTTATATTTTATACTATTGTTAATGTCTTGTCATGTTGCAAATTTGATTTTAAATGAACATTTTGACATTTGACATGTAGTTTCTTTATTCATGCAGAGTTTAGTCAAATTTACCAGAACATCCCGGACTTCTCAAATTGACTAACTCCTTGAACGTGACGATAGATAGTGCGTTGTTATGTGTGCGATTAGTTTGCTTGGGACCCAGATTAACTTGCTCATGTGGTAATGTACACCCTATGTGGTGGATTGTGTTCTTTTATTTCATAAATTTTATTTTAGTAAGCGTTGTTTCCACATAGCGATTTTGATAAGTTAATTTGACTTTGTATTGTCTTTGTCCCAGTTTTGGTTTGTTTAGTTTGCAAGTTTTACATTTTAATTTTAATTATGTATTATTATAATGAGAAGACTCCATTGTCTTTTACGATTCTATACTATTATCAAGATAGAAATAATCCATTTGTTCCTCTCCTATTTATGTATTATTTTAATGATAAGAATCCATTGTCCTTTACGATTCTATACTAGGATAAGGACAGACAGAAGCCATTATCCATTTACTACTCTACCATTATAATCTAGCCAGAAGACCTAGTTCCTTTACAAGAACAAGAAAAGAACAGAGAAGGATATTGCTCAGCCAGGATAAGAAGGACTCCTACCCCACCAAAGGAGTAACCACTTACGCCCCTCTTCCACCAAAGGGTCAAACTCCTTACCTACCAGCTTCTAGAGGGTCCTCCCTAATCCCCTAGATTGACCCTGATCACACTTGTGACCTTTACGCTCCCATATATCCTATATCCATCCCTATACATATCAGACTAAGTTGTCACTATGCTGGAAGAAACTGATCAGGACAAGCAATTTCAGGGCTTAGTAAGCAGTGGCATTTTCAACTTACCAAGTCCTAAAATTACCCTCCCATTCAGTTGATGACCAAAGGCATTTCCTAGTCCCACTAGTCTGAGGAGTTCTTTTCCCTATTGAGGGATCGTTATTAGTAGTTGGCATTTCCATCACTAATATTGAGTCTTTAATAGGCTGCACCTTTAATAATAGAAGGCTGAAGTACGAGGGCATCCCCACACTTCAAATCTCCATTATTAAAACCGCACTAAGGTAAGGACTAACAAGTGGAAGTTGGCACACCAAAATCACTTGGCGGTTCAGGGCCCTGCGAGGTACCGTAACTGGCACTCTGCAAAAAGACGTCCTTTGGTGTATTAGTTTATAGCATACTATTGGACTTCTACAACTAAAAGGTTTAACCCATCGGATCCGGGGGGCCTCATATGATCCTGATCGCTGTGTCCGGGGCCATTTTCGTACAATCAAGCTTCATAATTCAGTAGCTACTGCTTGAGACCACCTAGAGCAGTACATATTTTTGCAAATTGTAAAACTTTTTGTTGTCTGTAGACTTCCATTGAGATGACATCGCTACGACGTGTGGTTGCTGAGTTATGATGATTTTAGCGGCGATTTTTAGCCGCATATTTTGCCTCATATGAGGCCTCCCGGATTCCGAGGGTCAAACACCGTCCCGAGTTCTTTGAACCTCTTACAAAGATCAGAGGCAGTCAAGAAGACAAGAGAAGTTATAGCCATATTGTCTTGTGTTAGCCAATATCTCGTCATAACTGGGGCACTATATTTAAGATCCTAACTCAAGAGTACCTGAACAGAACTTCATCAAAGATTAATATAAAGGTCAGGATAGTCAAGTATCCCTAAGCTTCTAGCTATATATACTCGTGTTAGTATGATGAGGTACCCAAATATATTTATGTATTTACAGAGCCGTATTTAAGACCCCAAGTCATTAATACATCTGTAACTACTACTTCATACGACAGGCCAACCTGGATGGCCTAACGGAGACTCAGAAGATGATAAGCTGCCCCCCCCCCCCTCCCAACACTTAAAAACTCATTATTTCCAAGTGCCCAAGACTGGAATTATATCTAAGAAAACAGAAGATATATATTGATACTAGTGACGAGAGAAAATAAGTTAGAGTCCTACCAATCGACTCTGTCAAATATTCACCAGTGCACAAGGTGATAGCAGAGTTAGAGTCCCATATTGACTCTGCCAAAATTCCCTATATGTGTGTAAAGTTAGAGTCCCATATTGACTCTGTTAAAATTCCATATAAGTGTACCAAAGTTAGAGCCCCATAATTAACTCTAACAAAATTCTATAAATATGTGTAAAGTTAGTCTCCAAAACTGACTCTGCTAAATCCTCACTAGTGCGCCGAGTGGCAGTACTAAGAGTCCAATATTGACTGTTAAAATTCCAACCGTATATGCAAAGTTAGAGTCCCAGGGATTGACTCTGTTTCCATTCTCACCAGTGCGCAAGGTGATAGTAAATAAGTTAAGAGTCCAGTGTGTTGACTCAGAATATAATTTTGTCACTTTTAATGTGAATTTTAGTATCATACATAAATATTAACTCTAGATATAATAGTGTTGAACACTTCAGTCTTTTCAGGACTATATGAGTGTGGTTTAGATAATGCGGCACATTAAATAAGCAGTATACGCCTGAGCTCTGCCTTGATCCTCGATCGTACTTGAATAGTAAAGTTTATGTTTTTATATTACCTATCTACCTATAACCCTATAATCTCCAATATAAATGTGTTTAGAGCTTAAGATAAATAAACTGTTCTTAAAATATTATCTCATTGTTATATATATATATATATATATCCTCTATTGTTTATATGCATGTATTGTATGAATTCTGAAATCTCCAGGCTTGAAAGAACTCACCTCAACCTGGAGTTTACCTGGAGTTGTTTCGGCCACCTCAGCGGCCTCGGCGAGAGTTGCTCCCCCCGAGCTGATTTAAAATTCACGCTATTACAATGAATGTGTTTCACTATTTCATATCTCCTTCAACAGAGTTTGATCATAGTGTAAACAATAACATCCATATTATTCCCATACCGTCTATATCTCATATCTTTATGGAGAGAGTGAAAGGTTATAACACGCTTCCAAACAATAACGAGAACAGAACCATAGATCTTTTAGGGCCTACTTTAGGTCGTAGGGAGATAATGTAAACATCCAATGATTCATAGATCAAACTAGGTCTTATTCAACCCTTTTCTTCCATGGATACTGTCTAATGATGTATAATAACAAATAATAGCTAAAGTAAGGCATGAACATTATTTAGAGATTACCGAAAAGTTTAAACAGCTTCCCAGACTGTAATAAGGTAGTTAAGCTATTTGTATGTGTAGAATAATAAACCTAGGTGTGTCAATTGCATATATTATGCAACATACCTCAAATTGTTTAGACGTTTGACAATCATCGGGCCTCGTCAGTATTTGATAATATTGAATACTGTTCATAGTAACTATTTTATGCAAGGTTTCATAAGCCATCTCCTCCACATTAAATCCAGTGCCCTCGAGAACTCCTTGACACAATTATCTGTGTTAGGTGTTCTAGTTATGTCTTTGCTTAGCAGATCAAGCATCCTTTTTTTACCATTTGATCAATTTGAATGATAGTAGGCTGTATTTTCTACTATGTTAAGATTATTTGGCTTACAAAATATAACTTTTATTTATGAAATACTGTTTTGAAGTTTCCGCTTGTATAAAACCGAGAATATCTTTCCACTATACAGGACAACTTACCTGGTTCATTACTCATTACAAAACGTGTCCCTATTATTTGTATTCTGTTGTAGCATGCTGCCTAATAATACACATCTCGTTACACGAGAGGAATCTTCTTAAAATCAAGATGTACAGACTATTGTTTTGTCTTTCATTCTCTGGGTAATATAAGCTGCCCATATTGACCCGGCAAACCCTAAAATCTATTTTATATTAATTTCACTCCATCACCAAACGCCTCCAATGAAATTAATAAGGTCTCTCTCCCACTATCCCTCCCTCCCTCCACCTCCCACTATCCATCCCTCCCTTCACCTCCCACTATCCCTCCCTCCCTGCACCTCTCACTACCACATCCCTCCCTGCACCTCCCACTATCCCTCCCTCCCTCCACCTCCCACTACCCCCTCCCTCCCACTATCCCTCCCTCCCTCCACCCCCTCCCTCCCACTATCCCTCCCTCCCTCCACTTCCCACTATCCCTCCCTCCCTGCACCTCCCACTATCCCATCCCTCCCTCCAACTTCCTTTTATCC
The DNA here is from genome assembly GCA_032716605.1 of Paralithodes platypus. Classification (NCBI taxonomy): domain Eukaryota; kingdom Metazoa; phylum Arthropoda; class Malacostraca; order Decapoda; family Lithodidae; genus Paralithodes; species Paralithodes platypus. The sequence goes on from CM064540.1 coordinate 24,559,605, forward strand.
TTCCCTCCCTCCACCTCCCACTATCCCTCCCTTCCTTCACCTCCCACTATGCCTCCCTCCTTCCACCTCCCACTACCGCCTCCCTCCCTCCATTTCCCACTACCCCCTCCCTCCCACTACCCCTCCCTTCCTTCACCTCCCACTATGCCTCCCTCCCTTTACCTCTCACTATGCCTCACTCCCATCACCTCCCACTACCCCCTCCCTCCCATCACCTCCCACTACCCCTCCCTTCCTTCTCCTCCCAGTATGCCTCCCTCCCTTCACCTCCCACTATGCCTCCCTCCCTCCACCTCCCACTACCCCCTCCCTCCCTCACCTCCCACTATCCCTCCCTCCCTCCACTTCAAACTACCCCATCCCTCCCTCCACCTCCCACTACCCCTCCCTCCCTCCCTATACCTTGAAATGAGGTACGAACTTCTTATAACTGAACTTATAACTGGCATTATGTGGTATTCCATGAGGTCTCTTTAGAGCCCATGCAACGTTTTTTTGGTGCTGCGAAATGATAAGACGCACGCCGAAGCTTTAAAGACGAGCTTGGATTCACCACGGAATGCAAAGAATGTTTCATGAGTCTACCCTCTCTGGGCTTAATACTAATAAGGCATACGGTCCGGACGGTGTTCCTCCTGTTGTTCTCAAAAACTGTGCTTCCGTGCTGACTCCCTGCCTAGGCAAACTCTTTCGTCTCTGTCTATCCTCTAACGTCTTCCCTTCATGCTGGAAGTTTGCTCACATTCAACCTGTCCCAAAGAAGGGTGACCGCTCTCAACCCTCCAACTATCGTCCAATTGCTCTCATCTCTTGTCTTTCTAAAGTTTTTGAAACTATTCTTGCTTCCAAATTTCTTAAGCATTTCTCTTCTCATAATCTGCTCTCAGATCGCCAGTATGGCTTCCTTAACCCTTTATTGGCGGCGCGCAACTTATGTCGTGTGAAAGAAATTTGGACTAAGTGGCGGTTCACAACTTATGTCATGTGCCATTTTCACCACGTAATGTTGCTGAGAGAGAGAGATAAGTGGTGGCAGGAGAGTAGCAAGCGTATGACTGCTCCAGACCACCGCGGCGGGCCTACTGACATGAATCCCACCCTCCCCCACCCTCACGCACTCGCTACACAGGGAATTATGTAGGGAAACTACCTATTTACATGGTTTTTGCACTCGTGTTGCGGGATCGTTGCATGAAAACTAGCTGTCGTACAAGGATGGTTGGGGTGTCATTGGAAAGCTCTGTCTATGCCCTTTCAGGGATAGATACTTGTTTTACGCTCTGGGTCTTATTTAGGCATGAAAATGATCACGTAAACAACCGTATTTAGGGTATAAACACCCCGCTGGGGGGTACATATAAATTACCGCCTAGGCCGCTCGTAAGGTGTTAAGGGTCGCTCTACTGGTGATCTTCTTTCATATCTTACTAACTCTTGGTCATCCTCCTTTCGGGACTTCGGTGAGACTTTTTCTATTGCACTAGACATATCAAAAGCCTTCGATAGAGTCTGGCACAAATCTTTAATTTCTAAACTACGCTCCTTCGGTTGCTATCCCTCCATCTGTGCCTTTGTCTCTAATTTCCTTTCCGGCCTTTCCATAGCCGCGGTTGTGGATAGCCATTGTTCACTTCCTCACCCTATAAACTCTGGTGTTCCTCATGGCTCTGTCCTATCTCCTATTCTTTTTCTAATTTTTATAAATGATCTCCTCAACTGTACCTCAATTCCCATCCATTCATACGCAGACGACTCAACCTTACACTACTCCATTAGTTTTTCAGAATGCCCCAGCCAGCAATCCCTCAACGACAAACGTAATGAAGCCATAGAACTCTTAAATTATGATCTAAATACTATCTCCAATTGGGGCAGAGAAAACCTTGTTACCTTTAATGCTTCCAAAACCCAATTTCTCCATCTATCTACCCGTAAGGAACTCCCAGCAGACTATCCCTTATTCTTCAACAATACAAAAATCAATCCTTCATCTTCTCTCAATATTCTTGGTGTCTCCTTTTCTTCTGCTCTCAGTTGGAAGGACCATATTACCAGTCATGCTAAGGCAGCCTCCCAGAAGCTGGGTGTGCTCAACCGCCTTAGGGGGTTCTTTTCCCCTGCACAGCTTCTTGCTCTGTACAGGGGCATAGTGCGTCCTTGTATTGAGTATTGTTCACATGTGTGGGGAGGATCCTCTCACACCGCTCTCCTAGACAAAGTTGAAAGGAAGGCCTTTCGTATCATTAACTCCCGTCCACTCACCAACTCTCTGCAATCTCTCTCTCTCTGCCGCAATGTTGCATCTCTCTCGCTATTCTATCGCTACTATAATAATCAGTGTTCCTCAGAGCTTTCCCAGTGTATACCACCTCCTTTACGTAGGGCACGTGGTACCCGTCTTGCAACTCAATCCCACCCCTACTCTGTGCAACTCTCCAACCCAAGAGTGAAATGTTACTCTCAAACTTTCTTCTACTCAACAGCTGAGCTCTGGAGCTCTCTCCCAGAATCAGTCTTTCCCTCTTCCTATGACTTAAATTGCTTCAAAGTCAGTGTGTCCAGGCATTTTGGCTCGAACGTCCCTTGATTTTGGCCCTGTCACTCTTTCAACTATGGGGGAGGCACTCGCTATAAGCAGTTCTGCCTTTTGCCTCCCTCAATCAAATAGAAAAAAAAAAGAAAAAAAAAGGAGTGTCTAAGGAGTGGCCGAAAGTTGGCGCACACCACAGATTTTTTACTAATAATTTCCCTGGCATTTACCGACTCGCCACGATACATCAGGATTCTCTGAGAGACATCAGGGAGTATCCTGAACATAACAACATTTGCACGCCGAATAAGTCACGAGCGTGGCGAGTCGGCACATGATTCTTATAGGAGGGAAAGGGGCTTAAGGAAGTTTATATTCTCACTCATAAAGAATTTAGGGATAGTCATGTGAATTGTATTTCTTCTTCTTAAGGTGCCTTCTGACCACGTCCAGGATGGTCCTGCCGGGCATCGGGGGTAGGGGCGATCTTCTCCTGCGCGGCCATTATGGTGACGGGGACTATCTGGCGCTTGTCTTTGGTCACTTCTGCTGGTGGTTTGGTGAGGCTGATTTAAACCATGTCCACTTCTTCTTCAGATTTTGGGATGCCCTCTTCCTCTCTAAATCTCTATTAGATCGATGAGGCCCAAGTTGCTCAGATGCCGGTCATTATCTAGATTGTCCAAAGTGAGAGGGAGTGCTGCTGTGTTTCTCAAGTTTGCTGAATTGTCCAAGTTTTGAGTGACCGGAATGTCCATCTGTATTTTAACTAGAATATCTAGCAAAGGGTGATCGGATTGTCCAGGTGTACATTGGCCAGAATGTCCAGGCTGAAGGTGACTGGATTGTCCAGGTGTACATTGGCTGATGGTGACTGGATTGTCCAAAGGAAAAGATGACTGCTCTCTATTACTGCAGGATCTCTACTCCAACCTAAGGACTGCCAACCTCTGACTAACACCAAAGACAATAACTCTGACCATAGACTACAGTAGATCTGGACTGGACACGAAATGTGAACTTTTCAGTAAGGGACCCAATATCGGAGAACGAACCCCCAAGTTCGAACCTTGAAACCGCGAAAATTTTATATTTTCGCGGTTTCGAGGTTCGAACTTGGGAGTTCGTTCTCTGATTTTGGGTCCCTTACTGCAAAGTTCCATTTTTGTGCCCAGTCCAGATCTACTCTAGTCTATGGTCTGACACAAGAGGAATGGCAAAACCAATGCTACATCATTTTCTGGGCAATTCCCCACACTCTCTGCCACCCCAAATATATAAACATAATAAATTATTCGCACTCTTTCGTCTCTGTCTTTCCTCTAACGTCTTCCCTTCTTGTTGGAAGTTTGCTCTCATTCAACCTGTCCCAAAGAAGGGTGACCGCTCTCAACCCTCCAACTATCGTCCAATTGCTCTCTTCTCTTAAGTTTTTGAAACTATTCTTGCTTCCAAATTTCTTAAGCATTTCTCTTCTCATAATCTGCTCTCATATCGCCAGTATGGATTCCTTAAGGGTTGCTCTACTGGTGATCTTCTTTCATATCTTGCTAACTCTTGGTCATCCAACTTTCGGGACATCGGTGAGACTTTTTCTATTGCACTAGAAAAATCGAAGGCCTTCGATAGAGTCTGGCACAAATCTTTAATTTCCAAACTTCCCACCTTCGGTTTCTGTCCTTCCATCTGTGCCTTTGTCTCTAATTTCCTTTCCGGCCATTCCATAGCTGCGGTTGTGGACGGCCATCGCTCATTTCCTCATCCTATCAACTCCGGTGTTCCTCAGGGTTCTGTCCTATCTCCTATTCTCTTGCTAATTTTCATAAATGATCTTCTCAACTGTACATCCAGTCCCATCCATTCATATGCAGACGACTCTACCTTACACCACTCAATTAGTTTTCCAGAACGCCCCAGCCAGTCCTCAAAAGTAAACGTAATGAAGCCATAAAATGCTTATCTTCTGATCTAGCTACTATTTCCAGTTGGGGTAGAGAAAACCTTGTTGCGTTTAATGCTTCCAAGACTCAATTTATCCATCTTACTACCCATCAGGAACCTCCAGAGGACTATCCCTTATTCTTCAACAATACAAAAATCAACCCTTCATCTTCTCTCAATGTTCTTGGTGTCTCTTTTTCTCTGCTCTCACTTGGAAGGACCATATTATCAGCCTCGCTAAGGCAGCCTCCCAGAAGCTGTGTGTGCTCAACCGCCTCAAGGGTTCTTTACCCCTGTGCAGCTTCTTGCTCTGTACATGGGCACAGTGCGTCCTTGTATTGAGTATTGTTCACATGTGTGGGGAGGATCCTCTCACACCGCACTCCTAGACAAAGTAAAAAGAAAAGCCTTTCGTATCATTAACTCCCGTCCACTCACCAACTCTCTGCAATCTCTCTCTCTTTGCCGCAATGTTGCACATCTCTCGCTATTTTATCGCTACTACAATAATCAGTGTTCCTCGGAGCTTTCCCAGTGTATCCCACCTCCTCTACATAGGGTACGTAGTACCCACCTTGCAACACAATCCCACCCTTACTCTGTGCAACTCTCCAACCCAAGAGTGAAATGCTATTCTCAGACTTTCTTCTATTCAACTGCTGAGCTCTGGAACTCTCTCCCAGAATCACTGTTTCCCTCTTCCTGTGACTTAAATTGGTTCAAACTTCGTGTGTCTAGGCATTTTAGCTCGAACGTTCCGTGATTTTGGCCCTGTCACTCTTTCAACTCTGGGGGAGGCATTCACTGCAGGCAGCTATTCCTTTTGTCTCCCGCATTCACATAGAGAAAAAAAAAAAAAAAAAAAATCATGAAGCTAATTTAAGAACAAATGGGCACATCAAATCTCCTTTAAAAAATTATGAATCATATTGGTCATTAGCGGTATAAAGAGCGAACTCTAAGTAGACCAATCCTGTATCCACAGTACCAAAACTGTCAAGTCGCACATCTCCCTTATACAAACAGTGAACGATAAGCAAATACACAACCATGAACATACACGCAACCACTACCAATAACTGCATTTCTAATTGTATTTTCGTGAGCGTAAATAAGACCTAGTATTTACATTATACAAAGCCAATTTTAACTATATATACTTGACTTACATTGCGCTGGCTAAGTAATCCAGAAGGGTTGATAGCCTCTGAAGTCCTATTTTAATTATATATGGCTATTGGAAGCATACGAAAGAGCTAAAGTTTGTGAGGCTCAAAGAGGCTATCACATTACACCAGTTGAATATGGGCGTGTCTTGATGGCGTATATACTGCACATCCAAATATACTCGTTGACAATTTATTTGTCTGTCATCCAATTAGTGACCGTAATTGACTACCATAAAAGGGCGGCCAATATTCAGTTTCCCTCACGCTAACGACACAGTGATGGCGCGGAAATATTGCTGGGTGGAGGACTGCTAGCTTATTATTGGTGGTGGTGTTGTTTATTATTAGTGTGCATACTGATAGCCTTCTTTGTTCCTAGACGCATATATAGACGTGGGAGTGTAGTCACACATAGTTTAGTTATCACACACACATACACACGCACATAAGCTCTCACACACAGACATCTTTGCACTGTACATAAACATTGGAAAACATTCACACACATTCACCCTCTTTTTCTCTTTCTCACTGTATCGATTTTAACCCCTATGTGTCGGCGCGCAACATAAGTCGGGTATAATAAATCTGGACTATCTGGCGGCGCGCGACATAGGTCGTGTGGCAATTTCAGCACGTAATGTTGCTGAGAGAGAGAGACAAGTGGTGGCAGGAGAGTAGCGAGCGTATGACTGCTCCAGACCACCGCGGCGAACCTACTGACACGAATCCCACCTCCTCCCTCCCTCTCTCACTCGCTACATACTGAATTGTATGGGGAAAGTACCGAATTACATGCTTTTTGCACTCGCGTTGCGCGGTTGTTGCAAGAAAACTAGCCGTCATAAAAGGATCGTTATGGTGTCATTGGAAAGCTCTGTTTATGCCCTTTCAGGGATAGATACTTGTTTTACGCTCTGGGTCTTATTTAGGCATGAAAATGATCACGTAAACAGCCCTATTTTGGCTAAAAACACCCCGCTGGGCGGTACATATAAATAAACCGCTAGCCCGCTAATAAGGTGTTAAAAAGGGGGTACAGTGTATACTATTTTCTTTTAAATTTCTGTGAAACAAAGTTTTCGGAGATTATATTTATGATCCTCGCTGTCAACTGCCTAAGAATAATTCGACCACCTTGGCCCAATTTGACCTGCTTGGACAAATTGGATTACATAGTTCCATTTCTACCCCAAGCCCATTTCAACCGCCTTTGGGTCAACTTGTTTGGATTGTTCAGCCCAAATCTATCAGACTGTCTGGCTTAATTAGACCGCTTGTCACATTTCGACCACTTGGTCAATGTTGATCTCTCAGCTAAATCTGACTGCTCATTCCAATTCAATCACTAAACTTTGGAGGTAGTGTCTTGCTTTGTAAATTAACCATGCGAGGAATGCATTTACGGCTGGGAATATATTAGTGGTTTCAATGAGTCGATAATTTATTTGTATAATATTAATGTGTGTAGAACGTACAGAGAGTACGGTGGCACTTATCTTTCAATACATTCCCACCTATATTCTAGCTAACTCTCTAACCCAAAAGTGAACTGATATTCACAGTCTTTATTCCCCTCAATAAGTAAACACTTTAACTCTCTTCCACAATCAACTTTTCTTTTTCCTTTGACTTAATTAAACTCCTTCAGGCTCCGTGTGTCCAAATATTTTGATGCCAACGTAGTCTGTCAAAGATCCAGCTGACTCACCCTCGCTCTGGGACTCGCAGTTGTATCTGGCAATACTTGGTGTAGTAAGGAGGCTTTTGTTTTACAGGGATTGTGATTGGTCGATCTGATTTCGCCTATATCAGTGTCAGAAGACATATTAAACAAGGCGAAGGAAACAAATAGCCTAATGCAAATGTATACATCGCAATATATGATCATGAAATGTCACAAAAAAATCGTAGATATGCTTACAAAATTAAGCACATCATATTGATTGGTTGGCAACGCATATCAAACCCGTTGGCTGGCACAACTTACTCAAGTTTCAAGAATATATATTCGTGTTTAATGTTGGCTGCATAATGAAGGAGGTATTTGTCTTCACAATGTGAACATTGCATAACATAATTTGCCGTAATATACGGCAGACACAGGTGACCCAGTAATATACGGGACAGACACAGGTGACCCAGTAATATACGGGACAGACACAGGTGACCCAGTAATATACGGGACAGACACAGGTGCCCCAGTAATATACGGGACAGACACAGGTGACCCAGTAATATACGGGACAGACACAGGTGACCCAGTAATATACGGGACAGACACAGGTGACCCAGTAATATACGGGACAGACACAGGTGACCCAGTAATATACGGGACAGACACAGGTGCCCCAGTAATGGCTAGTGGTATCCCTGCATAGCAGCGAACGGGTGTGTGCACAGTTAAATTATGTTCCTTCATGAACGAAAATTGTAGAAACAAAGTGTTACCTCGAAGAATCTGTCTGATATGAAGTTTATCTTTCACATAATAACACTCAGTCTCACTTTGTCATCATTCATTAACCAGTAGACAAGACGTAGGCATGACTAGAAATACGGTCCTATTTGTTGTTCTACCTATTGTCAATGACGATATTAGTATTTACATGAACAAAACAAAAACCATAGACGATGCAAGACATACTTTAGTGAGAAACACTTGTGCTGCATTTTGTGTTACCACCACTGATAAGCCATTGGGCTTTTGGCAGAAAATGCCAAAAATTATCAGTGATATCCGAGACATGTTTACATACAGTGTTCTCATCGTCCAGCATATTACTGCTTCATATTCATCAGCCAACTTAAAATAGCCCTATATAATATTTAATTATCACTAGAACAATACACTATACCATGTAAGAAGTCTTCTGGAGAAATAGGGCAAATTTAGACAAAAATGCAAGATAAACTAAATCACAAATGTATGCTAGAATAGCATTGACAAATCACTAGATAGTCACCAGACACTAAACACTTGTATGTCACTAGAAAACATATGTTGAAGTATCTAGAATAATCTTTAACAATCGAAATATCTCTCCAATTCCTTAACATAGGGAAACTAACTTGAATATCGCTAGAATTCATCACATCTTGATATCGCTAGATGGAAGTGATGTAAGTGATTCGCTGGATCTAGCGGTAGCAGCTACATTGGCAACATCGTACCAAGAACCTTCATTCCGTTATAATGAACAAGGTCAGATTTCGAAACTATTACAATTATTTCAAAGTTCAGAGATCATCAGATTGGTTTGGAAGTCGATGTACACAATTTCAGTTCCATTAGTTTAACAAACATTTACATAATAAATGAGAATATGCTACTTAGAGGGTTTAATAAAGAAGGATTACTTTCCCGATATCGTATAAGCGTACGCAAGCTGTTGTTCTTTTGTTTTGTTTTAAGAACGTCAACAAACGCTTCGTATATTTGGGGTTCTTAGTTATACATTAGAACATATTTATAGTTTGCACACTCTTATAAGTATAAACACTTACTTGTTAAAGAGGAAATACACAAAAGCCCAATTTAGAATGATCGTGAATATCTTTATTTTGGCGTATGTTTGGGCTAATTTAAGACTACATTTAGATTGATAGAATTTTGTAACACTCGCCAATGAAATATGATGACTTGCTTACAGATATATACTTAAAGCCCGAATCGGCTTGACTTTAACCCAGTTGTTTACTTCCTCAACCCTGTGGAGGAGCAGGGTTGAGTTGGCTTGATATTGGACACCCTTTTATGGCATTTGGGTGTGAAATACGACACCATTTCCAGTCTATCCGAGATAATGATGGTAAAGGAAAATGCGGCTATATTGTATAAATTATGAAGAGCCCTAAGCTGGTTAGGGCCCTATGCTATGTAATATGTTGATTTGGTTAACGATATTTATCTTCCATCTAATCGCTGGTAATTATTCTTCACATCACGCCATTTACAATCATATTGAAATTTGATAGTCTGAATACAAATTAGCATAATACTCGCTCTCTTTCTCTCTCCGAAGAAATGGACAGGGTTCTCCAGTCATACCAACACATTTCTACTATATGTTTGTAATTATTGTGTAATGGACAGGGTTCTCCAGTCATACCAACACATTTCTACTATATGTTTGTAATTATTGTGTAATGGACAGGGTTCTCCAGTCATACCAACACATTTCTACTATATGTTTGTAATTATTGTGTAATGGACAGGGTTCTCCAGTCATACCAACACATTTCTACTATATGTTTGTAATTATTGTGTAATGGACAGGGTTCTCCAGTCATACCAACACATTTCTACTATATGTTTGTAATTATTGTGTAATGGACAGGGTTCTCCAGTCATACCAACACATTTCTACTATATGTTTGTAATTATTGTGTAATGGACAGGGTTCTCCAGTCATACCAACACATTTCTACTATATGTTTGTAATTATTGTGTAATGGACAGGGTTCTCCAGTCATACCAACACATTTCTACTATATGTTTGTAATTATTGTGTAATGGACAGGGTTCTCCAGTCATACCAACACATTTCTACTATATGTTATTGTAATTATTGTGTAATGGACAGGGTTCTCCAGTCATACCAACACATTTCTACTATATGTTTGTAATTATTGTGTATATTGTCTTCCAAGTTATTGTGTATATTGTCTTCCAAGTTATTGTGTATATTGTCTTCCAAGTTATTGTGTATATTGTCTTCCAAGTTATTGTGTATATTGTCTTCCAAGTTATTGTGTATATTGTCTTCCAAGTTATTGTGTATATTGTCTTCCAAGTTAGCAAATACTTATTAGTAACCCCTTACGGACGGGGATGTTTGTAACTTCTACTACCTGCCTGGCGGGCGTATTTACCCTAAACGAGCTTCATTCCATGCTCTTTTTCATGCATAAACAAGAGCGAGAGCGTAATACAATTATGTATCCGTGAAAGGGCGATAATAGAGCTTTCCAATGACACCTGAATCATCTTTGTACGACCACAGGTTCTCTTGCAACGTTTGTGCAACACGAGGGGAAATTCCCTAAAATACGGTAATATCCTCAGTTTTTCCTTGTTCTCGCGAGGCCTGGGGAGTGAGATGGTGCAGAGGTTACCTCAGTGGCGGGACTAGGTCCATGCCGAGCGGTCAGAGCCCACGTATCGTCCTCCCAACGAGTGGACCCTCTCTCAGAGCCGATAATGTGCTCAAAATCCCACCCGGATATTGTCGTGCCCCGCTGATTTGACCATGGTTCTCTCACTTGACATATGTCGGGCCCCGCGGCTTGAGTGTTAAGGTTCATATATAGTGGAAGTTAACCAGAAAGAACCAGATTGGTACTGAAGCTGAATAGTTTAGGTCATAGGATTTACCCTGAGACATGTTGGTAGGTCTTATGAGTAAGAAATGTGAAATTTAGCAGTAGAAGTGGTGTTGGTGGAGGGATCTGTATAATGAATCATGCTAATATCAACCTAGTGTCAGAGAGGAAGAAAGGCAAAGATACTCAAAATATACAATGGGGGGGGGGGGGAGGGGAGGGGGGCGAAGAAAGTTGGTAGTTTGACAGGAGCAACACAGGAAAATCGACTTTATATTATCATGAATAGAGAAGAATTTGATATCTAAAGTTTAAACACGGCTGCCAACTGGTCTAATTATACCGTGACCATGAGGGAAACATTTTATCAACAAATGTGCCACGATGTAAATCAATTGTTTAATAATTATATAATCAGAAGTGTCATAACTATCATCTGCAATGCTTCTTTCTGGCTACTGGTAATTTACGATCATGATGAACCTATGACTCTCTTACCTATACATGCAATTGATTTTACAAAACATCGTGAATCATGATAACTTTAATCAATATTTAACAAACTCATTATCAACTGTGATTCTCAACACATTTTCTGAACATAAAGTTAATTTATCTAAATCATATTTCATATCTTGTGTTAATTTAATTGATGTAATAATATTATTGGTCAATATATAGCACGCGCGCGACAATATAGGTAAAACATTATTCTCAACGGCATGTGATTGAGCAATTTTTTTCCAAATTATTGATATACCTTGGATGATTCCGGTGCTATTCCTCCCTCTCCGCCCTCCTCTCTCTTACTTATGCCTAATATCCTAATCTCTTCTAAAGATGTACTTTCTACCCTCTCTGGGCTTAACACTAATAAGGCGTACGGTCCGACTGTGTTCCTCCTGTTGTTCTCAAAAACTGTGCTTCCGTGCTAACTCCCTGCCTAGGCAAACTCTTTCGTCTCTTTCTATCCTCTAACGTCTTCCCTTCATGCTGGAAGTTTGCTCACATTCAACCTGTCCCAAAGAAGGGTGACCGCTCTCAACCGTCCAACTATCGTCCAATAGCTCTCATCTCTTGTCTTTCTAAAGTTTTTGAAACTATTCTTGCTTCCAAATTTCTTAAGCATTTCTCTTCTCATAATCTGCTCTCAGATCGCCAGTATGGCTTCCTTAAGGGTCGCTCTACTGGTGATCTTCTTTCATATCTTACTAACTCTTGGTCATCCTCCTTTCGGGACTTCGGTGAGACTTTTTCTATTGCACTAGACATATCGAAAGCCTTCGATAGAGTCTGGCATAAATCTTTAATTTCTAAACTACCCTCCTTCGGTTTCTATCCCTCCATATGTGCCTTTGTCTCCAATTTCCTTTCCGGCCGTTCTATAGCCGCGGTTGTGGACGGCCATTGTTCACTTCCTCACCCTATAAACTCCGGTGTTCCTCAGGGCTCTGTCCTATCTCCTATTCTCTTTCTAATTTTTATAAATGATCACCTTAACTGTACCTTAATTCCTATCCATTCATACGCAGACGACTCAACCTTGCACTACTCCATTAGTTTTTCAGAACGCCCCAGCCAGCAATCCCTCAACGACAAACGTAATGAAGCCATAGTACTCTTAAATTCTGATCTAAATACTATTTCCAATTGGGGCAGAGAAAACCTTGTTAACTTTAATGCTTCCAAAACCCAATTTCTCCATCTATCTACCCGTCAGGATCTCCCAGCGGACTATCCCTTATTCTTCAACAATACAAAAATCAACCTTCATCTTCTCTCAATATTCTTGGTGTCTCTTTTTATTCTGCTCTCATTTGGAAGGACCATATTACCAGTCTTGCTAAGGCAGCCTCCCAGAAGCTGGGTGTGCTGAACCGCCTTAGGGGGTTCTTTTCCCCTGCACAGCTTCTTGCTCTGTACAGGGGCATAGTGTGCCCTTGTATTGAGTATTGTTCACATGTGTGGGGAGGTTCCTCTCACACCGCTCTCCTAGACAAAATTGAAAGGAAGGCCTTTCGTATCATTAACTCCCGTCCACTCACCAACTCTCTGCAATCTCTCTCTCTCCGCCGCAATGTTGCATCTCTCTCGCTATTCTATCGCTACTATAATAATCAGTGTTCCTCAGAGCTATCCCAGTGCATACCACCTCCTTTACGTAGGGCACGTGGTACCCGTCTTGCAACTCAATCCCACCCCTACTCTGTGCAACTCTCCAATCCAAGAGTGAAACATTACTCTCAAACTTTCTTCTACTCAACAGCTGAGCTCTGGAACTCTCTCCCAGAATCAGACTTTCCCTCTTCCTATGACTTAAATTGCTTCAAACTCCGTGTGTCCAGGCATTTTGGCTCGAACGTCCCTTGATTTTGGCCCTGTCACTCTTTCAACTATGGGGGAGGCACTCACTATAGGCAGTTAAGCCTTTTGCCTCCCTCAATCACATAGACAAAACAAATAAAAACAAATATGTGTCAGTCTCAAGAAACTATCATACTGATTTTCAAAAGGCCTTTGACAAAGTTCCCCACAAACGTTTACTGCTAAAACTAAAAGCGCATGGAATAAAAGACGGTGTGTTCAAATGGATAGAAAATTGGCTCAGCGACAGAAAGCAAAGAGTAGTCATAAACGGTAAGGCATCTAAATGGACCAATGTAAGTAGTGGGGTACCCCAGGGATCGGTAATAGGACCAATTCTCTTTCTAATTTACATCAACGACATAGATGAGGGTCTCACCTGTACAATCTCAAAATTTGCTGACGATACACAAATTGCAAATAGTGTACTCTCAAAAGAACAAGTTAATGATATGCAACACAATCTAGATAAGTTGTCATGTTGGGCCCAAATTTGGCAAATGAGTTTCAATGCGGATAAATGTAAAGTACTACATATCGGATACCAAAATGAGAAAGTAAACTATTCGATGAATGGCACTCGGCTTAAGAATGTAAACAGAGAAACCGATCTGGGAGTAACAATATCGAGTAACCTAAAACCGAGTCAACAATGTTCAGAAGTTGTTAAGAAGGCAAACAAAATAATTGGCTTCATAGGCAGGTCATTCGAGCATAAATACAAAGACGTTATCCTAACCCTTTACATTTCCTTAGTCCGCCCTCTTCTGGAATACTGCGTTCAATCCTGGTGCCCTTATTACCAAAAAGATATAGACAAGTTAGAACGAGTTCAACGATGAGTTACCAAAATGATACCTAGCCTAAAGAACAAACCATACGAGGAGCATCTTAGAGAATTCATTTTATTTCCTTTAACCCAGCACAGATTAAGAGGCGACTTAATTCAAGTGTTCAAAATCATCAAAGGCATCGACAATATGAACTGTAGTAAGTACTTCACTATCGACCAATCAAATTACACGCGGGGAAACGGTTGCAAAATTATTGGTAAATCTTTTAACTCGCACGAATCTAAGAATTTCTTTTCAATCGAGTTGTCAACTTATGGAATGGGCTTCCCCGAGATGTTATAGACTGCAGCATCGTTGATTCTTTTAAACTTAGCCTAGACAAATATCTCGCATCAAACCCGCGACTGACTGCGTTTGTAAATGAATAACTTTATTTTATCCCCCCCTCAGTTACTAACCCATCTGCCCCCTACTAACTTCCTAATCCTGCCACGGACATTAGGTCCAGGGCAGTAGTTCCCTTTCCAATGTTCCCTTACCCACTCTAAATCACTGTTTGGACACTTGATCCTCAGTGTTTTGGACGACAAGCAGCCTAGAATGGTCACTAGACCTGTTATTGCTTGATTTCCTTTGTACTCCTTTGTACATATTATATGGATATTTACCTTTCAATGTTTTTGTTTACAATGGGAGAGCTCTTTTCCGTGTCTGTCAGTCAACAACTGAGACATCTGGTGGCGAATGCAATGCATCCTACCGTAATTCTTGCCAATTATAATTGCATCTCGACCAATTACGATGCAGTCCACTGACACGTGATGTATATCGACCAATCAGGTGATGCCATGCTTGGGAAGAGAGCTGGTCCCGGATTTAACCCGCTTAGTTTGACGATGACCAGCCTGTGTACAGGGTGTGAGGGATCCGATCATACTTTTTTCCACCGTCTTTATAAACAATCAGGCTGCTTTAGACATTTTCACCTCCCATGGTTGCCTTTCAATAAGTGTAACCTGTCCAAAGTGCAATAACCAGTGATCCAAATACGGACGACGAGGACAGGTGGTTTTGAAATGCATACACATTTTTTTGCCGTGGAAGAAATTGAAAACAAGAAACCACCACCTGTTGAGCAGGATGAGCCTCCAGCCACTCAACCTGACGACCCTCATCTCAGTACCTCCTCTGCTCATTAACCCACTGAGCCCCACCTAGTTATAAATAAATGTACCACTAGGGACCAGCAGGTTTTGATTTTTTATTTTTTCCAGAAACAATAGCGAATGGGTTAGGAATGAAGGAAAACCAGAAAAAAATGATCAAAAAGGTCAAAAAGGGGTCCTACGGAGCCCCCGAAAGTCGATTTTACAAGAGTAAATAATTGAAGGCAATAACCCCCCAAAAACATGTTTTTGCACACTCACGCACACGCGGTTGGACTTTGAGAGTTTTCAACCATCGGCATGGTTGCGTGGGATACTTACACAGTTCCCATACAAATCTGAGCCCTCTAGGTGCCATAGAACCGGAGTAATTAACACTGACGCAACATATGTGACGCTGGTGTTTAGCGTTACATACATTGCCGACGCACTGTTTGCGTCGCTGGGGCTCAGTGGGTTAACCCCACCCAGGCTAATGCAAACCCCATTCTCACTAGGTTAGGTTAGGTTAGGGTTAGGTTAGGGTAATGTTAACCCCATGGTTGGTTGCCGACCAGCTAGGGTGTGGGGGCGGCAGCCCCCGCCCATAATATTAAGATAGGTTAAGTAAGGTTGTTAGGTTAGGCTAATGTTAACCCCATTCTTACTAGGTTAGGTTAGGCTAATGTTAACCCCATGGTTGGTTGCCTACCAATGGGGGTGTGGGGGCGGAAACCCCCATCCATAATAGTAGGATAGGTTAGGTAAGGTTGTTAGGTTAGGCTAATGTTAACCCCATTCTTACCACATTAGGTTAGGCTAATGTTAACCCTATGAAAATCCAAACTAACTTTTTGTAGAGTTACTGTGTAATTTTAACATGACAATTAGTAAAATCCGAGCCAAGTTTCGTCAAAACTTGGCTCGGGTTTTCAAAAAGTCTGGTTTTATGGGTCTCGAAATTTACAAAACCCGAGCCAACATTTTAATAAGGTTACTGTGTTATTTTCATTTTTAAAATAGTTAAATCTGAGCCAAGTTTCGTCAAAACTTGGCTCGGGTTTTCAAAAAGTCGGGTTTTATGGGTCTGGAAATTGACAAAACCCGAGCCAAATTTTGGTTTCAAATGTGTATTATCGT
The DNA here is from genome assembly GCA_032716605.1 of Paralithodes platypus. Taxonomy (NCBI): domain Eukaryota; kingdom Metazoa; phylum Arthropoda; class Malacostraca; order Decapoda; family Lithodidae; genus Paralithodes; species Paralithodes platypus. Next base: position 24,576,013 of record CM064540.1, read on the forward strand.
GTTGTATAGTATATGCTTGTTACCCCTCAATCTTCATAGCCCTCCCGACTATCGGGGGGCGTGTCTTTAGATTGATGGATAATGGATAAATGCTTAATTCCCATTCAACTTCATCAGTAGATTCGACTAAAAAAAAAAAAAAAAATACTTGAGAAACACGTTGTTGCGTCTCCTATATATTTACCATATTATTTACCATATGTATAAAATATTTTAACACTTTTTACGTAATAATAATCTAAAATGTAATATACAATATATGGATAAATCAACAATACTGTATAATGGTACTGTTGTTAATGATTTGTATATTTACTTATAAAATAGAATGCAGTTATTATGCAATAGTGTATTTAGTTTCACAAATTGTGACTGTTCAATACCATTGTCATTGGTCACCATGTCTATTGAGGTATTATATGACCTTAAGTGTAGGTTAATACATATATTTTTCAGTCTGAATTAACGTTGTCTCAGATATCTTCGTCAAAGCGATGGTTATATTCAACAATTGTCATATGAATTCGCCATGCATTAGGCGATGTGCGTAGGTAATGAAGACCTTAAACGTGAACAACAATAGTAACTGATATTTGGCGAATATACTGTACATTTCAATTAATACTGGAGGAGGCGTATGGCTCTCTCTCTCTCTCCACGCTCCTTTATGTCGGTCGTTATGCCTCACATTGTCTCTCCCTGTCTTATAGTAAGGTGTTATTAATAACATTGTAATACTATAGGCAGTTAGTGGAACAACAAATACCCACGTTAGTGTTTTACCTCACAACCCTCTCTCCATCCCCCCCCCCCCCCCCCACCCTCCCACACAAACACACACGCAAAATCGTTCGCCGCTATTTAATGATACCACCTGCCATTATAGTGACAATTTAGCTAAGAACATCTACGAACATTTGGAGAAATTTCATTATATTATACAGCTATTTATGCATTTGTATTACATATATGTTTCATTTGTCTTGTTAAATATATGGTATGACACTGATATAGCCAAAACAGATCTACCAATCACAATCACTGTAAAACACGCCTCCTTACTACACCAAGTATTGCCAGATACAACTGTGAGTCCCAGAGCGATGGTGGGTCAGTTAGATCTTTGACAGTACCTGTACCTTAAATTTGACATTTATCACTTTCAATCTGAAGGGACACAAGGTACAACCAGTCTTCTATTTTGTCTCTCTCTTTAACACAATAATTGTATATTGAAACCATCGATTTCGATCATTATTTCATATATAATAATAGGTGTGTAATAGGCGTGTTTACACGAACACATTTCAGGCATAGGCCTAAATGTTCTAAATTGTCTGTTTGTTATCCACCAAAACCAGTCTAAAAATACAGTGCGTCTCTTATAGCAATGATATTATATATATTTCTATATAATTATAATTCATTCCCATTTAACGGATACTTTATTGCATACAAAACATGAATGAATGCATAGATTTTTAAATATTGAATGTGTGTTCAATAACTTCTCCAATTATCCATTTGTGCGTATGATAGTCTCACCTTAAGTAAAACTTGTACATTGAAGCAAGTGGAATATGGACGTAAATGTGACCAGCATGAGAGAGAGTCACCTATTAATGATACAGGAAATAATTAATATGTGAATGATCACTGCTAGCACATACTGTATGTTAACCAATAACATATGATTTCACCTCCATTAACTCATCACAGATGCTCACAGATGCGCGGGAACGATCCCTAATAATATGCACATACCAAATCTACCAAATCGCGGAGGGTTTACTACCAGATCTATACACCCCGATAGTCATGAAGTTCAGTTATAGGAGAAGCTAGGAATGCCATATTCCTCGGATGAAAAAACAGGTTGGAATGGGCTCGTTGCGAGAGGCTTGGTGGACCCAAGATAACAACATGCAATTTAACGAAGAGAAATTTCAGCTGATAAGGTATGGAGGAAATGAAGAGATTAAAGAAAACACATCCTACTTAACAGAGTCACTCCTGCCAATCCCACGAAAATCAGAGGTTAAAGATCTTGGGGTAATAATGTCAGAAAACATGTCTTTCAAAGAACATAATCAGGCCAAGTCAGTAGCGCCGAGGAAACTTGTAGGCTGGATACTGTGCACTTTCAAGACACGAGAAGAACGGCAAATGATAACACTTTTCAAATCGTTGGTGATCCCACGACTGGAGTATTGCAGTGTGCTAACATCTCCACACAAAGCCGGGGAAATATACGAAATAGAGTGTTCAAAGAAGCTTCACGTCCCACATCAGCTCGGTAAAACATCTTTATTACTGGGATAGGCTGAAAGGCTCTCAACTTATATTCACTGGAGCGAAGAAAAGAGAGATACTTGATAATTTACACATGGAAAGTTATCGAGGGTCTAGTGCCAAACCTTCACACCACAATATCAGGGAACTGGAGCGACAGAGGGGGTAGGAAATGTAACATCCCACCCCAAAAGTGTAGGGGAGCTCTGGGCACACTGAGGGACTCCTGGTTGACAAACAGGGAACCGAGCCTCCTCAACAAAATGCCAGAGAACGTGAGAAACCTGATGGACGTGCCAACGGAAGTATTCAAGAAAGCCTTTGACAACCATCTCAAGTCGGTGCCTGATCAGTCATGCTTCGCGGGGGGTGAGAGCTGCCCCCTCGAATAGCCTGCTGCATCAAGCACTGGCAGCAAACATACTCGGGGGGGGAGCAACTCTCGCCGAGGTCAAAGAGGTGGCCGAAACAACTCCAGGTAGACACAGAGGACCTCATATTTACAATAAACTTCCACGGCAGTTAGGAGACATGATGAACGTCTCTTTAGACAACTTCAAGAGAGCCCTCTATGTTAAACTGCAAAAGGTGCCAGACGAGCCCATCATCACAGACGAACATTTTGCACCTTTGAACAGTTTGCTACACCGTAATAACACAACCAACAACGAGGGACGCCGTGCTCCTCGGTGTCATTAGTAGCGTGGCGAACATTGCATAAGTAGATAAATATGACATTGCACTAAAGATCGGTTAACCTCCGCCAACTTGGTGCTACTGGTGAAATATTCATCTTTCTACCCTCAGCTATCTCCATGAAGTCCATGCACATATTCATCTTTCTACCCTCAGCTATCTCCATGAAGTCCATGCACATATTCATCTTTCTACCCTCAGCTATCTCCATGAAGTCCATGCACATATTTAACAGTTGGAAATATTGGTACAGGATATAATTTAGTTTATATTACAGTATATATACAGTATATATATATACCGGTATATATATATATACTGTATATACAATGAAGTTGGGGAAAGCACCAGGAACAAATGGAATGTGTGGGGTAATGTTGAGGTATGGTGGTGAGATAGTGATCGAGTGGGTATGGAAAATGTGCAAACTAGCATGGGAGAAGGGGAGTGCACCTGATGACTGGAAGACAGGCATAATAGTCTCCCTATATAAGGGTAAAGGGGAAAGAGGAGTGTGTGGTAACCACCGAGGATTATGTCTTCTAAGAATAGTAGGGGATTTTTTTTTTTTTTTTTTCTATATTCCAACTTCTCCCTCTCGGGAATAGGCTAGATCCTGCACACTCAACCGCTGAACACAGTGAGGCCCGTGAGGTCCTGTTCCAGTCTAGGGAGTGAGACATGCGAAGCACCCCGTCCCGAAGCAACTCCATCTCTGAAGCTGCTCCGCCTCCGCGCTTCACCGTCTCATTCCGCAGACTTGGACCCTCACTCTCAGAATGCCACCTATTGAGCAATTAACTCACTAGGCATTGCCGCCCTATAGCATATTTTGAATATGAGAATATTCATACAGTGCTATTTAGTCAGGGAGCAATGAGGGTATTTTATTGGCATTTCGGTGTGCTGTGGTAATGTACTGAAACTAGGTACAGCACAAATTCCATCCCAATAATATCTTCCATTGACATATTGGGATTCGAACCCAGTCCAGCGGCAAGACCACTCTGCCACACCTCCCATCAAGGTGTACAGTAGGGTAGTGATTGAGAGAGTGAGAGTGAGAACGGAGAAATGGATAGGTGACGAGCAGGGAGGTTTTAGGAAGGGCAGAGGATATGTAGATCAGATTTTTACCCTGAATTGTGTTGTGGAGAAATATCTGGAGCAGCAACAAAAGGTGTATGTTGCCTTTATGGACTTGGAGAAGGCCTATGACAGAGTGGATAGAGAAGGGATGTGGAAAGTACTTAGAATATACGGAGTAGATGGCAAGTTGCTGAAAGCAGTGAAGAGCATGTATGAGGGTGCAAAGGCGGCAGTACATGTGGAGAATAAGCAGAGCGAGTTCTTTGACCTGAATGTTGGCTTGAAAGAGGGGTGTGTGATGATCCTATGGTTGTTTACTGTATACAGGTATATGGATGGAGTCATGAAAGAAATACAAGGAAGAGCAGTGGATGTTGGTGTATCGCTGATAATGGAGGGAAATGAATGGAAGCTGCCTGTACTGCTGTTTGCTGATGATATATTTGCAGGGTCTGGTAAATATGTTTGGAACAGTGTGCGAAACACGGAATGTGAATGTAAATGCAGGGAAGAGCAAGGTTATGGTCTTCAAAAGGGGTGAAGCCACAGAGTGTGAGGTGAAGCTGAACGGTCAGGCTATGGAGATTGTCAGCTCATTTAAGTATCTGGGTAGTGTGTTGAGTAAAGATGGGACTATGGATGAAGAAGTGCGGGGGAGGGTGCAACAGAGGAAGAGGGTTGTAGGAACGCTGCAAGCAGTAACAAGAAATAGGGTGGTCAGTATAGAAGTAAAGACGTCCTTGCATGACAGTCTGGTAATCCCGACACTGACTTACGGAAGCGAAGCATAAACGTTTGAGAAGAGACTCTGACCAAGAGTGAGAGGGGTGGAAATGAGTTACTTGAGAAGTGCGTGCGGAGTTACATGGAGGGATAGACAGACGAATGAGGAAGTAAGAAGGAGGTGTGGTGTGGAGGTAGATGTGCTGGAAAGTGAGAAAAGGAACACCTTGAGATGGTTCGGCCATATGGAATGTATGGGAAGCAAGAGAATTACTAAGAAGGTGTACAAGAGCGAGGTGGAAGGACAGAGATGGAGAGGTAAACCGAAAGAGTGTTGGAAGGATGGAGTGAGGAAGTTTATGGAAGAAGGTGGTGCTGGTTGGGAGGAGGGACATCGATTTACTGGGGACAGAGATGCATGGGGGCAGTTCGTTCGTGGCCACACCTTCGGGGATCACGGCATCAGGCAATATATATATATATATATATAAAGTATATATATATATATATATAATATATATATATATATATATATTTATATATATATATATATATATACAGTATATTATATATATATATATATATATATATATATATATACTGTATATATATATATATATATATATATATATATATATATACATATATATATATATACTGTATATATATATATATATATATATATATATATATATATATATACATATATATATATATATGTATATATATAAAAGCTCTGTTCCCCAGGGTACAGTGTTGGCACCCTTACTCTTCCTAATACTAATAAGTGATATCGATGCAAATGTTCAACACAGCAGCGTTTCATCATTTTCAGACGACACAAAACTAAGTCTTGGAATAACCACAATAGAAGACAAAGAAATCTTCCAATCAGACATGAACGCTTTATTTCGGTGGACCAAAGATAACAACATGCAATTTAACGAAGAGAAATTTCAGCTGATAAGGTATGGAGGAAATGGAGAAGTTAAAAGAACCACAACCTACTTAATAGAGTCACTCCTGCCAATCCCACGAAAATCAGAGGTTAAAGATCTTGGGGTAATAATGTCAGAAAACATGTCTTTCATAGAACATAATCAGGCCAGGTCAGTAGCGGCGAGGAAACTTGTAGGTTGGATACTGCGCACTTTCAAGACACGAGAAGAACGGCCAATGATAACACTTTTCAAATCGCTGGTGATCCCACGGCTGGAGTATTGCAGTGTGCTGACATCTCCACACAAAGCCGGGAAAATACATGAAATAGAGCGTGTTCAAAGAAGCTTCACGTCCCACATCAGCTCGGTAAAACATCTTCATTACTGGGATCGGCTGAAGACTCTTAACTTATATTCACTGGAGCGGAAGAAGAGAGAGATACTTGATAATTTACACATGGAAAGTTATCGAGGGTCTAGTGCCAAACCTTCACACCAGAATATCATGGAATTGGAGCGACAGAGGGGGTAGGAAATGTAACATCCCACCCCAAAAGTGTAGGGGAGCTCTGGGCACACTGAGGGACTCCTGGTTGACAAACAGGGGACCGAGCCTCTTCAACAAAATGCCAGAGAACGTGAGAAACCTGATGGACGTGCCAACGGAAGTATTCAAGAAAGCCTTGGACAACCATCTCAAGTCGGTGCCGGATCAGCCATACTTCGCGGGGGTGAGAGCTGCCTCCTCGAATAGCCTGCTGCATCAAGCACTGGCAGCAAACATATTCGGGGGGAGCAACTCTCGCCGAGGCCACTGAGGGACGGCCGAAACAACTCCAGGTAGACTCCAGGTAGGTAGGTAGTGGTGACATTTGTTGTGCTATGTTGGAGTTGTGGTGTATGTTGTGTTATGTTGGAATGGTGGTGTATGTTGTGTTATGTTGGAGTGGTGGTGTATGGTGTGTTATGTTGGAGTGGTGGTGTATGTTGTGTTATGTTGGAGTGGTGGTGTATGTTGTGTTATGTTGGAGTGGTGGTGTATGTTGTGTAATGTTGGAGTGGTGATGTATGTTGTGTTATGTTGGAGTGGTGGTGTATGTTGTGTTATGTTGGAGTGGTGATGTATGTTGTGTTATGTTGGAGTGGTGGTGTATGTTGTGTTATGTTGGAGGGGTGATGTTTGTTGTGTTATGTTGGAGTGGTGGTGTATGTTGTGTTATGTTGTGTTATGTTGGAGGGGTGATGTTTGTTGTGTTATGTTGGAGTGGTGATGTATGTTGTGTTATGTTGTGTTATGTTGGAGGGGTGATGTTTGTTGTGTTATGTTGGAATGGTGGTGTATGTTGTGTTATGTTGTGTTATGTTGGAGGGGTGATGTTTGTTGTGTTATGTTGGAGAGGTGGTGTATGTTGTGTTATGTTGGAGTGGTGATGTATGTTGTGTTATGTTGGAGTGGTGGTGTATGTTGTATTATGTTGTGTTATGTTGGAGTGGTGGTGTATGTTGTGTTATGTTGTGTCATATTGTAGATGTGGTGTATGTTGTGTCATGTTGGAGTTACCTTACCTTAGGTTACCTTAGGTTGTGTTCGCCACTCTCCTAGCAGCACCGAGGAGAGCGTCGCCCCTCGTTGGGGGTTGTGGAGTGGTGGTGTATGTTGTGTTATGTTGTGTTAAGTTGGAGTGGTGGTGTATGTTGTGTTATGTTGGAGTGGTGATGTATGTTGTGTTATGTTGGAGTGGGGGTGTATGTTGTGTTATGTTGGAGTGGTGGTGTATGTTGTGTTATGTTGGAGTGGTGGTGTATGCTCTGTTATGTTGGAGTGGTGATGTATGTTGTATTATGTTGGAGTGATGGTGTATGTTGTGTTATGTTGTGTTATATTGGAGTGGTGGTGTATGTTGTGTTATGTTGTGTTATGTTGGAGTGGTGGTGTATGGTGTGTTATGTTGGAGTGGTGGTGTATGCTCTGTTATGTTGGAGTGGTGATGTATGTTGTATTATGTTGGAGTGATGGTGTATGTTGTGTTATGTTGGAGTGGTGGTGTATGTTGTGTTATGTTGGAGTGGTGGTGTATGTTGTATTATGTTGGAGTGATGGTATATGTTGTGTTATGTTGGAGTGATGGTGTATGTTGTGTTATGTTGGAGTGGTGATGTATGTTGTATTATGTTGGAGTGATGGTGTATGTTGTGTTATATTGGAGTGGTGGTGTATGTTGTGTTATGTTGTGTTATGTTGGAGTGGTGGTGTATGCTGTGTTATGTTGGAGTGGTGGTGTATGTTGTGTTATGTGGGAGTGGTGATGTATGTTGTGTTATGTTGGAGTGGTGGTGTATGTTGTGTTATGTTGTGTTATATTGGAGGGGTGATGTATGTTGGGTTAAGTTGGAGTGGTTGTGTATGTTGTGTTATGTTGTGTTATGTTGGAGTGGTGGTGCATGTTGTGTTATGTTGGAGTGGTGATGTATGTTGTGTTATGTTGGAGTGGTGATGTATGTTGTGTTATGTTGGAGTGGTGATGTACGTTGTGTTATGTTGGCGTGGTAGTGTATGTTGTGTTTAGTTGTGTTATGCTGTATGTTGTGTTATGTTGGAGTGGTGGTGTATGTTGTGTTATGTTGGAGTGGTGATGTATGTTGTGTTATGTTGGAATGGTGGTGTATGTTGTGATATGTTGGAGTGGTGGTGTATGTTGTGTTATGTTGGAGTGGTGGAGTATGTTGTGTTATGTTGGAGTGGTGATGTATGCTGTGTTTTGTTGGAGTGGTGGTATATGTTGTGTTATGTTGGAGTGGTGGTGTATGCTGTGTTATGTTGGAGTGGTGGTGTATGTTTTGTTATGTTGGAGTGGTGGTGTATGCTGTGTTATGTTGGAGTGGTGTTGTATGTTGTGTTATGTTGGGGTGGTGATGTATGTTGTGTTATGTTGGAGTGGTGATGTATGCTGTGTTATGTTGGAGTGGTGGTGTATGTTGCGTTATGTTGGAGTGGTGATGTATGTTGTGTTATGTTGGAGTGGTGGTGTATGTTGTGTTATGTTGTGTTATGTTGGAGGGGTGATGTATGTTGTGTTATGTTGGAGTGGTGATGTATGTTGTGTTATGTTGGAGTGGTGACGTACGTTGTGTAATGTTGGCGTGGTAGTGTATGTTGTGTTTAGTTGTGTTATGTTGTATGTTGTGTTATGTTGGAGTGGTGGTGTATGTTGTGTTATGTTGGAGTGGTGATGTATGTTGTGTTATGTTGGAATGGTGGTGTATGTTGTGTTATGTTGGAGTGGTGGTGTATGTTGTATTATGTTGGAGTGGTGGTGTATGTTGTATTATGTTGGAGTGGTGGTGTATGTTGTGTTATGTTGGAGTGGTGGTGTATGTTGTGTTATGGTGGAGTGGTGGTGTATGTTGTATTATGTTGGAGTGGTGGTGTATGTTGTGTTATGTTGGAGTGGTGATTTATGTTGTATTATGTTGGAGTGGTGGTGTATGTTGTGTTATGTTGGAGTGGTGGTGTATGTTGTGTTATGTTGGAGTGGTGGTGTATGTTGTATTATGTTGGAGTGGTGGTGTATGTTGTATTATGTTGGAGTGGTGGTGTATGTTGTGTTATGTTGGAGTGGTTATGTATGTTGTGTTATGTTGGAGTGGTGATGTATGTTGTGTTATGTTGGAGTGGTGATGTATGCTGTGTTATGTTGGAGTGGTGGTGTATGTTGTGTTATGTTGGAGTGGTGATGTATGTTGTGTTATGTTGGAGTGGTGGTATATGTTGTGTTATGTTGGAGTGGTGGTGTATGTTGTTTTATGTTGGAGTGGTGGTGTATGTTGTCTTATGTTGGAGTGGTGGTGTATGTTGTGTTATGTTGGAGTGGTGGTGTATGTTGTTCTGTGTTGGAGTGGTGTATGTTGTGTTATGTTGGAGTGGTGGTGTATGTTGTATTATGTTGGAGTGGTGGTGTATGTTGTATTATGTTGGACTGGTGGTGTATGTTGTGTTATGTTGGAGTGGTTATGTATGTTGTGTTATGTTGGAGTGGTGATGTATGTTGTGTTATGTTGGAGTGGTGATGTATGCTGTGTTATGTTGGAGTGGTGGTGTATGTTGTGTTATGTTGGAGTGGTGATGTATGTTGTGTTATGTTGGAGTGGTGGTATATGTTGTGTTATGTTGGAGTGGTGGTGTATGTTGTTTTATGTTGGAGTGGTGGTGTATGTTGTCTTATGTTGGAGTGGTGGTGTATGTTGTCTTATGTTGGAGTGGTGGTGTATGTTGTTCTGTGTTGGAGTGGTGTATGTTGTTATATGTTGGAGTGGTGATGTATGTTGTAATATGTTGGAGTGGTGGTGTATGTTGTGTTATGTTGGAGTGGTGGTGTATGGTGTTATATGTTGGAGTGGTGTATGTTGTGTTATGTTGGAGTGGTGATGTATGTTGTATTATGTTGGAGTGGTGGTGTATGTTGTGTTATGTTGGAGTGGTGGTGTATGTTGTGTTATGTTGGAGTGGTGGTGTATGTTGTATTATGTTGGAGTGGTGGTGTATGTTGTGTTATGTTGGAGTGGTGGTGTATGTTGTTATGTTGGAGTGGTGATGTATGTTGTATTATGTTGGAGTGGTGGTGTATGTTGTGTTATGTTGGAGTGGTGGTGTATGGTGTTATATGTTGGAGTGGTGGTGTATGTTGTATTATATTGGAGGGATGATGTATGCCGGGCTATGCTGTTCTGTGTTGGAGTGGTGTATGTTGTTATATGTTGGAGTGGGGATGTATGTTGTGTTATGTTGGAGTGGTGGTGTATGTTGTGTTATGTTGGAGTGGTGGTGTATGGTGTTATATGTTGGAGTGGTGTGTGGTGTTATATGTTGGAGTGGTAATGTATGTTGTATTATATTGGAGGGATGATGTATGCCGGGCTATGTTGTTCTGTGTTGGAGTGGTGTATGTTGTTATATGTTGGAGTGGTGATGTATGTTGTATTATATTGGAGGGATGATGTATGCCGGGCTATGCTGTTCTGTGTTGGAGTGGTGTATGTTGTTATATGTTGGAGTGGGGATGTATGTTGTATTATATTGGAGGGATGATGTATGCCGGGCTATGCTGTTCTGTGTTGGAGTGGTGTATGTTGTTATATGTTGGAGTGGTGATGTATGTTGTATTATATGGAGGGATGATGTATGCCGGGCTATGCTGTTCTGTGTTGGAGTGGTGTATGTTGTTATATGTTGGAGTGGTGATGTATGTTGTATTATATTGGAGGGATGATGTATGCCGGGCTATGCTGTTCTGTGTTGGAGTGGTGTATGTTGTTATATGTTGGAGTGGGGATGTATGTTGTATTATATTGGAGGGATGATGTATGCCGGGCTATGCTGTTCTGTGTTGGAATGGTGTATGTTGTGCTATGTTGTGTTGTGTTGGTGTGACACTTTTTGTATGCGACATGGTAACCTTCATAGAGTGTTTTTAATTATCCAAAACTGCTGAAAAGGTGTCAAATCTGTGAAAGGTGCCACCTGCTGCGGAAAATTAATGGATATGTCAATATATAACACTTGTATGGATATAAGGTGTTCCTAGTATCGTGTGTGTGTGTGTGTGTGTGTGTATTTACCTATTTGTATTTACCTATTTGTAGTATACAGGAGTTGAGCTTTTTAGGCTCGTATTGTCCCGCTTCCTGAGTTACAATTATCTAACTTTGCCTTAAAAATATGATTGTTTTTGGCACACACCACTTCCTCTTCCAACTGATTCCATTTACTTATACTTCTGTAAGGGAAACTATACTTTCTCACATCTCCTTTACATCTTCCTTTCATTAGCTTATATCTATGCCCCCTGGTTCTACCATTATCTTTCACAATATAACCCTTCTTGTCCACCTTTTCGAGTCCTCTCACACATTTGTACATCATAATCGTATCGCCTCTCTCCCTCCTATCCATTAGAGATGGTAAATCTAATTTCTTTAATCTCTCCTCATATGGTAATTCTCTCAGTTCTGGATCATCCTAGTTGCAGCTCTCTGAACCTTCTCCAGCTTCTTTATATGCTTTTTTAGATGTGGTGCCCACACCACTGCCGCATACTCCAGTCTTGGTCTCACCAATGTTTTTATTATTTTCTCCAGCATCTCCTCGTTTATATAGTTAAAGGCTATTTTATTCTGTTTAGCAGTCCATATGTTTCTCCCACTATCTTATTAATATGATTCTCAGGTGAAAGATCACTCCTAACAGTTATCCCTAAGTCCTTTTCTTTCTCTGATGGGTTAATAGTGTTTTCTTCTAACTTATATTCCATATGAGGCCTTCTTTTACTTACTCCCATTTCCACTACATGACATTTATTTGTGTTGTATTCCATTTTCCACTTCTTGCTCCATTGATCTATCCTATCCAAATCCCTCTGTAATTCCCTACCACTGTTTTCATCTTCTATACGCTTCATGATCTTGGCATCATCTGCAAACATATTCATATATGCATTTATATCCTTTGGCATGTCGTTAATGTATATTAGAAACATTATGGGAGCCAGCACCGCTCCCTGCGGAACTCCACTTATGACATCTTTCCACGTAGAAAATTTATCTCTGATAGTAGTCCTCATCTGTCTCTCTGAAAGATAGTCCTCCATCCAATTTAACAAACTACCCTGAATCCCTCCATACTCTTTTAATTTCCACTTCAGCCTGCTATGCGATACTCTGTCAAAAGCTTTCTTCATGTCAATATATACGCAGTCCACCCATCCATCTCTCTCTTGTAATATGTCAACCACTCTGTCATAAAAACTGAGTAGATTTGTAACACATGAGGTACCCTCCCTGAAACCAAATTGCCTGTTAGATAGTAGATTATTCTTTTCCAAGTAAATCATCCATCTTTTCTTAATTATTTTCTCACAGATTTTGCACACTATACTAGTAAGTGACACAGGTCGATAATTTAATGGATGTTCCCTGTTCCCACCTTTATAAATCGGTACAATGTTGGCTCTCTTCCAGTCCATTGGTAATTTTCCCACTTCCAGAGAGTATTTCATTATCTCATATAAGGGTTTCACTAGTTCGTCAGCACATTCTTTCAAAATCCATCCCGCTACATTGTCAGGTCCTACTGCTGTTTTCACATCTAGTCCTTTCATTATTTCTACTAGCTCCTCTGGGAGAAAATTAATCTCTCCCAGTTTATCACCAATTTCACCTACCGGTACTTCTTCAAAGTTATCACCTTTAGTATATACTGAGTGTAGTGTATTGTTCATAATTTCACACATATTCTGGTCGTCATCATAAGTGGTCCCTTCAACCTTCAACCTCACTATTCTATCCCTTACCTTCATTTTACTATTTTTAAACCTATAGAACAGCTTAGGATCACTCTTACATTTTTTCACAATGTTCTTCTCATATTCTCTGGCTTCTTGTCTCCTAATTGCAGCATATACATTTCTTAATCTCTTGTATCTGTTCCAAGTTTCTCTATTACACCTTTTTCTAGCTGCCTTCCACGCTTGGTCTCTCTTTTCCTTGGCTTTCCTACATTTTTCATTAAACCAATCCTTTTCCTTCGCTGACCAATTACCTTGTTTAGGGACATATTTATTTACTCCTTCTTCATATATTGTTTTAAATACTCCATACTTCTCGTCTACACTATTTCTCTGATGTATTTCACTCCAGTCAACATCTCTAAAGTATTGTCTCAGTGATTGGTAGTCTCCTTTTGCATAGTCAAACCTAGTTTCCTTGTGCTCCTCCCTCTCCTCCATATTGGAATAACCCAAAAGGATTTCTATATCCATTACAACGTGATCGCTCTTGCCTAAAGGTGATAAGTATTTTATATCAGAAATTACATCTCGGTCTCTAGTAAACATTATGTCCAATCTGGATGCTTCATCATTTCCCCTTCTTCTTGTATTTTCCTTTATATTTTGCACCAATACATTTTCTGTTACCATATCCAGTAGCCTATACCCCCACGAGTTCACGTTGCTACCAGCTTCTCTCTGCTCCCAATCCACCTCTTTACAGTTGAAGTCCCCTACTATAATTAATTCATTGGTTATACGAGTTAATTTTTCAATACAAATAATCATCTCATCTTTGATAAATTTGTATTCCTCCTCTTCCCAAGCCCCTGTGTAGGGCGGCATGTAGGCCACTACAATATCCGCCTTTTGATTGTCATCATCTGTCAATTCTACTGCTAATATTTCCGCTTTACTATTATTCAGATCAATCATTCTTGTTTTCAATTTATTATGTGTAAGAATTAGCACCCCTCCCCCCATCTTGTCTTCTCTATCCCTTCTCCAGATATTATAGTTGTTCCATCCCATTCCCTCCAAACTTATCCCTTTATTTAGTTTAGTTTCACATAGACACAATATTAAGGGCTCTTCCTGTCCGATGTAATCATTTATTTCTAATTTCTTTGATAGCAGCCCATCCACATTGCTATAGACCATCTTGCACCTGTTGCTTTTACCATTATGATTGATATTCCCTGTCTTTATCCTACTATTTCCCCTTCCTGTTGCACCTCTCCCTCCAATCTTTCTTCCTGTACCACCACTTCTTTTCTCCCCCCCTCCGCCCCTATCCTCTCCCCCTTCTTCAGGTACCACTTCCTTACTTTCCCATCCATGTTTCTGTAGAACAAAAAAACCTTCTCCACTTCTGATCTATTATCGTTCTTTTCTTTGACTTCTCTATTTATTTCTCTAAACTTTTCCCTCTCTTCCGCATTTAGATCTTTCCTTAGTTTAACATTTCTGTATTCCCCCTCCTGACTTAACTTCCAGCTGGATCTGAGTACCTCCTCTGCTACTTTGGTTGACTTAAATCTAATCTTCATTGGCCTCATTTCTCCTTTCTTGTATTTCCCTAGTCTCCAACAATCCTCTACCTCTCTCTTCCATCCCTCCTTATCTTGTCTATCTATCACATCAATCATCTTCTCAACTTTCTTCATCTCCACACCCTTTCTCGTATTTCTATCTAATATTTCCCCTTCTACATCTCCAAACATAATTACACATCTCTTCTTATCAATAATATCACTGACCTGTTTCTCATTTTGTCTGATGGCATTAACTACCCTCTTGTTCAGGTTCTCGTCCTGCTGTCCCTTTTGCTCCTCAATAATTGTTTTTAGTTGTACCTCTGCTTCACCCACTCGATCACCCCCGACATTTTTCATTTGAGATACCTCTTCCTCCATTTTTTGTGTCCTGTCCTGATTTGTTTCCACTCCTTGTTTTAGCCTAGCATTCTCCTCCCTCAATTCACGAATCTCTCTCTCAGCCCTCTCCCTATACCCATCATCTATCTCTTTCACTCTCTCATTTAAATGTTCTTTGTATTCCTTAATCTGTTCTTTTAAAGCCACATTCTCAGATACCAATTCGTTGACCCTAGCAGTTAGATCATTTAAACCCTCCCCCGGGACACAGCTCTCTTCCACTACAGTCCCAATGGTCTTCCTCCACCCCTCCATTTCCTTTCTCCACTTTATCAGCCCCATCAGATTCCTGTTCAGGAAGATGATCTGGTCCTCCCTACCTTCAGGAAAGCCTGAATAATCCCCATCCTCGTCACAAAAACATTCCCCACTCATATCCGTGGCTTCGATGTCAGCCATTGTTGTTGTCATGTGACGTCACCAGCCTTACCAGCTGATTTCTCAAAACAAACTCTCTAAGTTTCGTTTAAACATTCATATTTTTAAATAGCTTTGACTGAACACTTTCCTGTAATAATATTATTAGCGGGACAATACACAATAGTTTCCTGTATACCCCACTTTAGGCAAGTCAGATGGTAGTTTGAGGAGCGCCAGCCAACGACGTCCGCTCCCACTCGTCTCTCGTGTGTGTGTGTTCTCTCGTGTGTGTGTGTGTGTGCGTGTGTGTGTGTGTGTGTGTTTGTGTGTGTATGTGTGTGTGTGCGTGTGCATGCTGTCAGAACGTGTTAGTGTGAGCTTTACTGTCAAAATGTGTTAGTGTGTGGGGCCTTGTGTGTGCTTGTATAATATGGATCACCGTACATATACCAGTAATACCCACAGTACATTACACGCTGATTATCATAACCAATCTCACAGAAAGTGGAAGAGAAGAGTAAAACTGGCGACGCAGGGCCAGTATAACTCCGGATGTATCGGAGCCCACTCATTCCCACTCATATACTAAACAAACTCGCGTCTACTATCTGGCAACCTTTACTTTCATTATGGCGGCATGTTATATCTTAGAGCGCCTAATCCTGTACGTACACTCCTAAGAATATAGAGTAAATTAACCCTTTCAAGCTCCAATATGCGTTTTTTTCTGTTTTCCGGCTACTATTAGACGATTTTATTTAGATTAGTAATGGTATAAGGAAGTCAAAGGGTTGATTGAGATAGTATGTACCCTTTTAATACCCACAGATCCTTCCTAAGCTGCATAAAATCGTCTAATGATAGCCAAAATATACTGCTAAAATGCGTCAGAGCTTCACGGGGTTAATAAAAGTGATATGATTACTTGTTGCGGATTCAAGGCTCCGATACATGTAACCGATACAGTTGCCAGTGTATCGCTGGCTTAGCCCTATTTGGCCGGGGGAAGTCTTATTCGATCTCTCCTGTTTCAATCCATTAGTTTGGAGAATTTAGGATGTTTCACACCCTTAATTTGGGGATAATAAAGACGTTTCACTCTATTGAGGTGTCGATTTTTGCTCGGCGAGTGATAGCAAACCTGTAACTTAGATAAATAAATTGACCTTTGACTGAGCCATTTTTGTATTGAAAAATTTAAAAATATAGCTTGAAGGGGGTCTGGAGGGGCATTTTTGCAGTTGGAAGGAAGTCTAGGTAGGGTATTTAGACATAAAAGTCTAGGTAGGGTATTTAGATATAAAAGTCTAGGTAGGGTATTTAGATATAAAAGTCTAGGTAGGGTATTTAGATATAAAAGTCTAGGTAGAGTATTTAGATATAAAAGTTTAGGTAGGGTATTTAGATATAAAAGTCTAGGTAGGGTATTTAGATATAAAAGTCTAGGTAGGGTATTTAGATATAAAAGTCTAGGTAGGGTATTTAGATATAAAAGTCTAGGTAGGGTATTTAGATATAAAAGTCTAGGTAGGGTATTTAGATATAACAGTCTAGGTAGGGTATTTAGATATAAAAGTCTAGGTAGGGTATTTAGATATAAAAGTCTAGGTAGGGTATTTAGATATAAAAGTCTAGGTAGGGTATTTAGATATAAAAGTCTAGGTAGGGTATTTAGATATAAAAGGGAACACAAGAAAATACATTGCTCGAAAATGGAAAACACAAGCACAATCATCAATAATAATATTTAATAATATCATAAAACCCCACAAGAGGTTGTACCAGATAGTGTTAAGGAGGAGGCATGCACAACGCTCAACCCCATTCCAGTGATCATTAAAACCCGATACAATATTCATTACGATCACCTGAAATTGAATTATTTACTTATTAAGTTAATTGACCGATAACTATCACTCGAACCCGCAATCATATCAAAGCATTTTTAGATTCACTCGTTACTAATTACTCAGTTGAAAACAAAAAAATTATGTATACAGAATGGGGAGCAGTCAAAAGTGGTGTCCCCCAGGGATCGGTATTCCCCTGTTGTTTCTTATATACATAAATGACCTAGATTTAGGTATAACTAGTAGGATAAGTAAATTCGCAGACGATACTAAAATAGGGAGATCAATTGATTCAGATAGCGATATAGAGTGCCTCCAAAGGGATCTAGATACCTTACATGAATGGTCAGTACAAATGTTAAATATAAACTAGCTAATTTAGAATTAGAAAATTCAGACTGCGAGAAAGATCTAGGTGTGTTTGTTAGCAATGATTTGAAGCCTAGAAAACAGTGTATAAGCGTTCGTAATAAGGCAAACAGGATTCTCGGGTTCATCTCTAGGAGTGTGAGTAACAGAACTGCTGATGTTATCTTAAAACTTTACTTGTCATTAGTGAGACCCCATATGGATTATGCTGTCCAATTTTGGTGTCCTTATTACAGAATGGACATAGATTCATTGGAGAGAGTACAGCGTAGAATGACAAAAATGATCCATAATATTAGAAATCTTTCATATGAAGAAAGGTTGAAGAAATTAGGTTTACATTCGTTAGAGAGACGCAGAGTTAGAGGGGATATGATAGAGGTGTTCAAGTGGGTTAGTGGTCCCCTTTGTTAACAAAGGGGACATGGCAAATGTACTAAAGCTCAGTGATAGCGAAAGAACTCGTACCAATGGTTTCAAATTAGATAAATTTCGTTTCAGAAAAGATATAGGCAAGTATTGGTTTGGTAACAGAGTTGTAGACGGGTGGAATGGACTACCAAGTGCTATAGTGGGATCTAAAACTGTAGGGAGCTTTAAGATAAAATTGGATAAGCATATGGACGAGAAGGGTTGGGTGTGAAGGGGGATCAGCCGGGTTGGGCCAATCAGCGCTCTGCAGACCTCCATAATCCTGCGTTAATCTCTAACCGTTTTGGTAAGATGATCCTCAGGGTATTAGAGTGTGAAGCCTATAATTGGGCTTTGTAATGAATTGGGGTTGTGTGGGACAGGGATCTGCCTTGCTTAGGCCAATCGGCTTTCTGCAGACTCCCATTTTCTTATGTTCTTATGTTCTTATGTATAGGGCTAGAAATTGTTTGTTCGTGTGTATGTGTTTAATGATATTATTTATTCTAGCAAACAAGCATTATTAACCATTAAAACTATGATAATATATTTTAGTATTAATATTTATGTTTATACATAAATATAATGTACGAAATCTCACATTATTGGTTTGATAAACTAATACATGTTACCTGGAGTATACCTACCTGGAGTTGTTTCGGCCACCTCAGCGGCCTCGGCGAGAGTTGCTCCCCCCGAGTATTTTTGCTCCCGGTGCTTGATGCAGCAGGCTATTCGAAAGGGCAGCTCTCACCCCGCGAAGCATGGCTGATCAGGCACCGACTTGAGATGGTTGTCCAAGACTTTCTTGAATACTTCCGTTGGCACGTCCATCAGGTTTCTCACATTCTC
The DNA here is from genome assembly GCA_032716605.1 of Paralithodes platypus. NCBI lineage: Eukaryota > Metazoa > Arthropoda > Malacostraca > Decapoda > Lithodidae > Paralithodes > Paralithodes platypus. Next base: position 24,594,855 of record CM064540.1, read on the forward strand.
TGGCATTTTGTTGAAGAGGCTCGGTAACCTGTTTGTCAACCAGGAGTCCCTAAGTGTGCCCAGAGCTCCCCTACACTTTTGGGGTGGGATGTTACATTTCCTACCCCCTCTGTCGCTCCAGTTCCACGATATTGTGGTGTGAAGGTTTGGCACTAGACCCTCGATAACTTTCCATGTGTAAATTATCAAGTATCTCTCTCTTCTTCGCTCCAGTGAATATAAGTTTAGAGCCTTCAGCCTATCCCAGTAATGAAGATGTTTTACCGAGCTGATGTGGGACGTGAAGCTTCTTTGAACACTCTCTATTTCGTATATTTCCCCGGCTTTGTGTGGAGATGTTAGCACACTGCAATACTCCAGTCGTGGGATCACCAATGATTTGAAAAGTGTTATCATTGGCCGTTCTTCTCGTGTCTTGAAAGTGCGCAGTATCCAACCTACAAGGTTCCTCGCCGCTACTGACTTGGCCTGATTATGTTCTTTGAAAGACATGTTTTCTGATATTATTTCCCCAAGATCTTTAACCTCTAATTTTTGTGGGATTGGCAGAAGTAACTCTGTTAAGTAGGATGTGGTTTCTTTAATTTCTCCATTTCCTCCATACCTTATCAGCTGAAATTTCTCTGTGTTAAATTGCATGTTGTTATCTTTGGTCCACCGAAATACAGCGTTCATGTCTGCTTGCATGATTTCTTTGTCTTCTATTGTGGTTATTCCTAGACTTAGCTTTGTGTCGTCTGCAAATGATGAGACGCTACTGTGTTGTACATTTACATCGATATCACTTATTAGTATTAGGAAGAGTAAGGGTGCCAACACTGTACCCTGGGGAACAGAGCTTTTAACCTCTGAACCTTCCGATATTGCTTGATTTACTGCTACTGATTGTCTTCTGTTAATGACAAAATTATAGATCCACTTGCCCACCTTCCCGGTGATACCTTTTTCTATCAGCGTATGTGCTATAATTCCATGATCACACTTATCAAATGCTTTGGCAAAGTCTGTGTATATGACATCTACATTTCTTTTCTCTTGCAGGTCATCTAGAACTTTGTCATAGTGTTCTAGTAGCTGCGAGAGACATGATCTTCCTGCTCTGAACCCGTGTTGTCCTGAGTTGTGGAGCCCGTTTTCTTCCATGTATTCCGAGACTTTTCCTCGTAGTACTCTTTCAAAGATTTTGATGATGTGAGATGTTAGTGCTACTGGGTGGTGGTTTTTTGGCAGAGCTTTACTTCCTCCTTTGTGTAGTGATGCAATTGTTGTGTTTTTCAGACTTTCTGGGATTTCTCCTGTATCTAGGCTCTTTCTCCACATTATGGCTAGAGGTCTTGCTAGTGATGTTTTGCAGTTCTTGGGTATGACTGAGCTCCGTGAATCTGGTCCTGGTGCTGAGTGGAGCGGCATGCTGTTTATTGCCCATTCTATATCTATTGGCCCAAATTCTATATCCGATATATGGAGGGGGGCTCTGTTCTCGCCCATAAAGAAACTGTTTGGATTGTCAACAGCTTTAGATGGATCGGGATGACTGAACACGGTTTCATACTGTTTTCGTAGAAGTTCACTAATTTCTTTGTCATCTGTTGTATATGATCCGTTGAGTTTGATGAGTGGGCCTATGCTTGACGCTGTTTGTGACTTTTTCTTTGCATATGAAAAGTACTTTGAATTTTCACTTATTTCTTGAACCGCCTTGTTTTCTTCTTCTATCTGCTGTATTTGATACGATATTCTCAGCTTGTGTTCAATATCGTCAATCTCCCTTTTCATTATGTGAATTTGCCTTTCCCGTAATCCAGCTTGGGAGAGCCGATGTGACAGTAGTTTTCTTCGTTTGCAGAGCCTTCTCCTTTCTCTGTCTTGCTTACTTCTGCGCTTCACTTTTCTCTCTGGAATGTGATTCTAGCATACGTTCTTAACTAATTAATTTACTAGGCTAAGGCATTCAGGGGTTGTTTTGTCTGCCATTTGGACTTCCCAGTCTATTTCCTCTATCTTCTGGTTTATGCTTGGCCAATGTATATGTTTATTATTAAAGTTGTACTTACTTGATGCTTATATCAAAATGATTGCAAGCAACGTCGAAATATTATATTTGATTGAATTTAGTAGTCTCCAAAAAAGATGGACTTATACAAATTAAGGCAGAGTAAATAACATACCTTATGTATGTCCTAAATGGCGTTTTTTTATTTAAATTCGACAATCCAGTGTGTTGATAGACGTTTGCCATTGATTATCATGATAATTTTACTCATTTATAACGACATCCACAAACAGTGAATGTCATATATCAAATAAGGAGAATCAACATTCGACTTATATTAGAAACGTCTGTCAGCTCTCTGTATTGTCAAAATATAATACGAAAAACGTCATTTCGGAAAGACGAAGGTATTTATGACGATATAAACTGATTCGTAGACATACATTGTATTCCTTTGATTTCGATAGATACTTGTATACGCGTAGAAAGATGCATTCTGAATAATTTATTTCGGAGCTAAAATTATAAATATATATTCCAGCATACTGTTTGCAATGAAATAATGTTTGCTAACTCACATGTCACGAGCTCATCTTATTAAAATATAGAAGAATAGAAAGGTAATACACCCAGTGATCTTATTATATACCTTCTTGATACCGCTATTATGCCTTTCCTTATTGATAGTGTGAGAGAGGAGGGTCACGTCCGTCGCAGTCCGGGAGTTTTCGACTATCCCGCGGGATACTGGTGATTAAACTTTCAAAAAATCACACACAAAAACAAAGTACGTAGTGTCGCGGTCCTGTGAAGTGCAAAATCGAACCGATTGATAAAATATCTGGGGAGATATACACGTTTTGGAGGAAAAAAATCTGTTAACTCCTACAGCAGTGCCACGGTGCTGGCCTAGGGCAGGCCCATGAGGCATAGGCAAGGCGGGTGGAAAGAAGAAGGGAAAGAAAAAACCGTTACGTCCCAAAGCAAAGTGTTAGCTCTATAGTCCTATGAAATCAAACAGGGCTATGGGAAAATAGGAAGCCTAAGTTAAAAGTGATAGTGAACATCGTATATCACGTAAATAAACTAGGAAAGTATAATACAGAGAATTAAAGTCAGGGGAACTTTTAACTTTTAGCTTGGGAACAGGACGTATGCTGTAAACAAAATACCCTCGGTGGTGACCGCAAAGACCATAAATCCCCTCGCTCTCTTGGACACGTCCCCTCCCCCTATACGATTTTACCAAAAGCGAAACTTAACCTCGACAGGAAATGTTACCGACAAAACAAATATCGTAAATAATAGCAAACAGAGAAAAACAATATGTAAACAAATTAAATCAGTGCAGATTATATCTCGACCATATCACAGGTAGTAGTGACGTTATTGGAGAGAAAGATCTCCCACGCAACCAAATGTGGTGAAAATTCGAACCTGAGCAGTGTTGAATCAAGTTGATAGGTAAAACATGAAAATTAAAATAGATACTATATATAGGTAGCCTGGAAAGTCGTTATTTTCCTAGAGTGCCGTATATTCCGCTAAACAGCCGACTAAAAATGGGAAAAGTGGTTAGGGCAGTGAGAATTGTTTCATAAGATATACAATTATTGAAAGTGTTACTTAAAGTTACTTAAAGTTTAACCCGTCCAGCCCCGGCTAGTTTTGTAATGTTTGTTCACCAGAACCCGGCCGGTTTTCAATTTTTTTTTTTATTCCAGAAACAATAGCGAATGGGTTAGGAATGAAGGAAAAACCACGAAAAACCGCTCAAAAAGCTTAAAGAATGGTCCTACAGAGCCCCCGAAAACGTATTTTACAAGAGTAAAAAATTGAAGGCAATTATCCCAAAAAACCAGGTTATTGCGCGCTCACACGCACGCACGTGGACTTTGAGAGTTTTCAACCATCGGCACGGTTGCGTGGGATACGTACACAGTTCCCATACAAATCTGAGCCCTCTTGAGTGGCTACACCTGAGGTTACGGTCGGCGCAATTAGGGTGACGCGCCAGGCGCGTCTCTGGGGCTGTGCGTTACATACATCGCCGACGCGTCAGGCGCGTCGCTAGGGCTGTACGGGTTAAACCATAACGAGTGTAAACGAGTGGCGCTCCCCCCCCCCTCCCCACAAACCACGTAACAAACACCTCCTTGTCCTCCACGCCCCCCCGCCCCCCTCTCTCTCTCTCTCTCTCTCCCCCATGTAAGGACAGGTGGGAAAAAAAAAAAAAAAAAATCTACCAGAGACACCTGTACGTGGTGTAATATGAATATACACGTGCATAAAGGCACCGCATGTCAGATATGCAAGCAACCATACCACTGGATTTGCATAGGATTGATACCAATAAATGAGGCGTACAATACAAGAGGGAAGAACCTCCAATTCTGCGATAGTTGTTTCGATATTACATGGCAAGTCATACAGACTGTAGAAAATACAGAAGTACAAGATAGACCGAAATATAGCCAAGACATAGCTACTTTTCACAGAAAATGGGGAACTATTGGGGCCTCAGGGCCCATACTAGTATCACAACCCACACACGCACACCTTCCCATGCAAAAGCCCAGATTGCCTCCTGCACATCAACACACATCGCCTGCCGAACAACAACCTTTCGCACCCTACAAATCCTCAAACCCTGCCGCACATCTCCCCACACCTCCCCAGACCCAGAAAACCCCCACATTAATCCCATCTATGGCCATTGACCACCCTACTGCTGTTGATCAAATACATTTGCAGGATGAACGTAGGATGCAACAAGCCCCCATATCAGGCTCCCCTTCCACATCGCCTACCCCCTCACCACTGCAACCTGCCCACCTACAACCGACCCGTAACTCCACCCCCCTGCAGGCCTCACCCACCCGTACACCAAGCCCGCTATCACCCATAACCACACTTAGCTCACCACATAACCCCTCGCAGCCCCAGCCACACCTACTGGGGTTGTCTACACCAGTGTGCAGATATTATCTGGAAAGAAGGTGCTACTTTGGTAAAAAGGGCGAATATAATGGGAAGACATGTAGATTTGCTCATCCCAAAATTTGCAACAACATAACAGTCATGGAAAATGTAGATTTGGTGAAACCTGCAAATACCACCACCCATCCCTTTGCAAGACATCACTTGAGAACAAGACCTGCTACAATATGAAATGCCCAGCTTTTCATATTAAAGGGACTTGGAGATATGCTAGACCTAACACGAATGGTAGCCCAAAAAACTCTCTAGCTATGCAAGGACGAGACAGAGGAAAAAGGCAAGGAGGGAAAGGGCAGACGAAGATGAAGAGACTGAGGGAGATGGAAGAGCACATAGAACACCTCGAGCACCTCCTGGCCTCCCAAGAGTGGCAAATACATCCCGAAGACTATTAGGTACACATAGTACTCCAAACAATCCCTCCCCAATCTTGTTTGCAAATATCCAAGGCCTAAAAAACAGAACCACGAACAAAGTACCATTTATTAGGGGCCTGCTAGAAGAAGGAAACGCTATATTTGCGGCTCTCACAGAAAGTCACATTAAAGATCAGGAAGATAGTGAGGTATGGATTCCTGGTTACAACCTACGTAGGGCGGATAGAACGCATAGATCACATGGAGGTGTAGCCTTGTACATCCATGACTCACTGATATGTACTGAATTCCTAAATAACAGTAATGAAGTGGTGGAAATACTTGGAGTTAAAATAGAATCCCTAAATTTAGCAGTTATTGTTACATACAGGCCTCCAGACTCATCCCGAGAAGAATTCAAAACCCAGCTCAACAAAATAAAATCAGAAGTGGAAACCCTGGGGAACCCAACACCAAATATTATATGGCTAGGAGACTTTAACCTACCAAACATTAAATGGAGACAACTAGAAAACCAGTTAGTGGCAAATAACACCGGAGAAGCAAACACGAGAGGTTTTTTAACTTTGCAATTTTTTTAGTCTTACCCAGCATATTGCTGAACCCACACGGAAACACAATATCTTAGACCTGGTCTTCACCAACAACGACTCTCTAGTACACAGCATTAACATATCGGACACAACATACTAAGATCATAAATTAATTGAGATCAAAACAACCTTAGAAAGTGTACAGACTACCTCAGAATCGAGAACAAAAACCGGCCCCTTCAGTAAATTTAACTTCAACAACAAAATCATTAGGTGGGAAGAGTTAAATCAAGAAATGGAGGAAATAGACTGGGAAAATTTAATGAATAACCTGACACCAGCAGAATGTCTAGTCTTAATAACAGAAACCATGACCCAAATCTGTAGCCACCATATACCTGCAAGACAAACAAAACAAAGAAGCAAACAAGATCGGGAAAGGAGGAGGCTGTACAGAAGAAGAAAATGACTCACACAAAGACGCACACATCAAAATATACAGGATAGGCAAAAGGCCGAAATAGATAGAGAAATTGTGGAAATTGAACAAAGGCTAAGAATATCATATGAACTACAACATATGGAAGAGGAGAGGAAAGCTATTGCAGGTATAAAGGAAAATTCCAAATACTTCTTTTCATATGCCAAACAAAAGGCTAAAACAGCATCAAACATCGGCCCACTAAGCAAAAGGGACGGCTCTTTTACAGGGGACAAAAAGGAAATGAGCGGACTCTTACGCAGGCAGTATGAAATGGCATTCAGTGTGCCTGATGAAACAAAAGTCATCAGAGACCAAAATATATTTTTCATGGAAACCTCCCCCACGGAAACCCCTCAGATGCTGGATATTGATTTCGGTCCAAAAGACATAGAAGTGGCCATTTCCAACATGCCATCCCACTCGGCACCAGGCCCGGACTCATGGAACTCGATCCTAATGAAGAAATGTAAGGAAAACCTCTCAAAACCCCTGGCTATAATGTGGAGAAGGAGTCTAGACACGGGTGAAATACCAGATAGCTTGAAAAACGCAATAATTGCCCCACTGCATAAAGGAGGGAGTAAAGCACTACCAAAAAACTACCGCCCGGTAGCTCTAACCTCCCACATCATTAAAGTTTTCGAGCGAGTCCTGCGAAGCAAAATCTCAACATTCATGGAGGCAAATGAACTACACAACACCGGTCAACATGGATTCAGAGCGGGAAGATCATGTCTCTCACAACTTTTGGAACACTATGACAAAATTCTTAAAGTGCTAGAAGAAAAGAAAAACGTGGATGTCATTTACACCGATTTTGCTAAGGCATTTGATAAATGTGACCATGGTATAATAGCCCACAAACTCAAAGCAAAAGGTATAACGGGGAAAATCGGACGGTGGATATACAATTTCCTAGTAAACCGAAAACAATCAGTAGCAGTAAACCAAGTAACATCTGAGCCTTCGGATGTCAAAAGCTCAGTGCCTCAAGGAACAGTGCTAGCACCCCTTCTGTTCCTCATACTAATTTGCGACATAGATACCGACACTAGACACAGTACGGTGTCGTCTTTTGCTGATGACACAAAATTAAGCAAGATAGTAAACACACAAGAGGACACGGGCCGACTGCAGGAAGACATGAATGTAGTGTTCCAGTGGACCAGGGAAAACAACATGCAATTCAATGAAGAAAAATTCCAATTAATACGGTATGGAGATAATAATGGCGTTAAAGAAATTACAAATTACTTAACAGAATCTAACCACATAATAGAACAGAAAGACAGTGTGAAAGACCTTGGGGTATTAATGTCTGAAAATATGGGTTTCAAAGTACATAACCAGGTCAAAGTTGCGGCTGCGAAACCTCTAACTGGCTGGATTCTACGTACATTTAAAACACGCGGTGAATTACCTATGATAACGCTCTTCAAATCTCTAGTGCTACTGTGGCTTGAATACTGTAGCATATTAACATCCCCATACAAAGCAGGTGAAATAAATGACTTAGAGAGTGTACAAAGAAATTTCACTTCGCATATAAGTTCGATAAAACATCTACACTACTGGGAGCGTTTAAGAGCACTGAATCTGTACTCGCTGGAACGTAGAAGAGAACATTACCTAATAATATACACGTGGAAAATCGCAGAGGGTTTAGTACCAAACCTACATACTCCGATAGTCATGAAATTCAGTGATAGGAGAGGCTGGGAATGTGAAATCCCCCGGATGAATAACAGGGGTGCTACGGGCTCTCTGCGAGAGGGCTGGTTATCACACAGAGGCCCACGTCTCTTCAACAAACTCTCACGGCGAGTAAGAGACATGAGGGACGTCTCGTTAGACAACTTCAAGAGAGCCCTCGATGTCGAACTGCAAAAAGTGCCAGACGAGCCCATCCTTGCGAGGGAGCGAGCTGTCGCTTCAAACAGTCTACTACACCAAAATCACCACCCATAACGAGGGGCACCACGCTCCTTGGTGCCGCTAGAAGAGTGGCGAACACATCAAAAGTAAGTACTACACTTGAGCCAGTGGCGTATATAGGGGGGGGGCCACTCGGCCATGCCCCCCCCCCCCCCCTTTTGTCCCAGTAGGCCTATGTTATTCGTCAGGTTGGACGGTTGGTCGCTTGGTCGTGTACAGAACGTGTGAGTTCTGACTGGGAGTGCTGTGTACTAGTGTAGTGGCGCGCCCTGCAGTCTGTCACCGTCTGTGGATCTGATGTGAGGGGAACAGACTACCGTCAGACGGATAGAAATTAGTGGTGTAATGGTGTTCAGCTCTGTGGCTTGTGTTGTGTAGTTCAAATGTTGTGAGTTTCGTTATTCAGGAATGTGTCATGGCTCGGGCTTTGCCAAGCTAAATATTATATTTATATGCATATGGCTAGCAAAGACCGTAATAGAAAAAACAAAATTATGAATAGACAAAACGTTATAGGCTAGAAGTGTGAGTGAGTAAAGTAATCTCTCTCTCTCTCTCTCTCTTTCTCTCTCTCTCTCTCTCTCTCTCTCTCTCTCTCTCTCTCTCTCTCTCTCTCAACTTCATTATTGCGAGTTTTAGTTTAATTTTGTTTTTTTCTCTCTCTCTCATTAATGCCATTTTGCGAGTTTTAGTTTATTTTTTAAATGTTTCATATCAAAAGTAATATTGCAATTTCCATAAGTTCCAGGAATGAATGAATCAACAATTGTATAGTATTATGATATAGATTATAGCAGTTTGTTTATACATACTGTAGAATTCCCTAATTAAATATTTGTCAAACAGCTCTTTTTTTGTTTAGCCAACATTTATAATCTTCTGTATATTGTTTTACCATTGAATATCAAATTAGTGCAATATATCCCTGCTGAGGCCTCAAAAGGACCCTAAAAATGCTTGATTTTCAAAAAAATCCTGGGGGGGCTTACAGCTGTAGAGGCTCGCTTCGCTCGCCCACCCATTATATAAAATTTAAAATAATGGATTCACCCCTATGCCCCCCCCCCCCCCCCCCCCTTCCCAAGGACCTATATATGCCACTGACTTGAGCTCTTTGCTATCTTGATGGTGTAATGGTTAGAGCGTGAAAGTGCTGTATGTGATGCCCTGGGATTGAATCCTGGGAGAATCACATGTTTTCATAAATTTCATTGGGGTGTTATTGGTGCTAAGAACGATGTTAATAATAGTGTAACAACAATGGTACACATAATAATAGTGTAACAACAATGATACACATAATAATAGTGTAACAACAATGATACACATAATAATAGTGTAACAACAATGATACACATAATAATAGTGTAACAACAATGATACACATAATAATAGTGTAACAACAATGATACACATAATAATAGTGTAACAACAATGATACACATAATAAGTGTGTAACAACAATGATACACATAATAAGTGTGTAACAACAATGATACACATAATAATAGTGTAACAACAATGATACACATAATAATAGTGTAACAACAATACACATAATATAGTGTAACAACAATGATACACATAATAAGTGTGTAACAACAATGATACACATAATAATAGTGTAACAACAATGATACACATAATAAGTGTGTAACAACAATGATACACATAATAATAGTGTAACAACAATGATACACATAATAATAGTGTAACAACAATGATACACATAATAATAGTGTAACAACAATGATACACATAATAAGTGTGTAACAACAATGATACACATAATAATAGTGTAACAACAATGATACACATAATAAGTGTGTAACAACAATGATACACATAATAATAGTGTAACAACAATGATACACATAATAATAGTGTAACAACAATGATACACATAATAATAGTGTAACAACAATGATACACATAATAAGTGTGTAACAACAATGATACACATAATAATAGTGTAACAACAATGATACACATAATAAGTGTGTAACAACAATGATACACATAATAATAGTGTAACAACAATGATACACATAATAATAGTGTAACAACAATGATACACATAATAATAGTGTAACAACAATGATACACATAATAAGTGTGTAACAACAATGATACACATAATAATAGTGTAACAACAATGATACACATAATAATAGTGTAACAACAATGATACACATAATAATAGTGTAACAACAATGATACACATAATAAGTGTGTAACAACAATGATACACATATAACATAATATAGTGTAACAACAATGATACACATAATAATAGTGTAACAACAATGATACACATAATAATAGTGTAACAACAATGATACACATAATAAGTGTTTCAAAAGTTTATGTGTTTTAATGTGAGTAGATAAACCACAGACCACTATTTATATGTACCTTTATTGTTACAATTATGTTATCATATTAAACACTGATATAAATATTCCATTGTTTTTAGTGTGACAGGACCATAGTTTGAATAATCATACACATATAATACCGTCTACAGTATTATTATTTACGGTCGTAAAGAACTAAGCATCCATAATATTGAATACGGTTATCAATATTGGTAACTTACAATCTTCTACACTGTCAACATTCCAACACTTACCACCTATCAAAGTCATTCCCTAAACCTTCAAAAACGAAATAAGGTGATCTACCTGAAACTGAATGGAATTTAGTTCTTTATCACATATTTGTACTCGGTAATTAAATCACCGTTTGATATAAAATTGGTAACACCCTTCCCATATGTTTTATAATACGGGGGTTAACTGTAACACGCATGTTACATATAACGTTGTCTCCTTGTTTATGTGTACTAATGTGAAGAGGTATTATGGAAACACTTATTGGGTGTAGCGTATTTTGTTGTTCAATGTTTACAGTGTATTGATAATTCAAGGGGACAGTGGTTATATTTTTGGTTATATATTTATATAATTATTTATTTATTTATTTATTTTTAGCTTCCTTGCTACACCTTCAAGCTGAAAAAAACACGTACCCACGACCCACCTTCAAGATAAATGTGTACATTTTTCGATAGAAAAATGTACCGGCCGAAGGCCTGTTCCTCTTAAATTACAGGCTCCCTTTAGCTCGCCAGGAAAATATCGATACCTAAACGCACGAACAGTCTTAAAATTAACAAATAAATAAGGCAAAAGTCTTAAAATCGCTGAACTAATGGCCCGAATGTCTTAAAATATAAAAGCTAATGGGGCTAAACTTTTGGAAGAAAACTAGCCTCTAACCTCTTTAGTAAGGTATGCGTCACAGGTGCGCACGAACACATTGATGTATGCCAAAAATGATTACGTCGTTTTAACATCATATTTGCTTACTTCACTCTAAAAAAAAATATATGGGTATGAAATGAGTAAGAAAAGTGTCCGTAATAATCAAGCCATTCAAAGGTATATTGATGGTAGTAAGCCCAATTTATATATATATATATATATATATATATATATATTATATATATATATATATATATATATATATACCCGGTATATATATTTCTCTGAACCAGGACCTTTCTAGAATTAATGGATGGGGACAAAAGAATCTAGTTTCCTTTAATGCACAGAAAACCAAGTACATTCAATTTTCTAACAGACAGAATCTCACTGACTCCCATATATTTGTTAATGATGTAAATATTCCCACTTCCCCTAGTATTGACATTCTCGGTGTAACATTAACTACTAACTTGAGCTGGACACATTATGTTAGAAGCATTGCTAAGAATGCCTCTAAAAAACTGGGACTCCTGTACAGAGTTCGAGAATTCTTCACTGACGAGCAGTTGGCCGTGATATATAAAAGTCATGTGCGTTCTCAGATGGATTACTGTTCACCTCTGTGGGGTGGAAGTGGAGTGGTTGCATTGAGGCAGTTGGACAAAATTCAAAATAAAGCTATTAGATTAATCAATAACCCTGCAATCACACAGGACCTTCCTACATTATCCATACGAAGAAACGTTGCATCCCTTGCATTATTCTACAGATATTTTCACAGCAATTGTTCCGAGGAACTTGCTTCAATTGTGCCGCCTCTCCACATCTTTCCCCGTAGAACTAGGGCAGCTGAGAGCGCCCATGAATTTACACTTTCTCCTCCACAATGCAGAACTTCTGCTTATCAGAATTCATTTATCCCCAGAGCTACTACTCTTTGGAATTCACTTCCCTCGAATTGCTTTCCACAAACTTACAATCTACAAATGTTTAAATCCAGTTGTTACAAACAGTTTATGAATGGAGGATGCCTTTAGGCACATGGACCTTTTTGTTTTATCTGTGTTTTTCCTTCCTCCGTTCATTGTCTCTTAAAAAAAAAAAAAAAAAAATATATATATATATATATATATATATATAATTATATATACTGTATATGTATATAATCATTGGCAATATGCCTATTAAATAATAGCTCTTTCCAACACCCGCGTTCAGCCTCTTCTGATAGCAGACAAATGATTCTTCAGTGTAACTACAGAAAGGCGTTTTTGTTCAAACAAATAGTCCAAATACTTGAAAACCAAAGCTACTGATGCGTCAGTTTGCGCCGTTTCGACTATCCAGGTTGTGAAAGACTTCCAATGAGATTAATATTGTCACCTGGTAGAAATAGTGTACTGATTTAGAAATTCATAAGTGACGCTCTCTCTATACAGAGTTAACCATTTGGCATTCTGAATGTCCAAAAGGCAAAAGTCAGCGAGGTCTTTAGGTAGCCAATCGTCTCCAAGTGGAAGTACGAGATCGGGAGTGACACCGGGTTCTCGTACCACATTTTCAACTGGTGGTACCACACCTGAGCCGGCCATAGCGGCGCGATCATCGAGACTAAGCCCCGGTAACCCCGTAGTTTGTGAACTACCTGACACATGAGTGAAGCGTCTGGAGGCGGAAATAGATAGATGGAATTCCACCTGTTCCAGTCCTCCAACAATGCGTCTGGATCCCCCGCCGAAGTCATTTCCCGGCGGGTTAGGTAGAAAGGAAGCCTGTGGTTTTCCTTGGACGCGAAAAGATCCACTTGTGGACGGTATGACTCTGCAATCATCTGGTTGAAGATGTTTTGCTTGATTACCCATTCTACTTTGGTGCTCTGTCGCCGGGACAGAGCGTCTGCCCAGACGTTCGCTACGCCTGGGAGGTATGATGCATGGAGATAAATGTTCAGCTCTTCAGCCAGAACAAAAATCTCGTCTGACAACTCTAGCAACTTCTGAGACCTCGTTGACCCTTGCTTTTGAATCCAGGATACCGCATTCAAATTGTCCATTCGAAACCCTATTGATTTCTCCCGCAAGGAGGAGCCGTGGTTTTGAAGGAAAAATAAAGGGACTAAGAGCTCTTGCTCGTTGATAAGAACATTCTCGGTTTGGGACCAAAGACCCTGACCCTGATGGCCTAGGCTCGACTGATAACCCCAGCCTATTGTCCCTGAAGCATCTGTGTCTACTCATACCGTAGGTGGGGGAGAAGCCCACGTCATTATTGAGTGCAACGTTTCTCTCCTCGCCGAGACCGACAGTAAGTCGTGACTTAATGGAGGAATTTTACACAACTTTCCCGCCGGCAATAGCGGGAAATATTTGTTTCCTTCCAAGATTAATCTCTTTACTTTCAATCAGCCCAACTTTACAGTTAGTTGAATCCATTTGAGAGAGCCGACCAGGGATTCCCATGTCCTTCTCGTGGTGTTCAGACTGTGGAGAAACAAAAATAATTTCTTTCGAAATCTGTTGCGGTTGTCCACACTCTGACTGAGAGTAAGATTGGCTGTGTCCCAGACCAGCCCTATCCACTGAATTACCCGTGTGGGAACAAGATGCGACTTTGCCAATTTGACCTTGAACCCTGGGGATTGTACATGGTTTATAATGTAATGGACATGGATGTTGCATAGACTCTCTGACTCCGCCACTACCAGCCAGTCGTCTAGGTACCACAACACCTTTATTCCCTGATTTAACATCGGCATGAGGGCCTGCCGGACTAAATTTGTAAATATTCTCCGTGCAAGGTTCAACCCGAATGGCATTCTCTGAAAGACATAAGTCTCTTGCATGATCCTCAATGTGAGGAATTTCTTGAACCTTTTGTTTACCGGAACATGCCAATAGGCGTCTGTCATGTCTAACGAGCACATCCAACCTTGCGGCGGAAGTGTTAGCCTGATGTGATTCACAGTGAGTATCCTGAATGACGTGTTGTGAATGTGTCGATTCAAACAAGGCAGGTCTACGACTGGTCTCATCTGAATGCTGTCCCTCTTTGGTACGAGAAAAAGTCTGGACGTGAAAACAGGGGAAGTTGGATTGACCGGGACAATGATATGCTTGGTGATCATTTTCTGGACTAGTGGCTCCACCTCTAAAGAAACATGATTGACTTCTAGTGTTTGACGTAAACGAGGTCGCCGGAGCCACTGCCAGGTGATGACCTTGCGTACCACTATCCTTGCCCAAGTTCGCCGGGGCCAGGCCCAGTGACACGCCCAAAATGACCCAGTTACTTGACTGGGCCTGTCCGGTGGAACTACCCTTGGATCCAACTTGCCCTCGATAGGCCCCTGGAGGGAGAGAGTTTGAACTGTGACTAGTTTTTTTATGGTGGTGGGGTAGGGTTAGACGGCTGACTGGTTTTGGTAGACGTCGATCCCTGACCTGATCTGTGTTGTGACTTGTTCTTATACCATTTCCCTGTTTAGGCTTGAGCTGAGTACTTCCCTGTGCCGGGGGAGACATAGGGCCCTGAAAAGGCTTAGACCCACTAGGCTGGGATTTACCACTGCTCTTAGGCTTGGAGTACGGTTTTGGAAACTTGAAGTGCACCTTCCTAGCATGGCAAGTACTCGGCTTGATGCTGTCTACCATATTGTAAACCGCGTTCCAAGTCTCAGGGCTAAGTAAAGATGAAGTTAACACAGGTGAAAGAGTTACCCGGCGGCCAATGTCGTCCGGTAACTTTTTCACCATATACTCTCAGGTCTTGACGTGCATGGACAGCCTCCAACAAGGCTACCCATATGTCAATCAAAGATTGGATAGAATATTGCAACAGAATCCGCCGGGATAAGTCCGTGACCTTCTTAACATCATGATCAGAAATAGCAGCAATAGTTCTCGCGAGGGACTGGGCTATTTGGCGAATTAATAAAAATTGGGAAAAGTGTGTAAGCTTTGTTTCTCAATTTAAAGTCTCTATCCAGATGTGCCGGAGGAGGAGTGGAAAAGGGCTCCTGCAGGTCCCACAGTGACAACTTAAGGGCAGGAAGGAACTCTAATATTGCAGGCGGAACCTCTCCGGCTTGATTAATTGACAATGAAAACCAAATATGGTTGTCTTGAGGAATTTGGTGGGAGGATTTAGACGTTATTGTTGATGTGAACTGCTGCGCCTCAATCTCCCAGTCCACCCACGGACCTAGACCTACCTGCCCCACCTGCAGGACTGGATTGCTTGACTGATCCAGCACTGGAGTTGTATCCAACTCCGGCGTTAATGTTTTAAGGAACTTTATATCGTTCACGCCATCAGTCTTAGTCGTGCAGATGAGGAAGGAGGTAATGCCGGGGTAGGGGAATACACGAAAAACTCATGATAATAAACATTGGGGATAGCCTTGATTGTTACATCTAAAAGTTGACCCTGTTTATCTTTATCTCTTAACTTCTACTCTTACTCATCTCAATTACCCACTCACTAGGAACTGGGACCTCCCCCGATATGCTTGTTTGTGCTATATCCGGATTTTATGCCGTGACCGTAACCCAAGAGCAATCGGGCCCATACAAGAGAGGCATAGGGCCTTTCTTATGGGGAACTTTGTCTAAAGGAGGGGGAGTAATGTCCGTGATGACACGTACATTGGTAGTAGTTAAAGAGGCGGGCACTGTAGTGCCACTCGCCGAGGCAGTCGCATGAGTTACTTTAATTGAGGGAAATGACATATTGGGTGGCACAACAACTCTGGCCGGCTCTAGCGGCCGCACAGCTGAACCAATCGGGGGAGCTCCCGGCGTAGCTGTGGGAGTCTCCTGAGATTTCTTTGGCACATTGTATTGCTTCATTACCCTGTGTAATATGTAATCAAAATCATCTGTTTTAATACATTTGCTATGTGAACCTTTTGATGACTCAGACTCTACTTCTGACCCTTCCTCAATGTGTCTCGGCTGAGCTGAAGACAGTTCTAAGTCTTCCGGCTTTTCCGACACTTCCATTACTTCCGGTTGTTGCCGGCGCTCAGATAACTTATCATTATCTGGCCACACTAAATCAGGTAAAAATGAAGGGAGGTTATCCATATTAGCACTTACCCTGTTATCCTCCTGATACTGAATACTGGGTTCTGCACTCAACGGTTCAGAATGCCTCCACACACTACGCCCTTGTTCAATATTAGTTTGGGAATCTGGTATAACCTGACTTAACTGAGACCCTTCATAGTCTTCGTGTTCACTCGCCGTTTAGACACGGTATTGTTCAGCTAACACTCTCTGAGAAGCTAAAGGGGGCCTACTCAATGGTAAGTTTAAGTTTAATTTTGGGATTGCAAAATTTACTTCCTTTTGGTGCAAATAAACCCTCACCAGACCCATCCCTGGGAATTGACTCAGCTCCCTCCGTTCCTACCTCGTAGAATGCGCCCTCTTGTGGCGCCGGGCGGGGGGGGGGGGGGGGTTGCCTTACTAGAGTCACTTTCACTGCTACTCACTAACTCTTTTGAAAGAATATTGGGCTTAGCTTTAGATTTGGAACTTGACTTAGAAGGTGGGGATTTAAACACTGGTGACTATATGACAAGATGCAAATTGCAATATGGAAGTGTAAACGACTCCGGAAAAAAAGTTTTTCCCGGGCAATTGTCTTCACACCGTCCTATCTCGAAATTGTGAGTGATGACCATATATTTTTATTTGCTCAAAT
This sequence comes from Paralithodes platypus, assembly GCA_032716605.1. NCBI lineage: Eukaryota > Metazoa > Arthropoda > Malacostraca > Decapoda > Lithodidae > Paralithodes > Paralithodes platypus. The sequence continues at coordinate 24,612,152 of CM064540.1, forward strand.
AATAGTATTTTTTCTCCTCTTTCCAAATTTGAAAACAGAAATTGTCTATCTTCAATAGTTCTCAAGATGTGACCGAAAACAAAAAAATATATGACTTTGCATGATATGGTTTATAACATTTGCGAATTATTTCGTTGTTACAATGTCTACGGTTCTCAATTTAGGCTGTATGAATACGGCAGATAATGCTGAAGAGAATTAAAAAAACTAGAAGTTCCTAAGACAAATATTTTTTGCTCTATGAAGAGCCAAAATGCGAATATTTACGCTTCACTCGTCTCCGTTCCGCCGATGCTAGCCGGGTTCCGAGCTGTTCCCCACCTCGGCGTTGCTTTATTTGCTCGGATACGTATATAACTGTTTATATCACCGTAATCGGAATATTTTGCTCTTTCTAATGGTGAAAACCAAAATAATATAGCGTAATTGGTTCGCGAGCTATGCGCAATTGTTTCCATGCATTGTTATTGTTATGTAAACAAATGAGAATGTTTATACAGTTGTATATCTTTGCCACAATATACAACACTTTTATATAATTTTCCTTGCCAATAATTGTATAATGTTCATAGAACACATGTCAGTCATGAAGGTTGTCAATTTTACTTACCTGATAGGGCCACAACACTTTCCAACGAGAAGGGAAATGGCTCCTGGGTTGACAGTGAAAAAACAAAACAAGAAAGCCAGGTTATCTTCAAGTAATAAATTCAGAAATAATTCTAATGTACACACAAATAAAGTAATATATATATATATATATATATATATATATATATATATATATATATATATATATACAGTATATATACAAGGTGTTAAACAAAATATAATGAATGGTAACAAAAATGTGTGTATGTGTGTGTGGGTATATATACGGTATATATGTACAGGGTGTCCCAGGAGGAAAGGGCATAACTTTGGGAAATTATAGAACAACACATTCTAAGCATAACATGTTCAATAACACAAAGTCCAAATCTCAACCGTTATAAAGATAATGAAGGTTTAAGTTAGTGTCCTCCCCCCCATCACTGTAATGGACTCTCCAATGTCAAATAATTTCTAACTTGTCCAAAGTGAGCTAATATGTCTATAATCATTTTGCAACTTACAGAATTATAGTATCTTTATAATAACATGGTAAAATAAGTGCAGAAAGATGGAGGTGTGGTAAGCACTAGGACAGCTAGGCCAGTCTTATGGGGAAATACTGAAGAAAATACAATTTTCAACATGCAATATCTCGATACCGGTCGAGATTTGGAATATTTCTTATAGAAGATTTTAGGCTTAGAATATTTTGTTCTATCATTTCCCAAAGTAATGACCTTTCCTCCTGGGACACCCTGTATATATATAAAATAAATAAAATAAAATATAAATAAAATAAAATAAAATAAAATAAATAAAATATAATAAATCAAAACAATAATAAATAAAATAAATAAATATATAAATTAAATAAAAATATAATAATAATATATATACTCGATTATGGGCCTTGGGCTTGCTCGGTACCTTGGGGCTGATCCGCTAGATAGGGTACCCTGGGCAACAGGAATAAAAATAATAATATATATATATACAGTATATACGGTATATATATAATATAAAATAAACAATATAAAAATATAAATAAAATGAAATACATAAAATAAAATAAATAAAAACAACAATAAATCAGATAAATAAATATATAAATAAAATAAAAATGTAATAATAATATCAATTATCATGTTCCTTCCAACAACCAACTATACTCCTAAAATCGATTAATGAAATTTACAAACACATGTGGCAGTCCGTGGATTCGAAGCCAGGATGCTCACACCGAAAATCAACACCTTATGCATCGCACCACGAAGACAGTTAAAGGTTGGTGGACACTGCCTACGATTTATTATGCAACTTCGAATCCTGCATATCAATCTAAGCATGTACACACATCCCAACTGCAACTCACGTAGGCTATGCATATGTGAATGGAAAGAGCAATTAATGAGGCCTTAACCACTAGGGAAGTCCTCTCGATAAATTACCCCTGAACCAATATCAATTATCATGTTCCTTCCAACAACCAACTATACTCCTAAAATCGATTAATGAAATTTACAAACACATGTGGCAGTCCGTGGATTCGAACTCGATTATGGGAATTGGGCTTGCTCGGGACTTGGGGCTGATCCGCTAGACACCCTGTGGAACAGGAATACAAAAAAAATAATATATATATCTATATATAATTATATACAGTATATATATAATAAATAAAATAAAATAAATAATAACAATAACAAATCAAATAAATAAATATATAAATAAAATACAAAATATATTAATAATATAAATACTCGATTATGGGCCATGGGCTTGCTAGGGATCTTGGGGCTGATCCGCTAGACACCCTGGGGAACAGGAATAAAAATATATATGTATATGGTACATATATATATAAAATAAATAAAATAAACATATAAATAAAATGAAATAAATAAAATAAAATAAATAAAAACAATAATAAACCAAATAAATAAATATTTAAATAAAATACAAAATACAATAATAATATAAATACTCGATTATGGGTTTTGGGCTTGCTCGGGACCTTGGGGCTGTTACATACTGTATATATATATATTTATAATATATATATATATAATATAACTAAAATTCCATAGAGTACTTACCATACTTCCAGTAAGCTTTCTGTAAGCATTCCTGTGACATCTTTGTGATTATAATGTATTTATTTCGTAGGCAGTATTTATTGATAAATATATTTGCCTTTCAAGCAAAAAATAGTGTAAATTCATCAATGATACCTAGACAAAACTGCATCAATAATCAAGGGGTTAACCAAGGTTCACTCCCCTCAGTCACCAAAAGTCACAAGTAACATCTTATATACATATATAATTCGAATTATTCACTAATCACTTTCACTGGGTAGATGAAATAATCCATAATTGCTTGCCTATAGCTAGGCATGGTGGGCCAGAGGGAGGGAGCCAAGAATTTAAAGGGCCGGGACCCTGCCTCACAGTCTGGGAGCCGGGAAACTACTGACTTTACAAAGGCCCGGGCTCCTCAGAGAGGGACGCTATGGGGTTGCTAGATACTTGCTTTTGTAACTTACTGATGCCTAACTTACCAGTCCAAATTGCGTCAAAATTGAGTCATAAACTTATTTTTGGCGAATATTTCTAACTTACAGGTGGCATTATGACGCGATTGCATCATTCGGGCACTATTGGGCTGGTGGCGTTCTGACGCGATCGCGTCCTAAGAATGCGAGAGGGTTAATCTCTTTCAGTGCCACTAGGCATGACTGGTCTCTCTTGTTAAACAATTCATTACGGAGGTCCGAGCAAATAGGACACCTCTTAGATACCCAAAGGCCCCGAGACCTATCAAGGCATTTAATGTACTTAACACAGAGTTTATGTGCAAAGACCGGAATCAGAGAGCAAGTGGGTGTAGCACACAGAGTAACTAGAGGCATGATGGAGCTAAACACGATCCCCCCCGCCGGGATCGGCCCCTTCCCCTGTAGACTACAGTTGTGCTGTGATCTGGAAATAAAGAAGTTCCATGAATCAATGCTCATAAGGATAAACCGAGAGGTTCACACATCATAAACACCCCAAATACGCCGGAAAATTAGCTGTAGTCCAACCGCTACTCTAATCTTCCGTTGTACTTGTTTGTGAAAAGGCCGTGATGACCCTTTCATCTTGAGAACTGCTTACCTGTGACTAAGTGTCACCGGCCCATATTAACCATTTAATTAACTAACTAATCGTCTATCAGGACCTGAGTGATAGTTAATTACCTCACTGGACTTTTCCGCCGGGCGTTATTAGTCAAATCATGCACCGTGAGGCTATCGGTTTGGGCGAGTTCACTCGGCCAGGCCGACATTACTCCCTTAGGAATCTGCACTTCCGCCGGGAGCCTAGTGGTACACCACACCACGCCGGGTTTATTGGAATTTTCCTTTCTCGCCTGCAAGGCCAGCATCTGGCATCAATACACAGAAAGATCGCCGGAAGAAAAATACAATATTTTGAAGGTACCGACTTGTCTGAGTAAGTCAGCGACCAAAAAAAAAAAAAAAATCAGTCAGAACGTCTCCTGACACCCTGTTTAACATGTATAATATCACCACATGAAAGCGAGGGTCAAATCTTAGGGCTAATACACAGTATTAATTAAGCAATACAAAATACCCTTAGCCTACTAAGAATACCCCTACTGAAGCAGGCCACGAGGCTCATGGTAATAATTGCACTGAATATGTTACCCTTACCTCCGATGACGACACAGAAGCAGCGAACGTAGAAAACCCCACGCCCGAGGGGAAAAAGAGCAAACTAGGATTCTGGAAGGTTCCACACCACGTGTGGCAACTCTTAAACCAGAACGTCTGCTAAAATAAAATAAAATGCAACTACCTCATAGAGATGGCTAGAAGCATAGTTCCGCGGATATACATAGCCTCCTAAATAACTAGTATATAGCAAAGCTAAGGCGCAGAAACGAGAACAAATACACATGGCGCGCGGGTCCGAAGCGGACCGACATGGCGCCTACACTTAAGTACCCTATTTTAACACTTCCCTACCAATGGGGCCGTCAGTCCTAGCTAGTCTAAACCTATTCTATAACAATTCAGATAAATACAAATGAGCGAAAGACTCACTAGAGTTGAACGAATGACGAATAAAGCGGAGCACTGGTGAGGCACCTCTACACAGTACGGCCACAGGGGAAGGAAGAAGGAATGGCGTCGCTTGGTTCAGCGTCTCGGGTAGAATCCACAAAAGACATCCACGACTTGGAAAGCCTTAATATAATTATTATTAAGTTAATTTTTTTTTTTTTTTTACGAAGTTTTTCATAGTGAGTACCCAATCATAAAGACAATTCCATAAGATAATTAGCGTTGCACTTATGATGTTTATTACTCTTTCCCCTGCGGCGGGTGTTTCAAACAGGCTGACCGTGGGTGTTTGAAAGAGAGCTATAATTTAATAGGCATATCGTCACTAATAAATATATTGTTATGCCGAGATGTAATCCAACTCGCTTTATTATGTATTCTATTATAATCTGGGTTTCGGATATTTAGAATCAGATAATGCTCAACAGGAACATATCTCGCCTGATGAATGTTACTTCTAAATTACTCAATCGCTCTCCAAAACACAATAAACACAGAATAATTACACTCGTTTTTTATTACATAAACAAAAGGTACATATAAATGGGGCATCAGAATCTCTACTATAATGAGTAGGAGTCTAATATAATTCAAGGTGACTTATAAAGAGTTGAATAAGTTTTACTCTTTAGTGAATAATGTCGTCACTTACAAAGTGGTAATCATGAAACATATCACTACATAAAATAAACACATAAATATAAATATTGATGACAATACCTATACGGGTCAAGTGTGTATCGAGAAGTATAATAATGTTTACTTATATATGGGCACCTGAGGTTATCTACTCAGACTGCGCACAGGTATGCGCGGCGTGAAAGACAAATAGGGCCGGCTCAGGTAGACGCATCAAAGGTACCGCTCAAGGGGGTAAAGGTCAAACGTACTGAGGTCAAGTTAAATTAATATTCAATTTAGTGCAACCTTAAATCGAGTTTAGAAGATATGAACTTTGCTTTATTCTAGATGGAATGATAATTTAATTTAGCATTTAACTATCAAAGAATAGATGTAAATAATCTCTCACACGATACACGAAAAATAAATTCAATCGTAAATTAGTTAAAATCACACGGAATGAAGATATCAGATTCACAGTAAATATAGTGAATAAATTATAGCACCATGATAGCTATAGATAAGTTGGTTTGAATGAATTAACAAACGCAGAATAATAAGATTTAATACAGAACTAAGTAGTATTAAATAAATAGCCGAAATGAGGGATAGTGTAGGAGTTTGGATTAATTAACAAACTACAAGATATAAAATAAACGCGCAGAACAAAGTAGCTACTTTGAATAGCCAAAATGATAGGCTGAAACAGTGAGTTTGAATGAATTAACAAACTACTGGAATAAAATATAAAGATGCAGAACAGAGTAGCGATTTACAATAACTTTAATAACTTTATATGAGATATAGATACAGAACAAAGTAGCATCACATAAATAACCCAAAATAATAGGCGGTTGAATACAGGAATGTATAATCTGAATTCCTAAATTGCGGGTGAAAGAATTACATAAACCGGGTAACGTATATGATTAGATTATTCACAAGAACTAATTCAAATTAGAAATCTTGAACATAAATTAATTCTAACTGAACGAAATGGGTTTTTACTTTCAGCGGTGGCGACTTTATACTTCAAGTAATCTCTTATAACAACTGGACGTAGCACTGTCCTGAGTTTAGGGTTTTTAAGTTTCAAGAAGGAAAATAGCTTTCGTTACAGTTTACACGCTTCACTTCGACTTGGACACACAAGGACTAATAACACAACAGAATAAAATCTGAGAGCATTCACTAAGTATCACGTATAATATCGACTATGTAACGTAGGTGAAACTAGGCGAAGAAATGCTTGAACATAAATTATATAGATCACAAACCGTACTTACATAAAATCACTGCACATATCTAAGTTCGATTAATCTCCCACGTGTACTAAATTGAGAAGGGGAGTCTTAGAAGCGGATCTCTACGAAAAAGTTAAATTGAACACTCGCATATTTTTTATTACCTTCACAATAATTCCCAAAACTTAGTAACACAGAGACACTTAGGGTATGGGTGTAGAGAAGTCATTTCCATGAGGGAGAATCTGGACGACGTAGGACTCGTAGCTCTTCCTCCGGCTGGACGTCAAAGGCAGCTGCCTCTCTCACAGACACTAGAGAAGGTCACTCCTGGTTCCTTCAACACACTCTCGTTTGCTACCCTCGTTGGACTTAACTATAGGGACAAGGCTTTGTCCTATAGAGAAGTTTAGCCAACACTGTTATCTACCAACTATATAAAGGCTGAACTAGTGGAAGGTATTGCTGCGTGTTTGCATACCTTTCATCGATTTCAGTCAGGCTATATTCGGGTGATAATTTGAACTCAATTTGACCTATTTCAGCATAGTAAGCACATGGGAATTTCAGTCTTTTAATCATTGTGAAGGCAATCATTATTCTAACAGTACACTTACCCTAATAATACATGCACAATGTTATTCTCTATATTTTAAGATTACACCCTTTGTATAGAAAGCTTGCATGGCTGCATGATAAATGTTTTTTCTGATATTCATCTTTCTTGGCTTTTCTATGTTGCAGGCCATGCTTTCTTTCTTCCAAACTTCTTTTCAATTATTTCCACACCTCATGTGAGGTACTGTAGAGGTGATTCTCTTGGTCCCATCTGTAGAGGTATTGCATTGGATCTTTGTGTGGAATTAGCATAAATTCTTCTTCGTCGTACTCCAAATCTGGCTGCTGTTGTGTGCCCGCCTTTCTTGTATGTCTCAGGCTCTGTGATTGGCTGGAGAGGGTTCTCTGTGATTGGTCCGGGCTGGAACTTCCTCTAGGTCCAGGATGTGGTTCCCTTTGGTGGGTAGACTGTAATATACCTGCAGGTATTAGAGCATGGGTACGTTCTCTTTGATGGGTAGACTGTGGTATTTCTGCATGTATTAGAGCACTGGTAAACAGAGGAGACTGTGCAGTTCCCTTTCCACCTTCAGCTGTGTCCTTTTCCTTGCCCCTTTCTTCTTCTGAATTGCAGCTATTCTGACTTTTGACAGTTGTTCTTTCTCCTGAGTTGTTAGGACCTCTGAGGGGGTTGCTTTGTTTCTTGTTTGCAACCCCATCATCTCATATATATATATATATATATATATATATATATATATATATATATATATATATACAATTATATATATATATATATATATATATATATATATATATATATATATATATATATATATATCTCTATATATATATCTATATATATATATATATATATATATATATATAGATATGTATATATATCTATATATTATATATATATATATATATATATATATATATATATACCGGTATATATAGATATAGATATAATATATATCTCTTTCATACACTCTTTATACTCTTTTACGGATATTCCATGTACCCTTATTATACCTTTGTCACAGTGTAAAATAAATATAGAAAACAACAACAGCTTTACTTATATCATACATATTAGATATAACATACACTAAACTTAGTTGATTTGTTCGGCACAAACGTCTAGTAAAACAATATATAAATAAGAACATAAGAACATAAGAAAATGGGAGTCTGCAGAAAGCCGATTGGCCCACACAAGGCAAATCCCTGACACACCCAACCACAATTATAAGGCCTAATTATAAGCCCAGCTCACTAACACCATTAGGACTGACTTCACCAAACGGTCAGAGGTCAGAAAACGGGGGTCTGCAGAGCGCCGATTGGCCCACACCTGACAGATCCCCCTCACACCCCAACCATCTCGTCCATATGCCTATCTATTTTTTTTTCTTAAAGCTCCCTATCGTTCTTGATCCCACTATAGCACTTGGTAGCCTATTCCACCTGTCTACATCTCTGTTACCAAACCAATATTTGCCTATATCTTTTCTGAAACTAAATTTATCTATTTTGAAACCATTGGTTCGAGTTCTTTCGCTATCACTGAGCTTCAGTACTTCTTTCATGTCCCCTTTATTAATCCCACTAACCCACTTGAACACCTCTATCATATCCCCTCTAACTCTGCGTCTCTCTAATGAGTGTAAGCCTAATTTCTTCAACCTCTCTTCATATGGAAGATTTCAAATATTATGGATCATTTTTGTCATTCTACGTTGTACTCTCTCCAAAGAATCTATGTCCATTCTGTAATTAGGACACCAAAATTGAACAGCATAATCCATATGGGGTCTCACTAATGACAAGTAAAGTTTTAAGATATAACATCAGAAGTTCTGTTACTCACACTCCTAGAGATGATCCCGAGAATATTGTTTGCCTTGTTACGAACACTTATACACTGTTTTCCATTGTTGGCGATTCTATGGTACGACACCAGCTTAGTGCTACCTGCACTAAACTTAGGAAGGTTGTTTGTCTGCCTGGCGCCGGGGTAGGGAGGGTATTAGAGAAAATTTACCACATCATGGTAGATAGTGGGGATAACCCCATTCTCTGCTTCAGTGCAGGAAGTAATGATGTTGGCAAAGGTAGGAGTGAGGAACTGCTCAGACAGTATCGGGAAGTATTAGATAAAGTTAGGAGGAAGGGAGGGATCCCTGTCTTGTTTTTCTTTTTTTTATGTGAATGAGGGAGACAAACGGCATAACTGCCTGCAGCGAGTGCCTCCCCCAGATTTCAAAGAGTGACAGGGCCGAAATCAAGGGACGTTCGAGCTAAAATGCCTGGACACACGGAATTTGAAGCAGTTTAAGTCATAGGAAGAGGGAAAGACTGATTCTGGGAGAGTGTTCCAGAGCTCGGCAGTTGAATAGAAGAAAGTCTGAGAATAGCATTTCACTCTTGGATTGGAGAGTTGCACAGAGTAGGGGTGGGATTGTGTTGCAAGGCGGGTACTACGTACCCTATGTAGAGGAGGTGGTATACACTGTGAAAGCTCCGAGGAACACTGATTATTGTAGTAGCGATAGAATAGTGAGAGAGATGCATCATTGCGGCGAAAAGAGAGAGATTGCAGAGAGTTGGTGAGTGGACGGGAGTTAATGATACGAAAGGCTTTCCTTTCTACTTTATCTAGGAGTGTGGTGTGAGAGGATCCTCCCCACACATGTGAACAATACTCAATACAAGGACGCACGGTGCCCCTGTACAGAGCAAGAAGCTGCGGAGGGGTAAAGAACCCCTTGAGGCGGTTGAGCAGATCCAGCTTCTGGGAGGCTGCCTTAGCGAGACTGGTAATATGGTCTTCCCAAGTGAGAGCAGAAGAAAAAAAGACACCGAGAACATTGAGGGAAGATGAAGGGTTGATTTTTGTATTGTTGAAGAATAAGGGATAGTCCTCTGGAGTTTCCTGATGGGTAGTAAGATGGATAAATTTAGTTTTGGAAGCATTAAATGTAACAAGGTTTTCTCTACCCCAATTGGAAATAGTAGCTAGATCAGAAGATAAGCATTTTATGGCTTCATTACGTTTACTTTTGAGGGACTGCTGGCTGGGGCGTTCTGGAAAACTAATTGAGTGGTGTAAAGTAGAGTCGTCTGCATATGAATGGATGTCCCTAGATGTACAGTTGAGAAGATTATTTACGAAAATTATAAAGAGAATAGGAGATAGGACAGAGCCCTGAGGAACATCAGAGTTGATAGGATCAGGAATTGAGCGATGGCCGTCCACAACCGCAGCTATGGAACGGCCGGAAAGGAAATTAGAGACAAAGGCACAGATGGAGGGACAGACACCGAAGGAGGGCAGTTTGGAAATTAAAGATGTGTGCCTGACTCTATCGAAGGCCTTCGATCTGTATAGTGCAACAGAAAAAGTCTCACTGAAGTCCCGAAAGTTGGATGACCAATAGTTAGTAAGATATGAAAGAAGATCACCAGTAGAGCGACCCTTAAGGAAGCCATACTGGCGATCTGAGAGCAGATTATGAGAAGAGAAATGCTTATGAAATTTGGAAGCAAGAATAGTTTCAAAAACTTTAGAGATACAAGAGATGAGAGCATTTGGACGATAGTTGGATGGTTGAGAGCGGTCACCCTTCTTTGGGACAGGTTGAATGAGAGCAAACTTCCAGCAAGAAGGAAAGATGTTAGAGGAGAGACAGAGATGAAAGAGTTTGCCTAGACAGGGGGTCAGCACGGAAGCACAGTTTTTAAATATAACAGGAGGAACACCGTCCGGACCGTACGCATTCTTTGTATTAAGCCCAGAGAGGGTAGAAAGTACATCATTAGAAGAGATTATATTAGGCATAAGTAGGAGAGAGGGAGGAATAGCACTGGAATCATCCAAGGTAGAGTTTCTGGCAAAAGTTTGAGCAAAGAGTTCAGCTTTGTCAGAGGAAGAAGTGATGGTTGTGCCATCAGAGTGGAAAAGTGGAGGGAAAGATGGGGAAGAAAAGTTGTTGGAGAGGTTTTTGGCTAGATACCAGAAAGTTTGGGAAGAGCTTCAGTGCATTTATTATTGATGAAAGAGTGCTTGGCAAGTCGAAGAACAGATTTGGCTTGATTCCGGGCAGAAACATAGGAAGAATGAGATTCTTGAGTTTTAAGGCGTCGGTACCGTTTGAATGCTTCCTCCTTGTTGTGGACAGCAGTAGAACAAGCGTGAGTAAACCAAGATTTTCTTGCATTAGAACGAGAGAAAGAAAATGGAATGTACGCTTCCATGCCCGAGAGGATTACCTCAGTAATGCGTTCAGCACTCTCCGAGGGTCCTCGGCCATGGAAGCAGAAGTCATTCCATGGGAAATCAAAGAAGTACTGCCGGAGAGCCTCCCAGTCGGCAGCACCAAAATGCCACAAGCGCCGCCGGCTGGGAGGATCGGATGGCTGTACTGAAGAGGTAGGACAGGTGACGGAGATAAGTTTATGGTCGGAGGATCCCAAAGGAGAAAAAAGATTGACAGTATAAGAAGAAGGGTTAGAAGTCAGAAATAAGTCAAGAATGTTGGGCCGATCTCTGAAGCGATCCGGGATACAGGTGGGTTGCTGGACCAGCTGCTCTAGGTAATTTATGATAGAAAACACGTAGGCTTGTTCACCAGGTTTGTCAGTAGAGTGAGAGGAGAGCCATTGGTAGGGGTGAACGTTGAAATCTCCTAAGATGGAGATTTCAGAGAAGGGAGAGATAGATGGAATGTGTTCCACTTTAGAGTTTAAATAGTCGAAGAATTTGGGAAAGTCGGTAGAGTTAGGGGAAAGATAGACAGCACAGAAATATTTAGTATGAGAATGACAGGATAGTTTGAGCCATAAAGTTGAGAATTCAGAGGAGTCGAAATCGGGAACACGAGAGCAAGTGAGTTTGTTGTGCACGTATGCACATCATCCGCCTCTGGCTTTGAAACTAGGATAGAGAAAGTAGGAGGATACAGAGAAGGGGCTGCTGGCAGTTGCTTCAGACACCTAAGTTTTGGTGAGAAAAAGAAGATCAGGTTTGGAGGAGGAGAGATGGTGTTCGATAGAGTGAAAATTAGAGTGCATAGTATCTTACCTAGAAGGGGAGTTGGAAAGGAATGGACATCCAGGGCAATTGGTATAAATTGGCGTCTGGAAAAATATTGTAAGGAGAAAGCAATACCATTCATAGACAACTGGACCAATTTCTATGTTAAAGATAATATGTACGTAAGGGATAGGGTGCCTCTTTCGAGGTTAGGGGTTTCCACGTTAGCTAGCTCATTAGATAGGACGTTTGCTGGGTTTCGCTGAAGATGAAGCCTGTGTGGGCAAAACAGAAAATAAGTTTAGATAGGGAAAGAAAAGATACATCAGCTAGGAATGTAATAGAACCCCAGTCACATATAAATGTTATTAATTATGATAGCATTGACTGCAGTGAAATCGAAGGAAATAATAAGTTAGTTAAAACAATAGAAAATTAGTTGCAAAAAATAGTAATAGGTTGAGGGTATATTATACAAATTTTATAAGTTTATGTAACAAATTGGATCAGCTTAGGGCAATTTTTAGCAAGGAAAATATAGACATTGTAGCGATTACAGAAACCTGGATAAATACTGACTCTAGACATCTATTAGCAGAGTTTATGCCAGGATACAATTTATTTAAATATGACAGAACAGACAGAAGGGGAGGTGGAGTTGCAATTTATGTCAAGGATACTTTAAAATGTTGTCTTAGATCAGACATTAAAACAAATAGCGATAATGAAAGTGTGTGGGTAGAGATTAGTGGGGAAGGCGAGACAATTATTTTGGGAACCATTTATAGGGCACCCAGTCTTTGTCGAAATTTAGGCAAATTATTATGGGAAGAAATCAGTAAGGCATCTCAGAATAATAATGTTTGCATTTTAGGCGACTTTAATCTTCCAGGTATAGACTGGGTTAATCAAACTAGCAATAACGAATCCGAAGATTTTCTTCAAGTAGTACTAGACAACTTTTTCTTTCAATTTGTAAATTCGCCAACTAGAGGATATAATATTCTGGACCTAGTTCTTAGCAACAGAGAGGTCGGGGCCAGGTGGGTCACACAGCTGAGATAGTTAGACAACCAACTGGAAATGTAAATAGTGTATATAATCAGTTCATCTCTGCCTTACAGAGCGAACAAGATAAATATATACCAAAAAGAAAATTTATATCACATACAAACCAACCAAAATGGATGACAAATAAATTATTAGATCTTATAGGTAGAAAGAGAGGTGTATACAGAAAAATACAGAAAGGCGAAATCCACCTTATAGGATATCACCATAACTTGTCGAGGCAGGTAAAGAAGGAAATTAGGAAGGAAAAAAGAAACTACGGAATCAAGGTAGCAAATGAATCCAAAAACAACCCTAAAGCATTTTATCAATTGTATAAAGCTAAGGTAAAGGATACAGTAGGACCCCTTAAGAATGTGATAGGTGAGATTACAGATGATGAGTTAGAAATGTGAAATACACATGTGTTTGTAAATTTCATTAATCGATTTTAGGAGTATGGTTGGTTGTTGGAAGGAACATAATAATTGATATTGGTTCAGGAGTAACTTATCGAGAGGACTTCCCTAAGTGGTTAAGGCCCCATTAATTGCTCTTTCCATTCACATATGCATAGCCTACGTGATTTGCAGTTGGGATGTGTGTACATGCTTAGATTAATATGCAGGATTCGAAGTTGCATAATAAATCGTAGGCAGTGTCCACCAACCTTAAACTGTCTTCGTGGTGCGATGTATAAGGTGTTGATTTTCGGTGTGAGCATCCTGGGTTCGAATCCACGGACTGCCACATGTGTTTGTAAATTTCATTAATCGATTTTAGGAGTATGGTTGGTTGTTGGAAGGAACATAATAATAGTAATTTACTTTATGTTTTTACAAAAAGAAAATTTAGATCAAGTTCCAGTAGTCAACCAAGTTTTTAACGGTAGTATAGACGAAATATTAAGCACAGTTCAGGTCACTAGTGACGAAGTAATTAAGGAAATAGATAGACTAAAACCTCAGAAATCTCCAGGTCCAGATGAGGTGTATGGTAGGGTATTAAAAGAATGGAAGGACGAATTAAGTTACCCATTAACTCACATATTAAATAATTCACTATCTTTAGGCTTAGTTCCTGATTCATGGAAACTCGCAAATATTATTCCGATATTTAAAAAAGGTGATAAGTCCATAGCACCAAATTACCGTCCTATTAGTCTCACATCAATTATAGGGAAATTGCTAGAATCAATTATTGCCAGGAGAATTAGAAATCACTTAGAAATTTTCAAGTTAATAAAACCCTCTCAACATGGTTTCACTCCAGAACGATCCTGCCTAACAAATTTACTCAGTTTTTTCTCCGAGGTTTATGAAGCGGTAGATAACGACAAGTCATATGATATAGTTTACTTAGACTTCATTAAGGCATTTGATAAAGTTCCACATGAAAGGCTGTCAAGGAAGATAGAATGACATGATATTGGGGGGATACTACTCAAGTGGATTAAGTCATTGCTGGTTGGTAGGAAGCAGAGAGTTAGTATAAATGGTGTAAAATCGGACTGGGGATTAGTTAAAAGTGGGGTCCCCCAAGGGTCGGTTTTGGGGCCCCATCTGTTCATTATCTACATAAATGATCTTGACTCAGGCATAAAGAGTAGGATCAGTAAATTTGCTGATGATACTAAAATAGGTAGGATAATAGAGTCAGCTAGCGACAGGGAATGTCTTCAAAATGATCTCGATCATTTACACGAATGGTCCATAAATTGGCAGATGAGTTTCAATGTAGACAAATGTAAGGTATTAAGGATTGGAAATCGTAATTTAGATGCGAAATACAAACTAGACAATGTAGAATTGGATAACTCAGAGTGTGAGAAGGATCTGGAGGTGCTCGTTAGTAATGATCTAAAACCCAGAAAACAATGTTAGGAACAGGACAAATAGAATTCTAGGATTCATATCTAGGAGTGATAGCAACAGGACTGCTGAAGTTTTCTTAAAACTATACATAGCACTAGTAATACCCCATTTAGACTATGCTGTTCAATTTTGGTGCCCTTATTACAGAATGGATATCGACCCTTTAGAGGCAGTCCAAAGAAGAATGACGAAAAAGATACATAATATTATAAATTTATCGTATGAGGAGAGGTTGAAAATCTTAGGCTTGCACTCAATAGAAAAACGAAGATGTAGGGGAGACATGATAGAGGTATTTAAATGGATAAAAGGTTTAAATAAGGGCGATATAGATGAGGTGTTAAAGCTAAAGAACGGCGACATAAGCCGGTCAAATGGTTTCAAGTTAGATAAGTTTAGATTTAGGAAAGATATAGGAAAGCACTGGTTTGGGAATAGAGTTGTTAACATGGGGAATGCACTGCCCAGAACAGTAATTAGCTCAGAAACAGTTGAAAGCTTTAAGCATAAGTTGGATTCCCATATGGGTGATATGGGTTGGGTGTGAATGCGAGCTGCTTCATGTGGGCCGCATGGCCATATGCAGTTTCCCGCGATCTTATACCCTTATGTTCTTATTTAATTGGGGTTGGGTGTGACAGGGATCTGCCTTGTGTGGGCCGATCGGCTTTTTGCAGACTCCCATTTTCTTATGTTATTATGTTCTTATGATTTCTAGGTTTAAAATCATTGCTGACAAACACACCTAGATCTTTCTCGCACTCTGAGTTTTCTAATTCCATATTATCTAGTTTAAATTTTGCAATTTTATTCATCTTCCCTATATTTAATACCTTGCATTTGTCAATGTTAAAATTCATCTGCCAATTTACTGACCATTCGTGTAAAGTATCTAGATCCCTTTGGAGGTGTGAGAATTCAAGAGTAAACAAAGTGGAATTTACCTATTAACTCACAAGAGTTAACTTACTTTATTGGTTGATAGGGATAGATAGCTCAATGATAGTGGTAGGAATAGATAGAAGATATAGTGGCCACTAAGATATAAGAATTAGTATGACTTAGCAGGAAACAGGTGGTTGTATTGGAGTGGCTAGAAGGAGATCTTGATGAGGTCGTAGGTAAAGCATGTCTAAGGTTTGTGGCGATGAACCCGCCAGTTCCAAGAATGACGCATGCGCAGTTATCTTATCTACCAATGCGTCATTTAACTAACTACAAGATATACCGGATTTATTATAATGACAACCCGATATAATAATGGATAATAAACCCATATAAACTTAATAGTATATATCTTTTATATAAATATATAACTTAGCCTAGTACTGGAGCCTAATTTGAACTTCCAGTATGTTTACTTAACCTAAACTGTCGAGTTACTTACGAGTCTCGACACATTCCCACCACCAATATATACATTATCTACAATAATCCCGCAGCGATGTTAGATCTCCAAAGCTGTGAAGAGTTAACAGCGGCTCGGCGAAGAGGTAACCTTCCAACAGGATCATTACTGGCAGATGGTCCAGCGACCGCTGGTGACATAGGGGTGGAGTCGTGAGAGCTAACACCATCACCAGTGACCGCTGGTTGAGGGATCGAAATGCTTTCGATTTCCAGTTTCAATGGATACAACTTGACGATGGGTCGAGTGGTCAGGCCAGTTTTTGTTCTAATCTGGACCACTCTAACCAGATCATCTTGTCCGGGATAGAGTCTAACTACCCTACCAAGTTTCTAAAGGACACGAGGTCCCTCGTCATGTATAATCACGATGTAATTTATCCTTGGCCATACACTGCTTGATGAGCCTCTTTTATTCTTATAGGCTTCTCGTAGTGATGCCAAGTATTCACTAGACCAACGCCTCCATAGGTCCCGGATCAATTTATTGATGTAATTGTACCTGCTGTGTGTCGCTGCTTTACTATCGTAACTAGGATCCTGCAGCTCATCTAGCTGAATTAGGTCCTTTGGGAAGTCACGAAGTCTACGACCTTTAACCAGCATGGATGGAGTAATAGGGCAAGGGTCCTCCAGATCACCCGAGACATATGTTAAAGGGCGATCATTCACGGTAGCCTCCAGCTCCAATAGGACAGTAGTTAGTTCCTCAAAGGAGACTAGAGCACGACCTATTACTTTTTTAAGCCCAGCCTTCACAATACCTATGGCTCTCTCCCAAATAGCTCCGAACCAAGGTGCACGTGCTGGTATAAAACGCCATTCACATCGGATTTCGGCAAGATGAGCCTGAAGACTGGGATCGCTTTGGATGTCTTCCAAGTGTCTGGAAGCTCCTACAAATGTAGCAGCATTGTCGCTTAACATTATCTGCGGAAATCCCTGCCTACTACAAAATCTCCGGAACGCATGGATAAAGCTGTCACAGGTCATATTGCTAACTACTTCAATGTGGATAGCTCTTGTAGTAGCGCACGTAAATAAAAGCATATAAGCCTTGATGTTGTGTGAGCCCCGGACAGGAATTGCTCCTGTATAATCAACCCCCGTGACCTTGAAGGGATCTCTAGGAGTAGTCCTGATGTCTGGTAGAGGAGGTACTCTAGCTTTCGCGTAGGTATTACCCTGTATTTTACGACAGGTTATACACTTACTGGTCATTTGTTTTACCGCTTGTCTTATCTTAGGAATCCACCACCTTTGCCGTATATATGCGACCACGTGATTAACTCCATAGTGACAACAGACACGATGACACATATTGATGAGCATGGTAGTGAAAGGATGTTTGGAAGGCAGTAGTATTGGATATTTCATTGAATCCGGAAGAGCCACTAACTTCAATCTACCTTCACATATAATTAATCCTCCTTTCATGACAAGTCCTAATTGGTTTACCAAATTATTGCGAGTACCTTTGTCACCAGACAGCATATCGTACTCCTTTGGGAAGCATTCCTGCTGGCATCTTTGAGCTATAATCTTTTCTGCTATTTTTAGTTCCTTCATGCTGAGGAGGGCATTGTCTGTGGGAGACGTCCCTTTAATTTTTGCCTTCATATTATTCTTGTATCGAATAGTCCATGTAACTACCCGAATGAATTTATCATAACTGCCATATTTTTCCCAGTTCCATAACCGTGTGTCCTGTTCATCATTAGTCCCAATGACTTGGCTAGTTACTTTTGGCATTGGGTCATCTGGTAATATGTCTTCTGGCCACTCGTCTTTGTTTCGGAGCCACATGGGCCCCTCCCACCAAAACGCAGAAGATTTCAGATGTTTTGCCGAAACACCTCTAGACAGTAAGTCACTAGGGTTTTCTTTAGAGGACACGTACCGGAGTTCTACAGACGGAAGAATGGATTTGATTTTGTCAACTCGGTTTGCGACATACACTGGAAGCTTCTTCATACTACGCAACCAATGCAATGTAACCTGACTGTTGCACCATAATACAATTTTGTTGACTTTTACAATTTTATGGTAGGCTTCCTCCACAAATTTGATTAATCTGGCGGCTAGCAAAGCTCTAGTCTTGGTATTGTTATGGATCTTATGGGAGCGACCTTTGCCTTAGCGATGAACAGACAGCTATGTTCCGGGCTCACAAAATAAATTGCAGTGCCATAGGCGACACCACTTGCATCGCTAAACGCATGAAGTTCCACTGAATCAGCATATACCGTCCTCCGAGGATGAGTAAAGTCACAGCAGAGGTGCAGGTCCTTGGTAACTGTAGACTATTCGGTAGCGCAGTTGTCAGGTAGCGGATCGTCCCAATCTAGTTCTCCATAATTGTTGTAAGAAAATTCTGGACCTTATTGTAACGGGCAGTAGTACACCGAGTGGATCGAACAATTGTGCCGCCACTCTTAAGCACTCTCTCTTTGTTGCCTTAATATTCTCTGGGAGACTAGCGTTGAATGTCAACAGATCAGAGTCAGGTAACCATAAGAGTCCTAATGTCTTCACTCGCTCTTGATTCTTGGCAGCTACACCATCCAATTGCAGGAGGTCTCGTAGTTGAGGACTATTGGTAGTCCATTCTTTGAGATATAAATGTGCTTGAGACATTATTCTTTGGGCATCCCAGTAACGCTGAACGACAGTCTCTTCATCACTGCCTGTACCCTGGAGGTTGTCAATGTACAAACCTTCCTTAATAGCCTCCACAACTCCGGGATCCTCTTTAATAATGGAAAGATGTTTTAAGATCGTGGCATTAAGAAGAAACTGTGAGCAAGTCACCCCGAACAACACTACCTTAAACCGGTAGCAAAGTAAGGGTGAAGACAAGTCCAAGGGATCCTTTGGCCACAGAAATCGGGTGTAGTCACGATCTTCTTCATGAAGTCTCAACATGAGAAAGGCCTACCGAAGCCAATTTAGCCTCAATCGCATCATTATCTGCATTAACTAAAAATGTAGCAATATCTTTGGTGATCCTAGTCAAACCACTCTTGATAACCCCCTTGCGTCGCTTGTACTGGGACAGTGTCAACGGCATGATGGCAATATACAGGAAATAGAATAGAATAATACTATATCTTACCTATATGGACGTAAAGCGCACTCAGAAAGTTAGCTGACGCCAATAAAGGCAAGATATAGGGAATCCCGACTTAAACGTAAATTAATTAAATGTATGATGCCGGGGTAGTGCAATAAGCGGGAAATATGACGCGGAACGCAATAATAAAAGTAAACGAACACATAAATATCTCCACACTTAAATTTAAAAGGTAAACCTTACACTAAATGTGGCAAAAAGTTGTTAGAGCACACTAAGGAAGGGAGGTCAAAAGGGTGTATAACAAGCCATTAAATTGTAACCATATATAAAACTAGGCTAGCCCAAAATGTGTGTGGTAATTACCCCATTTAAATTTAGTTAGGACCAAACAAATTCAATTTAACCCTTATAATACTACTTTACATTAATTTAATTGTTGCAATTATATATCTAACCTATAGCCTACCACCTAATTATTGCTCAGATATGCGTGTACCTTAGAGAAAGTACCCGCCTCCAATTCCTCATCCGACAGGTCCCTTAAAGCCTGAACATCTCCCAGCTTTGTGAAGTGCTCCTGGGCAGAAGCCACGACCCTCTTGAACAGGGCTTCACTGGCATCGTATGTTAGATGTACGCCATCTTCACTGCAGTCTCCGTCCCGTACTTCCATGGACTGGTAGCGGGACTTAGTGAAAGGCAGTACTTTCTTCAGCCAGCGATTGACCCCGTTCCTGATACTTTTGTATTGCTCTGCCGTCAGACCGCGGGGCGCCGGTCTCGCCTCAAGGCATATAATTTTACAGGCCCCTGAGATTGATTCAATCTCTTTAGCTAGTTCCTGGATGGTGTTGGCGACAGAGCGTATATCAGTCTCGGGATGGATATCGTTTCCTCCCAAGATTAAGAAGGTCAGGTCTGGTTGGTATCGGACGTGGCTCTCCCAGGCCGCAGAGGACTTAATATTGTCCACCCTAGCACCCCCTTGGCAAAATGCCTTAACCTCAAAAAATGGGTGGAACACAGGTTTATCTACATAGACCTCCCTAACGTAGCTGTGGCCTAATATAGATACCTTCCTAATAGGCTTGGGGTAGCGATGTAGAGACCGAGTCACCACCTTGTTAAAGTCCTCCCCCCCCCCCCGCCAAAAGCGCCAGTCGGAAACACATGGCGGCGGCTCATATGGTCGGGCGAAATAAGCGGGACCCGGCGGAAATTAGGCCTCAGACAACAAACACGATCTCGCAAGCCCACAGGGGACACCAGGGAAGAGGAAATAGGGAACAGAAAGAAGGAATAGCTTGGAAATAGTAGACAATAGGAAAACAGAAGAAAGAAAAGACAAAGAAGAAAAGATAGCATAAGGCAAAAGTCAGAGGTTACGAAGGACCATATTGTGAGAATTCAAGAGTAAACCAAGTGGAATTTACCTATAAACTCACAAGAGTTAACTTACTTTATTGGTTGATAGGGACAGATAGCTCAATGATAGTGGTAGGAATAGATAGCAGATATAGTGGCACTAAGATATAAGAATTAGGATGACTTAGCAGGAAACAGGTGGTTGTATTGGAGCGGCTAGAAGGAGATCTTGATGAGGTCGTAGGTAAAGCGAGTCTAAGGTTTGTGGCGATGAACCCGCCAGTTCCAAGAATGACGCATGCGCAGTTATCTTATCTACCAATGCGTCATTTAACTAACTACAAGATATACCGGATTTATTATAATGACAACCTGATATAATAATGGATAATAAACCCATATAAACTTAATACGAAATAGTATATATCTTTTATATAGATATATAACTTAGCCTAGTACTGGCGCCTAATTTGAACTTCCAGTATGTTCACTTAACCTAAACTGTCGTGTTACTTACGAGTCTCGACAGGAGGCACTCTATATGTCCCTATCTGAATCTATTGTTCTCCCCATTTTTGTATCGTCTGCGAATTTACTTATCCTACTAGTTATACCTAAATCAAGGTAATGGTAATTTATGTATATAACAAACAAAAGAGGACTCAATACAGATCCCTGGGGGACACCACTTTTGACTGCTCCCCATTCTGACTTAGTGCCATTTATGCTGACTCTCTGCTTCCTACCAATTAGCCATGACCTAATCCATCCCAACAACGATCCACCTATTCTATGTCCTTCAACCTTTCTCATCAATCTCTCATGAGGGACTCTGTCGAAAGCTTTACTGAAATGTAAATATATTATATCATATGACTTGTCATTGTCTACTGCTTCATATACCTCTGAGAAATAGCTAAGCAAATTAGTAAGGAAAGAACGTCCCTGAGTGAATCCATGCTGAGAAAAATTGATCAAGTTAAATGTTTCTAAGTGGTTTCTAACTTCCGTAGCAATAATTGACTCTAGCAACTTTCCTATGATTGATGTGAGACTAATGGGACGGTAATTAGATGCTATTGATTTATCACAATTTTTGAAGGTCGGAACTACACTTGCAACCTTCCAAGCTTCTGGAACTAAGCCTGTTTCTAATGACTTGTTAAATATATATGTTAATGGGTAACTTAACTCATCTCTGCATTCTTTTAATACTCTAGCATATACCTCGTCAGGACCAGGCGATTTATAAGGTTTCAGTCTGTCAATTTCCTTAAGCACATCATTTCTACTTATAGTAACCGTACTTAACCTATTTTCTATACTATCGCTATATACCTTACGACTTCTGGAATCTGTGCCAAATTTTCATTAGTGAAAACGAAAATAAATTGACTATTTAATGTACTTCACATTTCTAAATAATGTTCCGTCATTTCTCCTATCGAAGTTTTAAGGGGGCCTATCTCTAACTTTAGATTTATATAGCTGGTAAAAAGCTTTAGGGTTATTTTTTGAGTCATTGGCTATCCTGATTTCATAATTGTTGTTTTGCTTTCCTAATTTCCTTTTTGACCTGTCTGATAGTAAATAAGTAAGTGATTTTCGCCTTTCTTATTTTTTCTATATATTCCTTTCTTTTTTCCTAGAAGATCTATTAGTTTATTATTCATCCATTTTGGTTGGTTCTGTGTTGATCTAAATTTCCTTTTGGGGATATATTTATTTTGATCATTGAATACTGAATTAATAAAATTACCACATGTATCTACCGGCAGTACTTCTTTGATTTCCCATGGAATGATTTCTGCTTCCGTGGCCGGGGACCCTCGGAGAGTGCTGAACGCATTACCAAGGTAATCCTATCGGGCATGGAAGCATACATTCCATTCTCTTTCTCTCAGACTAATGCTAATTTTTTTTGGTTTACTCACGCCTGTTCTACTGCTGTCCGCAATAAGGAGGAAGCATTCAAACGGTACCGACGCCTTAAAACTCAAGACTCTCATTCTTCCTATGTTTCTGCCCGGAATAAAGCCAAATCTGTTCTTCGACTTGCCAAACACTCTTTCATCAATAATAAATGCACTGAACTATCCAACTCTAGCTCTTCCCAAGCTTTCTGGCATCTAGCCAAAAACCTCTCCAACAATTTCTCTTCCTCGTCTTTCCCTCCCCTTTCTCACTCTGATGGCACAACCATCACTTCTTCCTCTGACAAAGCTAAACATTTTGCTCAAACTTTTGTTAGAAACTCCACCTTGGATGATTCCGGTGCTATTCCTCCCTCTCCACCCTCCTCTCTTACTTATGCCTAATATCCTAATCTCTTCTAAATATGTATTTTCTGCCCTCTCTGGGCTTAATACTAAGAGGGCGTACGGTCCGGACGGTGTTCCTCCTGTTTTTCTCAAAAACTGTGCTTCTGTGCTGACTCCCTGCCTAGGCAAACTCTTTCGTCTCTGTCTATTCTCTAATGTCTTCCATTCATGCTGGAAGTGTGCTCTCATTCAACCTGTCCCAAATAAGGGTGACCGCTCTCAACCCTCCAACTATCGTCCAATTGCTCTCATCTCTTGTATTTCTAAAGTTTTTGAAACTGTTCTTGCTTCCAAATTTCTTAAGCATTTCTCTTCTCATAATCTTCTCTCAGATCGCCAGTATGGCTTCCTGAAGGGTCGCTCTTCTTTCATATCTTACTAACTCTTGGTCATCCTCTTTTCGGGACTACGGTGAGACTTTTACTATTGCACTAGACATATCAAAAGCCTTCGATAGAGTCTGGCACAAATCTTTAATCTCTAAACTACCCTCCTTCGGTTTCTATCCCTCCATCTGTGCCTTTGTCTCTAATTTCCTTTCCGGCCGTTCCATAGCTGCGGTTGTGGACGGCCATCGCTCACTTCCTCACCCTATAAACTCCGGTGTTCCTCAGGGCTCTGTCCTATCTCCTATTCTCTTTCTATTTTTTATAAATGATCTCAACTGTACCTCAATTCCCATCCATTCATACGCAGACAACTTAACCTTACACTACTCCATTAGTTTTTCAGAACACCCCAGCCAGCAATCCCTCAATGACAAACGTAATGAAGCCATAGAATACTTAAATTCTGATCTAAATACTATCTCCAATTAGGGCAGAGAAAATCTTGTTACATTTAATGCTTCCAAAACCCAATTTCTCCATCTATCTACCCGTCCGGAACTCGCAGCGGACTATCCCTTATTTTTCAACAATACAAAAATCAATCCTTCATCTTCTCTTAATATTATTGGTGTCTCTTTTTCTTCTGCTCTAATTTGGAAGAACCATATCATCAGTCTTGCTAAGGCTGGGTGTGCTCAACCGCCTTAGGGGGTTCTTTACCCCTGCACAGCTTCTTGCTCTGTACAGGGGCATAGTGCGTCCTTGTATTGAGTATTGTTCACATGTGTGGGAAGGTTCCTCTCACACCGCTCTCCTAGACAGAGTTGAAAGGAAGGCCTTTCGTATCATTAACTCCCGTCCACTCACCAACTCTCTGCAATCTCTCTCTCTCCGCCGCAACGTTGCATCTCTCTCGCTATTCTATCGCTACTATAATAATCAGTGTTCCTCAGAGCTTTCCCAGTGTATACTACCTCCTTTATGTAGGGCATGTGGTACCCGTCTTGCAACACAATCCCACCCCTACTCTGTGCAACTCTCCAACCCAAGAGTAAAACGTTACTCTCAAACTTTCTTCTATTCAACAGCATGAGCTCTGGAACTCTCTCCCAGAATCAGTCTTTCCCTCTTCCTATGACTTAAATTGCTTCAAACTCCGTGTGTCCAGGCATTTTGGCTCGAACGTCCCTTGATTTTGGCCCTGTCACTCTTTCAACTATGGGGGAGGCACTCGCTATAGGCAGTTCTGCCTTTTGCCTCCCTCACTCACACAAAAAAAAAAAAAAAAAAAAAAAAAAGTTTGACGTCTCTTCCTGACTTAAGCTGACAGATACCAGAGAAGGGGTACACTCATTTGAACACCTGGATCGACTTAATTGTTTGACCATAGTGTCCGCTAATAGAGCTCTTCTTAGCCCACCACAATCGGCTTTTCTAAAGTCAGGTATTAATGTCGTATTCTCTCTGGTATTACCTTTCCATTGTATATTAAAATACACAGAATTGTGGTCGCTATTTCATAGGTGGTCCCCAATTGCTACATTATTTATCATATGTTCATATGTTCATTGTTAAATGATTAAATAAATATAATTGTGTTGCAAAGCTTTTATCTTGTTGTTATCTAGATGTTTAACGAAATTGTATTTAAGTATCCAATTCTCAAATTTGTTATATAAGGTCCGGGGGAGGTCTTTTGGGGTCATCCCTGTTTTGGTACATTAGTTTGGAGATTTTAAGACGTTTCATCCCATTAGTTAGGCGATAGTAAGATGCCTAATTCCATTTAGGTGTCGATACTTTACTGGGCGAGCGTTAGCGATCCTGTAACAGAGAAGAATTCGGCTTTGGGAGGGACGTTTTTCAATAATTGTTTTAACAAATTTAGCTTGAAGGAGGTCTAGGTGGGCATGATTGGAATTGAAGGAAGTTTGGGAAGGCGTCTTTCTTAGCCTAGGGGGCAAACTAAAATACATTGCTCGAGCATTGCAAAAACAAGCACAACCCTCAATACTAATAATAACAAAATATTGTATCAACCCAGAAGAAGCCGGACCAACTTGTGTTAGAATAGTACACTCGGATACCATAGTCTCTAGCCCACCCATAAGAATTTGAAGACCCATGTATGTTTTTCTGTATGCAATTATAACTCTCTGGATTGATTTTTTGATAAACTAGCTCTTCAATAAATAGTATATTATGGTTTTATAGTTGATGTATAGACACTTATTTTCATAAATTCATTTCCAGAGATATATAGCATAAATAAAAATAGGTGAAGTCCCAGAATATTTATGAGTGGGCTAGAGACTATGGTATCCGAGTGTACCACCACATTATCCAGTTGCCATCAGTTGTATACTGTGTTGTAATGATGAAGGTTATGTTTACAGTCTGTGTTGTAATGATGAAGGTTATGTTTATAGTCTGTGTTGTAATGATGAAGGTTATGTTTATAGTCTGTGTTGTAATGATGAAGGTTATGTTTACAGTCTGTGTTGTAATGATGAAGGTTATGTTTATAGTCTGTGTTGTAATGATGAAGGTTATGTTTATAGTCTGTGTTGTAATGATGAAGGTTGTGTTTACAGTCTGTGTTGTAATGATGAAGGTTATGTTTATAGTCTGTGTTGTAATGATGAAGGTTATGTTTATAGTCTGTGTTGTAATGATGAAGGTTATGTTTATAGTCTGTGTTGTAATGATGAAGGTTGTGTTTACAGTCTGTGTTGTAATGATGAAGGTTGTGTTTATAGTCTGTGTTGTAATGATGAAGGTTATGTTTATAGTCTGTGTTGTAATGATGAAGGTTATGTTTATAGTCTGTGTTGTAATGATGAAGGTTATGTTTATAGTCTGTGTTGTAATGATGAAGGTTGTGTTTATAGTCTGTGTTGTAATGATGAAGGTTATGTTTATAGTCTGTGTTGTAATGACGATGTTATGTTTATAGTCTGTGTTGTAATGATGAAGGTTATGTTTATAGTCTGTGTTGTAATGATGAAGGTTATGTTTATAGTCTGTGTTGTAATGATGAAGGTTATGTTTATAGTCTGTGTTGTAATGATGAAGGTTATGTTTATAGTCTGTGTTGTAATGATGAAGGTTGTTTATAGTCTGTGTTGTAATGATGAAGGTTATGTTTATAGTCTGTGTTGTAATGATGAAGGTTGTGTTTATAGTCTGTGTTGTAATGATGAAGGTTATGTTTATAGTCTGTGTTGTAATGATGAAGGTTGTGTTTATAGTCTGTGTTGTAATGATGAAGGTTATGTTTATAGTCTGTGTTGTAATGATGAAGGTTATGTTTATAGTCTGTGTTGTAATGATGAAGGTTATGTTTATAGTCTGTGTTGTAATGATGAAGGTTATGTTTATAGTCTGTGTTGTAATGATGAAGGTTATGTTTATAGTCTGTGTTGTAATGATGAAGGTTATGTTTATAGTCTGTGTTGTAATGATGAAGGTTATGTTTACAGTCTGTGTTGTAATGATGAAGGTTATGTTTATAGTCTGTGTTGTAATGATGAAGGTTATGTTTATAGTCTGTGTTGTAATGATGAAGGTTATGTTTATAGTCTGTGTTGTAATGATGAAGGTTATGTTTATAGTCTGTGTTGTAATGATGAAGGTTATGTTTATAGTCTGTGTTGTAATGATGAAGGTTATGTTTATAGTCTGTGTTGTAATGATGAAGGTTGTGTTTATAGTCTGTGTTGTAATGATGAAGGTTATGTTTATAGTCTGTGTTGTAATGATGAAGGTTATGTTTATAGTCTGTGTTGTAATGATGAAGGTTATGTTTATAGTCTGTGTTGTAATGATGAAGGTTATGTTTATAGTCTGTGTTGTAATGATGAAGGTTATGTTTATAGTCTGTGTTGTAATGATGAAGGTTATGTTTATAGTCTGTGTTGTAATGATGAAGGTTATGTTTATAGTCTGTGTTGTAATGATGAAGGTTATGTTTATAGTCTGTGTTGTAATGATGAAGGTTATGTTTATAGTCTGTGTTGTAATGATGAAGGTTGTGTTTATAGTCTGTGTTGTAATGATGAAGGTTATGTTTATAGTCTGTGTTGTAATGATGAAGGTTATGTTTATAGTCTGTGTTGTAATGATGAAGGTTATGTTTATAGTCTGTGTTGTAATGATGAAGGTTGTTTATAGTCTGTGTTGTAATGATGAAGGTTATGTTTATAGTCTGTGTTGTAATGATGAAGGTTATGTTTATAGTCTGTGTTGTAATGATGAAGGTTAGTGTTATAGTCTGTGTTGTAATGATGAAGGTTATGTTTATAGTCTGTGTTGTAATGATGAAGGTTATGTTTATAGTCTGTGTTGTAATGATGAAGGTTATGTTTTAGTCTGTGTTGTAATGATGAAGGTTGTGTTTACAGTCTGTGTTGTAATGATGAAGGTTGTGTTTATAGTCTGTGTTGTAATGATGAAGGTTGTGTTTATAGTCTGTGTTGTAATGATGAAGGTTGTGTTTATAGTCTGTGTTGTAATGATGAAGGTTATGTTTATAGTCTGTGTTGTAATGATGAAGGTTGTGTTTATAGTCTGTGTTGTAATGATGAAGGTTGTGTTTACAGTCTGTGTTGTAATGATGAAGGTTATGTTTACAGTCTGTGTTGTAATGATGAAGGTTATGTTTATAGTCTGTGTTGTAATGATGAAGGTTGTGTTTATAGTCTGTGTTGTAATGATGAAGGTTGTGTTTACAGTGTGTTGTAATGATGAAGGTTATGTTTACAGTCTGTGTTGTAATGATGAAGGTTATGTTTATAGTCTGTGTTGTAATGATGAAGGTTGTGTTTATAGTCTGTGTTGTAATGATGAAGGTTGTGTTTATAGTCTGTGTTGTAATGATGAAGGTTATGTTTACAGTCTGTGTTGTAATGATGAAGGTTATGTTTATAGTCTGTGTTGTAATGATGAAGGTTTTGTTTACAGTGTGTTGTAATGATGAAGGTTGTGTTTACAGTCTGTGTTGTAATGATGAAGGTTGTGTTTACAGTCTGTGTTGTAATGATGAAGGTTGTGTTTACAGTCTGTGTTGTAATGATGAAGGTTTTGTTTACAGTGTGTTGTAATGATGAAGGTTGTGTTTACAGTATGTGTTGTAATGATGAAGGTTGTGTTTACAGTCTGTGTTGTAATGATGAAGGTTGTGTTTACAGTCTGTGTTGTAATGATGAAGGTTGTGTTTATAGTCTGTGTTGTAATGATGAAGGTTGTGTTTATAGTCTGTGTTGTAATGATGAAGGTTGTGTTTATAGTCTGTGTTGTAATGATGAAGGTTGTGTTTACAGTCTGTGTTGTAATGATGAAGGTTGTGTTTATAGTCTGTGTTGTAATGATGAAGGTTGTGTTCAGTCTTGAAATATATTAATGGTTTATATTTAACAAGTTCAACTCGATAATAGCTATATTATATTGTACTGGCTGTTACTAGACCATTTTGTTCAGCTTAGTAAGAATTTAAGGGAATCGAGGGGTATAATAGCCCTATTTGGTCCCACATATTTACAAATAAGGGTGCTATTGTTGGTTCAATATAGTAACACTCTTGAGTACTAAGTTCTATAACTCTAAATGATAATAGAGTAATTGAGCTAATACTTCTAACATTTGGGAAGATGCAACCAGGGAATAGGTGAGGAAATCTACAGGCCATTTGTTCTAGCCCTTCTTGAGTTTCAGAGGTTAAGGGTTGTTATTTCTGGCTTACCTATAATTAATATACTATAGTCCTCAATGGAATAATTATCAAAATGAGTGGTTTTCTATTTTCAGCATTAAGGCCGCTTCACACGGTCATTTTCAGTTTTCAATCCTTGGGAAGGACAGGGAAGAGTTACCGTAAAATTTCCAGCGAGAATCAAAAAGTGTTCACAGAGAGAGCGAGGCAAAGGTTATGGACTGTGGACGGAGAATGACCAAGCAGAAAGCACCTGTATCAATTTACATAGTGATATGAGTGCATCTTTGGGCCACTCATGTTTGTAGAGGGTCTCAGGGGTGCAGGATGATGATTATAATGAGCAGGGGCGAGATAAATACATGAGGTAAGGCTGGTAAGCTCTAGTTGTTATTATTGGCAAGTCCTTGAATGCGGGCGGTTACAATACAATGATGGGAGCAATTAAAAGAAAACGGGCGATGGCAAACTATACTAAAATATTAGCAATGGATATTGTAGCAACTCACAAGATCGTATCGTTTTGTTTTGGCAGACATACTTAAGAATAAACTTAAGATAAACCTAATGCGTCTGTTGGTGCTTGGGATATAGTGGTATACACGACTGGTTGATGTTAGGTTAGTGAGATTGCCTCCCTATTTGTTTTGTCATTATCAAGTGAATGAGTTGACCGACTTTTATCCTTCTTTTCATAATTGTCTGTAATTATTATTTTTACCTCTTCTTTCTCCTTATCTTCTCAGAATAGTATCATATATCTTCTTCATATATGACCTGCTTAATATATCGATTTTGTTTCTTGAAGTGGAATGGTATGAATGTAAACAAACACGCATTACTGAACGTCTTTTGTTTTTCGTGTGGTACGAGAGGTGACCAAACAAGCGGCCAAGTCATTGTATCGGATATACCCCATGAACAGGGAGCTGCGAATATAAAAAAAAAAAATCCAGTTGGTTCCATGAATTCCCCAGTGAAATAATATGACACCACGGCGAGATTTTCCCTTCGAATTCTCAGCCCTCAAGGGACGGTGGATAAAAACATGACCGTGTGAACCGGCCTTTATTAGACTCCTGAATGCCTGTAGACTGCTGCAGTAGGTCTGGTACTGTTATGTTACCGAAGGAATCTGATTAATATAGTTTTATGATAGCCAGAATAAACTGTCAAAAACGCATCATATTCCTCAAAAGTTTAACTATTAAAAAGTGATATGCCTAACAGAAGTGTCTGTATAGCAGAAGCGATAGGCCTCATGGAAGAAAGCCCATGACAAAAAAAAAAATGCCCTACTGGCACTCAAATGGATGCAATATGTGATTAGGTGGCAATTTTACTCTCTAATACCTTCTTTCTCTCCCCTACATGCGTCCCCCCCCCCTCCCTCTCCTTCCTTCCCTTTCTTCCCCCACTTCCTCCCTCCTCAATTGTTGGCCATTTATCCTTCTATTTTCTCCATTCCTTCCTTTTCCTGTCACGGTCTCCCACACTTCCTCATCACCTTCACATGCCCAGATGACAGCTAGGAGAGTCCGTTTTCCTCGAGCATGCCACAAAGCATGTATGTCACTCTCTCTCTCTCACCTCCCTACACCC
Organism: Paralithodes platypus; assembly: GCA_032716605.1. Lineage (NCBI taxonomy): Eukaryota > Metazoa > Arthropoda > Malacostraca > Decapoda > Lithodidae > Paralithodes > Paralithodes platypus. The sequence goes on from CM064540.1 coordinate 24,643,073, forward strand.
CCACCCACCACGCATATACATTTTTCACTAGCTACTTGCTGTTTACATCTATTTTCTGGTCTTCACTGTTCACATGTTCATCATATAAGTAATGTATAGGCACATGGAGCAGAAATAATGTTTTATATGGTAGATATAATAAATCCTGTCAGCTTGAAAAACGCAATAATTGCCCCACTGCATAAAGGAGGGAGTAAAGCACTACCAAACAACTACCGCCCGGTAGCTCTAACCTCCCACATCATTAAAGTTTTCGAGCGAGTCCTGCGAAGCAAAATCTCAACATTCATGGAGGTAAATAAACTACACAACACCGGTCAACATGGATTCAGAGCGGGAAGATCATGTCTCTCACAGCTTTTGGAACACTATGACAACATTCTTAAAGCGCTAGAAGAAAAGAAAAACGTGGATGTCATTTACACCGATTTTGCTAAGGCATTTGATAAATGTGACCATGGTATAATAGCCCACAAACTAAAAGCATAAGGCATAACGGGGAAAATCGGACGGTGGATATACAATTTCCTCGTCAACCGGACACAATCAGTAGCAGTAAACCAAGTCACATCTGAGCCTTCTGATGTCAAAAGCTCAGTGCTCCAAGGAACAGTGCTAGCACCCCTTCTGTTCCTCATACTAATTAGCGACATAGATACCAACACTAGACACAGTACGGTGTCGTCATTTGCTGATGATACAAAATTAAGCAAGATAGTAAGCACACAAGAGGACACGGGCCGACTACAGGAGGACATAAATGTAGTGTTCCAGTGGACCAGGGAAAACAACATGCAATTCAATGAAGAAAAATTCCAATTAATACGGTACGGAGATAATAATGGCGTTAAAGAAAATGCAAATTACTTAACAGAATCTAACCACATGATAGAACGGAGAGACAGTGTGAAAAACATTGGGGTGTTAATGTCTGAAAATATGGGTTTCAAAGCACATAACCAGGTCAAAGTTGCGGCTGCGAAACGTCTAACGGGTTGGATTCTGCGTACATTTAAACCACGCGGTGAATTACCTATCATAACACTCTTCAAATCTCTAGTGCTACCGCGGCTTGAATACTGTAGCGCATTAACATCCCCATACAAAGCATGTGAAATAAATTACTTAGAGAGTGTACAAAGAAATTTCACTTCGCATATAAGTTCGGTAAAACAGCTACACTATTGGGAGCGTTTAAGAGCACTGAAACTGTACTCGCTCGAACGTAGAAGAGAACGTTACCTAATAAATATACACATGGAAAATCGCAGAGGGTTTAGTACCAAACCTACATACTCCGATAGTCATGAAATTCAGTGATAGGAAAGGCTGGGAATGCGATATCCCCCGGATGAATAATAGGGGTGCTATGGGCTCTCTGCGAGAGGGCTGCTTATCACACAGAGGCCCACGTCTCTTCAACAAACTCCCACGGCGAGTAAGAGACATGAGGGACGTCTTGTTAGACAACTTCAAGAGAGCCCTCGATGTCGAACTTCAAAAAGTGCCAAACGAGCCGATCTTCACATGGGAGCGAGCTGTCGCTTCAAGCAGTCTGCTGCACCAAATCACCACCCAGAACGAGGGGCGGCGCGCTCCTCGGTGCCGCTAGAAGTGTGGCGAACACATCACAAGGTATCACAAGGTAATCGAAGGTATTTTTTCACATAGGCCTACGCGGGTGTTTCAAAAACATCAATGGTATTCTCCTCGGGTTAATAATTGAAATGCAAGTTTGTTATTTTCTGAAAAGGACTACTGGTCGTAGGGCACAATTTAGGAAGAATCTCTAGGAATCAAAAGGGTTCCAAGTATATAAATGAACTCCAGCTCTTCATAAACCGAATATAACACTTCATAATTCTTAACCTTCTCCGGCATATGACGCGATTTTGAGCCGATTAGGGATACTTTAAAGCCTTTGTTACCATCAGGGGTATTTAGAAACATTTAGTTTAGTTACTTCAACCTCTGCAGTTGTCTTTGAGTTAGCTGTGGGCAGAAAACTAATTTTGGAGAGGTAATTATAAGAGTGAGAGAACTCTATTTCTTATTGCTATTCTGGCAACCTCTGCGTCATATGAGTCGGAAGGGGTTAATCAGTTAACCCGTACTGTACCGTAGGATACAGTAATAAAAGTCCCCAGTAGTCTCAAGCAATGTGGCCAAAATGACAGGAGAGACCACCTTTCACCTCAAGAGATTAGGCAAGAATGGATCTTTCACCTTTTTTTTTTGCAAGACTTAAAAAAAAAAAAAAAAAAAAAAAAAAAAATTAGCCTTGTACTAGCCTAGTTACTAGACTAGTACATTACTGATGGCTATAACTGTCGCTGGAACTGGGGAGTTACTTATCTACTGATGGCTATAGTCGTTGCTGGGATTGGACGGGTTAATGATCAAATTGTGTGTGTTTGTTATTTTAAGAAGTGGGCTCCCGGACGCCTTACGACAGCTACAGTAAGCCTGGTGCTGATGATGTTATCAAATAAATATGAATTAAATTGTCTAGAAATAGCGAAAAAGAAAAAAAACCCGCTGTCAAAATGTGTGATAATCCTCAATTGTGTGTATTTGTTATTTTCAGAAGTGGACTCCCGGACGCCTTAAGACAGCTGCAGTAGGTCTGGTGCTGCTGATGTTGCTCTCACTCCTCCTTATCTCCAGCCCTGACACAACCACCACCACCTCTTTGCTCAGCCCTGCAGCACTCAGGTACAGTCCTCACCATATACACTAGTATAAGGTAGTAGTAGTAGTCGTTCCCTAGGCTGCCTGGCTGAACACCCCCAAGCTCCTAAGGAAGGCCATGGCCGAGACCAGGTTTTCCCACAAAGTTCTCAAGTGTGTATTGTGTTGTTGGCATAAGTGGTTATGTGTTATGCAGTCTTCCATAATGTGTTTGATAGTGTGCGGTGTTGAGTTACAGCCTGGACAGGTGTTCAGCCTCTTCTGATAAATCAGAAGGGCTAGATGGTGCCCACATCGCAGCCTAGCCAGGTGGACTCTGTCCTCATGGGAAAGGGGATGGACTTCATGGGGTTGTGCATGTAGCTGAGTGTTGTCTTTGAGTGACTGGATGGATCGGTGGGTGATTCGAGTATGGATATGCTTCTGGAGGCTGGCTTGGGGTGAGCAAGGGGAGAGTGAAGACAATACCAGTATTTGTGCATGATAACAAGCGCTAGGTGTTGTTTTGATGTTTCTTGGTGTGTGTCGGTGTTCTGCCATGTAGTGTAGTGGGTGGGGTTGGTTTGTATGTGGAGGCTGCGGCGATAAATTATGTGCCTCTCAAATCAAGATGATCCTTGATTTTGAGGACTTTGGTTTCGTGGTGTAGGTAGTCTGTAGGTGTGGTAGCTGTGCAGCCAGTGATTATTTTGAGGGCTGTATGGTCTGTAGTGTGTTGTGATATGTTTCAGTGAGGTTAAAGGTCCAAACAAATCTAACATATTCCATCACTGAGCGTATAATATTGTTTGTATACTGTGTTGGTAGTTCCTTTGTTATGTCCAACTGTTGTATGGGTAAGTGACTTGAGGGGACTTTGTCTTGATGTCAGTTTGTTTTTGATGATTGTAATATGTTTTTTAAATTACATTGATGTGTCATATGTTACACCAAGGATATTGTGTGCGTGTGTGTATTATGGGGATGTTGTTTAACCCTCGCCAAACGTCGAGGTTATGGTCACCGCAATCCTGGATTTGTGTGAATGCTCGAAGTTGCCATTTACGGATACACATATCTCTGCAAATAAATGGCCTAACCAAGGTTATATTCATACTAGAGGCAGTAAACGTTGTTATCTTGCTATGGGTGATGACTAGCACACTGTACATTAAGCGGTTATTGTGTGAGGTGGAAAATAAAACTGAGTGTTTTGGCTTGTTACTGAGAAGTGTTCGAATGTGGCGATGCAGTATCGCTCTGCTCATTCTCCACACGTACGGACGCCTTTGCACCCTCATACATGCTCTTCACTGCTTTCAGCAACTTGCCATCTACTCCGTATATTCTCAGTACTTTCCACAAACCTTCTCTATCAACTCTGTCATAGGCCTTCTCCAAGTCCATAAAGGCAGTATACAACTTATGTCCCTTCTCCAGATATTTCTCCACAACATATTTCAGGGCAAAAATCTGATCTACACATCCTCTTCCCTTCCTAATCCTGCCCTGCTCATCACCTATCCATTTCTCCGTTCTCGCTCTCACTCTCTCAATTACTACCCTACCGTACACTTTCCCTACTATGCTTAGAAGGCATATACCCTGGTGGTTACCACACACTCCTCTTTCCCCTTTACCCTTATATAGGGGGACTATTATGCCTTTCTTCCAGTCATCAGGTGCACTTCCCTTCTCCCATGCTAGTTTACACATGTTCCATACATTTTCGATCACTATCTCACCACCATACCTCAGCATTTCCCCACACACTCCATCTATTCCTTATGCTTTCCCCATCTTCACTCTATTCATGGCGTCACACACTTTTGACCTCCTGATCCCCACCTCTTCCTCCACTACTTCTCTTCTCTCCCTCCCATAGGCCTACTCAATCCAACTATGTTTGCTGGTGCTTCATTCTTTATATTTAACAATTCGTTGAAGTACCCCCTCCATCTTTCGATTCTCTCGTTTCTTGATTATCACTCACCCATTCTTATCTTGCACACCCTTACTATTTCCCTTGCTACCCTCCCTAACTTTCTTGACCTCTTTCCAGAACAGTTTCTTACACTCCCTCCATTTTACACTTAGATTCCTGCCAAATACCTCATCTGCTCTTCTCTTACTTTCTTTCACTACTCTCTTCACCATTCTCTTTTTCTGCAAGTACCTTGCTCTTTTCTGTCTCTCCAAATGTTCATTCCCTCTACTATCCAACCACTCTATATGCTTTCTTCTTGCCTTCAACAGCTATTTTTACCTTTTCAGTCCACCACGCTGTACCTATCTCCCCTCCCTCTTCTCCTTACTCCACACACCTCCTCACATGCTGCACATATCTCTTCCTTAAACACTTTACTCATCTTCTCAATTTTCTCCATACCCTCCAGTCGCGTCTCTACTGCTCTTTTGAACTCTTCCTTGATCTCCTCCTCCTGCAACCTCTCCACCCTCTTCGCCACTCCACCTTCCTCCCTTTCCCTCCAGCTCTCCTCACCTACTTTGTTTGTATCCTAATTTTAGCTACTGCTACATAGTGGTCAGACAGACCTCCCCCCCCCCCTCAATACCCATTATACACCCTAGCATCCAGCACATAATTCTTCATTCGTTCATCCACACATACTGTATACAGTATAATCAATCAGTGCCTTTCGTTCCTCCACTGTCCCATTCCTCCTCCTCCACACCACTTTCCATGTGTACCTGTGTATCAGTTCTATAAAGGGATGTTTTTTTATTGATATATTTATTTTATATTATTCCCGGTTGTTTTAGTTTGCTCCCTAGACCTCTATGAACCTGAAAAAAAAATCCCAATGACCCCCTTCGAGATAAATTTTTATATTTTTTATAGAAACATTTCCGGGCTGAAGGCCAGTTCCTCCTAAATTACAGGCTCGCTATTGCTCGTCAGGAAAACAATCGACACCTAAATGGTTGGAAAAGTATTAATTTTGACTAAGAATTGGTCGAAACTTGAGAACTATTGGGGTTAAACATGAAGAAGGCGGTTCAACAAAATACACATTCTTCCCATTAAGTCTTCCTGGTTATGTTAGTGTTGGCTTGGCTTAATACTATCTGAACTGCTGTCTTGTGGGTTATTACAATAGTTTGTATATCTATTATTGAGGATTTGGCTTGCTTTTGTCATGATCGAGCAATGCATTATAGTTTGTCACCTAGGTTAACAAAAACGCCTTCCCAGACTTCTTTCAAACAAAAATATACCCATACAGACCTCAATAAATTTGTACGTTATTCGACAAAAAATATCCCGGACAAAGGTCAATTTTGTTAAGGTTACAGGCTCGCTATTGCTCGCCCAGAAAAAAGATTGACACCTGAATGGGGTGAAGCATCTTGTCATTGCCAAACTAAGGTGGTGAAGCGTCTTAAAATATAATTTGACTATGATGTCTAAATGTCGGTGTCACACAAGCACTTTAGCGGCGGAGCTACAGTATCCAAGTCAAAATGTAGCTAAAATTGAGTCTACTTTTCTCTTTCATTATGACTGTACTTTGTATCTTCGAGCTCGTAATCATGTACAGTCTAATTTAACCCTTTCTCTGCGGGCAACGTACCTAATATTATCGATTACTGTGGCCAATATACTGGTATGTTTTGTTATTACCAGCTGACTTTAGTAGAAGTGAGCCACCTCATATGTTGCCGGATCCAAGATAAGCTTCTAGCCTTCACTTCCATAGTAATATCAGGATACTACAGACCTCGGTTGTGAGAGGGTGTGTGTTCAAGCAAGGGATCATTTGGAAGCGGAAGACTGTAGACACCAGCCAAACAGGGCAGTACACCCAGGGAGTGCTAGGTGGTTGATAAGGACAGCTGGAACTCCTGTTTCACCATCTGCCCTCCATAGCTAATCCTTTTTGTACCTCATCAATAATGACAGTAACCCCAGCCTGCCCTCCAAAACACCTCCTCCTATCAATACATTATACTAAAAACACCTTACACAGTACACTACCTTTGCAAAAAAGGCAAATTTAATTAATGATGATGACAATACACCCTGGTCTGGATGCCTTAAAGTACCCTGGACCTCTACCTTTTACTCTATCTATCCATTTCTGTAACATTCACAACCTTTCCTCTAACTTCTCCTCTATGGATCACCTTCTTTCATCTACCAAACCTGACTTACTTTTTCTCACCGAAACTCAGTTGTCTAAGGCAACAGACAGCAAACCCTTCTCTCTATCCTCCTACTATATCTATCCTCAATTCAAAGCCAAAGGTGGATGTTGCATGTATGTACGCAACAATCTTACTTGCTTTCGTGTTCCGAACTTTGACTCCTCTGAATTCTCCACTATCTGGCTTAAGCTATCCTGTCACTCTCTCACTAAATATATCTGTGTTGTTTATCTCTCCCCTAATTCTACTGAATATCCAAAATTCTGTAACTATCTTCCTGCTAAAGTAGAACACATTCTATCCATCTCTCCCTTCTCTGAAATCTACATCTTAGGACATTTCAATGTTCACCACCACCAATGGCTCTCCTCTCATTTCACTGACCAACCTGGTGAACAAGCCTACATCTTTTCTATCCTAAATGACCTAGGGCAGTTAGTTCAGCAACCCACCCATATTGCGGACCGGCCTGGAGATCGGTCCTACATCCTTCACTTATTTCTAACCTCTAATTCTTCCGCTTATACTGTAAATCTTCTCTCTCCATTGGGCTCCTCCGATCATAATTTTATCTCTGTCACCTATCCTGTCTCTCCAGTACAGCCTTCTGACCCCGCCAGCCGGCGGCGCTTGTGGCTCTTTGGCGCTGCCGTCTGGCAGGCTCTACGACAGTATTTCTTTGATTTCCCATGGAATTATATTTGCTCCATGGCCGGGAACCCTCAGAGAGTGCCGAGTGCATTACTGATGTAATCCTTTCGGGCATGGAAGCATATATCCCATTCTCTTTCTCTCAGACTAACTCACATAAATCCTGGTTTAATCAGGCTTGTTTTACTGCTGTTCGCAATAAGGAGGAAGCATTCAAATGGCGAAATAAATGATCTAGAGAGTGTACAAAGAAATTTAACCTCGCATATAAACTCGGTAAAACATTTACACTATTGGGAGCATTTAAGATCACTGAAACTGTCCTCGTTGGAGCGTAGAAGAAAACGTTACCTAATAATATACACATGGAAAATCGCAGAGGGTTTAGTACCAAACCTACATACCCCGATAGTCATGAAATTCAGTGATATGAGAGGCTGGGAATGCGATATCCTCCGGATGAAAAACCATGGTGGTATTGGCTCTCTGCGAGAGGGTTGGTAATCACACAGAAGACCATGTCTCTTCAACAAACTCCCACGGTGAGTAAGATGCATGAGGGGCGTCTCGTTAGACAACTTCCAGAGAGCCCTCGATGTCAAACTGCAAAAAGTGCCAGACGAGCCCATCTTCGCAGGGGAGCGTGCTGCTGCACTAAATAACCACCCAGAACGAGGGGCGACGCGCTCCTCGGTGCCACTAGGAGAGTGGCAAACACAACCTTAGGTGACCTTAGGTAGGTACCGTCGCCTTCAAACTCAAGAATTCCGTACTTTATATGTCTCTGCCCGGAACCATGCCAAATCTATTCTTCGACTCGCCAAAAACTCTTTCATCAATAACAAATGCTCTGAACTTTCCAACTCTAGCTCTTCCCAAGCTTTTTGGCATCTAACCAAAAACCTCTCCAACAATTTAACTTCCTCGTCTTTCCCTCCTCTTTTCCACTCCGATGGTACCATCGTCACCTCTTCCTCTGACAAAGATTAACTCTTCACTCAAACCTATGCTAAAAACTCAACCTTGGATGATTTCGGAGCTATTCCTCCCTCCCCACCCCCTTCTCACTTACTTATGCCTAATATCTTAATCTCTTCTAAGGACGTACTCTCAGCCCTCTCTGGGCTTAATACTAAGAAGGCGTACGGACCGGATGGTGTTCCTCCTGTTGTACTCAAAAACTGTTCTTCCGTGCTGACTCCCTGCATAAGCAAACTCTTTCGTCTCTGTCTTTCCTCTAACTTCTTTCCTTCTTGCTGAAAGTTTGCTCTTATTCAACCTGTCCCAAAGCATGATGACTGCTCTCAACCCTCTAAATATTATCTAAATGCTCTCATTTCTTGCATCTCCAAAGTTTTTTAAACTATTCTTAACTCAAAATATCTTTAGCATTTATCTTCTCATAATCTATTTTCAGATCGTCAGTACGGTTACCTTGAGGGCCTACTGGTGATCTTCTTGCTTATCTTACTAACTCTTGGGCATCCTCCTTTCGGGACTTCGGTGAGACTTTTTCTATTGCTCTAGACATATCGAAAGCCTTCGATAGAGTCTGGCTCAAGTCTCTAATGTCCAAATTACCCTCCTTTGGTTTCTATCTCTCTATCTGTGCCTTTGTCTCTAATTTCCTTTCAGACCGCTCCATAGCTGCAGTTGTTGACGGCCATTGTACACGTCCTCAACCTATCAACTTCGGTTATCCTCAGGGTTCTATCCTGTCTCCAATTCTTGTTCTAATATTTATTAATGATCTCCTCAACTGTACCTCTAGTCCTATCCACTCATATGCTAATGACTCTACCTTACACTATTTAACAATGTTTTCACATCAACTTAGCATGCAATCACTCCAAAACTCATGTACAAGGGCCATAGAGCGCCTTTCTTCTGACTTATCAATTATTTCTGATTGGGGCAGAGACAATCTTGTTACTTTCAAGGCCTCCAAGACCCAATTTCTCCCTCTATCTCTCCATCACAATCTTCCACAAGACTATCAATTATTCTTCAACATAACACAAATCAAACCTTCATCTTCTCTCAATATTCTAGGTTGACCTTTTTGAAAAAATCATATAACCACTCTTTCTAAAACAGCTTCCCAAGAGTTAGGTGTGCTCAATCGTCTCTGTGGCTTCTTCACCCCCGCACAGCTTCTTGCTCTATATTGAGGCACAGTGCGCCCCTATAGTGAGTATTGTTCGTATGTGTGGGAGGCTCCACCCATACCGCACTTCTCGAAAGAGTAGAATCTAAAGCATTTCACCTTATCAACTCACTTCCTCTTACTAGTTCCTTACAATCTCTTTCTACAGATGTATGTAACTCACAAGATATCGTAATTCTTGGCAACTTTAATTTACCTGTGACCAAGTGGGGTGATACTCTTACTTCACGCATCGGACATGACTTGTATGCGAACTTGCAAGAGAGTTCACTCTATCAATTTGTTTGATCGCCGACCCGTGGTAATAACTTTCTTGACCTTGTACTTGCAACAAAAGAAAAATTAATAGAGAATTTGAATGTTGGTGATGAATTCAGTAACAGCGACCATCATACAATAACTTTCAGATTAAAGTTTACTAGTAACGAACCAAATAGCAGCATCGAGAAAGTCCCTAATTTCAAGAAAGTAAACTTTCGTATACTTAGAGCTATGTTTAAGAAAACTGACTAGAGCTTTCTAATTAACAACGACATAAATACATCTTGTGAATTATTTGCAACCATCTATCTAAAAGCAGTGCAAGACTGCATACCATCGAAAATACGGCATACAGGCCATAATGATAAGCCCAAATGGTGGAATAAAGATATTTCAGACTGTCTGCTTGCTAAAAAGTTTGCTAAAGATAAATTAAAATCCTCACAAAATGACGAAGAACGGTTGACATTTGTAAAACTACGACGCAAAGTAAAAAAGTTAATTAACCCGTCCAATCCCAGCGACGGCTACTAGCCGTCAGTAGATAAGTCACTCCCCTGTCCCAGCGACGGCTAGGAGCCGTCAGTAATGTACTTTCCTTGTAACTGCCTGTAACAGGCTGTACCTGGTACCACCACCCTTTCAGCACTGCTCTCGATATGGCAACACTTCTCAGCTTATATAAAATCCACTGAAGGGTGGGAGAGCCAGTCTTCCTTCATCTCTTAAGGTGGAAGGTTGATCTATCTTGCCATTTTGGCCACTTTGCTTGGGTCTGGGGGGGACTTTTATTACTGTATTCTCCGGTACAGTAGGGGTAAAGCAAAGTAAAAAGACCCTGGAGTTACATGTTGTGAATCAAATTAAAAAAAAACGAAAGAATTCTATAGTTATATCAGAAAGAAACAAAAGTAGCTACTTCAACTGTTAGACCGTTAGTCAATGAAAATCGAGAATACACCAAAGACGAAGTACAAATGAGTAATGCCCTCATTACCTTCTTTGCATCAGTTTTTACAACATAAGACCTCAGTGATATCCCTACAGCATTGCCGATTCAGATTGATAATTCTGATGTTCTAAGCAATATCACCATTACAGAGAGAGAAGTATTGAATTGTTTAGATAAACTCAAGGTAGATAAAACGCCTGGACCTGATACAATCTCACCTAGAGTTCTAAAGGAAGCTAAGGATGAGCTTTCCAAACCACTGACATTGCTATTCAATAAATCCTTGCAGTCTGGAACTATGCCTGATCAGTGGAAGCTAGCCAACGTAACACCGATATTTAAAAAAGGCAGCAAATCCCTACCCAGTAACTTAACCTCAGTTGTATGTAAAATGCTAGAAACACTCATAAGAGGCAGACTCATAAATCACTTAGAGGAAAATGGCATACTTAAAGATACTCAACACTGCTTTCGTAACAAATGCTCTTACTTAACAAATCTCTTAGACTTCTTTCAAGATATCCTCAACCTCTATGATGAGAGTAAAGCTGTAGATATAATGTTATGCTACGCTGTAATCCAGCACGCTTTAGTAATAGGTTCTTATAAGCCCTATAAAGGTAACTCAGAACGTGATACTGCTCGACAGGAGCATAGCTAGCATTGATACAAATATTTCATAATTCACTCAATCTTCACCAAAGACAATGAATACACCAATTAGGAACTCAAGTTTTATTTCTTATTAAGCTAGGGTACAAAGCATGGAAACATAAGGATCTTAGTTATATAGAACTAAGTCCATATATAAACATGTTAGGACTGAGATAAATGGGAGATATCTCTACTTATTAGTTATTCATAATATAAATAAAAAATGGCAATGACAATATATATATAAATAATAAATTATTCAAAGAGAGGTACGAATACAAATACAAATGAACAAGGTGGAGGCGACCTTGTGTACTGAGGGTGAAGCGCGGTTATGTTAGTGCAGGTATCAGCCACGCAGGTAAACATCAATGGTACCGCGCCTAGGGGTTTAGGTCAAGTATACTGAGAGGTAGAATAAATCAACAAAATGAATATGGAACTACACGTCTAGGATATGAATATACAAATTTGACTTTAATCCTAACTGAAGGGAAAGATAAATTGGATTTAGATTACAATCTCAGAATGGTGTATAATGATACACCAAGTATGCGAAAAAATAAAGTTAGCCGAAATCGTGACTAAATATGATAGCAATTCGGGAATTTGAATTCACGGAACGTGTAGTAAATACAATTAACCAAAATAGGTTAGAATATAGTAATTATAAATGGAAGCTCACAACAATGGAGAATAAAATAGGGATCGCCAACGTAAGTGGCGGAACGAATGAATTCATTAAGGGGGGTGACCTGCTTCTTAATGGGGGTGACCTGCTTAAGGGGGGTGACCTGCTTTTTGTTATTTCTGTCCTTTTCTCTCTTTCTCTGTCTAGTATCCATTCGGCCCCATTCAGCCAACTATTTTAAGGCGTTTATCCCCATCTAGGTGTCGATTTCTTCCTGGCGAGCGATAGCGAGCCAGCATTATATGAAGAAATCCGGCTTCGCCGGAGAAATGTTTCTATCGAAAAATTTAAAAATTTAGCCTGCTGTCAAACAAAAATAAAAAATATGCTGGCTCGCTACCGCTTACCAGTAAAATTTTTACATCTGGATGGGGATAAACGTCTTAAAACAGTAGGCTGAATGGGGCCAAATGGATACAAGCCAGAGAAAGATAGAAAAGGACAGAACAAAAACAGGTCACCCCCCTTAATATGACTTCACAAAACTTGTAGTGAGACGAAAATTAGCCAAAATGGAGGCTAGGGACACCGTACGGTAGAATAGACATTCCCGAACTGATGTTAAAATAATATTAACTGTATAACTGATGTTAAAATAATATTAACTGTATAACTGATGTTAAAATAATATTAACTGTATAACTGATGTTAAAATAATATTAACTGTATAACTGATGTTAAAATAATATTAACTGTATAACTGATGTTAAAATAATATTAACTGTATAACTGATGTTAAAATAATATTAACTGTATAACTGATGTTAAAATAATATTAACTGTATAACTGATGTTAAAATAATATTAACTGTATAACTGATGTTAAAATAATTAACTGTATAACTGATGTTAAAATAATATTAACTGTATAACTGATGTTAAAATAATATTAACTGTATAACTGATGTTAAAATAATATTAACTGTATAACTGATGTTAAAATAATATTAACTGTATAACTGATGTTAAAATAATATTAACTGTATAACTGATGTTAAAATAATATTAACTGTATAACTGATGTTAAAATAATATTAACTGTATAACTGATGTTAAAATAATATTAACTGTATAACTTGGTCGACCGAATAACGTAGTTTATAATAAATTAAACATTCTTAATGTAAAATAAAAGTAGATAACATTAAAGTATAAAACACTCAACGTACAGATTTTAACTATACGCAGAGGAGAATAAAGGGAATGGTGATTTGGATTCTAAATCAAAATATAACAGAATTATTGAGGCATAAATAGAGTCAGGAACAAATATCAATTACACTCTCTTTGAACACTTTACGATGTGCTAACGGACCCAGCAAAATAATAATACAATGAATAAGGTCTGAGAGTGTTCACGGATAATTACGGATAATTACCTTACATAAAGAATGTGTACTGTTCTCTCAACGCGAGGTAAAAACGTTATGGAAAGGAGAGTCCGAAAATGGCCTCTAATATTACTTAAATTTGAACACTGACATACCTTATATAACCTTCACAATAATCCCAAAATAGAATAACACAGAAACACTTAATTTGGGGTGAGGAGGAGGAGTTGGATCCGTGAGAGAGATCTGGCCAAACGTATGGCTCGTAGGTACGTACCCATCTGTAGATACCAGGGGGACACGCCGTCCTCACACACTGCTAGGAATTGTTTATCTAGCTCGTCTACACACACTCTCTCGGTCACTGCCCCTAGATATCTTCTGCTACAGAAGTATCATCCAAAATGGTATATACGATAAACCTTGCTCGAAAGCGCAGTCAAAGTATTCCGCAATTTGGACTGACTAACAATAATTTCAGGCAGGTAATAGTAGGGTCATTTGCTTGGAATCCGTGACCATTTTGTTCCTACCTTTTTCTCTCGATGGATTTGACAACCTGAACCATTTTAAAGGAAAATTAGCTCCTATGCCCCTCTGGAAAAAGACGGCTAACTCTGCTAGAGCCCAATATTCAAAATGGCCGCCAATGCCATCTTGAAAAACATGAAATGTAATATTTCTCGCATCAGATGAGCTACAAGGACGAATGAGGTGTCCTTTTTCACTAATTCTGGCATTATAAATCCACTGGAATGGTTATTGTATTGTATTGTATTGTATATTGTATTGTTATTGTATTGTATTATACTAATTGTACATACTAATCTGCCACTTCACTGTCACTACATGATTCACTGTATGAGCCACTATCAGAATCACTGTCCTCACTTTCGCTGCTATCATCACTGTTGTTCTCTGCCTGCGGATTTGTAGGTAGTGGTATGGATGCCGATTTCAAGTCGGCAGCGAGAGCGTCTGAGGCTGGGATTCCTGACTGTAGGGATTGAAGTGTCTTGTTTGTATGGTCAAATGGATCACACTTGAATTCAGTGAGACATGCGCTTATATCCTGTACAGCTTGTTCATCCTTCTTCATTTTACTCGACGAGCAATCAGCATGCTTCCCTTTTCCTTGTTTCTTGCGATTAGCATGGCGATGGACCTTCGTTCTCACCCGATTGATGTTATTCACATTCCGAGTGTTTGAAAGGAGCTGCTTTTCATTGTTCAGAATGGCCAACCAACCAGACTTCAGCTTAGAGCCCTTTATTCATTGTTGACTCTATCCATATGTCGAGGGCGACACACGAATATGGTTTTCCTGTCATTGACTGTGCAAACATACCACTCTCCATGAATGCAGCCTGATCGACAGGAAGGGTTTCAAACACTGCGGTGAAATCGAGGAGATGCCGACCATACTTGTCATTATCATAGATTTGCATCAAAGGAAGCATGAGCTTGAGTGAGGACTTGAACTCAGTCCAGTTGCTTGTTCTGATTGCATGGATATTTTGAGTTAGAACCTCAACCATTTCCATGAATGACATCCAGTATTCGGCTTGTGGGGCACCCTCAAAATCCTTGAAGAGAGCATCAACGAGGTCCTTCAGCTCAGCATTTCTCTCTAGCTCTGCATGTTCATCTGCAAGTTCCTGTGCATCAATCGGATGTCGAAGTTTGGCAAGGGATGCCTTTACTTCTTCAGATAGAGGAGAATCTTCCAAACGTTTGTCTATGACATGGTGGACCAGAGTCTCGTAGAATAGTCGCAAGCAGCGAACCGCACGCTTAACATGTTTTCCACGAAGGGCCTGATCAACAGACCCGTCTGCTATAACACTAGCTGCCACCAACACATCTGAGATGCCAGATCCCTTAAACCTCTTGTATATAGTGTAGATGAATGACATTTGGATGTGGAAGGGTGCCATGAATGGTAAGATTTTGCTGAACAGCTCAGCATTCTCACTTTTCAAGTCTAGCATGAGCACGTAAACAGGATGATCACCAACAATTATTGCAAAAGGCATCTTTTTTTCTTCGATTGATTGTGCAAGCTTACACATCATATCATTGAGAATTGTCTTACTGGGTGGGTTGGGATAAGTCATGTGGTATATTGCTCGACTCTTCTCATCTGCATTTGACATGCTGGCGTGAAACCCTGAAAACCCAGGCACAGTCTGTTCTTCTGGCTTAGGTCTCGTTCGGTCATCTTGCGCCCTGGCCAATGCATGGATCACACCACGAATTTTTTGCACCGATGTGTCAGTAATTTGATCAGCTGGTGGCTTCCTGAGAGGTGGTTCCCACGCTTCGCTGTCTTGTATGAGTTGACTTTTTGCATTTCACTTCCGAGCTCTTTGAGAGTTGTCGAGAGGTTTGATGCAAAGTTGGCACCGGGAACTGGTCTATCCTCGTGATTCTCGGAAGGAAGTTCTGTATCAAATGATTCTGGCTGCACAAACATGACATTAGTGCAGTGTGACTGGCCAGCACCGGTCAGTGTGTCGCTCTTTAAGTCATCGTTGTCGACTATAGCGATAGCAGGCTTACCCTCAGCTAGTTCGAAGGGGCAATCAGATGAGCACTTGAGATAATTGACCACCCAAAAATCTCGCAGCATAAGTACGTCATTGTAACTGATGCCCAGTCCATCTTTGTGCATTATGTCGACTATCTCCCTACTGTTGGTCAGTCCATGTAGCAAGACAGAGAGATTTATCTCAAATGCAGTGCGTTTTCCAGTGATGTAGCTTGTGAGGATAGATGCAATCGATCGGACGGATGGACTGTCATCAATTGCAGACTTATTTGGGTGTTTCAGCCATGTGAGCAGCTTCAGCAGGAGCTCACTGAGGTCTTCTTCTCTCTCCAACTTGTGTATATATGGGAGCCAGGGAATAGTATTTGTCCTGATGACTTGCTCTTTGAGTCGTGCCGCAACATTCATCACCAACTGATCATTGCTGACACCCAATGAAGATATTGCCGCCTCGATGTATGTACCTGCTGCTGTTGTATCATATACCAGTTCACTCACATTCTTTTGAATGCGTTCATGAAATCCGATGTCTTCCCCAAATTCATTGACGAGAATTTCCTTTAAGTAGCTGGATTTTACTACTGAGTTATGTCCGTGATTTGAGATAATGCGCTTATAGTCCTGCAGCAGGCCTTGCAGTGTGCGAATTTCATGGTCTTTGAAGATGATTTGACGAATATGATGAAAGAAGAGAGCTTGGGCCTGTCGGAGGTTTACACGCTGCAGATGTTGAGTGCTTTCATCTGAAAGGGGTTTGTGGTCGCTTACATATTTGCGCCAGCACGCACGATGGTAGCGGATTTCCAACCCAAATGCTGTTTGACTATCTGGGATGGATGCAATCAGAGTGTCAAGTCTCAATCTTATGACCTCATCTTCCAGACGGACAGTATGTAACTTGAATTTAGTCCAGGCATCTACTGTTGATAGGAGTAAAATCTGCTTGTCACGATCACTACTCTTTTATGCCCCTTTCATGCACCACACACATAGAGTCTTATCGTGAAAGACACCCATACTGGAGCGGAGCCTTTTAGGTGCACTGGCCTCTGGGGAAGGGTCTTGTTGATCTGTTGCTTCATCTCTTTCAAGACGTTCCTCGGATTTGTGTTTGCGTTTTTCGGCTTGAGAGAGCTTGCGCTTGCTGGATAATGATGCGTAACAAGTGCTATGCATGTGGTGACCCTTTGGTCCCTTCTCCCAATCCACATTTTCGTGTATATGTTGAAACTTATCAAGTTCTTTCCATTGTGAAGACTTTTCCCGGATGGATTCCCACTTCTCAGGTGTAATGTTTTCCAAACGATCATCTGCAGTACATCGCTTACCACAGGGTAAAATGCACTCGTATTCATTTAATGTCTTGTCTGGTAACTCTTCACTCTCTCTTCTATTATCCATTATTTCGGTCACTTCACAAGGGCATAGAAGGGATAGAAGGGCAGGAAGACCCCCATTGAGATGGAGAGACTGTGTAAGAAAGGCTTTGGATGATAGAGGAATGAATATAGATCAGGCAGGGGAAGTGGTGGTGGACAGGAGTGAATGGAGAATGCTTGTGAATAGTTGAGTGAACACGTGGTCATTTGGAGTAAGGGATCGGGCGCAAGTTCGACTAGATAATAGTCCATCAGGCGCCTGGCCCGGGGAGACGATTAATATGAAGGGTGTGCCTGGAAGTGTGGTGGGAGGGCTTGTGGCTTTGGCTCCGCTGCATGTCTGCCTGCCGAGATTGGAACCTCTCCGGGTGGTCAGGGTCCGGGGGAGTGCTGGAGCGACCTTGGTAACCCTGGTCTCTGGGTCTTCTCCTGGGTGACCTGGATGTGTGTGAGTTTGTGTTTTTTATCAGTGTTTATTTTTTGTTTTATGTTGTTTTTGTGTTTTCCCTGTTCTTGCTCTGTCTTGAGTCGGCTACCCCCAAAATGGGGATTGGGCCTGAGCATATAGATAGATAGATAGACTTCACAAGTCGGCAATTTTCATCAGATGGGCATGCGATCCATCTGAAACAGTAAAAAAGTAATATTAGATATACACCGCAGGCAGAGAACAACAGTGATGATAGCAGCGAAAGTGAGGACAGTGATTCTGATAGTGGCTCATACAGTGAATCATGTAGTGACAGTGAAGTGGCAGATTAGTATGTACAATTAGTATAATACAATACAATAACAATACAATATACAATACAATACAATAACCATTCCAGTGGATTTGTAATACCAGAATTAGTGAAAAAGGACACCTCATTCGTCCTTGTAGCTCATCTGATGCGAGAGATATTACATTTCATGTTTTTCAAGATGGCGTTGGCGGCCATTTTGAATATTGGGCTCTAGCAGAGTTAGCCGTCATTTTTCAGAGGGGCATAGGAGCTAATTTTCCTTTAAAATGGTTCAGGTTGTCAAATCCATCGAGAGAAAAAGGTAGGAACAAAATGGTCACGGATTCCAACCAAATGACCCTACTATAATATTTCTTATTTAATTTGGTACATGATTATTGCTTTTCGAAATACTAAGGGCATGTGAAATCTGTGTTTTTGTTTGTATTATTGTGTGGTTAATAATGGTCTTAAAAATATAAAGTACATGGGAATACATACAGTAGGTTATGTTATTCTTTATTTTATAATTTAAAACTTATATTTTAGAAAGCTTGTTTGTGGCCATAATAATTATCTAAAATTTCTTCTGGCTTTTCTCTATTATTAACATGTTATGTAATGCTTTCGTTATCAATTATATATCTTCTATTGTGGTTGTTGGTGGCCTTCATCATTGTAGATTGGGTCATTCTGTTGAACATAATTTAGATAGAAAAATGGTTGCTGATGGGTAATTTGTATAAATGACTCTTCATCAAAATTCAAGTCTGGTTTTATTCGATGAGATTGACCTGGGTAGGGAACCGAGTCGTCTGACATGCTTAGTAGCGCGAGATTATCCCTTGTGAGTGGCATCTGTCCTGTGGTTACCGTGGATACCGGTAGAGAGCTCTGTGTTACTAGGTGGTCCTGTACTAGGGGGCACTGTGTTATTTTCACTTTTGCTTTCTTTATGGGTTTTCTAATAATTTCTGTCTGATCATTATGTAGTAGTAGCTAAGGTTAGGATACAAAAGACGTGAGTGAGGAGAGCTGGAGGGAGGTGAGAGGAAGGTGGAATGGTGAGGAGGGTGGAGAGGTTACAGGAGGAGGAAATCAGGGAAGACTACAGGAGAGCAGTAGAAAGACGACTAGGTGGGTTCGACCTGGAAGTTATGGAGGAAGTGGAGGAGATGAGCAAGGTGTTTAAGGAAGAGATCTGTGCAGCATGTGAGGAGGTGTGTGGAGTGAGGAGAAGAGGGAGGGGAGTGAAAGGTACAGCATGGTAGACAGAAGAGGTAAAAATAGCTGTGGAAGAAAAGAAGAAAGCATATAGAGAGTGGTTGGGTAGTAGAGGGAATGAAGATTTCGAGAGACAGAAACGAGCGAGGTACGTGGAGAGAAAGAGGGTGGTAAAGAGAGTAGTGAAGGAAAAAAAGAGAAGAGTAGATGAGGAATTTGGAAGGAATCTGAGTGTAAAATGGAGGGAGAGTAAGAAACTGTTCTGGAAAGAAGTCAAGAAAGTTAGGGAAGGTAGCAAGGGAAACAGTAAGGGTGTGAAAGATAAGAATAGGAGAATGCTAGCCGAGAAGCAAGAGAGAGTCGAAAGATGGAGCGAGTACTTCAATGAGTTGCTAAATGTAAGGAATGAAGAGCCAGCAAACATAGTTGGATATGGTATGGGAGGGAGAAGAAGAGAAGCAGCGGAGGAGGAGGTGGGGATCAGGAGGTCAGAAGTGTGGGAAGCCATGAAAAGAGTGAAGTTGGGGAAAGCACCAGGAACAAATGGAGTGTGTGGGGAAATGTTGAGGTATGGTGGTGAGGTAGTGATCGAATGGGTATGGAAAATGTGCAAACAAGCATGGGGGAAGGGGAGTGCACCCGATGACTGGAAGACTGGCATAATAGTCCCCCTATATAAGGGCAAAGGGGAAAGAGGAGTGTGTGGTGACCACCGAGGAATATGTCTTCTAAGCGTAGTAGGGAAGGTATACAGTAGGGTGGTGATTGAGAAAGTGAGAGTGAGAACGGAGAAATGGATAGGCGACGAGCAGGGAGGTTTTGGGAAGGATAGAGGATGTGTAGATGAGATTTTAACCTGAATTGTGTTGTGGAGAAATATCTGGAGAAGCAACAAAAGGTGTATGTTGCCTTTATGGACTTGGAGAAGGCCTATGACAGAGTAGATAGAGAAGGTTTGTGGAAAGTACTTAGAATATACGGAGTAGATGGCAACTTGCCATCTACTAAAGCAGTGAAGAGCATGTATGAGGGTGCAAAGGCGGCAGTACGTGTGGAGAGTGAGCAGAGCGAGGTCTTTGACCTGAATGTTGGTTTGAAACAGGGGTGTGTGATGTCCCCGTGGTTGTTTACTGTATAGATGGATGGAGTCATGAAAGAAATACTATCAAGAGCAGTGGATGTTGGTGTACTGCTGAAAAGGGAGGGAAATGAGTGGAAGCTACCTATACTGCTGTTTACGGATGATACAGTTCTGATGAGTGATAATGAATGGGAGTTGCAGGGAGAATGAGTTTGGAACAGTGTGCGAAAAACGGAATTTGAAGGTAAATGCGGGGAAGAGCAAGGATATGGTCTTTGAACGGGGTGAAGTCACAGAGTGTGAGGTGAAGCTGAACGGTCAGGCTATGGAGATCGTCAACTCTTTTAAGTATCTGGGCAGTGTGTCGAGTAAAGATGGGACTATGGATGAAGAAGTGCGGGAGAGGGTACAACAGGGGAAGAGGGTTGTAGGAACGCTGAAAGCAGTAACAAGAAATAAGGTGGTCAGTATGGAAGTGAAGAAGTCCTTGCATGACAGTGTGGTAATCCCGACACTGACTTACAGAAGCGAAGCATGGACATTTGATAAGAGACTCAGATCAAGAGTGAGAGCAGTGGAAATGAATTACTTAATAAGTGTGTGCGGAGTTACATGGAGGGATAGACAGACTAATGAAGAAGTAAGAAGGAGGTGTGGTGTGGAGGTAGATGTGCTGTAAAGTGTGAAAAGGAACAACTTGAGATGGTTTGGCCATATGAAACGTGTGGAAAGCGAGAGAATGACTAAGAGGGTGTACGAGAGTAAGGTGGAGGGACAGAGAGGGAGAGGTAGACCGAAGGAGAGGTGGAAGGATGGAGTGAGGAATTATATGAACGAAGGCGGTGCTGGTTGGGGGGAGGGGCGTCGACTGACTGGGGACAGAGGTGCATGGGGGCGGTTCGTTCGTGGCCACCACTTCGGGGATCACGGTGTCAGGCAATAGATAGATAGATAGATATTATTCCTTTTCTTTATTCTGATAGTGGCTAAGCTGGATGTTATTGGTTGAACTTCTTTATTTGGAGGCAGATATGGTGGTGGTTCTACTGCGGCTCCATCCAAGCCCGTCGTTTCATATTGTATACCTTGATTTTCAAAAAGCCTTTGACAAAGTTCCCCGCAAACGTTTACTGCTAAAACTAAAAGCGCATGGAATACAAGGCGGTGTTGAAATGGATAGAAAATTGGCTCAGCGGCAGAAAGCAAAGAGTAGTCATAAACGGTAAGGCATCGAAATGGACCAATGTAACTAGCGGGGTACCCAAGGGATCGGTACTAGGGCCAATTATCTTTCTAATTTACATTAATGACATACATGAGGGTCTCACCTGTACAATCTCAAAGTTTGCTGACGATACAAAAATTGCAAATAGCGTACTCTCAAAAGAACAAGTGGACGATATGCAACACAATCTAGATAAGTTGTCATGTTGGGCCCAAATTTGGCAAATGAGTTTCAATGCGGATAAATGTAAAGTACCACATATCGGATACCCAAATGAGAAAAAAACTATTCGATGAGTGGCAATCAGCTTAAGAGTGTAGACAGAGAAACCGATCTGGGAGTAACAATATCGAGTAACCTAAAACCGAGTCAACAATATTCAGAAGTTGTTAAGAAGGCAAACAAAATAATGGCTTTATAGGCAGGTCATTTGAGCATAAATCCAAAGAAGTTATCCTAACTCTTTACAATTCCTTAGTCCGCCCTCTTCTGGAACACTGCGTTCAATCCTGGTGCCCTTATTACCAAAAAGATATAGACAAGGTAGAAAGAGTTCAACGTAGAGTTACCAAAATGATACCTATCATAAAGAACAAACCATACAAGGAGCGTCTTAGAGAATTAAATATATTTCCTTTAATCCAACGCAGCTTAAGAGGCGACTTTATTCAAGTGTTCAAAATCATCAAAGGCATCGACAATATGAACTGTAGAAAGTACTTCACTATCGACTAATCTAATTACACGCAGGGAAATGGTTGCAAAATTATTGGTAAATCTTTTAACTCTCACGAATCTAAGAATTTCTTCTTCAATCGAGTTGTCAACTTGAGGAATGGGCTTTCCCGAGACATTATAAACTGCAGCACCGTTGATTCTTTTATACTTCGCCTAGACAAATATCTTGCATCAAATCCGTGACTGACTGCGTTTGTAAATGAATAACTTTATTATATTCCTCCCCCAGATTCAACAAGGATTATTGCGCATATACAGTTTATTACTAAGACGTTACTCTCTTTTTCCCAAATATACGAAAAATCACTTATAACTGTGTAATGTTATTAACCTATCTGTCCCCTACTAACTTCCTAATCCTGCCACGTACATTAGTTCCAGGGCAGTAGTTCCCAATTTTCCCTTACCCAATTTAAACCACTGTTTGGACCTTGAACCTGTGTTTTGGAGGACAAGCAGCCTAGAGTGGTCACTAGACCTGTTGTTGCTTGATTTCCTTTGTAGACGCCACAATGTTGCATCTTTTTCACTCTTCTATTTCTATTACAACAATCAGTGTTCTTCAGAGCTCTCTCCATGCATACACCTTTCTTTGTGGTGAGTGCGAGGCACCCGTCTTTCAGCGCAATCCCACTCCTATTCTTTCCAGCTCTCCAACCCAAGAATTGGCACATTTTCTGTCTTTGTTCTACTACCTACCTAATGTGACCTAATGTTGAGTTAGCAACTCCCCTAGTGGCACCGATGAGCGCGTAGTTCCTCGTTCTGGGTGGTGATTTGGTGCAGCAGACTGTTCGAAGGGGCAACACGATCCCCTGCGAAGATGGGCTCGCCTGGCAGTTTTTGCAGTTCGACATTGAGAGCTCTTTGGATGTTGTCTAACGAGACGCCCCTCATGTCTCTTACTCGCCGTGGGAGTTTGTTGAAGAGACGTGGTCCTATGTGTGGTAACCAACCCTCTCTCAGAAAGCCAATAGCACTAGGTTATTCATCCGGGGGATATCGCATTCCTAGCCTCTCCTATCACTGAAATTCATGACTATTGGGGTATGTAAGTTTGGTACTAAACCCTCTGCGATTTTCTATGTGTATATTATTAGGGAACATTCTCTTCTACGCTCCAATGAGTACAATGTCAGTGATCTTAAAAGCTCCCAATAGTGTAGATGTTTTACCGAGTTTATATGCGAGGTGAAACTTTTTTGTACACTCTCTAGATCATTTATTCCGCCTGCTTTGTGTGGGGATGTTAATACGTTACAGCACTAGATATTTGAAGAGCATTATCATAGGCAATTCAATGCGTGTTTTAAATGTACGCAGAATCCAACCCGTTAGACGTTTTGCAGCTGCAATTTTGACCTCGTTATGTTCTTTGAATTCCATATTTTCAGACATTAACACTCCAAGGTCTTTCACACTGTCTTTACGTTATATCATGTGGTTGGATTCCGTTACGTAGTTTGTATTCTCTTTAACGACATTATTATCTCCATATCATATTAGTTGGATTTTTTCTTCATTGAATTGCAAGTTGTTTTCCCTGGTCCACTTGAACACTCAACAAGTGAAGTCTGGAACTCTTTCACTCAATCAGTCTTTTCTCCATCCTCTGAATTAAACTGCGTTAAAATGTGTGTGTCCAGGCATTTTGATGCAAACGTCCATGGAATTTGGCTCTGTCACTCTTTTGGCTTTGGGAGAGACACTCGTACAGGCAAGCTGCCTTTTGTCTCCTTCCTACACATAGGAACAAAAAAACAAGAACAGCTATATACAAGGTATGAATTTAAGTGTATTTCATGTTATAGGTCATAATTCATATTATTTAAGTTTAAGATAATAGTTTATTTCAATGAGTTATCGTGAGTACAAAATTATGAAAGAGGAAAGGATAATAAACTCGGTACGTTGCTGCAGCTGGCGTGGTAAACAAGGACTCTGTATTTTAGTTTGTCACCTACGCTAACAAAAACGGCTTCTCAGACTTCCTTTAAACTAAACTATACTAACCCGGACCCCTTCAAGCCAAATGTGTACTATCGTATAAATACGATAGACTATGACTCTTTTGTGATCTTGGATGTCTCTGTGACGTCACGATCTCTCCTACAGCACGATGTAGGACGAGTAGATCGTATATTATAAGATTGTAAATAAGTTAAGTTATAAAAGGCCTAATATGCTATTAAGCAATATTGCCATGGTCTTATGTAGTATATATGAATTTATCGTATATATTAATATAATTTATCGTATAGAGCAACCTAAATGCGGTACGATAATTTGGGCTCCTGGCGGTTTGCCAAGGCAGCAAGGTGTGCTTTTGAGGTACGTCAGAGCCTTCACGAACACCAACCAGTTAACATCTAATTTTCCGCCCTCAGTTGATCGTGCTTTTGTGCCTCTAATCACAATACACATACAGCAATACACACAGCTACACCATCACGACGCTCTCATCGACATCATGACTGACTGATAGATAAGCATAATATCAATGTCCATTCCCATGTAATCATTTATTCTTTCTTTAACTTGACTCGTGTCTCGGGACCGAAGTCTCGTTCCCCATTGTCCACCACCATATTGGGTAAAACGTTCTCCCTTGCCTCATTGCCACGTGGAACTATTGGTGAGTTAATTCCTGGCTAATATTAACCCTTATAACCTTACCCTATAATTATATACATTTATTATGTGAGACCTTTGGATATAAATTAGCTTGTTTCAGATTGAATTCAATTTAGATATAGAGTATTCATTTAGATTGATTTTATTTGATTCATTATAGCTTAGTAATATTTAATTCTCATTGATAGTTTACCACATTGGTGCCCAGACCCGGGAACTAGCTACCAGTAAGGGATCTTAGGCAATGAGCAAGGGATTAGCCCAGGGATGCAGGAGCAAGGACCCCGGAGGGGTAGGGCTGGACTCCCTCCGTGTACCGAAGGCGCCGGTACCTCAGCGAATAGCCATAGTGGGACATTCTTATGCCACTAGGCTAAGGGCAGCTGACGGAGGTACTGAGTCGTATCGGGCGTCAGAGGGGGAAAGAACTTTCGCGCTGACCTACTTCGGGGTACGGGAGCAACCGTTGACACCTGAAAGGCTCCCCCCAGTGGGGGCAAGTGGTACGGTTCAGGCCACATATGATCTTTTGTTTATAGGCGGCAATGATATACGCCCCGGTACAGTGCCCCGCGAGTTAGCTGACCCAATTAAAGAGGTGGCGCTGGATCTGGAGCGTGAGTCCGGAGGAAGCTGCAAGATCGTGGCAATTGAGAGCCGGACGAAAGTCCGAGGGTTCTCAGCTGCGGAATTTCAGGCTATAAAAAATTCTGTTAACCGCGCCCTGAGGTGTCGGTTAATAGAAACGAAGCACCGCTTTGTTTCCATAACACTCAGCATCCGAGACCTCGACCAGGATGGTGTCCACCTCGACTTAGACACCAATCAAGTCCTATATAACAAAATTGTAGGGCTAACGAAGCGTTGGCTAGAGAGGGACGCCGGGGTTGTGTCATTGCGCCTGCCTAAGTCCTGCTTCCCACCCATCGTCTTTCCCCAGTAATGTTCTTTTCTGTTTCAGACTTCCTGTGACATATGACCTGACCTAACATTTTTTCTTGTTCAATATGATCCATTAGTAGGTATTGCTATATAGTGTACTATTTTTTCTCCATAACATAGAAGTCCGCCGGTTGGCGTCTCTTAAGTAGCCTGTTATTTGGCCGTTGTTTTTGTAACGTGATATTTAGATACATAGCCTATAGGCTCGCAAGCAAAATGGATAAAAACGGTTTAAAGAGACACCGTCTAGTGGGGTGCTGAACAAAGCCCCTAAAAATCAAAGGGCGGGACTTCGGGGAGTAATGAATAGGCTAATAGTGGACGTCAACACTTTCATCACTACTGCTGAACTAGAGGAATTGGAGGCTAGATTAGAAAACGTCCAGGTTACCCACGGTCGTATTACGGCTCTGAGTGAGGTGATTGTGGCTGCCATGACAGAGGAGGAAGAGATTGTTACAGAGTGTGATAATCGCGCCCTCTATGACGAACCTGTCTTTAGGGCAAAGTACCTATTACAGCGTGCAATCGCGAGTAAGAAGGGAGGCGATAATGAGGCCCATAGAAGGGCTGACCCAAAACATACTGTACACCTCCCAAAGCTCAATCTTCCTACATTTGGGGGCAAGTTGACCGAGTGGTTAGCTTTCTGGGACGTATTTCGATCTACGGTCCATGAATCCTCTTTGGATAATGTCCGCAAGTTTCACTATCTGAAGGGACAAATGGAAGGAGAGGCCTTACATTTAATAGAGGGTTTTGCAGTAGTAGGTGGTAGTTATCTTGAAGCGGTACACTTATTAGAGTCCACATACGGGGATAGAGAGCAGTTTTAAGATGGCCCATGTCGTTGCCTTGTTGGGGCTCGCAGAACCACAGTATAAGGTTGATGAGTTGACAAATTTCAGGGCAAATATGGAGTGCCATACTCGATCGCTAGATACCCTAGGGCTTACCACGCAGGAAATGATAGTCATTATCTTGCGTCAGAAGCTTCCTATGGCAATACTTGATAAGGTAAGATCATTTGAGCTGGGGGAATTCAAAACTCAGTTCAGTAAGGAGATCAATAATCTACAGTTGAACAAAGGGAGAATGTATGTGTCGGGAGGGAGTGAGAATGTGGAGAAGAGGGCCACAGTAAGCATGACAGTGGGGACTAAAGTAAAGAAAGAGGGTGTGTATAAGAAACCTGCTCAGATTCTATGTAAGCTATGTAACAACAAACATAAATGGAGTTTCTGTGTAAAATACCCGACAAATGAGACAAAACTAGCACAGGCGAGAAGATTGAAGCTATGTGTAGGTTGTCTAAGTGGGGAACATGGTAAGCAGGGACAATGTACTGCTACATACTTAAGGCCCTGTCGGCACTGCAAAGGACATCACTTTGATAAGTTGTGTCCTACTGCAGATAAAGTCAAAGACGTCAAAAAAGAGGGTACTACAACTGTGGCACTAGGTAGCACGCAAGACACCACTATATTGCCCACAATACAGATTCCCATGGAAGGTAATGACAGTAACAAGGTTTGTCGGGTACTTCTAGATCAAGGGTCTCAACGTTCCTTTATAAAGAGGTCCGTACTAGTGAGACTGAAGCACCGAATCGTAGGGGCTGAGACTCTTCGATTACAGGGCTTCACAGGGGTTACTGATAAACAAGACTACGAGATAGCGGAGATTTCATATTTCTATCGTAAAAACCGGTACTTTATGACTTGTATCGTAGTAGACACCCTACCAGAATATGTATCTGTGGGTGTGAAGAAGGTGGAACACGCATTACGTAGCAAAGGGGTTAAATTGTCAGATCCCATGGGAAATCAGAGTGAGGTGCATGTTCTACTTGGTGTGGATCATTATTATGAAGTAGTATACCCTGGATTTAAAAAGATGTGTGGTGTAATTTTAATCCCCACTAAATTTGGATACTGCATGAGCGGAAAGGTGCATACTACACAGTCAAAGGTCCTGGTCGACACGGTCTCGATATATAGAGTCAATGTAACCGCGGCAGAGGAGTTGGGAAGGGAGGATTCCCAACCTAGTGACCCTAAGATGGCTGCCGAGTTCGACCTGGAACGACTGTGGAGATTGGATCACATAGGCATTAATCCTATGGAGACTGATTATGACTCGGAAGTTGCGCTACAAAGGTTTGACGAGTCTGTGTGCTACTGTGCCTCAGACAAGCAATATAAAGTTAGTTTACCTGGAAGAACAGTGAGATAAGCCTACCTACCAACTATGGTTTGGCATTAGGTCGCTTGCGCGCATTGCAGCGGAAATTGTCTAACGAACCGAGCACGCGCCAGGCGTATGACGATGTATTTCGGAGTTATGAGGATAGGGGTTTTATTGAGAGAGTCGATGTCAAGGAACCGTGTAAGAAGGGTAGGGTTCACTATCTGGCCCATCATGGGGTAAAGAAAGACAGCGTCACCACACCAATACGGGTGGTGTATGACTGTTCTGCCCACCAAGGTCAACAACCCAGTCTGAATGACTGCCTGTTGACAGGTCCGTCCATGGTGTCGGACCTGTCCCAACATCTATTGCGGTTTAGGCTGGGAAAGTACGCCTATACCAGTGACATCGAGAAAGCATTCTGATGGTCAAGCTAAAGGAGGAAGATAGAGATGTTACCCGCTTTCTTTGGTTCAGCGACATTAGCGACTCTGAAAGTCCCATCATAATATACCGTTTTCGGGTTGTACTCTTTGGGGCCACTTGCTCGCAGTTTTTGTTTAAATGCCACAATCAGAAAACATCTAGCTGACACTCATGAGGACACAAGTAAACTATCTCGCGGATTATACATTGACAATTTGCAGGGTACTAGCGATAGTCAAGATGATTTGTTGTATGCATACTGGCAAGCACGCAGATTGTTTGCGGATGCACATCTATTTCTCCGCGAGTGGGTTACTAATAGTGAAGATCTTCAGGGTTTAATACAGGTGGATGGTACGGCATCTCTTAACCAGGAAAAGTCCAGAAATTTGGGGATGATCTGGCAACCTAAACATGACATACTAACTTTTCAAACAAGGTCTTTTGCTCAGCAGACAGGAGCGCACACAAAAAGAAGTCTGTTGAGCAAAGTTGCGCAATTTTTGATCCTTTGGGTCTAGCATTACCTGTTACCATAAGAGCTAGGATTCTAATGCAGGAAGTTTGGAGACGTAAAATAGGATGGGATGACAGTTTGCCCGAGGACCTGAATGACCAAGGGACATTGTTGTTGAATGAATATGCCATCCTATGTACTAAACCTATACCTCGTAAAGTGGCGGCGTTCGGTGACGTTACGTTACACACGTTTTGCGATGCTAGCGCCACGGCATACGGGGTAGCCATATATGTTGTTACTTCATTTGGGGCACATTTAGTTACAGCCCGGGCCAAAGTAGCCCCGGTTAAAAAGGTAACTATCCCTAAAATGGAATTGACTGCCATGCTGCTATTAGCACGTCTGGTGCAACATGTACGCGCAGCATACGAGAGCGAATTAAATATTGAAATCGTTCACGTATGGTGCGATAGTCAGGTCGCACTCAACTGGATACATAGCAAGAAGTCTCTGCCAGTTTATGTGCGGAATAGGGTAGATGAGATTAGAGCCCTTTTGCCAGACGTTGCTTATCATTATGTAAATACAAAGGAAAACCCTAGTGATCTCATAACTAGGGGTATAACGGCTAGCCAGTTAATGAAGTCCGAATTGTGGTGGCATGGTCCAAAGTGGCTGCTCCATGAAAGTGAATGGACTATATGGCATGCTGTTGGTGAGGGACTTCTGCCACTGGAAACAGTGGCAGTTACAGCCCAACCAAATGAGCCACCGGGTCCTATCATAAAGTGGGCAAGATTCGGTGACTATAATAAACTAGTGAGAGTTGTAGCTTGGGTGTTGCGATATGTATCCAATCTCAAGCTTAAAGTAACGGGCCAACTCTGCAACAGGGGTCACAACATTGATGCTCGTGAATTTAAAGCAGCTGAAGTAACTTTGATCAAATGGGTTCAAGTAGAAACCTTTTCCAATGAATTAGAATCCTTGAAAGGCTCGAATAAGACATTAATGCCTAATATAGTGCGTCAACTAAGGTTGCACCTAGACAATGGCCTCATCAGGTGTGAGGGTCGCCTGAAGTGGTCGGGTGTACCAGACGGCACAAACCGACCTATACTTATGCCAACAAGACATCACGTTACTGATCTATTGATCATACGTGCACATAGGGAAGTAAAACACTACGGGGTATGTCATATTATATCAAATTTACGTCTCACATGGTGGATACCCAGAGTTCGACAAGTAGCTCGACGCGTAGTGAGAAAGTGTGTAATATGCCAGAGACTAAAGGGTAAACCATATGCAACTGGACCAGCTCCACCTCTACCTGAATGCCGTGTAAAGCACGTAGAACCTTTCCAAGCGGTAGGATTAGATTACACAGGGGCATTGAAGACGAGGGAGCATGAGAAGGTTTATATATTATTGTTTACCTGTGCGACGTCTCGAGCGGTACACCTAGAACTATGTGATAATATGTCTAGCGAAGAATTTATGCTGGCGTTCAGACGGTTTTGTGCCCGTCGTTCATTCCCTCAACTCATTCTTAGCGACAATGCTCCCACTTATGTCCAAGCATCAAAATATCTAAAGGATATGAGTAGTGATCCTACTATCATCACTTTTTTGGGAGAGAAAAAGTGCGAATGGAGGTTCATTCCAGTTAAGGCACCTTGGTTTGGTGGAATGTGGGAACGGTGTGTCGGCATAGTAAAGTCAGGACTAAGAGCGGTTGTAGGACGTGCTCTATTAAAAAAGAGTGAGTTGACGACAGTCCTCACAGAGATAGAGGCAGTCGTGAATGATCGCCCGCTTACATATGTGTACACCGACCTGCAAGAACCACTACCATTAACGCCAGCTCACTTGCTATATGGAAAACCATTGACTGCGTTTCCATCTGATTTTCAGTCCATAGTAGAGTTAGAGGATCCCTCGTTGTACTCTGCGGTAGCGGTGTCTAAGAGATACCAGATGCCACTGGAACTACTGTTCGTCCTATCGCACGTTTGTACGCTTTGGAGCTAGATTCCGCATTGCAATCTGAGGCTCCAACCTGTTATTGCTGGGTCGAGGAGGATTCTCGAAGGAACGACTCACCTCATACTGATGGTGATCATTCTCGGACCGGGACGCGTCCCAGACGCGCTGCTGCTGGCGCTGTCGACTTGTGGCGTCAGAAGATAGCCTCTGGGCAACTTTAGGTTTAAGGTGGGGTTCAGGTCTTTTTTGTGGGGGGAGTGTATCGTATAAATACGATAGACTATGACTCTTTTGTGATCTTGGATGTCTCTGTGACGTCACGATCTCTCCTACAGCACGATGTAGGACGAGTAGATCGTATATTATAAGATTGTAAATAAGTTAAGTTATAAAAGGCCTAATATGCTATTAAGCAATATTGCCATGGTCTTATGTAGTATATATGAATTTATCGTATATATTAATATAATTTATCGTATAGAGCAACCTAAATGCGGTACGATAATTTGGGCTCCTGGCGGTTTGCCAAGGCAGCAAGGTGTGCTTTTGAGGTACGTCAGAGCCTTCACGAACACCAACCAGTTAACATCTAATTTTCCGCCCTCAGTTGATCGTGCTTTTGTGCCTCTAATCACAATACACATACAGCAATACACACAGCTACACCATCACGACGCTCTCATCGACATCATGACTGACTGATAGATAAGCATAATATTCATGTCCATTCCCATGTAATCATTTATTCTTTCTTTAACTTGACTCGTGTCTCGGGACCGAAGTCTCGTTCCCCATTGTCCACCACCATATTGGGTAAAACGTTCTCCCTTGCCTCATTGCCACGTGGAACTATTGGTGAGTTAATTCCTGGCTAATATTAACCCTTATAACCTTACCCTATAATTATATACATTTATTATGTGAGACCTTTGGATATAAATTAGCTTGTTTCAGATTGAATTCAATTTAGATATAGAGTATTCATTTAGATTGATTTTATTTGATTCATTATAGCTTAGTAATATTTAACTTCCATTGATAGTTTACCACATGTACATTATTCAATTAAGAATGTCCCGGCCTTGTAGCGGATTCAAGGCTCGGATACATACTGTACTGTATAGCCGATAAAGTTGGTGGTGTGACGCCGGGTTCAAGGGGGTGTCACACAAGAGCTTTATCGTCAATATATATTCCAGGGTCAATATTATCCTGCCAACATTTTCGGGATCTCATTCTCTTACCACTATCTGCTCGGACAACAAAGGGATAACAAAAACACCTTCCCAGACTACGAAGTTTCACCAAATTAGTTTGGTGATAATAGACGCTTCACCCCATTCAAATGTCGATATTTGTCTGTGTAAGCGATAGCGAGCCTGTAACTTAAAATACAGTATATCGGCCTTCGGCCAGGACATTATTCTATCGAGAAATGTACACATTTAACTTGAAATGGGTCTGGGTGTGCATCTTTTAGTTGGAAGGAAGGCTGGGAAAGCGTGTTTGTTACCCAATGGGACAAATTAGAATATATTGCTCTAAAATTGCAATAGCAAGCAAAACCCTCAATAATTACTAAACAAAACATACCCTCTAAGACGTCGGCTGAGATAGTGTTAAGACTCGCCTGACTGGATGTTTACCTAAGGTCCAGGGTTCGTGTGTGTAATGATGGTCCCACGAGATCAACACAACCCTTATGTTGTATATATATACATATATGTATATATATATATATATATATATTTATATATATATATATATATATATATATATATATATTGTTACGTATCTTGATCCTCAAGTGGTTAACTTGATGAATCTAGATAGCACAGAGATATATATTAAGGTATCAGTCAGCTGAAGGCAAAACAAAAGTAAAATCTAATAAAATTATTTCCTGTTGTTGCTTCCTTTCCTTTTGGATCTTAGGACTTAGTATCCTTTATTGACGGATACTCTTTAATTATGAAAAATACTGAAACTAATTAAAGTCATGTAGTATTTATAAAGAATTATTATTTAACCGAAGCTTAGTAGGCTATGGTTATGAACCGAATAAGTTATAGCTAAAGAAGGACTATTAATTTTATAAAAAGTCTTGAAAGATAAATATTAAAGTAAGAATATTTCTGTCTCTTACCCTTTTTGAAATGAATAGATAGTTTTCTTATATGTCCTTTTATTTATATTTAATGTAATTATTCTTGGTTCTTGTCTTACGTTAATAGTATTATATTATTATTATCATCAGGATTTATATCAAAATCACATAAAAAGTTAGATATATATTTAATAATTAGTTAAATGTATTTCTTAACCACGTAACATTGAGGTTTGATTATGAGTAAATAAAGTTACAGGATCGCTTCATAGATTCGATTCAGGTCTCACTCAAATAATATGAAAAGCAAAATATAATATTTTGAAGCAAAAGAATTCTCTTCAGCTTAGGAAATCACTAGAAATAATATTAACACAGCCATGTTAGTCTAAGGCGATATTACTAATACGAGACAATAGCATCACCGTACTAAGCACCGTTAAGCAATGTAAGCTTAATTCAAAGAAAATGAAAGAACTCGTAAGTATTAATATAAAACAATAGTATTACTTTCATCATAACCCAATTACTTAAAGAGTTGCTTTAGTCCACAAGTTAGTCAACTAAAATAGTTAAGCACATAATAGTAGCGTTAACGTTAATTCGCAATCAAATAGTTAAACACATAATAGTAGCGTTAACGTTAATTCGCAATCAAATAGTTAAACACATAATAGTAGCGTTCACGTTAATTCCCAATCACATATATCACTAACCAACATAACGTAAGTGTTTACACCGAACACACTTAACACACATTTATATAATCTGACTGACAGTCACAATCCCATTATAATACTTCACCCCGTCTTCCTCCAGCTGCAAGTTCACCTTCCCCAACTCCAAATGAGACTGATTTGAATGCCCACAACTCGGGTCTTATATACTAAACAATGATGGTGTAGGAACGAATCAGGAGGCGGGGGGTGGTGCCCGCTCCAATCATAGCTCCTCGAGTCGCATAACAGGTGCCTGGTCCAATCACAGCTCCTGGCGTCGAACATACGTCATAGCGTCGGTCATCAAGTAGTTTGCAGGGTCCCCTATGACGCACGCAGGTGTGAAGGCTTGTTTGCAGGTATGCGGGCGAGCTGGTTTACCCACTCGCTCGTTCGCTCGCTAGTCTGCTTCACCGTTTGGGTAGTTTGGCTCCTTCAACTCTAATTCTAACTCTTAAATTTACATACAGGGCTCCGTATGTCAGAATATATATATATATATATATATATATATTGTTACGGCTGGATCGGCAATACATATTCGGGATTCTTGATCGTAGGACAGAAATGGCTTAAGTGACAACGACACCCTCGATTCCAGTCCCAAATACTATATGCTCCAGACAACAAAAGCACCAACGCCCTACAGAGTTATCGTCTACGGTAACGAGGTACCTTAACTCGGCGAAAGTGTACAACAGGGGTAGGCTATGAGGCTAAACTCCCTCAGACATTTATAGGTTACGTTATTACTAAAGAAATGCAATACTCAAGAAACTACGTTAATATTAAGCCTCTAATAATGTAGAATAGAAGCAGGCTAAAGGTATGACAGTGAAATGCTAAATGACAAATGTACACGCCTACTTGAAAGCGCATGCACTACACTAACTGTCCCCTACTAACATGCACTAGCATGTAGCATACAAGATGTTCATGATCCAGTAGATACCTAATAATACACATGGGAGGAACATAAACAGTAGTCACTTATTAATAATGAATCTATACTTGGAATAACTAAAAGGTTGCAGGCAACAGTACTGTGCCGGTAGCCTACTACCGCATAGGCTACTTCGCTTCTCTCACTCTGTCTCCCCTCCGAGTCCGTATGCGCCCTACGCAACAGAACTCCGGACACAGCAGCAAAACGACAGTGCAGTTAATTGATACATGAAAGTATTAATAGTGTTGTCTTGTGTGTGAGTAATGTGTATTGTAAAGTGTTATAGATATATACTTAAAGAGAGCTGCAATGCATAGTAAAATAAAGATATATCCCACTCATCATCCCCATGTGTTCTAGCTAGCAGGCCAAGTCACAGGAACAACGAGTCCCAGCACCGAAAGCGAGAACCCAGGAGAAGACTGTAGAGAACACAAGGACAGATAAATTACGTTACTCTACTATACCGGCACTACGAGCGAGCTGTAGTCTCGGGTGCTACACTCGCTCCTGGCTCGGTATGCAAATCAAGGCTAAGTCCTCGTCCCTCTACAGACAACTCCTGGGCATGGTCGGGCTCTTACACATGGCACCAGTCTAGTCACAAATGGGATGATGAGCAGGGCATATAACTCGTGAACATGTAGAACGTTCACCAACTATCCTCATCAAGAAGATCGCTGTTCACATTAACCCCTTAAATCTAATACATGTAAATATATGCTTGTCCTAAGAGTAATACGAGAGGTGAGTGCTGAAACTCCTTTAGGACCTCAAGGGAAGGTTATGCATTTAAATAGAGAGAAGAATGAAATGAGAGTAATGTCGTCAGAGAGAAAGAGTGCAACCGTGAGAAGTGGGGAGAGAGAGCAAGGGATGTTAGAATCTCAAAGGTTCTAGGCAACCTAGTCCAGGAACACACAGCCAACCTCCAGGCAGTGTGCTGTACGACAACATGGGCCCAGCCCAGGCAGGCAACAATGGACTACCAACCCTATCGCGCCTAGCTATAAGGGCAAGGCTGCCAACCAGTCCATACGTCTGGCAACCACCCGGCCGGCAGTGCGGCGTGTTGCTACCCTCTTGCTCTGAAGCCCAACTCACTCTCTCTCTCTGAATTCCCATTATCCTATCTATTAACTTCTCTATTGATACTACATATTAAATGGAAGGTCTCGACATGGCTTAAAACAAAACCCACCACTGGTTAGCACATGACGAGACCTTTGCAGAGATACAAAGAACATAGTTATAAGTTGTCACACTCAATATACATAGCGGCTGACGGTAGCCAGATCACGGGCGGTACAGTGGAGTACCAAGGAGTACAATCAGGTTGCGTTGCCCAGCACTGGGGTGCGTCACAGCCCCCCCAAGATTTTAGATAATCGACCTTAGAAGCATTATCAAAATCTGACAGGCAACCAACCGACCTGCTACCCTTAGCTGCCACTAATTGCAAAAGGTGCACAACAACTGAAGTGTGAATTATACATAAAACACAATATTGCATGCATCATGCTACAACAATAAAGAGTTACAAAACTAAAAAAAAGAAAGAGTTTTCTCGTTTATTTTATTGTTTTAAAATCTTTTTGGACGGCGTTATGATAGCCTAATTTTACTCCTGCTCAACCCACACACCGTGCACGACTATCTTGGATCATCAACCCTTGATAGACAATCTGCTATCACGTTCTCACTCCCGGCAATATGCTGAATGTTGAGATTATACTCTTGGAGCATTAGGGACCACCTGGTCAACCGCATATTCCGATTGTGAAACTGATTTAGGAATTTCAAGGGATGATGGTCCGTATAAATCGTCACTACCGGGCCGTAGGCTGGAACATAAACTTCGAAATGTTTGAGCGACAAAACGATAGCCAGAAGCTCCTTCTCTATAGTCGAGTAATTCCTTTGTGCCGAATTAAACTTGCGAGAAAAGAAGCTCACTGGGTGTTCCAAGCCCTCGGAATCAGTCTGCAGTAACACTGCCCCGGCACCCACACCGCTGGCATCAGTCGCCAGCTGAAAACTCCTGGAGAAGTCTGGGGCCCTCAAAATCGGATGTGTACACAGCAGGTGCTTGACTAGGTCGAAAGCCCTCTGACACTCCGCAGCCCAACAGAACTTCACTGACTTCGACAGTAGATCAGTTAACGGTGCTAAGACAGTAGAGTATCCCCGGATGAAGCGCCTATAATAGCCTATCATACCTAGGAACCGCATGACCTGGCGCTTAGTGGTGGGCCTGGGAAACATATTGATAGCCTGTATCTTGCTCAGGGGGGGGCACACCCGGCCTAACCCGACCACAAAGCCAAGATACTGCACAGTAGCCTTTACAAACTCGCACTTCCTCAGGTTCACCACCAGCCCAGCATCGTGCAACTTCCTAAACAGGGTCTCTAAGTGCCTTAGGTGATTTTCAAAATCGTCATCATATACTATCACGTCATCAAGGTAGACCGTGCAGTTAGGGATTTCGTCACAAATATCGTTCATCAGGTTTTGAAACGTGGCAGGTGCGTTCTTAAGCCCATAAGGCATTACGTTACATTGGTAGGTCTTGCCATCTACCACAAAACCACAAACTTGCTTAGCTCGGTCTGACAGGGGTACTTGCCAGTAGCCTTTTACAAGATCAATTTTAGTAAGGTACTTTGCATTCCCTATCTTGTCCACGCTGTCGTCAACTCGAGGCAAAGGGTAAGGGTTGGTGGTGGTCAAGCCATTTAGCCTACGAAAATCTATGCAGAACCGCACCTTGCCGTCAGGTTTTGGCTGCAACGTGACGGGTGATGTCCACTTCACATAACCTTCAGTGATCATCCCTCTCTCAACCATGTACTTTAACTCCTCCCGTAAAGCTGGCAACTTTACCGGGGGCACACGGTAGGGCACTGACTTGAAGGGCACATTATCACCGACGTCCACGTCGTGCGTTACCTGAGTAGTGAGACCTGGGTGTTCGGCGAAAACAGAGGGGTATGACCTGAACAGGCCTAGGACAGCAGCACCCTGGTGCTCAGGCAGGTGACTTACAGCTTGCCTAGCCTCTTGTTCAGTATTCCCCGCCCACTGTTCCGCGGAAATGACACAGTCCCAGCTATCCTCCTCAGCAGCATGACTGTCCCCACCTCCTTCTCCACCCTGGCCGCTGCAGGCCAGCACAGGGACAGTGAGAGGCTCTGAGGGGCGTCTCACATACTCTTTCATGAGGTTAACATGACATAACTGATGTTTTTTCCTACGGTCAGGTGTTGCAACGAGATAATCAAGGTCGGACAGTTTCTTAGCCACCACATACGGCCCAATGAACTTGGCAGAAAGGGGGTGTCCAGGCAAAGGTAAAAGCAACATTACCTCCTGACCCACCGAAAACTCCCGAAGCTTCACCTTGGCGTCATACTGGTGCTTCATGACCGCCTGTGCATTAACCAAGTTATTACCTGCCGCTGCCATGCAACTTATAAGTCTCTCCCGGCTCGCATCCCCATCTTCCTCCAACTCTATGGCACCATTGCTATAACGAGCTAGGCTAGCGTCTTGCAGCTGCTGCTCACTAATGTCCCCGGGCGTCAATGCATCAAGATGGTTTTGTAATAAGACATTACCCCGGCTAGTAGGCTCTACTGCCTTAGTGGCTCTCGCTACAGCTCTTGCCTCACGCGAAGTCTTACCCAACTCTGCCTTGTTACACACCATCTCTGGGCCAGAGTCAACTCCCGTGTTTATTATAGGTCCAAGTACCGAATCACCGAGAAGTGCAGCAGAATCAATGTCCCTTTTCCTGCCCTTAGCAACCTTCTCCTGATCCTTCCTCCACTGTCCCCGAGGTTGAGTGCTAGGCTGTGCAGGAGCCGCAGAGCGAGATCGGGTTACCACACAGGCCATCTCATCCTGTTGGCACCTCCCAACCCATTCCCGATTCTCACCATCTACGTCGGCCGCCCTCTCGGCAACGACTAAGGGTGGAGTCCCGGAAGTGGGCACCGCAAAGTCGTTGCCGAGAAGAAGGTCGACGCCCTCAACTGGCAAACACTCAACGATCCCTACATCCAGCTCCCTGCACACCTCTCCCACTCTCACTCCAACCTCACAAGTGGGTATGACCTCGTAGCATTTATACCCTGCACCACAACAACTCTGGCCGCATTTATCGGTTTCCCTGTGAAGTTCCTCAACAAAGTTTGCGAAGCCCCCGTATCCCTCAACAAGTCAACCCTCCGTAGTTCACTCCCCCAGCTCACAAACCCGTGTCCCCGATGGCTACAGAAAGTGTCCCGGACAGGTGTCGAGCCTTCCGTACGCTTCTTTACCGCGTGTGCCTCAGCTGCTGACAACCTACCCCGGGCAGTTGCTGCAGCCTTCAGAGACACACCGATACTGTGAACCAATGACACCGGCTTAGCGGGAGTGTTACTAGGGCACTCACGTGAATAATGGCCTAGCTTCTGACATTTGTAACATTTCACATCCCCAATGGGCTTCTTCCCTTGTGCGGGCGAAGAAGGGGCCTGACCTTTAGTAAACGGGAGAGGCTTGTGTTTGTAGGTGTTATTAGGTGCAATGCTTTTAGTGTGGTTATGTGTGTCATAGGATTTGTTATTATCGAAAACTCTGGTGGGTGGGGTATAGCGCCCCTTCTGCCCTGACTCAGCCCTCTGAGCGGCACCGCAACCACGAATCAATGATAATCTGAGGTCTGCCATCTTGGCAGCCTCCTCTACTGTCTTGGGACATTTTTCCTTAATGTTCAGTGTTAGATCGGTTCCAGTACATTTGTAAAACTGTTCCAGATAGAAAAGTTGCTTAATTTCCTCAGCCGACTCTGCGTGCTCGGACCGAAACCAGTTATTACATGCATCTGTTAAGTCCCGTGCGTGCTCCATAAAACTGACGTCGCTCTTCTTATTCACGCCACGGAACTTCAATCTATAAGTTTCGGGTTGCAGTTCGTAGGCCCGGAGCACAGCCTCCTTCACCAGTCCATACACGACACTCTCGTCCAGTGACAGTGCATCGTAGGCTTTCAACCCCTTACCCACTAGACGTGATGAAACTAATGCTGCCCATTTAACCTCCGGCCAGTCATACTCACGACACTTCTTTTCGAAACGAGCAAAAAACTCAGTCACTGCTGTCTCATCAAATGCGGGTACTAACTTAATTAAATGCGAAAGTGAGTCTGTAACCCGGTGCCCACCACCGAGATGACGCCCCGTGGTCTCTACTCTAGACTTCTCGACATCCATTTCAGCCTGGTACCTGGTTGCATCCTGATTGGCTTGGATTCTAGCAACCTCTATGTGTTCTATACTAGCCTGTTGTATCTGAGTCTCCTGCAGCTTAAACTTAGCTAGTTCTAGCTGAAATAACATCTCAGGAGACAGGCCTGGGGGGGGAGAGCACAAAATGGGGGATCCACACCGAGACGTGTTTACGGGTAAGCCAGCTTGCCATTCAGAACCCTCCTGCTGCATCGTGCTAAGACTCGCTGGCTGAGGGCCCAGCTCAGGGGTAGAGTGGAATGGAGGCTTGGAGGGAACCCCCCAAGACCCCACTCCACCCACCACCCCATCGCCATCACCCAACAAACATGCCACCAAATTCTTCTTGGGCCAATTGTCAGGACAGTCCCGCCCCAAAACCGTGGCTAAACAGCGAAGACCGTAACAATCAATAGCCTGCAGGCGCTGTTCGGTCAAAGGTGTCTGCAAAAATGCCCGGGCATCCCTCTCTCCACTTATAACACTCCCCTCCCTAAATATCTGCTGTACTTGCTGGTCACTAGGCTGTACCGTGTTATCCTCCCCCGTAAATGATGAGTCATTAGACATAGTGCTGGTTATACAATTGCTGTTCATAAACAAAAAAAAGTGCTTATTACTAATTGCAGTCTCGACTCACAAAATGTTAAAGATGCTTGAATGACTCTACTCTAGACACCTAACGAAACAATCTGCAAGTCCACCAATACAATAATGACACAATAAAAATTCCTCCAATATGCAAGAAAATTCTAGCCAGCTCTACTAGGTAGCATAGAATAGTTCTCCAAAAAACATGTGATAGGATACTACTGAATCTTGTGCAAGGTCGCCATTTTGTTACGGCTGGATCGGCA
This sequence comes from Paralithodes platypus, assembly GCA_032716605.1. Lineage (NCBI taxonomy): Eukaryota > Metazoa > Arthropoda > Malacostraca > Decapoda > Lithodidae > Paralithodes > Paralithodes platypus. Next base: position 24,684,089 of record CM064540.1, read on the forward strand.
ATACATATTCGGGATTCTTGATCGTAGGACAGAAATGGCTTAAGTGACAACGACACGCTCGATTCCAGTCCCAAATACTATATACTCCAGACAACAAAAGCACCAACGCCCTACAGAGTTATCGTCTACGGTAACGAGGTACCTTAACTCGGCGAAAGTGTACAACAGGGGTAGGCTATGAGGCTAAACTCCCTCAGACATTTATAGGTTACGTTATTACTAAAGAAATGCAATACTCAAGAAACTACGTTAATATTAAGCCTCTAATAATGTAGAATAGAAGCAGGCTAAAGGTATGACAGTGAAATGCTAAATGACAAATGTACACGCCTACTTGAAAGCGCGTGCACTACACTAACTGTCCCCTACTAACATGCACTAGCATGTAGCATACAAGATGTTCATGATCCAGTAGATACCTAATAATACACATGGGAGGAACATAAACAGTAGTCACTTATTATAATAATGAATCTATACTTGGAATAACTAAAAGGTTGCAGGCAACAGTACTGCGCCGGTAGCCTACTACCGCATAGGCTACTTCGCTTCTCTCACTCTGTCTCCCCTCCGAGTCCGTATGCGCCCTACGCAACAGAACTCCGGACACAGCAGCAAAACGACAGTGCAGTTAATTGATACATGAAAGTATTAATAGTGTTGTCTTGTGTGTGAGTAATGTGTATTGTAAAGTGTTATAGATATATACTTAAAGAGAGCTGCAATGCATAGTAAAATAAAGATATATCCCACTCATCATCCCCATGTGTTCTAGCTAGCAGGCCAAGTCACAGGAACAACGAGTCCCAGCACCGAAAGCGAGAACCCAGGAGAAGACTGTAGAGAACACAAGGACAGATAAATTACGTTACTCTACTATACCGGCACTACGAGCGAGCTGTAGTCTCGGGTGCTACACTCGCTCCTGGCTCGGTATGCAAATCAAGGCTAAGTCCTCGTCCCTCTACAGACAACTCCTGGGCATGGTCGGGCTCTTACACATGGCACCAGTCTAGTCACAAATGGGATGATGAGCAGGGCATATAACTCGTGAACATGTAGAACGTTCACCAACTATCCTCATCAAGAAGATCGCTGTTCACATTAACCCCTTAAATCTAATACATGTAAATATATGCTTGTCCTAAGAGTAATACGAGAGGTGAGTGCTGAAACTCCTTTAGGACCTCAAGGGAAGGTTATGCATTTAAATAGAGAGAAGAATGAAATGAGAGTAATGTCGTCAGAGAGAAAGAGTGCAACCGTGAGAAGTGGGGAGAGAGAGCAAGGGATGTTAGAATCTCAAAGGTTCTAGGCAACCTAGTCCAGGAACACACAGCCAACCTCCAGGCAGTGTGCTGTACGACAACATGGGCCCAGCCCAGGCAGGCAACAATGGACTACCAACCCTATCGCGCCTAGCTATAAGGGCAAGGCTGCCAACCAGTCCATACGTCTGGCAACCACCCGGCCGGCAGCGCGGCGTGTTGCTACCCTCTTGCTCTGAAGCCCAACTCACTCTCTCTCTCTGAATTCCCATTATCCTATCTATTAACTTCTCTATTGATACTACATATTAAATGGAAGGTCTCGACATGGCTTAAAACAAAACCCACCACTGGTTAGCACATGACGAGACCTTTGCAGAGATACAAAGAACATAGTTATAAGTTGTCACACTCAATATACATAGCGGCTGACGGTAGCCAGATCACGGGCGGTACAGTGGAGTACCAAGGAGTACAATCAGGTTGCGTTGCCCAGCACTGGGGTGCGTCACAATATATATATATATATATATATATATATATATATATATATATATAAGCTCTGCTGTTACGGGATGTCACCTAAAGTATATGATCTGTGCCTTATTATAGCTGGCGATAATGACTGGTTGTGTTTTGTCTCCTCAGTGGTGTAGGGTCGCTGTGGTCCGGTCTAATGAACCCCGCTCAGTGTTCCCCCAATGCTATGGACCAAGGGAATGATTATTGAGCCATATTATAGGTGTTAATTAAGACTGATTGGTTTTTTTGTTCTCCTTAGTGGTGTAGAATCGCTGTGGGGCAGTCCAATGAACCACCCTGCTCAGTGCTCCCCCGCCAGACACGTCTTCTTCCTCAAGACTCACAAATGTGCCTCAACTACCGTCCAGGTACGTTATGTACTACCTTAACCCACATTAAGGGAGGTGTGGTGGAGTGGTCATGCCACTGGATTGGTAATCCAATGGACCCGGGTTCAAATCCTGATATGTCAATGGGAAGATATTATTGGGATTGAATTTGTGCTGTACCTAGTATCAGTGCATTACCACAAAGCTCACCGAAATGCCAAAAAAATACCCTCATTGTTCCCTGATTAAATAACACTGTATGAATATTCCCATATTCAAAATATGTTACAGGGGGACAATGCCTAGTGAGTTCACTGCTCAATAGGTGGCGTTCTGAGAGTGAGGGTCTGAGTCTGGAGGGTGAGACGGTGAAGCACCTGAGCGAAGCAACCGGCCGCTTCAGAGATGGAGCTGTTTCGAGCCATGATGGTTGCTTCACATGTCTCACTCCCCAGACTGGAACAAGACCTTACGGGCTTCACCGTGTTGAGCGGTGGAATGTACAGGCTCTCAGCCTATGCCCGGAGTAGTTGGAATATAGAAAAAAAAAAAAAAAAAAAAAAAAAAATACTCTTAATGCTTTCACTCCTAACACTTTCACTCTTAACCCTTACACTCTTAACCCTTACACTCTTAACCCTTTTACTATTAACCCATTCAATTTTAACCGTTTCACTCTTAACCCTTTCAATCATAACCCCTTCACTCTTAACCCCTTCACTCTTAACGCTTACACTCTTAACCCTTTTACTCTTAACCCTTACACTATTAACCCTTTCACTCTTAACCCTTTCAATCACAACCCTTTCACTCCTAACCCTTTCAATCATAACCCTTTCACTCAAACCCCTTCTCTCTTAACCCTTTCACTCCTAATTCTCACACTCGTAACTCTCCCACTCTTAATCTATTTACTCCTAAGCATTACACTCTTAACCCTTTTACTCTTAACCCTTAATCGCTTAACCCTTTTACTCTTAACCCTTACACGCTTAACCCTTTCACTCTTAACCCTTACACTCTTAACCCTTACACGCTTAACCCTTACACTCTTAACCCCTTTACTCTTAACCCTTACACTCTTAACCCTTTTACTCTTAACCCTTTCACTCTTAACCCTTTTACTCTTAACCCTTACACTCTTAACCCTTACACTCTTAACCCTTACACGCTTAACCCTTACACTCTTAACCCTTACACGCTTCACCCTTACACTCTTAACCCTTACACTCTTAACCCTTACACGCTTAACCCTTACACTCTTAACCCTTACACTCTTAACCCTTACCCCTTACACTGTTAACCCCTTTACTCTTAACCCTTACACTCTTAACCCTTTTACTCTTAACCCTTTCACTCTTAACCCTTTTACTCTTAACCATTTCACTCTTAGCCCTTACATTTTAACCCTTTCACTCTTAAATCTTACACTCTGAACCGTTTTATTCGTAACCCTTACACTCCTAACTCTTTCACTCTTAATCCTTTCACTTTTATTCCTTTCACCCTTTTACTCTTAACCATTAACTCTTAAACCTTTTACTCTTAACCTTCACTCTTAACCTTTACTTCAGAGATTCCTTTGTTTGAACCTTGTTTAGGATAATTGTGCTAGTGATGTTATTGTTGATATCTTTAGAATTATTGTTATTATTGGAATATGAATTCATAATTTTACAGTTATTATTGTTGTTAATATAATGTTCCTTTAGTATTAGTATTATTACTATTAATATTTTAATTATTATAAGGGGTTCGAGCCCTGCGGGGAACCCCTATTGTAATCATTAAATCTTCTTATTCTTCCAAAATTATTAGTCCACGCCGGTTTTTGCGCACTAACTCCAGAACAGCTTTTTGGATCAGGATCAAACTTTACCAAAAGGTGCGTTTTTTTATTGGTCAACTTTTGATATGCTAAACATCCAAAATGGTGGCCAAACATGTCCATGGCAGCCGATTTCCCGAAAAATTTGAAACCTAAATACCGTCTCTCCTACTCATAGGAAATGATTGGGCTTTGGCATTTGGACTCCACTACTAATGCTCCGCAAATGTTATGGAAAAGATTTTGCTTTGCACGTGGGGTTTTTTCCGGCAATCTTGAAAAAACCTCGAAAACACTTAAAAATCCACATCTTGAAAACTACGCAGATGATCAAAGCCATGTTTGTGTAGTTGGGTGAGGCTCGCAATTCCGAACGTTTTGGTACCAAAAGAATAGAAATTGGTGGAATAGTTTGGCCACAGCATTGAAATCTTTCTATTCATAAATTACTTTAAAACCGTGTGAGGTACCCACACAACGTTTTCAGTCTTCAGTCTATACGCTTCCCCCCCCCCCCGCATCCCCTAGTTTCGCTAAATAATAGTTATATTAATCATTCAGATCCATACATTTTTTTAATTTAACTCTCTCAAAATAGTTAGTCCCTACTACCTATACATACCTACCCTACCAAATAATAATGATAATTCAAATTAATTTTTGGTGAATAGCAGAGTATTGGCTAAGGTTTTTAACAATTCCTCCCTTTACCAAATGCTTAGTTTAATAACAAAGTTCTAGACCATCAAAGTTTTGACAATTTTTGGTGTGGTGTGACTTACCTTCCCTCCTCCCTCAAACAACAAGCAACGTCTTCAGGGGTTCAAGAGTATTGCATTCTTCCATAAAAATATATATAGTCTGGTTTTTACGTAATAACTCCGGAACTGCTTGTCGGATCGGGACCAAACTTTGACACGAGTTGCATTTTTGTATTGGGCAACTTTTGATACGATATCCAAAATGGTGGCCAGACACGCCCGTGGCAGCCTTTCACACCCAACCCATCTCGCCCTATCTAATTTTATGTTGAACTCTATTGTTCTTGATCCGACTACAGGATTCGGTAGCCTATTCCACATATCTACAACTCTGTTACTAAACGAATAGAGGCAGATCCCTTACACACCCAGTCTCTCTCTGTCGCTCGTTTGTTTGCACACCGGTACAAATGAGGCAGATCCCTTACACATGCAACTAAGATGAACATAGGAATCTGCAGAGAGACAAGTGGCCCACAAAAGGCAGATCCCTTTCACATCCAACCCATTTCGTCCATATGACTATCTGATTTTATCTTGAAATTCTCTATTGTTCTTGATCCCATTATAGCACTGGGTAGCCTATTTCACATATCTACGACTCTGTTACGAGAGAGGCAGATCCCTTACACAGCCAATCTCTCTCTCTCTGTCTCTTTTATTTGCACACTGGTACAAATGAGGCAGATCCCTTACACATGCTACCAAGATGAAAATGGGAGTCAGCAGAGAGCCGATTGGCCCACACACGGCAGATCCCTTTCACACCCAACCCCTCTCGTCCTATCAAATTTTATGTTGAAGCTCTATTGTTATTGATCCCACTATAGCACTCGGTAGCCTATTCCACATATCTACAATTCTTTTACCAAGCGAATAAAGGCAACATTCGCGGACTTTCCTCTAACTTTCACTCTGTTGAACACCATCTCTCCTCCTACAAACCTGATTTTCTCTTCCTCACCGAAACTCAGGTGTCTGTAGCAACATCCTCTGTATCCTCTGTATCCTCCTACTTTCTCTATCCTAGCTTCGAAGCCAAAGGCTGATGTTGTGCATATGTGCACAACAAACTCACTTGCTCTCATGTTCCCAATTTCGACTCCTCTGAATTCTCAACTTTATGGCTCAAACTTTCCTGTCGTTCTCTTACTAAATATTTCTGTGCTGTCTATCTTTCCCCTAACTCTACCAATTTTCTCAAATTCTTTGACTATTTAACACCTTACGAGCGGCCTATGCGGTTTATTTATGTGTACCGCACAGCGGGGTGTTTTTAGCCAAAATAGGGCTGTTTACGTGATCATTTTCATGCCTAAATAAGACCCAGAACGTAAAACAAGTACCTATCCCTGAAAGGGCATAAACAGAGCTTTCGAATGACACCATAACGATCCTTGTATGATGGATAGTTTTCTTGCAATAACCGTGCAACGCGAGTGCAAAAAGCAGGTAATTCGGTACTTTCAGTACATAATTGAGTATGTAGCGAGTGAGAGAGGGAGGAGGGAGCTGAGATTTGTGTCAGTAGGTTCGCCGCGGTGGTCTGGAGCAGTCATACGCTCGCTAGTCTCCTGCCACCACTTGTCTCTCTCTCTCAGCCACATTACGTGCTGAAATTGCCACTCGACCTATGTCGAGCGCCGCCACATAGTCCAGCTTTATTTAACTCGACTTATGTTGCTCGCCGCTAAATAAGGGTTAAACTCTACAGTGGAACACATTCTATCCATTTCTCCTTTCTCAGAAATCTCCATCTTAGGAGATTTCAACGTTCACCACCGCCAATGGCTATCCTCTCACACTACTGACCCAGATGGTGAACAAGTCTAAGTCTTTTCTATCCTAAATGACCTAGAGCAGTTAGTTCATCAACCCACCCGTATCCCGGATTGCATCGGAGATCGGCCCAACATTCTTGACTTGTTTCTAACTTCTAACCCTTCTTCTTATACTGTTGATCTTTTCTCTCCTTTGGGCTCCTCCGACCATAAACTTATCTCTGTCACCTGTCCTATCTCTCCAGTACGGCCACCCGATCCTCATAGCCGGTGGCGCTTGTGGCACTTCGGCGCTGCCAACTGGGAGGCTCTCCGGCAGTACTTCTTTGATTTCCCATGGAATTATTTCTGCTTCCATGGCCCGGGACCCTCGGAGAGTGCTGAACGCATTACCGAGGTAATCCTATCGGGCATGGAAGCATACATTCCATTCTCTTTCTCTCAGACTAATGCTAAAAAATCTTGGTTTACTCACGCCTGTTCTACTGCTGTCCGCAATAAGGAGGAAGCATTCAAACGGTACCGACGCCTTAAAACTCAAGACTCTCATTCTTCCTATGTTTCTGCCCGGAATCAAGCCAAATCTGTTCTTCGACTTGCCAAACACTCTTTCATCAATAATAAATGCACTGAACTATCCAACTCTAGCTCTACCCAAGCTTTCTGGCATCTAGCCAAAGACCTCTCCAACAATTTCTCTTCCTCGTCTTTCCCTCCCCTTTTCCACTCTGATGGCACAACCATTACTTCTTCCTCTGACAAAGCTAAACTCTTCGCTCAAACGTTTGCTAGAAATTCCACCTTGGATGACTCCGGTGCTATTCCTCCCTCTCCACCCTCCTCTCTCTTACTTATGCCTAATATCCTAATCTCTTCTAAAGATGTACTTTCTACCCTCTCTGGGGTTAATACTAATAAGGCGTACAGTCTGGACGGTGTTCCTCCAGTTGTTCTCAAAAACTGTGCTTCCGTGCTGACTCCCTGCCTAGGCAAACTCTTTCGTCTCTGTCTATCCTCTAACGTCTTCCCTTCATGCTGGAAATTTGCTCACATTCAACCTGTCCCAAAGAAGGGTGACCGCTCTCAACCCTCCAACTATCGTCCAATTGCTCTCATCTCTTGTCTTTCTAAAGTTTTTGAAACTATTCTTGCTTCCAAATATCTTAAGGATTTCTCTTCTCATAATCTGCTCTCTGATCGCCAGTATGGTTTCCTTAAGGGTCGCTCTACTGGTGATCTTCTTTCATATCTTACTAACTCTTGGTCATCCTCCTTTCGTGAATTCGGTGAGACTTTTTCTATTGCACTAGACATATCGAAAGCCTTCGATAGAGTCTGGCACAAATCTTTAATTTCTAAACTACCCTCCTTCGGTTTCTATCCCTCCATCTGTGCCTTTGTCTCTAATTTCCTTTCCGGCCGTTCCATAGCCGCGGTTGTGGACGGCCATTGTTCACTTCCTCACCCTATAAACTCTGGTGTTCCTCAGGGCTCTGTCCTATCTCCTATTATCTTTCTAATTGTTATAAATGATCTCCTCAACTGTACCTCAATTCCCTCCATTCATACGCAGACAACTCAACCTTACACTACCCCATTAGTTTTTCAGAACGCCCCAGCCAGCAATCCCTCAATGACAAACGTACTGAAGCCATAGAACTCTTAAATTGTGATCTAGCTACTATTTCCAATTGGGGCAGAGAAAACCTTGTTACCTTTAATGCTTCCAAAACCCAATTTCTCCATCTATCTACCCAGCGGACTATCCATTATTCTTCAACAATTCAAAAATCAATCCTTCATCTTCTCTCAATTTTCTTGGTGTCTCCTTTTCTTCTGCTCTCAGTTGGAAGGACCATATTACCAGTCTTGCTAACGCAGCCTCCCAGAAGCTGGGTGTGCTCAACCGCCTTAGGGGGTTCTGTTCCCCTGCACAGCTTCTTGCTCTGTACAGGGGCATAGTGCATCCTTGTATTGAGTATTGTTCACATGTGTGAGGAGGTTCCTCTCACACCGCTCTCCAAGACAAAGTTAAAAGGAAGGCCTTTCGTATCATTAACTCCCGTCTACTCACCAACTCTCTGCAATCTCTCTCTCTCCGCCGCAATGTTGCATCTCTCTCGCTATTCTATCGCTACTATAATAATCAGTGTTCCTCAGAGCTTTCCCAGTGTATACCACCTCCTTTACGTAGGGCATGTGGTACCCGTCTTGCAACTCAATCCCACCCCTACTCTGTGCAACTCTCCAACCCAAGAGTGAAATGTTACTCTCAAACTTTCTTCTACTCATCAGCTGAGCTCTGGAACTCTCTCCCAGAATCAGTCTTTCCCTCTTTCTATGACTTAAATTGCTTCTAACTCTGTGTGTCCAGGCATTTTGGCTCGAACGTCCCTTGATTTTGGCCCTGTCACTCTTTCAACTATGGGGGAGGCATTCGCTACAGGCAGTTCTGCCTTTTGCCTCCCTCAATCACATAGAAAAAAAAAAATAAATAAATCCCTTACACAACCAATCTCTTTCTCTCTCGCTCTTGTTTGTTTGCACACCGGTACAAATGAGGCAGATCCCTTACACATGCAACCAAGATGAAAATGGGAGTCTGCAGAGAGCCAAGTGGCCCACATAAGGCAGATCCCTTTCACACCCAACCCATCTCATAAATGTTACCTGTTATTTACACTACTTACTATACACCCATGTTATCATATACCTGCAACCAAAACACAATTGTAAGAAATAGGAACATAAGACAATGGGAGTCTGTAGAGAGCATATTGGCCCACACAAGACAGATCCTTTTCACACCCAACCTATCTCATAAAAACTCTCTCTCATTTATCTGTCTTTCTTACATTTATGACATCCTAGTCTCTCTCTCTCTCTCTCACAAATGAGAACATAAGGAAACCGGAGTCTGCAGAGAGTCGATTGGCCCACATATGTCAGATCCCTTTCACACCCGACCCATCCCGCGCTCTCTCGCTCTCTCATATTTATCGCTATCTTCCTTACGTTTACGAAATCCTATTCTCTCTTGCCATACTCTCTCTCTCTCCCTCACAAATGAGAACATAAAAACTAAGAAAACGAAAGTCTGCATAGAGCCGATTGATCTACACATGGCAGATCCCTTTCACACCCAACCCATCTCGTTTTATCTAATTTCAAGTTGAAGCTCTATTGTTCTTGATCCCATTATAGCACTCGGTAGCCTAGTCCACATATCTACAACTCTGTTACTAAACGAATAGAGGCAGATCCCTTATACAGCCAATCTCTTCCTCTCTCGCTCTTGTTTGTTTGCACAATCTGTTCCTTCTGTAGTTTCTCCATGCCCGATAAGTTAAATGATCTTTTGATCTCTGTGACACAGCTTTTGTATCCAACACAATACCCTGCTTGCAAAACCGCTCAAACCCTGGACAACATTGCTTGCAACTTTAATTATTATTATTACTATTATTATTACTAATATTATTAGGGGTTCAAGCCTACGGCAGGGATTCCCTATTGCAATTGTTCTGATAATTATTTTTTCTACTTATTCTTCCAAATTATTCCTGCACACAGGATTTTGCGCAATAACTCCGGAACCGCTTGTTGGATCGCAACCAAACTTTGACACAAGGTGCGTTCTTGTATTGGGCAACTTTTGATATAATAATCATTCAAATTGGCTGCCAGACACACCCGTGGCAACTGCATTTCCGAAAGTTTTCAGAAGTAAATACCGTCTCTCTCACTCATAGGAAATTATTGTGTTTTGGTGTATGGAATCCACTACCAATGCTCCTCAAATGTTTAGACCCTACACGTGGAGTTTTTTCCGGCCATCTTGAAAAACCCCTGAATTCACTTGAAAATCCATATCTTGAAAACTACACCGATGATCAAAGCCATTTTTACGTAGTTGGGTGAGGCTCGCAATTCCGAACGTTTTGGTACCAAAAAAAATAGAAATTGGTGGAATAGTTTGGCCGCAGCATTGAAAAACTGTCTATTCAGAAATTAGTTTAAAACACATATTCTGTATTCCATATAACGTTTTCAGTCTTCAGTCTCGTTTCACCCGAATCCCCTAGTTTTGCTTATTAAACCTTGAGATCATCATTCAGCTCCATGCATTTTTTGCTTTAACTCTCATTAAAACGTTTGAGTCCCTACGAACTCCACCAATTATTTAGCCAACCTATCTATACATACATAATTATACATACATTGTGTGGTGGGCTGGATCTATCAGAGTGAGGGTTGGTGTCCTCTATTTCCCATAGCTTGTTCTGACTTTATCTTTTTCATCATTCTTATTTCTATCTTTCCTCATGAGAGTGGTGAAGGCAGTGGGGCCATAATGGTGTGCCCTAAGGTTCCCTAGTGTCTTACTCTTACAGCCCACTGGCAAAAGTCAGCCTTTCTCTCTGGCGTAGGGATGCAGCGACCCAACCGCCCCCCACTTCGGTGGTGCAGTCAGCCTCTGTAGCAGTTACGGTGATTTCTTATTACTGCCTTATTGTAGCACGGTTAAGGCTGGTGTGGTGCGATTTCGAAAGGTGCAAGTGCTTCAGGGGGACTTTATTGAGTTTTGCTGAGACATTGTTAGTGCAATACCAACATCAGCCACAGTGATAACATGATGGGGCGTTGTTGTGGCAAGACTTTGTTGTACTGTGCTGCAGTAAAGACTGTAGATGCCGTGTTATGATTGCTGTGCACTGTGTGCAGTACTGTGATTGTACCATGGAAGCCACATTCACTGTGGACGGTTGTGGTCTTTAAACATGTATGTATGCATGTATGTATGTATACCCTACCAAATAATAATAATAATTCAAATTTATTTGTTGTGAATAGTAGAGTATTAACTAAGGTTTTTAATAATTACTTACTTTGCCAAATGTTTACTTTAATATGATTGATATGGACCTTCAATTGTTTTGAAAATTTCCCATGTGACTCGTATTTCTATGCTTCTCCCTCAACCATAAGTCAAGTGCTACCACAAAATACCGCTAGATCCGTACTCAAAAGTCACTAGCATGTCGCTTACAGAGTAAAATAATGCTAGAATAATGCTGCAATCTCTAAATAGTTCTGGTTTATTTGTTTTGCAAGTTTTACAATTTAATGTGACTCTAGAATGTCTGAAATGTTCAAATTAACCCTAGTAATTGTCTCTAGATATAACAAAAATGACTGCTAGATTGAAGTAAATACCTCTAGATCTAGCGGTAAAGTAGCTATATTGGCAGCACTGCAAGTTACCCACCTCCCTCCCTCACCTCGGCGAATAATATGGTCTGAAGTTTGTATTTGCTTTTATTATCCTGTGTATAATTGTAACCCTTCCACGTGTCTCTATTATGTAATGACATCTAACATGATTCATAATTTAAATACAAGGATAGACATTCATCGGAAGTACTTATTTGCCTTCAGAAAGCAGAAATATAATTTATATAATTCCGTACCGGAAGACAACCCTGAGTGGAGGAGGCCTAGGGGAAGACCACGTAATACATGACTGAGGCAATTCGGTCAATCATACGATAGGATACTTGATATGGGTCTGTGCAGGGGATCTCCCGGAGTGAAGTCAGAGCGTGAGTGCGACTACATGCTGCCACAATGTATTGTCTATCGATTGATTGATATGTTAGAAACCAATACCAAGTGCATTGAAGGTTCACTAGAGTATTGGCTGGCAAGCAGCTAAATACCTATTTCAAGTACTGTCTAACTTACGTGATGCCGGCATTTATGGATTGCCAAGTCGCCACCCAAATAACTAGCTGCCCATACTTACATCACCTAGATAAGATAGCCGGCAAGTGTAGGCTGCCGATCTTTTGCAAGTCTTTCATTCTTTCCCTGAATGCAAATGTCTAAGGTCTTGCTAATAATAATTTACTTTACTCACTATTGTAATTTTCTTTTAAATGAAACTATATAGTTCTACAAATGCGTCTAAATAACACGGCCCTGGTCGGCCATCCTATCTTAGATATCGCTAAATAAATTCAGTAAAACAAACTTTATGTAGATCATTTGTCTTCAAGTTTCTTTTTTAATTTGGCTATTCTAGCCCGTCATTTGTTTTTAAGGCCTGGTCATCAGTCTCTCTCTTTTAAAAGGCTTTGCGTGTTCTTCAGCCCTTTAATATAATACTTGTAGTGAGCGGGTGCCCAATCCCGAAATGGGTTTAAATAGGGGAGCTATCCCCCCGCCAAAGGCGGCTTTCTAGGGCCTTTCCTAGCTGATGCCGAGAGGATTGGGTTCTAGTCATGTGGTGATGGGCTGGTCTATCAGAGTGAGAGCTGAGCGATCTCTGCCATACCCATAGCTTACTCTGACTGTTCCTTTTACTTATATATTTTCTAGATCTCAAGTGACGGCGTCTCTTCCATGGATTGACCTCCCAATCTACCAAGATTGGAAGCTAAAGCATCACATTTTTCCTTTGCCCCTCAACTTTCTCTTCATAATTGCTGAGGGGCACAGGGCCCTGGGTTGGGCTTTGGTTTCCTGGGCGTTTCCGCACCCTCCTCAGCTCCCCGCCATGGAGTGGCTTCGGTCACCCAGGCTTTATTGTGGTCGGCAGGGAGGGTTCTGTTGGGGCGCTTGGTTATGGCCTTGGCCTTGCTTGGGGCCTTGGGGCTGTTCGGCCAGGCAGCTTGGGGAACAACAACAACAACAACATACTTGTAGTGCTTTTTTTTCCATACAGGAAGGGCTCCGTCTTGTTTTTTCTCCAGCTCTCACAGCATTGTTAGACTTACAGGACTCAATCCTTCTTCTCTGTACTGCATTTCTTGTCTGCCACATAGACCTTGATATATGCTATGCAGCCTTGTTATGTATCGACAGGTGCCTGGATGTATTAGATGTATCCTAGATTAGGTATCTGTAGCTATAATTCTTACTGCAGTGTGGTACTGCTCTTCTGTTATTCTGGTCCTCCCGCACTGCCCTCGGTAGCTATTATCTCTTTTACTCTTTCTACTCTTCTTGATAGGTATTAACCAGGTAACATGTATCATATGCCGTAGAGGGAAATGTGGCCAGGCAAGCGCCTTTAGCCTGAATGTGCTCGGTCAGTGGGTCAGTGGCTTAAGTAAAGATTAGAAATGATAACTGTATGATTAGTTGGAGGGAGGGTCAGGGTTTGAGAAGAAGATTGGAGGAAAAATTGGGTTGGAATCTTTGGGTTGGTATGATAGTAGAGGGAAGCTAAAAATCCAACTTCGAAGTGCCGTAGTAGTATAAAAGATTCGGGGATCAACCAGAATATTCCATTGTGTACTATGGTAAGATAGTAAATATAATTGATTTGGTACTGTCGCTGAACACAATTTATTTTTATTTATTTTTTGTTGCCATAGTTTTGCCTTGGAGTAATCTTGCCCATGCTTGTAGTAAACCACAGTTGTAAGGGTCAATATTGGTGATTGGAATCCAACCCAGCTTGATGCAACAATGCACCAGCTTCAGGGGGTTCCTCTGGGTCGGTCATAAATTGTAGTACTGTGGGAGTGATATGATAATGGCACAGAGAGCATACCACATGAGCTTGAATGAAGTAATGAATGAGAGGGATAGATATTCTGGAGAGATGTGATGTCTCTTAGAATTAGAGAGAAGTAAAGATGGAAAAGAAGAACAAAGTAGAAGAGTAAAAGGTGGAGGCCCGTCCTCCTTGTTATTCTTCGTAATGTTTTCTTCATTGGTGTGGCGGGTGCAACCACTCAAAGTGTAACTGTGTCTCAGTGTAGTGGAGAGGCAGGTGATATGGGTGATGGTGGTGAGGCTGCTGATGTTGATGGCGATGTGATTATTTGATATTTCTCTTCATCATCCGTTCAAGTTATGACCATTTTTCTTCGCAGTTTTCCGGAAACTTTAACAGACCTGATGCCTTGGTAAGTCTGAGGTGTTGTAGAAGAGCTGCTTCGGTTTCCTGCGGTGGTTCTGAACTGGCAGCCTGAAGTGGTGTAGTAGAAAGGTTCTTGTCGGCTTCTGCAAGGTCTTCAGCACAAGATAACTCGACATGCACATACTCTTCCTCGGTATCTTCCTCTCCTTCATTTTCATAAGATTCGTCTTGATCTTGTAAGTCTTCTTCATCTTCTTCATGAGTGGTGAGGTCGGTGGAGTCTTTTTACTTGAGGATCAATGATAGGAGGTGCTGGAGATGTGGTTCTCTTAGTTGCCTGCGGAGTTTGATTTGTAGGATGCTCAGCTTGTTCGGATTGTGATGCTGATAAGGTCTATCTATCTATCTATTGCCTGACGCCGCGATCCCCGAAGGGGTGGCCACGAACGAACCGCCCCCATGCACCTCTGTCCCCAGTCAGTCGACGCCCCTCCCCCAAACCAGCACTGCCTTCGTACATATACTTCCTCACTCCATCCTTCCACCTCTCTTTCGGTCTATGTCTCCCTCTCTGTCCCTCCACCTCGCTCTCGTACACCCTCTTAGTAATGTTCTCGCTTTCCATACGTTCGATATGGCTGAACCATCTCAAGTTATTCCTTTTCACGCTTTCCAGCACATCTACCTCCACACCACACCTCCTTCTTACTTCCTCATTAGTCTGTCTATCCCTCCATGTAACTCCGCACGCACTTCTTAAGTAATTCATTTCCACTGCTCTCACTTTTGGTCTGAGTCTCTCAACCAACGTCCATGCTTCGCTTCCGTAAGTCAGTGTCGGGATTACCACACTGTCATGCAAGGACTTCTTCACTTCCATACTGACCACCCTATTTCTTGTTACTGCTTTCAACGTTCCTACAACCCTCTTCCCCTGTTGTACCCTCTCCCGCACTTCTTCATCCATAGTCCCATCTTTACTCAACACACTGCCCAGATACTTAAAAGAGTTGACGATCTCCATAGCCTGACCGTTCAGCTTCACCTCACACTCTGTTACTTCACCCCTTTCGAAGACCATAACCTTGCTCTTCCCCGCATTAACCTTCAAATTCCGTTTTTCGCACACTGTTTCAAACTCATTTACCAGACCCTGCAACTCTCATTCATTATCACTCATCAGAACTGTATCATCCGCAAACAGCAGTATAGGTAGATTCCACTCAATTCCCTCCCTTTTCAGCGATACACCAACATCCACTGCTCTTGATAGTATTTCTTTCATTACTCCATCCATATATACAGTAAACAACCACAGGGACATCACACACCCCTGTTTCAACCCAACATTCAGGTCAAAGAACTCGCTCTGCTCACTCTCCACACGTACTGCCGCCTTTGCACCCTCATACATGCTCTTCACTGCTTTCAGCAACTTGCCATCTACTCCGTATATTCCAAATACTTTCCACAAACCTTCTCTATCCACTCTGTCATAGGCCTTCTCCCAGTCCATAAAGGCAACATACACCTTTTGTTGCTTCTCCAGATATTTCTCCACAACACAATTCAGCGTAAAAATCTGATCTACACATCCTCTTTCCTTCCTGATTAGGTGATCCTTTTAATAACTCTCGGTACAAGGGAGATCTTCTTCTTGGGCGTCATTCTAGGTCTTGGTGACTGCTGGTGGTTGATGGAGAAGGCTTGGAGGAATCACAATCGTTGGAAGGCTGTTGGCTGTGAGGAGAGCAGGTAGGATGCTCGAAAATCGGCTTAAGTCATCCCCAGCAAGAGCCATGACTCTGGATGACGACAGTGATCTTGTCTGTCTTCAAGCCAGACTTCTCCCGCTTTTTCTCCTCCTTTTTTCTTCCCCAGGCGTGTCTGAAGCCCTTTACTTTAGCTCCGTTTGGCTGCCTGATATTGTTAGCCTCCTCTCCTTTTCTCCCCTTTATGATGGTAAAAATTGCCCTGGCAATTACTGGCATGGCGTTGATGGTGGTGAAGCGAGATAGGTGTGTCCGGCACATGAGCTTTCTGTGAATGAATGAATGAATGAATATAGAAAAGGTGGGTGAGGGTGAAAGAAGGGAAGTTTTTATTGGTTAAGTAGGAGAGACAGTGATAATAGTGGGAGAAATAGGGTGTCGGGGCTTGACCCAACGTGCGTGAGTTGAATAATTGAGCTGGGGTTGAGTTGATTTAGTTGGAGAAGTTACTTTAATGAGATTCAGGATGGCTTGCCAAGAAGGGGGCAAGGGATGGGGAGCAAGTAAATTTTGGGTGGTATAAAATCGAAAGTGCTTGCATGTTTTGGGGTTGTATTTTTGGGTGGTAGTATTCGAAAATGGTATAGGGGGAGGTAATTTTGGGTGGCATTGAGTCAAAAGGGGTACTGCTGGGGAAGTCTGTGGCAGAACCTGTAAGAAGGCTGTACTGTTATTATTATAGGAGTTACGTTAAAAGGTTGTTGTCTTGTACTTTGTCTGTGAAATTATACATTTTAATGGGAAGTGAAGCTAGGAATCTAGGTCAGGAGTGGTAGGGAGGCTGGACTGTGGACGAGCCGGCATGACCCACCTCCTCTACCAATCCTGATTTTAAGTGAATATTGGAATGGGTGCCTCTCTGTTGTTGGGGTGAAGGAGGTTTGACAAGGGGCGGGGGGGATGAGCTTTCTGTTCTCCTCCCCGGGCTATATATGCATTTCCTCTCACGCCAACTTGCCCGCTGATTGGCTGCGCTTCCGTAAGTACCTGAGTGTATGGGGCGTACACTCAGGTACTGTATGTGCAGTCGCTTTGATGATTCTCTTGCTTTATATTTTTTCTTCCGGGTTCTTTTCACCATAATAATACCCTGGTAGGGAAGGTTCCTAATTGTTGTTGTCCATATATCGGAAGAAATAAACCAGCTAAATGTACGAAGTGAGATAATTTCAGAGTAGATGCAACCGTGTGAGAATTCTGGTCCAACCAATCAGTGGTGTTGATTGACGACAGGTAATTTGTAGCGCTCTGATTGGTCAACACGGCAAGATTCTCTTTGCTTAAATTCTTAGCCATCATAGTTAACTCTTCCTGTTGTTTTTCAGCTGTTCTGTGATTGGCGAAGAGGGATTTTACTACAATTATACTAATTATTATTATTATTATTATATTATTAGTATTATTATTAGTAGTAGTAGTAGTATCGATAATAGTATTATGCTGCTACTAAAAATAAATAGAAGGACTCGCCCTTTTCTAATTATTAAGTAAGCCATTTTAGATTTACAGAAGAGCGAAGATCATTACATTACTGTATGTCCACAAACATATCAGTAATGAATACATGTTTCCTTCTATATTTTCTTGTTATATTTATGTACTACTATTACTACTACTACTAGTACTACTAATTATAACCATATTACTTGTACATAACATGTATTCTCTGTCCCCCAGAACATCTTCCTGCGTTACGGCTACAAACACAACCTAACCTTCGCCCTGCCCTCTGGTGGCAACTACCTCGGCAACCCGCAGCCATTCCACGTTAGTTACATACCTTTATGCTGTAACAGTATATTTTATTTACTTTGTGTATGTTTATTCATTGTATTTGTATGTTGTTTAAGCTTGTGTATGTCCTTGTGTACAATATACCATATTCTGTGTTTGTATATTCGTATTTCTATCTCTCAGTTAAAGACCCACTATAAGTCTCTGCCCTAATAATATAAGTATTTAAGATAGAATATGTTCCATTCTAGAAGTAAGATAGTAAAATAATTTTGGATAGTCAGTAGAACTAGGGAAGAGATAAACAGCATAAAAGTATTTAGCTTGAGAGTGTCACGATAGCTTAAGCCAGATAACTGATAATTTATTAGGGTCTAAGTTGAGAACGTGAGAGCAAGTAAGATTATTATTATCTATGTGTATGTAGTTGATAAAAGGCAAAGCTTATTGTAACAAGTGTCCCCTCCAGAATTGAAAGAATAATAGAGAGCCAGATTGAAGTTGCATTAGAGCCAAAATATCTGAATACAAGGAGCTTGAAGCAGTTTATGTCATAGGATATGGGAAAGACAGATGAGGGAGAGATTTACAAAGCTTACTTGTTGAGTAGAAGAAAGACTGATAAAATCGGTTTTCTCTTGGGTTAGAGAGTTGGATAAAATAGGGAAGAGAATGTGTTGAAAGGCGGGTCCCACCTACTCTCCGCAAGGAAGGAAGTATACATTGAGGAAGCTCTCAAGAACATTGATTATTGTAATATAGGTAGGAGAGTAATAGAGATCCAACATTGTGGCGTACAGAGAGATTTTAGAGAATTAGTGAGAGGAGGTGAGTTGATGATATGAAATTATTTTTACTCTACTGTTTTGAGAAGTGCAGGGTGGGTGGAGCCTCCTCACACATTTAAACAGTATTTGCTACATGGACGCACATTACTCCAGTTCAGAGCAAGAAGCTGTGCGGGGATGATAACCCATGGAGATGGTGGAGCCCACCTAACTCCTGGGAAGCAGTTTTAGCAAAGTGGTAATATGATCTGTCCATGAAAGGTCGGAAGAAATAGAAACACCAAGAATAGTGAGAGAAAATTTGTGTATTGTTAAAGAGTAATAGATAGTCCTTCTATCATTTGTTCCTGTGACAAAGCTGAATTCTTCACTCAAACTTTCGCCAAAAACTTCACCTTGGATAATTCCGGTGCTATTCTTCCCTTTCGACCCCTCCTCTCTCTTACTTAAGCCTATAATTCTAATCTCGTCTAAGGATGTACTTTTTGCCCTCTCTGGGCTTAATACTAAGAAGGTGTACGGATCAGATGGTGTTCTTCCTGTTGTGCTCAGAAACTGTACTTTCATGCTGACTCCCTGTCATGGCAAACTCTTTCTTCTCTGTCTTTCCTCTAACATTTTCCCTTCTTGCTGGAAGTTTGCTCTTATTCAACCTGTCCCAAAGAAGGGTGACTGCTTTCAACCCTCCAACTATCATCTAATTGCTCTCATTTCTTGCATCTCTAAAGTTTTTGAAACTATTCTTAACTCAAAATTTCTTAAACTTTAGTCTTCCCATAATTTACTTGCAGTTCACCCCAGTTTGATTTCTTTAAGGGCCGCTCTACTGGTGATCTCCTTTCCTATCTTACTAACTCTTTGTCATCCTCCTTTCGGGACTTCAGTGAAAACATTTATATTGCGCTAGACATGTAAAAATCCTTCGATAAAGTTGGGTACAAATCTCAAATTTCTAAGCTACCTTCCTTCGGTTTCTATCCCTCCACCTGTGCCTATTTGACTCTAATTTCCTTTCTGGCCATTTTATAGATGTGGTTGTGGACGGCCAAAGCTCACATCCTCAACCTATCTACTCTGGTGTTCCTCAGGGTTCTGTCCTGTCTCCAATTACCTTTTTAATATTCATTAATGATCTTCTCATGTGCACCTCCCATCCTAGCCACTTTTATGCTGATGACTCTACCTTACACTATTCAGCTAGTTTTCCACAACTATCCACTATATGCAATCACTCTAAAATTTCTGTGATGAGGCCACTGCATGCCTATCATTCCGATTTGGGCAGAAAAAATCTTGTTACTTTCTATGCTTCCAATACCCAATTTCTCCATCTATCTGCCCACCACCATCTTCCACACGACTATCACTTACTCTTCAACAATACACAAATCAATCCTTCATCTTCTCTCGGTATTCTTGGTTTTTCTTTTTCTCCTGACCATTCTTTGAAAAATCGTCATACCACTCTTGCTTAACCCCAAAACAGCGACCATCCTCAATAGAGTTTTTTCTGGTGCACTGCGACCGCCCTCACTAGATCCAGAGCATAACAAAAAAAACTTAGAAAACACTCCAGTGGCACTCTAAACAAAGCTATTTGTGATTAGGTGAGATAATTCCCCTCCATTACTTGCTACCGCTCCTACACATGTGTCCCAATCGGCCCCTCCTTCCCCCCCTCCTCAATTATCCGGTATTTTCCCTATTATTCCCGATATTTATCGAGTATTTTCGTGGGAGGACGGGTGGGAGAGAGGGAAGAGGGTGGAGGAGTATATCTCCGACCCTCTCAGCCAGTCTGAGAGCTCCCATTGAATTTTAGTACCATGCTAGACACTCGTACACATGCATAGACACATGCTGTACTCGCTGGTCAAGTACAAACTACGACCACGGCGCTAAAATATGCGATTTTCACCAGCTTATTGCTGTTACCACTTGTTTTATTGCTTTCCAATGTTCATATGTTCATATTAAAAGCAAAATAGGCGCATATGGATAAGTAATAATTATATACTGTATATGTTACATATGATGATCTCACTCACATAGAAAAAAAAAAGGTAAAAAAACATCACAATGTTGCATCTCTCTCACTCTTCAACGGCTATTACATCACAATGTTGCATCTCTCTCACTCTTCAACGGCTATTACATCACAATGGTGCATCTCTCTCACTCTTCAACGGCTATTACATCACAATGGTGCATCTCTCTCACTCTTCAATGGCTATTACATCACAATGGTGCATCTCTCTCACTCTTCAACGGCTATTACATCACAATGGTGCATCTCTCTCACTCTTCAACGGCTATTACATCACAATGGTGCATCTCTCTCACTCTTCAACGGCTATTACATCACAATGGTGCATCTCTCGCACTCTTCAACGGCTATTACATCGCAATGGTGCATCTCTCTCACTTTTCAACGGCTATTACATCACAATGGTGCATCTCTCACTCTTCAACGGCTATTACATCACAATGGTGCATCTCTCTCACTCTTCAATGGCTATTACATCACAATGGTGCATCTCTCTCACTCTTCAACGGCTATTACATCACAATGGTGCATCTCTCTCACTCTTCAACGGCTATTACATCACAATGTTGCATCTCTCTCACTCTTCAACGGCTATTACATCACAATGTTGCATCTCTCTCACTCTTCAACGGCTATTACATCACAATGTTGCATCTCTCTCACTCTTCAACGGCTATTACATCACAATGTTGCATCTCTCTCACTCTTCAACGGCTATTACATCACAATGTTGCATCTCTCTCACTCTTCAACGGCTATTACATCACAATGTTGCATCTCTCTCACTCTTCAACGGCTATTACATCACAATGGTGCATCTCTCTCACTCTTCAACGGCTATTACATCACAATGTTGCATCTCTCTCACTCTTCAATGGCTATTACATCACAATGGTGCATCTCTCTCACTCTTCAACGGCTATTACATCACAATGGTGCATCTCTCTCACTCTTCAACGGCTATTACATCACAATGTTGCATCTCTCTCACTCTTCAACGGCTATTACATCACAATGTTGCATCTCTCTCACTCTTCAACGGCTATTACATCACAATGGTGCATCTCTCTCACTCTTCAACGGCTATTACATCACAATGGTGCATCTCTCTCACTCTTCAACGGCTATTACATCACAATGTTGCATCTCTCTCACTCTTCAACGGCTATTACATCACAATGTTGCATCTCTCTCACTCTTCAACGGCTATTACATCACAATGGTGCATCTCTCTCACTCTTCAACGGCTATTACATCACAATGTTGCATCTCTCTCACTCTTCAACGGCTATTACATCACAATGTTGCATCTCTCTCACTCTTCAACGGCTATTACATCACAATGGTGCATCTCTCTCACTCTTCAACGGCTATTACATCACAATGTTGCATCTCTCTCACTCTTCAACGGCTATTACATCACAATGGTGCATCTCTCTCACTCTTCAACGGCTATTACATCACAATGGTGCATCTCTCTCACTCTTCAACGGCTATTACATCACAATGGTGCATCTCTCTCACTCTTCAACGGCTATTACATCACAATGGTGCATCTCTCTCACTCTTCAACGGCTATTACATCACAATGGTGCATCTCTCTCACTCTTCAACGGCTATTACATCACAATGTTGCATCTCTCTCACTCTTCAACGGCTATTACATCACAATGGTGCATCTCTCTCACTCTTCAACGGCTATTACATCACAATGTTGCATCTCTCTCACTCTTCAACGGCTATTACATCACAATGTTGCATCTCTCTCACTCTTCAATGGCTATTACATCACAATGGTGCATCTCTCTCACTCTTCAATGGCTATTACATCACAATGTTGCATCTCTCTCACTCTTCAACGGCTATTACATCACAATGGTGCATCTCTCTCACTCTTCAACGGCTATTACATCACAATGGTGCATCTCTCTCACTCTTCAACGGCTATTACATCACAATGTTGCATCTCTCTCACTCTTCAACGGCTATTACATCACAATGTTGCATCTCTCTCACTCTTCAACGGCTATTACATCACAATGGTGCATCTCTCTCACTCTTCAACGGCTATTACATCACAATGTTGCATCTCTCTCACTCTTCAACGGCTATTACATCACAATGGTGCATCTCTCTCACTCTTCAACGGCTATTACATCACAATGTTGCATTTCTCTCACTCTTCAACGGCTATTACATCACAATGGTGCATCTCTCTCACTCTTCAACGGCTATTACATCACAATGGTGCATCTCTCTCACTCTTCAACGGCTATTACATCACAATGTTGCATCTCTCTCACTCTTCAACGGCTATTACATCACAATGTTGCATCTCTCTCACTCTTCAACGGCTATTACATCACAATGGTGCATCTCTCTCTCACTCTTCAACGGCTATTACATCACAATGTTGCATCTCTCTCACTCTTCAACGGCTATTACATCACAATGGTGCATCTCTCTCACTCTTCAACGGCTATTACATCACAATGTTGCATCTCTCTCACTCTTCAACGGCTATTACATCACAATGTTGCATCTCTCTCACTCTTCAACGGCTATTACATCACAATGGTGCATCTCTCTCACTCTTCAACGGCTATTACATCACAATGGTGCATCTCTCTCACTCTTCAACGGCTATTACATCACAATGGTGCATCTCTCTCACTCTTCAACGGCTATTACATCACAATGTTGCATCTCTCTCACTCTTCAATGGCTATTACATCACAATGGTGCATCTCTCTCACTCTTCAACGGCTATTACATCACAATGGTGCATCTCTCTCACTCTTCAACGGCTATTACATCACAATGGTGCATCTCTCTCACTCTTCAACGGCTATTACATCACAATGTTGCATCTCTCTCACTCTTCAACGGCTATTACATCACAATGTTGCATCTCTCTCACTCTTCAACGGCTATTACATCACAATGTTGCATCTCTCTCACTCTTCAACGGCTATTACATCACAATGGTGCATCTCTCTCACTCTTCAACGGCTATTACATCACAATGGTGCATCTCTCTCACTCTTCAACGGCTATTACATCACAATGGTGCATCTCTCTCACTCTTCAACGGCTATTACATCACAATGGTGCATCTCTCTCACTCTTCAACGGCTATTACATCACAATGGTGCATCTCTCTCACTCTTCAACGGCTATTACATCACAATGTTGCATCTCTCTCACTCTTCAACGGCTATTACATCACAATGTTGCATCTCTCTCACTCTTCAACGGCTATTACATCACAATGTTGCATCTCTCTCACTCTTCAACGGCTATTACATCACAATGTTGCATCTCTCTCACTCTTCAACGGCTATTACATCACAATGTTGCATCTCTCTCACTCTTCAACGGCTATTACATCACAATGTTGCATCTCTCTCACTCTTCAACGGCTATTACATCACAATGTTGCATCTCTCTCACTCTTCAACGGCTATTACATCACAATGTTGCATCTCTCTCACTCTTCAACGGCTATTACATCACAATGGTGCATCTCTCTCACTCTTCAACGGCTATTACATCACAATGTTGCATCTCTCTCACTCTTCAACAGCTATTACATCACAATGGTGCATCTCTCTCACTCTTCAACGGCTATTACATCACAATGTTGCATCTCTCTCACTCTTCAACGGCTATTACATCACAATGGTGCATCTCTCTCACTCTTCAACGGCTATTACATCACAATGTTGCATCTCTCTCACTCTTCAACGGCTATTACATCACAATGTTGCATCTCTCTCACTCTTCAACGGCTATTACATCACAATGGTGCATCTCTCTCACTCTTCAACGGCTATTACATCACAATGTTGCATCTCTCTCACTCTTCAACGGCTATTACATCACAATGGTGCATCTCTCTCACTCTTCAACGGCTATTACATCACAATGTTGCATCTCTCTCACTCTTCAACGGCTATTACATCACAATGTTGCATCTCTCTCACTCTTCAACGGCTATTACATCACAATGGTGCATCTCTCTCACTCTTCAACGGCTATTACATCACAATGGTGCATCTCTCTCACTCTTCAACGGCTATTACATCACAATGGTGCATCTCTCTCACTCTTCAACGGCTATTACATCACAAAGGTGCATCTCTCTCACTCTTCAACGGCTATTACATCACAATGGTGCATCTCTCTCACTCTTCAACGGCTATTACATCACAATGGTGCATCTCTCTCACTCTTCAAAGGCTATTACAATGATAAGTGTTCTTCAGAGCTTTTTCAGTGTAGCCTATACCTCCTCCCTTACAGAGAGTGGGGGCACCAGCCTTTCAATACACTCCCACCCCTATCCTGTCCAACTCTCTACCTGAAGAGTGAACCAAAATTCCCAGTCTTTCTTCTACTCAACTAGTAAGCTTTAAACTCGCTGCCTCAATCTGTCTTTCCCTCATCCTATACATTAAACTGCTTCAAGCTACGTGTGCTCAGACAATTTGACTCTCAACATGCCTTCAATTTGGCACTGTCACTCTTTCAACTTTAGGGGAGACATTTGTTACAGGCAGCTTTGCTTTTTGTTTCCTTCATACATTGAGAACACAAAATAATCTAATATAATATAAGAAGACGTAGCAAAATTAATCAAAATAGAACATTAATTGGTAGTGGATTCAAGGCTTCGATACACTAGCTCTATGGCGCCAGCTTTATATAGAAGGTTCGGTTTGCCTCATTCCATCCACACTGTAAACATTTCAACACTTAAGGGATTATTTTTCTAAACTCCTACTCCCTCATGTTTAGCCCCTTTAGTTTTTATATTTTTAGACGTTTCCCCATTAGTTTGCCGTTTTTAAGACATTTCGCCCAATTTCTGTCAATTTTAAGACCTTCCGTGCCTTTAAGTGTCGATGTTTTCATGCCGAGTGATAGCGAGCCTGTAATTTAGGAGGATTCGGCCGAAAAATGTTCTACCGAAAAATTTACAAATTTATATCGAAGGGGGGTCTTGGGGGCATTTTTATAAAGCTTGCTGTGGGTCTAGGAAACAAACTAAAAATCTGCCCTTAAAATTGAAGGTAAACAAATGGTTACCCATGAACAATCCGTTATATATTGATAAATGACCATTCAACATCTCTCTTCACGGCCCCGAAATATTTGAGCTGAACTCCACTTATAAATATAATACAAAATTAAGATGATCTCAAACTTTTGTGGGTAGCGCGTCGCCACTCGATATATGTAAAAATAGACACATAGAAATAAAATCATTTGTAAAATTGATGTTGTATACTCTTTTTATATTGCAATATTTAGTAACCCCACTGAGACAGAGAGTGCTGTGTCAACAGCGATTCAACACCAGCACCAGTCGAGTATGAGGTAATGGTATGAGCGGTCATGCGTCACTCTTTGCTCTCCATCAGCCAACTTTGGGACCTGTTTATGGAAATGTAAGTTATTGACTTTCAAGATCGATAAGCTCCAAACAATTGGTCGTATGAGCATCATTCATATACCAATCAAAAGAGCTTGAACAGTTATATAGACTGCACTCAAATTCTTTATTTAATCTTCCCATTTTGTGCACAGCATGTCGTCAAAGTCGATAAACAAAAATAAGAAAAACATCACCTAATTGCCTAATTTCATAATTATATACAATAATAAAAAATGACTTGGATAAATACAAGATAGACCGCCTGTGAGTTGATGGAACAAAAACACAAAATATGATACATGGAATTTTGTAGGCCAAGATCGATTTTTTAGTAGCGTTACTAATATGACCCAAATTTCACACTATTTTGTACGTAACTCGAAAACTAATCATCCAATTTTTAATTGTAAGGTACCAATCTAAAGCTCTTATATTGTCCTATACATGTGCCAACTCTGATTGAAATTGGACGAAATTCACTGACACTTTCTAAGTAAAATCTGGACGCTCCCCCTGGAGGAATGTAACTCCGACCCTCCAAGCCAGTCTGAGTCCACCCTTTGTCTTTCAGTGCCAAGCTAGACACAAGAGAAGGAGGGTGTTAGTCTGTCACTGCTCAATGCCAGATTATGACCGCGGGGCTAAAATATAAAATTTTCACCAGCCAATTGCTGTTATCACTTGTTTTATTGCTTTCCCATGTTCATATGTTCATATTAAAAGTAAATTAGGCACATATGGATAAGTATTAATTATATATATGGTAAATTAACGATTATAGTGAGGAATGAATCAGAATACCTTAGCACAGGGGTGTGGTGTATACGACAGGGGCTTAGCACTTGCCGGGTTGTAAACAAAATGGTACACATAAACAATGTTCTTCGGTTTATCCCTTCATATTATAACACATACACATTAGAAAACTTGATTGTACCATTTTTGTTACAATTAAGTGTTTGTTACATTGTAGTAGGATTATTTGTGCTTGATTCTTCGATGTTTTTAATAAGATCAATAACCATTATTTTCATCCTCAGGCCTCATTTGATCCAGTAGGCTTATATATTTTTGATTTATCGATATTTTGACCATCAAACAAACCAGTCGGAGAAGCCCCTCCCACATTTCTCTCCTTGCGAAGGATATATTCAATCCAAGCGAATGATTGGTTGCCCCCCAGCCAATTATTGGTTGGATATGCGTGTGTCGGGTGTGTGGGAGTAATCAGTATTTAGAAACACTACCTTTCTTACAGATATTACGTTTTAACAGACAATATCTTCACAACCATTACATTGGTTTGTATAATAGCCCATTAAACGTAGACTAGGTAGAAGAAGCTACTGGTAATTTGATACAAGTACATTTATATAAAAAATAATGAGTATAACTAAAAGGCCGCGTCATACAGAACTCGAATCCACCAGAACTCACCAGAATTAATTCAAAAATTCAAATTTTAGCCACTTTTTCCCGATTCTGGTCTATTCTTGTACGTGTTCTGGTTAGATTCTTGTCTATTAATGTGATTCGTGTGATGTTCTAGTCGTCATTCGATTGATCGTGTGAGTGAGCAAAAAGTTAGTGCATGTGTTAACTTTCTACGATTTATCGAGTGAAAAAAACGTTAAAAATTATCGAGTTACATTCTAGTCTTATTCTGGTCGCATTCGAGTCGCATTGCAGTCGCATTCTACCTATTCTGGTCATGTTCTGATGTAATTTTTATAGTCGATGCCGACTCGAATTACTTGAATGTAACTCGATGCCACTCGATAATGACCGGAAGTCAACTGGATGACAAGTTGATTATTCCACTTTAAAATTGAATGTAATGGAATGAGAGTTGAATATAACCCGAATTAAGAAGAATACAACTGGATGCCGACTAGAATATGACTGGTAGATGACTGCATACTTGCTTGATGTATCAAGTGTACACTGGATGTCGACTCGAACATGACTAGAAGTACTAGAATACAAGTGGAATCCAACTAGAAGGTAACTAGAAGGTATATATATACGTATATAAGTAGAAATATGTGATCGAGTAGGTAAGATGCAAACATGATTCCAATATCTTATAAATAGAAGATTATGAACAATTTAACTTGAATCAAAGGAAAGACATGACATGGGTATATGTTAATGCAAAGGTATTGAACAGAGAACTTTACATTTATGTCCACACACTTAGAAAATTGGGCTTAAATTGTGTGGCCTATATGGCGTTGCAGGTATATTCAACAGAGAAGTTTATTATTTTCGATACTTACAAAAAATTATATGTCATTGCAATTATATTGAAGAAAGGACTTAGAAATCTTTTGACACTTATAAAATTGGGTTCAAATTGTGTATGGTACATGTCAGAGCAATTATGTCTACAAGAGATCTATGAAAAGACTTGGAAACTTATAAAATGCCATCGAGTGTAGTGTGGTATATGTCATTGGAATAAAATTTCTTTGGACACTTGTAGGTCACATGCAAACATGATAGTAATATCATATAAATTGCACATTTATGAACCAATTAACTTGAATAAATAAATTACATGACCTGGGTAAATTTTAATGCAAAGGTATTGAACAGATAACTTAACATTTATGTCCACATACTACTGGTGTGCCTGTGAACCAATCTTCCCTTTATATACTCAAAGGTTTATCATCGAGTCACCTTCTGCCTATTCGAGTCACGTTCCACTTACGTTCGAGTTACGTTCAACTTAGTTCCACTTACGTTCGACTTAACTTCATGTAATTCTGGTCATGATAGACTGACATTCCGGTCTCATTCTGGTCATTCGAGTTGCATTCGACTTGGTATCGAATAGTCTTTCCACATCCGGTTTCCTTCGAGTCACATACTGGTTAACATCGACTCATATTTGGGTTACATTCGAATCCATCGAGTTACGTTCGAGTTACATTCCGGTCATTGACGGGTCGCATTCTACTCTGAAGTCACACTCGATTAAGGCCGCGTAACTCTCGTCAATTCCGGTGAAAAGTTCGATTCCAGTGGGTTTTGGTGGATTCGAGTTCTGTATGACGCGGCCTTAATACGCTTAATAATTGTTTACTCACTTTTTATTTTAGGCATTTTTCTTTATTTTCTGAATTTCTCTAGAACACTTGCATTAAGTAGACGCATATGTCCTGAAAACGATGGTGTTAACATCCTATTAATCAAGCCATCTTTGGTATTGTAACGTGATAATTATATATTATGATACCACGGACTAACTGAATACGTCATATACTAAGTTTGATATATCGGAAAATAAGAAACTTACAACAATGTTTAAAACATCATCGTCTTCAGGACACATGTATCTACATCATGCTTTTTTATTCTAGATAATTTGGGAAAATACTCGAAAAAATGCATAAAATAAAAAAAGAGTAAACAAATATTATGCGCATTTCGTCTTATACTCATCATTATTCATATAAGTATATTTGTATTGTAACTTTACAATTACCAGTACCTTCTAGGCCCCATTAATTACTCCTTCCATTCATCTATCGATAGCCTATGATAGTGCAGTTGGAAAGTGTGTACATGCTTAGAAGTGAGTACATGCTAGAAGAAGGAAACGCTATATTTACGGCTCTCACAGAAACTCACATTAAAGATCAGGAAGATAGTGAGGTATGGATTCCTGGTTACAACCTACATAGGGCGGACAGAATGCATAGATCACATGTAGCCTTGTACATCCATGACTCACTGATATGTACTGAATTCCTAAATAACAGTAATGAAGTGGTGGAAATACTTGGGAGTTAAAATAGAATCCCTAAATTTAGCAGTTATTGTTACATACAGGCCTCCAGACTCATCCCGAGAAGAATTCAAAACCCAGCTCAACAAAATAAAATCAGAAGTGGAAACCCTGGGGAACCCAACACCAAATATTATATGGCTAGGAGACGTTAACCTACCAAACATTAAATGGAGACAACTAGAAAACCAGTTAGTGGCAAACAACATCGGAGAAGCAAATACGAGAGAGCTTTTTGAACTTTGCGATTTTTTTAGTCTTACCCAACATATTGCTGAACCCACACGGGAAAACAATATCTTAGACCTGGTCTTCACTAACAACGACTCTCAAGTACACAGCATTAACATATCGGACACAACATACTCAGATCATAAATTAATTGAGATCAAAACAACCTTAGAAAGTGTACAGACAACCTCAGAATCGAGAACAAAAACCGGCCCCTTCAGTAAATTTAACTTCAATAACAAAAACATTAGGTGGGAAGAGGTAAATCAAGAAATGGAGGAAATAGACTGGGAAAATTTAATGAATAACCTGACACCAGCAGAATGTCTAGTCTTAATAACAGAAACCATGACCCAAATCTGTAGCCACCATATACCTGCAAGACAAACAAAACGAAGAAGCAAACAAGATCGGGAAAGGAGGAGGCTGTACAGAAGAAGAAAATTACTCGCACAAAGACGCACACATCAAAATCTACAGGATAGGCAAAAGGCCGAAATAGATAGAGAAATTGTGGAAATTGAACAAAGGCTAAGAATATCATATGAACTACAACATATGGAAGAGGAGAGGAAAGCTATTGCAGGTATAAAGGAAAATTCCAAATACTTCTTTTCATACGCCAAACAAAAGGCTAAAACAACATCAAGCATCGGCCCACTGAGCAAAGGGGACGGCTCTTTCACAGGGGACAAAAAGGAAATGAGCTAACTCTTAAGCAGGCAGTATGAAATGGCATTCAGTGAGCCTGATGAAACAAAAGTCATCAGAGACCAAAATACATTTTTCATGGAAACCTCCCCCACGGAAACCCCTCAGATGCTGAATATTGATTTCGGTCCAAAAGACATAGAAGAGGCCATTTCCAACATGCCATCCCACTCGGCACCAGGCCCGGACTCATGGAATTCGATCCTATTGAAGAAATGTAAGGAAAACCTCTCAAAACCCCTGGCTATAATGTGGAGAAGGAGTCTAGACACTGGTGACATACCAGATAGCTTGAAAAACGCAATAATTGCCCCACTGCATAAAGGAGGGATTAAAGCACTACCAAAAAACTACCGCCCGGTAGCTCTAACCTCTCACATCATTAAAGTTTTCGAACGAGTCCTGCGAAGAAAAATGTCAACATTCATGGAGACAAATGAACTACACAACACCGGTCAACATGGGTTCAGAGCGGGAAGATCATTTCTCTCACAACTTTTGGAACACTATGACAAAATTCTTAAAGTGCTAGAAGAAAAGAAAAACGTAGATGTCATTTACACCAATTTTGCTAAGGCATTTGATAAATGTGACCATGGTATAATAGCCCACAAACTGAAAGCAAAAGGTATAACTGGGAAAATCGGACGGTAGATATACAATTTCCTCGTAAACCGAAAACAATCAGTAGCAGTAAACCAAGTCACATCTGAGCCTTCGGATGTCAAAAGCTCAGTGCCCCAAGGAACAGTGCTAGCGCCCCTTCTGTTCCTCATACTAATTTGCGACATAGATACCAACACCAGACACAGTACGGTGTCGTCTTTTGCTGATGACACAAAATTAAGCAAGATAGTAAACACACAAGAAGACACAGGCCGACTGCAGGAAGACATGAATGTAGTGTTCCAGTGGACCAGGGAAAACAACATGCAATTCAATGAGGAAAAATTCCAATTAATACAGTACGGAGATAATAATGGTGTTAAAGAAATTACAAATTACTTAACAGAATCTAACCACATAATAGAACGGAAAGACAGTGTGAAAGACCTTGGGGTATTAATGTCTGAAAATATGGGTTTCAAAGTACATAACCAGGTCAAAGTGGCGGCTGCGAAACGTCTAACGGGTTGGATTCTGCGTACTTTTAAAACACGCGGTGAAGTACCTATGATAACGCTCTTCAAATCTCTAGTGCTACCGCGGCTTGAATATTGTAGCGTATTAACATCCCCATACAAAGCAGGTGAAATAAATGACGTAGAGAGTGTACAAAGAAATTTCACTTCGCATATAAGTTCGATAAAACAGCTACACTATTGGGAGCATTTAAGAGCACTGAATCTGTACTCACTGGAACGTAGAAGAGAACGTTACCTAATACTATACACGTGGAAAATCGCAGAGGGTTTAGTACCAAACCTACATACTCCGATAGTCATGAAATTCAGTGATAGGAGAGGCTGGGAATGCGAAATCCCCCGGATGAATAACAGGGGTGCTATGGGCTCTCTGCGAGAGGGCTGGTTATCACACAGAGGCCCACGTCTCTTCAACAAACTCCCACGGCGAGTAAGAGACATGAAGGACGTCTCGTTAGACAGCTTCAAGAGAGCCCTGGATGTCGAACTGCAAAAGGTGCCAGACGAGCCCATCCTCGCAAGGGAGCGAGCTGTCGCTTCAAACAGTCTACTGCACCAAATCACCACCCAAAACGAGGGGCGTCGCGCTCCTTGGTGCCGCTAGAAGAGTGGCGAACACATCATAAGGTATCATAAGGTAAGGATATGCAGGATTCGAAACTGCATAATAAATCGTAGGCTTGTCCACCATTCTTAACTGTCTTCGTAGCGTAATGGATAAATGCACTGAAATTCGGTGTGAGCATCCTAGGTTCGAATCCCTGGACTGCCACATGTATTTGTTGATTTCATTAATTGAGTTTAGGAGTAAAGTCGGTTGGTGGAGGGAACATAATAATTGCCTATTCTACGTATAATGGGTTAGTATACAAGGCAAGAATGGGAGTGTTTCTAAATACTGAATACTCTCACACACACCCGACACACGCCCATCCTAATGATTGATTGGCTGGGGGGCAACCAATAATTCGCTTGGATTGAATATATCCTTTGAATGGTGGAGGGGTTTCTCCGACAGGTTAGATTAATAAAGGTATAATCTATATTTTTCTCCTCAGGCCTCATTTGATCCAGTAGGTTTAATTGAGGTTGATTTATGGACGCTGTGACTTTTATTGTCCCCCTCAGAATAGCATGTTGTCCAAACGTTTGGTGCCTCCAGATGGGAAGGTGGACCTCTTTGTGATGCACACCCGCCTCAACCCCCTCCAACACAGCCTGGTGCTTCACAATGACACCTACTGGGTCACCATCGTCAGAGACCCCGCTCAGCTCTATGAGAGTCTCTTTCATTTCTTCCACATGAATAACGCTTATGATATTCATCTCTCTGACTTCGTCCACAAGCCCATTCAGGTGAGACTTATACTCGATTGTTTTTAACTTAGCGGATATTGTAGACTCTTAGCAGTTGATTTTTTGATGAGGAATGAGCAAATAAGAAACTTCATTGTCTGTGTATCATAATAATGGGTAACTAGGAGACAAAAAACAAAGAACAAAATATATATATATACTGTACATATATATATATATATATATATATATATATATATATATATATATATATATATATATATATAATACAAGGTGAACTATAGAATAGATACTGAATAACACTTTATTTATACTTATTTATACACAAAATATGCCTATAAATTTACTTGGGAAGTTATTAAGTACAGTACATGCCTGAATGTCACTATAGGTTAACACATGGATTACAGAGTTGAAGTAAATATGTAATTATATCTTACTGTAGGTTCTTAGACTTGTTCAAAGCTTTAACAAAAGTAGAACAATATTAATGCAATAACATAATAAATTAATACAATCAGAGTATATAATGCAATAACATAATAAATTAATACAATCAGAGTATATGAAAATGGTTTTCACGAATACATTGAGGTTTGATCACGAATAACTAAATACACAAGTTTAGTCTGCGACGTTTATCTACTAAAAATCGTTTTCCTTCTCTTGCCCGATTTCCTATTATTACAACCACGAGGGACAGTAAGTATCTAAAATCACTAGAATACGAGGTTTAATGATGGACAAAAAGGGTCTCTGAAAACAGTGACAATATTTCATTAACTTCTTACAAGTGATTTTCGTGTGTAGATGGTGGACTTAACGAGGTATTCTCTTCGGTGTTTGGTTGGGACTTATGTATTCGATCACTATTAGGGGAAATACCTATGGATGGTCTCATACCACATCCTTTAAGTTTTGTAGAATTGTTATTCTTCTTGGTCGGTCTCAATACACATTCTTTAATATGGGTAGAGGTGCTAGTCTCAAACTTAGCTGGTGAGTATTAACTCACAAGTGTTTGTGACCAAACAAGAAAGATTGTTCTAATACCTCTGCTTGATTGCCTGAGACAATGCTCACTTTTGCTGCATTCTACTAACTGATGCTCTTGAGGGCGAGTAAGGCTTTCTCTGGCTCTTGTGCTGTTTTGGTGGTGGTGGAAGGCATCTTGGTTTGGAGATAAGCAGTGCGGAGGCTGTTCCAGTCGAGAAGGGCGCTCTGAGCCTCCGTTGTGGTGGTAATTGTGTCCTTCTGGCTGGGATGTTGGGGTGGTGGTAATGGCAGAAATTTTAAATGTTGACTTTATAAAAATATCATATTTGTCCTTAACCCGCTGAGTACCAGCTAAATATTTATAAATGTACCACCCAGGACCGGCTGATTCTGATTTTTTTTTGTATTCCAGAAACAATAGCGAATGGGTTAGGAATGAAGGGAAAAACCACGAAAAACCGATCAAAAAGGTCAAAAAATGGTCCTACAGAGCCCCCGAAAATGGATTTTACAAAAGTAAAATATTGAAGGCAATTTCCCCAAAAAAACATGTTTTTGCGTGCTCATGCGCACTAGGTTGGAGAGTTTTCAACCATCGGCATGGGTGCGTGGAATACTTACAGAGTTTCCATAAAAATCTGAGCCCTCTAGGTGCCATAGGACCGGAGTAATAGGGACCGGAGTGACACTGACGCAAACGGTGAGTCGCTGGGGTTTAGCGTTACATACATTACCGACGCACGGTTTGCGTCGCTGGGGCTCAGTGGGTTAAACATGTTGCAATAGGGGAGTAATTAAGATTAGTCACAAGCTTAGAAAAAGACTATACTTGGATGATAATTTAGTTGTTTTGTATTTATTCTTGTTATTTGGTTAAACAATTAGTATGGAGGACTCTTTTACAGTATATTACTGCTGTTTTACTAAATACAGTGTACAGCATATATGTTTTTTTGTATTATATTATTTGTATATAATGTACCCAGGCTTCTATTTTCACTTTCCAGGAGCTGATGGATTTGCCCAGGTATGGAGGGAAGTTTGGTAGGAATCAGATGCTGTTTGATCTTGGTTACCCGGATAGTCTATCTGTAATTGATTTAAGGCGTGCCATCGATGACCTGGACAGCGAGTTCCAACTTGTTATGATATCCGAGCTGATGGACGAGTCTCTGATCCTACTGCGGCATCTCCTGTGCTGGACACAACATGACATTGTCGTCTTCACTAAGAATGCACGGAGACAGGAAGTGAAGCCCAAGATTGATCCTGTTTTGCTACAGACATTACGTGAACTAAACAGTGCTGATGTGTTACTTTATGACCACTTTATGTCCCGCCACCACGAGGCTGTTCACAAGTTTGGTGTACAGAGGATGGCGGACGAGGTGGCCGAGTTACGGAGTCTCAGGGACGAGTACTACGAGGACTGTGGTGCCAGAGAGGTCAAAGGTCAGGATGAAGCTCTTAGATTTAAGGAATACTCAGGACTGGTAATCAGTTATGTCACAAACAACAACACTGACTATAACTGCCAGATGTTATCCATGCCAGAGCTTCCCCTAGTGGCCACGATCAGGAACCACCAGAAAAGTTTGCTTGGCCTGGCACCATAGTACAGGCCTCCTTGCTGTCTGTGTCTTAACCCTTTCAGTGTCTCAAGACGCATTTTAACACTTTATTCTGGCTATCATTAGACGATTATATGCAATTTAGGAATTATCACTAGGAGTCATAGCAATAAAAGCTATTTCAATTAATTCTCATACTCCCACAAGTTCTTCCTAAACTACATAATATCGTCCATTGCTAGCCAGAATAAAGTGGCAACACGCATCATGATCCTAAAGGGGTTAAGACACCAGCGAAACATAATACTTTAGGGAACATAGATTATTACTTGGATGACATATGGTGTGCAGTCATTGGTTATCTCAGGTTATCTCACTTCATTCCGCAATTAGTATGTTTTTTGTTCTCTTGCACAAAAGTGACCTTCATCAGAGATATAATAAAAATAACTTACATAACAGACTGGTGCTGGAGGTGTTACACGAGAGTACTATAATAACGCCGACATTCATATATAATGTTTGTCTTTATAATGTATCAGGTTATCCAATCAAAATGAGTGAGACTGACAAATGGCAAAGTAGAACTAAAACACCGCACATATCGGATACAAGACCATATGTAGGTATTTTATCTAGATCAAAATTCATCAGTGATTTTTTCTTTTTGGCTTCCAGTAGTCCACAGGCCATGGTGACAATCGATCCCATCAGAGAGGCTGTTTTGCTACACTTAACCCTTCTGTACCGGTGACATATTTTTAATTATATTCTGGCTACATCTAGATGATTTTACGCAGTTTAGGAAGGATCTATGACAGTAAAAAGGGCTGAGTGAGATAGTTCGAAACATGTTAGTTGGTAGAGGCCCTTAAACTGAATACAATTGTTTAACCCGTCGAGCCCCGGCTGATTATTAATAAATGTACACCCAGAACCCGGCCGGTTTTGAATTTTTTTTTTTATTCCAGAAACAATAGCGAATGGGTTAGGAATGAAGGAAAAACCACGAAAAACCGATCAAAAAGCTCAAAAAATGGTCCTGCAGAGCCCCCGAAAACGGATTTTACAAGAGTAAAAAACTTAAGGCAATTTCCCCCCAAAAACAGGTTATTGTGCGCTCACGCGCACGCACGTGGACTTTGAGAGTTTTCAACCATCGGCACGGTTGCGTGGGATATGTACACAGTTCCCATACAAATCTGAGCCCTCTCGAGTGGCTACACCTGAGGTTACGGTCGGAGCAATTAGGGTGACTCGTCAGACGCGTCGTTGGGGCTGTGCGTTACATACATCGCCGACGCGCCAGACGCGTCGCTGGTGCTGGACGGGTTAATAGCAGCAAACTAGCAATATTATAATTAAAGAGACTTCACCGTTACAGAAGGGGTTAAAACCTACAATACAATATTATCATTGTTGTGGAGATAGCCTTCCCAAATCACCTAATAGCCGTTTATTGAAGATTATGGTGAAAGCTTGAGCCCTTGGATAGTACCGATAGTGTTACCAATTTAGTCACTTTCCCGCTAGATCTAGAGGTATTTACGTCGCTCTAGAGGCAAATGTGTACATCTAACGACATGAATTCGTGCTATTCTGGAGATTTGAGCCAATTTAGAGTAATAATCTATAGATTATACCATTATTTTAGCAGTTTTCAGCAAATATTTACTATCTAGCGGGTTACTGGCCCATAGACTACTGACCCTCGCCTCTTTACTATCTAGCGGGTTACTGGCCCATAGACTACTGACCCTCGCCTCTTTACTATCTAGCGGGTTACTGGCCCATAGACTACTGACCCTCGCCTCTTTACTATCTAGCGGGTTACTGGCCCATAGACTACTGACCCTCGCCTCTTTACTATCTAGCGGGTTACTGGCCCATAGACTACTGACCCTCGCCTCTTTACTATCTAGCGGGTTACTGGCCCATAGACTACTGACCCTCGCCTCTTTACTATCTAGCGGGTTACTGGCCCATAGACTACTGACCCTCGCCTCTTTACTATCTAGCGGGTTACTGGCCCATAGACTACTGACCCTCGCCTCTTTACTATCTAGCGGGTTACTGGCCCATAGACTACTGACCCTCGCCTCTTTACTATCTAGCGGGTTACTGGCCCATAGACTACTGACCCTCGCCTCTTTACTATCTAGAGGGTTACTGGCCCATAGA
Organism: Paralithodes platypus; assembly: GCA_032716605.1. Lineage (NCBI taxonomy): Eukaryota > Metazoa > Arthropoda > Malacostraca > Decapoda > Lithodidae > Paralithodes > Paralithodes platypus. The sequence goes on from CM064540.1 coordinate 24,722,180, forward strand.
CTACTGACCCTCGCCTCTTTACTATCTAGAGGGTTACTGGCCCATAGACTACTGACCCTCGCCTCTTTACTATCTAGCGGGTTACTGGCCCATAGACTACTGATCCTCGCCTCTTTACTATCTAGCGGGTTACTGGCCCATAGACTACTGACCCTCGCCTTTTTACTATCTAGCGGGTTACTGGCCCATAGACTACTGACCCTCGCCTCTTTACTATCTAGCGGGTTACTGGCCCATAGACTACTGACCCTCGCCTCTTTACTATCTAGCGGGTTACTGGCCCATAGACTACTGACCCTCGCCTCTTTACTATCTAGCGGGTTACTGGCCCATAGACTACTGACCCTCGCCTCTTTACTATCTAGCGGGTTACTGGCCCATAGACTACTGACCCTCGCCTCTTTACTATCTAGCGGGTTACTGGCCCATAGACTACTGACCCTCGCCTCTTTACTATCTAGCGGGTTACTGGCCCATAGACTACTGACCCTCGCCTCTTTACTATCTAGCGGGTTACTGGCCCATAGACTACTGACCCTCGCCTCTTTACTATCTAGCGGGTTACTGGCCCATAGACTACTGACCCTCGCCTCTTTACTATCTAGCGGGTTACTGGCCCATAGACTACTGACCCTCGCCTCTTTACTATCTAGCGGGTTACTGGCCCATAGACTACTGACCCTCGCCTCTTTACTATCTAGAGGGTTACTGGCCCATAGACTACTGACCCTCGCCTCTTTACTATCTAGAGGGTTACTGGCCCATAGACTACTGACCCTCGCCTCTTTACTATCTAGCGGGTTACTGGCCCATAGACTACTGATCCTCGCCTCTTTACTATCTAGCGGGTTACTGGCCCATAGACTACTGACCCTCGCCTCTTTACTATCTAGCGGGTTACTGGCCCATAGACTACTGACCCTCGCCTCTTTACTATCTAGCGGGTTACTGGCCCATAGACTACTGACCCTCGCCTCTTTACTATCTTTTTTTTTTTTTTTTTTTTTTTTCTATATTCCAACTTACTTCCTCTCGGGCATAGGCTGAGAGCCTTAACATTCACCGCTTTACTATGAACAGTGAAGCCCATGAGGTCTTGTTCCAGTCTAGGGAGTGAGACATGTGAAGCACGTTGAGTACAACGAGCACCTGCCATCTTGCCTTCACATGAGGCACGGTGCTCACTCATGGCCCGAAACGACCCCATCTCTGAAGCCATCTAGTTCCCGTGCTTCACTGTCTCATCCCCTACACTCGGACTCTCACACTTACACACACACAACGCCACCTGTTGAGCAGATAACTCACCAAGTGGCCCATAGACTACTGACCCTCGCCTCTTTACTATCTAGCGGGTTACTGGCCCATAGACTACTGACCCTCGCCTCTTTACTATCTAGCGGGTTACTGGCCCATAGACTACTGACCCTCGCCTCTTTACTATCTAGCGGGTTACTGGCCCATAGACTACTGACCCTCGCCTCTTTACTATCTAGCGGGTTACTGGCCCATAGACTACTGACCCTCGCCTCTTTACTATCTAGCGGGTTACTGGCCCATAGACTACTGACCCTCGCCTCTTTACTATCTAGCGGGTTACTGGCCCATAGACTACTGACCCTCGCCTCTTTACTATCTAGCGGGTTACTGGCCCATAGACTACTGACCCTCGCCTCTTTACTATCTAGCGGGTTACTGGCCCATAGACTACTGACCCTCGCCTCTTTACTATCTAGCGGGTTACTGGCCCATAGACTACTGACCCTCGCCTCTTTACTATCTAGCGGGTTACTGGCCCATAGACTACTGACCCTCGTCTCTTTACCTGTCCCTCTAGTTTTGTACACGTTGTTGACCTTGTTATTATAGTCTATTCAATATAATTAGGACAAAAGTATTGACGCCAAACCTCTATAACTCAAAAAGGGCTAGAACAATTGGGATTTACACTTCCACATCTAATCCCTAGGCTGAATACAACTGAACACTTAACCCTTTTATGTACGGGAAAACGCACCTATGTATTCCTGGGAAACGTAAAAGCCTTTGGGACCATCAGGGGAGTTTAGAAACCTTTAGTTAATTTTGTTCAACCCCTGCAGTTGTCTTTGAGTGAGCTTATTGGCAGAAATGTTTTTGGGAGAGCTAATTATGTGATTAGGATAATTTTATATATAAATACTAAGCGGTATCTTAGGAGCCTGAAAGGGTTAATTGTAACAACAATGGTACAGATAAACAGTGTTCTTGGGTTTATCTATTCTAAATACAACACAAAAACTATTAAACACTTTATGTGTACCATTTTAGTTACAATTAACCTCTACAACTCCAAACCAGCTCAAGTAATGCAGCTAATATTTCTACCGTTTGGGAAGACTTAGCCAAGGAATATGTGTGAAAATTCACAACCCATTTGCTCCAGCCCACCTTGAGTTACAGAGGTTAGGGGTTGCAATTTGTGGCCTACTTGTAACTAACGGACTTGACTACTTCTACACGGTTGTGAGAGAGTGATAACTGAACCACCAAGTAAGTGCCTGGACATCTCAACCACTAAAAAAAAAAAAAAAAAAAAAATATATATATATATATATATATATATATATACCGGTATATATTATATATATATTCAGTCCTTTATCTGTGCGAAAAATGGATTGAAAGAAGTATATGGTTGATTAATACTAAATAGAGTTGCATATTTTCATAAATTGTAATGGTCCTGGATAGATATATGTACAGCATGTACAGTCACTTGGAAACATTCGTGGACCTCACCTACTTCCAATTTTTTAATTATATCTCTGCTAATGAATTAACTCCTTCAGACATATTATGCTCCAATAAGTCTGAGGAGGCGGGAGCCCCGGGATCATTGCCACTGCCTCGCACTACACTCACAACAACACTGCGGCCGTTAGAATTATCAGAGGAGGCTGAAGTTGCCACCAACGGTTTTATCGTAAGCTAACTTATCGGACTTACTGAGCTCATATGACGCAAAATCGCGTCATAAACTTATTGGAGAGGCATGGAGATAAGTCCATATGACGCGATCGCGTCATATGAGTTTTTGGTTATAAGTTCCATATGACGCGATCGTGTCATATATGTTGCAAGGAGTTTTAATGAATGTAATTTTCCACACATCAGCTACAAAACTATATAATTATATTATTTATTGAAAAGCATAGTCCACATGAAAATCAAGCCTGACAGTTATATTAGCACAACGTGCTAGGGGATCCACGAATATTTGAAGTGACTATACGGTAGTGCTAATAAGTCATGTCTCAGCTGCCATTACGTTTGGCTCGGTCTGTGCTGTATTACTGTATGTCAGATGTTGAATAGGGTGGATAAGTCAAGGAACATGTTTGTATATCTCACTCGAAACGAATTAATCAAGTTTTAGATATTGCTGATAAAAATTATTGACCAAAACATAGTTTGCGCTGAGACATCATTTATTAGGCCGACTGTACACCGGCCAAGATGTCCAACTGGCCAAGTGCTATTTGTATTTATGCTATCTTATATATTTCCACCAAAGTAATGGTAAACAAGCTACCTACCCTTTGGTTTCTTAATTTAGGTTGTTGGCCATTTTCCTTTATGTATTTAGTGTATATTGTACTGTATAGCTTCAATAGTAAGAATACAGACAACCCTGGGCCACCTGGATATCTACCGTATGTACTTAAGGCTTTTAGTACATAATGCAAATAACGTCATATCAAGAATCAGAGTCGGTGAAGAATATTTTACATAGTGAATATTGTAAGTACTTCCATTATTACTATAATTTATATATTTTTAATATAATTGTTATCATTTATGCTGTGCCTCGTGATTTTTGGTGTTAAGTCAAGCAGAACCATTTCAACTATAGTGTGTATTATATCAGCTGGCGGTAAATTGACTCCCTTAACCCTATTTGGCCCGAGGGGGATATTTTTGGTGTTAAGTCAAGCAGAACCATTTCAACTATAATGTGTATTATATCAGCTGGCGGTAAATTGACTCCCTTAACCCTATTTGGTCCGAGGGGGATATTTTTGGCATCTCGCCTGTTTCACTCTGTTAGTTTGGAAATTTTAAGACATTTCCCCCCCGTTAGTTTGACGATAATAAACAGTTTACCCGATTCAGGTGTAATTTTTTTTCTGGGCGTGCGATAGCGAGCCTGTTAACTTTGAAGAAATCGGCTTTCGGCCTTGACATATTTCTAGCAAAGAATGTGGACATTTTAACTTGAATGGGGTCCGGGTGGATATTTTTTTAGTATGAAGGAAGGCGTATTTTTTTGTTTTTTTAGCTTAGAGGATAAATTAACATGCATTGCTCGAAAATAGCCAAAACAATACAAATCCTCAAAAATAAATACACCAAATATGGTGATAACCCCCAAGACAATATAATAATAATAATAATAATAATATAATAAACGGTTTATTAAAGAATGGCAGCCTGATGAGCTGAAAATACACATTTTACAATTTAGTGGATGGACATGAGATATACAGATATGAAAATGGTAAGATCAGTTTACAATGTGTGAGTATAATATACTTAAAAAAACAAAACAAAAACACAATATTGATGCTAGTGTAAAATACAAATGATCATTAAAACCATTAGAGTATGTGATATACAGTACATATACACATTTATTGTACTTATATATAGTGGGTGTGTGTGTGTGTGTGTGTGTGTGTGTGTGTGTATGTGTGTGTGTGTGTTTTGAAGCTAAGGTGACGTACACTCCTGGAGGCCGTGAAGACATTGCTCACTCTGATGTGTGTGTGTGTGAGTGTGTGTGTGTGTGTGTGTGTGTGTGTGTGCTGAAGCTAAGATGATGTACACTCCTGGAGGCCGTGAAGACATTGCTCACTCTGATGTGTGTGTGTGTGTGTGTATGTGTGTGTGTGTGTTTTGAAGCTAAGGTGACGTACACTCCTGGAGGCCGTGAAGACATTGCTCACTCTGATGTCTTAACCTCCTCAGGATTGTGATGCCTTTTATCACTTTATGTTGGGTATCCTTAAGGGGAGATGGGTCGTTAAGGGGAGATGGGTCGTTAAGGGGAGATGGGTCGTTAAGGGGAGATGGGTCGTTAAGGGGAGATGGGTCGTTAAGGGGAGATGGGTCGTTAAGGGGAGATGGGTCGTTAAGGGGAGATGGGTCGTTAAGGGGAGATGGGTCGTTAAGGGGAGATGGGTCGTTAAGGGGAGATGGGTCGTTTGTCTGGTCCGCCTTTTCCCTTATGTTTAGTCCCATTAGTTTTCAAATTTTAAGATATTTGCCCCATTAGTTTATCGATTTTAAGACCTTTCGCCCCATTGTTTTGTCAATAATAAGACCTTTCGTGCTATTTAGGTGTAAAAAAAATCCTGGCGAACGATAGTGAGCCTGTAATTTTGGAAGATATACATTTATCTAGAAGGGGGATCTAATGGATTTTTTTTTTTAAAGTTTGATGGAGATCTAGGGAGGAAACTAAAAATATAAATATATGAAATAATCGACCAAAACAAAATAAACCCCTCCTCCTTAAGGGGGGTGACCTGTTTTTGTTCTCCTTTTCTATCTTTCTCTGGCTTGTATCCATTTGGCCCCATTCAGCCTACTGTTTTAAGACGTTTATCCCCATCCAGGTGTCAATTTTTTACTGGTGAGCGGAAGCGAGCCAGCATATTTTTTATTTTAGTTTGACAGCAGGCTAAATTTGTACATTTTTCGATAGACAAATGTCACCGGCGAAGCCGGATTTCTTCATATAATGCTGGCTCGCTATCGCTCGCCAGGAAGAAATCGACACCTAGATGGGGATAAACGCCTTAAAATAGTTGGCTGAATGGGGCCGAATGGATACAAGCCAGAGAAAGAGAGAAAAGGACAGAAATAACAAAAAGCAGGTCACCCCCCTTCAATTTAGGAAGGATCTCTAGGAATCAAATTGGTAAAAACTCAATGAAAATATCTTAGTTATCCCATAGACGATTATCACTCTGGTTATCCCATAGACGATTATCACTCTGGTTATCCCATAGACGATTATCACTCTGGTATGTGTATACACTTTGCTACAGTTATCCCATAGACGATTATCACTCTGGTATGTGTATACACTTTGCTACAGTTATCCCATAGACGATTATCACTCTGGTATGTGTATACACTTTGCTGCAGTTATCCCATAGACGATTATCACTCTGGTATGTGTATACACTTTGCTGCAGTTATCCCATAGACGATTATCACTCTGGTATGTGTATACACTTTGCTACAGTTATCCCATAGACGATTATCACTCTGGTATGTGTATACACTTTGCTACAGTTATCCCATAGACGATTATCACTCTGGTATGTGTATACACTTTGCTACAGTTATCCCATAGACGATTATCACTCTGGTATGTGTATACACTTTGCTACAGTTATCCCATAGACGATTATCACTCTGGTATGTGTATACACTTTGCTACAGTTATCCATAGACGATTATCACTCTGGTATGTGTATACACTTTGCTACAGTTATCCCATAGACGATTATCACTCTGGTATGTGTATACACTTTGCTACAGTTATCCCATAGACGATTATCACTCTGGTATGTGTATACACTTTGCTGCAGTTATGCGTTCAATGTCAGTGTTACTCACAAACGTTCTTCCTAAGCTCAATAATATCGAGTCTCTTGCAATAAGCAAGGTGAAATGTAACATAATGTAAAACTTGCAACATAAACAAATCAAAACAGGAACGACACAAAATAAAGACTAAATAACTAATCATAATTACACATGATGCTCTCCCAGATCCTTACGAAACTGTCTAAAATAGCCTAATATTACACATGATGCTCTCCCAGATCCTTACGAAACTGTCTAAAATAGCCTAATATTACACATGATGCTCTCCCAGATCCTTACGAAACTGTCTAAAATAGCCTAATATTACACATGATGCTCTCCCAGATCCTTACGAAACTGTCTAAAATAGCCTAATATTACACATGATGCTCTCCCAGATCCTTACGAAACTGTCTAAAATAGCCTAATATTACACATGATGCTCTCCCAGATCCTTACGAAACTGTCTAAAATAGCCTAATATTACACATGATGCTCTCCCAGATCCTTACGAAACTGTCTAAAATAGCCTAATATTACACATGATGCTCTCCCAGATCCTTACGAAACTGTCTAAAATAGCCTAATATTACACATGATGCTCTCCCAGATCCTTACGAAACTGTCTAAAATAGCCTAATATTACACATGATGCTCTCCCAGATCCTTACGAAACTGTCTAAAATAGCCTAATATTACACATGATGCTCTCCCAGATCCTTACGAAACTGTCTAAAATAGCCTAATATTACACATGATGCTCTCCCAGATCCTTACGAAACTGTCTAAAATAGCCTAATATTACACATGATGCTCTCCCAGATCCTAATAGCCTAATATTAAATAGCCTAATATTAACTAGAATACATGACCGAGTGCGTCACCGAAGCCGAAATGGGTTAAGGGGAATAGGGGTTTTCTGAACCCCCTTCTCCTTCATATTTAGCCCCATTAGTTACCAAATTTTAAAATTTTCACCCATTCCTTTGACATTCAGGTGTCGATTATTTTCTGGCGAGCGATAGCGAGCCTGTAACTTAGGAGAAACTGGCCTTCGACCGGGACATTTTTCAACTGAAAAATGTATAAATTTATCTCAAAAGGGGCGTCTTAGGGATGTTATTGATTAAGCTTGATTGAGATCTATGGAACAAACTAAAACAAATATGTATATATACCGGTACTAATGACAAATATGTATATATACCGGTAATAATGACAAATATATAAATAGATAAAATCACGTCCCTTTAAGTCTTTCAGTATTTGAAGATGTATTTTACACTTTATTCTGGTTATCAGAGGACGGTTTCCTGCAATTTAGGAAGGCTCTCTCGTTGTGCGTATCCGGACCAATGTTCATAATATCTCAATTTAAGAAGGCTCTCTCGTTGTGCGTATCCGGACCAATGTTCATAATATCTCATTCGAAACAGTTTGGTTGAATCTACGTGTAAGAAAATGTACAGAAATGGCATGTACAATCTACGTGTATAATGATGGTGATTTACTTTTCTATCATCATAACATGAATATATTTATTGTGATTTACCTTTCTATCATCATAATAATGAGTATATTGATCGTGATTTACCTTTATATCCTTAAATTATGAGTATATTAGGAATTATTTACCTTTCTATTATTATATTATGAGTATATTGATAATTTGTACCCTTCTATCCATACATTACGAATATATATTGGTAGTGATTTACCTTCCGATCCTGTGTTATGAGTATATTGATAGTGATTTACATTTTAATCCTTGTATTATCAGTATATTGATAGTGATTTACCATTTAATCCTTGTATTATGAGTATATTGATACTGATTTACCTTTATATCCATGTACAGTATAATGAGTGTATTGAGTGATTTACCATTTAATCCTTGTATTATGAGTATATTGAGTGATTTACCTTTATATCCATGTACGGTATAATGAGTGTATTGATAGTGATTTACCATTTATTCCTTGTATTATGAGTATATTGATACTGATTTACCTTTTTATCCATGTACTGTACAGTATTATGAGTTTATTGATAGTGATTTACCATTTAATCCTTGTATTATGAGTATATTGAGTGATTTACCTTTATATCCATGTACGGTATAATGAGTGTATTGATAGTGATTTACCATTTAATCCTTGTATTATGAGTATATTGATACTGATTTACCTTTTTATCCATGTACTGTACAGTATTATGAGTTTATTGATAGTGATTTACCATTTAATCCTTGTATTATGAGTATATTGAGTGATTTACCTTTATATCCATGTACGGTATAATGAGTGTATTGATAGTGATTTACCATTTATTCCTTGTATTATGAGTATATTGATACTGATTTACCTTTTTATCCATGTACTGTACAGTATTATGAGTTTATTGATAGTGATTTACCATTTAATCCTTGTATTATGAGTATATTGAGTGATTTACCTTTATATCCATGTACAGTATTATGAGTTTCTTGATAGTGATTTACCCTTTTATCGTTACATTACACGGATATAATCCAACTAATATACCTATATACGGGTATACTGTTATGGTCACTATAACTAACGTATATTTGTTATATACATTTTCAGCCTCTGATTTGTTTCAGTGTGCTTCATTAGTTTGGAGATTTTAAGGCGTTTCAGCCGATTAGTTTGGTGATAATAAGACGTGGAAAAAAACAAGTAAAATCCTCAATAATAATGAAAAATAATATCATAACCCACAAAACTTCAGACTAGATAGTGTTAAGTAAAGCTGCCATTCCTGTATGACGCATTTATTCGGTATATCCTGGCTGATATTATACAATTTTATGCAGCTTAGGAAGGATCTCTAATAATCAGAGGGGTAAAAACTATTCTAATCTTCTGACTTCCAAAATTCTAGAGACTCTATAGTAACAGAGATACACTATTTTGGTGAGACTGTTGTCACTAGTCTCTGCTTACACTCGACTATATCCATACCCATAACAAACGTTCACTAATGCTGGTACCATATAATTATAAAGTATTGTTTGGTGTTTGGTGATATATTATACCCGTAATATACCCATAATAAACATTCGTTAATACTGGTACATGATATAATAGGTTGGCCTAATAATCTATATTGTACATGACCAAAAACGGAATCTCCCATCTGCACCAGAAAAGGCGTCTACAGACAATGATGGCCACTCTCTTTCACTACAGGTTCTCCAATAGTACCAACCTACCTTTACCTAGCAAATTGGACCATTAATATTTTCTTCTGTTCTTCTTCTTCTTCTTCTTCTTCCTTTTCAAAAATTATTCTTCTTATTATTATTAGGGGTTCGACCCCTACGGGGAACCACTATTGTAATAATTAAACCCGGTTATTCATCCAAATTATCTTTACACGCCGGTTTTGATGCAATAACTCCAGAACCGCTTTTTGGATCGGGATCAAACTTTCACAAGAGGTGCATTTTTGTATTGGGCAACTTTTGATATGCTAAACATCCGGCATGGCGGCCAAACAGGTCCGTGGCAGGCGATTTCCGATTTTTTTTCCGCCTAAATACCGTCTCTCCCACTCATAGGAAACGATTGGGCTTTGGCATATGGACTCCATTGCTAATGCTCCGCAAATGTTATAGAAAAGGTTTTGCTTTTGCACGTGGGTTTTTTCCGGCAATCTTGAAAAAAAATCGAATTCCACTTAAAATTCCACATCTTGAAAACTAAGCCGACGCGTAGTTGGCTGAGGCTCGCGATTCCGAACGTTTTGATACCAAAAGAATATAAATGGGTGGAATAGTTTGGCCGCAGCATTGAAAACTGTCTATTCTTAAATTACTTTAAAACCGCATTCGCTACCCACACAAAGTTTACCGTCTACAGTCTATAAGCTTCCACGCATCCCCCAGTTTTGCTTAATAACCTAGTCGATTTATTATTCAGATCGATTATTTTTGTTTATTTAACTCTCTCAAAACAGTTCGAGTCCCTATGAATCCCACCAATTATTTAGCCAACCTACCTATACATACCTACCCTACCGAATAATAATGATAATTCAAATTTATTTTTGGTGAATAGCAGAGTATTGGCTAAGGTTTTTAGCAATTCCTCCCTTTGCCAAATGCTTAGTTTAATAACAATGATATGGACCTTTAAAGTTTTGGTAATTGCCTGTGTGACTTGAATTTTAACCCTCATCCTTCAACCCTAAGTGTTACCACAAAATACCGCTAGATCCTTTCTCAAAAGTCGCTAGCATGTTGCTACATAGTCAAACAATGGTAGAATAATGCTGCAATTTCTAAAGAGGTTTGGTTTGTTTGTTTTGCAAATTTTGCAATGTAATATGACTAGAAACACTCAACCCATATCAACCAGCCAACTCAAATCAACCACCCAACCCTAATCAACCACTTTATTGGTATTGATCCCACTCGGTAGCCTATTCCACATATCTACAACTCTGTTGCCAAACAAATAGAGGCAAATCCCTTACACAGCCAACCTCTCTCTCGCTCATGTTTGTTTGCACACTGGTACGGTCGCGCTAATAAGTCATGTCTCGGCTGTCATTACGTTCGGCTCGCTCTGTGCTGTATTAATGTCTGTCAGATGTTGAATAAGATGTGTAAAGATAGGAAAATGTTTGTATATCTCACTCGAAACAATGAATTCAACCTTAGATAGTGCTGATACCAATTATTGATCGAAATATACTTGGTGTCGAGACATCACTTATTAGCGCGACTGTACAAATGAGGAAGATTCCATACACATGCAACCAAGATGAAAATGGGAGCCTGCAGAGAGACCCTTTCACTCCCAACCCATCTCGTCCTATTACATTTTATGTTGAAGCTCTATTGTTATTGATCCCACTATAGCACTCGGTAGCCTATTCCACATATCTACAACTCTTTTACCAAGCTAATAGAGGCAGATCCCTTACACAGCCAATCTCTCTCTCTCTCGCTCTTGTTTGTTTGCACACCGGTACAAATGAGGCAGATCCCTTACACATGCAACCAAGATGAAAATGGGAGTCTGCAGAGAGCCAAGTGGCCCACATAAGGCAGATCCCTTTCACACTCAACCCATCTCATAAACGTTACCTGTTATTTACACTATTTACTATACACCCCTATTATCATATACCTGCAACCAAAACACATTTGTAAGAAATAGGAACATAAGAAAATGGGAGTCTGTAGAGGGCCAATTGGCCCACACAAGACAGATCCTTTTCACACCAAACCCATCTCATAAAAACTCTCTCCCATTTATCTCTGTCTCCCTTACATTTATGACATCCTAGTCTCTCTCTCTCTCACAAATGAGAACATAAGAAAACCGGAGTCTGCAGAGAGCCGATTGGCCCACACATGTCAGATCCCTTTCACATCCAACCCATCCCGCACTCTCTCTCTCTCTCTCATATTTATCGATATCTTCCTTACGTTTACGACATCATATTCTCTCTTGCCATACTCTCTCTCTCCTTCACAAATGAGAACATAAATAAAATAAGAAAACGGGTCTCCAGAGCTGATTGTCCTACACATGGCAGATCCCTTTCACACCCAACCCTTCTCGTTCTATCTAATTTGAAGTTGAAGCTCTATTGTTCTTGATCCCATTATAGCACTCGGTAGCCTATTCCACAAATCTACAACTCTGTTACTAAACGGATAGAGGCAGATCCCTTATATAGCCAATCTCTCCCTCTCTCACTCTTGTTTGTTTGCACAATCTGCTCTTTCTGTAGTTTTTCGATGCCCGATAAGTTAAATGATCTTTTGATATCTGTGACACAACATTTGTATCCAACACAATACCCTGCGTGCAAATCCGCTTGAACCCTGGACAAAGTTGCTTGCAACTTTAATTATAATTATTATTATTATATTATTATAATTATTATTTCATTATTGTTGTGCCAGTAGTTTCAAGCAGGGTTTATATAGTACTTAGCTTAGGGAATAAAAACACAGGATAATGTATATATAAAACGATTTTTTTTGTATGTATGGTTATGTCTACAAACAGACAAACATGGGTAATATATGAGAAATATATATACAAAATAACGAGTGTAAATTACATTTACACCTGGGTCAGGCGGCCTCACTCACAATGCCAAGGAAGTAGTGAGGAAAGATAGTCTTTTGGTATCTCCTCCGGCTAGAGGCACCAGCTGCTACACTTGCAACCTGGTCTCGTCAGGTTGGTAGCACTTCGGTCGTCGTCTTCTCCATACCTCTTCCTCAGGGCCTCGGCAGCAAGTAGCAGCTAGGCTCTTCCCAGTACAATGTCAGTTACTTAAAGTAGTTGTTTGACTCTTCAAAGCTACCTACGACTGCGCACCAGGGTCCTCAGCTCCAGGAATTTTGAGCACTCAGCTATTTGCGACGAATTTACACGTGGCTGCGGCTAGTGAGAGGTAAGTCTGTCTTCGTCTATCTTTCATAAATTGTCTACACATTTATCTCTCTTATGGCTTCTTTGTTCACAATTGCCGACCACCTGAATAGTTTGACCAGCGAATACACTAGTTAACTAACTTAAGAAGGAAGAGGAAGAAAGTACTGCAAGGGCAGCTGAGGGAGGGAAATATGCTCTATGAGAGCTCCAGTTGGACTGTGCTGAGACAGACAAACAAGGAATATAGTAAAGGTGAGACAAGTAATGATTTTGATCACCCCAATGCCTCAAATACTATAGTTGGGACAGAGGAAGTAGTAGGGGGTGAGGAAGTGAGTTGTAGTAGGAGATGAAGGCGTCGGGGCTTGTCCAACATGCGTGAGTTTTACACTTCTTTTTGAGTGTTTTGTTTGAGGAGAGAGGGACAGACAGGACAGACCAACATAGATAGACAGGGAATATAGTAAAGGTGAGACAAGTAATCAAATTTACCCCAGGATACGACCATGTCAAAGCCGATTTTACACTCCAGGTGCTCACTTTTATGTATGGGTGGGACAAGGCTAACACGGGAGAAAGCCAGCCCAATGACTCATGAGTAGAGACCGGATTTTGCCATAAATGCCATAAGTGCCTTTTTGTGCCTTTTTTGGTGATTTCATCACTATAATGCCCTTTTTACCGATTTAGTGCCTATTATGCCATTTTGTGTTTTTCAGAGCGTGTTTGTGTCTTTTTGTTTGGGGGTGGGTGGGTGATTTCATCACTATAATGCCTTTTTTACTTTTTTTTTGTTTTTCAAAGTGTAAACTATTGGTGCTTGTTGCTGTCGCCAGATGGCAACCTGGCTCAAGTTGGCCTCTCTGACAGACGGCACAATTTAGCACCTGACAATTTGAAGAAAATGATTGTAATTATGTAGAAAGTGTATCAATGACAATGTTACTTATGTAATTTTTACCCTATTATTGCTTGATTTTATTTTAATACATAAAATAAATGCCTTTTTCATCAATAAATGCATTTTTGTTTTTTTGCCTTTTTTGTAATTTATAAATACCTTTTTGCCTGCCTATTTTAGTGTTTTTTAGTGCCTTAACTTCCGGTCTTTACTCATGAGCAATCCTGGTGGCTAACCAAGTTCTCATTCTCGTGAGTTTGGTGGTAGCAGGAAGCCACCAACTATGTCGCTGGATTCATTTGAGCTACAACGAAACCAGGTACTCATTTTCGTCTGAGTGAGACGGAACTACACAGGGATTGGAGCTTGTTCAACACTCCTAGGCTACTTGGACCCTGGTGGCAAGCCAAGGAAATTTCACCCACCCCATGTATGTGTGGCAACATCTGATCTGTGCTGGTACCGGGCGTTCACCCATCCAGCTACTTCTGTGCTGGTACCGGACCAACCCCACCAATCCAGCTACTGCTGTGCTGGTACCAGGCGTTCACCCACGTACAGTAGCTGAACCCCGCTGATCGAAACCAGCATTGCCAACCAAGCAGGGTTGCCCTTTTTTTTTTTTTTTTTTTTTTTTTTTTTTTTTTTTTTTTTTAAAGAAGAAGAGTGGTGGAGGGGAAAGTAAAGTTGGAAAAAAGGAAGTACAGTGGAAGAGAGAAGGTTAGTGGGCTAACCACCTTGCTGCTTTTATTTATTAAATTCTTAATATTAGGGCAATTTACATAATAGCAGAGGGCCTAACTGAAACATAGAATATTTATATTTATAGTTATTGCTGAAGAAGAGTTTAATTTGACTAAGTTATTAGGCTATCTGAGCAGGTGGCAATGTCTGCATGCAATATATAGTTTTAGCATCTTCATTCTGGAATACATTTATCTCCCTGCAGGCGTAAGTGCAGTATATAAATATTTGTTATTAGGGTATTTTGTCTTCATCATAGCACGAGTAAGAGTTTCGAGATCTCCCACGAATTCGAGATATTCCTCAGTTTCTTTGTTTGGTGACTTGGTAGCTGTGTGTCTTCCTGGTTTCTCCTTCTTCTCAGCAACTTGAGGAGTCAGGACTGGAGGAGGGGGGAAGGAGTATTCTTTTGCATTTGGTCAGGACATTCTTCTTCTTCGACTTCCAGATCTTCTTCGTAGTCGTCATCATCTTCTTCAGCATTGTCCTCCTCCTCAAAGTCTTCTAAATTGATGGAGGTGTCATGTTCTCTGGTGATGTTGGGGTGATGTTCTGTTTTCCTTCTTGGTTTCTTATGCTGTTTTTGGAAATCCAAGACTTCAGGAGGGATGTAGATGGTTGGTAATCCGTTGTGTTGGAGTATTTGAGGAATTATCTGACATAGATGATGTTTGTTAGAGCCTGCAATGACTGTGGCAGCTTGAATACAGGCATACAGTGTATACTGGCCATGGTGTCAGGTTCCTCGTTGTGTCTTGTCTGTTGTCTTGGTGACTTGCTGACTTGGTGTTTTCGGCGAGCAAGATGTGAGCCTTTGATTGCTGCATCTCCAGGGCCAGTAATTTGGTGAGCTTCTGGCCATTTCTGCCCGGGTTTAATGTTGAATACTACTTGTTCACCTTCTCCTAGAGATGGATAATATTTGGGGTTAAATTTAGATATTGATTTATGATGAACAAATATATCTGTGTTATTATCCGATCTTGTGATGAATCTGTAACCCTGCTTTACATTGTGCCACTTGACATATCCCGAGATATTAAGATCTATCATAGTGTTGGGGTTGCAGTAGTTGGGGCAGGTGATGTAGGTACGAGCCATGGTGAAGAGCGGTCGGTTGCCACTAGCTGGTTGCCAGGGCATTATAAGGCCCAGCCCTGGAGCTAGCCTCGGCCTGCATTACCAGGCATGCCTTCTTATTGGTCCCTGGGTTGGCGATTGGGCCAATCACAGTGCTTGGCTCCATCCCTGGCTCCACCCCATTCCAGGCCTCTAATCCTGGAAAGTGTTGAAGCGTTTGCCCTCTTACGAAGAGGACCCAGTGAGCGCTTTCGCTAATCTGTGGCCTGGGCTGCCTCAAGCTCCTTGTTTCGTAGATGTAGGAGTAGAGGTCGATGTCCTCGGCAGCCATGACTCGGCACGATTGTAAGTTTACCACTTGGGTGGCTGGTGAAGAGTGACAGGAGCTGGAGACTGCTATGGATCTTGTGGGTTGTCATCTCAAGGCCATCTCTAGTAGTGAAGGAGGCAGTGTTTGTAGGCTATGGCCCCCCCGTGTCACATGACTCGTTGCCGACGTTTGGGGGCTTACGAGCTGGTAGGTGGAGCGGCCAAGGTTCTTGACCGCTCCCCCTCTCACCTCCAACTAATTTTGTCATGTCCTTTTCTTTCTCCTCCTTTCTAGTTTTCGTTTTTCCCTCTTCCGCTTTCTCCTGGGGCAGCTAACAGAGGTCGGTCTCCCACCCTTGTGCTTTTGTGGTCCCATCCCTCCCTTTCCTTTTAGTTGTCTTCCCTGTTTGTTTCCTACCTTTTTCTTTCACTGCTTCAGAGGTTCTAGTTTCCTTGGGGTTTCACCTTGGTGTTTCGGATCACTGCGAAGTTGGCAGAGTCCACCTGGTGACAGGTACTGCTGGCGAGGGCTTGCAAGGCTCAGTGCTGGAGGATGAGCACTATAGGGTTGCTTTGGGGTTTCTGACTGCCTTCTCTCTTCCCAGTGAGTGTGACAGGTGACTACGCCGGCCCCATTCTTCATGGGACAAAGTTACAGGACAAATGCCCGGGTTGTACAAGGTCCCTAGCTCAAAGCCGAGGCCTGTCCCATTTCAATTGGCCACATTCTGGGTTTCGTGGCCCTGCGGAGGTCTTTTTCCCCTTTCATTGCCTGGGGCACCTGGTAACCGCAGTATCTTCTTCCATGCGTTCCCCCTTTTCTCTTTATTTGGTGACAACTTATGCTTTTTTCGCTGTGTTCCTCCCTGTTCATGTCTACTGCTTTGGAGGTCCTGCTGAGTGAACCCCTTGTGGCATGCAGCCTGCCACTCGGGGATACGCTGTTTGGCTGTCGGTCCGATTCACCGCGGGAGCACGGTGAGTCGGGGATGGATTTGGGTGCTCTCGACCTGCCCGCTGAAATGTCCCTTGATCATCTCTCGTCCCTCTCGTTCACCACTGTTCCGAATTTCTCTACAACCTTTACGTCATCATCACATACTTCTCCAGCCTCCACTACCCAAGCTTTAATCTCTTCTCCTGTTGTCGTTTCGGAGTCTTTATCTTCTTCCTCTTCACCCTCTATAGCTGTCACCCTCGACTCTTTTTTGCCTTCCCTCCCTCGTTTGCTTTCCTCTTCTATTCCAGTTTCGTCTTCTCGTCCTCGCTCCTCTGTCCTCTCTTTGCACGTTCTTCCTTTACTAAGTTTTTCTCCATCCCTGCCTCTGCTCCTCTAGCCAGTGATGAACTCCTCTTCCACATGCGTCTCCTTCAGCAGGTGGGAAAGGACGTCACCTTCCACTCCCGCCATGATGACTCCCGATTTGTTACCATCCAAACCGAACGTCAGGCTACAGCTATGTCTTCATTCGTTGATTGTTCTGGCAACTCCATACCGGCTCATAAAGACCACCGACTCAACTCCTGTACAGGGACTGTCCTGATCCCCGCTTCCATACGTCTAGGGGGTCGTCACTTCTCGGATTGCACCGACCTAGTCAAGAACATCATTGTTGCTCAAGACCACAAGGTGGTTATTGTGGTTTGTTACACTATCCCTCCTCGCAACCTTCGCCGCTATCCCGCAAACATTGCCAAGATCTCTTTTGATGGACTTTACCTTCCTCCCCACGTTATTGTCGGTGGTACTCGCCTCCCCGTGACCGAGTCTCTTCCTCGTCCCCTCCATGTTGCAGCTGCTGGCGTTTCGGCCACCCATCGAAGTACTGTCGTACGTCCGCTGAGTGCCCTCGTTGCCCACGCAGAGCGCAGTCGGGACATGCCGTTGGTGAATGCCAGTCTACATCCCAGTTCTGCCTTAATTGTCGTGGATCTCTTTCAGCCGACTCTAGAAATTGCCCCATTTATCTGTTTGAGTGTTTGAGTCTGAAGTTGCTGTCATCAAAGCGAGACAAGGCCTTACGCTTACTGCGGCTAGTCAAGAGGCTCGTCGCTTAGGCTTTACCCCTCAATCAATTTCCAAGACTCTGTCTCTTCCCTCCTCTTCTTCCCCTTCCTCTACTACGCCCCCCTCTTTATCAGTTTCCTCAGTTCCTACCCCCTCCCACTCCCCTTCTGTCCCCCATTCCGTTCCCCCGGTCATACCGGTTTTGTCGTCTCCCTCTATTCCTTCTACCAGTTCTTCTTCCAGACTTTCTCCTACTTTCTCTTCCTCTGTTGTCTCCTCCGTTCTTACTACCGTCTCTTCCTCTTCTGTGCCTTTGTCTAACTCTTTCTCTGTTCTCGATTCTTCTACTCCTACTTCTGCCCCTTCTTCTAGCTCTCTTCCTCGTTCCTCCTCTTCTGGTCTCCCTCAACGTTTTCAGCGTCCCAAGCTTCCTCCCCTGCTCTCAGTCATCTTCCTCTTCAAGTCACTCCAAATTTCCTCCTCGCTCTAAACTTCCTATCTCCTCTACCAAACGGGTTCCTGCGCTCCGTTCTTCCTCTCCCCCTTCCTCTTCCAAACGTAGGGGTGGTCTCCGTGGCGTACGGAGCTCGAGTCCCTGCGGGAACAAGAGGAAGCCTCCTCCATCTCCCTCTTTTTCCCTTTCTCCTACTCCTCCTGTCACTGTCTCCCTAGATTTCTCCTACGAAACCTTACATAAAATCAATGAATTTATCCGTTCTTCTCACCCACCGCCTTCACCCATTCATGTCGAAGTTCATCCTATCCCCTCTTCTCTGCCCCCTACCCCTCTCCCGCCTTCCCTTACCCTGTCCTCTTCCTGCACCCACCCTTCTGACCCTCCTCCTCTTTCTTCTCCTGACCCTCCTCCTCTTTCTCCTTCTGACCCTCCCCATATTCCTCCTCCTGACCCTCCCACCTCCTCCTCTTCCCGCCTGTCCTCTGTCCTTCCTACCTCTTCCGTCCCTCCTCCTCCTTCTCCTTCTCTTTCCCTGTTAGATCTCCCTATGCCACCCGGTTTCCAGTCTTCCCCTTCAGTGCCTACTCCTCCTCCTTCCCTTCCCATTCTTGCCATTATTTCTCATCGTTAACCTCTCTTGTAAATATTTTCCGTCCACGGTGTTTACTGTATTTTGTAAATCTGCGTTGTATATAATGTATATATTTTCTTCCCACTTGTGTGTATTTATTTTTTGCTCTATTACATTTTTTCCCTTTCTTAATTTTCTTCTGTGTTTTTCATTTATTTCTTCTCTTTTTTGTTTTTGTTTTGTTTTTATTTTCCCTCCCTAGTTACTTTCGTCCTATGTGTTTTTGTTCCGCCTCTCTGATATATATTTGTATATATCTTTTTAATTTTCTCTTTTACTGCTTAAACTCTTGTCCTTTCATTTTAGTATTTTTTAGTATGTCCATTTTGCAATGGAACCTTCGCAGTTTTCTCTTCAGAGAGCCGATTTGCGTTTTTTACTTTCTGCTCATTCCCCTAAGGTTGTCTGTCTCCAGGAAATTCATCTTCTTTGTCCTCCAGTCCCTGTTCCTGGCTATTGTTTTCTTAGTTCTCCTCATTCTCTTTCGGACACTGGTATCCTCCTTCACCACTCTTTTCCTTATGAAGAGTTTTCCTGCCCTACTTCTCTCCCTTGCACCTTTGTTAAAGTTTTTCTTGGTCGTTGGATTACAGTTGTTTCTCTTTATTTCTCTCCTTCTGTTTCCATCGATTTTGGTTCTTTTACCATGTTTTTAGCTCGCCTACCTCCTCCGTTTTTATTACTTGGTGATTATAATTGTAGGCACACCCTGTTGGGTGATTCTGTCGTTACCTCACGTGGTCGTGCATTAGAGTCTTTTATTACCAATAATAACCTCTTTCTTCTTTATACTGGTTCCCTGACTCATTTTGATGCTAGAATGCATTCCTTTTCTTGTCTAGATCTTTCTTTTTGTTCCCCTTCCCTGTCTCTTCTTTTTCATTGGTCTGTTTTGGAGGATTCTCTCTATAGCGACTATTTCCCTGTTCTGCTCTCTCCTACCTCCTATTCTTCTGTCCCTGGTCCTCCTCGTTGGTGCTTCCAGCGTGCGGACTGGTCTACTTTTGCTTCACTGTCTATCCCTTCCTTACCTCCATCTGATTTTTCATCTGTGCATGATTTGCTGGCCTTTTTCTGGTCACTGTTTTGAGTGCTGCCTTAGTCTCTAGTCCCTGGACCTCCCGTCCTTTTACGTCAAAATGTGTTCCTTGGTGGTCCCCAGACTGCTCCAAGGGTCTCCACATTAAACGGGCTTCTTGGAAGAGCATTCGTTGTAAGCGTTTTACTCCCGCTCATGATCGTTCTTTCATTCTTTTTCGTAAGGCGTCTGCCTTCCTCCGTCACACAGTCAGGTCTGCTAAACGTCAAAGTTGGGTGTCCTATGTTTCCTCCATTACATCCTTTACTCCTGTTCAGTCCGTCTGGAAACGCATTCGCAAGATTTCGGGCAAGCGTTTACCTCCCCATTCTCCTGTGCTTCATGTTGATGGTGAGTCTGTTGCTGACTCGGAGGCAGTTGCCAGTCATTTAGGTCTCTACTTTAGCTCTGTCAGTAGTGGCTCTCATCTCCCTCCTGAATTTCATTCACTTAAAGCCGTTGCTGAGACTTCTCCATTATTTTCACTCTGTCTCCAGAAGAGTCTTACAACGCCCCGTTTTCTTTGCGGGAGTTGCTCTCCGCTCTTCGTGCCTGTAAGGCTACTTCTGAGGGTCTTGATGGAGTCCATTATTTAATGCTTAAGCATCTTTCCTCAGAGGCTTTGGTATTTTTGTTGGCTATTTATAATAAAGTTTGGTCGTCTGGTGTTTTCCCTCCTGCATAGAGTTCTGCTCTTACCATTCCATTCCTTAAGCCTGGTAAGTCAGGTTTTTTGCCCCAGGACTATCGCCCTATTGTTTTGACAAGTTGCTTATGCAAGCTGTTTGAACGGATGGTCAATGTTCGCCTGATGTGGCTTCTTGAGTCACGTCAGCTTTTATCTTCGACCCAATTTGGTTTTCGGCGTGCTCGGTCCACTATTTACCCTTTGCTTAGTTTGGAGACCTACGTCCGGTCTGCTTTTGCTCGCCATGAGTCTGTTCTTGCTGTTTTCTTCGATCTCGAGAAGGCGTACGACTCCACGTGGAAGCATCATATTTTGTGCCAACTTCGTTCTTTTCGTATCGGTGGTAATATGGGCGTCTTTATTTATAATTTCCTTTCTTCTCGTTCTTTTCGTGTACGAGTTAATTCCTCTTTTTCTCGGTTATACCCTCAGTTGAAGGGTGTGCCTCAGGGTTCCGTCTTAAGTACTATCCTCTTTCTCATAGCAATTAATGGCATTATCTCTTCTCTTCCGGCTAAGGTCAGGTCCTCCTTATATGTAGACGACTTTGCAATTTATGCTGCTGATTCGGATATTCCTGCGTTACGCTCCCTTATCCAATCTGCGATTGTGGCTGCCTCATCATGGGCCACCGCTCACGGGTTTCGTTTTTCCATGTCTAAATCTTGTGCTATGACTTTCACTCGTCGCCACGTTATCCCACGTCCTTCTTTTGAGCTTTACGGTTCCGTTTTACCTTATCGCTCTTCTACTACCTTCTTGGGTCTTGTCTTTGATTCCCATCTTAACTGGGAAGCTCATGTTTCCTCAGTTAAGGTTGCTGCTTTGCACCGTCTTCGTCTCCCCCAGACTCTGTCCCACCTTACCTGGGGTGCGGACCGTGCTCTCCTTCTTCGCCTTCACGTTGCCCTTGTTCTTTCTAAACTCGATTATGGTTGTCAGGTTTACTCCTCAGCCTCAGACACAGTCCTACATAAACTTGACTCTGTTCACCATTTCGGTTGCGTCTTGCCTTGGGTGCTTTTCGCTCTTTCCCTGTTGAAAGCCTCTATGCTGAATCCGGCGTCCCTTCTTTGTACCGGCGTCGGGCCCTTTTCTCTCTCCGGTACTATGCCAGGTCGCTTCAGCTTCCTTCTTTGCGGACCTCTCTTACTCCTCCTGTTCCTGTTCCGTCTCATTCTCGCCTTTGGCCTCCTTTCCTTTCTCGTATGGATTCCTTACTTTCTCATTCTTCGTTTTCCCCCTTCCACGTTCTTCCGCTAAGACTCAGTAAGGTTCCCCCTTGGCTCCTTCCTCGTATTTCCATGTGTCCTCTATTCTTCCTTGTTCTAAGCCCTCTACCCCGCCCCCGGTTCTTTTATCTTGTTTCCTTGAACACCTAGCACAGCATTCTTCTTCTACTCCAGTTTACACTGATGGCTCCCGTTCGTCTTCTGGCGTCGGGTTTGCCATCCTTTTTCCTTCTCGTTCTTATCAGTATTCTCTCCCTTCTATAGCCGGTGCTCTGAATGCCGAACTTTATGCTATCTTCTTTGCCGTCCATCTCATGTGCTTCTTTCCTTCTTCCTCCTTTACCCTTTTTTTCTGATTCGTACAACACCCTTCTTCTCCTGCAGTCTTTCCCTGCTGTTCATCCGTTGGTTCTTGCCATCCAAGATTGGTTAGTCAGTCTTTCTACTCGGAAGAAGGTTGTCCACTTTTGCTGGGTGCCTAGCCATGTTGGTGTCCGTGGGAATGAGCAGGTTGATGTTCTTGCTTGTGATGCTGCGACGGTCAGGTCACCTTCTCTTTCCATTCCCGCCTCTGATTATTATCCTGCTATCTCTGCCTTCCTTCTGTCTCGTTGGCAAACCATGTGGTCTTCTCTTTCCTCTAATAAGCTCCGTTCTGTTAAGGCCTCCGTTTCTGCCTGGGGTTGACCCCTCTCACCATGTTCGCCATTGGGAGACTGCATTGGCCCGGCTTCGGATAGGCCATACCAGGCTTACCCACTCCTTTCTAATGTCCCGCTCTCCTCCGCCGGTTTGCTCCCGGTGTGATGTTCAAAGTTCTATTTCTCACATTTTCCTTGACTGTCCTCTCTTTTCTCCGGCCCGAATACGTTGTTTTCCCTTCCTCTTTGCCCTTGGTCGTCGACCTTGTCTTACCGATATCCTCTCAGAGTCCCCTTTCTTTTCCGTTGACCGTGTAATGGCTTTCCTTTCTTCTCTCAGCCTCCTTAATGATATTTGAGTTCCTTTCCTTCTAACTCTATCCATTTTCTACTTTAGTGCCATATGGCCTTTGTTGCCTGGTGCTAGGAATTTATTAATGTTAATGTTTTCTAGGCTATGGCCAGGTGAGTACTAGCATGAGTCGGGGAGGGACCATAGCGGCCATAGCGTGTCATGATTGGCTACGGGGTTGGGGCTGGTGACCGGCTGAGGCCTGGACGGGTGCATCAGTAGTGGGAGAAGGAGTAGCAGTTGCGAAGAAAGGGTGGGCGTGGCTGGCAATATAAGTTACTGTACCTTGCCTTGCTACGTCAACGGGAATCTGGAAGTTATTCGGCGTAGCTAACATGGTGTAAGGGCTCATGTATCTTGGTGCCAGCTTATTCTTCGCTATACAGGAAGTTCATTAGAATCACTACCTTATCTCCGGCTTGATAGGGTTTGGGTGGTTGGACATCATCTGGGATAGGGTCTGGTCTGCTACTCTTTAGGTTGGATTAAATGAGGAGGAGATAGTCATGGTGGGGGATATAAATTGAGTTGAAGGGGTTGGAGGGAAGGTCAGGAACAGGTGGGAGGTTAGGGGAATAGCCGAACAGGAACTTGTGAGGGATGTGACCTGTTGAAGAGTGCATGACACAGTGCAGGCCCCACTGGAGCTGGAGCAGAAGGTTGGGCTAATCTACTCTCTGGTTCTCAATCATGAAGGCACAGAGGGTGTTATCTGTGAAAGTGGTACGTGCATTCACAAATCCCATTACCCCGGTAGGGAGAGGTATGGGAGATGCCAAATCCCAGCAGTTGGAGAGGGTTGTTTAGGTCTGGCTTAAAAACTGTGGCCCCTGTTGCTGAGGATGGTGGCAAGGATACCAAAGGCTGATATGAAGTTGTGATGCAGGGCTTGTGTGGTGGTTATGACATCATGGCGGCGAACAGATACCACCACCAGAAAACGGGTGAACACATCGTCAAATGTGACTAGAAACTGGTATATGTCGCAAGCAAGCAAGGGCCCCATGACATCCACTGACAAGATTTCAAACGGACGATTGGAGTTAACGTGTGCCTGGGTGCCCTGGAATCAGTACTTGTCCTTGCCCAGGGTACATCCGCGACAGCCATGACCCACTTCAGTGGCAACGTCCTCTGCCGCTGGGGTCCAAAACTGTTTCTTGAAGGTTTGGAGCAGCTTCTTTTCTCCAAGGTGGGCTCCAGGACTGCCATGAGGAAGAATGAGGATGGCGCACTGTAAAGTCAGTGGAAATACGCTAGCCTAAACATTAATTGGATGCAGAAATACCCTGAGCCGACCAGGCCAAGTGGGATATCTCTATTGGTCTAACTGGTAAGGTGTCTGCCTCACAACCCAAGGGTCGAGAGTTCATGCCCCCACCAGGGCTTGATATTTTCGCGAGGCTATTTCCCCATCTAGCGAAGTTTAGGTGTGTTGGTAAAATTGTTCAGATGGTTGAGAGTAAGATCGGAGCTCCATAAATCCTCTTTCGGGTATGGTGTAAAAAACAATTCCTACAGGACAAGGAAGAGGATAGGAGAGAACAGGGAGTGTAGTGAGAACTCGCTTGGGTTGGGTTGTGGAGATGCCGGCCGCTCAAGCAAGTTGCCAACTGGGCAGTTAGTAGGTGCGTGTTGTGCACCGCTCAGTGAAGTTGACTCACCATTCCCGTTCATCTCTCTGACGGACTCCGGTTGTTCGGCTCAGGCTTGTTCCTCTCTGTTCGTTCCTCTCTGTTCGGAGCCTTCGCTTCTCGGAAGGTGAAGTAGTGTAAAGTCAGTGGAAATAGGCTAGCCTAAACAATAATCGGATGCAGAAATACCCTGAGCCGACCAGGCCAAGTGGGATATCTCTATTGGTCTAACTGGTAAGGTGTCTGCCTCAGAACCCAAGGATCGAGAGTTCGTGCCCCCACCAGGGTTTGATATTTTCGTGAGGCTATTTCTGCATCTAACGAAGTTTAGGTGTGTTGGTAAAATTGTTCAGATGGTTGAGAGTAAGATCGGAGCTCCATAAATTCTCTTTCGGGTATGGTGTAAAAAACAATTCCTACAGGTTGGGTGGCAGCATCATCCTTCCCTCATCAGTGGATACTTGGTCGCCCAGACAGACAAGGTGGTCTTACAACCTGGCAGGCAGCCAGAGGGGCCAGGCTAGTTCCTTGGCTGTGTTGGCTAGTTGTTGGTCCTCAAAAGTATGCTGGGGGTCACGTTGTATCTCTCCGAGTAGTTCTGTCTGTGGGTACCTGGCCTGAGTACTCAGGAGAGGCCGTCGGTATTACAATGGAGATTCCTGGACGATGCTTGACGGTGTAGTTAAATTCTTCTAACATCTCTCACTAGCAAACTAGCACTGACTCAAAATACTGGGTGCGTCTGAGCCACTTGAGGGAGTGATGGTTGGTGATAATATCTACCAGCTCAAGCAATGTAGGGATGGAATGATGAGGTGCTATTTGTTCTGGTTAACCTGGGCTAGGACTGCCCGTCCGTGTGAAGGTGAAAGAGCTTAAAAAATTCAGGAAAGGCCACCACGGCTGGTTTGACTAGAGTTTCTTTGTGAGTCTGTCCATGGCCTCCTGCTGCTCTGAGCCCCAGTGGAAGGTAACTTCTTTGCAGCTGAGGAGGTTGAGGGGGCAGCTATGGTAGAGAATCCTCTATTGAATCGTCGACAACTACTTGCTATTCCTAAGAATGACCCTACTTCCTTGACAGTGGGGGGATGGGAGATGCGAATGTCGGCTATTGTGGCGGTTTTGTCTGGGTCTGGGGTGATTCCTGTAGTGCTGACAACGTGACCGAAGTAGAGAACCTTTCTTCGAGTCAAGGCGCACTTAGAGGGCTTCAACTTTAGCCCAGCTTTTCTTATCCGTAGTAGAACCTTGCAGAGTCTGGCTAGTTGGTCCTCCCAAGTGGTGGAGAAAAAATGACGCCATCCAAGTAGACCAGGCAGATTTCCCAGTTCAACCCAGCCATGAGCCACAAAAATGTCGCTGGCGCATTACTAATTCCAAATGGTCGGACGTTAAATAGAAAAGGCATCCCTGGGTGGTCGCAAAGACCGTCTTTGGCTTGGCCTCCTTGGTGAAGGGGACCTGCCTGCACCGAGGCTGCAGATCGAGCATAGAAAACCACCGGGACCCATTGATAGACTTGAGGGAATCCTATGTTCAGGGATAGAGAAGGGTGTCCTTAACCCACTGAGCCCCAGCTAGTTATAAATAAATGTACCACTAGGGACCAGCAGGTTTTGATTTTTTGTTTTTTTCCAGAATCTATAGTGAATGGGTTAGGAATGAAGGACCGCCCAAAGAAAACCGATCAAAAAGGTCAAAAAGGGGTCCTACGGAGCCCCCAAAAGTCGATTTTACAAGAGTAAAAAATTGAAGGCAAAAACACCCAAAAAACATATTTTTGCACGCGGTTGGACTTTGAGAGTTTTCAACCATCGGCATGGTTGCGTGGGATACTTACACAGTTCCCATACAAATCTGAGCCCTCTAGGTGCCATAGGACCGGAGTAATTAAACCCTGACGACACTTGTGCGTCGTGGGGTTTAGCGTTACATACATTACTGATGACACGTTGTCGTCGCTGGTACTCAGAGGTTAATGGTAATATTATTTAAAATGCGTTAGTCAACGCAAACTATCATCTTTCTTTATTGCCAGGACGACAGGTGAGGGCCAAGGCGAGTCTAAAAGTTCCATGATCCCCGCATTGAGCATCTCATAGACTTGTCGGTCCTCCTTCGCCAGGTGAAAAGGGTTCTTTCGCCAGTGTGGCTGGCGGATGGGGGTAACTGTCGATGTGTATGTCATGGGACACTAGGTGGATCATGACTGTCTTAGATTCGTCTTGTGTGAACAGGTTGTTGAATTCCTGTAGCAAAGCAATGAGCTGGGCATGATGGGTGGGATGGAGCTCAGGAGGTGGGGTGGCAGGTAGAATCCGACAAGGATGGTGGTCTTCAGGGGGATGCTATGTTTTTGTTTTCGTTTTTCTCTCAAGCCCAACAGGTGAGTGGGCAGAGGTGTGGGGTTGGGGGGTCCCTCTGATGTGAGATCAAGAGTTGAGAGTCGCCTTGTCAACAGTATTTGTTGATGGGAAGGATTGGGGTGAAGGTAGTGGAAGAGTGTCTTATTGGAGGTGTTGTTGTGGATCATGTTAGGTTAGTGGTTGCTAGGAAGGTAGTGGAAGAGTGTCTGAGTGGAGACGTTGTTGTGGTTCCTGGTGAACTACATGACTTGTTAGGTTGGTGGTTGGAAGGAAGGGGCCGCCGGGTCGGTGGAATATCATACAGTGCGTATATATATATATATAAATATACAGTATATATATATATATATTATATAATTATATATATATATATATATATATATATATATATATATATATATATATATATATACCGTATATATATATATATATATATATAATATATACAGTATATATACCGGTATAAAATTATATATATATATATATATATATATATATATACCGGTATATATATATATATACTGTATATATATATATAGTATACTGTATATATATATATATATGAGTGAGATGAGTTTCATGAATACATATTTATACCCTCGCAGAGATTTGAACCACGGAAAGTCAGGACGAGAGTTTTGTTAACTCACTCCACCACGTCGTGAAAAAGAACAGTGAACCATTTCCTATTCCTCCTACTTGATGTAAATATTCCATTCCATACCAAGTCGATATGGCCCATACTCCAGAGTACCATATAAGGGATTTTTATAACTTTTCCCACGCAACTCAACTCGTGTTTAATTGATTTAATCATTTAATTCTCTTCCAGGCAAGCACGGTATTCATATTAAGGGGAGGTTTTTAGTTTGTTTCCTAGATTTCCATCAAGCTTAAAACTACACCCCCTAGACCCCCTTTCAAGATGAATTTGTACATTTTTCGGTAGAAAAATTTCGTGGCCAGAGGCCGGCACCTCTTAAATTACAGACTCGCTATCCCACGCTAAGAAAAAAATTGACACCTAAATGGCACGAAAAATCTTAAAATGGACAGATATAGGACAACAATTCTTAACCCTGGAACGGCGCCGACTTCGGTTTTACTTCCTCTTATTCCCTTGTTTATCAGTTTATTTTCTGCGCCAATATCCCCCACCCGGTTTCAAGGTCGAAGAGAAGGCATATAGAGATCGTGGCAAGAGAGAGACTTCACTAGCAAGACATCAGTGTCGATCGATAAGTGGGAGGGGGAGGGTGTGTGCCATAACGGCTCTCCTCTCATGAATGAACCGGGCGGCAATACATCGTCTTTTTCATCCCTAAAATACTAGTCCCACTTGTTTTATTGTTGTTACATGTTAATATTTTCATATTACCGTAAAAGTAAAATAGGTGCATATGAATAAGTAGCAACGATATCTATCGGATAATCACGATTTTCGTCGGGAATGTATCAAAATATCTTCGCTGGCGAGCACTTCCAAATACCATAGGTTTGCTGTTTAAAGGTTAAGATCACCAAACTAATGGTGGGACGTCTTACAATCTCAAAAGCAATGTGTCTAAACATGAGAGAGGAAGGGGTCCCTCAAGTGTAAATCTGGCCTTAATGCAAGTCTGGTGCTTACATCCGCTGGCAAAGTGCTTGTGTTACACCAGATTTAACTCTTTATGTACGGGTGACAGTATGTGTGTTAGTCTGGCTAGCAGTAGACGATTGCTATCAGGTTTAGTAGGAAGGATCTGTGATAATCAGAGTTTTAACCCTTTCAATACCGAGGATGTTTGTGGTTTTGTTTCAACTATATTTAGACGATTTTGTGCAGTTTAAGAAGGATCTGTGATAGTAAAATAGGTTAGGTGAGATAGTAAGAAGCCTGTTAATTGCTGGAGGCCCTTTTGAAACTGAATACAATCGTCTAATAGTAGGTAGGATAACGTAAAAGACGTCGCCGGTACAGAAGGGGTTAATGGAAATATATGGTACCTCTTTGATTTCTACATGTCCTTCCTAAGCTGCATAAAATTGTAAAATGAATGGTAGCGAGACTAAACAAAAGACTATCGTTCCCTTAGATTGTCAAGGGAAGGTTATTCTATTCTCTATTTTAATTTTCTTATTATTTTATATTTTCGTCTAGTTTGCTCAGACGTATATATAACTTAAAATAACGCTCCAAAGACCCCCTATCGAAACAAATGTGTACACTTTTCTGTAGAATAATATCTCGGGCGAAGGCCGGTTCCTACTAATTTAAAGGCTTGCTATCGCTCACCACCACGAAACAATCGACACCTAAATGGCACGAAAGGTCTTAATATTGACAAAGAAATGGGGCGAAAGGTCTTTAAATAACCAAACTAATGGGGTGAACGTCTTTGGATATCATAATTAATGGGGCTAAGCATGAGGGAAAAAGGGGTCCAGAAAAAAAAACAATACCTCCCCTTAAGCGGTTCTCTGTAAGTGAAGTCTTTAAACTGCATAATAAACAAACAAGGAATAACATAAATCACCATAATAATAATAGTATACTACATTATTAATTATTTTTGGTATTAAGGAGGGCTCTGTCTCGAGTCGGCCACCCTCAATAAAAATAATTAAAATATGTGGTATGTTCCAGAGTATATATATACTGTAGATGGATTAAGGTGGGTATGTTACTTTATGTGGTATGTGCCAGAGTATATATATACTGTAGATGGATTAAGGTGGGTATGTTACTTTATGTGGTATGTGCCAGAGTATATATATACTGTAGATGGATTAAGGGGGGTATGTTACTTTATGTGGTATGTGTCAGAGTATATATATACTGTAGATGGATTAAGGGGGGTATGTTACTTTATGTGGTATGTGCCAGAGTATATATATACTGTAGATGGATTAAGGGGGGTATGTTACTTTATGTGGTATGTGTCAGAGTATATATATACTGTAGATGGATTAAGGGGGGTATGTTACTTTATGTGGTATGTGTCAGAGTATATATATACTGTAGATGGATTAAGGGGGGTATGTTACTTATGTGGTATGTGTCAGAGTATATATATACTGTAGATGGATTAAGGGGGTATGTTACTTTATGTGGTATGTGTGAGAGTATATATACTGTAGATGGATTAAGGGGGGTATGTTACTTTATGTGGTATGTGTCAGAGTATATATATACTGTAGATGGATTAAGGGGGGTATGTTACTTTATGTGGTATGTGTCAGAGTATATATATACTGTAGATGGATTAAGGGGGGTATGTTACTTTATGTGGTATGTGTCAGAGTATATATATACTGTAGATGGATTAAGGGGGGTATGTTACTTTATGTGGTATGTGTCAGAGTATATATATACTGTAGATGGATTAAGGGGGGTATGTTACTTTATGTGGTATGTGTCAGAGTATATATATACTGTAGATGGATTAAGGGGGGTATGTTACTTTATGTGGTATGTGTCAGAGTATATATATACTGTAGATGGATTAAGGGGGGTATGTTACTTTATGTGGTATGTGTCAGAGTATATATATACTGTAGATGGATTAATGGGGGTATGTTACTTTATGTGGTATGTGCCAGAGTATATATATACTGTAGATGGATTAAGGGGGGTATGTTACTTTATGTGGTATGTGTCAGAGTATATATATACTGTAGATGGATTAAGGGGGGTATGTTACTTTATGTGGTATGTGCCAGAGTATATATATACTGTAGATGGATTAAGGGGGGTATGTTACTTTATGTGGTATGTGCCAGAGTATATATATACTGTAGATGGATTAAGGGGGGTATGTTACTTTATGTGGTATGTGCCAGAGTATATATATACTGTAGATGGATTAAGGGGGGTATGTTCCTTTTTCTAAATCATGTTTAGTTACATTAGCTTTGAAATTTTAAGACGTTCGTTCCTTTAGTTTGATGATTTAAAGACCTTTCGCCCCATTTGTTATCAATATAAAGATATTTTGTGCCATTTAGGTGTCGATTTTATCCTAGAGAGCGATAGCGAGCCTATAATTGTAAGAGGAATCTTTCTATCAACACATGTACACATTTATCTTGAAGGGGGATCGAGGGGGTGTTTTATAAGCTTGATTGAGGTCTAGCGAGGTTACTATAACATAAATAAATAAATTGACCAAACAATAACCACTACCCCCTTAATCCTTTCAGTGTATAGACGCCATCGACCAATTTATTCTGGTTAGCATTACACGGTTTTACGCAGTTTAGGAAAGATCTCCAGGAATCAAAGAGGTAAAAACTAGCTCAATAAAGACTCTAGCTCCGACAAGTCAGTCCTTACTCCCACAAGGGCTAGGGAGGATCAGCAAAAAACTCGAGAAAGGAAAAAAAAACGTGACAGGAGAAGAACACATAACAGTTCGGCCACAAACAACAAGTGCACAAGCATTCAGAAACACCAATCATTAAGCAGACCCCGAAATCCAACAATCCCTGAATATAATCGAATAAACGGAAGAAACCTGTCCTCCTATCATGAAAGAGTTTATTGTTGAAGATATATTGTAATTAACATGATAAGCTTTGTGCCTATTACTCTATTAATGCTCTCATTATTGTATATAGTAATCTTGGTTATAGAGAACAGGCTGGTTTCTATTTATTTATATATATATATATTTTTTTTTTTTTGTCGTGGTTTTGTTCGCCTGTTTTCCTCACCTTTGGTGTGTGTGTTTGTGTGATTTTGCCTATGACTGATATAGTACATGAATAGTGTTGATTAAAATTCAATTAAAATATCTTTAATAGAATACCTTATAATATTGTTTGCCACCTACACTAACACTATGACGTTTATGATTGCCCTATAATATATATATATATATATATTGTATATATTACCTGGGAGCAGGTAACCTGCTTTTTTTGTTCTTAACCTTAACACTCAAAGAGCGGGTGGTGGAGTATATTTGACTGTGCCGCCCAGCGGGGGGTTTTACCGTAAACGAGCTTGTTTCCGTGCTCGTTTTCATGCATAAACATGAGCCAGAGCGTAATACAAGTATGTATCCCTGAAAGGACGTTAAATGAGCTTTCCAATGACACCAGAACCATCCTTCTACGATCACTGGTTGTCTTGCAACGGGCATGCAACCGAAGGGCAAAATCGGTAAAATACGGTAATTTCCTTACATTATTACGTGTATAACGAGTGAGGGAGGGTGGAGTAGGGCGGAGTACATCTCAGTAGCTCCACGGCCACCGTGGCGAGCGGTCATGAGGTAACCTACGCTCCTCCCACCGCTCCGCTCTCTCTCAGAGCACATTACGTGCTCAAAATTGCATGCGACTATAGCCGGGCCCCGCCACATAGGCCACATTTATTTCACTCGACTATAGCCGGGCGCCGCCAAAGAAGGGTTAAATCTAAAAAAAAAAAAAATAATAAAAATGCGGGAAGTAAACACACAAATCTGTATTTCTCTATCAGGTTAAGATGAAGCATTTACATCGTTTTACTATCTGCATACACGGACAACTAGTGAACGAAGAAAAGTTTAATGAAACATTGCTGTCAAGGATTTATGTATTTAAGAGAGAGAGAGAGAGAGAGGGGGGGGGGAGAGAGAGAGATAGATACAGAGAGAGAGAGTGAGGAAGATGTTATACCTGCTGTTCAAAGATTGTGAAAGAACTCGAAGGGGTGGGTATGTAATTTTTTTACTCAAGAATATCAAAATGGACACCTACATTCATTATCATTTTACTGTTACAGGCCATAATGTTCATAGGGTATTAATGTACCGTATAAATATGCGCAAGTTTGTTTGCACTAAACATATAGATATTTTTCAGTGATTGTCTTGACATTCAAAAGTATGAATTGGGATGGGGTACGTGACAAATTGTTGTGTTTTGTTAATGTTTAGCCAGTGTTATAAATGGGTTAACTCCTCTTCATTAATACAGTTTATAAATGGGTTAACTCCTCTTCATTAATACAGTTTATAAATGGGTTAACTCCTCTTCATTAATACAGTTTATAAATGGGTTAACTCCTCTTCATTAATACAGTTTATAAATGGGTTAACTCCTCTTCATTAATACAGTTTATAAATGGGTTAACTCCTCTTCATTAATACAGTTTATAAATGGGTTAACTCCTCTTCATTAATACAGTTTATAAATGGGTTAACTCCTCTTCATTAATACAGTTTATGTTTGAATCTAGGACTGTACGGTTCTTAGCATAAAATATAAGGTTGCACCAGTCTGTATCGTTGAACCTTTAAAGCCAAGTTCTGAAGCATCTGGGCTATGATAAAGCATTACCGGTATATTGACTTACAGTGTGCTGGCTTAATAATCCTGAAGGGTAGATAACCTCTGAAGTCCTATTTTAAGCAAGTAACTAGACGCGATATTGGTAGCTCTGTACGTCTTTTACGGAATGTTCTCTTTCCTTGTGACAACAGAGGTACAGGACCGAAACATGTTTGACAGTGTACTAGACAAAATAAGTGTGCCGTGAATGACAATTTGAACTGAATTACATATCCATATCGACAATTATTAAACATTAGGGTTTGTGCCCAGGAATAAGTCAGTCAGGAATGTTAGGCCTCTCTCTGTGGTGGCCCGGTTTATAGCACGCAACTCATCTAAGGAAATACTATCTTAATTACTATGAATACAAGGTAAAGGATTTGGTAGAGAGGCGCACTTCTTTCGTAGTGTTGATCGTGGGAGTGCGGGTTATTCATAATTAGTTAGTTAAAATAGAACTTGAGAGGCTATCAACACTTCTGGATTATTAAGCCAGCACACTATAAGTCAAGAATAGCATCGGGAACTCCAGTCCCTTGTTTATGTGTTCTATTCCACTTTCCTCTTTGTATATCAGTCATAAAATGCGACGGCTGTTACAGAAATACCCCTCAATAATATTAAGGCGAGATGGCTGTATTTATTATATTAAGGGGAGATGGCTGTATTTATTATATTAAGGGGAGATGGCTGTATTTATTATATTAAGGGGAGATGGCTGTATTTATTATATTAAGGGGAGATGGCTGTATTTATTATATTAAGGGGAGATGGCTGTATTTATTATATTAAGGGGAGATGGCGGTATTTATTATATTAAGGGGAGATGGCTGTATTTATTATATTAAGGGGGCAGGGCCGTATTTATTATATTAAGGAGGCAGGGCCGTATTTATTATATTAAGGGGAGATGGCTCTATTTATTATATTAAGGGGAGATGGCTGTATTTATTATATTAAGGGGAGATGGCTGTATTTATTATATTAAGGGGAGATGGCTCTATTTATTATATTAAGGGGAGATGGCTGTATTTATTATATTAAGGGGAGATGGCTGTATTTATTATATTAAGGGGAGATGGCTGTATTTATTATATTAAGGGGAGATGGCTGTATTTATTATATTAAGGGGAGATGGCGGTATTTATATTAAGGGGAGATGGCGGTATTTATTATATTAAGGGGAGATGGCTGTATTTATTATATTAAGGGGAGATGGCTCTATTTATTATATTAAGGGGAGATGGCTGTATTTATTATATTAAGGGGAGATGGCTCTATTTATTATATTAAGGGGAGATGGCGGTATTTATTATATTAAGGGGAGATGGCTGTATTTATTATATTAAGGGGAGATGGCTCTATTTATTATATTAAGGGGAGATGGCTGTATTTATTATATTAAGGGGAGATGGCTCTATTTATTTGCTTATATATATATTTTATTATTATTTCTTAGTTTCCTCCCTAGACCTCCATCAAGCCTCCTTCAAGATAAATTTGTACATTATTTTGGTAGAAAAATGTCGCGGCCGAAGGCCGGTTCCTCTTAAATTACAGGCTCGCTATCGCTCGCACGGAAAAGCTCACAAGGAAAAAATCGACACCTAAACGACACAAAGTCTTAATATTGACCAACAAATGGGATGAAAGGTCTTAAAATCTCCAAACGAACGTCTTAAATTCTGATAACTAATGGGGCTAAACATGAGGACGAAGGGGGACCAGAAAAATGCCCCATCTCCCCTTAATTAATCACTACGGAGCCAAATGAATCCTGGAAACAAAACAACTGCTCATCAGTGTATAAAGATCCTACTATTTGATCCCAGTGTACAGTCATGAGCCATAATACCGACACACCCCTTGGAAGCTGTACCGAACCCGAGCCAGACAAGCCAATCTCCTCTTATGTTCCAGAGGCTTCACAACTTGGCTTTAAGGCGGGATGGCCGTATTTATTTGCTTATCTATGTATAGTTTCATTATTTGCTTATCTATGTATAGTTTTATTATTTGCTTATCTATGTATAGTTTTATTATTTGCTTATCTATGTATAGTTTTATTATTTGCTTATCTATGTATAGTTTCATTATTTGCTTATCTATGTATAGTTTTATTATTTGCTTATCTATGTATAGTTTTATTATTTGCTTATCTATGTATAGTTTTATTATTTGCTTATCTATGTATAGTTTTATTATTTGCTTATCTATGTATAGTTTTATTATTTGCTTATTCTATGTATAGTTTCATTATTTGCTTATCTATGTATAGTTTTATTATTTGCTTATCTATGTATAGTTTTATTATTTGCTTATCTATGTATAGTTTTATTATTTGCTTATCTATGTATAGTTTTATTACTTGCTTATCTATGTATAGTTTTATTATTTGCTTATCTATGTATAGTTTTATTATTTGCTTATCTATGTATAGTTTTATTATTTGCTTATCTATGTATAGTTTTATTATTTGCTTATCTATGTATAGTTTTATTTGCTTATCTATGTATAGTTTTATTATTTGCTTATCTATGTAGTGTTATTATTTGCTTATCTATGTATAGTGTTATTATTTGCTTATCTATGTATAGTTTTATTATTTGCTTATCTATGTATAGTTTTATTATTTGCTTATCTATGTATAGTTTTATTATTTGCTTATCTATGTATAGTTTTATTATTTGCTTATCTATGTATAGTTTTATTATTTGCTTATCTATGTATAGTTTTATTACTTGCTTATCTATGTATAGTTTTATTATTTGCTTATCTATGTATAGTTTTATTATTTTTTAGAGTCGTTCCTAGACCTCCATCAAGTTTAACACCAAACATCCGCCCAAGACCCTCCTTCAAGATATATTTGCACATTTCCTCTTAAATTCAAGGCTCGCTTTCGCTCGCCAGGAAAACATCGACACCAAAATGACACGAACAGTCTTAATATTAAGAACAAATTAAGTGAAAGGTCTTAAAATCGCCAAACTAATGGGCCGAACGACTTATAATCTGAACACTAATGGGACTAAACATGAGGAAGAAGGGGGACCATAAAAACGACCCATCTCCCCTTAATATTTGAAGTTTCAAATGGGATGGCAGGTATTATGGCTCTTGTGTGTACAGAAACCAACATACTGTATAATAAGCATGTGTTTGTGTTCACAGTACAATCATTATTGTTGCAATATGCTGGTGATATTTTAATGTGTTTATAATAAAGAGTATTTTGTGTACCGAAGTTGTTTATATAACCATAATACTATTGTGCTCTTTGTTGCCTCAGTTGTATATAAATCAACACTTTAGGGGGGCTGGTTGCATTTTGGACTATTTTTTGTATTCATGAATTAATATGTAGTTTCCTCGCTAGACCTCCATCAAGCTTTACAAGGCACCCCTTTGACCCCCCTTCAAGATATATTTGTACATTTTTCGGTAGAAAAATGTACCGGCCGAAGGCCGACTCCTCCTCATATTACAGGCTCGCTTTCGCTCTCCAGGAAAAAAAAAAAACTAAATGGCACAAAATGTCCTAATATTGACAAAGACATGGGTTGAAAGGTCATAACATTGCCAAGCTATTAAACAAAAAAAATCATAAAATGTCAAAACTAGTGGGGTTAAACATGAGGGAAACATGGGGTTAAATATGAGAAAAGCGACATATTCCCCCCTTAATTGTAACGTAAATGGTACACAGTAACACTGTTCTAATGGTTTATGTGTTCTAATGTGAACAGATAACCCCAAGAAAACTGTTTATGTCTACCACTTTTGCTACGATTAAGTGTTCACATTTTTACAGTGTACCTTTCAATACAATTTGGAGTAAGGGGTCGGGTGCAAGTTGGACTAGATAATAGTCCATCAGGCACCTGGCCCGGGAAGACGATTAATATGAAGGGTGCGCCTGGAAGTGTGGTGGGAGGGCTTGTGGCTTTGGCTCCGCTGCATGTCTGCCTGCCGAGATCGGAACCTCTCCGAGTGGTCGGGGGCCGGGGGAGCGCTGGAGCAACCTTTGGTGACCCTGGTCTCTGGGTCTTCTTCTGGGTGACCTGGATGTGTGTGAGTTTGTGCTTTTTATCTGTGTTTATTTGTTGTTTTATGTTGTTTTTGTGTTTCCCTGTTCTTGCTCTGTCTTTAGTCGGCTACCCCCAAAATGGGGATTGGGCCTGAGCATATAGATAGACCTTTCAATAATTGGAATGTTTCAAAACTCTTTATATATTAGATGTACAGTCACTCATACAAATTCGTGGACCTCACCCATTTCTATTTATGGAAATATATCTGTGGAAATGAATCTATGAATATACTTTTCTATACATCGACTACTAAACTATATACAGTAGACTATTTATTGAAAAGTGAGTTCCATCCCAAAACGAACCCAGAGAATTTTAACGCCTTACGAGCGGGCCCGTCAGTAACTTCTACTACCCGCCAAGCGGGTGGTTTTACCTTAAATTACCTTGTTTCCGTGCTCTTTTTCCTGCATAAACAAGAGCCAGAGCGTAATACAATTATGTATCCCTGGGCGTAAATTGAGCTTTCCAATGACACCAGAACCATCCTTCTACGACCACGCGTTCTCTTGCAACGATCGTGCAAGACGAGTGCAAAATCCCTAAAATACGGTAATTTCCTTACATATTTCCCTGTGTAGAGTGGCAGTGAGTGTGGGTGTGTGTGGAGTAAACGTCTGTAGTCGTGCGGGACCCATGCCGAGCGGTCATGAGCCGACCTACGCTCCTCCACCCGCTCGTCTCTCTCTCAGAGCCATTATTGCTCCAAAATTGCACACAGACTTAAGTCGGTCCCCGCCACATAGTCCATGGTTCTCTAGCCCGACTTAAGTCCATCCCCGCCAGACAAGGGTTAACTGCATAAAGAAATACATCGGGGTCCAGGAGTTTTTATATGTGACTGTACGTACAGTTGGCCATCTTAGTCCTGCGCAAAAATGTTGTGGTGTGTGGAGGTGTGTGGCATTTCATCCGTAGTAAACAACGTAGTTTTATGAATGAATCCCTCAAACCGAAAGGCGTGTGAAAGGAGGGACATGATTGGTCGAGGTGAGGAATATCGTGAAGTTCAATTTGCTTTCATTATTGCATTATTGCAGGTTAGTATAATTTCCAGAAAGTCGTTGAGTATTAAAGAAAATTAAATACAGATGTTTCTAATTAATATCAATGCATAACTATACATAAATATATAAATAAACATAACAGGAAGGTTAGTGTGGTAGTGGCAGGAGGGGGAGAATTGGAATCAGTTCAATGGAGACGGTGCGGCGGGACTACATAACTAACAAGTGAATGGTTGTTTTCAAGATGCCTGTATACTGATTACAATAATTTAGCTTAAAAAGTCTGTAGAAAGTAAAATGCTTAGTAATATTTTATTGTACGGACTTATTACCAATAGTATTGAAATCTGAACTTATGCCTGTATGAATGTATAGTTTCTGAAATATCTTAATTACCGTCTTAAGCTTTGTTTTTAAAAAGATTGCAAATAACCTACAACAAAAGCTCCCTGGTAAAGTATGGATTTTTCCTCTGTGTATGAGAGGTCCTTCTTAACCTATGCAATAGGATGACGGCAATAGCAATTGAGTAATCCTAGCAATTACCAGAAGATTGTAAGAAATATCTAATGGATTGTCACGCTAACTAATTCGCTATACCGTACTTGTTACAGTATTTTTTAAAGGCCCATAAATTGCACAATCTTTACCAAACCCAAATCTTTACACACCCATTGTTGTGGAGGTGGTGGTGGTGCGGGCGAGTGCGGGTGGTAAACTAGCACATTGTTGAGTGACTATAGTTGCTACTTTTAGGTAATTGCCACCATTGTTGAGTGACTATAGTTGCTACTTTTAGGTAATTGCCACCATTGTTGAGTGAGTATAGTTGTTACTTTTAGGTAATTGCCACCATTGTTGAGTGACTATAGTTGCTACTTTTAGGTAATTGCCACCATTGTTGAGTGAGTATAGTTGTTACTTTTAGGTAATTGCCACCATTGTTGAGTGACTATAGTTGCTACTTGTAGGTAATTGCCACCATTGTTGAGTGACTATAGTTGCTACTTTTAGGTAATTGCCACCATTGTTGAGTGACTATAGTTGCTACTTTTAGGTAATTGCCACCATTGTTGAGTGACTATAGTTGCTCCTTTTAGGTAATTGCCACCATTGTTGAGTGACTATAGTTGCTACTTTTAGGTAATTGCCACCATTGTTGAGTGACTATAGTTGCTACTTTTAGGTAAATGCCACCATTTAGGGGAGGTGTGGTGGAGTGGTCATGCCACTGGATTGGTAATCCAATGGACCCGGGTTCAAATCCCGATATGTCAATGGGAAGATATTATTGGGATTGAATTTGTGCTGTACCTAGTATCAGTGCATTACCACAAAGCCCACCGAAATGCCAAAAAAAATACCCTCATTGTTCCCTGATTAAATAACACTATATGAATATTCCCATATTCAAAATATGTTACAGGGGGACAATGCCTAGTGAGTTCACTGCTCAATAGGTGGCGTTCTGAGAGTGAGGGTCTGAGTCTGGAGGGTGAGACGGTGAAGCACTTGAGCGAAGCAACCAGCCGCTTCAGAGATGGAGCTGCTTCGAGCCATGATGGATGCTTCGCATGTCTCATTCCCCAGACTGGAACAAGACCTCACGGGCTTCACCGTGTTGAGCGGTGGAATGTACAGGCTCTCAGCCTATGCCCGAGAGGGAGTAGTTGGAATATAGAAAAAAAAAAAAAAAAAAAAAAAAAAAATGCATTGCATAATGTAATAACATTAATATACTATATATATATAGAATTGCAGAGATTTACAGTTTATATATTAGTTTTACCAACCAGGGAGTTTACTGCACTCCGGTACTAATTTGGTGATAACAAGACAGGTATCAATCACACCCATGAACAACAGCATTCATTGAATTGGACTACCAGACAACAATGTGATCGGCTTATAGTGAACAAATAAGGATAGGATCATAACATAGTATGGAACAGCATAATTCATATAAGATGGAACAAAATACACTCTGCCACTTCGAGGTCAATAGAATATGTTTACTACATAGAATTTCCTAACACGGTAAAAATAGACATTCGATGCATACTTTGTTTATCTTTATATTGATAATACAAAAATAAGAATCCTTAAAATTTTCCGTTAACTTATGACTATTAGAGGCCCTTCCTAAGCGCAATACAATAAAGCAACTGGAACAATACATAAGTGATCATAGTCTTGAAGAGGGTTATTGAGTGTTATAATACTCTTGTTAAGAGAGATCCTTTTGAAACTAAATGTCATATGCTGGCGATAACTGGGAACACATACATGTAGATAAAGTTTGCTAGAGCTTAAGATCTTAATAAACAGTGACCTATAATTAAGATATGCATATTACTGGAGGGGTTATCCTATTGTTGCACTGCGTAACTTTGTACACATATCAAGTAATTATATCGGTACACGTTTTAAGATTCCCCGTGTTAATTCTCTCTCTCTCTCTCTCTCTCGAATGGTATGGAAAACTCCTTATAGCTGATGGTAGGCCGCTCAACAGACTAATATCAACAGGTCAGCGTCACTCAAACCACTAACATGACTTAGATCACTATATTAAGAGTTCTGTATATCATTACCTCTACCTGCTACATTGCCGTATTTAAGCCATAGCAGCATGTATTATTATTCAATAAGAAAACCTTTGGTAAAATAGGTAGCAAATATTCAATTTGCATGCTTATATCATTCACAATACCTATTCATAATTATTAACAATACTAGCTCCCCAAACATACAATAGCTTTCGCCAAATTTAGAATACCTTCTTCCAACCCTAGCTCATCCCTGCTCCACCTTTACACACCCAGGATTCCAGAGAATGGAAGGGGAAAACATATCTTTGATAAACACCATCCATTGTAGGGATGCAACTAGCACGGTTTTATTATGGTGATGAAAATGTCGATGTTTTATGCTTGTATTATTTGAGTTTCATTTAAAAGAAAATTAATCTTTTAAGTCTATATGCATGTTCTGTAGTATGTTACACATAATATAAGTCTATATGCATGTTCTGTAGTATGTTACACATAATATAAGTCTATATGCATGTTCTGTAGTATGTTACACATAATATAAGTCTATATGCATG
This sequence comes from Paralithodes platypus, assembly GCA_032716605.1. NCBI lineage: Eukaryota > Metazoa > Arthropoda > Malacostraca > Decapoda > Lithodidae > Paralithodes > Paralithodes platypus. The sequence goes on from CM064540.1 coordinate 24,763,884, forward strand.
TTCTGTAGTATGTTACACATAATATAAGTCTATATACATGTTCTGTAGTATGTTACACATAATATAAGTCTATATACATGTTCTGTAGTATGTTACACATAATATAAGTCTATATGCATGTTCTGTAGTATGTTACACATACTATAAGTCTATATACATGTTCTGTAGTATGTTACACATAATATAAGTCTATATACATGTTCTGTAGTATGTTACACATAATATAAGTCTATATGCATGTTCTGTAGTATGTTACACATACTATAAGTCTATATGCATGTTCTGTAGTATGTTACACATAATATATGAAACATAAACAGCGGCTCGCTGGTGTAGTGACTAGCGTCTTGGACTTCCACCCAGAAGACCCAGGATCGTGCCCGCCGCCCCCGCTCGGCGCAGTAAAGATTTTTCACAAACACTGAGTCGTTACCATCACTCATGAGCAATGGGATGGGGTCGTAGTACAGGACCTCAATGGAAATACGCCTAATCAGCCTTATTGGGCTATCCTTAGCTGGCTTAACATGTGCTTGCTTTAAGAACTATTATTATTATTACACATTAAATATTTTTTGGCGTCTCGGTTGCAGCCCTACAAAGGATAACTTATTTAGTCGAACTTATACATTTTAACCCTGATACGGCTAATCAGATGCCAATTATTTGATTGTGTTAATACAACTACAACATTTCCATACTCGACTTCCAAAGGACTTCTAAGAATCAAAAGATTCATAACAATATTAGTTAACTATTTAACTGGCTATCTAATCTTAATATTAATTGCAACACTATATAATCTTTCAATATTCGTTTGGACTAATTCACGCAATGATACCCTAATCAACTTCGCTCCATTGCTCAAAATGTGAAGTAAAATCAACTGAGTTACTTCTACCTCTTCGTTTTCTTAAAAAAGTAGCAGCCTTTCTGTTGTTTTTCACATTCCTTTGTGGATATATATTTATATGAGAGAGAGAGAGAGAGAGAGAGAGAGAGAGAGAGAGAGAGAGAGAGAGAGAGAGAGAGAGAGAGAGAGAGAGAGAGAGAGAGAGAGAGAGGCGTAACATGGATAACATCAAACAAGTGGGAATCGGTATCATAAGTTATCTTATGTTCAATATCACCTTATAGGAATATAAAGAAAAGCTGAACAGAATAACCCCTCGACTAAATCACACTTCCATATTAGGCTTATGAATAAATAAAAAAAAAAACAAAAAAAAAAAATATATACCGGTAAATATATATATATATATATATATATATATATATATATATATATATATATATATATATATTGTTACGTATCTTGATCCTCAAGTGGTTAACTTGATGAATCTAGATAGCACAGAGATATATATTAAGGTATCAGTCAGCTGAAGGCAAAACAAAAGTAAAATCTAATAACATTATTTCCTGTTTTTGCTTCCTTTCCTTTTGGATCTTAGGACTCTGTATCCTTTATTGACTGATACTCTTTAATTATGAAAACATACTGAAACTAGTTAAAGTCATGTAGTATTTATAAAGAATTATTATTTAACCGAAGCTTAGTAGGCTATGGTTATGAACCGAAGAAGTTATATCTAAAGAAGGACTATTAATTCTATAAAAAGTCTTGAAAGATAAATATTAAAGTAAGAATATTTCTGTCTCTTACCCTTTTTGAAATGAATAGATAATTTTCTTATATGTCCTTTTATTTATATTTAATGTAATTATTCTTGGTTCTTGTCTTACGTTAATAGTATTATATTATTATTATCATCAGGATTAATATCAAAGTCACATAAAAAGTTAGATATATATTTAATAATTAGTTAAATGAATTTCTTAACCACGTAACATTGAGGTTTGATTATGAGTAAATAAAGTTACAGGATCGCTTCATAGATTCGATTCAGGTCTCACTCAAATAATATGAAAAGCAAAATAATATTTTGAAGCTAAAAGAATTTTCTTCAGCTTAGGAAATCACTAGAAGTAACATTAAAACAGCCATGTTAGTCTAAGGCGACATTACTAATAAGAGACAATAGCATCACCGTAATAAGCACCGTTAAGCAATGTAAGCTTAATTAAAAGAAAATGAAAGAACTCGTAAGTATTAATATAAAACAATAGTATTACTTTCATCATAACCCAATTACTTAAAGAGTTGCTTTAGTCCACAAGTCAGTCAACTAAAATAGTTAACTACATACCAGTAGCGTTAACGTTAATTCCCAATCAAATAGTTAAGTACATAATAGTAGCGTTAACGTTAATTCCCAATCAAATAGTTAAGTACATAATAGTATCGTTAACGTTAATTCCCAATCACATATCTCACTAACCAACATAACGTAAGTGTTTACACCGAACACACTTAACACACACTTATATAATCTGACTGACAGTCACAATCCCATTATAATACTTCACCCCGTCTTCCTCCAGCTGCAAGTTCACCTTCCCCAACTCCAAATGAGACTGATTTGAATGCCCACTACTCGGGTCTTATATACTAAACAATGATGGTGTAGGAACGAATCAGGAGGCGAGTGATGGAGTGCGCCCCTATCACAGCTCCTCGAGTTGCGTAGCAGGTGCGTGGTCCAATGGGGTCTCCTGGCGTCGATCATACGTCATAGCGTCGGGTCATCGAAGTAGTTTGCAGGGTCCCCCATGACGTACGCAGGTGTGAAGGCTTGTTTGCGGGTATGCGGACTAGCTGGTTTCCCACTCGCTAGTTCACTCGCTGGTCTGCTTCGCCGTCTGGGTAGTTTGGCACTCCTTCAACTCTAATTCTAACTCTTAAATTAGCATACAGGGCTCCGTATGTCAGACCTCACCCCTAGAAAAGAGTTTAAGGAGTAGAGTACATAATATTAAACATAATACATAAATAGATTCACCACCAGATTGGTAACAGCAAGATTATAATGAGGATATAATAAGGATATCACCCAAAGTAGGCAACGTCTCCAGGTACCACATCAGAACATAGCCGGAACGTAGCTGGAGCGTTATTCGAACTGCAAGGCATCTCACAGCTGAAGGCTTGAAAGCGCACTACTAAAGCATGATATTTACCTCGCTACAAGGGAGAGCTAATTGCCAAAATCCTCTCATTAAATTAAACCTACTGCTGTATGAGGCCAACCTGGTAAATGCAATCTTTGATCCGTGGCAGTGGGTAGGTCTCGTTCTTTGTGACAGCATTAACTTGCCTATAGTCCCTACAAAACCTATGGCTCCCATCTGGCTTTGGCACAAGTATGACCGGACTACTCCACTGGCTTAAGGCCCTTGTGATCAGCTTGTTTGATAACATAAAGTCAAGCTCGACCTGCAGTATACTCCTGCGTTGTGGTGAGACACTGTAGGGGGATAGTTTAATGGGAGTTGCATCCCCTACGTCGATGTCATGCAAGGCCAAAGAAGCGAGCCCTGGAGTATCACGGAACACACTGGGAGACTGAGATAAAACAGAGATTAGTTGGTTCGCTTGATCAGAGGGAAGATGACATAGTTTAGATGGTAATTCCCCCCAAGCTACTGAATTATACTGAAAGTTGGATAGGTTACATGACAAGTCATAGTCTGGATGGATACCTTCAGGCTCTGGAACAGTCTGTTGCGGGTCAGTAAGAGAACTGAAGACTTCATCCGCACCAGGCTGTCCACAGGTCTTGATATTCACTGCCACAGTGGGAGAATCTGGAAGAGAGGAATCAGGGGACCTATGGTAGGGTTTCAACATATTTATATGGAATACTTGTGTGGGCTTTCTCCTGTCTGGGGTAGTTACTAGATAATCGGTAATGCTCACCCTCCAAATGATTTTATATGGGCCCCTGAACTTGGCAGATAAAGGTTGACCAAAAAGGGGGAGCAGGACCAAAACCTCATCACCGGGCTGAAACTCCCTCTCACAGGCTTTTCTGTCATACCAGTTCTTCATGGAGCTTTTAGCCACTGTCAAGTTTTGAGCGGCAAACTCACATGAGGATCTCAGCCTGGTTGTGAAATCTGAAACATACTTGGAGGTTTTGGTTCCCCTCCTGGCCAACTAGGCTATCCTGCAATAGTTGCAAAGGACCTCTTACCTGGTGACCGAAAACTAGCTCATTAGGGGAAACACCCAGGGATTCAGTTGGAACCTCACAAGTAGCAAATAAAAGAAATGGTACGCCCTTATCCCACTCAACTCCGGTCTCTGTACAATACTTACGTAACATTCCCTTTAATGTCTGGTGATATCGTTCTAGAACCCCTTGACTCTCTGGGTGGTAGGTGCTAGACTTAACATGCTCGATACCCAACTCCTTCAGGGACTGCTGGAAAATGTTAGAGGTAAAATTAGATCCTTGATCACTTTGCACCTCATGGGGGAAACCCATTCTGGTGAAGAATTTGAGCAGTTCCTTGATGACAGTTGGAGCAGAGGTAGTCCTTAAGGGTATAGCCTCTGGGTAGCGAGTTGCCATGTCCAAGATAGTTAATAAATAAATGTTACCTAGGGAAGTCTTAGGCAATGGGCCTACAATGTCCACTACCACCTGAGTAAAAGGATTCTCGAAGACGGGCAAGGGCACCAGAGGATGTACAGGCACCTTCTGATTGGGTTTTCCTGTCATCTGGCAAGTGAGACACACTCTACAAAACTCCACTACATCTGCACGCATTCCTGGCCAGTGAAAGTGGGCTCTGATTCTGTCTAGAGTTTTTCTCACACCTAGGTGTCCTGCCAATGGTATACAATGTGCCATTTCCAAGATATCTCTACAACAAGGTTTGGGGACTACTACTAGATGGACGTCCCAGGCCCCGTCATCGATTGGTCTGTGTGGCGGTCTCCATCTATGCCACAATACTCCTCCTTTGAGGTAGAAACATTCACCACCCTCCTTCTCGCATTCCTCTTCACTCACGGCCCTGGCAGCTAACTCCTTGCATTCACTATCATCTCTCTGTAGCTCTACCAGGCCACTAGGACAATTTGGAGGAGTTTCATGGTCATCGTTAGGGTCAAGATGAGCCATAAAGGTGTCAGATAAATCCACCTCAGTCACATCATCAGGCACAGTTGGAGCGTCATTCACACTCTCATCATCCCTTTCATTAACTCTTACATTCGGTACATATCTGTCTGAGGGAACTGCTACTTGAGACATTGAACGTGTGACAGCACACACAGGGAAAACTGTTGGCATCTCCTTTTCGAGCTCACCGGTTAGTGGCTCATTAACAGGGGAAAGTGACAAAATGGGGTCTGGTCGGACCTTCTCACCTGCTACATCATTCCCCAAAAGGAGTGTTACCCCAGGCACAGGGATATCTTGAGACCTACACAAAGCTATGGTGGCCTCACCCTGTAGTAACTCACATTCAATTTCGCCTTTTACCAAGTATGCATAAAATTGGCCTCCAGCACCTCTCATTATAACTGGTTCGCCAGGTGGGCACTCAGTGTAAGGATTCACCATGAGGGTGCTAGTAGAACCTGTGTCTCTCAGAATTTTTACCTCATGCATACAACTATTTAATCTCACGTTGCCAGATGAAATAAAGGGACGGTAACTGTCCTGCACTGATGGTGAAATTATTATTGGCTTAACCCTAGTGGGTTGCACCACGCATGCTACTACACCCCTGTCTAGATGATTTACGTTAGCTGCTAGGTACTCCTTCTGCCGGGAGTCCTGCATTAAAGGAATTTTGGTGCTAGGTACTCCTTCTGTCGGAAGTCCTGCATTAAAGGAACTTTTGGTGCTAGGTACTCCTTCTGTCGGGAGTCCTGCATTATAGGCACATATGGAGTTTGAGATACGGCGGCAACTGTCTGCCCCGATCTCTCTGTTCTCTCCTTGGCCCAGCACTGATAAGCTAGGTGGCTTCTCTTGCCACAAAAAGTACATACTTTAGGGGATACGGGAACGGTCCCTCTTTGAGCATTACTATTACTTTGGGGCCCACCTCTGTTACCATTGCCCTGAGTCGCATTTTTAGTTGGGGGAACAATTCTATTTTGGCTAGCTGGGGAAGACGTTATAGGCTTGTGACTGGGTCTGTCAGATTTGTGATTGGGGATACTTAAAATTAGAACTAGAATTATCGTAGGGCTTCTTTCCACGAAATTTGTTGTTGAGCACGTATGTGTCAGCCATGTCAGCGGCGTCGGCAAGACAATCTACCTTTTTCCCCTTTAAATGATAGGCTACAGAAGAATCAATTTTCCATAGGAAATTTTCTAACAGGACCAACTCCTTCAGATCGTTGTAGCTTGTGACTTTCTTACTCTTGACCCAATGATTGAAAGTTTTAGTCATGGTCCTGGCAAATACCTTATGGGTTTCTTCTACTTTCTTCTGGTTTTTACGGAAAGATTGCCTGTAAGCCTCAGGCTTCAATTGATAGGTTTTAAGATAGCTTCTTTGAGATTGTCATAATCCTGCCTAACTTCTGCTACTTCTGACAAATACGTGGCTCGAGCCTGCCCTGTCAAAACGGTTTGTAACATAAAAGGCCATTGATCTCTTGTCCACTTCATACCTCCAGCAACTTCCTCAAACAAAACAAAGAAATCCTGCACATTATCCTCAGTGAAAGGTGGAATGACACTAGTCATAGTCAATCCCAGAGGGGGAGCAATTAAGGGAGCATTAGTATTGACATTTAGTTGAGCCGTACGATATTGATATTCATAATGTTTGGTCTTTATTCTGGCTTCTTCGATATTTGCTTTGGCTTGTTCGGCATTTGCTCTGGCTTGTTCGGCATTTAGTCTACCTTGTTCGGTCTTTGCTCTGGTTTGTTCTAGTTCGAATAATTGATCAACGGTAAAACCAGGTGGCAATTGTTCATTAAGTTGGCTAGGTTTACTCGGGATCCCACCAACTGCTCCGTCTCCCTCCCTCCCCGCCTTCTACAGGGAACAGGTGGGTTTTTATGGTCTGAGCCACCTCTACTTTGGACATGTTTGAGACAGTTAACTGGAGATGCGAGGCAAGCACTTTCAGTTCGGATTTTGACAGACAGTCAATATCAGGGGCTGTGGGGTCTGATTCTATGAAAACTCGAGCATCTTAATCATTAATTAGATGAGGCATGATTGATATTTGGTTTTTAAGTAGTGAAACGGTAATAAACCTGAGTGAAACTGTATGAAACGAATCCTGGCGAGGTCGCCACTCTTCTGTTACGTATCTTGATCTCAAGTGGTTAACTTGATGAATCTAGATAGCACAGAGATATATATTAAGGTATCAGTCAGCTGAAGGCAAAACAAAAGTAAAATCTAATAAAATTATTTCCTGTTATTGCTTCCTTTCCTTTTGGATCTTAAGACTCGGTATCCTTTATTGACTGATACTCTTTAATTATGAAAAATACTGAAACTAATTAAAGTCATGTAGTATTTATAAAGAATTATTATTTAACCGAAGCTTAGTAGGCTATGGTTATGAACCGAAGAAGTTATATCTAAAGAAGGACTATTAATTCTATAAAAAGTCTTGACAGATAAATATTAAAGTAAGAATATTTCTGTCTCTTACCCTTTTTGAAATGAATAGATAGTTTTCTTATATGTCCTTTTATTTATATTTAATGTAATTATTCTTGGTTCTTGTCTTACGTTAATAGTATTATATTATTATCATCAGGATTAATATCAAAGTCACATAAAAAGTTAGATATATATTTAATAATTAGTTAAATGAATTTCTTAACCACGTAACATTGAGGTTTGATTATGAGTAAATTAAGTTACAGGATCGCTTCATAGATTCGATTCAGGTCTCACTCAAATAATATGAAAAGCAAAATAATATTTTGAAGCTAAAAGAATTTTCTTCAGCTTAGGAAATCACTAGAAGTAATATTAACACAGCCATGTTAGTCTAAGGCGATATTACTAATACGAGACAATAGCATCACCGTACTAAGCACCGTTAAGCAATGTAAGCTTAATTCAAAGAAAATGAAAGAACTCGTAAGTATTAATATAAAACAATAGTATTACTTTCATCATAACCCAATTACTTAAAGAGTTGCTTTAGTCCACAAGTCAGTCAACTAAAATAGTTAACTACATAACAGTAGCGTTAACGTTAATTCCCAATCAAATAGTTAACTACATACCAGTAGCGTTAACGTTAATTCCCAATCAAATAGTTAAGTACATAATAGTAGCGTTAACGTTAATTCCCAATCACATATCTCACTAACCAACATAACGTAAGTGTTTACACCGAAAACACTTAACACACACTTATATAATCTGACTGACAGTCACAATCCCATTATAATACTTCACCCCGTCTTCCTCCAGCTGCAAGTTCACCTTCCCCAACTCCAAGTGCGACTGATTTGAAAGCCTACTACTCGGGTCTTATATACTAAACAATGATGGTGTAGGAACGAATCAGGAGGCGAGTGATGGTGCGCACTCCTATCACAGCTCCTCGAGTTGCGTAGCAGGTGCTTGGTCCAATGGGGTCTCCTGGCGTCGATCATACGTCATAGCGTCGGGCCATCGAAGTAGTTTGCAGGGTCCCCCATGACGCACCCAGGTGTGAAGGCTTGTTTGCTGGTATGCGGACGAGCTGGTTTCCCACTCGCTGGTCTGCTTCGCCGTCTGGGTAGTTTGGCACTCCTTTAACTCTAATTCTAACTCTTAAATTAACATACAGGGCTCCGTATGTCAGAATATATATATATATATATATATATATATATATATATATATATATATATACTGTATATACTGTATATATATATACTGTATATATATATATATATATATATATATATATATATATATACTGTATATATATATATATATATATATATATATATATATATATATATACGGTATATATATATGTGTGTGTGTTTTCAGTTACCGCCAACATATTACTTTAAGTTTTAGAAACATCTATAGTAAAAGGAGAAATAATAAAGAAATTCAATAAACCTCTTCAATAAGATTACCACTTACCGGTATTTATAGTTGCAGTTAATTCTATAGTACTGCATTCGGTTTAGGCGTCTATTATTCAGAGATTAAAGGAATATAATCAAGTTCCCAATTTACCTGTCTATATAATAATTTCGGTTGTCTGTCTGTCTGTCTGTCTGTTCTTTATAGGCGGCCGCAGTTTTTTAAGCTAGAGCGTTCATACTTGGTATGCATAGTAAGGGGGTCCCTAGGCAAGTTTTAGTGAAAAAATAGAATTCCCCAGGGTGAAAGGGACGGAGAAAATGGGCGCGAAATCGGAAAAAGGACCGTTTGGGGCAGAAGGAGGCCTCCGATCGAAAAGGTGTATGGAACGAAAGTTGTTAGCAGCCCCACAAAATGAGGGTACGGATGAGATCAGATCCAAAATCGGAGGTCATTTACCGGCCGAAATCGAGGTCGCCTTTTAATGAGGCACAGGGAGGTCGAGGCCGTTGTGGTAGTAGTGATTGATGATGGTGATTATGGTAGTAGTAGTGATGGTGATTATGGTGATTACCCGGGCAACGCCGGGTACACCTGCTAGTTAACAATATATGTAATTCAAAAAATGTACTAACAGTACATTTCTACTGGTTCCAAGAAAAAACAATACGGTGGCGGCATTGTAGGATATATTATATATAAAATTAATATTGTGGCTGTAGAGTGTAGAGTGACTAGAGTATTCTAATGAAGGTGATGACATCGAAGTTCCCTAGTGTGTGTGTGCGTGTGTTTGGGGGTGGGTGGAGGGGCGGGGGGGGCGTCATCTGAAGTTGTTGTGCTACAATATAATACAACAATCCTATCCTCATCCTTTCCACAAAAGTCATGCACATCACGTTACCAGGGAAATGTTCGCCAATGCCTGAACTAATGTTGTTGTTCATATGACTGATAGAAACGTCTGTTGTTCTCTTTCAGCAAATGTGATCCGGTATGCACTAAATAATGTATTGATAATCAAGCCCTGCTATTCTATATAGCGCAATCCTATAAACATATTGTGTAATGAAATGGCTCAAGTTATTTAAATGTGGAAACCCTTTACTGGACTATTTGCTAGTTTGCCCTCCCCACATCTTCACCGCCACCACAACCATATGGCTGTGTGGAAGGACGGGCAGGGTTCTTTTTGGGCTTGGTGAAGTCGATTTAATTGCCTTTGCTAAAGACTGAAATGTCTGAAGTGATGTAAGCAATACAGAGAAAATAAAGGTATTTCGAGTTAGGAAGCGTAAAAATTAAATATATATACAAAGAGAATATGTGCGTCAGGTACAAGGGGAGATAGAAGGGCAGGAAGACCCCCATTGAGATGGAGAGACTGTGTAAGAAAGGCTTTGGATGATATAGGAATGACTATAGATCAGGCAGGGGAAGTGGTGGTGGACAGGAGTGAATGGAGAATGCTTGTGAATAGTTGAGTGAACACGTGGTCATTTGGAGTAAGGGGTCAGGCGCAAGTTGGACTAGATAATAGTCCATCAGGCGCCTGGCCCGGGGAGACGATTAATATGAAGGGTGCGCCTGGAAGTGTAGTGGGAGAGCTTGTGGCTTTGGCTCCGCTGCATGTCTGCCTGCCGAGATCGGAACCTCTCCGGGTGGTCCCGGGCCGGGGGAGTGCTGGAGCGACCTTGGTGACCCTGGTCTCTGGGTCTTCTCCTGGGTGACCTGGATGTGTGTGAGTTTGTGCTTTTTATCTGTATTTATTTGTTGTTTTGTGTTGTTTTTGTGTTTTCCCTGTTCTTGCTCTGTCTTGAGACAGCTACCCCCAAAATGGGGATTGGGCCTGAGCATATAGATAGATATATAGATTCTCATGATATATTTACTATACACCATCGTATGCACTTAACTACTATGCAAACTAGTTTCTATAGCAACTAGAGGTGATAGTAGTCTTCAAAATGCACATAAACTAAAAAACACAGATATTTCTGGCCTTTAACCGTCATTATTCTAATAATTTGTCTGCATTAATTTGTTCATAATTATATATATATTGATATATAACGCTTTTAGTATGACAAACATTAGGCGACTTTATTCAGATTTGAAAACGTCCATCATAGTAAGAAGGTTAAACACAATAAGTCAACCCTTTTGAACCCGATGATCACTTTGTAATTCCAGCTACAACCAATATATTTTGACCACCTATAACCCTTCAATCAGACAACGACATTTTTGTTTTGTTATTAATGTTACTGTTAAGTGTTCTTGCTAACATTAGAAAGGACCTCTAAGGATAAAAGGGTTAATTCGAATTTCAGTTAATCATTTAACTGACTGGTTGAATACAATTGTGTGAAGATTGCTAGGATATACACACATATTTACATACTCTATTTGAAAAGATTAAGAAGGATCTCTCACATTCTGAGGAGAAAGCCAATTATTACCAGGGCGATTTATGAGTCTTGGGTTCCAAGAGAATAAGAACTCGGTAATAAATAGCCACCACATAACTCTTAAAGTATAATTTTCATACAAAAGCAAGTTCAGACATTTACACTACAAACTTCATGTTATACATTTTTTAAAATGTTACTGTCCATAATAGTTATAAGCCAAACAATCAATATGCAGGCATCCTAAATACAACCTGTGAGTCATTAATACCAGCCATTTCATTAAAGTGAAACGAAGCCCAACCCACCTGCCACCGACACTCTCACCTTTTCTGCCATGCCTACAAATTTGAGTAAGAATAGGTTATGTATTAATACTAACTGTAAGCTTCTTCATTAAATACCCATGTATTATCTAACATCATTCTGGAACGTCTACTAACCCTCCAGTAATGCAAATAACGAAGAAATTAGAGTTTCCCGATATTACTCGTCTCACCCAATCACGTCCCGTCTTTCATACGCTATGGGATTTGAGTGATTCATTCATAAAACTACGTTATTTATTTCGGATGCAATGCCACACACCTCCACACACCACAACATTTTAGCGCGGGACTAAGTTGGCCAACTGTACATACAAACATTACATACAGTACATACATTACAAACGATCTGACGGTTTCTATACCAGTGATCGCTGCGATGGATAACCGAGCCAAGGGTCACCACATACAGTATATTGGACTGGGTGTACTGTACATGTCCTTGCCGATGGATAACCGAGCCAAGGGTCACCACATACAGTATATTGGACTGGGTGTACTGTACATGTCCTTGACGATGGATAACCGAGCCAAGGGTCACCACATACAGTATTTTTTTTTTTTTTTTTTTTTTTTAAAGACCTCCGTCTACGTATTGTGATAAACCTGTTATCCTCCGGCAAATTGTGGGGTTGAGTGAGTGAAGGGGGGGACAGTGAATGAAGGAGGATGCATGTTTTTCATAATACGTGTTGCTAGCCCCAAACGCGCGAGCAACTGTGGCTTTCAACCATCCGAAACATCCCCTTTTATTAATGTGCATCACACATGTTACATACAAATAAAGTTTATGTTTTGTTTTACCCTACTGTGGAAAGACTACGGATACACCACTCCTGCCGGGGCCTCACGCAGTGGCATGACCCAGTCCTGTCGAACTGAGCTCATGACGCTGGTGGCATTGCCCCGGAGGATAGCCATCCCTAGTCTTTGCTTGAGCCAGAGGGTTTCCCGGGGTTCTCCTGAAACTTCTCTGATTTTACGGCCTATTTCATTCACCATCTTAAGGGTGGTAGGGCCGAAGACTCCTGAAGTTTCGAATGCCAGGGGCTCGAACTGATGAATTCTGGCGATGGCTTGATATTTTTCTCGCTTTTTATTTTCTGCTATCCGGGCGGCTTCACCTGCTTCGTCGGCGTTTCTGGCGGCGTTGGTTGTGGAGAAAGTGTCAACACATGTGGCATCACACACGAGGCACCGGCCATTCTTGTAAGGGTAAGTGGTCATCCCATCTGGCCGTTTGCCGTCTTCTCTGTGAAGTCCATGTGGTTCGAGGATTGATGCACAGTTAGCACTCTGCAGGGCCCGTTTTATGACATCATTTAGTGCAGAGTGTCTTGGCAGGCGGCCTGCGTTGTAATTACATGACAAGGCATGGTGACCTTGAGCATCCATCCTCCCATCACACTTGCAAGTGTGTGGGTGACAAACTGCCGCACCCACTCTGAGCGCGATGGCGACCCGGAGCGCTTCAGCATCCAAGTGAGTTCCAAGAGGTGGGATGGGGATGGCGTGTAACCACAAGCCACTCTCCGAACGGGCGGCTGCCTGGAGGCGTGCTTTTGCAACCTGGTCTGCATTGGTTAGGAGATTTTCTTGAGTTTTCTTCGCCGAGATGGTATCCCACGCTTTCTGCTTGCTCCTGGAGGTACCCTGAGGCTCCTCCTCTACTCCTGTACTTCCCTTACTTCCCTACTTCCCTACTTCCCTACAGTATATTGGACTGGGTGTACTGTACATGTCCTTGACGATGGATAACCGAGCCAAGGGTCACCACATACAGTATATTGGACTGGGTGTACTGTACATGTCCTTGACGATGGATAACCGAGCCAAGGGTCACCACATACAGTATAATGGACTGGGTGTACTGTACATGTCCTTGCCGATGATTTGCCCCCCCAGTTGTTACCAAGTATACAAAGAAGTGTCCCCCATGACTTATTATCAATGCAATTCAATTAAACAAGTTTTTTGTCACAGATACAGCATGTATTTACAACATACATGTGTGAGAATATATATAAATATTATGTAACAACGAGCATTTGATGCCATCTGGTATATATGTCCTCTTGTTCAGCTAATGAATGAAGAAGATGGAAACGGCTCCGGTGCATGTACAAAAGTGCAGAAAATGTTTGAAACAAAACAAAATGTACATTATTCATATACAGTACATGAACAAATATGTTCGTAAATTATATGAATGGATATGTACACTCAGATGCCACAATCCCCAGCCCACCCATAATCATTTGCTGACTTTACCCATGTACTGTATAATGTTTGTATATTATTACTTTGGAGGGTAGGGAGCGAGAGCCATCATCTGTGCTATTACTTTCTTCCACCATTCTTTGAGATTCTACTATCTCTATTAAAATTAAGTACTGACAACCTCACTTGGATCGTAAGGTCTGTGTGGTCAGTGTATCTATGTAAACCTCTATGTTCAACCCATAGAGTACAGATTTAAGACGCTACAAATCTGAAAATAGCGAGCCGCGCGTTCGAGAGATGGCAGCACGATCGCAAAGGAAAACAGGAGGGCCCCCATTAATTCGTAATAATCCCTACCTTGTACTAATAACGCTATCAATAATCAATTATACGCTATCCAGAGACTCTATAGACATGATAGAGTTAAATAGACATAAGTAGAGGCTACTGTAAAGGCCAGATCATCGTGAAATTGTTGTCATTATGAGGAGGTTCACAGCCACGTCTCTTATACCTCCACCATTGTTGTTGTGAGAGTGGTGAGTTGCTAATGTCAAACATGCTGGGCCAAAATATCCCTAGGTGTCATAAGTATAACCTATGAACGTATTTCGTGAAATGTCCTGTTTTAGTGCAACTTTATAAATTAACATCTACATAACATGTAACTAATAATATATATTCAAAAGTACATGTTAATCTTGTTGCGTTGCTTGTAGTTATACAGCTTACATCATATATAAGTATCTTTTATAATGTATATGTATTCCTAATATTTTCCTCTTGTTTTGATATGTATAAATTTATTTTAAATATTTTAAAAGTGTTATTACCAACATTAAATCACTCTTAACCTAAGAAGTGTGCACCGTATGTAGTGAACACCATGCCCTGGTGCGGACCAATTTCACTGTTTCCATCACTAAAATCATTATTTTACCATAAATATCATTAATACTTATCCATATGCGCCTATTTTACGTTTATTATGAAGCTATTAACATGTTACAACAATAAAACAAGTGGAAACAGTGTTTGGCTGGTCAAAATCGCGAAATGAGAGCGAGAGTTTCATTCATCAAGTGTGAGCCAGCCTGGCCTACATCCACCCCTCACAATGCCTGGGGAGACACTGACGTCTCTCTCCTTATCTCTCGCTCTTTCTCACGCTTGGTAACACATATGACCTCGCCCTGCTAGCAACTCGCTATTGTTAGCACGAAATTAGACCACAGAATAAGGGAATAACAGGGAAAATAGGTGATAATTAAGGGGGGGGGGGGAGGGGGGGAGTTGGAGGAGTGAATGGCCAAGGGGCAAAACAAAAAAAAAAAAAAAATTCAAGTGCTACTGGGGTGTTTTAAATGTTTTCTTTTTAGGCCTAGGATCATAAGAGTCTTCCCGCAGTCACCCAGTAAACATTAGAGTCTCCCCGCATTTGACGGGTTAAAAAGGTTCACTCTTTAATCTATTGCTCCCTCATTTTGCGGAGTTTCCCTTAACTTTGGTAACACTGTAGACAAGACAGGCGCACAGATATCAAGGATTATCTAATAAGGAAAAACGACTGAGGTGTTTTGGTTGTATGCCCTACAACAGTCCTGCCACCAAATCCCTAGGACGCGCGGCAAAATAACCGAGTAACGTCACGTTTTCATCTCTATCCTTCTGTACTCTATGGTTCAACCAAACTGCTCACCATAGTGGGCCTTTTATTTGCAAACAAGTAGGTACTGAGCTGTCATATTCTACATACAACTCCTACACCTCTAAAAATTCACTCTAATTTACCAAGGATTCGAAGAGATTAGTTGAAAAGATATTAATATATATAAACAGTATATATATATATTTATATATATATATATATATATATATATATATATATATATATATATATATATATATATATATATATATACCGTATATATATATATATATACCGGTATATATATATATATTCTGACATACGGAGCCCTGTATGTTAATTTAAGAGTTAGAATTAGAGTTCAAGGAGCCAAACTACCCAAGTGGTGAAGCAGACTAGCGAGCGAACGAGCGAGTGGGCAAACCATCTCGCCCCATACCAGCTCGCCCCATACCTCGATGACCGATGCTATGACGTATGATCGACGCCAGGAGCTGTGAGTGGACGACACACCTGTTATGTGATTCGAGGAGCTATGATTGGAGCGCGCACCATCACTCGCCTCCTGATTCGTTCCTACACCATCATTGTTTGGTATATAAGACCCGAGTTGTGGGCATTCAAATCAGTCTCATTTGGAGTTGGGGAAGGTGAACTTGCAGCTGGAGGAAGACGGGGTGAAGTATTATAATGGGATTGTGACTGTCAGTCAGATTATATAAATGTGTGTTAAGTGTGTTCGGTGTAAACACTTACGTTATGTTGGTTAGTGAGATATGTGATTGGGAATTAACGTGATGTGTTTAATGTGTGTAATGTGTTTAACTATTTAATTGGGAATTAACGTGAACACTACTATTATGTGTTTAACGATTTAATTGGGAATTAACGTGAACGCTACTATTATGTGTTTAACTATTTGATTGCGAATTAACGTGAACACTACTATTATGTGTTTAACTATTTAATTGGGAATTAACGTGAACGCTACTATTATGTGTTTAACTATTTGATTGCGAATTAACGTGAACACTACTATTATGTGTTTAACTATTTAATTGGGAATTAACGTTAACGCTATTATTATGTACTTAACTATTTTAGTTGACTAACTTGTGGACTAAAGCAACTCTTTAAGTAATTGGGTTATGATGAAAGTAATACTATTGTTTTATATTAATACTTACGAGTTCTTTCATTTTCTTTGAATTAAGCTTACATTGCTTAATGGTGCTTAGTACGGTGATGCTATTGTCTCGTATTAGTAATATCGCCTTAGACTAACATGGCTGTGTTAATATTACTTCTAGTGATTTCCTAAGCTGAAGAAAATTCTTTTGCTTCAAAATATTATATTTTGCTTTTCATATTATTTGAGTGAGACCTGAATCGAATCTATGAAACGATCCTGTAACTTTATTTACTCATAATCAAACCTCAATGTTACGTGGTTAAGAAATAAATTTAACTAATTATTAAATATATATCTAACTTTTTATGTGACTTTGATATTACTCCTGATGATAATAATATAATACTATTAACGTAAGACAAGAACCAAGAATAATTACATTAAATATAAATAAAAGGACATAGAAGAAAACTATCTATTCATTTCAAAAAGGGTAAGAGACAGAAATATTCTTACTTTAATATTTATCTTTCAAGACTTTTTATAAATTTAATAGTCCTTCTTTACCTATAACTTATTCGGTTTATAACCATAGCCTACTAAGCTTCGGTTAAATAATAATTCTTTATAAATACTACATGACTTTAATTAGTTTTAGTATTTTTCATAATTAAAGAGTATCAGTCAATAAAGGATACCAAGTCTTAAGATCCAAAAGGAAAGGAAGCAACAACAGGAATTTATGTTATTAGATTTTACTTTTGTTTTGCCTTCAGCTGACTGATACCTTAATATATATCTCTGTGCTATCTAGATTCATCAAGTTAACCACTTGAGGATCAAGATACGTAACAATATATATATATATATATATATATATATAAAGAGAGAGAGAGAGAGAGAGAGAGAGAGAGAGAGAGAGAGATATATATATAGAGAGAGCATAATGACAATAACAACAATCTGGCTACAATGATGCTGAGAGGTTGTCCCCGGCCCACCCTGCGTCCTCTTCAACTAATTCCAAGAACATGATGATACTTTTGGTTAGTGCCAAGAGTTCTCCTCATGAGTTGAAGGGGTTGAGAGATGATGCAATAATAATAATAGAATAATTATTATTGTACTTATTTATAAATACACTGTTCTACTAGGGTTGGACTAATTTGACAGGTGGTTGGATGTTTGTATTTTTATTTAACAAACTCCCATGGTAGCCATAATCTCCATAGCATCGATTCTCTGTTCGGGTCAAAATGAGTTCAAACTGTATTTTAATACCTAGGACGGCCCACTATAGTTTGCACTTCGGAATTGTTACATTCCCATTACCACCTATTTGGACAATCGCTATTCAGAGTCTTGACTCACTTCGACTTCGAGCCAAAGGCACATCACTATCTTCACAATGCTTGACAAAACTATTTCCTTACTATCCCTCAAGATCACCTGAACAATATTAGGACCAAGGATTTTATCTATAAGTTCTCGCCTCACTGTAACAATATTTACTAAATCTGTTTTTCTTTTATAAGAACAAATCACCTTTATCATATTAGACACAAATAATAAATCGTCTAACATTTATATCATCCTGACCGTACTACTAAATCAGTAGGTCCACGTTCTTAAATCCCCTCACAATTACTAAACAAAATAGGTAGTCTCGTTACTTTCACAAAATAAAAATACAATTACTTAATCAACAGGTATGCTTGTTACCTTCAGATCAATTTACAAGATTACACATTATTATTCAATCATTGGCCTCCTTAAAACTAGTTGGCTAGATATTTACGTGCAATCGAAAACATGCTGTCGACGAGGTGAATATCTAATTAATACAGATTGTTTCCTTATAACAAAAAGAGTATTTCATGGGTATGGGCTGATGCCCTTTCCTAACTATTTCTTTAGCTAGTTCTAACCTATTCGTCAATTTCTAAACCCCGCCAAGCTACTTAGTTACTCTCTCTAAGTTTCTTAGGGAAGTCCCGTTAACCCTGGTTATCTGCATATAATCAGTTATTTCCCCATTTATACTATCATCCCTAATATCTCTCCCTTAAGGATTTTGATTCTCTATCTTACTTAAGCTCCTATAAGATCCTATAATATTTGTCATACCCTGATTTTAGTCAGGTTTAGCTATTGGATGAGGTGAGTTCTTTCGAGACTGGAATATCAGAACTCATACATTTACATGCAAAGAATACAATAGAGTATACTAGTAGAGGACCCTACAATAGAGTATACTAGTAGAGGACCCTACAATAGAGTATACTAGTAGAGGACCCTACAATAGAGTATACTAGTAGAGGACCCTACAATAGAGTATACTAGTAGAGGACCCTACAATAGAGTATACTAGTAGAGGACCCTACAATAGAGTATACTAGTAGAGGACCCTACAATAGAGTATACTAGTAGAGGACCCTACAATAGAGTATACTAGTAGAGGACCCTACAATAGAGTATACTAGTAGAGGACCCTACAATAGAGTATACTAGTAGAGGACCCTACAATAGAGTATACTAGTAGAGGACCCTACAATAGAGTATACTAGTAGAGGACCCTACAATAGAGTATACTAGTAGAGGACCCTACAATAGAGTATACTAGTAGAGGACCCTACAATAGAGTATACTAGTAGAGGACCCTACAATAGAGTATACTAGTAGAGGACCCTACAATAGAGTATACTAGTAGAGGACCCTACAATAGAGTATACTAGTAGAGGACCCTACAATAGAGTATACTAGTAGAGGACCCTACAATAGAGTATACTAGTAGAGGACCCTACAATAGAGTATACTAGTAGAGGACCCTACAATAGAGTATACTAGTAGAGGACCCTACAATAGAGTATACTAGTAGAGGACCCTACAATAGAGTATACTAGTAGAGGACCCTTCAATAGGGTATACTAGTAGAGGACCCTACAATAGAGTATACTAGTAGAGGACCCTACAATAGAGTATACTAGTAGAGGACCCTACAATAGAGTATACTAGTAGAGGACCCTACAATAGAGTATACTAGTAGAGGACCCTACAATAGGTCCCGTGACCAATTTTTCCTGAGCAAGGTTTGATGATTGATTTTAGATGATTAAGAGGTGCTGAATAAAATAAGCCGGGGTCCACCTCTGAAAAGTTTGGGCTAACTCGGCCAGAAGGCGAAATCCAAGATGGCCGCCGCGAAACTTGAAAGTGCTATAGCTCAGGTCCTATGTGGGCTACACATGGGATCTTGGTGTCTAAAAGTAGGTTTTTGGACCCAAGGGATCTAATCTAGTGGTTACATTTTACAATTTCAAAAAATTAAGGTCTTTAACAAAAAACCCAAGATGGCCGCCATTAAAATATGATAATTGCATATCTTTGGTTATACAGTAGCTATATGTCTGCTCTTAGTGTCTAAAAGTAGGTTTTTTATGTCAAGGAATCTAAATGTGAGGTTAGAAATGTGATTTATTGATGATGAGCATCCTCATCTTGCAAGATATTAAATGTTGATGATATGATGGATGAACATAGCGCACAAACCATCGACAATATTTAAGCATTTGCAATTTCATGTTCGTAGTTCATCATGAAAATTGGCATTATAATTGTAATTACAGGTCACAAAGCTACGTGTTATGAGAATTTTACAATTATATATTATCACTGCAAATTATTAACATACATATACCATTAACTATGATTGATACAATACCCAATGTTCTGTATTTCACCATAGTGAGTTATACTTTTTTTTCTTGCAGGTGTATGGCCGGGTACTAACCCCTAACATGGAGAAATCAAGCAGGGGACGGAAGCGCTGCCGAGGGGGTGAACCTAGTCAAGGACGTTGCATACTGTGTCATGATGAGTGCTACGAAGACCGGAGTAACATGAGCTCGGAAGCGTGGGAAAGAATACAAGATTATGCTAAGAAATTGGAATGGACTTGAACAGTATGGAACAGTTTACAATAAAATTGTATGGGACAATGGACCCGATGGCATATACCTCCATAAATTGTGTAAGGTAAAGCTGTTTAATACCCATAGACTTGAATTAGCCATGAAAAGAGAGAAGAAACGGAAAGAAGAACAAGATGTACCTGTATTGTCTAGTCAAGATCTGCTCTTTGCTTCTGCTTCCCATTCGAGTGATCAAAAGAGGCATTCTCGTTCTGACACTGGATTGGTACACAGAAAAGACTTGTGCGTTTGGTGCATGAAGCCTGAAGATGTAAAGCACTCAAAAAGAGACAAATGGCACACCATGGAGCAAAGGAATGCTTGGAATGCGTTCAAGTGTCACACTGTACACTTGGAAGACCTTGTGATGAGAGAACGACTGTCTACATTGATTGATGCAACTACAGACCCTTTCGCCACAGAAATCCGTTATCATCGCTCATGCTGGCTAAAATACATATCCACAAATACAAGTGATAACCCAAAGTTTCATCTGCAGAATGTTAGTTTCTCTGAAGTGAGGCAAATGTTCTTCAAGCATGTTCGAGATATTATTTTTGAACAACATGAATTCCGCACTCTTCAAAGTCTTCTAAGGGACTATAAGGAAATACTGAGTAACTTTGGCTTGGCCCACAATGTGATAAAATCCAGCACAATTAAAGATATGTTAAAGAATGAGTTTCAGGACCTAATTGGCTTCCAAGATCGACCCCAGAAGAACCTGAGTTCATTTGTGTATGACACGTCAGCTGGTGGAAGTTATATTGAGGCTGCTATCAACTGCTGGGGCATAAGTGATAAACAGCTCATCAAAATTGTAGCAAAACGCATCAAAGCTCAGGCATATACTTTACCAATTATGTCATGGCCACCTCATGTTGACGAGTTAGTTGAAGAGGAGGAATCCCACAATCTTTTATCTCAATTGATAGCATTGCTAAGAAATCCTAGTGATGATCAGAGTCATTATGATCCTACTGTTATGAGTCTGCCATCATTACTCTACTCACACATGGCAGAAGTTCGAACACCATTCAAGGTAAACCTATCTGTAACTCTGCATGGGTTAACCAGGAGTCGAGAAATCATTGATCTGATGAAGAAATTCGGACTTTGTATCAGCTACAAGGACATCTTACATCTGTATGAAGCTTGAGCCATGTTTGACATTGAACATAGCAAAGATTGTCCAGAGGAACTTGCTGTTGGTGTCCCAGGATCTGCCGTGATTGACAATGATGACTTCAAGGATGACACATTGACTGGTGCAGACACATCTCATCGAACAAATGTCATGTTTGTTCAGCCACAGGATCTCATACATGTTACTTCTGATGAACATCCAACTCTAAAGATCCCCAAAACGCAAGAATTCAAACAACTTTGTGCTGACCAACATGCAGTGAAGTCATACAAGACAGTTCAACGTGGCATTCCAACTATCAGACCAGAAGCTCAAATAACTGCCGCTCAGGACACTAAGAATCAACAACAGAGTGGTCTTATTCATGCTGTAGTACGACTTGATGAGAACCAGAAGCAAACAAGTGTAAAAGAGCAAACAGTTGGGGCTTTTGCTGGTTTCCAAGCAACAGTTCATCCACCAGTAATTCAAAGCAAACCATATTACTTTCTGACTTTCCCAAGCCCTCCAATAAGTCAATAGTTCATGAAGTTATGAATAGGATGGTAGCAGCAGCTAGAACCAAACACATGCCTTTCATACAGCTTGTGGGTGATCAACCAGTGTATGCACTCATCGTGCAGATCCGATATGAGCATCCTCAACAATTCAACATCATCTTACCTAGCATGGGTCCATTTCACATTCATGGATCCTTCCTGTATGCCATGGATAAACGCTTCTGTGGCTCTGGATTGTCAGATATTCTTGTCACAGCAGGAGTAATTGCAGAAGGCTCTGTAGACCAAGCATTGCTAGGAAAGCACTACAAACGAGGTATCAGATGTCTGCGCCTAATGTATGAAGCCGTTATGAGGAGACTAGTCCAACAGAGCATTGAAAATGAGGCATCACTTTCTGAGGACATTGAAGTTCATCTGGCCATTTTGCGAGATCCTTCATCATCCCCACAACAGTGCAGGATAGCTACCAACTATTGGAATCTAGTCCTTCCATTCTGAATGTTGTAGAAGAGGAGTTTAGCAAATTAAAGAATTTGGAAAGCTCCATGGCTAAGTATTGGATATCCTTCCTTGAGATGACAGAGATACTGATGATGAATCTACATGCCTTAAGGACACAGAACTGGGAGGAATTCAAAGCTTCACTAGGCTTAATGTTACCGTGGATGCAGATATATGACAATGACAAGTATGGAAAGTGGATGGTGGAATACTGGCTAGAGCTTAAGAGCCTTCTAGAGGAGAGAGCAGCATACATGAGAGAAGGTCTGTTTGCTCAATCTATCACAGGAAAATCCTACTCATGCTTACCTCTTGATCTCTGGATAGAAATGACCATGAACAAGGGATCAAAATTGAAAGCAGGGTGGCTGAAAATTCTGAAGAATGAGAAGATGCTGCTGACAGATTCCCGGAATGTCAACACAGTAAACCGAGTGAGATCGTTTCTACATGCAACTGCCAACATGAATATATCAGAACAGAACCATAGTGAAAACACAGCACAGCGTCTGCAACAAGATGAACAAGCAGTACAAGACATCAATAGTTGCATTACTGAATTTGGATGTGACCCTTTTGACATGAAGAACACCAATTTACGATCACTACAATCTGGAGAACTGGCATCGGCTGCTCTCATTGATGACTTTGAGTCTGCTAACATGGCTGGAGAAAATCTCTTTAGAAAATTTTGCAATGATAGGATGCTAAGTGATAACGTTCCCTTCTATTCAACTATTCATAGAAACACAAGACGAAATTTCAGCAATCCACCACTAAACACAGATGAGCACACCAAAAAGGCTACCAAATCAGAGGCAATGGAGAATAGGGCAATGGCCTCCATCATTGCCCTGGCCGAAAATTATGATGAGAAATTCAACCTTACAGATGTTATGGAATACAGAGTAACTGATGAATGTTTGCCAATTTTCAATGTCAATGGGACAATGAGGAAGACCCAGAAGTCAAAGATAGTTGAAAGGTTCCACATGCAGCCCACTGCCTACTGAATACATTGCCATACTAGATATGGGATTCATATGGCACCTGTCAACACCGTCAGTAGAGGACCGTACAAGGTGTGATGGGACCAACTTCACATGGCAAGATTATGCAACCAAGATGTTCTCCATCATCATGGCTAGACACATGGATGCAGCTCAGATTGTGTTGGTGAATGACCATTACGACTTGCCATTTACAATCAAAGACAGTGAAAGAAATGCCCGCTCCACCATCTCCAAAGGATATACAAATTTCTTCATCAGACCAAACGACACATTCCCATCCCCTAAGGCATTCCAAGATTTCTTGTCCAACTCGGCAAACAAATTACGCTTACAAGAATTCCTTCAGGCTGAGTTTAGTGTGATGTGCAGGAAATATGCAAATGTCCGAATGATATATTCTGTTGGCCCAAACTGTTGGAGTTTATCTGAAGGTGAAAGAATTGTAGACTATGAATGTGAACAAGTTGAAGCTGATACTGTCTTATTCTATATCTACTCAAGAATCAGAATTTCTGGAATTCAGGCTACAGTGATCATCGATGCGGAAGACCCAGATGTTTTAGTTTTGGCAGCATATGTTGCCAACTCAGTTGGAGGTACTTTGGCAATCAAACGTAAACAGAATATCATAAATTGTCAGACATTGTGTCCTAAAGATATGGCAGATCTCATAGTCCCATTGCATGTCTACAGTGGTTGTGATACAACAGCTTCATTCTTTGGTCATGGCAAAACTGCAATATATGATAAAGTGCTTTCTTCTCCTGAAGCCAAAACTCTCCTTCAATCAATTGGAAAATCGCTTTCTGTCACAGAAGATACTCTAGATGCAATGGCCACATTCACGATTCAATTCGTGTACAAAGATCAGACCAGCAAGTCTCTAGGAGATGCACGTGCTCGGAAATGGAAACAGATGAAGAACAAATCAACACTCAGACTACCACCAGATAGGGATTCCCATGATCTTAAAGTGAAACGTGCCAACTATCAAACATACATGCTTCTAAATTATGATAAGGCCGATCCCCCACCTTCTCCCCTGGACTATGGATGGACAATTGAAAACGGCATGTGCAAGGCAAAGCGATATGGACATCCACCCCTCCCAAGACATCTAAGTGAAGTGTACAAACATAAAAAACCCATGTATCAAGAAGACAGTGACTCAGAGAGAAGTGAATCAGATGATGATGATGATTATGATATTAACTCGGATGAAGACTAATCGAATAATTTTGGTGACATATTAAGCCATAAATTATGTTTGTTTCCATTCATAAAAAAAAAAAAAAAATGTAATTATGTTATTCCTCATTTCTGACTTCATATTTAGATTCCTTGGCATAAAAAACCTACTTTTAGACACTAAGAGAAGACATATAGCTACTGTATAACAAAAGATATGCAATTATCATATTTTAATGGTGGCCATCTTGGATTTTTTTCTCAAAAACCTTAATTTTTTGAAAATGTAAAATGTAACCACTAGATTAGATCCCTTGGGTCCAAAAACCTACTTTTAGACACCAAGATCCCATGTGTAGCCCACATAGGACCTAAGTTATAGCACTTTCAAGTTTTGCGGCGGCCATCTTGGATTTCGCCTTCTGGCCGAGTTAGCCCAAACTTTTCAGAGGTGGACCCCGGCTTATTTTGTTCAGCACCTCTTAATCATCTAAAATCAATCATCAAACCTTGCTCAGGAAAAATTGGTCACGGGACCTATTGTAGGGTCCTCTACTATACATAATACATATAATACCAAAATATAGTTTAGGAAACAGTTTATTCACTTAAGCTCTAAGTACATACATATATCTGAATTAGAACTGTACCAAAACATGAGAACATAAATAATACAACCACTTATTATCTCCCAGCACGATCGCGGATCTAGAAAGAGCTCAGGTATATTCAAGATAGTTCCATAATATTAATTTCACAGCTACCTAATAGTGATATCTTTGTAGGACCATATTATGTTGGAAAGTATCGAATGTTCTAATAGTCACCAGTAGAGGACCCTCCCATTGACCCCGTGACCATTGTTTCCTGAGCAAGGTTTGAAGGTGGTTTTTAGATGATTGGGGGATACTAAAGAAAATAAGCCCCCGTGCACCTCCCAAAAGTGTGGGCAAACTCCACCAGAGGGCGAAATCCAAGATGGCCACCACGAGAGTGATATTTCGCATAGTTTCTGCTACATAATAGCTATTAGTGTGATCTTGGTGTCTAAATGAAGGTATTTTGGCTCAAGGAATTCATTTAAGACAACAAATTATGGATTTAACCAATAATTTTCATGATAGGAGACTTTTTGTGGAGAATATAACCAAAATTCAAGATGGCGGCCACAGAAATAAAGATTTGTCATATCTTCACTTACAGAATAGCTATTAATGTGATCTTGGTGTCAAAATGTACATATTTGGGGTCAAGGAATCCATTTAAGATGGCAGATTAATTATTTAACCAAAAAATTTCATGATAGGAGATTTTGGAATAAAACAAAATAATCTTTACGGAAAATATGACATATTTATTTTCGGTTATTTCAAACATGGAATATTTCTTCCAATTCACTAAGACAAAATCACAAGCTACATGTTCAGATTCAGATTTTATGTACATCTAACTTTTAACTTTTTACCAAACAGAATTGAAATCATTCACGCTATTGTGTCAATATTTGTTCTAGAGTTAATTTCCTGTCTCTTATTATATGTCATCCTCTATACCATTGTCTTCTTCATCTTTTTTTTTTTTTTCTTTTTTTTTTTAAGAGACAATGAACGGAGGAAGGAAAAACACAGATAAAAGAAAAAGGTCCATGTGCCTAAAGGCATCCTCCATTCATAAAATGTTTGTAACAACTGGATTTAAACATTTGTAGATTGTAAGTTTGTGGAAAGCAATTCGAGGGAAGTGAATTCCAAAGAGTAGTAGCTCTGGGGATAAATTAATTCTGATAAGCAGAAGTTCTGCATTGTGGAGGAGAAAGTGTAAATTCATGGGCGCTCTCAGCTGCCCTAGTTCTACGGGGAAAGATGTGGAGAGGCGGCACAATTGAAGCAAGTTCCTCGGAACAATTGCTGTGAAAATATCTGTAGAATAATGCAAGGGATGCAACGTTTCTTCGTATGGATAATGTAGGAAGGTCCTGTGTGATTGCAGGGTTATTGATTAATCTAATAGCTTTATTTTGAATTTTGTCCAACTGCCTCAATGCAACCACTCCACTTCCACCCCACAGAGGTGAACAGTAATCCATCTGAGAGCGCACATGACTTTTATATATTACGGCCAACTGCTCGTCAGTGAAGAATTCTCGAACTCTGTACAGGAGTCCCAGTTTTTTAAAGGCATTCTTAGCAATGCTTCTAACATAATGTGTCCAGCTCAAGTTAGTAGTTAATGTTACACCGAGAATGTCAATACTAGGGGAAGTGGGAATATTTACATCATTAAAAATATATGGGAGTCAGTGAGATTCTGTCGGTTAGAAAATTGAATGTACTTTGTTTTCTGTGCATTAAAGGAAACTAGATTCTTTTGTCCCCATCCATTAATTCTAGAAAGGTCCTGGTTCAGAGAAATTGCAGTGTTTATTTTTGAATTTATAAGATCGGGTTGGGTGAAAGAATTGGTAAATGTGAAGGAACTGTGGAGTGTTGAGTCATCTGCGTAGGAATGTATTGGATTATGAGTGGTAGATATGAGATCATTGATATGAATGAGGAACAGAATTGGGGCCAAAACTGATCCCTGGGGAACACCAGCATTTATTGAGTGAAATTGAGAATAAAGGCCATCTACCATTACACGTATTTTTCTGTTATGAAGATAAGAAGAAATTAGTGGAACTAATGATGCAAGGCCGTAGTGTGACATCTTCGACAATAAGGATTGATGCCAGACTCTATCAAATGCCTTTGATATATCCAGTGCTATTGTATGTGTTTCACCATGTTGGTCTGTAGCTTGGTTGATTTGATGCGTAAGAAGGCAAAGCATGTCTCCAGTTGATCGACATCGTCTAAAACCATATGGCCTATCACTGATTAATTTATTATTCTCAAGATGCTTAATTATGTGATTATTTAATATAATTTCAAAGACTTTACCAAGAGTGGAAGTTATAGCTATTGGTCTGTAGTTTGATGGATCTGAAGAGGCACCTTTTTTAGGAACTGGATGGATGTTTGCTTCTTTCCAGAGCACTGGGAAGCATGAGGTATGAGTACAAAGACGGAAATGTTTGCCAATACAGGAGCGAGCACCAAGGAGCAATTCTTAAGTACTATTGGAGGAATTTCATCTGGACCAGGAGCCTTATCTACTGAGAGATTCTGCAAAATAGTTTTGACATGTCTGGTGTGGATCTTAAGTGAGGGAATTTCAGGCGAATTAAAATTAAGTACAGGGACATCTTGATTTATTTCATCTAAGGTTGAGTTGGTGGAGAAAATATCCGCAAGTCACTATCTGTGTCACTACACTCTGAATCAGAATCTCCTGATGCTAAGTTTTGACTTTGCATGGCTTCTTTGAGTCTTTTGGGTAGGGCTGGCTTGGTGTGTGGGACGGGGAGACATTTACCATTAATTTTTCTAGGGTCCATCCATGACCGAGCGGAGATGGAGCAGGTTCCACTTGATCGTAGTGTAGGAGCATATATGTTTGATAGTTCCCTCTCATTACTTTCAAGTTGTGTGAATCCCTATCTGGTGGCAGCCTCAGAGTTGACTTTCTCTTCATTTGACTCCACTTACGAGCTCTCGCATCACCCAGAGACTTGCTTACTTTGTCATTGTAGATGTATCTGATGGTGAAGATTTCCATGTTATCCAAAACATCCTGTGAGAATGGCAGAGATTTCCCAACAGACTGTAATAGAGCACGTGCATGATCATCCGAGGTACCTATGGTAAAAACTGTTTCTTTACCATGCCCGAAGAAAGCCGTTGTAGTGTCTGATCCACTGTGGATGTGCAGCGGGACTATATTCTTTGCAACATCTTTGGAGCATAGTTCCTTACAATTTATTATATTATGCTTCCGTTTGATAGCCAATACTCCATCGACTGAATGAGCAACATACGCAGACAACACTAAGACATCAGTATCTTCAGCATCAATGACGACATCGGACTGCAGGCCAGATCTCCGAATTCGAGAATATATGAAAAAGATGATTGTGTCTGCTTCAATGTGTTCACATTCAAAATTTCTTATTCTTTCTCCTGTAGATAAGCTCCAGCACTTGGGACCGACCGAGTAGACAAACTGAACAGTAGGATATTCCTGACAAAGCCGGTGGAACTCATCTTGAAGAAATACTTGAAGGCGTTGCTTGTTGGCAGAACTGCATAGAAACTCCTGGAACAATCTACTAGCTGGGAATTTGTCAGACGGTCGGATGAATACATTCTTAACTCCTTGTGGATTACTGGAACGAAGATTTCTTTCACTGTCCTTGATGGTATAAGGCAAGTCATATCGGTCATTAATCAGTACAATTGCGGAGGCATGTTTTGTGTCTGGTCGTAATGATAGAGAACATCTTTGATGCATAATCTCGCCATGTAAATGAAGTGCCATCTGTTCGTTCATGATCTTCGGTTGATGGAGTTGACAGGCGCCAGATGAGTCCCATGTCGACTAATGCAGTATACTCCACAGGGATTATGGTCTTCATGTTCAGTTTGTCCACAAGTTTTGACTTCTGGGTCTTCCTCATCGTGCCATTGATGTTGAATATGGGCAAACTTTCATCTGTTACACGATATTCCATTACGTCGATGAGATTGAATTTCTCTTCGTGTTCTTCTGCCAGAGATATGACAGATGCCATTGCCCTGTTCTCCATTGCTTCTGATTTGGTAATCTTGTCATTGATGTTGTTACTTCGGACAGGTGGAGGGTTGCTGAAGTTATGTCTGGAGTTCCTGTGCACAGTAGAATAGAATGGTACATTGTTACTAAGCATACGGTCGTTACAGAACACCTTGAAGAGATCTTCTCCAGCCTGATGAGCAGATTCAAAATCTTTTACCAGAGCAGTGGATGCCAAAACTCCAGACTGTAATGTTCGAAGATTGGGATTCTCTGGGTCGAATGGATCACACCCAAACTCGGTGATGCAGCTGTCCATATTCTGCACAGCCTGCTCATCCAACTTCAGACGCGTTTTGGTGTTCTCGCTGTGTTGCTGTTTTGATGAGTTACTCTGCGTCATTGTGTGAAGAGATGATCTGACTAAGTTGACAGAGTTAACATTCTTGGAGTCAGTGAGCAACATTTTCTCATTTTTCAAGATTTTCAGCCAGCCAGCCTTCATCTTTGATCCTTTGTTCATGGTCATCTCGATCCATAGGTCCAGCGGTAAACATGAGTATGGGTTGCCGGTGATTGACTGGGCAAACAACCCCTCTCTCATGTATACTGCTCTTTCTTCTGGAAGATTGCTCACCTCCAGCCAATACTCTACCATCCATCTCCCATATTTGTCATTGTCATAGATTTGCATCCATGGCAACATCAGGCGGAGGGATCCCGTGAACTCCTTCCAGTTCTGTGTTCTCAGTGCATGCAGGTTCATCATCAGGATCTCGACCATTTCTAGAAATGACATCCAGTACTTTACCATTGAGGTGCCTGCAATTTTTATTCTTTCAAATTCTTTGAATAAGACATTGAGGATGCTTGGGTGGGCTTCGAGTTGGCAGTAGCTTTCTTGACGTTCCTGTGGAGTTGATGGTTGGTCCTGTAGAATCTGTAGTCGTTGTGTGACATCTTCTGGTATGGATGCACCATGGTTCAGACTATGCTGTATGAGTCTTCTGAGGAATGTTTTATACGACAGACGGAGACATCGTATGCCTCTTTTGTAGTGTTTTCCTCGTAAAGCCTGGTCGACAGAACCATCTGTGATCACACCTGACGTGACTAGGATGTCAGACAATCCAGATCCATGGAAGCGTTTGTTGATGGCACTGATGAAAGAACAATGAATATGGAAAGGACCCATACAAAGTAAGATGATGTTGAATGCATCTGGATGTTCATATCTTATCTGAACAATCAGTGCGTAGACAGGTTGATCTCCTACAAGCTGGATGAATGGCATATTCTTGGATGTGGCAGCCTCTACCATCCTTGCCATCACTTCATGCACCACAGATTTGTTTGGTGGGTTTGGAAATGTCAGAATGTAGTAAGGATTGCTCTTCACTACTGAAGGTTGTACTGTTGCTTGGAATCCCGCAAATGCACCTACAGTTTGTTCAGTAGTTGGCCTCTGCTTCATATCTCCATCGAGACATGTCAGGACATGTATAACATTTCTCTTGCGATGGATCTCAGTGTTGCAAGGTGCATCTATACTGACATCAGGCCTAATACACGGTGTACCACGTTGATCAGTTTTGTATGGACGTACAGTGTGTTCAGCAGCACATAGGTCACTCATAGATTTGGTTGATGGAATGCTCAGTGGTGGACGAGAATCAACCATATCATTAGTAAAATCCTGTGATTGGACAAACATAACATTTGTTCTGTGTGACGTGTTTGCTCCAGTGAGTGTGTCATCTCTGAAGTCATCATTGTCCATTACTGCTGTACCAGGCATGCCTATGGCTAGTTCTTCTGGACAGGTTCTGTTTGTTTCTATATCAAATTTTTCCCATGCATCATAGAGATGGAGAACATCTTTGTAGCTAATTCCCAGAGAAAATTTGTGCATCAGATCAATAATCTCTCGACTTCTTGTTATCCCATGCAGTGTCACTGATAGCCTTGTCTTGAAAGACGTCCTTTTTCCAGACATGAATGAATACAACAGAGACATCAACGCTGAAACATCGGCTTCATTAGAATCATCGCCAGACTTCTTTTTTTTTTAGCAAGGTCACAAATTTCTTCAGCAACTGATCCAAAGATTCCTCCTCAACCAATTCCTCAACATGTGGTGGCCATGGCATAACATTTGCATCAGATACATGTGCACTGAGACGTTGTGCTACTGTGAAAATGAGCTCTCCAGTAGTCACTCCCCAGCAATTGATAGCAGCTTCATCATAACTCCCTCCAAAAAAGGCATCATACACCAAGGTACTCTGGTTCTTTTGAAATCTGTCATGAAATCCTAAGCGGTCATGAAATTCATCTTGCAGCATTGCTTTCATAGTACTGGATTTGATCACTCCTACATGCAACCCGAAGTTTCGGAGTACTGAAATGTAGTCCTTGAGAAGGCTTTGTAGTGTACAAAGCTCGTGCTGTTCCAGAACTGTATCTCTGACATGTTTGAAGAATATTTCTCTGGCTTCTGATAGTTGTACATGATTCATACGGAGAGTTTGATCATCTTGTCCTGTTGTTGAGATACTGGTTACGTACTTCAACCAACATGATCGGTGATAACGGATTTCAACTGCAAATGGGTCTGGAGTCGACTTGATGAGGGTGAGTAGCCGTTCTTTCATAGTGAGATCTTCTAAGTACATGGTGTGATTCTTGAATGCATACCAAGCATCCATCTGCTGCATGATATGCCACTTGTCTCTCCCACGATGCTTTTTGTCTTCTGGTTTCATGCACCAAATGCAGAGGTTCTTGTCATGTACCACGCCTATGTTTGAACGTATTTGTCTCGTTCCAGCCTTAGTTGTATCCTGACTTGTCGTTGGTTCCATGTGCATCTGGGTTGATTCTACATTTTCTCGTTTTTCTTCCTATTTTGTGCTTGCTGTAAACGCCTGGTGCTGAATAATGCTAATTTGCATTCTCGATGAAAGCACACTCCGTTGGGTCCATTCTCCCAAATGACATTGTGATGAACGGAATCAAACGTGTCTAAGCCAATCCACTGTCTAGCATGCTCTTCTATATTCTTCCAAGCTTCAATGGTTGTGTTGCTCCGATCTTCATCACAGTCGGATTGACAGAAGATACATGGATGACCGATTGAGTCCTCACTTCGCCACTTCTGACTTTTTCCCGGTAAGGACATGATGGCTCAGCATCCTACCTGCATCAACCTGCAACAAAGAACATTCTATTAATATGCTAGCAAAATAAGACAATAAATCTCCTATCATGAAAATTATTGCTAAAATCCTTAATTTGTTGTCTTACATGAGTTCTTTGACCCCAAATATGTACATTTTGACACCAAGATCACATTAATAGCTATTCTGTAAGTGAAGATATGACAAATCTTTATTTCCGTGGCTGCCATCTTGAAATTTGGTTATATTGTCCACAAAAGTCTCCTATCATGAAAATTATTGGTTAAATCCATAATTTGTTGTCTTAAATGAATTCCTTGAGCCAAAATACCTTCATTTAGATACCAAGATCACACTAATAGCTATTATGTAGCAGAAACTATGCGAAATATCACTCTCGTGGCGGCCATCTTGGATTTCGCCCTCTGGTGGAGTTTGCCCACACTTTTGGGAGGTGCATGGGGGCTTATTTTCTTTAGTATCCGTCAATCATCTAAAAACCACCTTCAAACCTTGCTCAGGAAACAATGGTCACGGGATCAATGGGAGGGTCCTCTACTTAATCACCTTGTGCACTGGTGTATATAGTTAGAACTTGAACATTGAGAATTGTGGACTCTAACTTATTTCGCTCTTATAGAAATTATGACAGAGTCGATGGTGAGGAATTTTGTAACACTGGTACACTTTATATATTGAATCTGTATCTACAGACTCGGAAGTAACACTTCCTATGATTTGTTTCAGACTCTGTTTTAGACTGTTTTAGACTCTGGGTTATTTATCACTGGGCGGAATTATGGCAGAGCCAATACATGCTCAATTTGGCTTATTTGAATTTAATTCCTTATCAACATCAGCGAGGTGTACTAATATTGATTTTTACACTAAGAATCACTTAAATAGGGAGTCTGTATTCATAGACTCAAGTTAGATAGCATTTTCAATAATTTATCTTAAAATAAGGAACTTTTGGACGCTGCATTATTTATAGAGTCCCCGTGCGCACTGGTGGTCTTCAATAAGTTAATATTGAGGAACTTTAATTCACTTTCTCCGTCGTCACTTGGCATTGATTTATATTCACTTTTATCAATGTCGATATTCACAGATGCCTGACTGATTAACTGAGGTCTTAAATGTGGTTCCGTAACTATAGTCAAATAGTTGGTTACCACATCGGACTAACGCGAGTATTCTCAGCCTATAGCTTTAGTGTAGAATACTCGTTTATCCTGACCGTTATATTAACCGGTGATGGAATTCCATTCAGGTACTCTTGAAGTGAGATCTTAAATATAGTGCCTCAGTTATGATGAAGTAGGACTATATCGGGCTAACGCGAGAAGACTGTGAAATTGTCTGTCTCGTCTGCCTCTGACCCTTATAAAAGGTTCAAGGTATCCGGGGCGGTGTTTAAACCTTTTAGTTGCAAAGTCTAATGGTATGCGACAGACAAAATGCACCTAGAACTTGTATAAGCAGAGTGCCTGTGAAGGTATCTCGCCAAACCCTTATTTCCACAAGTGACCGTGGTATGCCTAGGTCCCTTGTGAAAAGGTGGAGTGCGGTGTTTAAACCTTTTAGTTGCACTAGTCTAATGGTATGCCAGTAAACTAAGTTCACCAATAACGTTACTCCTCCCTCATGGCTCGGAGCCCTGTGATTGGCCGAACCGCGCGCCCGGGAGGAGCTTCCCTAGCCCGCTCGCTTTGAAGTTCATATTTCTCCTCCTTCTATATTATATCTTTGTAATATTCTCCTGGAAGCTTGTTGGAGATGTCCTGTAGTGCCTGAAGGGAGTGAGAAGGTTGCACCATTGTAATAAGACATTTGCGACCAGGATAGAATATACGTGTACGAACTGGAAGCGAGTTAAACGGTGAGCGTGTACAGGGAGATACCGCTGGCTCAAGTTGTTGCGTCATAGGGAGCCGGTGATTGGTCGAGAACGAGGGTGTGGCAGGGGTCCCCCCTGTGACAAGATTTAGAGGTTAAACCTTGTCTCTTCACCTGAGCTAATCCCGTCTCCTGATTGGCGGCCGGAATTACTCCTTTAATAATAATAATAATAATAATAATAACAATAATAATAGTAACAATATATATAATAGTAATAATTAAATTTGCAAGCAACCTTGTCCATTCTTGACTTATTTCTGACTCCTAACCCTTCTTCTTATACTGTCAATCTTTTCTCTCCTTTGGGCTCCTCCGACCATAAACTTATCTCTGTTACCTGTCCTATCTCTCCAGTACAGCCACCCGATCCTCCTAGTCGGTTTCTATGCCTCCATCTGTGCCTTTGTCTCTAATTTCCTTTCCGGCTGTTCCATTGCTGCGTTTGTGGACAGCCATCACTCACTTCCTCATCCTATCAACTCCGGTGTTCCTCAGGGCTCTGTCCTATCTCCTATTCTCTTTCTAATTTTCATAAATGATATTCTCAACTGTACCTCCAGACCCATCCATTCATACTCAGATGACTCTACCTTGCACTACTCAATTAGTTTTCCTCAAAGACAAAGGTAATAAGACCATTGAACACTTATATTCTGATATAACTACTATTTCCAATTGGGGCAGAGAAAACCTTGTTGCCTTTAATGATTCCAAAACCCAATTTATCCATCTATCTACCCGTCCGGAACTCGCAGAGTTCCATTATTCTGGAACAATACAAAAATCAATCCTTCATTTTCTCTTAATATTCTTGGTGCCTCCTTTTCTTCTGCTCTCACTTGGAAGGACCATAATTATTACCAGTCTTGCTAAGGCAGTCTCCCAGAAGCTGGGTGTGCTCAACTGCCTCAAGGGGTTCTTTACCCCTGCACAGCTTTTTGCTCTGTACAGGGGCACAGTGCGTCCCTGTATTGAGTATTGTTCACATGTGTGGGGAGGATCCTCTCAAACCGCACTCCTAGACAAAGTAGAAAGGAACGCCTTTCGTATCATTAATTCCCGCCCACTCACCAACTCTCTCTCTTCGCCGCAATGTTGCATCTCTCTCACTATTTTATCGTTACTACAATAATCAGTGCTCTCCCAGTGTATACCACCTCCTCTATGTAGGGTATGTGGTACCTGTCTTGCAACACAATCCCACCCCTACTCTGTGCAACTCTCCAACCCAAGTGTGAAATGTTACTCTCAGTCTTTCTTCTATTCAACAGCTGAGCTCTGGAACTCTCTCCCAGAATCAGTCTTTCCCTCCTCCTATGACTTATATTGCTTGAAACTCTGTGTATCCAGGTGTTTCAGGTGAACATGCATTAGATTAGCCTAATTTGAAAATAAAATAGTTATAGATATAGGCCAGTAAATATGAAAGATGACCCAAGACAAATTGCAATAGAAATGAAATTTGTTTTATTGGTACCTTAGGGCATGCTAAACAACATATTAAAATCAAGGAAAATCCTTCAGTTGGAAGTTGGTGAATTTTGCTATTGAAAGTCCATTTTTCATTTAATTTGACTTTTAATTTGAAATTAATGAAACAGGCATAACTCAGACATTATGTAAGATAAAAGAAAGAACCTCGTATCTTTTACTGGGTTATATTGCCAAACTATCAAATGAAACATAATTAAGTCCTTGATCTAGGCCTTTTTGCCATTTCTATGCTACCACAATCATGGCTCAAATTCCTCTGATTCAGAGTTCGTGAAATCAATCTGCTCAGAATTATCACAAGCACCCCTGCAGTTTACACAGGCCAATGTGCAGGGAAGATCCTGTTTCCGGCAGCCACAACGCTTGTCATTACATCCAGACTTGCATGTGCACCTTACTAGGTCTAGAAGAGACTTAGACGCTGCTGTCAGTTCTGTCTGGATTGGCACCATTTTTCCACCTATAGATATTTTCCACCCCCATTTTTCTGCATCAAGTTCATGTCCTTGCCATTCTTGAACTTTATGGAACACTCTGTAACTGTGAAACTTAGCTGCTGCTGATGTAGGTGGGCGTTCACATGGATCCAAGAATGTTCTACCCACTGTAACCTTTTCTCGGAATTTCTGATGTCGTAAGTCATCAAGGGTATCAATTTGTCTACCATTGTATATTGTGACCAATGCACATTCACCAGCAAGTTCTACCTCTTTTGGGCCAGAAGTTCTGTTACTAAATACTGCAGCCTGTTTGGCAAAGAAGATGCTTTCCCTCATTAGTTTAAAGCTTACTCCTTTACCGATACCCTGTAGTCTTGAAGTCGTGTCACAACCCAAAATTGCGTGAATGAACAGAATGTTCTGGCAGACTGATTTGCCCAATGCAACACACAGATAATTAATGTTCACATAATTTACTTGGTGCTTGGAGGTCTGTTTTGGCTCAGAAATAAAGAACGTCTTGAAGCGTGCATCGCTATTGGTGTAGTGGACCAAGAGGACGAGTAGGTCTGTGTCTTCACCCACCAAAACAGCATCCATTTTGTGGTACATTGCAAGTGTTGTTTGAACGATGAGGACATCTGCATCACCACTAGCATGTTTCACATCACACCCAATGCATTCCAACCCTTCACCAAGCATGTGAATGAAGCTTTGCTTATTTTCCACATTACTGAGAAATTCTTGCTTTGACATCACCACTCTCACGTCACCATGGAATGTAACCTTTCTCCCCAACCGTCCCTTTTGTTCTCCGCTGATGGGCTGCATCCTTTGGTGATGGCTTTGCAGAATACCCATCAAAAACCACTGTTGCTCTGCCATACCTCTTAGTCACATACACAGTATAGTGATTGATGATTTCATTGTAAGTCTCCCCAACTTGCCATGGTATTCTGTGTAGGAGAGCTCCACCATCAATTACAAAGCCGTGGTTGTCAGAGGGTCCACTTTCATCTTCTGGAGCTGCCGCTAACATTGCTTTTGCAAGGACAGGCTAATTGGCAGCTAACATGATGCCATGACCTTCAAATAGAGCTGGTGGGTAGCTACACAGTTCATACTTAACGGTGTCTACGAGGGTACCCGCTTGGGAACCAGTTATAAGAAGCCTTTGAAAGAGTAACTGTGGGTCAATTGGCACTGTCTCGTTATCTATCTTCACTGATGACTTGCTACCAAGTGTCACAGCTTGATTTTTCTTCCTGAAGACAAACCCAAGAACTGACTGTCCAACCATTCCATCCAGAATCCGTTGTCCCACCCCTTAGCTTCATCTACGTTGACTGCACTGTCAGTGGAGATGCCATTGGAAATGTTCATTAGAGGTCCATTCACTTTGAAGGGGTTGCAGTCTCTCAGGTAACTTAGTATTTTCATAGAATCACTACAGTCTCTTTCCTGCCTTGAATGTGACATGTCCTTATGTTGTTCACTTGTTGTGTATGTAGTATTAGTAAGCCTTTGCAAGGCTTGGTTGATCTCAGCACAGACTGAGCTAGACAAGGCCAATATCACTCGCTGTGTCTCTGACATTCCCCTTCCTCTCGTCAACCCTCCTGTCGACTTCAGACTTCTCATGAGAACCTGTTCTATAACCAGTGTTACGCTGGCCAGCTTGCCAGAATGTACTCGTACTCGCTAGCGCTCGCCAGGGCAGTGAAATGGGCTATAATAATTGTAGAACGATGTTCCTTCTTTCTTAGTATTCATGTTGTCACAGACAGTTCAGTGGTGGTCTTTATTCTTGTCTGTGACACATGGAAGTAATTTATATCATTGATAGAGTATAAGATATGTAGTGTGAATTGCAAGGAGAGAGAGCGAGAGGGGAGAGCGGGGTGGTAGTATGTGCGTGTGTATGTACGTGTGCATTCCTCGCTTGGGCGGTGGTTCCCACGCTCGTGATTGGTCGGCTGGCCTGGCGTGTCATATGACGCCTGCTCTTCATGACGTAGTGGCCTGTGATTGGGGGCCGCTGTCTCGGCTTGGTGCTGGGGGGCTCCTACCCGCGTGTCTCCTTAGAGCTTGGTATGTTGTGCTTGGTCCTAGACGTCCCTTGCAATCTGTCCCCAACCTAACCCTCTTTACTACTGTTTCTCTCTCTGAACTTCTTCTTTTTCATACTTCTTGTCTTTATTCAATTTCTTATCCCTTCTGGTTCTGCATACGACTTCCATAGTCGGCCAGTCGTATTACCAGCACCAGTTCTCACATATATGTTTTGCACTAGCTTTAGGGATTATTAGTCATAGTCACATGGAGTCATATTATTATTGGGTGCTTCTAATTATTGAGTTGTTCTTTGTTACTATTTAATGCTAGACAGTGGAGGGTATCTTTGGTCGTTGTCTGAGTTATGTATATGGCAAGTCAGAGCCTGTACGACTTCGATGGAGCTAGGTAGCCTGTAACCCTTGTGCATATTTTTCCTTTGCGAGTGTAGCAGTATACAAGCGAAGGGCTTTTGCCTACTCTTACTTGTATGCTTGCTACCTCATTTTGTTGACCTTTGTGGAGCGCCAGGGTAAGACCAGATACTTGAGATCTGGACTTACCAAGAGAGCCTCCTAGTCGCTTAACGTAACATAAGGGAAATCTGTTCAAGGGGAGACAGTAGGCTACGAGCATGATGCGCTCTGCCTAGGCTCCTTGTACCTTTTATGCCGCTGCTAGACTTTATTAGTAATAAAGACAGCATTGTGTTTATTAACTTTAACTGCGTATGCTTTAGGAATTATTCACGTATTATTTTAGCCTAGGTTGATGCATAGTGCACAACCCAGTTTGGCTGTTACTTTGGCTAAGGAAGTACTGTTTTTGAGTGGCTATTATTAGTGCTGTCACAGAGTTGTTGCACTCCCTTGTTTTATATAATATGTATCCTACTTGTTGGTGTATTTAAGATACACACTTTGGTGTCCTGCCCCTGCATTATTTCTGTTCTATATTCGACGAGCATCTTAGAGCATCAGACGTTTTCAGAAGATTCCATATTTGTTTGCTGTAGGACTAGACTTCCAGTGTTTTCATAGAGCATTGAAGAGTTTAGTGTTGAGTTCAGACTCACACTAAAGTTAACGTAAGCATATACTCCTTTATTAAATCTTGTTATAGTTTATTTAAGCATTGTTATTACTTGAGAGCATTTTATTAACGTAAACTACTCCTGTTGTGAGTAGGCTTTGCCGTCACCGGAAAGCCTTTGTAGAAGTGCACTAAACCCAGTTAATTGATACCCCGTTATCCAGTAGATTAACTCTGGAGGGTTTAAGTGTTTTGTTCACCGGCGTAATAGTTCGAGGGTTTGGAATTAGCGTACCGTTGTTGCAGATATAGCCTATCTTCTAGTCCAATATTAAGTGCCCTTGTTTATTTCGTAGTGCCGGTCGTAACAAATGGCGACCTTAGTCCAGTATATAGCGAACTGAATCTTGCAGTTTTTTTTTGGAGAAATCTTATTGCTATTTGGGGTTGAATTTATTTATCGCAGTGTTGGCAGTGGACATTGTTTTGAGGATATATGGAACTTGTTGGAGTTTATTGGTGACCTAGTATTGCACTTAAAAACATCTTCGAATATTTTTGTGAATAAAGCTACGCGAGAGTTTGGCTACTTTTGTCTTGACTTGGGAATTTTTTTGTTGACTCCATCATGCCACTGGATGGGTCTGAGCATCGTGAGGGCACAGTGCGAGAGACAGGCGAGGAGGTGGAGAAGGTGGAGTTGGTTAACGGCGTTCGAGTGGTGAACAATGAGGAGGATGCTCGGATTTTTTTGGAGGAGCCTGTGACGGCGGACCGGGTGTCGGGACTGGACCGGTACGGACTGCAGTGTGTAGCCACGGTCTTAGGGTTTTCTGGTACTAGCGGTTTGTCGAGAAGTGAGCTGGTTACCTGTGTGCTGGGTGGGGTGCATGGGGGTTCGGGTGGAGCGGGAGCTGGGGCACCTTCGTCCCAGCCCCCATTCCACTCAACTCCTATCATGGCGCCCCCTCGGGGTCCGAAGCCGAGTACGTTCCCGCAGGCCGATAGCCGCTGGCGGTTGGGTATGCCTTTAGGTGACTCACGGGGTGGGTCCCCGATAGTAGCACCTCCTCTTCAAAGTTTGTCTCCCGAGATGTTGTTCAAGCTCGAGCTCGCCAAACTCGAGCAGCGGAAGCATGAGGCTGAGCTCGAACAGCGGCAGCGAGAGGCTGAGCTCGAGCAGCAGCAGCAGCAGCGAGAGGCTGAGCTCAGGCAGCAGCAGCAGGAGCGACAGTCTGAGCGCAAGTATAGGTATCAGGCTGAGTCTGCAAGGTATTGTGCCGATATTGACCTAGAGAAAACTTGTGTAGAGGTGACGAGGAACCGGGTCGTCCAGGGGGGGTCGACCCCATGACCAGTCCCTGTCGCATCTACTATAGTTGGTTCCAGTGTTTGATGCGATAGGAGTTGCAGAATTCTTTCTCCGTTTTGAGAAAAAGTGCCGGGAGCACCAATGGCCCGAGGAGAAGTGGGCAGCCCTTGTTTCGTCACGATTGATGGGGAAAGCACTCAAGGCGTACGATGCTTTGCCCCTAGATTCCTGCGTGAATTATGAGGCGTTGAAAGAGGCTGTCCTGAGAGCGTATGAGATGCAGCCAGAGACCTATAGGCTGAAGTTTAGGGCTGTTCCCAAGAGAAAGGAGAGTACTTTCCATGAACACGCTAGAGAGCTGTCAGACGCATTTGAGAATTGGTTATGTCGGAGAAGGGAACTACTTTTGATGCAGTGAAGCAATTAGTGTTGTTAAAGCAATTTTTTAAATGTACTGGCAGTGACTTGACTCTTAACCTCTGAAGTGCGCATGGGGGTAATTGGAAACGTCCCCCTGTGCTGACGTATTTGAGGTGTTTTCGTCACTAAAATATTCATTGTGCCATTAATAGCATTAATACTTATCCATATGCGCCTATTATGGGTTGATTATAAAGGTATTAACCTGAAACAACAATAAAACGAGTGAAAACAGCGTTTGGATGGTCAAAATCGGAGATATAGCCCGCGAGTTGTATAATGTATGGGTGAGGCAATCTGCTTTCCCGCCAATTTCCCCCAAGGCCACTGAGACACAGTCGATCGATACTCTCTCTCTCTCTTGCACTCGCTTGCTATCAGTGATGACCACACCCTCCAATCGGATTTCTAATGTTAGCACGAAAATATACCTCAGAATAAGGGAATAACAGGGAAAATAGGTGATAACTGAAGGAGAGGAGGAAAGTGGGGAAGGAGGGGAGGTAGAGGACTGAGATTTTGCATGGCCCAGGGGCCAAAAAAAAAATAAAAAAAAAAAACAAAAAAAAAAAAAAATTTTTTTTTCGATGTCAAAAGTTGATTTTGTTTTTCTCTGACTCTTAAGAGTCTCCCCGCAGTGCGCCGGGGGAACTCTTAAGAGTCTCCCCGCAGCTCCCGGGTTAACCTGAAAGAAAAGCAACCTAAACCTCTGCAGGAGGCGGGGAGGCGGCTGAGCTGGCTGACCTCAGGTTGTCATTGATTCGTGGGTGCGGGTCTGCACAGAGAGCTGAGGCAGGTAACAAGGGGCGTACCACTCCACCCCCCCGAATTAATGACACTAATAATTATCCATTTAAGAGTACTGGTGCCAATTTTGATCCCAAGTCGAAACCCTTCCCGTTAAAGAAAGGCCAGGGCCCTTACCCACCTCAGGGGAAGTCCAAGAGTGAAGTGGAGTGTTTCAAGTGTCATAAGAAGGGGCATATTGCGCGCTCATGTCCGAGCACACCGCCTACAGCAGTGGTGTCACTAGTGAGCAACATCGGTGTGTCTTTGAGGTCTTCCGCGTTTGCCCGGGGTAAACAGTCGGTTGCGAAGTCACAGTCGGTGCAGAAGCAGCAGGAGGGCTCGTCACCTGTCCGAGATGGTTTTTGTGTTCATAGGGGGCACAGCACTGTGAGGGGGGCTGATGTGGAGCATAGGCTTGAGTTGCTGCGTGATACGGGCGCTTCCCAGACACTTGTTAAGAACTTCACTGGCAAGCCTATTAACGCTGCTCGGGTTGTGATGGTTCAAGGCATCAATGCTACGCGGTCTTACCCGCTGGTCAGAGTGGAACTTGAGGTGGACGATGTGACACGGGAGTTGGATGTGGGTGTTGTGGAGAAATTGCCAGTTGAGGGGGTCGACCTCCTTCTCGGTAACGACTTTGCGGTGCTCACTTCCGAGGTTCCACCCTTAGTCGTTGCCGAGAGGGCAGCCGACACGAGTAGGGAGGGGCAAGTGCGGCTCGAGAGGTGCCAGATGCCGCAGATGGCGTGTGCTGTCACCAGGTCTCAGGCCGCTCAGGTGTCACAGCCTAGTACCCAAGTTTCAGACCAGCGGAGGAAGGGTCGGAAGGAGAAAGTCAAGGCTGGTGGTCGAGTTGTGAGTTTGGACCCAGCGACACTCCTTGGTGACTTGGTACTTTCA
Organism: Paralithodes platypus; assembly: GCA_032716605.1. Classification (NCBI taxonomy): domain Eukaryota; kingdom Metazoa; phylum Arthropoda; class Malacostraca; order Decapoda; family Lithodidae; genus Paralithodes; species Paralithodes platypus. Next base: position 24,807,058 of record CM064540.1, read on the forward strand.
CCCATTTTGAGGTCCGGAGTGGCCCCAGAACCTGTCCCCCCTAGTGATATGGTTGGGCGTGTTAGCACTCCGCGACAGAAACGTTCCCAGGGGAAGCAGGCAAGGCTTGAGCAGCCCAGTATCGGGGGTGGCCACAAGTTGCTCCAGGAGCATTTGGACAGGTTGGCACCCTCGGATATATGTCGGTTGCAAATAGAAGATCCTGGGCTTGAGAGTTGTGGGAACGGGGCTATAGAACTCGATGAGGACGGGGATGCAAAGCCGGGAGATTTTTTTCATGTTGGGGGAATCCTGTATCACCGTTTTTTGGATCCCAGACGTAGTTGGGATGGTGGGGCAAGAGTGGTTGACCAGTTGGTGGTCCCTGAAAAGTGCCGTGATAACCTGTTGCGGTTGGCGCACGATGTTCCGTTGGCAGGTCACTTGGGTGTGAGTAAAACGTTGGCCTCGTTATCTAGGTTGTTCTCGTGGCCAGGTATTAAAGCCCAAGTTTCGGCCTGTGTGGCGATGTGTGGTACCTGCCAGAGGGTGGGAAAGCCGAACCAGAGCATACCTAAGGCTTCCTTGCACCCAGTGCCTGCTATTGGTCCTCCCTTCAGCAAGGTTGTCATCGACATGGTAGGCCCTCTGCCTCCCACTAGTGCAGGTAATAGGTTTTTGCTAACCCTCATAGACGTCTCCACTCGCTACCCTGATGCATACCCTATGAGAAATGGCAAGTCTAAAACTGTTGTGCGAAACTTGCTGTTGTATTGCTCGAGATACGGGTACCCGCAGGAAATTCAGTCGGACCAAGGGTCAAATTTCACGTCCACTCTCTTTAAACAGACCATGCAGCAGCATGGGATCAATACGGTTGTCTCTTCAGCTTATCACCCAGAGAGTCAAGGGGTGTTGGAAAGATGGCACTCCACTTTGAAAAACATGTTGCGGTGCTACTGTATGGAGAATGGCAAGGATTGGGACCTGGGTCTACCGTACGTTTTGTTTGCGGCACGAGAGGTACCTGGGGAGAGCCTTGGGTTTAGCCTCAACGAGTTAGTTTTCGGGCATCAGGTTAGAGGTCCTCTGAGCATGGTGAGAGAGATCTGGGAAGGGACTGTGCCGCCATGTTCTCTAATTAAGTATGTCCTCGAGAGTAGAGACAGGATGCTGAGAAGCCTGGAGGTGGCAGGGAGAAATTTGATGGGTAATCAGGCCTTGATGAAGGATCGGTATGACAAAAAAGCAAAGTTCCGGGAGTTTGTGGTAGGACAGGAGGTTTTGGTCTTATTGCCCTTAGTAGGCCATCCCCTGTCTGCCAAGTATGTCGGTCCTTACAAGGTCGTGAGGAAGTTATCTGACCTAGATTACCTTGTGGCTACTCCGGATAGGCGAAAGAAAAATCAGCTCTGTCATGTGAACCTGTTAAAAGAGTTTGTGAGGCGCCCACCTGAGCAGCCTACTGTCCCTGTGTTGGTCTGCAGCGGCCAAGGTGGAGAAGGAGAGGGGGGCAGTGAGGCGCAGGTGGAGGAAAGTTGGGATTGTCATGTCTCGGCGGATCAGTGGGCGGGGAACACGAGCCAGGTGGCTGTGGAAGCGCTTGAGCACCTGCCTGAGCAACAGTGTGCAGCGATCCAGCACCTGTTCAGTTTATACCCCACTGTTTTTGCCGAGCACCCAGGCCTCACAACTCATGCGGTGCACAATGTAGACGTTGGAGACCACACCCCCCTTTAAATCAGTGCCCTATCGTGTACCTCCCATTAAACTTCCGGCTCTCCGAGCGGAATTAGGCTACATGTTGGAGAGGGGGCTGATAGAAAAAGGGGCGGTTAGGTGGACATCTCCCGTCACTCTGCAGCCTATAGCAGACGGCAAGGTCAGGTTTTGCGTTGACTTCAGGCGGTTGAACGGCTTAACCCCCACCAATGCCTACCCTCTTCCCCGCATAGATGACAGTGTTGACAAGATCGGGTGTGCACGTTACCTGACCAAGGTGGATCTTGTCAAAGGTTACTGGCAGGTGCCGTTGTCTGAGCGGGCGAAGCTGGTGTGCGGGTTTGTGGTGGATGGGAACACTTACCGTTGCAACGTTATGCCGTATGGGTTGAAGAATGCTCCTGCAACCTTCCAATGCGTGATGAATGAGTTAGTGGCGGAGATCCCTAACTGCACCGTTTATCTAGATGATGTAATAATCTACGATGATGACTTTGAAAGCCATTGCGAGCACATCGGGGCATTGTTCAGGAAGCTGAGTGAGGATCATTTGGTGGTCAATCTGGGCAAATGCGACTTTGTTCGGGCAACTGTGCAGTACTTAGGGTTTGTGGTAGGGTTAGGCCAGGTGTGCCCCCCCCAAACCAAGATACAGGCTATTAACCAGTTCCCCAGGCCGACCACCAAAAGACAAATCATGAGGTTCTTGGGCATGATTGGGTATTATCGCAGATTCATCCGCGGACACTCCTCGGTGCTGGCTCTTCTGACTGATCTACTTGCAAAGACGAAAAAGTTTGGGTGGGCACCTGAGTGTGAGAAAGCATTCTCACTGGTGAAGCATCTTTTGTGCACTCACCCCATACTCAGGGCCCCAGACTTCTCAAGACCTTTTCAGCTAGCGACAGATGCTAGCGGTGTAGGGGCTGGTGCCGTCTTGTTGCAAACAGACACAGAAGGTGTGGAACACCCAGTAAGTTTCTTTTCCAAGAAGTTCAACTCAGCACAAAAGAACTATTCAGTGGTAGAGAAGGAGCTTCTGGCCATTGTGCTGGCGCTCAGGCACTTTGAGGTGTATGTTCCCGCTTTTGGCCCAGTCGTGGTGATTTACATTGACCACCACCCTTTGAAGTTTTTGAATCAGTTCCACAACCGGAATATGAGGCTAACCAGATGGTCCTTAATGTTGCAGGAGTATAACCTAGACATTCGCCATGTTGCCGGTTGTGACAACGTTATAGCTGACTGTTTGTCCAGGGTGGAGGACCCAGGGTAGATCACCACAGGTGTGTTGGGTTGAGTGGAGAAAAATTAGGCTTGCCCCTGTAGTGCAAAGCCGCCAAAAACACTATTAAAAATAATACAAAAACCTCACATAAAAACTCTTTCTTTTGATAGTATACAAGTGCAGTATGTTACAGCAAGAATCTAAGACATTCTGAGTTTTTGTCTTAGTAGGCTAGGCTTGTTGAAGCTTGCTCGTTGAGCGTAATATTGTTAAGTGATACTATTCTTTTTGGGAAGTGTTGTGTAGATTTTTTTTATATATTGAAGTGTTTTATGTTTGTGATTGTGTCTTGTTTTCACAACTTGGGGGAGTAGCTGGGTGAGGCGGGGTTTGTTGGCATTCTGTCTGGTCAGATGTGGCGTTTACCTGAGGTTAAAACGTCCCACATCTTGGGCGGGGTGTTACGCTGGCCAGCTTGCCAGAATGTACTCGTACTCGCTAGCGCTCGCCAGGGCAGTGAAATGGGCTATAATAATCGTAGAACGATGTTCTTTCTTTCTTAGTATTCATGTTGTCACAGACAGTTCAGTGGTGGTCTTTATTCTTGTCTGTGACACTTGGAAGTATTTTATATCATTGATGGAGTATAAAATATGTAGTGTGAATTGCAAGGAGAGAGAGCGAGAGGGGAGAGCGCGGTGGTAGTATGTGTGTGTGTATGTACGTGTGCATTCCTCGCTTGGGCGGTGGTTCCCACGCTCGTGATCGGTCGGCTGGCCTGGCGTGTCATATGACGCCTGCTCTTTATGACGTAGTGGCCTGTGATTGGGGGCCGCTGTCTCGGCTTGGTGCTGGGGGGCTCCTACCCGCGTGTCTCCTTAGAGCTTGATATGTTGTGCTTGGTCCTAGACGTCCCTTGCAATCTGTCCCCAACCTAACCCTCTTTACTACTGTTTCTCTCTCTGAACTTCTTCTTTTTCATACTTCTTGTCTTTATTCAATTACTTATCCCTTCTGGTTCTGCATACGACTTCCATAGTCGGCCAGTCGTATTACCAGCACCAGTTCTCATTATATGTTTTGCACTAGCTTTAGGGATTATTAGTCATAGTCACATGGAGTCATATTATTATTGGGTGCTTCTAATTATTGAGTTGTTCTTTGTTACTATTTAATGCTAGACAGTGGAGGGTATCTTTGGTCGTTGTCTGAGTTATGTATATGGCAAGTCAGAGCCTGTACGATTTCGATGGAGCTAGGTAGCCTGTAACCCTTGTGCATATTTTTCCTTTGCGAGTGTAGCAGTATACAAGCAAAGGGCTTTTGCCTACTCTTACTTGTATGCTTGCTACCTTATTTTGTTGACCTTTGTGGAGCGCCAGGGCAAGACCCGATACTTGAGATCTGGACTTACCAAGAGAGCCTCCTAGTCACTTAACGTAACATAAGGGAAATCTGTTCAAGGGGAGACAGTAGGCTACGAGCATGTTTGCGCTCTGCCTAGGCTCCTTGTACCTTTTATGCCGCTGCTAGACTTTATTAGTAATAAAGACAGCATTGTGTTTATTAACTTTAACTGCGTATGCTTTAGGAATTATTCACATATTATTTTAACCTAGGTTGATGCATAGTGCACAACCCAGTTTGGCTGTTACTTTGGCTAAGGAAGTACTGTTTTTGAGTGGCTATTATTAGTGCTGTCACAGAGTTGTTGCACTCCCTTGTTTTATATATATGTATCCTACTTGTTGGTGTATTTAAGATATACGCTTTGGTGTCCTGCCCCTGCATTATTTCTGTTCTATATTCGACGAGCATCTTAGAGCATCAGACGTTTTCAGAGGATTCCATATCTGTTTGCTGTAGGACTAGACTTCCAGTGTTTTCATAGAGCATTAAAGAGTTTAGTGTTGAGTTCAGACTCACACTAAAGTTAACGTAAACATATACTCCTTTATTAAATCTTGTTATAGTTTATTTAAGCATTGTTATTACTTGAGAGCATTTTATTAACGTAAAGTACTCCTGTTGTGAGTAGGCTTTGCCGTCACCGGAAAGCCTTTGTAGAAGTGCACTAAACCCAGTTAATTGATACCCCGTTATCCAGTAGATTAACTCTGGAGGATTTAAGTGTTTTGTTCACTGGCGTAATAGTTCGAGGGTTTGGAATTAGCGTACCGTTGTTGCAGATATAGCCTATCTTCTAGTCCAATATTAAGTGCCCTTGTTTATTTCGTAGTGCCGGTCGTAACACCAGGTCAGCTGATAGACCTGCCCAAAACCGATCTGATCTTCTTACAACGGGGAGGCCATGGAGGAACTTGTCATAGACATCTGGATGCTGTTCTAGTAACTTTGCCATCATCTGTAAGTACAGGTAAAGAGACTTTGTGTACAAATTATGGCCCGAACTTGCGAGATATGGTAACATTTTCTGCATTGTGCTTAAGTGCAGCTCCCAGTTTCCAACCCTCTCAGACTTAAGGAAATCACGCACTATGTCCACCATCTCCATATAATGGAACCAAAGCTGAGCAGTCCGTTCATCCTGTAAACTTTCTTTAAACTGTTGAATGTTCTTGTCAATGGTGTGAAGATTCTCTGAAGATGCTACATCTTCCAGTGTTGCTGTCCCTGCCAGTAAAGCATCAAACAGAGCCCCTGCATCTTTCAGTTCTGGGATAGTGACAGAAATATCATCGCAGTCCTTTTCATCTTCTCCAAATGACTGCAATGCTAGGATGTTATTCAAAGCTGCATCGATGAGAAAGTGTCCCCGCAAAGCCCGGGCAACTGCCTTCCCGCCTAAGATATGCTGTGTGGTATTTTCAGCATAGACGAGTGTAAGAATATCCTTTAAGCCACTGTCTGTCATCAGATGTCCAATAGATCCTAAGAAGCTCATAAGGGTGTAGGAACCTCCCAAACGTAGAACAACCCTCCTTAGATTGCTGTCAGTTAGAGAGTTTTCCACAATGGACAGGGCCTTCCACCAAAGTGGCTGGTCAAATGTCAGAACAGGTGTGACATTATACCTCTTGGCATGGTCAGTCACAAAGTGCAGTGTTGAGTTGATACAGGTTAGGTCACTAGGGTTCAGATTGATAATAGGAAGATATATGATTGATGCTACACCAGGGTGGTCTCCCTTGTGAATCGCCTGCATAAAGCCTGACCATGATGGCCGAACGGGTTTAACTGTCAGGGAGACTTTCCAGAGCAAGTTCACATTGGTTGGCTTGTCATCGTCATTTGTAACATTAGGTAGCATGTGAAATTGCAACTGTTTCATACCACCACTAGCGACAACGTACTGCATAATGTTGATCTTGCCAACCCGAGCAATGTCCTCAGATGAAACAGACATTCTCCGCACTAATGTTTGGTGGGTGATTTTTTGGTGTAACACTTGCGATGATTCCCATGCCATGGAAATTATTTTTGCCATCAAGTGTGCGCACATTATGGTCAATGTTGTCTGCTGTGTATTGAATGAAGCTTCCAGGTAGAAAATTGTTGATGACTGTTGATCTTGCTGTTGCTGAATTCTGATCATAAAGCTGGACTTCTGTGTATGAAGAACTGAAGCCATGGGCGTGTAAAGTGTCTATGAGAAAACGGGATGCAAAGTGGGAGTGCATTTGGACTCCCAGACCAAGCATTAATGGTGGAATGAGAACTCGGGGCCTTGTAGCCTGCATCATAGCTTGCCCTAATGAGCACATTTTCACAGCTCTTTCTTTTCCAACAAACAAGTGTTCAAGAAAGTGTTTCAGTGATTCAGGAAGAAAGATTATGGCATGTTCAACTGATGACACATCAAGGCTTGTTGGATAGACCTCTGTAGGTTGAGTGACTGCCTTAACCCTCGGGACCCGGGCTGCCTTTCCAAAGGACGGAGGTCGTATCCGGGCGATTTGGCTGAAAAACAACAAAAGTAAACTAAGGCTAATCTCGCTTAATATGTTACCTACATTAATGAAAGATATATCAAATTGTGTGCCTTACCGTGCCGTGTAGAATGGCGTTGAGTAGAGCTCTCTAGCTCAACTGGTTCCGGAGGTATGGTGATGGAAGTGGAGGTAACTTTTTCAGCGTATTTACCTCGGCGCGTCCGAACACTCAACCGCGGCCCAGGCTACGACGCCCAGTTCCACTCGTCACTCCACCCGCAATTATGCCAGGAAGCGATTTGATAGTGTTTTATTGTTTATTATGCAATTTATTATAGTTATTATGTTATTTTCACTCAATAAAGTTATTTTCTTGAAGTTATTTGTGTCTCTGTCACTTATTGCTTAGTTATATTATTATTATTATGATTATAGTGTCACTTTCACTGGACTTTGATAGTTGATGGTGTCATTTTTACTTTTATGTATTGTTAGGTAAGCTAATAATATATATAGTGTCACTTTCACTTGTTCATATTGTTATGAAGGCACTTATTATTACTTATGTGTGTCTCTTTCACTTATACTTAGTTTATTATTATTATAGTGTCACTTTCACTGGACTATGATAATTGATAGTGTCATTTTCACTTGTTCATATTGTTATGAGGGCACTTATTATTACTTATGTGTGCCTCTTTCACTTATACTTAGTTTATTCTTATTCTAGTGTAAGTTTCACTGGACTATGATAGCTGATGGTGTCATTTTCACTTTTATGTATTGTTAGGTAAGCTTATAATATATATAGTGTCACTTTCACTTGTTCATATTGTTCTGAAGGCACTTATTATTACTTATGTGTGTCCTTTTCACTTATACTTAGTTATATTACTTATATTATTATTCTTAGCCTACATTTGAGTGTCACTTTCACTGTTGTCACTTCCACTTCAAAAGTTTGTCAGAGTGTGGAAGTCGTTGAAGCAGGTGCCAGCACACAGTCCAACTTGGCACTCGAGGCATTCCCAAGTGGTTTTTGTGACTTTGGTGGGTCTTCTTGTTGTGTGGCTGTACACATAGCACCTCTTCTGTGTTCTGGATTTACTATCTGGTGCTTTCAGAGGAAGGGCATTGAGCTGGTGATTTCTGAAAAATTCAGCACTCCCCGTTCTGTCCAGCATGCCTGGTCCTTCTAGTGGCCTCCCTGGTGTACCCACATGTTTAGCCAGGAGCTCAAGTATCACCTGCTTGTGGAAGGTCCGCAGGGACTTGTACTTCGTGGGTGTTGCATTCCTCAGACGGTAGATGTTGTAGGCATTGAGGACCGTCATATCTACCGTATGCAGGATAAACTTCTTGTACCACCTGCAAGATGTTCGCAGGCAGTCGATGAAGCCCATCTGCATGTCGGACTTGTCAACGAGGCACATATTTAGGTTGTAGTCCAGGAAAGCAGCTAGTTTCTGCACGGGGTTTTTGGTTCTTCGGTCCACCTTCCCTGTGGCGACCTGCTCGGCCTTGTGGCATGTGGAGAGGAGGTTGACCTTCTGCTGGTCATGCCAGTGGATGGAGAGGATGGGGCCAGTCTTTTTGTGGAAGATGTCCGTCTTCTTTGTCTTTGTTGGGTAGATTGGCATGCCCTTCCTCTTGCCCTTGACTGTGCCGACAGTCCCGGCCTTGCGGTCATGGAGGTACTTGGCCAGGATAGGCGATGTGAGTAGTTATCGGTGTAGAGGATGTGGTTTTGATGGAAGTACCTCTCCATCATCTTCTTTACTACAGCGCCGCCAAAACCAATGATGGGGTCAGTCTGAATTTCGCCACCCTTGCCGCTGTAGACTATAAAGTCCAGCACATATCCCGTCTTGCAGTTGCAGAGGACGAAGAGCTTGATGCCGAAGCGGTGTCTCTTGGACGGGATATACTGCCGGAAGTGCAGCCTACCACGGAACAGGACCAGAGACTCATCGAGGCACATCTTCTGGAAAGGAATAAGGTAGGTGGAAAACCGATGACGTATCATGTCCTACAGCTGCCTGATCTTCCATAGTGAGTCTTGAAGGTGGACTGTCATGTTGTTTGTGAGGTGGATATATGAGAGGATGTGGAAGTACCTATCCCTGGACATGTACTTGCCAAATGTTGGAGTCGTTATGATGTCGCCAGTGATCCAGTAGTCGGCCAGAACGTGCTTCTTTATATGTGTCATCAGCATTGTGAGTGCCAAGAACACATACAGTTCTGCCACAGTGACAGCTCTCCATGCTACCATCTTGACACTGGTCTTCCTCCCAAGAAAGTTAGAACAGATAGCATGGTGGTTGTTTGTCTCTTTGACGAGATATTCCTTGACTTCATTGTCATAGAAGCCACATAAAAGTTAACTGGGGGTAGCATTTGGGCCACAGGGATATGCTGGTGACATCCCGGAACCCTGCTGCACCTCGTCAAAGGCAGGACAATCTGGCTCAAAATCAGCCCCATCTGTCCACACAAACATGTTGGATGCTTTTGGACGTGCAGCTGCAGCAGGCACACGCCCTGGACGCAGTGGCACACGCCCTTGGCCACGCGGACGCCCTGCATGCCCACACCCACGCCCAGGCCCAGGGTCATTGGCAGGCAGGCAGACCACGTCCACGACCTCGCCCTCTAACTCATCTTGTCGGGACTTCCTTTTCCTCTTCATCTTCCTCTTCCTCTTCCTCCTCAGGTGACGTCAGGTCATCTGGGGCAATGTTGGGGTCATCAGCATCATCTTCAGGAGACAATTCTGGTGAAGAAGTGAGCGGGCGTCGGCGGCGTGGGGCACGGGAGGCTGCGGGAGGTTCAACACTGACAGCCTCGGCCTCGGGAGTTGGGCTCCTTTTGTGGCGAGCCAAGGCATTCTCAGCATAAATTAATGCTCTGCGGTGTGTTGAGGGCTGTGGTACACCAGTAAAAGAGCTTGTAGAGGCCCTTTGGTCATCCTGAGGGAGAGATGAAGCCGAGGGCAGTGGGTGACCCCCGCGGCGTCCCGGGTCAAGGCGTCGGGACAAAGGAATGCGGGTGGTTGCTAGACCAGGGTCGGCGTCACTATCACTGTCTTCCCTAGCCTTTTCTGCTGCTGCCCTGTGTGCTTTTTTAGCTGCACTTTTCACCAAAAACTGTTTATAAAAATATTTCCCCATTTTCAAGGGCGTACGGGCAGGCAAAGGGGAAGGTCCTGGGCTAGGGCTAGGCCTAGACTGACCTACGAAACATGGCGAAGGGGTAGGCCTAGGCTCTAGCACACTTGGAAGTTCTGTAGCACCTTCCACAAGCACTTCCACATCAGGATCACCACTACTGTCTCCCCCCTCAAATACATTGACATTGTCGTCCTCTCCAAAGCCAATGAACTCGTCCACTTCGCTTCCACTTCCACTTCCAGTGTTAATATATATGTTTTTGTCCACCGAGCGATCGCCACTGCTCAGTTCAACGTTAAAAAGTTTTCGCTGTATAGCACTATCACTCAACAAACGTTTCACTTTCTTTCGTTGAGCTTTCTTCTGGGTTGGAACAGGCGTCGAGGATGCAAGCGGGGTAGCACTGGGGCGCGCGGGAGGTTGCACAGAATCGGACACGTCGGAATTAATGATTACGGTGTAAGTCGCTATAGCGGCCACGTAGCAACTGATAACGTTAGTAGTTGAGGCTTGGTGGCGCTGCGATCGCCCCAGCAAAGTAAAATTTGCCCGCGCGAATTTAAAAGCACGCTTTCAAGCACAGAGATTTTAACAGGACACCCGGGCTGGAAGGGTTAATGTCACTTTGAATTAGTTTTGCAGCTGTGTCTATCACTTTGAGCTTCTCGATCTCACTGTCATCCTCCTTTGGCTGTTCATAAAAGCTACGGAGCAAAGAGGAAGCAGTTCTTCGAAATGTGACAATATTACCAACACCATTAATTTCAGTACTGATTATCCTGTCACCAAAGTGCTTCTGAAGCTGGTCCTTCATGTACTTGAAAGTGTATGCTTCACAATCAGAATCGCCGATATACTCTTGCATCTTATTTATCAAATCATTCACTGTCACTTGCTCATCATCGTTTGCCTCCAAGTAGTCCATTGTTCTCAAAAAAGCATCAGCTCGCAATGAATCCCTTGGTCGCCCAATGTCAGTGGTGCTTTTCTCTATGCTATCATCATTTACTACAAAGTAGTGAGGGATTTTCTTGCCTGTCCTAAAGTTCACACTACAAATATTATGATATACAGCATCTACTGCAGGTAAATCCTGGGCAAAAATTATTCTTTGCTTCACTGTTGTTTCCCAAACATCTGCCCGACTTTCACAAACTTCAGTTATCTTGTTCTGGAAATCAAAGGTCCTTACTGGAATCAGTTCATATCCTTTTCTTTTTCCCCCATGTTTATCTGGCTGCCCACAGAATAGACAATTATCCTTGTATATGAATTATGAATCTCCAGAACGGAGTAGTTTTGTTGAGGGTTTTGATGTTTCTGCTGCACACTTACGATTTAAAAAACTGTCAATTGCCAGCTTGCTGCAAAACTCCTTCCGACACCACATGCACTTTTTGTCCTGGAACAACAACAACCTCTGTCCCTCTTTCATTGCTTGCTCTCTGAACCCCTGCGCAGCCTTTTGCAGTCAGCACACAAGTGGGCATCTGTGGCTCTCCACTTAATGTCTTTTCGCAGAAGGCACATATATCCATTATCCCAGTTTCTGAAAAGAAAAGACAAATAATTAAACACCTAATCGTATAAAGGAATGAATGTGATACATTACTGTACATTGCTCAAAAGTACAACCGTGATAAATAAATGGAAACCTGAATTATGATAAGAGTAATATGGTGACTGTCAAAAGGGTCATACGAACAGGAGTAACATAAATCTTTCCTGGAACCTTTTTTTATTGGTGTTAAACATTAACACACAAGTGCTATTATTTCAAGATATATATTCTGACATGATTATGTCTGATCCAACTCCATATCATCGTGCATATATACATTTGAACTTTCTTTTCCGGGTTGGATGCATCAAAATTGCTAGATGCGGGGTAGGATTATTCCGATTTCGGGCATATGGCATCATTTGATTCAAATGAAACCTATTCCAAATGAAAGTACAACCAAAATAACCTAAATAATCATCCTCATTCCATTCTTCTGTGTTAAAAATGGGTATCTTATGCACAAATTATTGATATGGGAAATTTCCCAAAATTATGCCATCTGCTTCATTTCAAACCAAGATTTCACACATTTCCAAATGAAAGAATCTACTTGATTTTGAATATGTGATGCCATAGGACTAAAGTAATATGTGATGCCATAGGACCAAATATTATGTTCCTTCCAACAACCAACTATACTCCTAAAATCGATTAATGAAATTTACAAACACATGTGGCAGTCCGTGGATTCGAATCCAGGATGCTCACACCGAAAATCAACACCTTATGCATCGCACCACGTAGACAGTTAAAGAATGGTGGACACTGCCTACGATTTATTATGCAACTTCGAATCCTGCATATCAATCTAAGCATGTACACACATCCCAACTGCAACTCACGTAGGCTATGCATATGTGAATGGAAAGAGCAATTAATGGGGCCTTAACCACTAGGGAAGTCCTCTCGATAAATTACCCCTGAACCAATATCAATTATTATGTTCCTTCCAACAACCAACTATACTCCTAAAATCGATTAATGAAATTTACAAACACATGTGGCAGTCCGTGGATTCGAATCCAGGATGCTCACACCGAAAATCAACACCTTATGCATCGCACCACGTAGACAGTTAAAGAATGGTGGACACTGCCTACGATTTATTATGCAAAGTAATATGTGATGCCATAGGACTAAAGTAATATGTGATGCCATAGGACTAAAGTAATATGTGATGCCATAGGACTAAAGTAATATGTGATGCCATAGGACTAAAGTAATATGTGATGCCATAGGACTAAAGTAATATGTGATGCCATAGGACTAAAGTAATATGTGATGCCATAGGACTAAAGTAATATGTGATGCCATAGGACTAAAGTAATATGTGATGCCATAGGACTAAAGTAATATGTGATGCCATAGGACTAAAGTAATATGTGATGCCATAGGACTAAAGTAATATGTGATGCCATAGGACTAAAGTAATATGTGATGCCATAGGACTAAAGTAATATGTGATGCCATAGGACTAAAGTAATATGTGATGCCATAGGACTAAAGTAATATGTGATGCCATAGGACTAAAGTAATATGTGATAACATAAGAACATAAGAGCATAAGAAAATGGGAGTCTGCAGAAAGCCGATTGGCCTAAGCAAGGCAGATCCCTGTCCCACACAACCCCAATTCAATTACAAAGCCCAATTATAGGCTTCACACTCTAATACCCTGAGGATCATCTTACCAAAACGGTTAGAGATTAACGCAGGATTATGGAGGTCTGCAGAGCGCTGATTGGCCCAACCCGGCTGATCCCCCTTCACACCCAACCCTTCTCGTCCATATGCTTATCCAATTTTATCTTAAAGCTCCCTACAGTTTTAGATCCCACTATAGCACTTGGTAGTCCATTCCACCCATCTACAACTCTGTTACCAAACCAATACTTGCCTATATCTTTTCTGAAACGAAATTTATCTAATTTGAAACCATTGGTACGAGTTCTTTCGCTATCACTGAGCTTTAGTACATTTGCCATGTCCCCTTTGTTAATCCCACTAACCCACTTGAACACCTCTATCATATCCCCTCTAACTCTGCGTCTCTCTAACGAATGTAAACCTAATTTCTTCAACCTTTCTTCATACGAAAAATTTCTAATATTATGGATCATTTTTGTCATTCTACGCTGTACTCTCTCCAATGAATCTATGTCCATTCTGTAATAAGGACACCAAAATTGGACAGCATAATCCATGTGGGGTCTCACTAATGACAAGTAAAGTTTTAAGATAACATCAGCAGTTCTGTTACTCACACTCCTAGAGATGAACCCGAGAATCCTGTATGCCTTATTACGAACGCTTATACACTGTTTTCTAGGCTTCAAATCATTGCTAACAAACACACCTACTGTAGATCTTTCTCGCAGTCTGAATTTTCTAATTCTAAATTAGCTAGTTTATATTTAACATTTGTTTGTATCTTCCCTATCTTTAATACCTTGCATTTGTCAATGTTAAACTTCATCTGCCAATTTACTTTTACATGTAAGGTATCTAGATCCCTTTGGAGGCACTCTATATCGCTATCTGAATCAATTGATCTCCCTATTTTAGTATCGTCTGCGAATTTACTTATCCTACTAGTTATACCTAAATCTAGGTCATTTATGTATATAAGAAACAACAGGGGACCTAATACCGATCCCTGGGGGACACCACATTTGACTGCTCCCCATTCTGACTTGGTACCATTTATGCTGACTCTCTGCTTCCTACCAATTAGCCATGACCTAATCCATCCTAACAACGCCCCACCTATTCCATGTGCCTCAACCTTTCTCATCAATCTCTCATGAGGGACTCTGTCGAAAGCTTTACTGAAATCTAAATATATAATATCATATGACTTGTCATTATCTACTGCTTCATATACCTCTGAGAAAAAACTAAGCAAATTAGTAAGGCAAGACCGTCCCTGAGTGAATCCATGCTGAGAAGAATTGATTAAGTTCAATGTTTCTAAGTGGTTTCTCATTTTCCTAGCAATAATTGACTCTAGTAGTTTTCCTATGATTGAAGTGAGACTAATGGGACGGTAATTGGATGCTATTGATTTATCACCTTTTTTGAAGATCGGAACTACATTTGCAAGCTTCCAAGCTTCTGGAACTATACCTGTTTCTAATGACTTGTTAAATATAAATGTTAATGGATAACTTAACTCATCTCTGCATTCTTTTAATACTCTAGCATATACCTCATCAGGACCAGGCGATTTATGAGGTTTCAGTCTGTCAATTTCCTTAACCACATAATTTCTACTTATAGTAACCGTACTTAACCTATTTTCTATACTATCGCTGTATACCTTACGGACTTCTGGAAACTGTGCCTAATTTTCATTAGTGAAAACGGAAAGAAATTGACTATTTAATGTACTGCACATTTCTAAATCACTTTCTGTCAATTTTCCTATCGAAGTTTTAAGGGGACCAATTACATCTCTAACCTTGGATTTATATAGTTGGTAAAAAGCTTTAGGATTATTTTTTGAGTCATTGGCAACCATAATTTCATAATTTATTTTGTCTTTCCTGATGCCATAGGACTAAAGTAATATGTGATGCCATAGGACTAAAGTAATATGTGATGCCATAGGACTAAAGTAATATGTGATGCCATAGGACTAAAGTAATATGTGATGCCATAGGACTAAAGTAATATGTGATGCCATAGGACTAAAGTAATATGTGATGCCTTAGGACTAAAGTAATATGTGATGCCATAGGACTAAAGTAATATGTGATGCCATAGGACTAAAGTAATATGTGATGCCATAGGACTAAAGTAATATGTGATGCCATAGGACTAAAGTAATATGTGATGCCCTAGGACTAAAATAATATGTGATGCCCTAGGACTAAAGTAATATGTGATGCCATAGGACTAAAGTAATATGTGATGCCATAGGACTAAAGTAATATGTGATGCCATAGGACTAAAGTAATATGTGATGCCATAGGACTAAAGTAATATGTGATGCCATAGGACTAAAGTAATATGTGATGCCATAGGACTAAAGTAATATGTGATGCCATAGGACTAAAGTAATATGTGATGCCATAGGACTAAAGTAATATGTGATGCCATAGGACTAAAGTAATATGTGATGCCATAGGACTAAAGTAATATGTGATGCCATAGGACTAAAGTAATATGTGATGCCATAGGACTAAAGTAATATGTGATGCCATAGGACTAAAGTAATATGTGATGCCATAGGACTAAAGTAATATGTGATGCCATAGGACTAAAGTAATATGTGATGCCATAGGACTAAAGTAATATGTGATGCCATAGGACTAAAGTAATATGTGATGCCATAGGACTAAAGTAATATGTGATGCCA
This sequence comes from Paralithodes platypus, assembly GCA_032716605.1. NCBI lineage: Eukaryota > Metazoa > Arthropoda > Malacostraca > Decapoda > Lithodidae > Paralithodes > Paralithodes platypus. The sequence goes on from CM064540.1 coordinate 24,822,977, forward strand.
TAGGACTAAAGTAATATGTGATGCCATAGGACTAAAGTAATATGTGATGCCATAGGACTAAAGTAATATGTGATGCCATAGGACTAAAGTAATATGTGATGCCATAGGACTAAATTAATATGTGATGCCATAGGACTAAAGTAATATGTGATGCCATAGGACTAAAGTAATATGTGATGCCATAGGACTAAAGTAATATGTGATGCCATAGGACTAAAGTAATATGTGATGCCATAGGACTAAAGTAATATGTGATGCCATAGGACTAAAGTAATATGTGATGCCATAGGACTAAAGTAATATGTGATGCCATAGGACTAAAGTAATATGTGATGCCATAGGACTAAAGTAATATGTGATGCCATAGGACTAAAGTAATATGTGATGCCATAGGACTAAAGTAATATGTGATGCCATAGGACTAAAGTAATATGTGATGCCATAGGACTAAAGTAATATGTGATGCCATAGGACTAAAGTAATATGTGATGCCATAGGACTAAAGTAATATGTGATGCTATAGGACTAAAGTAATATGTGATGCCATAGGACTAAAGTAATATGTGATGCCATAGGACTAAAGTAATATGTGATGCCATAGGACTAAAGTAATATGTGATGCCATAGGACTAAAGTAATATGTGATGCCATAGGACTAAAGTAATATGTGATGCCATAGGACTAAAGTAATATGTGATGCCATAGGACTAAAGTAATATGTGATGCCATAGGACTAAAGTAATATGTGATGCCATAGGACTAAAGTAATATGTGATGCCATAGGACTAAAGTAATATGTGATGCCATAGGACTAAAGTAATATGTGATGCCATAGGACTAAAGCAATATGTGATGCCATAGGACTAAAGTAATATGTGATGCCATAGGACTAAAGTAATATGTGATGCCATAGGACTAAAGCAATATGTGATGCCATAGGACTAAAGTAATATGTGATGCCATAGGACTAAAGTAATATGTGATGCCATAGGACTAAAGTAATATGTGATGCCATAGGACTAAAGTAATATGTGATGCCATAGGACTAAAGTAATATGTGATGCCATAGGACAAAAGTAATATGTGATGCCATAGGACTAAAGTAATATGTGATGCCATAGGACTAAAGTAATATGTGATGCCATAGGACTAAAGTAAATGGTGTGGCCATAGGACTAAAGTAATATGTGATGCCATAGGACTAAAGTAATATGTGATGCCATAGGACTAAAGTAATATGTGATGCCATAGGACTAAAGTAATATGTGATGCCATAGGACTAAAGTAATAAAAACAGCAAGTTATATTTCTATTGCAGTTACTCTTGGGTTAGGCCCATTTTTGCCCTAGGCTGACTAGACTAATAATGAAAATACGAATCACAGAGATTCAACAATACTAGCGGGTTTATAGCGTATCTGGCGGATTTTGAAGCCTTCTAGCTGACAACACTGGTTATGTTGACTCACTACTCGGATGGCCCCTCAGTCAGGCTTGGAGCGTTTACTTCGCAACATTTATAATACTCACTGGATAGTTATAACGTGGTGTAGCATCCTAGAAATGGCAAGTGCAAAGAAGAGAAAAGTTAATGCAGAATGCCGAGCTTTCCAAGAAAAATGGCCAAATGATTATTTGCTTGTAGAAGTGAAAGGCAAACTTGTGTGCCTTGTTTGTGGGGATGCGTTAGTAGTAATGAAAAAGGCCAATTAATTACAGCTCAAAACATGCTAAACTCAATGAGTTGGGAGGACATATGCGTTTGAATAAAATCAATGCTCTTAAGCGGGGTTTGGAATCACAGCAAGCCACTTTCACAAGACCTCGTTGTGACATAGACAAAATTATACAGACAAGGTTTGTAGTGAGTGAGCTAATTGCAAAGAAGCTGAAGCCTCAAATAGAAGGAGAATTGTGAAAGAGTGCTTCATTGCTGCTGCAGAGTTGTTAGCACCAGACAAAGTAAAATTGTTTCAGAGTGTTAGTATCTCGAAGAACCGTCTCAGATCGGATTATTGACATAGCTAAAGATATTGAAAAACAAAACAGAAGGATTCTGCAAGAGATTTTCAGTTTTTCTCTCTTGCTTGTGGAGAGACATAACAAAAAGAAAACAGACATAACAAATACCGCCCAACTGGCCATTTTCGTTCGTGGGATAACGGCAGAGTTTGACACACAAGAGGCGAGGGCTTGTTTGAGAGACTTATTTTGTCAATGAACACATTTGAGCTAACATTTGAGAGGTTAAGTGGCCTTGATGGAGCTCCAGCATGGTCAAATGTGAAATCATTCAAAGCTAAATTAAAGTTGTGGAAAATGCAACTCGAAAAGAATAACACTGTGCACTTTCCCACTCTGCAAGCAGAAAATCCTTCTACAACATCTGAATATGCTGGTGAATGTGCGAAACTTATTGAGGGATTTGGTGAAATATTTAAGGATGTGAAAAGTAAACAGCAGGAGTTGAACATCTTTGCTACACCATTTAATGTAGAATCAATTAATGTGCCTGATAACTTACAACACGAAATAATTCAGCTGCAAAGTGATGATGAGCTGAAAGCTAGGTACAATAATCTCCCACTGCTTGAGTTCTACAGACGGTACATAAATACTGATGATTTTCCCAATTTGAGGAGGCATGCACTGATATATGCATCTGTGTTTGGAGCCACTTACTGCTGCGAGCATTTTTTTTCAAAACTCACCCTCACAAAGAGTCGACTGCGCTCCAGACTGACTGACACAAACCTGGAAAGCCAGCTGCGAGTAGCAACAGCATCAATACCAGCTGACATCACAGGCCTCACCAAGGAGAAGGAGTTCCAGCCATCACATTAGGGGTGAGTTAATGTTTGACCAGTTAAAGCAGGCTAATTTTTAAGTAGATAATACTGTATGGCCCTCGAATGATTTCATAAATGTCCAAATGGCCCTTGATACGAAAAAGGTTCCCCATCCCTGGCTTACATAGTCAAATAGTTTGGGAAAGTCGGTAGAGTTAGGGGAAAGATAGACAGCACAGAAATATTTATTAGTGGCCCCTCCATCATTGACGATATGCCTTATACAGTAATGGCACTCTTCAAACTCATGCATCAGGTGTTTGAAACACCCGCCTCAGTGTTAAAGAGACCTACATCGTAAGCGTACGCTCATTCTCTTACGGAATCGTCATTATGATCGGGATCTCACTACGAAAAACCATTGTGAAAAATAATAAAAGAACAAATACTTAGAACTACTAAAAGCAATGCTTCCCTTCGTGTGGATGTTCAAAGCGTGGGTAGGCCCGCAGACGCTGCTGTGCCTAGCGCCATTCGTGCTTCGCACTCTGGGGCCTGTTGCAGACGGATGTGCGTTTACCGACCTTTCTTCATTCTGCATTCTACGGTCTCTACTAGTGAGTATTTTGCTGGTTTGTATTATCTGAGATGTTCTAGAATAGGCTTAGATTAGATAGGTCGGATGTTCCCATTGGCACGGCCCCCAAGGAGTGTATTTTTATAAGCGAGATTAGGCTGGCATCCCCTTGTTCGCCTGTGAATTTGGCCGCAATAGTTTTTGTATTTTGTGCTCTCAGGTTAGCCTAACTAGTTATTTAGGAGGCTTATTGATCCAGGGCACCGCTTTTCGGCTACCTTTCTGGTAGGTTAAGCGTTTTTGTATTCATCGGCAGACTCTATAGTTTAAGAGTTGCTTCACGTGGTGAAGAGCTTTCTATAGATTCTCTGCGTCGTCCCTTCCATGCGAGCTGTTCGTCGTAATGAGGTTGGCTACTGGTTTCTTCCTGAAGGTAAGAGTGCTGCTGTGTCGTCGTGCTGCTTGCCCTAGGCCTCGTGGCCAGCCTCGAGGTAGGGGTGTTTTGTGGCTATGTTGTATTATTATTATTAATTGTTAATTTTAGTAATTGTAGCCATAAGATGTGACTTTCACCTTCATGAGTAATTTACAGTATTATTATTGAAAGGAAGGTGACAGGAGACGTCCTGGCAATTATAAATATGTACGTGTTGTTTTGGGCTATCTTGTTGCAAACGAGTTAGAAAACACAAAGGGTTTGGTTCAACTCTTCCGGCGGTAAATAGCCGAGTGCTATATTTACCAGAGGCTCTGTACGGCGGGCTAGAGTAATGATCCAAGTAACCCGTTCGTGGTCGAGTGCCAGAACTATAATTCCCGGCGGAAAGGGAAGGCTTCCAAACTGGATTTCGGCTCATCCGGAATGACTCGCCTATATTAAAAATATCCTCACGCGGCGGGGAAAACTTCTAATCCGTCGTCAAGGCGGAAGGGTGAATCAATCCATCAGCGGGACGGGTGACTTTAGTTAATAGAGCTCCGTCAGCGAGGCGGCGAAATAATGTTAACAATACATTCAATAAGAATGATAACTTAGATATAGGCAAATGATGAGGATTATCGTGGATAAGTAGTCTTAATACCTTCAAGAGAAAACCGGAGAGTGATTTTCCAGAAGGGTACTAACAAAAATTAGTGTAGTAGTGTGCTCGATCTAATTTTCCGGCGTATTCGAGGTATATAACGTGTGTGAATGTCTTCGATTATCCTTATGAGCGTTGATTCTTTGAATTTTCTTTCCAGATCGCACACTTCTAGCTATGCAACGTTCCCCAGACTGGGGGCCGATCCCGGCGGGGGGTTAGTAATCATGCAATACGTTACCCTATGTATGACACCGACATGCATGAACGTTCCGATCTTTAGCCATAAACTATGTATAAAGTGTGTAACATGTTTTGATCGCTCTAGGGGACTTTGGCTGTCTAAGCGATGTGGTGTGTGTACTTGGCTTCGTGATGGATTATGGAATCACAAAGAAGCAACATATCAAGTGGCCCTATTGGATATAAAGGCGAGCTTTAACAACTATACTAAAGAGGTGGCCCATAAAGCGTTACAGTGCGACGATGAGGCTTTGTGGGAATATTTGGTTATTAAATCTCCTCTTAGTAAGCATAAGTCAACTCGTTCAGTGGTGATAAAAAAGAAGCCAACTAAAGTTATTTCGAAATAACTTATTAGTATGGACAGTAACTCTGATGACACATGTGCAACGTCTAAACCCCCCCACCCCACCCCCATCGGAATGCGAAACGATCTCAGCAAGATTCGTCGCAAGAGGAAAGGATCCGGTCTAGATCCAGGTCGCCCTTAAAACAATCTTCGAGTTCGTCAGGCCAATCGAAACAGTCGGCGACCAAGAAACGAAGAATCACGCCAGAAATAGTGACACCAGCGGTGTCAACTTCAGGCAGTAAACGGGTTACGTCTCGTACGGAGGCGTCAAGTGCACGGCTCCGGCAAACGCCGGTGACGACACCTCCTCTCTCCGTCACTACCTCCTTCAAGCCAAAGTGAAATCTGACAGGTCAGAGATGGTGACGGAGGTGGCAGAGATGCCTCCCAGAGACAGTGATAGTGACGTGAGCCAATTGTCGCAGTCAGTTAGGCCGGGTTATTCAATCCCCCATTGAAATGTTCAGCCGGGTTTTAAAGTTCCACATTCTCATGTACTGGCGAAAGTGTTAGCCGAGCTATATCGAGGGTACCAGGGGTGCACCAGGGAAAGTTCTGAACGATCGCAAAGTCAGATGTCCACTACCTCAGAGGCCACAGACAATGTAAGTGTGCGGCAAACCATTGAAGAACAAGTGCCTTCATCCATACCAAATTTGAGTTGGGAAGCCTTTGAACGTGAACGATTAAATCCCGCGGTCAGGCATGAGACGGTTCGATCCCGCTCAGCCCAGCAACCGGAGGAAGAATTGGTTGAGGACTTGGAATACCAGGACAATTTAGGAGAGGAGTTAGAACAATTACCTTCTGGTCAAAAACTGGCATCGTCCTGGCACTCAGAAGGCGACTCAGTAGCTTCTACGGACAGTATTAACACTAGATTAGCGGGCTAGCGGTTTATTTATATGTACCGCCCAGCGGGGTGTTTTTAGCCAAAATAGGGCTGTTTACGTGATCATTTTCATGCCTAAATAAGACGCAGAGCGTAAAACAAGTATCTATCCCTGAAAGGGCATAAACAGAGCTTTCCAATGACTCCATAACGATCCTTTTATGATAGCTAGTTTTCTTGCAACAACCGCGCAACGCGAGTGCAAAAAGCATGTAATTCCGCACTTTCCCCATACAATTCCGTATATAGCGAGTGAGAGAGGGAGGGAGGAGGTGGGATTCGTGTCAGTAGGTTCGCCGCGGTGGTCTGGAGCAGTCATACGCTCGCTACTCTCCTGCCACCACTTGTCTCTCTCTCTCAGCAACATTACGTGCTGAAATTGCCACACGACCTATGTCGAGCGCCGCCAGATAGTCCAGATTTATTATACTCGACTTATGTTGCGCGCCGACACTTAGGGGTTAAAGACTATGTCACTAGGGCATATTTGCAATCAATGTTAGATCAAATGATGCAAAACTTTCAGATGGGTAAAGTGGTGCCGGAAGCTCCGCCACCAGAGTCAGTTGCTAGACCACTGGAGTCAGTTCGAATATCAAATAGGCAATCTATTTTTCCCTCCCCTATGACAACGAGTTCTAGTCAGTCAGCTTCGACGTCAACTTTGACTACTTCCAATGTTCGAGTTGTCATGGATGTCATTCCTCCACCTTTGGAGAAAGTTCCCCTTAGGAAAGGCCCAATGCCTTTACTTTATGGGCCAGATCAGTCATGGGTTAATATCATTTCCCAAAACCCAAAGGCAACAGACAATCTCGGGAGAGCTTCCGGTACCTGATCACTGGGTTATTCAGGTTAATGAGAGTAAAAAGTTACGAGCTCTGAATATGTCCGGTGAAACTCTAGACGTATCCATTAAGGCTGTTCCTAATTTATATGCCCCAGACTTCTTTGTATATGCTTCCTCCCCAATTTGCCACCTCCCTCTTCTGCACGACTTTACTCGGATTGGTCGAACGTAGACAGGTTTAATGACGTTAAGGCTCTGGCACATTTAACGCCGGAATTAGATGCAATTCCTATCCGTGACCAATCCGGCAACCCGGTCCTGCAGATCAGGGAGGTAGGTATAGGTCCATAGGTGGATTGGGAGGCCGAGGCACAACAGTTTGCTTCCACAATTACAAGTAAGTCTTCTTACCCGATACCACAAGAACAGCATAGTTGGTTTTCATTGCCCGTCGCTATAGCCGGGGGTTTACCTCAATCTTTGCTTGATTTTCTCACTGCCCCTAAGTTGTCTTTGTGGGAAATACAAGACTCTTTTTCTAGTCCCCCCCCCCCCAACTCAGCTGGATAAAGACTATAAATTGAGGCTAAAGGCTCTGAGGCTACTGTCTCAGTTCTTGCTAAGTCGCCAGATCGCACAGTCTCTGGTCAGGACTGCTCAGGCAATAACTGATTCCCACGCTAAAAAAGCCCTCTCTCTCTCTAGACGTCTTGTTCTACAGAACTCTATTCAATCCCTTGGCGACGTTAGGGTCGCCTTTTAGGAGGCGGTCCGTGCGCGTCAGGCCCTTAGAGTCTATCTGGTGAAGAAGTTGCCGAAGAAGATTGGGCGCCGTGTCATTCTGTCCCAAGTGTTAACATCAAATCTTGTATGTCATGATACCTGGAGGACTGTGTTTAGCCCCGTAGACTTGGCTAGACAGGCTGCCTCCCCGGTGCGGAAGGAGTAACATACATTTGCTAAGACTTGCACTAAACCAAAGTGGGACTAAATTTTGTCCGAACTTCAACACCCCTTTCACGCCGGGAAGCAGTCATGCTAACAAAAGCAAACAGGGTAAGAGTTCCGGTAAGTGGTAGAGAGGACAGGCTAAGAGTAAACCCGGACAAGAGTAAAAGTCTACTACTGCCAACCAGCCGTCTACCCCTACCACATCACATTAAAAAAACTAGTCATCCACAAAACTCTCTCACTCCCGGGGCCTGTATTGAGCGAGTTGGATCTGAGAATAGTTCTGCCGGACAAGCCCAGTTGCGGGCCTGGGTCCTTCCGGATGTGTCACTGGGCTTGGCCCCGGCGGACTTGGGCACGGACAGTGGTACGCAAGGGCATCACTTGGCGGTGGCTCCGATGACCTCGTTTACGTCAACCTTTGGAAGTCAATCATGTTTCTTTAGAGGTGGAGTCACTAGTCTAAGAAATGATAACCAAGCATATCATTGACCCGGTCAATCCAACTTGCCCAGTTTACACGTCCAGACTTTTTCTCGTGCCAAAGAGGGACAGTGCTCAGATGAGCCCGGTCGTAGATCTGTCTCACCTGAATCACTACATTCACAACACATCGCTCAGGATGCTCACTGTGAATCAGATCAGGTTAACACTTCCGCCGCAAGGTTGAATGTGTTCTTCAGACCTGACAGAAGCCTATTGGCATATCCCAGTAAACAAAAGGTTCCAAAAATTCCTCGCTATGAGGATCAAGCATCAGACTTATGTCTTTCGAAGGATGCCTTTCGGTCTGAACCTGGCACCGAGGATCTTTACCAAATTAGTCCGACAGGCTCTGTTACCACTGTTAAAACAAGGGATCATGGTGATGTGGTACCTAGACGACTGGCTGGTGGTGGCAGAGTCCGAGATACAATGCCTGATAGATGTATATTCCATTCTAACCCATGTCAAAGCCCTGGGCTTCAATATCAACTTGGAAAAGTCGAATCTTGTCCCAACAAGGGTAATTCAGTGGGTGGGGCTGGTATGGGACACAACACACCTAACACTCAGTCAGAGTGTGGACAATCGGAACAGATTTCACAGGAAATTGTTCCTTTTTCTTCACAGCTTGACTACTACGAGCAAGGTGTGGGAGTCCCTTGTCGGCTCTCTCAACTGGATTCAACTTACTGTAAAGTTGGACCGGTTGAAAGTAAAGAGGTTACTCTTTGAGGGAAACAAAAAATTTCCGCTGTTGCCGGCGGAAAAGTCGTGGCAAATCCAAAAATTAATCCTCAACTTACTAGCGGTCTGGGCAAGGCCAGAAACATTGCATTCAATTATGACGTGGACTTCTCTCGGTATGGGTAGATACCGATGCTTTGGGGACAGTGGGTTGGGGTTATCAGTCAAACCTGGGGCATCAGGGTCAAGGTCTTTGGTTCCAATACAAAAAGTTTCACATCAATGCAAAAGAGTTACTAGTTCCCTTAATATTCCTTCAGGCTCACGGTTCCACATTGGAGGGGAAATCAATAGCTTTTCGAATGGACAATCTGAATGCCGTGTCTTGCATTCAGAAGCAAGGGTCAACGAGGTCTCGAACGTTGCTGGAGTTGTCCGAAAAGTTTTTTGTGTTAGCCGACAAGCTAAGCATTCATCTTCACGCATCTTATCTGCCAGGCATGGCCAACGTCTGTGCAGATGGTCTGTCATGGAGACGGAGCAAAATATTAGAATAAGTGCTCAAGCAAACCATCTTCCAAAAGACGATTGCAGAACCACACCGTCCACAAGTGGACTAATTCGCATCAGAGGAAAACCACAAACTCCCTCTCTACCAAACCCGCTGGGGAGTCACTCCGTCGGGGGGTCCCGACGCTTTGCTGACGGATTGGAACGGACTGTTTCCACCATTCGACGCTTCACTCATGTGTCAAGTAGTTCACAAACTACGGGATTGTCGGGGCATAGTCTCACTGATCAGGCCCCTGTGGCCAACTCAGGTTTGGTACTCCCAATTGAAGACGTGGTGCGAAAACCAGGTGTCACTCCCGATCTCGTACTTCCACTTGGAGACAATTGACAACCTAAAGACCTCGCTGACTTTTGCATTCTGGACATTCAAAGGGCCAAATGGTTAGCCCCTTTTGGAGAAAGCGTGACTAACAGATTTATTCATCAGAAGACACCTTCAACCAGACATCAGAATCAGTCACACTGGAAATCTTTTACTACTTGGATTGTGGAAACTGACCAAACTGAAGCATCGGTATTATAAGAATTCGACAGTAACCAAACTGCAAATTACCTATAAACTTATAAGAGTTAACTTACTTTACTTGTTGATAATAATGGATAGCTCAAGGATATAGAGTTAGGAATAGATAGAAGGTATAGTGGCCACTAGGAGTTAAGAATTAGAGTGACTTAGCATGAAACAGGTGGTTGTATTTGAGCGGCTAGTAGGAGGTGTTGATGAGGTCGTAGCGAAAGCGAGTCTGTCTGTTCCCCGCAAGCAACCCGCTTATCCCATAAATGACGCATGCGCAGTTCATATCCACCTATGTGCCATTTAACTAACTACAAGATATACCGGATTAATTGTAATGATAACCCGATATAATTATGGGTGATAAATCCATAGAAACTTGATACGAAATAGTACATATGTTTTATAAAGATACTGTATATAACTTAGCCTGATACTGGCACTTAATTTAAACTTCCAGTATGTTTACTTAACCTAAACTGTCGAGTTACTTACGAGTCTCGACATATTCCCACCACCAATATATACATTATCTACAATAATCCCGCAGCGATGTTAGATCTCCAAAGCTGTGAAGAACTAACAGCGGCTCGGCGAAGAGGTAATCTTCCAACAGGATCGTTACTGGCAGATGGTCCAGCGACCGCTGGTGACATAGGGGTGGAGTCGTGAGAGCTAACACCATCACCAGGGACCGCCGGTTGAGGGATCGAAAAGCTTTCGATTTCCTGTTCCAATGGATACAACTTGACGATGGGTCGAGTGGTCAGGCCAGTTTTTGTCCTAATCTGGACCACTCTAACCAGATCATCTTGTCTAACTACCCTACCAAGTTTCCAAAGGACACGAGGTCCCTCGTCATGTATAAGCACGATGTCATTTACGTACCTTTGGCCATACACTGCTTTTATGAGCCTCTTTTATTCTTATAGGCTTCTCGTAGTGATGCCAAGTATTCACTAGACCAACGCCTCCATAGGTCCCAGATCAATTTATTTATGTAATTGTACCTGCTGTGTATTGCTACTTTACTATCGTAACTAGGGTCCTGCAGCTCATCTAGCTGAATTACGTCCTTTGGGAAGTCACGAAGTCTACGACCTTTAACCAGCATGGATGGAGTAATAGGACAAGGGTCCTCCAGATCACCCGAGACATACGTTAAGGGGCGATCATTCACGGTAGCCTCCAGCTCCAATAGGACAGTAGTTAGTTCCTCAAAGGAGACTAGAGCGCGATCTAGTACCTTTTTAAGCCCAGCCTTCACAATACTTATAGCTCTCTCCCAAATAGCTCCGAACCAAGGTGCACGTGCTGGTATAAAACGCCATTCACATCGGATTTCGGTATGATGAGCCTGAAGACTGGGATCGCTTTGTATGTCTTCCAAGTGTCTGGAAGCTCCTACAAATGTAGCAGCATTGTCGCTTAACATTATCTGTGGAAATCCCTGCCTACTACAAAATCTCCGGAACGCATGGATAAAGCTGTCACAGGTCATATTGCTAACTACTTCAATGTGAATAGCTCTTGTAGTAGCACATGTAAATAAAAGCATATAAGCCTTGTTGTTGTGCGAGTCCCGGACAGGAATTGCTCCTGTATAATCAACCCCTGTGACCTCGAAGGGATCTCTAGGAGTAGTCCTGATGTCTGGTAGAGGAGGTACTCTAGCTTTCGCGTAGGTATTACCCTGTAGTTTACGACAGGTTATACACTTACTGGTCACTTGTTTTACTGCTTGTCTTATCTTAGGAATCCACCACCTTTGCCTTATATATGCGACCACATGATTAACTCCATAGTGACAACAGACACGATGACACATATTGATGAGCATGGTAGTGAAAGGATGTTTGGAAGGCAGTAGTATTGGATATTTCTTTGTATCCGGAAGAGCCGCTAACTTCAATCTACCTTCACATACAATTAAACCTCCTTTCATGACAAACCCTAATTGGTTTACCAAATTATAGCGAGTACCCTCGTCACCACACAGCATCTCGTAGTCCTTTGGGAAGCATTCCTGCTGGTATCTTTGAGCTATAATCTTTTCTGCTACTTTTAGTTCCTTTATGCTGAGGAGGGCACAGTCTGTGGGAGACGTCCCTTTAATTTTTGCCTTCAAATTATTCTTGTATCGAATAGTCCATGCAACTATCCGAATTAATTTATCATAACTGCCATATTTTTCTCAGTTCCATAACTGTGTGTCTTGTTTATCATTGGTCCCAATGACTTGGATAGTTACTTTTGACGTTGGGTCATCTGGTAACATATCTTCTGGCCACTCGTCTTTGTTTCGGAGCCACATGGGCCCCTCCCACCAAAAACGCAGAAGATTTCAGATGTTTTGACGAAACACCTCTAGACAGTAAGTCACTAGGGTTTTCTTTAGAGGACACGTACCGGAATTCTACAGTCGGAAGAAGGAATTTTATATCGTCAACTCGGTTTGCGACATACACTGGAAGCGTCTTCATACTACGCAACCAATGCAATGTAACCTGGGTGTCGCACCATAAAACAATTTTGTTGACTTTTACAATTTTATGATAGGCTTCCTCCACAAATTTGATTAATCTGGCGGCTAGCAAAGTAGCAGTTAGCTCTAGTCTTGGTATAGTTATGGATGTTATTGGAGCGACCTTTGCTTTAGCGATGACCAGACAGCTATGTTCCGGACTCACAAAATATATTGCAGTGCCATAGGTGACACCGCTTGCATCGCTAAACGCATGAAGTTCCACTAAGTCAGCATATACCGACCTCCGAGGATAAGTAAAGTCACAGCAGAGGTTGAGGTCCTTGGTAACTGTAGACCATTCGGTAGCGCAGTCTTCAGGTAGCGGATCGTCCCAATCTAGTTTCAGTCTCCATATTTGCTGTAAGAAAATACTGGACCTTATTGTAACAGGCAGTAGTACACCGAGTGGATCGAACAGTTGTGCCGTCACTCTTAAGCACTCTCTTTGTGTTGCCTTATTTGTCTCTGGGAGACTAGCGTTGAACGTCAACAGATCAGAGTCAGGTAACCATAAGAGTCCTAATGTCTTCACTCGCTCTTGATTCTTGGCAGCAACACCATCCAATTGCAGGAGGTCACGTAGTTGAGGACTATTGGTAGCCCATTCTCTGAGATATAAATGTGCTTGAGACATTATTCTCTGGGCATCCCAGTAACGCTTAATGACAGTCTCTTCATCACTGCCTGTTCCCTGGAGGTTGTCAATGTACAAACCTTCCTTAACCCTTCCGACCCGGGCTGCCTTACCAAAGGACGGAGGTCGTATCCGGGCGATCTGGCCAAAAAACGTCTAGGCCTAGGCTACCGTATCTTTGTAATGTTAACTGCTAGAAATTTGCCACGCATCCCTAAACGTAGTGCGGTTTCCAATCTGTAGACTGGCATTGAGTAGAGCTCTCTAAGTCAACTGGTTCAGTTGTGATGACGATTTCCGTGGAGCGAATTTTGCCGCAATGTTGACAATATCGGAGCTTTTCAGACACTAATTTCGTCATATCATACAACAACATCATTGATCAGACGTCTCCTTCTTGTTTTCGGAGGTGCGGTGACGCAATGAACGGCTTTGTTTATATGCGTCGGACGCACGGCGTTCAGACCAAGCTGAATAGGCTTTCAACCTTACTGTCTGTTAAAAGGACACCCGGGTACCGGCCCATCTGCCGCGGTGTCCTTATAAAAGGACACCCGGGCTGGATGGGTTAATAGCCTCCACAACTTCGGGATCCTCTTTGATAATGGAAAATGCTTCAAGATCGTGGCATTAAGAAGAAACTGTGAGCAAGTCGCCCCGAACAACACTACCTTAAATCGGTAGCAAAGTAAGGGTGAAGATAAGTCCAAGGGATCCCTTGGCCACAGAAATCAGGTGTAATCACGATCTTCTTCATGAAATCTCAACATGAGAAAGGCTTTCTCGATGTCACATTATCCAGGCATATTTGTGTACCCTGAATCGCAGCAATATTTTTGCTAGATCTGGCACTAGTGATGACCCTGTGTAAAGGCAGTCATTAAGACTTGGCCTGCCTTTGCCAATACTAGCGGAACAGTCGTACACAATACGAACGAGCGTCGTTGTGCTATTCTTGGTGACTCCGTGATGTGCCAAATAATGACTATTTCCAGTAACACCGAAAGGAACCTTTTCAATAAAATCACGATGAAGTTGATCTTGGATAACGTTGGTATAGTGACTACAATAGACAGGTTCTTGTTTGAATCGCTTCTGCAAACCCCTTAGGCGACCCGCTGCTAAACCATAATTAGAAGGCAGCTTCTCTTTATGTTGGTTCCATGGCAGTCTGACTTCATATTACTGATTCTGTGCAGAGTATATTACTGTCTCCTTGTATATGTCCAATGCAGTCTTGTTTTCCTTTGAATCTTCAGTTGGAGAAATTCCTAGATGATCCAGTTCCCACATACATTTTAATTAATTATGATATGGATTATATGATTCCGTGGATATATATTGATCCATCGGGGTGACCGCAACTTTCAATATTGTAACTACCTCTACTTGGGCGCTAGACTTTTCGTTATGGCAGAAGCCACTTAGTGCATAACCAAATTTAGTGGGTAAGAGAATTATGTCACCCTCTTTCTTGTACCCTGGCCGCACTAAGTCATAATAATAATCGGCACCAACCAACAAGTCCAGTCGAGATGTCTGTGTCATTAGAGGATCAGCTAATTTGTAGCCCTTGCTTCGCAACACTTTCATGTCTGCTTCAAGGCATTCTGATCCTTTGTGATCTGGGAGAGTTTCTACCACAACTGCTTGTAGAGGATAGTTTCTGCCCCGTTTCTGCCCCTTGTACTTGAAGGACACTACTGGATACTTTCTGCTCTCACATGCTCCGGTAAACCCTCGCAAATGGACAAACCTTTCTAGGTCCAGACCTTCTTCACCTAAAGTTTTCTTTAACATTTCCTTTAGTGAGGTTGGCAATTTATTCATGAGAATCACAACACTAGCTTCATGAAGGGTAATTTGTAGGGTCTCTATTGACCTCAGTGTACTTTCAAAACTAGCATAGAATCCCTTTAGTTCCTCGACATTGTAAGAGGGAGGATTCAAAGTAGTAAGGTTAGTTATGTGTGCCGCCTTAATTCTATCCATGTGCCCATAGGTTTTCTGTAGAAGGGCAACCGCTGTTTGGTAGCTGGCTCCCTCAATTGTGAAACCTTCAATTAGTTGTTTTGCCTCGCCATCCAGTTAACCTCTTAAGTAGGTGAATTTTTGGATGTCACTGAGCTCCGCATTGCTGTGGACACTACAGTGGAACATATCCCAGAATCCCATCCACAGAGTGGGATCACTGTCAAACACAGGAAGGGTGATTTTCGGCAATGTTATACCGGCATTTCTGTTAACTGCAGCACGATTTGGCTCCTTTTGTTTTAGCTTACCTTTAAGGCGAATGATAACTTGATCAAGACGCTCTATATAATCCATGTCTGCTTCTATGTCCGCGAAATACTCGTTGTCGTCTTCATAGAGTGTTTCCATTTCGCGGCGACATGAATCGTGTAGCAATAACTTTGGTGATCCTAGTCAAACCACTCTTGATACCCCCCTTTCGTCGTTTGTACTGGGATAAAGTCAACGACATGATGGTAATACACAGGAAATAGAAAATTAATATATCTTACCTATATGGACGTAAAGTGCACTCAGAAAGTTAGCTGACGCCAATAAAGGCAAGATATAGGGAACCCCGACTTAAAACGTAATAATTAATTAAACGTGTGATGTCGGAGTATGGCAATAGGTAAGAAATATGACGTGGAACGCAGTAATGAAAGTAAACGAACAACGCCTAAATATCTCCACTCATAAAATTAAATAGTTAACCTTATATTAAATGCGGCAATTTTGTTGGTGTAGGGCAATACTGAGAGAAATAAGATGCAGAGTGCAATAATTAAAGTTAACAAATGCCTATATTATCTCCACTCACAAAATGAAAGTAATTAACCCTACATAATATGCGGCAAACGTTTGTTAAAGTACACTAAGGAAGGGATGCCAAAAATGGTATAAGACAAGCCAATGTAATCTATAAACATCGAAACAAACTAGGCTAGCCCAATATCTACTTGGTACCATAAATGTTTGTGGCAGTTATCCGTTTAATTTTAGTCGAGAAGACCGTACAAAATAATTTTGGCCCCTTTAATTGACCACTTGCGAGTCTCGGGCCATAA
Organism: Paralithodes platypus; assembly: GCA_032716605.1. Taxonomy (NCBI): domain Eukaryota; kingdom Metazoa; phylum Arthropoda; class Malacostraca; order Decapoda; family Lithodidae; genus Paralithodes; species Paralithodes platypus. The sequence goes on from CM064540.1 coordinate 24,839,151, forward strand.
GGAAGTTGTATTAGACATCGATAATGCAAAATCATCGGCTAAAATACAGTTGCAGTGTATGTATATATATATATGCATAAAACACAATTCATCATACTGTTATTCACTAGAAGCCTAAATCATTAAAGCATATCTGTACCCTTCTGGCCCGGGCAGCATTTTAAAAGGACGCTGCGGCAGATGGGCCGGAGCCCGGGTGTTCTTTTAAAATCCCTATGCTTGAAAGCGTGCTTTGAAATCCGCGCGGCGAAAATTTCCTTTGCAGGGGCGATCGCAACGCCCCCAAGCCTCAACTACTACCGTTATCAGTTCCTCCGTGGCCGCCATACCGAGTTATAGCAAAAAAAAATCGTCCGACTCGTCCGATTCCGTGCAGCCTACCGCGCGCTCCACTACTACCCCACTCGCTACTTCTACGCCTGTTGCAAGCAAGAAAAAGGCTCAACACAAGAAAGTGAAGGTATTGTTGAGTGATAGTGTGATAGAGAGAACATTTTGCCATTGAAGAGAGCAGTGGCGAAAGCTTAGTTGATAAAGAACAGTTCATAAGTGCGAGTGAAGACGAAGATTTTTGGGGGTTTGGGAATGATGACAATGTTGGTTTGTTTGAGGGAGGTGATAGTAGTGATGATCCTGGTGTGGAAGTGTTGCAGGAAAGTGCAGTAGAACTTCCAAGTGTGCTAGAGCCTAGGCCTACCCCATCGCCATCTTTGCTAGGTCAGCCTAGGCCTAGCCCTAGCCCAGGACCTTCTCCTCTGCCTGCCTGTACGCCCTTGAAAGTGGGTAAATACTTTTACAAACAATATCTAGTGAAAAGTGCAGCCAAGAAAGCACGCAGGGCAGCAGAAAAAGTTAGGGAAGCCGAAGATAGTGATAGTGACGCCGACCCTGGTCTAGCAACCACCCGCATTCCTTTGTCCCGACGCCTTGACCCGGGACGCCGCGTGGGTCACCCACAGCCCTCGGCTTCATCTCTCCCTCAGGATGAGCAAAGGGCCTCTTCAAGTGGTACTAATGGTGTGTTACAGCCCTCATCACACCGAAGAGCATTATTTGCTGCGGAGAAGCCCTCGGCTCGCCACAAAAGGAGCCCAACTCCCGAGGCTGAGGCTCCCATTGTTCAATCTCCCGCAGCCTCCCGCCCCCCACGCCGCAGACGTCCGGTCACTTCTTCACCGGAACTGTCTCCCGAAGAAGATGCTGACGACCCCAAAATTGCCCCAGATGACCTGACATTGCCTGAGGAGGAGGAGGACGACGAAGAGGATGTGGAAGAGGAGGAAGTCCCGACACGACGAGTTCGAGGGCGAGGTCATGGGCGTGCGTCTCAGCCTGCCGACGCCGATGCCCCTGGGCCTGGGCGTGGGCGTGGGCATGCAGGGTGTCCGCCTGGGCGTGCAGGGCGTCTGCCTGGGCGTGCAAGGCGTCCGCCTGGCCAAGGGCGTGTGCCTGGGCGTGTGCCTGCTGCGCCTGCACGTGCGTGCTCATCCAACTTGTTTGTGTGGACAGATGGGGCGGATTTTGAGCCAGATTGTCCTGCCTTTGACGAGCAACAGATTGGTTCTGGGGTGTCACCAGCATATCCCTGTGGCCCAGATGCTACCCCCAGTGAACTTTTCTGTGGCTTTTATGATAATAAAGTCATGGAATACCTCGTCGAGGAAACAAACAATCACCATGAGATATGTGCCAACTTTCTTGGCAGAAAGACCAGTGCCAAGATGATGGCATGGAGAGCTGTCACTGTGGCAGAACTATATGTGTTCTTGGCACTCACAATGCTGATGGCACATATCAGGAAGCACGCTCTGGCCGACTACTGGATCACTGGCGACCTCATAACGACTCCAGCATTTGGCAAGTACATGTCCAGAGACAGGTACTTCGACATCCTCTCCTATCTCCACCTGACAAACAACATAGCAGTCCACCTTCCCGAATCACTATGGAAGATCAGGAAGCTGTATGACATAATACGTCATCGGTTTACCACCTACCTGATTCCTTTCCAGAAGATGTGCCTCGATGAGTCTCTAGTCCTGTTCCATGGTAGGCTGCACTTCCGACAGTATATCCCGTCCAAGAGACACCGCTTCGGCATCAAGCTCTTCGTCCTCTGCGACTGTAAGACGGCTGGGTATGTGCTGGACCTTGTGATCTACAGCGGCAGTGGTGGGGGGAAATTGAGACTGACCCCGACATTGGATTTGGCGGCGCTGTCGTGCAGAAAATGATGGAGAAACACTTCCACAAGAACCACATCCTGTACACAGACAATTATTATACATCGCCAATCCTCACCAAGTACCTCCATGACCGCAAGACCGGAACTGTCGGACAGTCAAGGCCAAGAGGAGGGGCATGCCAAGCTACCCAACCAAGACAAAGAAGACGGACATCTTCCACAAGAAGAGTGGCCCCATCCTCTCCATCCACTGGCATGACCAGCGGAAGGTCAACCTCCTCACCACATGCCACAAGGCCGAGATGGTCGCCACAGGGAAGGTGGACCGAAGAACGAATAACACCGTCCAGAAACCAGCTGCTGTCCTGGACTACAACCTCAACATGCGCCTCATCGACAAGTCCGACATGCAGATGGGCTTCATCGACTGCCTGCGAACATCTTGCAGGTGGTATAAGAAGTTTATTCTGCATACGGTAGATATGTCGGCCCTCAATGCCTACAACATCTACCGTCTGAGGATTCTGGGAGCCAAGAAGTACAAGTCCCTGCGGAAGTTCCACAAACAGGTGATAGTTGAGCTCCTGGCTAAGCATGCGGAACCTGGGAGACCACTACAAGGACCATGCCAGCTGGACAGAACGGGGTGTGCCGACTTCTTCAGGAAGCTCCAGCTCAACCCCCTTCCTTTCAAAACACCAGGTAGTCAAGTTAAAAGCCGGAAGAGGTGCCATGTCTGCAGCCACACAACTCGCAGACCCTTCAAAGTCACAAAAACCACATGGAAATGCCTCGAGTGTGAAGTGGCACTGTGTGCTGGACGGTGCTTCAATGACTTTCACACTCTCATACAATATTGAAGTGCCCGTGACGATAACAGTGAAAGCGACACTCTAAAATGTAGGCTAAGAATAATATAAAATAATAAATAAAAGTGAAAGAGACACAAATAACTAATAATAAGTGCCTTCATAACAATATGAACAAGTGAAAGTGACACTATATATATTATTAGCTTACCTATCAATACATAAAAGTGAAAATAACACTATCAATTACCATAGTCCAGTATAATATAATAATAACTACTATAATAATAACAATAAAACTAAGTATAAGTGACAGACACAAACTACTTCAAAAAAATAACTTTATTGAGTGAAAATAACATAATAACTATAATAAAAGGCATAATAAACAATAAAAACTCTCAAATCGCTTCCCAGCATAATTGCGGGTGGGGCGACGAGTGCAACAGTGCGTCGTAGCCGGGGCCGCGGTTGAGTGTTCGGACGCGCCGAGCTAAATACGCGGCAAAAGTTACCTCCACTAACATCACCAAACTCCGGAACCAGTTGAGCTAGAGAGATTTACTCAATGCCATTCTACGCAGCAAGGTAAGGTGCACATTTTGGTATATGTTAAATAATTGTAGGTCTTATATTAAGGGAGATTAGCCTTTGTTTACAAGAGTCATTTTACCGCCAGATCGCCCTGATACGAGCTCCGTACTTTAGAAAGGCAGCCCGGGCCGGAAGGGTTAACCCGGGAACTGCCGGGAGACTCCCCCGGAGTTCCCCCGGCGGACTGCGGGAAGACTCTTAAGAGTCAGAGAAAAAAAAAATCAACTTTTGACATCGAAAAAAACAAAAAAAAACAAAAAATTATATATATTTTTTTTCTTTGGGCCCCTGGGCCATGCAAAATATCAGTCCTCTACCTCCCCTCCTTCCCCACTTTCCTCCCCTCCTTCAGTTATCACCTATTTTCCCTGTTATTCCCTTATTCTGAGGTATATTTTCGTGCTAACATTAGAAAGCCGGTTGCAGGGTGTGGTCATCACTGATAGAAAGCGAGTGCAAGAGAGAGAGAGAGTATCGATCGACTGTGTCTCAGTGGCCTTGGGGGAAATTGGCGGGAAAGCAGCTTGCCTCACCCATACATTATACAACTCGCGGGCTATATCTCCGATTTTGACCATCCAAACGCTGTTTTCACTCGTTTTATTGTTGTTTCAGGTTAATACCTTTATAATCAACCCATAATAGGCGCGTATGGATAAGTATTAATGCTATTTATGGTAAAATGAATATTTTAGTGACGGAAACACCTCAAATACGTCAGCATAGGGGGACGTTTCTAATTACCCCCATGCGCACTTCTTAGGTTAATAGCGATTGTCTGCAATTGTATTTCACACTAACTTAATTAAGTGTTTAATTTAATACCTAATCCACCTAACAGGGGCGTCATCTGCCCTCTAAAAGTGGGGGGGACATTCAGAGATAGATATAGGAAAAACAGGCGAGCGAAGCGAGCGATCAGTTCGGTGTTTTTTTTGTAAATTGAGAAAACTTAACAATATTTGGTGCATTTTAAGCCCACATAATTATGAATAAATGATTTATATTAAGGGGAAAATATAATATGTGTTATTTATCAATATTAACCAGTGCAAGTTTAAACACCTATAGTTCACAGATAGATTTCAAGTCTACTCTGACATCCTCAAATTCTCATTATACTACTTAAATCAGCAAACACTACGATCAGTATTTAACATTAAAAGAATATAAGGATACAAATAAAATAATAATTATATGGCAATGATAGTACATTATAAACTTTTTACAAATATACAGAAATATGTAAAAATTGTTGTTTCCTCAAATTCCTGGTTGTAATGAGAACTGAAAATAAAGTAATTAATACAAATGTAGATTTACAAATAAAAATATATTCAATGTATCAAATAAATCTGTAATGTATGTGTCAAACTGGAGTAATTTTGTTTGAACACTTAAATTAAATATTCTAATTAATTCATTTCACTACCAACACCAAACACCTCCCAATTATATTAATGAAAGCATTGTGATCCTACCTGGATTCGAACCTTGGATACCACATACAGATTTGTACACACCTAAACCATTAAACTACCAATACATGATATAGCATTTTTTTGGTCTTTTAATCCCTTCCCAACACATAATTTGAACTATAAACCATGAATTTATCCTTACATAATTATACAATAATGACCATAAACTATAATATGTAGCTACCAAAGCTACCAAACTAAACCGCCGGACCCGTACCATTCCAGTCTACCGTGCACGTCTTGCTAGTTTCAAATAATTGAGATCATAATTATTGGAGTTATTTATAGACCACCAAATATGAGTAGAAACGAAGGTACAGCTTTATGGCAGGAAGTGAAAATAGCATCAAGGTTTAGCAATGTGTGTATTATGGGGGATTTTAATTTTCCGAATATTGATTGGCAGCATCAAATCGGCGACTCAGATTCAAAAGAGTTTATTGAGGCGGTACAGGATAGTTTTTTATTTCAATTCATAGACTCGCCTACTAGAGGTAATAATATCCTCGATTTAGTTCTCAGTAATAATGAACAAATGATAAATAATGTAGAGATAGGAGACCAACTAGGAAATAGTGATCATAAATCAATTTATTTTAACATACAATGGACAGGAAAGGCTAAAGAGAATACGACACTTATCCCAGATTTCAGAAAAGCCAATTATGGTGGATTAAGACGAGCCTTAAGAGTCGATCCTATGGTTAAACTATTAAGTGGACCCAGGTGCGCTAATGAACATACTCTCTCTCAGATACCTGTCTTAACTCAGGATAATTTGACAGCTACATATAATAATTTTATTTCTTCACTCCACAATGCGCAAAATAAATATATCCCCAAAAGAAAATTTAGATCAACACAGAACCAACCCAAATGGATGAATAATAGACTATTAGACCTTCTAGGAAAAAAGAGAGGAATATATCGAAAAATTAAGAAAGGCGAAATTCACCTACTTGCTTACTATCAGAATCTATCAAGAGAGGTTAAAAAATGTATAAGGACAGACAAAAGAAATTATGAAATCAGGATAGCCAATGACAAAAAATAACCCTAAGGCTTTTTACCAGCTATATAAATCTAAAGTTAGAGATAAAATAGGCCCCCTTAAAACTTCGATAGGAGAAATGACAGAAAATGATTTAGAAATGTGCAGTACATTAAATAGTCAGTTTCTATCCGTTTTCACTAATGAAAATTTGGCACAGATTCCAGAAGTCCGTAAGGTATATAGCGATAGTATAGAACATAGGTTAAGTACGGTTACTATAAGTAGAAATGATGTGCTTAAGGAAATTGACAGACTGAAACCTCAGAAATCGCCTGGCCCCGATGAGGTATATGCCAGAGTATTAAAAGAATGCAGAGATGAGTTAAGTTACCCATTAACATTTATTTTTAACAATTCATTAGAAACAGGTATAGTTCCAGAAGCTTGGAAACTTGCAAATGTAGTTCCGATTTTCAAAAAAGGTGATAAATCAATAGCATCCAATTACCGTCCCATTAGTCTCACTTCAATCATAGGAAAGCTACTAGAGTCAATTATTACTAGAAAAATGAGAAACCACTTAGAAACATTTAACTTAATCAATTCTTCTCAGCATGGATTCACTCAGGGACGTTCTTGCCTTACTAATTTGCTTAGTTTTTTCTCAGAGGTATATGAAGCAGTAGATAATGACAAGGCATACGATATTATATATTTAGATTTCAGTAAAGCTTTCGACAGAGTCCCTCATGAGAGATTGATGAGAAAGGTTGAGGCACATGGAATAGGTGGGGCGTTGTTAGGATGGATTAGGTCATGGCTAATTGGTAGGAAACAGAGAGTCAGCATAAATGGTACCAAGTCAGAGTGGGGAGCAGTCAAAAGTGGTGTCCCCCAGGGATCGGTATTAGGTCCCCTGTTGTTTCTTATATACATAAATGACCTAGATTTAGGTATAACTAGTAGGATAAGTAAATTCGCAGACGATACTAAAATGGGGAGATCAATTGATTCAGATAGCGATATAGAGTGCCTCCAAAGGGATCTAGATACCTTACATGAATGGTCAGTAAATTGGCAGATGAAGTTTAACATTGACAAATGCAAGGTATTAAAGATAGGGAAGATGCAAACAAATGTTAAATATAAACTAGCTAATTTAGAATTAGAAAATTCAGACTGCGAGAAAGATCTAGGTGTGTTTGTTAGCAATGATTTGAAGCCTAGAAAACAGTGTATAGGCGTTCGTAATAAGGCAAACAGGATTCTCGGGTTCATCTCTAGGAGTGTGAGTAACAGAACTGCTGATGTTATCTTAAAACTTTACTTGTCATTAGTGAGACCCCATATGGATTATGCTGTCCAATTTTGGTGTCCTTATTACAGAATGGACATAGATTCATTGGAGAGAGTACAGCGTAGAATGACAAAAATGATCCATAATATTAGAAATCTTCCGTATGAAAAAAGGTTGAAGAAATTAGGTTTACATTCGTTAGAGAGACGCAGAGTTAGAGGGGATATGATAGAGGTGTTCAAGTGGGTTAGTGGGATTAACAAAGGGGACATGACAAATGTACTAAAGCTCAGTGATAGCGAAAGAACTCGTACCAATGGTTTCAAATTAGATAAATTTCGTTTCAGAAAAGATATAGGCAAATATTGGTTTGGTAACAGAGTTGTAGATGGGTGGAATGGACTACCAAGTGCTATAGTGGGATCTAAAACTGTAGGGAGCTTTAAGATAAAATTGGATAAGCATATGGACGAGAAGGGTTGGGTGTGAAGGGGGATCAGCCGGGTTGGGCCAATCAGCGCTCTGCAGACCCCCATAATCCTGCGTTAATCTCTAACCGTTTTGGTAAGATGATCCTCAGGGTATTAGAGTGTTGAGCCTATAATTGGGCTTTGTAATTGATTTGGGGTTGTGTGGGACAGGGATCTGCCTTGCTTAGGCCAATCGGCTTTCTGCAGACTCCCATTTTCTTATGTTCTTATGTTCTTAAATATTGTTGTAGAAGAACAATGTCTAATAGTGAAGGCATTACCTTAGATCATCATCCAGGAAACCAGAATACCATCCTCAAAGCCTCAAAGGCGGCCAAAGCTTTAAAAGGCCGCTAATGTTGGCTTTTGCCGACCTACAGACTACAGAACTTCCGTCTTCATGTAAACACTAAACAGTGGGATACGTCACACAATATTTACGTAAGAAATTTAGCTGACAACGAGCCTAACAAATTACTACATCAATAACATCATAACATATTATATTTGTATGTGTTTAGTATATATAATATTCTATCTTATTAAACATTTCAGTGACTTCTATCTAGTTTCTAGTATATATAACTTGGTGAAAAAAGTTGGGGGGACAATCGATATGTTGTCCCCCCCTGAATGAAAAGTGGGGGGATATGTCCCCCCCGCAGATGACGCCCATGCCACCTAATATATCCTAGAAAACAAATTAAAATTAGGAACCCAATTAAATGGTTAACCCAATTTAAATCCAATAAAATTTAGCCTAGAAAACATTAAAATTAGGAACGCAAATTGATGGTAAGCCTAATTTTATACCGCCGCTTCCCGTCCCTCGTCCTATGTTGTTCCGTTGTTTCAAAGCTTCAAAGGCTGGTAACGAACGAGGCTCTCCCAGGCCGCAGTGTTTCGTAATCGTAATCGTAATTAGGTACATCGATAACGACATAGTAAGGACAAAAACGAAGTCCTGACACGAAAATACCGGACACAAGGCACTTATGTATACTAGGGAAGCGGGAGCAGGCGCATGAAGGAAGGAAAAGCTGGGAAAATAAATTTGGAAAAAGAAAATGAATAACAAGAAACAGAAAAGACGAAACACTAGCATATGGCAAAGGTTTCGAGGTTCGAAGGACCATTTTATAAGAATTCGATAGTAACCAAAGTGCAAATTACCTATAAACTTGTAAGAGTTAACTTACTTTATTGTTGATAGTGATGGATAGCTCAAGGATATAGAGTTAGGAATAGATAGAAGGTGTAGTGGCCACTAGGAGTTAAGAATTACAGTGACTTAGCATGAAACAGGTGGTTGTATTGGAGCGGCTAGAAGGAGGTGTTGATGAGGTCGTAGCGAAAGCGAGTCTGTCTGTTCCCCGCAAGCATCCCGCTCATCCCATAAATGACGCATGCGCAGTTCATATCCACCAATGCGTCATTTAACTGTCTACAAGATATACCGGATTAATTGTAATGATAACCCGATATAAGTATGGGTGATAAATCCATAGAAACTTAATACGAAATAGTACATATGTTTTATAAAGATACTGTATATAACAATTAGCCTGATACTGGCGCCTAATTTGAACTTCCAGTATGTTTACTTAACCTAAACTGTCGAGTTACTTACGAGTCAGTCTCGACAGGTATCGTTAATTTTCATATATCTGGAATACTTATTTGAGCATAAACGATTGTCACATTGTAACACTCAAGAATCACATGACAGCTATAAGAGTCCCCTTTTTTTACTTAACTGGGCTCTCCGTACCACTGGCGGAAGAGAAGGGTTTCATGCGTGCATGTTTCAAGCTTCGCCCACCACCCTGCCAGCTCATGCCTACCTGGTCACTTGATAAAGCTTTGTCTTTATTAAATTCTCAGAAATATAATCACAATCCTACTTTTGATTCAATCTTAACCATCCCACATTCTTACGACGCGAACGCGTCATAACGCCACCCCACCAAGAGTGGTCGTATGACGCAAATGCGTCATAATGCCACCCGTAAGTTAGAAATATTTGTGGTAAATACGTTTATGACGCGATTTTGACGCATTTTTGGCTGGCAAGTTAGCCCTCAGTAAGTTACAAAAGGAAATATCTGGCAACCCCCTAGCGTCCCTGTGAGAGGAGTGCGGGCCTTTATTTCACCAGTTGTGACCCGGCCGCCAGTCTGTGAGGTAGGACTCCCGGCCCTTTAAATCTCGTCTCGCCTCCATTGCCCGCCATGGAGCGGCTTTCAGGCGGGCAAATCTGGATTATTTATGTACCAAGTGGCAGTGTATATCAATTTGTGGCTATGTAATATATTCTATGCATATATCTCGTGATTTGTGACTGTTTGTGCCTCGTTGCTCGCCTCTCCATAGCCGGCCATGTGTTTTTTAGGCGGCTAGAATGGACCCAGTGGAAGTGTTGTGAACTGTGAATAATAATAATTATATCATATTTCGTAGGGTTAGTGTAGTAAGCATTCGTAGTCACATTCCTAACTTATTATGTTAGGTTTGTGATTACGAATGTAAGCTAGGCTATACGTGTGTCGTATATATATTGCCCTAAAACCTTCATTTTCGCTTGAAAGACCAATATATTTATCAATAAATACTACCTACGAAGTATAATAAAGCTGTCATTACGAAATATAGTTGTGTTTTGCCCATTTTTGGCAATTTTTTATGCCCAATTTGGGCAATTTTTGAGTGAATACACAATTTTATTTGAGTGAAGTAACTGACAGTGAAGTGTAGAGAATTATAAACTAATTTTTTATACAAAAATGTCACGGTAAGTACAAATATGTCACGGTAAGTAGCCTGACAAAGAACAGACAAAACTTTTATGCGACACTCTACAGTACATACAGCAGTGAACCCTTGGACGACCACAGCTGTCTAGGTAAATTACCTAATCCCATAATTACTTGCCCTTGGGGGGTCCCCACTCCTTGAATTTTTCCTCCAGTGCTGGGATATTTTATATGTTTAGGCATATATTTATTTTATTTTATTAATGTCATTTTATTATAATTTTATTTCATTTATATATATATTTTTTTTTTATTATTCCTGTTCCCCAGGGTGTCTATGGGACCACCCCCTAGGTCCAGAGCAAGGGCAAGGCCCATAATCGAGTATTTGTATTGTTATTTTATACATATTTTGATTTATTTGCTTTATTATTGTTTTTATTTATTTTATTTATTTTGTTTTATTTATAATTTTATTTTATTTACCGTATATATATATTTTTTAATTATTCCCCAGGGTGTCTATGGGACCACCCCCTAGGTCTAGATCAAGGGCAAGGCCCATAATCGAGTATTTATATTGTTATTTTATATATATTTTGATTTATTTACTTTATTATTGTTTTAATTTATTTCATTTATTTTATTTTATTTTATTTATAATTTTATTTTATTTATATATTTTTGTTATTATTATTCTTGTTCCCCAGGGTGTCTATGGAACCACCACCTAGGTACAGAGCAAGGGCAAGGCCCATAATTGAGTATTTATATTGTTATTTGTATTTATTTGATTTATTATTGTTTTTATTTTATTTATTTTATATATACAGGTAAAATTATACCGTATATATATATATATTTTTTCGTTGTGCCCTTCCCTGTTGTGTTGTTCCTGTTCCCCAGGGTGTCTGGCCAAAGAGCCCCAAGGTATAAATATATTCTTATAATGCCAAACTACGACTACGTCATGGTGTTCCCCCATTTGAATTACAAAATGCGGAACTATACCGTCATGAATCCATTATACTCACGTCATCTGGAATCGGACAATGCCAAACTATGACTACGTCATGGTGAACTATACCAACGTCATATGGATCCAGTGATGGCGAACTTGCGTCATGACAACTATCAACGTCAATTACGTTTTTCCTTTATTTCCTTTTCTTGGTTTCAGCATCATAAGCCAACTACTGCCTGCCGCCATACGCCAGCCTGCCGCCATACGCCAGCCTGCCGCCATACGCCAGCCTGCCGCCATTCGCCAGCTTGCCATGTCGGGCAACAGAGGTTCAAGGAAACGCCGTTTGCGGGACTTCGAGCTGGAGGATGTGGTGAACGAGGTGCTGGACCTGTCGACAGAGAGCGAGACGGAGAGCGAGAGTCAGTCGGACGAGTGGTCAACTGACAACGAAGATTGGGCTTCACCTCCGCCCAAGCGACTCCGCACCTACGCCCACGCTTCAGCCGATCCACCACCAGCCCCAGCAACGGCGTACCCACCACCACCACCACCAGCAGAACCAGCCCCAGCAACGGCGGATCCACCACCACCACCATCAATCCCATCCACTACATCCCATCCCATCCCCTCTACATCTCATCCCATCCAACCTACATCTCATCCCATCCCATCTATTTTTTCTACCAATCCCAAACATCAGCGATTGCATCCTACCATCACCCAACTTCCCCCAACTTCACAATTCACCTCTTCCATCCACCTCGCGTGGCGGTGCTTCATCCTTGCTTCCAGCAGGATCACCAGCCAGCAGCCCACACATGTTTGCTACGCAACTTGCTGTGGGCACTTTGAATACTCCGCCTTCGCATGTCTTGGGAACGGTCACCCCCGCAGTGTCCCCCTTCAGCGACACACCGTTGACCCCGACAGCATTTGTTCTGCCTGAGCATCGAGCTGCAATGCGTGCTGAGGTTGCTGAAGCCGCAATGCGTGCTCAGGTTGTTGCTGAGGTGCCACGCATAGCGTTGAATCCTCCAGCAGCAATCGAGGAGCTTCTTCCCCAAAGGCTTCCTCTTCACCGTTCACCAACTGGTACAGCTGCACTAAGTTCACCAGTTCCACACCTTTCACCAGCTGGTGCAGCTGCACCAGGTTCACCAGCTCCACACCTTTCACCACCTGGTGCTGCACCAGGTTCACCGGTTTCTGCATCATCTGATGCAGAAGCCCCCCCCACTCTCCCCCTCGACTTACCACCTAGTCCACTCCGGAGGCCAGGGCCCCGTAGGGGGGCAGGTGGTAGGCCCAGGGGCCGCAGAGGTGTTCCTCGCAGTGGTCCTCGCGGTGGTCGTGGCCGTGCTCGTGATCCGGACCCCGATCGTGATGCCGGTTGGACCGACGCCCGCTTCAACCCCCAGGTTGGTCCGTTCATAGGGACCCCTGGCATGCAGGTTCCAATGTCGGTGACTCCTCTCCAGTTCTTCCAGCTCTTCTTCACAAGGGAGATGCTGCAATTCCTGGTAGTGGAGACAAATGATTACGCCAAGTTCGTTGACGGAGCAGCCGCTGTTTGGCACCTGTTTCGTGAGGAGGACATGGCCAAATTCCTTGGCCTGTACTTCCTCATGGGCATTACGAAGATTCTTTCTCTGAGTCACTACTGGCGTTCAACTGTCCTTCACGACTACCCAGTATTTCGGAGAACGATGAGTAGGACTAAGTTTCTAGCCTGGTTGAAGTATTTCCATGCTTTCAACAACAAGGCAGTCAGCAGGCAGAACCTGGACAGGCTTGTGAAGGTTCGGACGGTGATTGAATACCTACTTGAAGGCTTCAAGCTAGCATACATCCCCGCCGAAAAGCTGTCCCTTGACGAAGGCAGTCTTGGATGGAAGGGTCGCCTTTCATTCAAGGCTTACAACCCAATGAAGCCGACGAAGTACGGTATCAAGCTGTACATCCTGGCAGAGGCGTTGACTGGCTATGTGTGGGACTTTCGAGTCTACACTGGTCCGGGTCTATATCTCCAGGAGACGGTGGAGGGCCTCACAGAGTCCCTTAGAGGCCAGGGGTACAAGCTGTACATGGATAACTATTACAACTCAATTGACCTGTGCCAGCAAATGCTCACACACAACATGTATGTGTGTGGCACCCTGCGCCTTGCACGAGGAGCTCCTAAGCGGTTGTGCGAACTTGGTAAAGCAAAAGAGCTTGAACGCGATGCGACAATAGCAATGAACAACGGCTTAACCATGGTCCTACTTTGGCGAGACAAGCGCATCGTCAACATGGTATCCACCTTCCACAAACAGGACACCATCCCGAAGCTTGTCAGTTTCAAAGAGAAGGACCAACAGGGCAGGTGGCGTTGTGGACAGAAGGAGATCTTCAAACCTGTTTGTATTGAAGACTACAACTTCCACATGGGTGGGCTGGACCATCACCAGATGGTCCAGTACTACCCCATCCAGCGAAGGACGGTCAAGTGGACGAAGAAGATCACCTTCTACTTCATCCTGGCCCTCTTCAACGCCAATGTCCTGTACAGGAAGTGTTACCCAAGGAAGAAGATGACCTTGCTCGACTTCCAGGAGCACGTCTGTACGTCCTTGCTGGAATTCAGCCCTGCAGAGTGGCTTATGTCGGGGAGGCCAGTCCACCGAGCACAAGATCTGCCACCTGACCAGCATGAGCCACAGAGGCATGCACGCAGGCAACGGCAACCTGGTGGATCATCTGGGTCGTCCAACGACGACCATCCAGACTCCTCAGCCCCTGCTGCTCCTGACAACACTCCACCCTCTCCCGTTGCTGCTCCTGGTGGAGGCGTTGAGAGGGCACCACGTCTCGATGTCCCCTCCCCACCACCAGAACCAGATGATGCTGCTGCTGATGCTGCTGCCCCAGGGGGAAACTATGTCCTGGTTCAACCCCCCATGGTACTAGCACCTGATGCAGCTGCTGCTGGTGACGATGGGGAAGCAGCTCTTGAAGCTGCCAACCAATCGCCACCAGTACTGGAAGCAGCACGAGCGGTGCGAGTCCAGAGACCTCGACCTGGAGTGGTCTCAAGGCCCCGTCCTGTTGTTCTGAACCATATCCAGCTGAGCAAGGACATGGACCATTCTCGGGAGAGGATTCCGGCCAAGAAGCGACTCCGTTGCTATTACTGCAAAGTAATGAAAGGGTTTCGCAAGGACACAAGGTTCCGCTGCACGACTTGCATGGTTGCCCTCTGCATTGACGTCAACAACTGCTTCAACCTTTTCCATAGCCACAATGCAGGTGTCCTATAGTCAGGAGACATGTGCAATCATTCATTCATTGATTGATTGATTCATTCATTCATTCATTTCTCTTCTCCATTTCTCTTCTTCATTCACCCGGCTTCATTCACCCACCTTCATTCACCCACCTTCATTCACCCACCTTCATTCACCCACCCTCGTTCACCCACCGACATTCACCCACCGACATTCACCCACTTACATTTACCCACCTTCATCCATCCACCTTCATCATCAAAGTGGATATAGGCCTCCTGGGGAAACCACTCTAAAAAAATAACGAGTCAAATGCAGTACCTCCTTGGGTGGCTTGGAAATCCGCATATTTCTGTGGTTTGACACCTTGTATATATATATATATATATATATATATATATATATATATATATATATATATATATATATATACCCACACACACATACACACAGTTTTGTTACCATTCATTATATTTTGTTTGACACCTTGTATATACAGTATATATAAATATATATATATATATATATATATATATATATATATATATATTTATATACTACTTTATTTGTGTGTACAATAGAATTATTTCTGAATGTATTACTTGAAGATAACCTGGCTTTCTTGTTTTGTTTTTTCAGTGTCAACCCAGGAGCCATTTCCCTTCTCGTTGGAAAGGGTTGTGGCCCTACCAGGTAAGTAAAATTTACAACCTTCATGACTGACATGTGTTCTATGAACATTATACAATTATTGGCAAGGAAAATTATATAAAAGTGTTGTATATTGTGGCAAAGATATACAACTGTATAAACATTCTCATATATTTACATAACAATAACAATGCATGGAAACAATTGGGCATAGCTCGCGAACCAATTACGCTATATTATTTTGGTTTTCACCATTAGAAAGATCATAATTTTCCGATTACGGTGATATAAACAGTTATATACGTATCCAAGCAAATAAAGCAACGCCGAGGTGGGGAACAGCTCGGAACCCGGCTAGGGTCGGCGGAACGGAGACCAGTGAAGCGTAAATATTCGCATTTTGGCTCTTCATTTCAAATATTCATAGAGGAAAAAGTATTTGTCGTAGGAACTTCTAGTTTTTTTTATTCTCTTCAGCATTATTTGCCGTATTCATACAGCCTAAATTGAAAATCATAGACCCCGTAACAACGAAATAAATCGAACATGTTATAAACCATATCATGCAAAGTCATACTTTTTTTGTTTTCGGTTACTGCTTGAAAACTATTGAAGATAGACAATTTCTGTTTTCAGATTTGGAAAGAGCAGAAAAAATACTATTATTTGAGCAAATACAAATATATGGTCATCACTCACAATTTCGAGATAGGACGGTGTGAAGACAATTGCCCGGGAAAAACTTTTGTTCCGGAGTCGTTTACACTTTCATATTGTGATTTTTTTACATTTTTTGTTTTTGTTGTATAATGTAGTACAGTTATTCCTCTTTCCATTGACATATGATACATCACAATAAACAGCATTCTGGTGGATGAAAATACAGAAAAACACAAGGCTTCGAAAACTCGCCCAGCCTGGTATTTCATGGCAAATTGGAGAGGGCTTTGCCATTTGCAATATAATTAACTCCTTCAGACATATTATGTTCCAGTAAGTCTACGGAGGCGGGAGCCCAGTATCCTTGCCACCGCCTCGCACTACACTCACAACAACACTGCGGCCGTTAAAATTATCGGAGGTGGCTGAGGTTGCCACCAACGGTTTTATCGTAAGCTAACTTATCGGACTTACTGAGCTCCATATGACGCACTAGCGTCATATAACTTAATAGAGAGCCATGAAGATAAGTCCACATGACGCACTAGCGTCATATGAGTTTTTTGGCGCACTCGGCCATATGACGCGGTAGCGTCATATATGTCTGAAGGAGTTAACCATCTCCGACATATGACGCGATTTTGAGCCTATTAGGGATACTTTAAAGCCTTTGTTACCATCAGGGGTATTTAGAAACCTTTAGTTTAGTTACTTCAACCTCTGCAGTTGTCTTTGAGTTAGCTGGGGGCAGAAAACTAATTTTGGAGAGGTATTTATACGAGTGAGAGAACTCTATTTCTTATTGCTAATCTGGCAACCTCTGCGTCATATGAGTCTGAAGGGGTTAAGCTACCAGATGCGAGAGTGTTAAAGAAGGGTGTGTTCATTATGGCCTTGGCTACAGGAAACCAGGTATCTGAGCTGGCGGCGATGAGCAATGAACCGAATTGTCTCAGGTTTGGACGACGCAATGTAGATGTACAAATCGCGCCGTCTCCTAATTTCATAGCTAAAAACGAGCACAGTGAACATGTTTTTACGGCATTCATGGTTCTGGCGCTCAAAAGAGGAGATACCATAAATTATGCCCAGTGAAATCTCTAATGAATTTTATGGGAGTGTCCCGGCCTAACCAACCGGGCACCCTCTGGGTAAATAGAACGGGTAAACGCCTTACGAAGAGGAAGTTAGCAACTATACTTGTGGATGTGATACAGGAAAGCAACCCGGGGACCGTAGGACGTGCACATGACATCCATAAATGGGCAGTATCCCTCAGGTTCTTGAAGAAATATTCAATCACAGATATTGAAATTACGCAATTATGGGCGTCCAATAACACCTTCCTAATGCGTTACTTATCTATTTCCCTAGATAAACCGAGTCTAACCTGTGTCGCATTGAGACAACGGGTCTGATAGTCTGGTGCTTTTAGGATTAAGGTTATTTTTAAGAGTAAATATAATTGGGGTGGGGGTGTGGGGGGGCAGTTGCTAGCTAAGGCCCTCAGCCCCGCCAGACAGGTTGTGAGTGCGCAGGCACTGTAATACACTTAATCTGAAGAACAAGAAGTACAGTTCAGTAATATAAATTTTCGTTTTGTATTTCAAATACATAGAAATATAGTTTAGGTAATATGCATTTACCATAAGATCCTCAGTACTTGCAATAAGTCCTAATATTTTTGTATTGCTATGCATGACCAAATATTTTGTGATATGCCTGTACCTTACCATACTCAGGGATTTACCAGTCATGAGTTAGTATATTTTTGTATAAGAATAGATATTCATAAAACAACGATTTATTTAATGATTTGAATGTGGCATACATGTATGATCTAATTTGACTTGTACCTAATAGGTTATATTAAGCAACTGTTCTGGACTTAAGCCCCATAATTTCCAGAAGGTTTGCAGTACGCTACCTGTATTACTTTACAATTTTTATGAAATATTTTGAATGTACAAAATAAATATTAGAACTCTTTATCAGGGTTGTTTTTCTCATCCTGTTGTTGATTTGTTAGTGGTTTGAATTTTCTACGCATGTCCCCCTCCAGACTTGAGATATCAGGCATATCGTCAATGATGGAGGGGCCACTAATAAATTATAGGTTTGAGTCCCGGAGGGATGAAGGAAAACATAATATTTAGTAGTCGCCCCGGAATCATTGACGATTCTGGCACTCCCTTCCATCACCTTCCCATTCGTATTTGATGATTTTTAAGTTATCTTGATATATCATTGAAGGAAGAATGGCGCTAGGCAGAGCAGCGCCTGCGGGCACATCCACGCTTTGAACATCCACAAAATGGGAAGCATTGCTTTTAGTAGTTCCCATTAATTTTTCTTTTATTATTTTTTACGAAGCTTTTTTCGTAGCGAGCTCCCGATCATAATGAGGATTCCACAAGAGAATGAGCGTACGCTTACGATGTAGGTCTCTTTAAGACTCTGAGGCGGTTGGCTCAAACAGCTGATGCATGAGTTTGAAGAGTGACATTACTGTATATGGTATATCGTCAATGATTCCTTGGCCACTACTAAATATTAGGTTTTCCTTCTTCCCTCCAGGACTCAAACCTATAATATATATATAATATTATATATATATATATATATATATATATATATATATATATATATATATATATATATATATATATATATATATATTTTTTTTTTTTTTCTATGTGATTGAGGGAGGCAAAAGGCATAACTGCCTATAGCGAGTGCCTCCCCCATAGTTGAAAGAGTGACAGGTCCACAATCAAGGGACATTCGAGCCAATTTCCTGGACACACGGAGTTTGAAGCAATTTAAGTCATAGGAAGAGGGAAAGACTGATTCTGGGAGAGATTTCCAGAGCTCAGCTGTTGAGTAGAAGAAAGTTTGAGAGTAACGTTTCACTCTTGGGTTGGAGAGTTGCACAGAGTAGGGGTGGGATTGAGTTGCAAGACGGGTACCACATGCCCTACGTAAAGGAGGTGGTATGCACTGGGATAGCTCTGAGGAACACTGATTATTATAGTAGCGATAGAATAGCGAGAGAGATGCAACATTGCGGCGGAGAGAGAGAGATTGCAGAGAGTTGGTGAGTGGACGGGAGTTAATGATACGAAAGGCCTTCCTTTCAACTTTGTCTAGGATATATATATATATTGTGACGCACCCCAGTGCTGGGCAACGCAACCTGATTGTACTCCTTGGTACTCCACTGTACCGCCCGTGATCTGGCTACCGTCAGCCGCTATGTATATTGAGTGTGACAACTTATAACTATGTTCTTTGTATCTCTGCAAAGGTCTCGTCATGTGCTAACCAGTGGTGGGTTTTGTTTTAAGCCATGTCGAGACCTTCCATTTAATATGTAGTATCAATAGAGAAGTTGATAGATAGGATAATGGGAATTCAGAGAGAGAGAGTGAGTTGGGCTTCAGAGCAAGAGGGTAGCAACACGCCGCGCTGCCGGCCGGGTGGTTGCCAGACGTATGGACTGGTTGGCAGCCTTGCCCTTATAGCTAGGCGCGATAGGGTTGGTAGTCCATTGTTGCCTGCCTGGGCTGGGCCCATGTTGTCGTACAGCACACTGCCTGGAGGTTGGCTGTGTGTTCCTGGACTAGGTTGCCTAGAACCTTTGAGATTCTAACATCCCTTGCTCTCTCTCCCCACTTCTCACGGTTGCACTCTTTCTCTCTGACGACATTACTCTCATTTCATTCTTCTCTCTATTTAAATGCATAACCTTCCCTTGAGGTCCTAAAGGAGTTTCAGCACTCACCTCTCGTATTACTCTTAGGACAAGCATATATTTACATGTATTAGATTTAAGGGGTTAATGTGAACAGCGATCTTCTTGATGAGGATAGTTGGTGAACGTTCTACATGTTCACGAGTTATATGCCCTGCTCATCATCCCATTTGTGACTAGACTGGTGCCATGTGTAAGAGCCCGACCATGCCCAGGAGTTGTCTGTAGAGGGACGAGGACTTAGCCTTGATTTGCATACCGAGCCAGGAGCGAGTGTAGCACCCGAGACTACAGCTCGCTCGTAGTGCCGGTATAGTAGAGTAACGTAATTTATCTGTCCTTGTGTTCTCTACAGTCTTCTCCTGGGTTCTCGCTTTCGGTGCTGGGACTCGTTGTTCCTGTGACTTGGCCTGCTAGCTAGAACACATGGGGATGATGAGTGGGATATATCTTTATTTTACTATGCATTGCAGCTCTCTTTAAGTATATATCTATAACACTTTACAATACACATTACTCACACACAAGACAACACTATTAATACTTTCATGTATCAATTAACTGCACTGTCGTTTTGCTGCTGTGTCCGGAGTTCTGTTGCGTAGGGCGCATACGGACTCGGAGGGGAGACAGAGTGAGAGAAGCGAAGTAGCCTATGCGGTAGTAGGCTACCGGCGCAGTACTGTTGCCTGCAACCTTTTAGTTATTCCAAGTATAGATTCATTATTATAACAAGTGACTACTGTTTATGTTCCTCCCATGTGTATTATTAGGTATCTACTGGATCATGAACATCTTGTATGCTACATGCTAGTGCATGTTAGTAGGGGACAGTTAGTGTAGTGCACGCGCTTTCAAGTAGGCGTGTACATTTGTCATTTAGCATTTCACTGTCATACCTTTAGCCTGCTTCTATTCTACATTATTAGAGGCTTAATATTAACGTAGTTTCTTGAGTATTGCATTTCTTTAGTAATAACGTAACCTATAAATGTCTGAGGAGTTTAGCCTCATAGCCTACCCCTGTTGTACACTTTCGCCGAGTTAAGGTACCTCGTTACCGTAGACGATAACTCTGTAGGGCGTTGGTGCTTTTGTTGTCTGGAGCATATAGTATTTGGGACTGGAATCGAGCGTGTCGTTGTCACTTAAGCCATTTCTGTTCTACGATCAAGAATCCCGAATATGTATTGCCGATCCAGCCGTAACAATATATATATGTATATATATATATATATATATATATATATATATATATATATATACATATATATATATATATATATATATATATAAGCGATACTTTTGTCACGTGGGAAGCGGAGACGTATTATAAAGAGTGAGACCAGTGCTAATACATACATCTTTATTGATTGTGGGACAAGTTTCGGCTTATGCACAAGCCATCTTCAGCCTAAAAAAGCAAAGAAACAGCATACACAAATATCTACAAATCATAATAGATTAATGAAATAATACAAACATGTAGAGGGTAAAGGGGGTTAACCCACTGGACCCCAGCGCCGCAGCATATGCGTTGGCAATGTATGTAACGCTAAACCCCAGCGCCGCATACGTTGCGTCCGCTACTTTGAAATGGTTTACTCTTGTCCTATGGTAGCTAGAGGCTTGAGTATGGTATGGGAAACTACCGTATGATGTTGCCGAACAGTTGCGGTACGCGGCAACCCCTTAGCCCATCCGCGCGGGTGAGTAAGGGCCGATGGGGAAAGCCAGTTTACCCACTTATCCCACCGCCACTTTTGTGCTTATTTATTCTTATCCTATGGTAGCTAGAGGGTTCAAATTCATATGGGATATACCTTATGATGTTGAATCAACAGTCAATACCCAAGTCCCGCCGCGGTGGTGAGTGGTGAGAGAGAGCGCGGGAGTGGAAGGACTGGGCTGCCTGCCACCTCCCGCCCGGCCCAGTTGCCTCGTTTACATTGTGAGTGTGGAGGTACCTCGTCGTCTCGCTATGGTTATCGCTCCCCTAACGCTTCCCATAACATGGTTGACTCCCCACTAAGTGGGAAAGAGGAGGAGGAGGATGATCCAGACCCCACGGCATTCCTCAAAATTCTGCCAGGTCATGGTAGGGGTAAGAAGAGAGGAGATAGTGTGTCATGTTGCTACGTACACAGCAAGTTAGGCTTATATGTAGCCTACACTGGTCCTCCCGCACTCCCCCTACCTTCACCACCACCTCCCCTGTCTCCCCACTAAGAATACGTCAAAACCCATATTTCTAAGTCAAAAGTGCCTAAAACAATGTGTAACACTCATATTCTAACTATAAAATATACAGTAAAGTATAAAATCAATAAACAGAGTACGTGAGAGAGGCATAATAAAAGGAGTGAAGGAGAAGTTGGGTGTCAGTCAGCAGGCAGTGTGTATGTGCGTGAGTCCTTGAACAAGATGGCTGTCAGCCCGCCAGTCGTCATGGTAACCAGGACGCGCGCGAGGCTTGCCACTCCCTCGACACTTATAGAACTTGAATCTATGCACTTTCCACACTGTAACTTCTCTTACAATGACATTATGTGATACATGTTGCTAATATCTGAACTATGAAGGCACACATGATGCTCGGGTGGTGTAAATAACCGTCACTCGAAAACTGGATGCATTGTACATCTGCCATGATGCCGCGCTCAGCTGTGTCTTGCCGGGCAGGAAGCTTGAAGGCCGCCCGGCATCAGCTGATGGCTGAGGCTACCCCTCCCCCCCCAATAGGAACCCCAAATGACCGAGGTGAGTGTTTTTTTTTTTTTTTATTATTATTATTATTCATTTCTCGCCTATATAAGCTATTTAAAAAAAAAAAAAAAAAGGCCAAACCTGCTGGTGTTTTAGTGTACATTTAATCTAAACTAGCTGGGGTCCAGTGGGTTAAAGAGAGATCAAAATTTGTTTGGAAAACAATTGAATCCATGTGTGCCTAAATATCTAAATATACCGCAAAGTATTTATATTTACGAAAACTAAAAAGTTATTATATGTGAGAAGCGTAGAAATACATGTACATTGTGTTGAGTTAAATCTAAATCTAATAACCTAAGTGAAATGCAATACAAGATATAGTAATATTATGGAATAATAAAATATAACATACCACATAATGACGTATATCTCAAAAGCACAGTAGGGGTGTTGAGGACTCCTGGGAACCTAGATCGGGACGGAACTGTTGTGTTAATAAGCTCTCGGCTATCAGGTGGGAACTGCCATTAGAAGATGTGTGCAAAATGCTAAAATCATGTGTGCGTATTGGGTGATTTGAAGCTTCAGAATGGTCTCATATAGCAGAGAATGAAGGTTTGGACAACAGAAAATCCGTTCTAAAAGACCTTCCTCGATGCTCCGCGATCCTGGCGGTGAGATGGCGTTAGGGTTGACCAACATAAGAGGAATTACATCCACTACACTTAAACTGATACACCACTGACGATCGCAAAACATCAGTGATTTGGTCTTTAAATTTGAAGCAATTACCTAACGAAGTATGTGATTTGAACACAACTCTCAACTGTATCTGTGGATAGCATTCTCGAAACAAATTGGTGACACGGTTTCGTATTGAAAATTACTTTTTTTCCAATGAAGGGGATAGAAAAATAGATTACTGCTTTCTGAACTGTCGGTAGTCTTATGCCACTTTCCCACTGATGCGACTTCTCACGATTTTCATCGCCGACACCAATAAATTTGGCACATTCGTGACATGTCGCAACAAAATCTTAAACCCTCGCATGATAATCGTTTGACTCGCAAGGCCTCGCAAGGGCCCTCACAAATTTTCGGATTGTTCAAAATTTTGGACGAGGACTCATGAGGGTTCATAGCTCTCGCAAGCATCGTCGAACATCGCAGAGGGATCTGCGAGGCCCTCAGAGATCATCGGCGTCATCGGCGAGACACTTCGCAAAAAAAAAAAATTTGCAACGCTCCACGGCGGCTCACAGATGCTCTCAGATGTTCTGAGACCATCGACGATGCACAAGAGTCATCGTCGATTTCCTCGTCGATTAGTCGTCGACGTACGCACGAGGCATGCGAAGGGCCTTGCGACGTAGCGGAATGCTCAAGACACACCTGCCGAGGCCAAAGAGCACCTTCGGCGAGGTGGGTAAAAAAAAAAGATTAGCCCTATAGTGAACCTGTCAACCCTTTTTTCTATGCACCTCTCATAGGGGTTCACCTGTTTTTTTCTCTTTCTCTGTTTTTCTCTCTTTCTCTGGTTTGTATCCATTCAGCCCCATTCAGCCAACTGTTTTAAGACGTTTATCCCCATCCAAGTTTCGATATCTTCCTGGCAAGCGATAGGGAACCAGCTTTATATGGAGAAATCCCGCTTCGCCGGAGAAATTTTTCTATCGAAAAATGTACAAATTTAGCTTGCTCTCAAAACAAAAATATATTTATGTTGGCTCGCTACCGCTCTCCAGGAAAATATTGAAACCTGGATGGGGGTAAACATCTTAAAACAGTAAGCTGAACGGGGCCGAACGGATACAAGGCAAATAGAAAGGGAGAGAAATAGAAAACAAACAAAAAACGAGGAGAGAGGGAGAGAAAGAGAAAACAAAAAAAGGCGAGGTGGGCTAAATTTTTAAGCCGTAACTCAAACATTGAACCCACCTCGCTGTTTTTTGTTTTCTCTTTCTCTCCCTCTCTCCTCGTTTTTTTTTTTTTTTTTCTATTTCTCTCCCTCTCTCTTTGCCTTGTATCCGTTCGGCCCCGTTTAGCCTACTGTTTTAAGACGTTTACCCCCATCCAGGTTTCAATATTTTCCTGGTGAGCGGTAGCGAGCCAACAGATATATTTTTTTGTTTTGAGCGCAAGCTAAATTTGTAAATTATTTGATAGAAAAATTTCTCCGGCGAAGCCAGACATTGCCAATCTCCGAATTAAGGGGAGATGGGTCGATTTTCTGGTCCCCTTTCTTCCTCATGGTTAACCCCATTAGTTTTCATATTTCATGACGTTCGGCCCATTAATTTGGCGATTTTAAGATAATCGGCGCTCTGCAGACCCCGTAATCTTAAGAACATAAGAACATAAGAAAATGGGAGTCTGCAGAAAGCCGATTGGCCTAAGCAAGGCAGATCCCTGTCCCACACAACCCCAAATCAATTACAAAGCCCAATTATAGGCTCAACACTCCAATACCCTGAGGATCATCTTACCAAAACGGTTAGAGATTAACGTAGGATTATGGGGGTCTGCAGAGCGCTGATAGGCCCAACCCGGCTGATCCCCCTTCACACCCAACCCTTCTCGTCCATATGCTTATCCAATTTTATCTTAAAGCTCCCTACAGTTTTAGATCCCACTATAGCACTTGGTAGTCCATTCCACCCATCTACAACTCTGTTACCAAACCAATATTTGCCTATATCTTTTCTGAAACGAAATTTATCTAATTTGAAACCATTGGTACGAGTTCTTTCGCTATCACTGAGCTTTAGTACATTTGTCATGTCCCCTTTGTTAATCCCACTAACCCACTTGAACACCTCTATCATATCCCCTCTAACTCTGCGTCTCTCTAACGAATGTAAACCTAATTTCTTCAACCTTTCTTCATACAGAAGATTTCTAATATTATGGATAATTTTTGTCATTCTACGCTGTACTCTCTCCAATGAATCTATGTCCATTCTGTAATAAGGACACCAAAATTGGACAGCATAATCCATATGGGGTCTCACTAATGACAAGTAAAGTTTTAAGATAACATCAGCAGTTCTGTTACTCACACTCCTAGAGATGAGCCCGAGAATCCTGTTTGCCTTATAACGAACGCCTATACACTGTTTTCTAGCCTTCAAATCATTGCTAACAAACACACCTAGATCTTTCTCGCAGTCTGAATTTTCTAATTCTAAATTAGCTAGTTTATATTTAACATTTGTTTGCATCTTCCCTATCTTTAATACCTTGCATTTGTCAATGTTAAACTTCATCTGCCAATTTACTGACCATTCATGTAAGGTATCTAGATCCCTTTGGAGGCACTCTATATCGCTATCTGAATCAATTGATCTCCCCATTTTAGTATCGTCTGCGAATTTACTTATCCTACTAGTTATACCTAAATCTAGGTCATTTATGTATATAAGAAACAACAGGGGACCTAATACCGATCCCTGGGGGACACCACTTTTGACTGCTCCCCACTCTGACTTGTGTTAATCCCTGACCGTTTTGGTGAGGTCAGTCCTCAAGGCATTAGTGAGTTGGGTCTATAATTAGGCCATGTAATTGGGGTTGGGTGAGACAGGGATCTGCCTTGTGTGGGCCGATCGGCTTTCTGCAGACTCCCGTTTTCTTATGTTCATATGTTTGTGCCATGAAATATATGCAAAATATTTTCGGATTATCTCGCCGAGGTATTCGCCGAACCATCGCTTAATTTGCCGAAGACGTCGCAGAACATACGCCGAGGATTCATTCATCCTTCGAATTATTTAGCAATATTTTATTCAAATGTGACAGTTCTCGCCGAGGTCATCGGCGAACCATCGCTCAATTTGCCGATGACGTCGCATAATGTCGCCTATTATGTCTTACCCATCGGCGACATCGTCGCCGAGTGTAAACTTGTCAACGGTTTTAAACAGTCAAAATCGTAGACGTCGCACACATTCGTTGCGATTTGACAAGACCACGTCCTCGGCGATGAAAATCGTATGAAATCACAACAGTGGGAAAGGGGCATTTGGCGAAGTGAGCGATGTTTTGCCTATGATGTCTGCGAGAAATGTCACATTTTCAAAAATATCTTGCAATATCATGCGATGGTGAAAGAAAAGTCGCTGAATGATCTGCGACGTCTTTGGCGATTCAAACGATGGTTCGGCGATTACTTCGGCGAGGTTATCTGAATATTTTTCCATGCACAAATTCCTGCGATGAACGAACGAATCCTCGGCGATCATCGCCAACGCCATCGCAGATACGTCGCCGAGGTGTCCGAACAAGATCGCCGAGGTGTGCGAACCTGAGCGAATGTAACGTGAATGTGCTAATTGCTAATTGCACAGAACAAAAGAATAGGGAAGTTTGAGCATTTTAGCTTGAACGTCCCTTGAATTTGGCACTGTCACTCTTTCAAAACTGGGGGAGGCACTCGCTGCAGGCAGTTATGCCTTTTGTCTCCCTCATTCACATAGAACAAAATATCTATCTTCACAAATTCCTTGCATATACTCACGTTTCAATCGCGCCCCCGCACATCCACCCACAACCCCCCAAACCTTTTTGTTGTATATAAAGACCTTGACTCGGTCACAGAGAACATTCTGAGTTGAGCAGCCACACCGAGCAGAGCTACTCTTCACCACCACCACATTATAACCTCAACCCTTGGACGTGCCTGTTAAATTTTGAGATGGTAAGGCATACGCAGCATCTACACAAGAAGGATTTACAACGTGTTGATATGGCCCTTATCACCCAGCAGATGCATCTCATTTATTTGGAATGCCTATTGGAGCTTGCCAGAAGGGAGAAGGAAGCTGAGAGGGAAAGGAAGGAAGAAGAGGAGAGGAGAAAACAGACGAAGACGCGAAAATTGTGGACGAGAGAGTGGCTGTTAAGGTGAGGTAGATTTAGGGGTTATGAAAACCTGATGAAAGAAGTGGAAGCAGAGGACCCAGCGGATTTTAGAAACTTCCTGAGATTGGACCCCGCACTCTTTCAAGAAATTCTCAACAAAATTTGACCCATCATTGCCAAAAAGGACACAAGCTTAAGGAAAGCCATAGAACCAGGTTTGCGTTTGGCAGTGACGTTGCGTTACCTAGCTACAGGTGACAGCTACAAGAGTCTCAGTTACTTGTTCAGGATAGCACACAACACCATCTCCAAAATTGTGCCCGAGGTGTGTGAGGCTATTGTGAGTGCATACATGGATGATGTCATTGTTTGTCCTACAACACCAGAAGAGTGCAAGGTGGTTGCAAATAGATTTGCTACAAAGTGGCAATTTCAACATGCTTTGGGCGCCTTGGATGGCAAACATGTTGCCATCAGAAAACCACCCAAAGGTGCCTCTACCTTCTACAACTATAAAGGTTACCACTCCATTGTGCTGCTTGCCAACGCTGACGCTGACTACAAATTCCTCTACATCGATGTTGGTGCAGAAGGATCAGCGTCAGATGGATGGTTGTTTCTACAAACCCCTATTCGTTTGCTGTTGGAGAGGGATGACGTTGGTGTTCCTGAGCCTGAACCGCTTGAAAACGACAACGAGGAGATTCCATTCTTCTTCATTGGTGACGACGCATTTCCACTGAGGACTTGGTGATGAAACCATACCCACTGAGAGGCTTGGATGACGAGAAGCGCATTTTCAATTACCGCCTATCCAGAGCCCGGAGAGTGGTTGAAAATGCGTTTGGTATCATGTCTGCCAGGTAAAAGCCGATGTTTAAAATTTATATAAATTGTTTTTATGTATATATATATATATATATTTTCTTTAATACATACGAGATTGAAAGAAATGGCAATTTCTGCGTTGGAAATTTTATTATTCAAAGTTACCAGGTCTCTGATGAGTTTTCGCTGGGTGGCAGGAAGTAGATGAATGAGATGAGCAAAATTCATGGTGGTACAGGGTTACATAAATGTACATGATGATACAGGATATACAACGCGTTTCACTGGACAACCAGCATTATCAAGTAAGGGTAGAATGATAAAAAAGGTAAACAGGAAGGGTATATATAGAGGGTGGAGCATCAGAGGAGGCGAAAATCAGGGGGCAAAAGTCTCCTATTGGTGGAGGGGTATTCTAGGAGAGAGAAAGATAGAACCGCTTCACGCATGCGCACTGGATGCGGGATGCCCACGATTTCTTGGACATTTTACGAGACGCCCCCCGGAACAACAACCACACAATCGCCTCTCTCGACGTAGAAAGCCTGTTCACCAACGTGCCAGTGGATAGGACCATTGACATGATTCTACGTCGAATTTACCATTGCCCTGATACACCAACACTGGACATCCCGGAGAAGGCCCTGAAAACACTTCTGGAGCTATGTACCAAGGAGGCCCCCTTCCTTTGCCCCCGGGGCAACATGTACAAGCAGATAGATGGTGTGGCGATGGGCAGCCCCCTGGGAGTTCTTTTTGCGAACTTTTTTATGGGTACCAATCGAGGAAGAGCTCCTAGCTGCCCAACGACCCGCCGTCTACTGTAGATACGTGGATGACATCTTCGTGCAAATCAAGGACCTCCACGAACTACAGGAACTCCATCGTCGCTTCATAACCTCCTCCGGACTTAACTTCACCTTTGAAAAATCAAACAATGGACAACTCCCCTTCCTCGACATCCTCGTAGCTCTGAACGACCATGGGTTCAAAACCACCGTCTACATTAAACCAACTAACACAGGACAATGCCTCAACGGCGATAGTGAATGCCCCCGCCGTTATCTTCTATCCTCCATCTCCGCCTATGTTAGGAGAGCCCTCACACACTGCTCTACTTGGGCCGACACCCACCAGGAACTAGAAAGACTATCCCAAGTTTTAGTAAATAACGGATACTCCAACTCCGACATCTCCAGCACCATCAACCACCATCTTGAAAAATGGTACACCCAAAGCCCTCCCAACATTGACCCCCCCAATGAAATTAAGATCTTCTACCGCAATTTTATGTCCTCTGAACACAAAAATGACGAGGCCGTCTTAAAAGAAATAATCTCCAAGCATGTCCACCCAACCAACCCGGAAAACAAAATCAAATTAATAATTTATTACAAATCCCCCAAGACCTCCAACCTCTTTCTCCGCAACAAACCAGCTTCCACCAAGATAAAGAGCCCAATGACCGACGATCACGTCATTTACCAACATACCTGTAATTATGAGGACTGTGGACCTCATTCCTATATTGGTATGACGCAGACTCGTCTTTCACGTCGGTTAACTCTTCACTTTCAGGCTGGAGCCATCAAAGACCACTATCTCACCCCTAACCACCCCCACCTCACACGCAACGAGTTAGAGAAACACACCACCATACTCGATAAAGAAAGTGACCCAAGGAGATTACCTATACTCGAAGCATTATATATTCAAGCCTTACATCCCAACATCAACAACCAAACTCTGGACCTTCAGATCCTTCCTTCTGCCAAAAGGCACTTTCCTACAGGACCTAACGCCCCCCCTCGACCCCCGGTGCCCTTGATGCAGCCCCCCGCGCTACCTCCTTCAGCTTCGTCTTCTGCAGGCGCCACACGTACTACGCAACTTAGGCCACGCCCCTCGACAAGCAGCCAATCAGCTTCGACCCCGCCTACCGACCACCATCCTGCATCCAGTGCGCATGCGTGAAGCGGTTCTATCTTTCACTCTCCTAGAATACCCCTCCACCAATAGCAGACTTTTGCCCCCTGATTTTCGCCTCATCTGATCCTCCACCCTCTATATATACCCTTCCTGTTTACCTTTTATATAATTCTATCCTTACTTGATAATGCTGGTTGTCCAGTGAAACGCGTCGTATATCCTGTATCATCATGTACATTAATGTAACCCTGTACCACCATGAATTTTGCTCATCTCCTTCATCTACTTCCTGCCACCCAGCGAAAACTCATCAGAGACCTGGAAACTCTGACTAATAAAATTTCCAACGCAGAAATTGCCATTTCTTTCAACCTCGTATGTATTAAAAGAAAATTGATTACCTGGCTTTACTAACACATATATATATATATATATATATATATATATATATATCTATGTATTTCTATATATATATATATATTTTTTTTTTTTTTTTTTTTTTTTCTATATTCCAACTACTCCCTCTCGGGCATAGGCTGAGAGCCTGTACATTCCACCGCTCAACACGGTGAAGCCCGTGAGGTCTTGTTCCAGTCTGGGGAGTGAGACATGTGAAGCAACCATCATGGCTCGAAACAGCTCCATCTCTGAAGCGGCCGGTTGCTTCGCTCAGGTGCTTCACCGTCTCACCCTCCAGACTCAGACCCTCACTCTCAGAACGCCACCTATTGAGCAGTGAACTCACTAGGCATTGTCCCCCTGTAACATATTTTGAATATGGGAATATTCATACAGTGTTATTTAATCAGGGAACAATGAGGGTATTTTTTTTGGCATTTCGGTGGGCTTTGTGGTAATGCACTGATACTAGGTACAGCACAAATTCAATCCCAATAATATCTTCCCATTGACATATCGGGATTTGAACCCGGGTCCAATGGATTACCAATCCAGTGGCATGACCACTCCACCACATATATATATGTATATATGTATATATATATATTATATATAATATATATATATTATATATATATGTATATATATATATATATATATATATATATATATATATATATATATATATATATATATATATGTATCTAGTCTCTCAGTGGGGATCGAACCATTGACCATCAGGATGATAGCCGACGCTTTAATCAATTACACCTCGGCAGTCTAAAAGACACTCAGCCTTCTATCCTATTTATGTTAGGGAGAAGGGAAACCCACTAGGCGAATATATTTCAATTCAAACCTAGTTGTAGGATCCATATTTCCAGAATACCATACACGGATTTTTGAGTGTCCCGACGCAACTCGGGTAGAAATTGATTTAATTTAATTCTAACCCACAAAGCATGAGAGTTACAAATATTGAGAATATATCACAAATACACGTGAGCCACTAAATGTTTCTAGTCTCTCAGTGGGGATCGAACCATCGACCATCAGGATGATAGCCGACGCTTTAATCAATTATATATTCGCCTAGTGGGTTTCCCTTCTCCCTAACATAAATAGGATAGAAGGCTGAGTGTCTTTTAGACTGCCGTGGTGTAATTGATTAAAGCGTCGGCTATCATCCTGATGGTCGATGGTTCGATCCCCACTGAGAGACTAGAAACATTTAGTGGCTCACGTGTATTTGTGATATATTCTCAATATATATATATATATATATATATATATATATATATATATATATATATATATATACACCGGTATATATATAATATATATATATATATATATATATATATATATACAGGGTGTTTTAAAACAACACTGCCAGACCTCATCTGCTAATTAGTAAATAACATAACGAAGAAGATTATCTAAGGACAAAATGCAAAATAATATACCATTAATGATTTAAACCGCATAGAGTAAAATAATTAGTGACACCCAGGTATGAGCTATAATCCGAACACGGGCTAGTGTCCCCCCTCCCCCCCAAATAGCTTCGAAGCTTTGGAGTCATAACGAATCTTCTCATGTGTTTAATCATCTGCTCGGCCATGGTGATAGACATATTTCGTTAGTACTCTGTGATAATAGTAACGTAATGAGGTATTTGTATTGAAACAGTAAATTGCGCAGGAACAATGTTGTCCCATTCAAACAGTTTCACC
Source organism: Paralithodes platypus (assembly GCA_032716605.1). NCBI lineage: Eukaryota > Metazoa > Arthropoda > Malacostraca > Decapoda > Lithodidae > Paralithodes > Paralithodes platypus. The sequence continues at coordinate 24,871,493 of CM064540.1, forward strand.
AACGATTAAATTACCTATAGCAGTGTTCGGATACCTGACCCAGACTTGAGATTCATTATTTTACCTCTTGGTCATCGTTACAAATGGTGCATATCTTTTTACGCTACTTGGATTATAATACTTAGCAGTTTTCTTCTAATTGCAAAATATCATTACCAATTTTATGTTACTTTGATTTTGTAATTATTCATATGTGATTAGGTCATTAGATATCTCCTCTTTACCTTTTTTACTTGGAAATCATTCATAGTATGTATCATATGTTTTGTGCTGAGCTCAGAACCCTGTTTTGCTACATTTCTAAATAACCATTTATCTCCGTTACAATATATTTTGGGTAAAAATAGAATAGAAATATGTGTATTATATATTTTTATCAATGTGGTCGTCATACTCTGGCAGTGTTGTTTTAAAACACCCTGTATATGTATATTTATATATACTGTATATATATTTATAAATTATATATATATATATATATATATATATATATATATATATATATATATATATATATATACCGGTATATATATATACATATGTTAGTAAAGCCAGGTAATACATTTTCTTTAATGCATACGAGGTTGAAAGAAATGGCAATTTCTACGTTGGAAATTTTATTATTCAAAGTTTCCAGGTCTCTGATGAGTTTTCGCTGGGTGGCAGGAAGTAGATGAATGAGATTAGCAAAATTCATGGTGGTACAGGGTTACATTAATGTACATGAAGATACAGGATATACGACGCGTTTCACTGTACAAGCAGTATTATCAAGTAAGGAGAGAATGATATAAAAGGTAAACAGGAAGGGTATATATAGAGGGTGGAGGATCAGAGGAGGCGAAAGTCAGGGGGCAAAAGTCTGCTATTGGTGGAGGGGTATTCTAGGAGTGAGAAAGAGAGAACCGCTTCACGCATGCACACTGGATGCAGGAAGGTGGTGGTCGGTTGGCTGGGTCGGAACTGATTGGCTGCGTGTCGAGGGGCGTGGCCTAAGTTGCGTAGTACGTGTGGCGCCGGCAGAAGACGAAGCTGAAGGAGGTAGCACAGGGGGCTGCGTCAAGGGCACCGGGGGGCGAGGGGGGGGGCATTAGGTCCTGTAGGATAGTGCCTTTTGGCAGAAGGAAGGATCTGAAGGTCCAGAGTTTGGTTGTTGATGTTGGGATGTAAGGCTTGGATATATAATGCTTCGAGTATAGGTAATCTCCTTGGGTCACTTTCTTTATCGAGTATGGTGGTGTGTTTCTCTAACTCGTTGCGTGTGAGGTGGGGGTGGTTAGGGGTGAGATAGTGGTCTTTGATGGCTCCAGCCTGAAGGTGAAGAGTTAACCGACGTGAAAGACGAGTCTGTGTCATGCCAATATAGGAATGAGGTCCACAGTCCTCATATTTACAGGTATGTTGGTAAATGACGTGATCGTCGGTCATCGGGCTCTTTATCTTGGTGGAAGCTGGTTTGTTGCGGAGAACGAGGTTGGAGGTCTTGGGGGATTAATTTGTAAACAATTATTAATTTGATTTTGTTTTCCGGGTTGGTTGGGTGGACATGCTTGGAGATTATTTCTTTTAAGACGGCCTCGTCATTTTTGTGTTCAGAGGACATAAAATTGCAGTAGAAGATCTTAATTTCATTGGGGGGGGGGGGGGGGGGGGGTCAATGTTGGGAGGGCTTTGGGTGTACCATTTTTCAAGATGGTGGTTGATGGTGCTGGAGATGTCGGAGTTGGAGTATCCGTTATTCACTAAAACTTGGGATAGTCTTTCTAGTTCCTGGTGGGTCTTGGCCCAGGTAGAGCAGTGCGTGAGGGCTCTCCTTACATAAGCGGAGATGGAGGATACAAGATAACGGCGGGGGCATTCACTATCGCCGTTGAGGCAAAATAAATTTAATAATTTATTACAAATCCCCCAAGACCTCCAACCTCGTTCTCCGCAACAAACCAGCTTCCACCAAGATAAAGAGCCCGATGACCGACGATCACGTCATTTACCAACATACCTGTAATTATGAGGACTGTGGACCTCATTCGTATACTGGCATGACACAGACTCGTCTTTCACGTCGGTTAACTCTTCACCTTCAGGCTGGAGCCATCAAAGACCACTATCTCACTCCTAACCACCCCCACCTCACACACAACGAGTTAGAGAAACACACCACCATACTCGATAAAGAAAGTGACCCAAGGAGATTACCTATACTCGAAGCGTTATATATCCAAGCCTTACATCCCAACATCAACAACCAAACTCTGGACCTTCAGATCCTTCCTTCTGCCAAAAGGCACTCTCCTACAGGACCCAACACCCCCCCTCGCCCCCCCGGTGCCCTTGATGCAGCCCCCCGCGGTACCTCCTTCAGCTTCGTCTTCTGCCGGCGCCACACGTACTACGCAACTTTGGCCACGCATCTCGACACGCAGCCAATCAGCTTCGACCCCGCCAACCGACCACCACCTTCCCGCATCCAGTGCGCATGCGTGAAGCGGTTCTCGCTTTCTCACTCCTAGAATACCCCTCCACCAATAGCAGACTTTTGCCTCCTCTGATCCTCCACCCTCTATACTGTATATACCCTTCCTGTTTACCTTTTATATCATTCTCTCCTTACTTGATAATGCTGGTTGTCCAGTGAAACGCGTCGTATATCCTGTATCATCATGTACATTAATGTATCCCTGTACCACCATGAATTTTGCTAATCTCATTCATCTACTTCCTGCCACCCAGCGAAAACTCATCAGAGACCTGGAAACTTTGAATAATAAAATTTGCAACGCAGAAATTGCCATTTCTTTCAACCTCGTATGTATTAAAGAAAATATATGTATATACATATATTTTTAATATATATGTTTGTATAGACACATGGAAATTGTTGGAAGTATAAAACATAAAATATATAGTTTTATATCCATATTGACTATAGACAGGACATTTTTTTGTGGACTACTATTGCGGTAAAGATTACGATTAAATGCTTACTTTGTTCAAGTACAGGGGATCATCTTTGGACGGACGTCCACGTTTTGCCCCCCTACCCCTCCTGTGGGTTGAGGACATGTAAGGAGAGTTTGACAGCTCCTCGTTCTCCATTGCCTGCCCCATCGCCTCCTCCACCTGGGATACCTCCTCCTCCACATCCACGACCACCTCCTCCTCCAAGTTCACCTGGGGCTGCAATCTTTTCTTGATCTGAAAGTCAAATACAATAAATTCCATATCGAACTTATAAAACATTATAAAGTCAAACATATTAATAAATTTACACACAATAAAAAGTTAACAATATAAGAACGAAAATATACGTTATTATATATAGCAGATGGTTTCATATATCATTGTTCATACCTTCTGGCTGCTGATCCTGGGTTCCTTTTGGGATACATTTTCCTTGAGGAAGGAAAATTTATTCCAAATCCACTGATCCCTCATTGTCATTTGTCTAGAGCCGGACCCGCTCTTCCGGTTGAGAAGTTTGCCGTAGCGTGTCCTCATGTTTTTGTAAAATTTTGACACAATATTCGCTGAAAAGAAAACGAGAGAAAGTGAATTAAAAAACATCAAGAGAATATGTCAATACTTTGTGAGATTGAGGGGAGATTATTTAGCAAACAATGCAAAGGGCAAGCACAAGAAATCGACTGAAATATCACATTTTTCAATTGTCAAGTTGTTATATTTTTGTGTTAATGTATTCATAGCACCAGTACGTTGATCACACAAACCATTATATATATTTCCTAATAACTCATAGCCACTTACCTGGTAAATTTAGTTGTTTCCCTTTCTTCTCGAAAATGCAGACCTTATACATTTTGTCGTGGTAACGAGGGTCCGACTTGGCCCATAGGGCTGAGTGGTTGTGGACCCTGTCTGCCAGGTCGTTCTCCATCGCGGCAGTTATTACTCCGTATTGGGTGTCTTCGTCCATGTCGGAGGACGATTTCTCCTGTTCTTGGGTCACCTGGGTCAGCTGGACGTCGCTGTCATCTTGGGGCCTGTGGACCTCAACCGACACATCGTCCTGTGTGTTGAACAGTTGCTGGCTCTGCTGGTTATCCTGGTGGCCTTCCACGTCCATTGTCGCCACTTCTTCACTATCCTGCATGGCATCCAAAATTTCATGGGCTTGGAGGACAGGCGTCTTACTCCGAACCTTTTTCGTGGTCGCCTTCTTCTTGGGCTTGACCACCTTCTTCAGCGTTGTTTGTGCCTTGGGACCCATGTTCAATTGGAGAGTGTTGGTAAGTTTGGAGAGTGCTGGGTGGGTTGTTGACTGGAAACTGTGGAATGACCTTTTCTGACCTGTACCGCGGTATGTATACCCCCTGACCTGACCCCACCTCTGACAGATGTACAACGGATACCTGGGAATTACCGGTGCTGTCACACGAGCGCTTTTCCTGTCAATTTTACCTGATCAAGTTATTTGTCAATATTATTTGGGATACTTTTGCATGTATAGGTAAATATAGTGAAGGTAAAGTATTTTGTTGGTTATATTTCAATATATTTACATTTGTCTACCTTTCAGACAATAATTGCTTGTAAATATTCCTAGATACAGGGTTAGCGCGACTCCACCAAACTAAAACTGAGAAACGGGGTGATAATCCCTTTTTATTACACACCTCGCCGAACATGCTCTTTGGCCTCAGCAAGGTGTGTCGTGAGCCTTCGGCGACATCGCAAGGCCCTTCGCATGCCACGTGCAGAGTATACGCTTGGCGGGTATACTCTCGGCGAGTATTCATCCGCACAACAGCGATTAATCGACGAGGAAATCGCCGATGATTATTATGCATCGGCGATGTTCTCGGAACATCTGAGAGCATCGGCAAGCCATCGTGCGACGTTTTGGAAAATGTCAACGTTTTGTTTTTGTGCGACACCCTCGCCGACGTCGCCGATGATCTCCGACGGCCTCGACGATCCCTCTGCGATGTTTGCCGATGCTTGCGAGGTCTACGATCCATCGTCAGTCCTCGTACAAAATTTTGAACAAACCGAACATTTGCGACGACCCGCGAGGGCCTTTGCGAGGCCTTGCGAGTCATACGATTATTATGCGAGGGTATACGATTTCTTTGCGACATGTCACGAATGTGCCAATTTATGGGTGTCGGCGATGAAAATCGTATGAAATCGCAACAGTGGGAAAGGGGTTATAAGGGAGGTGAACGCAATTTACTGATTTGTTGGCCAATATACAGTATATATATATATATATATATATAGTAACATATTCCTATAAATTCCTATAAATATATTAATTTAGATAGAATTTTGTTTTCAGTTAGGCTTATAGTTTCATAGTTGTATGATCTCCATGAAGCTTCATGAACTGTATTCATGTTAACATTATGCTTGAGTCCATTTATGAGACCATTGAAGCTCCATGAATTCTATTTCCTTCCACTTAATGGTTGAGACTCTAGTAAATGTTTCGTCATCGCTTGTTTTGTGAACCAATGAGACTATTTAGGTTGTGTGTACTGTTTCAAGCATTAGAATCTTTTCATAGAGTTTTGTTTTGTCTTTATGGTTAATTTAACTATTTCTTTGTTCCCTAGTCAATTGGTGGGAAAGTAGATGAAGGGCAGATGTATATAAGGGGAGAGCGAGTAAGCTAAGGGAGTTCTGTTCTGTATCTAGCCCAGTCGAGTATTTACAGTGAGTCAGTCAGCTATCTTTCACATCATTATTCATCACTTGTCCTTTGTGGTTGTTATACCTCTACTTATACAAGCTCAAGTCTTAACCTTCCACCCTTTTACTTGTGCATCCTAATACTCGACTGGGACTATTTGTAATCATACCAATCTTGGATATACTCGTGCTTCATACCTACACTGCGTGGAGACTTAAGTACCTGCAAGTCTGGCTAAGTATCATTACATTACTTCATTTAATTTAACTTGTTCTCTTTAACGTCCAGCTTAGGCCTTATGTACAGTACTTCCATATATAATGCCCTCCAGTGTGGTATAGACTCCTTCTTATATATATATATATATATATATATATATAGACAACTCCGCCCAAAATAACTTAGCTACGAGAAACTCTTTGTATTACTTTGTCAATTTCGGTTTATTTTGTAAATACGTGTAAATATGTTTATGAATTAATTAAAACTTGTTAACTATAAATGTTATGCCACATTTCTACTTAACCTTTTACTAGAACAGTCTATTGTTTATTTTCCGCCGAGGTCAGCTCGACTTCGGTGTTTGTTTACCTATCAAAGCTTAGGTTTGACACTCTTAATTTTCTAACTTAGTATAAATTACACTCCTATGTTTTAAGAAAAGGATAAAATTCAACTTCTCGTGTCTTATGGAGATTTGATATGTAACAATATATATATAATATATATATATATATATATATATATATATATATATACCGGGTATATATATATGTAAATACATATAAAACAGCGCATTTTGAGCGACTGTACACTCTAGGGTAGACCATATTATAACATATATAACTCACACCATTATAACAGTTATTCACTTACTTAAGTATGCAACTGTACATTTCTAGTTGGGTATGATCTCACCCATAGAGATTCATATCCCCCACCTATAAAAGCCTTGGTACGATTCCTGCAATGTAATCAAGGGTTCTCACGCTTCCCTCAGAGAATTGCAGCAACACCTAGATGATTGCTAGCAACTAAAGCAGAGTTTCACACTACACTGATAGAAGCCGACGCTCAAGAGTGAGGCCAGGCACCAGTAGCAGTTTGAACAGCCATTGGGACGCATCATCCCTAATTGGCTAAGGTAGACGATAGTGTTATACAAGTAACATATACAGTTACAGTGCGATACTGTGCATTAATTAGTGTGTGTGTTAATACTTAGTCACAATTTTTAATGTGTCCAATTCTTTTTACAGGAATACCATTTTACAGGAATTAGCTCAGTCTCTGGTTGCTTATTATCTTTATAGAGTGTTATCATAATAGTTACTTCCCAGTTGGGCATATACAGTATAGTACCTATACAGACCTTAAAATCTTTAAAGCCATGCTTCAGAATTCTATTTTTCTTGGTTAAATAAACAATAAAAAACCAACAAGGTGGTGTTTGCTTAAACCAAGAACCTCATTAAAACATTCCTTTATAAACGTGTTCACAATGATCAGCTGAATCTACAAGCATAGCCAAGGAATGATCTATGAGGTAAGAAATAGGTAATAAACAGTTAATCCATAAAACCTCCGGTACATATACTGTATATATATATTTATTGAGATTACAGGCCCCCAAACAATGGTACGAGTGGCCAGCATAACCACACAGGTCACCTCCAAACCCCAAGAAAGACCACGAAGACATCTACCTGAGTTCCCCCTCCGAGCACCCAGACATCTACCTAAGTTAGTCACGCCAAGCCTCCCACCCCACACTTCTCCTTCACGCCAGCAGCCCTCAAAGAGAATGGAGTGCTCTCTCAGCCAGTCACAAGCCGTGTTCCTCAGCCAACCACAACCGCCCTAGGACCACCAATTAGAATCCTACTTTTACGTAGCCTCCACCAGAAGTGATGCTCCCTGTATTGTTCCGCCAGATTTGGAGTATGATGAATACTCCCTTATGCAATCTACTCACCAGCGCCCCAAATATTACAGGGGCCAATGGACCTGACCATGCCTGACAAATCCATGCCCCCGAGGATACAGACAAAATCCTCTATATATATTATGTCCTAGGATAATTGGAAGACCTGCAAGACAGTTGTTGCATATTTAGCCTTATGTGTTTTCCATTTTTCACAGCAACCCTGGACCTTCCAGTTGCCCCCATGAACATTGTAATAATACCTTGGAACCAGGCCCATGTTATAATACCTGAGCTCCAAGGCTAGAATGTATAAATTATGTACCTCACAACAACCACTTTTCTTCTCTTTGTTGATTATTGTTGTGAGGTATTGATTATGTAAATATGTGAACTGTGTTGTGCCCTGATTTAATTGTGATCTGTGCCATAGATCACGTAATTGCGTAATAGCTTCATCCTTCTGAACCTGTGTTATTCTGTGTTAAATTTGCCTTTAAACCTTAATCCTCATTCAAAACTATTGCTTGATTCAAAACTTATGCATAAGTTACATATCAGTGTGATTAGAAAATATTCAGGCCCCCACGCTCACAGATTTACTAACTACGTGTATGTTGATTTATCATTTGAATTGAAGTCTTAGTATATTCCGTAATCAATTCAATCATATATTTGCTCTTTACCTAGGACCTACGCCCAATTTTCCAACGAGTGCACAGTGTAATTCACCTAACCTTTTGCAAATTAATTGCATATGAAATATATCTTATAGATGTGCTTTTATGTTCTTGTAAATCTTGATGTTGTGATATTTGGAATACCGTGTTTAGGAATTCTTTCCTCTGTGTTTCGTCTCACGTTCATCCACCATACACTAATATTATTGTGCCTGTGCATTTTAATCACCTCGCTCTGTTAACCCGTTCAGACCCGGGTCTGATACTGCCTGTTTTAAGTATCAATGAGTAGGACTTCGTCGCCTACGTCCATGTACTAATTGTGCCTGTACATTAAATGCACCTCGCTCTGTTAACCCGTTCAGACCCGAGTCTGATACTGCCTGTTTTAAGTATCAATGAGTAGGACTTCGTCGCCTACGTCCATGTACTAATTGTGCCTGTACATTGTATGCACCTCGCTCTGTTAACCCGTTCAGACCCGAGTCTGATACTGCCTGTTTTAACCCATAATTAGCGGCGAGCAACATAAGTCGAGTTAAATGAAGCTGGACTATGTGGCGGCGCTCGACATAACTCGAGTGGCAATTTCAGCACGTAATGTGGCTGAGAGAGAGAGACAAGTGGTGGCAGGAGACTAGCGAGCGTATGACTGCTCCAGACCACCGCGGCGAACCTACTGACACAAATCTCAGCTCCCTCCTCCCTCTCTCACTCGCTACATACTCAATTATGTACTGAAAGTACCGAATTACCTGCTTTTTGCACTCGCGTTGCACGGTTATTGCAAGAAAACTATCCATCATACAAGGATCGTTATGGTGTCATTCGAAAGCTCTGTTTATGCCCTTTCAGGGATAGGTACTTGTTTTACGTTCTGGGTCTTATTTAGGCATGAAAATGATCACGTAAACAGCCCTATTTTGGCTAAAAACACCCCGCTGTGCGGTACACATAAATAAACCGCATAGGCCGCTCGTAAGGTGTTAAGTATCAATGAGTAGGACTTCGTCGCCTACGTCCATGTACTAATTGTGCCTGTACATTGTATGCACCTCGCTCTGTTAACCCGTTCAGACCCGAGTCTGATACTGCCTGTTTTAAGTATCAATGAGTAGGACTTCGTCACCTACGTCCATGTACTAATTGTGCCTGTACATTGTATGCACCTCGCTCTGTTAACCCGTTCAGACCCGAGTCTGATACTGCCTGTTTTAAGTATCAATGAGTAGGACTTCGTCGCCTACGTCCATGTACTAATTGTGCCTGTACATTGTATGCACCTCGCTCTGTTAACCCGTTCAGACCCGAGTCTGATACTGCCTGTTTTAAGTATCAATGAGTAGGACTTCGTCGCCTACGTCCATGTACTAATTGTGCCTGTACATTGTATGCACCTCGCTCTGTTACCCGTTCAGACCCGAGTCTGATACTGCCTGTTTTAAGTATCAATGAGTAGGACTTCATCGCCTACGTCCATGTACTAATTGTGCCTGTACATTGTATGCACCTCGCTCTGTTAACCCGTTCAGACCCGAGTCTGATACTGCCTGTTTTAAGTATCAATGAGTAGGACTTCGTCGCCTACGTCCATGTACTAATTGTGCCTGTACATTGTATGCACCTCGCTCTGTTAACCCGTTCAGACCGAGTCTGATACTGCCTGTTTTAAGTATCAATGAGTAGGACTTCGTCGCCTACGTCCATGTACTAATTGTGCCTGTACATTGTATGCACCTCGCTCTGTTAACCCGTTCAGACCCGAGTCTGATGCTGCCTGTTTTAAGTATCAATGAGTAGGACTTCGTCGCCTACGTCCATGTACTAATTGTGCCTGTACATTGTATGCACCTCGCTCTGTTAACCCATTCAGACCCGAGTCTGATACTGCCTGTTTTAAGTATCAATGAGTAGGACTTCGTCGCCTACGTCCATGTACTAATTGTGCCTGTACATTGTATGCACCTCGCTCTGTTAACCCGTTCAGACCCGAGTCTGATACTGCCTGTTTTAAGTATCAATGAGTAGGACTTCGTCGCCTACGTCCATGTACTAATTGTGCCTGTACATTGTATGCACCTCGCTCTGTTAACCCGTTCAGACCCGAGTCTGATACTGCCTGTTTTAAGTATCAATGAGTAGGACTTCGTCGCCTACGTCCATGTACTAATTGTGCCTGTCCATTGTATGCACCTCGCTCTGTTAACCCGTTCAGAAACGAGTCTGATATCGCTTTAAATATCAATGAGCTAAACTTTGTCATTAGCGCCAATTTAATTACTAAGTGCGATCTATCGATCGATATCTGTTAACCAGTTCAGATCTAATTTATTAAGATTAATTTCTAGTGTCAATTCAAGACTGAGTCTATTATAACTCAGTTAGTCATTTTGTTTATCTTCGAATGTTGTCTTAGTTGCGAATATTGAAGATTATACTTTGAAGTAATTAATACCAACCAGTATACCTATTATACGTTGAAGTAATTAATACCAACCAGTATACCTATTATACGTTGAAGTAATTAATACCAACCAGTATACCTATTATACGTTGAAGTAATTAATACCAACCAGTATACCTATTATACGTTGAAGTAATTAATACCAACCAGTATACCTATTATACGTTGAAGTAATTAATACCAACCAGTATACCTATTATACGTTGAAGTAATTAATACCAACCAGTATACCTATTAAACCACATTTTCACTCCTACTAAATTCACGTTATTACTTTGCTTTACCTAAGAAAATATAGAAATACGAATTACTAAGCTTGGTTCGTTATCGTAGCATATGTTCAAGTAATATAATTCCATGATAAGATATAAATTCCCTTTCGAGCTATTTTAATACATCTTATTAACTATAAATAATAATCTCAGTCCTTTCCTGTAATTTAAATTAACATCGCATTCCGCCTAAGAATATAGTTGCACTAACTAGAAAAAGTATTTACCACTATCTCAGTTCACCTGGTGACCTTCCCAGTGACCTGACCTGAGGGCAAGCTCACGCGGTCAGAATTAAGGTTCAGCTGAACCGTACGTGTGACTCATCTACACACCTTGTGACAATATCTTTATAACCTCAACTCTCTACATTGTAACACTAGGATCATTACTTTGGGTATTGAAGTCTTTTGTGATTACGGAAGATACGAGACTCCCATTTATTATTGCATTGAAGGTTGATGATAATTTATGTGTATAATGCCCTTATGTATACTTTCTCATCTTATTTGATTTAATACTAGACTCTCACTATTGAGTTTCGTTAGTGTCAGCAACTTGTTCTGAAGTAAAAACAATATATTTATCCTGTTGCTATCTAGGATCTTCATTCTGATCCTCATTATTATCCTTCTCCCATGCATAATAAATAAAACCTTTGTATATGTCCTTCCTTGTGTTGTTATTGAGTACTACATTGAACTATTGAATACTATTTTTACTATATATAGAACCTGCTCGGTACGTTCCTGTCAAGTATATTCAAGTTCATCAAAACAGTATTGGATTGTTTTTACGGACTGTATCAAGGGAACTAATTTTCACAACCCGGCACAATATATATACATTATATATATATATATATATATATATATATATATATATATATATATATATATATAATATATATATATATATATATATATATATATACTGTATATGTATATGTATATATATATATATATATACATATATATATATATATATATATATATATATATACCTGTAAATATACTGTCTCACCTTCACTGTGGATCACTCTCACTGTCTCTCACCTTCACTGTGGATCACTCTCACTGTCACTCACCTTCACTGTGGATTATTATCACTGTCTCTCACCTTCACTGTGGATCACTCACTGTCTCTCACCTTCACTGTGGATCACTCTCAGTGTCACTCACCTTCACTGTGGATCACTATCACTGTCTCACCTTCACTGTGGATCACTCTCACTGTCTCTCACCTTCATTGTGGATCACTCTCAGTCACTCACCTTCACTGTGGATCACTATCACTGTGTCTCACCTTCACTGTGGATCACTCTGTGTCACTCACCTTCACTGTGGATCACTATCACTGTCTCACCTTCACTGTGGATCACTCACTGCCACTCACCTTCACTGTGGATCACTCTCACTGTCACTCACCTTCACTGTGGATCACTATCACTGTCACTGTTTTATGTGGGGAGATTGTAGGCACCAATCGATCAGGGCTAGACCCAGGTGAGGTTATAGGCATGTGATAAAGAGTCGCTGGAACTCCTGTTTCATTTGCTTGGCCTCTCTTACTGATTTTCTTTGTGCCTCATTTACACTGAGAGCAATCCAGCTAGCTCTCACAAACACCTCCTCCTCCTATCCACTTCACTACACTAACATGCACACCACACTTTCATTCCTCCACACCAAAATTAAAAAAAACACAAAATGATGAATTTAGCCCAGGGCCTCGGGCGTCCCAGGGGGGGGGACCATAAATGCCCCCTCACCCGACCCCGACCCACCCCTGCACGACCCTCACAATTACCTGGAACCATCGGCCTGTTACTCTTTCTATTAATTTCTGCAACATTCGCGGGAATTTCCTCTAACTTTCACTCTGTTGAGCACATCTCTCCTCCTACAAACCTGATCTTCTCTTCCTCACCGAAAATAACCAGGGTGTCTGTAGCAACCAATCCAGCAACCCCCTTCTCTGTATTCCTCCTACTTTCTCTATCCTAGTTTCAAAGCCAAAGGCGGATGTTGTGCATATGTGCACAACAAACTCACTTGCTCTCGTGTTCCCGATTTCGACTCCTCTGAATTCTCAACTTTATGGCTCAAACTTTCCTGTCATTCTCTACTAAATATTTCTGTGTGCTGTCTATCTTTCCCCTAACTCTAACCAACTTTCCTAAATTCTTTTGACTATCTAACCCCCACCAAACTCTACAGTGGAACCCACTTCTGATCCATTTACTCCTTTCTCAGAAATCTCCATCTAGGAGATTTCACGTTCACCACCGCCAATGGCTCTCCTCTCACACTACTGATCCACTGGTGAACAAAGGCCTACGTCTTTTCTATCCTAAAATGACCTAGAGCAGTTAGTTCAGCAACCCCACCCAGTTATCCGGATCGCACTCGGAGATCGGGCCCAACATTCTTGATCTGTTTCTAACTTTCTAACCCTTCTTCTTATACTGTCGATCTTTTCTCTCCTTTGGGCTCCTCGACATAACTTATCTCTGTCAACCGTCCTATCTCTCCAGTACAGGCCACCCGATCCTCCTAGCCGGCGGCGCTTGTGGGCACTTTGGCGCTGCCGACTGGGAGGAGGTCTTCGGCAGTAACTTCTTCATGATTTCCCATGGAATGATTTCTGCTTCCATGGCCGGGGGACCCTCGGAGAGATGTGCTGAACGTACATTACCGACGGTAATCCTATCGGGCATGGAAAGCATACATTCCATTCTCTTTCTCTCAGACTAATGCTAAAAATCTTGGTTTTACTCACGCCTGTTCTACTGCTGTCCGCAGTAAGGAGGAAGAAGCATTCAAACGGGTACCGACGCCTTTAATAACTCAAACTCTCATTTCGTCATATGTTTTTTGTTCTGCCCGGGAATCAAGCCAAATCTGTTCTTCGACTTGCAAAAACACTCTTTCATCAATAATAAATGCCTGAACTATCAACGTCTAGCCGCTCTTCCCAAGCTTTCTGGCATCTAGCCAAAAACCTCTCGAACAATTTTATCTTCCCTCGTCTTTCCTCCCATTTCCCACTCTCTGATGGCACAACCATCACTTCTTCCTCTGACCAAAAGCTAAAAACTCTCGCTCAAACTTTTGCTAGAAACTCCACCTTGGATGAATTCCCGGTGCTATTCCTCCCTATCCGCCCTCCTCTCTCTTTACTTATGCCTAATATCCTAATCTCTTCAAAGATGTACTTTCTACCTCTCTGGGGCTAACACTAATAAGGCGTACGGTCCGGACGGTGTCCTCTGTGTTCTCAAAAACGTGCTTCAGTGCTGACTCCCTGCCTAGGCAAAACTCTTTCGTCTCTGTCTATCCTTAACGTCCCTTCATGCGGAAGTTTGCTCTTTATAATTCAACCTGTCCCAAAGAAGGGTGAATCCGCTCTCAACCCTCCAAACTATCGTCCAATTGCTCTTATATCTTGTCTTTCTAAAGTTTTTTTGAAACTATTCTTGCTTCCAAATTTCTTAAGCATTTCTCTTCTATAATCTGCTCTCAGATCGCCAGTATGGCTTCCTAAGGGGGTCGCTCTACTGGTGACTTTCTTCTTCATATCTTACTAACTCTTGGTCATCCTCCTTCGGGACTTCGGTGAGACTTTTTCTATTGCACTAGACATATCGAAAGCCTTCGATAGAGTCTGGCATAAATCTTGTAATTCTAAACTACCCTCCCTCTTCGGTTTTTCTATCCCTCCATCTGGTGCCTTTGTCTCTAATTTCCTTTCCGGCCGTTCCATAGCTGCGGTTGTGGACGGCCATTGTATTCACTTCCTCACCCTATAAACTCCGGTGTTCCTTCAGGGCTCTGTCCTATCTCCTATTCTCTTTCTAATTGGTTTATAAATGATCTCCTTAACTGTACCTTTTTATTCCCATCCATTTCATACGCAGACGACTCAACCTTACACTACTCCATTAGTATTTTCAGAACGCCCCAGCCAGCAATCCCTCAACGCGACAAACGTAATGAAGCCATAGAACTCTCTTAAATTCTGATCTAAATACTATTTCCAAATTGGGGGGCAGAGAAAATTTTTTCCTTGTTAACTTTTAATGCTTCCAAAACCCAATTTTCTTCCATCTATCTACCCGTCAGGATCTCCCAGCGGACTATCCCTTATTCTTTCACAAATACAAAAATCAAAAAGCACCCCCTTCATCTGTTCTCTCAATATTCTCTTGGTGTCTCTTTTTCTTATGCTCTCATTTGGAAGGACCATATTACCAGTCTTGCTAAGGCAGCCTCCCAGAAGCTGGGTGTGGCTCAACCGCCTTAGGGGGGTCTTACTTGTCCCCCTGCACAGCTTTCTTGCTCTGTACAGGGGCAAGAGTGCGCCCTTGTATTGAGTATTGTTCACATGTGTGGGGAGGTTTCCTCTACACCGCTCCCCTAGACAAAGTTGAAAGGAAGGCCTTTCGTATCATTAACTCCTGTCCACTCACCAACTCTCTGCAATCTCTCTCTCTTCGCCGCAACTGTTACATCCTCTCCTCGCTATTCTATCGCTACTATAATAATCAGTGTTCCTCAGGAGCTATCCCAGTGCATACCAACCTCCTTTACGTTAGGGCATGTGGTACCCCCTTCTTGCAACTCAATCCCACCCCTACTCTGGGCAAAACTCTCCCCAACCCCTAAGAGTGAAACGTTTACTCTCAAACTTGTATTCTACTCAACATCTGAGAGACTGCTGGAACTCTCTCCAGAAATCAGTCTTTCCCTCTCCTATGACTTAAATTGCTTCAAACTCCAGTCGTGTCCAGGCATTTTTGGCTCGAAACGTCCATCTTGATTTTTGGCCCCTGTCACTCTTTCAACTATGGGGAAGGCACTCGCTATAGGCAGTTATGCCTTTTGCCTCCCTCAATCACATAGAAAAAAACAAAACAAAAAAAACTCACCTTCACTGTGGATCACTATCACTATCTCCAACCTTCACTGTGGATCACTCTCACTGTCTCTCACCTTCATTGTGGATCACTCTCACTGTCTCACCTTCACTGTGGATCACTCTCACTGTCTCTCACCTTCATTGTGGATCACTCTCAGTCACTCACCTTCACTGTGGGTCACTATCACTGTGGATCACTATCACTGTCTCTCACCTTCACTGTGTATTACTATCACTGTCTCTCACCTTCACTGTAGATCACTTTCACTGTCACTCACCTTCACTGTGGATCACTCTCACTGTCACTCACCTTCACTGTGGATCACTATCACTGTCTCACCTTCACTGTGGATCACAATCACTGTCTCTCACCTTCACTGTGGATCAGTCTCACTGTCTCACCTTCACTGTGGATCACTATCAATGTCTCCCACCTTCACTGTGGATCACTCACCTTCGCTGTGGATCACTCTCACTGTCTCACCTTCACTGTGGATCACTCTCACTGTCTCTCACCTTCACTGTGGATCACTCTCACTGTCACTCACCTTCACTGTCTCTCACCTTCACTGTGGATCACTATCACTGTCTCACCTTCACTGTGTATTACTATCACTGTCTCTCACCTTCACTGTAGATCAATCACTGTCACTCACCTTCACTGTGGATCACTCTCACTGTCACTCACCTTCACTGTGGATCACTCTCACTGTCACTCACCTTCACTGTGGATCACTCACTGTCACTCACCTTCACTGTGGATCACTCTCACTGTCACTCACCTTCAATGTGGATCACTAGCACTGTCTCTCACCTTCACTGTGGATCACTATCACTGTCTCACCTTCACTGTGTATTACTATCACTGTCTCTCACCTTCACTGTAGATCACTTTCACTGTCACTCACCTTCATTGTGGATCACTCTCACTGTCAGTCACCTTCACTGTCACTCACCTTCACTGTGGATCACTATCACTGTCTCTCACCTTCACTGTGGATCACTATCACTTAATTCTCTCACCTTCACTGTGTATCACTATCACTGTCTCACCTTCACTGTGTATCACTATCACTGTCTCTCACCTTCACTGTGGATCACTTTAGCTGTCTCTCACCTTCATTGTGGATCACTTTCGCTGTCACTTTCACGTTCACTGTGTATCACTTTCATTGTGTCTCACTTTCAATGTGAATCACATTCATTGCCACTCACCTTCACTTTGGATCCCTTTACATTGCGTCTCTCACCTTCACTGTGTATCACTTTCACTGTCACTCACCTTCACTGCAGATCCATATCACTATCTCTCTCATCTTCTCTATAGATAAATGACTGTCACTTTCACCTTTACTATGGGTCAATCTCACTGTCATTCACCTTCACTGTGGATCACTCTGGTCACTCTTATCTTTACTGTGGATCACTCTCACTGTGTTTTTTTCTTCTCACGATTCCCTTGCTCTCTCATTCTCCCCTCTCTCGTTCCATTATTCTCCCCTCTTCCTTCTATCTTGTCATTTCGCACAAACATTTTTCTTCTCTCTCTCTCTCTCTCTTTGTTATTTACAGGCTTATTGCGATTAAATCATCATGGCGCAACAATATTTAAGTATGAGTAATAGCAGTAGTAGTAGTCGTTCCCTAAGCTGCCTGGCTGAGCAGCCCCGAGCCCTGAGGCCTCGGCCGAGACCAGGTTTGCTCACAAAGTTCTCAAGGAGTTTATGTTATGCTGTTGGCGTAAGTGCTTATGTGTTGTGCAGTCTTCCATAATGTGTTTGATTGTGTGTGGTACTGTTTTACAGCTCGGACAGGTGTCCTGAACGGATTCATCCCACCTCTTCTGATAACTCAGAAGGGCTGGATGGTGCCCACATCGTAGCCTAGCCAAGTGGACTCTGTCCTCACAGGAAAGGAGGGCTTCTAAGGGATGGACTTCAGGGGGCCGTGCATGTACCTGATTTAATAGTGACTGGATGGAACGGTGGGTGATTTTAGTTTGGATATGCTTCTGGAGGCTGGATTGGGGTGGACAAGATAAGAGGGGAGTGAAGACAGTATTTGTGCATGATAATGAGTGCAAGACTTAGTGATGTTTTGATGTTACTTGGTGTGTGTGGAAGTTCGGCCATGTAGTGTAGTGGGTGGTGTTGGTTTGTGGAGGCTGCGGCGATAAATTGTGTGCCTCTCATATCATGGTGATATTTGATTTTGAGGACTTTGGTTTCCTGGTGTAGGTGGTCTGTAGGTGTGGTAGCTGTGCAGCCAGTGATTATTTTGATGGCTTTGTTCAGTATGGTCTGTAGAGTGTTGTGATGTGTTTTAGAGAGGTTAAAGGCCCAAGCAGGGCTAGCATATTCCATCACTGAACGTATATATTGTTTGTATACTGTTGTGGAACTTTCTTTGTTATATTCAAATGTTGTATGGACAAGTGACTTGAGGGCGTTTAGTCTTGGTGTCAGTTTGTTTTTTTGCTTGTAATATGCTGCTTAAGTGTTATTGATGTATCATATGTTACACTAAGGATTTTGGGTGTATATGTGTGTTTTATGGGGATGTTGTTTAATGCCTTACGAGCAGGCCCGTAAGGAATTTCTACTACCCGCCAAGTGGGTGGTTTTACCCTAAATAGCCTTGTTTCCGTGCTCGTTTTCATGCATAAACAAGAGCCAGAGTTTAATACAATTATGTATCCCTGAAAGGGCGTTAATTCAGCTTTCCAATGACACCAGAACCATCCTCCTATGACCACGCGTTCTCTTGCAACGATCGTGCAAGACGAAGGAAAAATCCCTAAAATACGGTATTTTCTTGACATAATACCCTGTGTAGTGAAGGAGGGAGGGTGGATGTGTGTGGAGTAAACGTCAGTAGGCCCGCGGGAACCGTGGCGAACGGTCAGAGCCCGACCTACGCTTTGCCCACCGCTCGTCTCTCTCTCAGAGGCAATATTGCTCCAAAATTGCACACAGACTTAAGTCGGACCGCGCTCTTTGAGCAGGTGTTCTCTATACGGACTTAAGTCGGGCCCCGCTAAAGAAGGATTAAGGTGAGGTGAAGAATACGACTATGTTCTACTGTCCAGTTTGTGAGAACTTCCTCATTCGTCTGTCTATCCCTCCATGTAACTCTGCATGCACTTCTCATGTAACTCATTTCTATCCCTCTCATTCTTGGTTTGTGTCTCTCTAACAATGTCCATGCTTCGCTCCCGTACGTCAATGTCAGGATTACCACACTATCATGCAAGGACTTCTTTACTTCCATGCTGACCACTATTTCTTGTTACTGCTTTCAGCATTCCTACAACTCTCTTCCCCTGTTGCACCCTTTCCCGCACTTCTTCATCCATACTCCCATCTTTACTCAAACACACTGCCCAAATACATAAATGAACTGACATTCTCCATAGCCTGACCATTCAACCTCACCTCACACTCTGTGACTGGACCCCTTTCAAAGACCATAACCTAACTCTTCCCCGCATTAGCCTTCAGATTCCATTTTTTACACACTGTTCCAAACATATTTACCATACCCTGCAACTCCCATTCACTATCGTTCATCAGAATTGTATTGTCAGCAAACATCAGTACAGGCAACTTCCACTCATTTCCTTCCCTTATCAGCGGTACATCAACATCCACTGCTCTTCCTTGTATTTCTTTCATGACTTCATTATATATATATATATTGAACAACCAATGGGACATCACACACCCTTGCTTTTGAAGTTTAACCCAACATTCAGATCAAAGAACTCGCTCTGTTTTCCACACATACTGACGCCTTTGCACCCTTATACATGCACTTCATTGCTTTCAGCAACTTGCCATCTACTCCATTTATTCTTAGTAGTTTCCACAGACCTTCTCTATCAGCTCTGTCATAGGCCTTCTCCAAGTCCATAAAGGCAGCATACATTTGTCCCTTCTTCAGATATTTCTCCACAACACATTTAATGGCAAAAATCTGGTCTACAGACTCTCTTCCCTTCCTAAACCCGCCCTGCTTGTCACTTACTCATTTCTCCGTTCTCGCTCTCACTCTCTCGATCACTACCCTACTGTACTGTACATCTTCCCTACTATGCTTGGAAGACATATCCCCCAGTGATTACCACACACTCCTCTTTCCCCTTTACCCTTATTCAGGGGGACTATTATGCTTGTCTTCCAGTCATCAGGTGCACTTCTCTTCTCCCATGCTAGTTTGCACATTTTCTATACCCATTCGATCACTATCTCACCACCATACTTTAGCATTTCCACACACACTCCATCTATTCCTGATGCTTTCCCCATCTTCACTCTTGTCAAGGCTTCACACACTTCTGACCTTCTGATCCCCACCTCCTCCACTACTTTTCTTCTTCTCCCTCCCATACCCCATCCAACTATGCTTGCTGGTGTTTCATTTGTTATGTTCAACAATTGGTTAAAGTGCTCCCTCCATCTCTCGACTCTCCCTTGCTTCTCAGCTAACACTCACCCATTCATATCTTTGACGCCCTTACTACTCTCTTAATCTAAGTACAATAAAATGCATATTTCACATGCGACCTATGATGACTGTGAGGTGCCAGAATCAACCATAGTACATACAAAGAAGCACATTGTTTATGTGCAACTACGTGTGGACTAAAACAAGCTGATAGCAGCTTGGCTAGGAAGAGGCCACGATACAATCCTTCTCCGTCAGAATGGCTGAAAACAACTTTCGTATTCTGGGGGATTTGAACCGTGGTATATTCTGACCGTAACCGCCTGGGCGGTTACCTGGCCCCTTTGTACGCTGTGTGAGTATGTGTACCGCATTTGACACCCTTTTAGCAATCCTGCTTCCCACTTGAGATCATCAGCATGGTTGAGTAAGATAGTGCTCCACAGTGGTGGGCACAGCTAACCGAAAAGTTAGCTGAGATAACCGAAAATCAGCTAACTTATAACGTTTATAGCTTCGATAACGCTGAATCGCTAAATTGCTAAAGAAATTAGTGGAAGCTAACGATAACAGTTAACAGCTAACTTTTATCATATGAATTTAGCATTGGTTTGATTTTTCCCTCTTAAACCTTTAAACACAAACCTAGAAGGATAAGTCAGAAATAGAGAAATTTGAGTGCGTAGTGTGCAAAGGCGAGCTTGTGTTAAGTGATGATCCTGTGGCTGTGAATGTTGGAAATGAGTCTTTGGAGCTGGTGAACAAGTTTTGTTACAAGAGATACCATCTCTGCCGGTGGTGGGGCCGAGGCTGCCACTGTTGCTAGAATTAGGTGTGGCTGGGGAAAGTTCAGAGAAATGATGCCAATCCTGACCATGAAAAGAATGCCTCTCCCCCTGAAGGGAAAGGTGTATGCCTCATGTGTTAGAAGTGCAATGACGTATGCCTCAGAAACATGGGCCGTTAAAGTAGAGGATGTCAACAGAATGGAGCGTAATGAGATGAGAATGGTGAGATGGATGTGTGGGGCCAGGCTACAGGATAGAATAACAAATGTTGAGCTGAGGAGACGTTTAGGTATAAAGAGTATTAGCGAGGTGATGCGTACAAGTAGACTGGGATGGTATGGACATGTGGAGAGAATGGATGAAAAAAATTGGGTGAAAAAATGCAGGTCTGTGATTGTGGTGGGAGCTGCACCAAGGGGTGGACCGAGGAAGACCTGGGATCGGACTATACGCGCCGATCTCAAATCCAAGAACTTGACAAGTGAAGCAGCCCTTAACAGGGTTGCCTGGAATGCCGCCATTAGGACAAGAGACTGAAACTGCACTGATGTGTGGAACACTCAGTCTTAACATTTTATGTATGTATGTATGTATGTATGTATGTATGTAGAAAGCTAAAACTATGATATGCATTAGGTTGTAGTTGTAGTGTAATGCTTAGAAACAGCTTTCCAAAACATTGGCTAGAAGAATCATAGAATGCCAAGATCAGATGATTAATGAATGTGCATGTGCATCCTTTTGTACATAAATAATTTATTTTCCTTACCTTTTACCGGCAGCTGTACGGTAGGTATGATTACTGTATTTCTACCTGTGGCAACGGACATTGTAGTTGAAGTAGCAGCAGTATGCTCTCTCTTGTTGTTATCCTCCGCTGGTCTACTTTCCTTCCCTTGTTTTTGTGTACATAGGGAATGAAAGTGTTTACCCTTACAAAACCTACAGCTTCTAATGTTCGGGTTAGTACAACCCGAATGGCCATGCTCTTTTGACAAGCACCCAGTGCAGAGTCGTAGTTGACGGGCTCTTTTTACTTTAAGAGGCCTTGTTTTATATTTCAAACACTTGTACTACAAATGATTGGTGCCACTACACAGGACACAGTTAAATTTCCTGTTTTCACTTTGGGCGGTAAATGTTGCAGTAGCCATGGGTGTACCCCCTACTTTGTCTTGACCTGCCAAATTGTACACTTCAGCCTGGAAGCAATGGTTGAATTTCTAATAATCCAGGCTCAAGTCTCCCATTTCCCGTTTTATGGTTTCTTTTAGTGGTGATGGTAATTTATTGACAAGAGTCACCACACAAAATTCCTCCAAACAAATGCCATGGCTAATGATTGACCTCATCACACTCTCTGTATTTGCATAGAAGTTCTTCAGGTCAGCTGTTTGGTATTTGGGCGAAACTAGTTGATTGAATTGTGTAACATAAGCTACCTTGATTCGATCTGGATGCCCATATGTCTCTTGCAGGAGTTCTATTGCTGGGGCATAACTTGCACTTTCGACAATGAATCCTTCGACTAGCTTATGCGCATCACCCATAAGCTGACCAAGACAGGTGAAGCGTTGTATATCTGTGAGGTCGGGATTGTCATGGATGGTACACTTGAACATTTCCCAAAACCTCGACCACATTGTGGCATCACCCTCAAATTTTGGAAGAGTAAGATGTGGTAATTTGATGGTTGACTGCTTTGGCTCTGGTCGAGTCGACTCCTTCTTGACCTCTGGAGTCAAGATTCCCTTCAGTGTGTATCCTCTCTCAATTCCTTGATATACTCGGCGTCTGTCTCGTAAATGTCAGCCAGGTCCTCCTGTGTGACCTCATACTTGTCAATTTGTTTTTGAATACTGAGCAACCTGGCCTCCACTTCTACTCTAGACGCCGAGTCAAGGAATCCGTCGATGTCCGAGGTCAAGACCGTCAAGGAGCCCAGCCCGACGTCATTGTACTTTTGTAGCCATTATGTTATGAGAAAGAAATTTAGTGATATCGAATTAAACTATTAATGCTAGTCCGAATAAGTTGCAGACAATAATACAGTATTCCGTTAAACTAAATCAAGTCGCGAGCTGAAAATAAAACACCCTCACGAAATGCGGAATAAGAAATTTGCCCAAAATGTAAACTAGCAGTCTGGTTAATTTAGGTTAAGTGGACTGTATATTTTAATTTATATTATTAACGCATATAGAAAATAATTTACCTTGGATGATGAACTCAGTTGGTGATTGAAAGATGGCGGAAGATAGGCTAGTTGACTCGAGTGGGTTAGTAGGATAAGGAAAGCTGAAGGAAAGAGGCTAGAATAGGCTAAGATAGGCTAGATAATTACTTTAAGTTTTATGATAGCTAATTAAGATGATGATGTAGTGACTATGAATATGAAATGAAAGTGAAGCTAAAACAACTAAATATGAAACAATGAAGGCTTAGCGTGTAGCTGGAACGGAGGTTGGATGGAGAGTGAGGACGAGAGAAACGTATTGGTGTCTCTCGTGACTATCCGCGCACAGCATATGGAAAATGTATCCCATCCTTATACAATGAGATACATATGAACAATAGTAATAAGTAATACACAAATATATATGGGAATTAATCCTACAATAATTTCCCATATTCAACTATAGAATAAAATATTCTTACCAAAATTATGGAACGTCCAACATAAGGTTACGGAAGCGTTCAACTTAAGACTACGGAAAGATACGTACCGCTACAGCAACTCAGATTACGTAGCATCGAGACTGTTCATACTAGATAAGAGTATACTGAGTATGGACAAAGAACAAGGAAATTGAGGAGTGAACTGAAATGGATTAACACAAATACAAATAACCTAACCTGTGACGTATGCTGGATTGTGATACTTGCCACTTTCACATTCCAGTATTATGAGGTTCTTGGCGATTAACATTTTGCTTTAGTATGGCCTAATAGTCCTGATGGGCTGATGGCCTTCCCAATCAAGCTATTAAAAATACAAGTTTTAGCAGTAGCGCCAATGACTTGGACCTAGTCACTCTAGAAAGCATTCATCAAGCTATGGTACGCCCTAGCATACAGTAGGTGATAGTGAAACCTCTGCCCCCTATGGTACGCCCTAGCATACAGTAGGTGATAGTGAAACCTCTGCCCCCTATGGTACGCCCTAGCATACAGTAGGTGATAGTGAAACCTCTGCCCCCTATGGTACGCCCTAGCATACAGTAGGTGATAGTGAAACCTCTGCCCCCTATGGTACGCCCTAGCATACAGTAGGTGATAGTGAAATCTCTGCCCCCTATGGTACGCCCTAGCATACAGTAGGTGATAGTGAAATCTCTGCCCCCTATGGTACGCCCTAGCATACAGTAGGTGATAGTGAAACCTCTGCCCCCTATGGTACGCCCTAGCATACAGTAGGTGATAGTGAAACCTCTGCCCCCTATGGTACGCCCTAGCATACAGTAGGTGATAGTGAAACCTCTGCCCCCTATGGTACGCCCTAGCATACAGTAGGTGATAGTGAAACCTCTGCCCCCTATGGTACGCCCTAGCATACAGTAGGTGATAGTGAAACCTCTGCCCCCTATGGTACGCCCTAGCATACAGTAGGTGATAGTGAAATCTCTGCCCCCTATGGTACGCCCTAGCATACAGTAGGTGATAGTGAAATCTCTGCCCCCTATGGTACGCCCTAGCAGCATACAGTAGGTGATAGTGAAATCTCTGCCCCCTATGGTACGCCCTAGCATACAGTAGGTGATAGTGAAATCTCTGCCCCCTATGGTACGCCCTAGCATACAGTAGGTGATAGTGAAATCTCTGCCCCCTATGGTACGCCCTAGCATACAGTAGGTGATAGTGAAACCTCTGCCCCCTATGGTACGCCCTAGCATACAGTAGGTGATAGTGAAACCTCTGCCCCCTATGGTACGCCCTAGCATACAGTAGGTGATAGTGAAACCTCTGCCCCCTATGGTACGCCCTAGCATACAGTAGGTGATAGTGAAACCTCTGCCCCCTATGGTACGCCCTAGCATACAGTAGGTGATAGTGAAACCTCTGCCCCCTATGGTACGCCCTAGCATACAGTAGGTGATAGTGAAACCTCTGCCCCCTATGGTACGCCCTAGCATACAGTAGGTGATAGTGAAATCTCTGCCCCCTATGGTACGCCCTAGCATACAGTAGGTGATAGTGAAATCTCTGCCCCCTATGGTACGCCCTAGCATACAGTAGGTGATAGTGAAATCTCTGCCCCCTATGGTACGCCCTAGCATACAGTAGGTGATAGTGAAATCTCTGCCCCCTATGGTACGCCCTAGCATACAGTAGGTGATAGTGAAATCTCTGCCCCCTATGGTACGCCCTAGCATACAGTAGGTGATAGTGAAACCTCTGCCCCCTATGGTACGCCCTAGCATACAGTAGGTGATAGTGAAACCTCTGCCCCCTATGGTACGCCCTAGCATACAGTAGGTGATAGTGAAACCTCTGCCCCCTATGGTACGCCCTAGCATACAGTAGGTGATAGTGAAACCTCTGCCCCCTATGGTACGCCCTAGCATACAGTAGGTGATAGTGAAACCTCTGCCCCCTATGGTACGCCCTAGCATACAGTAGGTGATAGTGAAACCTCTGCCCCCTATGGTACGCCCTAGCATACAGTAGGTGATAGTGAAACCTCTGCCCCCTTTCTTTGCTTTTAAAATACTTACCTTTTTGCTTATAATAACTTAGAGTAACGTTAACAACCTAAATTTACTTTATCTATATTTTATTCATAAATATAAATTATGGTGGGCTGACCCTTTGTCAGAGTGAAGGTTGGTGTCCTCTACTTCCCATAGCCCCTTCTATCTTTTTCTCCCTCTGCATCTCTATTTGTTTATCAAATGGCGTAGGGATGCGGCAACCCCAACGCCCATCACTTTCTGTGGTGGAGGGGTGAGAAATTTCGACCACCGCTTTCTCCTGCGAGACGTAGAAGTCGGCTAAAGGGGATCGGGGGAGGGGGCCTGGTATCCTTCTCCCCATAAAAAAAATCTACGAAAAAAACAAGACAGGGATAGGGGCGAGGGAACGCGTTCATGGCCCCGGACCCTAAGAATAGGAGCTTTAAATGTGCAAGGATGGCTCTGTCTTGAGTCCCCCCCCCCCCCCCCCCGAAAAAAAAGAGGTACAGTGGGGATTGGGCCTGAGTATATAGATAGATAAATTTCGATTGTCTCAGTATTAGATTTGTCTGGTCCTACATTTTAGTATATTTTTCTGCGAGTTCTTGCTATTTTGGCTTTCTTTGCCCACATTATTTTATTTTCTACATGTTTGTAAATATTGTTGTTGTTGTTGTTGTTGTTCCCCAAGCTGCATGGCCGAACAGCCCCAAGGCCTCGAGCAAGGCCAAAGCCATAACCGAGCGCCCCCACAGTACCCTCCCTGCCGACCACAATAAAGCCTGGGTGACCGAAGCCACTCCATGGCGGGGAGCTGAGGAGGGTGCGGAAACGCCCGGGAAACCAAGGGCCCTGTGCCCCTCAGCAATTATGAAGAGAAAGTTGAGGGGCAAAGGAAAAATGTGATGCTTTGGCTTCCAATCTTGGTAGATTGGGAGGTCAATCCACGGAAGAGACGCCGTCACTTGAGATCTAGAAAATATATAAGTAAAAGGAACAGTCAGAGTAAGCTATGGGTATGGCAGAGATCGCTCAGTTCTCACTCTGATAGACCAGCCCATCACCACATGACTAGAACCCAATCCTCTCAGCATCAGCTAGGAAAGGCCCTAGAAAGCCACCTTTGGTGGGGGGATAGCTCCCCTATTTCAACCCCTTTCGGGGTTGGGCACTCGCCCTGTAAATATTGTGTTCACTTCTGCTTTTTAGTCCTGATGATGAACGCACAGATGTCCGAAATGTTGTCAATAAAATAAACTTCTGCATGCCTGCAAGATGTTTGTCATAACCCTGGTCCTGTTATTCCTGTGTAAGCTGTGCTTTCCATACAACCAGTCAATATAACACAAACACACACACACACACATATATATATATATATATATATATATATATATATATATGGAGGTAAAATCACAAATATGTATGATCAAATTATGTAGTAAAACTCGCTAGGAAAATTGAAACAATGGAACACCAAGCTTTCGTCTATTCTCTCAAGACATCTTCAGGGTAATACAAGAAAACAGGGGGAGAGTGAGGCTTAAATACCCGTCCTAAATCATCTGAGAGTTGCTAACTAGCATATAAATACAAAAAGTGTTGCCAGCCTACTGCCTGTTGCCATATTTTTAGGAACATACTTATTTTATATACAAAATATATGTACATATATACATTGAACTATGCCTAACAATACAATCTAATCATATATACAATTTGATACACATCAATGAACTTGCAGATCCCTTTCAAACTGTTATCGTAACTTATGTAAATATGAAGAAATACATATACCCGTAGAAATACATATAATTACATATACATACACATATACATGCATACTGTATACACGCATACATTACATACATACAAATAAAAATTACATACAGTATATAAGAACAAAAGAAAAAATGGGAGTCTGCAGAAAGCCGATTGGTCACACAAGGCAGATCCTTCCCACACCCAACCCTAATTATGGTGTTCCATTGTTTCAATTTTCCTAGAGAGTTTTACTATATATATACGGTATATATATATATATATATATATATATATATATATATATATATATATATATATATAGTGTATATGTGTAACCCCACCACGCGGTTATACAATAAGGATCTCGTACTTGAGATGTTACATACACAAGTAACAATTAGTAATAGTATGCATACATGAACTACATGTGTACATGTGAGAGCAGAAAGTATCCAGCAGTGTCCTTCAAATACAAGTTCCGGGGCAGAAACTATCCTCTACAAGCAGTTGTGGTGGAAACTCTCCCGGATCACAAAGGATCAGAATGCCTTGAAGCAGACATGAGAGTGTTGCGAAACAAGGGTTACAAATTAGCTGATCCTCTAATGACACAGACATCTCGACTGGACTTGTTGGTTGGTGCTGATTATTATTATGACTTAGTGCGGCCAGGGTACAAAAAGGAGGGTGACATAATTCTCTTACCCACTAGATTTGGCTATGCACTAAGTGGCTCCTGCCACAACGACAAGTCTAGCGCAAGTCTAGTCTAGTTACAATTTTGAAAGTTGCGGTCACCCCGATGGATCAATATATAGCCACGGAATCAAGTAATCCATGCCATAATGAATTAAAATGTATGTGGGAACTGGACCATCTAGGAATTTCTCCAAACGAAGATTCAAAGGAAAACATGACTGCCTTGGACATATACAAGGAGACAGTAACATACTCTGCACAGAATCAGCAATATGAAGTCAGACTGCCATGAACCAACATAAAGAGAAGTTGCCTTCTAATTATGGTTTAGCAGCGGGTCCCCTAAGGGGTCTGCAGAAGCGTTTCAAACAAGAACCTGTCTATTGTAGTCACTACACCAACGTTATCCAAGATCAACTTCATCGTGATTTTATTGAAGAGGTTCCTTTCGGTGTTCCTGACAACAGTCATTATTTGGCACATCACAGGGTCACCAAGAATAGCACAACGACGCCCGTTCGTATTGTGTACGACTGTTCTGCTAGTATTGGCAAGGGCAGACCAAGTCTTAATGACTGCCTTTACACAGGGCCATCACTAGTGCCGGATCTAGCAAAAATATTGCTGAGATTCAGGGTACACAAATATGCCTGGATAAATGACATCGAGAAGGCCTTTCTAATGTTGAGATATCATGAAGAAGATCGTGACTACACCCGATTTCTGTGGCCAAAGAATCCCTTGGATTTACCTTCACCCTTACTTTGCTACCGATTTAAGGTAGTGTTGTTCGGGGCGACGTGCTCACAGTTTCTTCTTAATGCCACGATCTTGAAGCATCTTTCCATTATCATAGAGAATCCCGAAGTTGTGGAGGCTATTAAGGAAGGTTTGTACATTAACAACCTCCAGGGAACAGGCAGTGATGAAGAGACTGTCATTAAGCATTACTGGGATGCCCAGAGAATAATGTCTCGAAAACATTTATATCTCAGAGAGTGGGCTACCAATAGTCCTCAACTACGTGACCTCCTGCAATTGGATGGTGTTGCTACCATGAATCAAGAGCGAGTGAAGACATTAGGACTCTTATGGTTACCTGACTCTGATCTGTTGACATTCAACGCTAGTCTCCCAGAGACCAATAAGGCAACAAAAAGAGAGTGCTTAAGAGTGACGGCACAACTGTTCGATCCACTCGTTGTACTATTGCCGGTTACAATAAGGTCCAGAATCTTCTTACAGCAATTATGGAGACTGAAACTAGATTGGGACGATCCGCTACCTGACGACTGCGCTACCGAATGGTCTACAATTACTAAGGACCTGCACCTCTGCTGTGACTGTACTTATCCTCGGAGGTCAGTATATGCTGACTCAGTGGAACTTCATGCGTTTAGCGATGCAAGTGGTGTCGCTTATGGCACTGCAATATATTTTGTGAGCCCGGAACATAGCTGTTTGGTCATCGCTAAAGCAAAGGTCGCTCCCATGAGATTCATAACAATACCAAGACTAGAGCTAACTGCTTTGTTGCTTGTCGCCAGATTAATCAAATTTGTGGAGGAAGCCTATCATACAATTGTGAAAGTCAACAAAATTGTTTTATGGTGCGACAGCCAGGTTACATTGCATTGGTTGCGTAGTATGAAGAAGCTTCCAGTGTATGTCGCAAACCGAGTTGACAAAATCAAATCCCTTCTTCCGACTGTAGAATTCCGGTACGTGTCCTCTAAAGAATACCCTAGTGACTTACTGTCTAGAGGTGTTTCGGCAAAACATCTGTAATCTTCTGCGTTTTGGTGGGAGGGGCCCATGTGGCTCCGAAACAAAGACGAGTGGCCAGAAGACATTTTACCAGATGACCCAACGTCAAAAGTAACTAGCCAAGTCATTGGGACCAATGATGAACAGGACACACGGTTATGGAACTGGGAAAAATATGGCAGTTATGATAAATTCATTCGGATAGTTGCATGGACTATTCGATACAAGAATAATTTGAAGGCTAAAATTAAAGAGACATCTCCCACAGACTGTGCCCTCCTCAGCATAAAGGAACTAAAAGTAGCAGAAAAGATTTTAGCTCAAAGATGCCAGCAGGAATGCTTCCCAAAGGAGTACGAGATGCTGTCTGGTGACAAGGGTACTCGCAATAATTTGGTAAACCAATTAGGACTTGTCATGAAAGGAGGTTAACTTGTATGTGAAGGTAGATTGAAGTTAGCGGCTCTTCCGGATACAAAGAAATATCCGATATTACTGCCTTCCAAACATCCTTTCACTACCATGCTCATCAATATGTGCCATCGTGTCTGTTGTCATTATGGAGTTAATCACGTGGTCGCATATATACGGCAAAGGTGGTGGATTCCTAAGATAAGACAAGCAATAAAACAAGTGACCAGTAAGTGTATAACCTGTCGTAAAATACAGGTTAATACCTACACGAAAGCTAGAGTACCTCCCCTACCAGACATCAGGACTACTCCTAGAGATCCCTTTGAGGTCACGGGGGTCGATTATACAGGAGAAATTCCTGTCCGGGACTCACACAACAACAAGGCTTATATGCTTTTATTTACGTGCTACTACAATTCGCATTGAAGTAGTTAGCAATATGACCTGTGACAGCTTTATCCATGCGTTCCGGAGATTTTGTAGTAGGCAGGGATTTCCGCAGATAATGTTAAGCGACAATGCTGCTACATTTGTGGGAGCTTCCAGACACTTGGAAGACATACAAAGCGATCCCAGTCTTCGAGCTCATCTTGCCGAAATCCGATGTGAATGGCGTTTTATCCCAGCACGTGCGCCTTGGTTTGGAGCTATTGGGGAGAGAGCCATAGGTATTGTGAGGGCTTGGCTTTAAAAAGTACTAGGTCGTGCTCTAGTCTCCTTTGAGGAACTAACTACTGTTCTATTGGAGCTGGAGGCTACTGTGAATGATCGCCCTTTAACATATGTCTCGGGTGATCTGGAGGACCCTTGCCCTATTACTCCATCCATGCTGGTTAAAGGTCGTAGAGTTCGTGACTTCCCAAAGGACCTAATTCAGCTAGATGAGCTGCAGGATCCTAGTTATGATAGTAAAGCAGCGATACACAGCAGGTACAATTACATCAATAAATTGATCCGGGACCTATGGAGGCGTTGGTCTAGTGAATACTTGGCATCACTGCGAGAAGCCTATAAGAATAAAAGAGGCTCATCAAGCAGTGTATGGCCAAAGCTAAATGACATCGTGCTTATACATGACGAGGGACCTCGTGTCCTTTGGAAACTTGGTAGGGTAGTTAGACTCTATCCCGGACGAGATGATCTGGTAAGAGTGGTCCAGATTAGGACAAAAACTGGCCTGACCACTCGACCCATCGTCAAGTTGTATCCATTGGAACAGGAAATCGAAAGCTTTTCGATCCCTCAACCGACGGTCGCTGGTGATGGTGTTAGCTCTCACGACTCCACCCTTATGTCACCAGCGGTCGCTGGACCATCTGCCAGTAACGATCCTGCTGGAAGATTACCTCTTCGCCGAGCCGCTGTTAGTTCTTCACAGCTTTGGAGATCTAACATCGCTGCGGGATTATAGTAGATAAAGTATATATTGGTGGTGGGAATGTGTTGAGGCTCGTAAGTAACTCGACAGTTTAGGTTAAATAAACATACTGGAAGTTCAAAATAGGCGCCAGTATTAGGCTAAGATATATATCTATGTAAAAGATATATACTATTTCGTATAAAGTTTATATGGGTTTATTATCCATAAATATATCGGGTTATCATTATAATCAATCCGGTATATCTTTAAGTTAGTTAAATGACGCATTGGTGGATTATAACTGCGCATGCGTCATTCTCGGGACTGGCGGGTTCATCGCCATAAACCTAAGACTCGCTTTAGATACGACCTCATCAACACCTCCTTCTAGCCGCTCCAATGCAACCACCTGTTTCATGCTAAGTCACTCTAATTCTTAACTCTTAGTGGCCACTATACCTTCTATCTATCCCTAACACTATCCTTGAGCTATCCATCCCTATCAACAATAAAAGTAAGTTAACTCTTGTGAGTTTATAGGTAAATATCGCTTTGTTTACTCTCGAATTCTCACAACTATAGTTGTCGCTGGGATTGGAGGGGTAGTGATTTTGCAGGAGTAGGTGGGACTCAACAATTCTCTCACGATTAAGGTTTTAAGGC
Organism: Paralithodes platypus; assembly: GCA_032716605.1. Classification (NCBI taxonomy): domain Eukaryota; kingdom Metazoa; phylum Arthropoda; class Malacostraca; order Decapoda; family Lithodidae; genus Paralithodes; species Paralithodes platypus. The sequence continues at coordinate 24,903,980 of CM064540.1, forward strand.
GGGACTTCACTAAGGTGTCACTATTGGGGGTCTTGACAATGTTAGGTACTCTGGAAGGTCTCGAACCGCCTCCTTTAATTATTGTGGAGTCTGGGGATGTCTTCTTCATGGAAAGTCTCAAACCACTTCCTGTCTTGATAGCATAATGCATAAGTGCGCAGAGTTTAGATGTGAGTATCCTAGGTTCGAGTCCTTGGAGTGCCACATGTATTTGTTGGTTTCATTAATTGAGTTTAGAGGTGAAGTTGGTTGGTGGAAAAAAACATAATAATTGTCGAGTCTGGGGACGTCTTCTTGGAAGGTCTTGAACTGCTTCCTCTAGTTCAACAACTGATGGGTGAGCCTCGAGCCTTACTGGGGGCTTACCAGCATGGAGCCTAGTTATGTGAGCATCGAGCTTCACTGGTGGTATGCTAGCTTGGAGCCTAGCTTTGTGAGCATCAAGCTTCACTATATTGGGGTGGTCACAACGGGACTACCTAACTAATTGGATAACTATTACCTGTTCATCTGCTGTATAGGGACTGTCTGGAGGTGGATCATCCTGTTGAAATTCTTGGTATTATTTCAACTTTTGCGGACGATTTTTGAGATATTTTAATGTACCGTCTTTCTTCATGGCTTAGATGGTGATAGTGGCAAGGTGACGAATCAATAGAGGGGCTTCCTCGAAGATGCGTTCATGGAGTGTTATACCGTCTTCGCGTGGACAGGTGTTCATACCCCATTGAGTAATCTTAACTTGAACCGGCCAGTCATCAGTGTTTAGGGCTAGTATTCTGGATCACAGTTGATTGGCTAAGCTACGATGGCTGCGTTCACAAACTGAGCTGCCAATATGGGGAAGAGTGTGAGATCTTATACCCAAAGATTGTGGATAATTGTTCCCATATTTGTCATGCAAATTCCGGCGTGTTATCCAAATGAATTACTTGTGGGAGGCCAAAATATGGGAAAACGTGAATCAGCATGGCTTCTGTTACTGCTAAAGTGGTGTGTTCTTTTGTTGAACAAGATTTTAGGAACTTGAAATATGCACCCACGAATGTGATTACATATTTCTTGGACAGTTTTGAAGTAATCGGGCCCATCACATCTACGGCTAAGGCCTAAGAGTTGCCAAGGTTAAGATGCAGTAAGTTTTCTGGAAGGTCCTGGGGTCCTGGTGGTCATTTCCAAGGGCATAAACTCGGCATGACTCAACTATTGTATGTACAATATCGGTTTGGTTGTGGTCCAGTAGATGGTGTTGAATGTGTGGATGAGCTTTTTCTGACCCAAATGGATTCCATTGTATTCGTGTAAGGTGAGAATCAGGTGCTCTGCTGTGTCTGGATCTACAACAATGTGGCTTGATGGTGTGTAGTTTGTCACCTACTCCTTCCAGGTTGGCGAACATCTGGGAGAATATTCAGTTTGGCTTCTGTTGGTTTGTCCACCGTTGCAATAAAGTGGGTGTGTGCACTGCGACCATCCTCAATAGATCCAGAGCATAACAAAAAAAAACTTAGAAAACACCCCAGTGGCACTCAAAACAAAGCAATTTGTGAATAGGTCAGATAATTCCCCTCCATTACTTGCTACCACTCCTACATATGTGTCCCTACATAAGGCCTCGGTGTCGCTTGAGAGCTGGGAGAGGAAGGATATGCGTCCCCCCAGCTCTCGCCTCATGATACGACCTTGCGGGAATAATACGTCTTTTTCACCCCCCAAATGCTATTCACACTTATTTTATTGCTCTTAAATGTTCATATGTTCATAATAAAAGCAAAATAGGTGCAGATGGATAAGTAATAATTATATATATGGTACTATGACGATTTTTGTCAAAATAGAACCAAATACCTTTGCTTGGCGGGAGGGTTTGAATTACCATAGCTTCACAGCTTATGAGTTAACTAATTACTAGTGTAATATTTGATCTTCCCTTGAAGATCTTTTCTAGTACAAAGAAAATATATTATATGCAATCCACACACTGTCCCTATTGCTACCTTGCCAGAAATAACTACACCTTAAATAGCTTACAAACGACTCCATTTTGCTGGTGAAGATATAACTAATTACTGTAACGTTAACTCTGGTAATACATCCGCCATTTACACTCTTATTAACTCACCACAATCACCATGTAATTGTCTCTTTATATACCTTGCTTGCTTTTGCCATTTGCAACCAATGTATTTTAGTTTGTCCTCTAGGCTTACGAAAATGCCTTCCTAGATTTCCTTCAAGCTAAATAAATGCCCACCCAAACCCCTTTCAAGATAAATTTGTTAACCCTTAATTAGCGGCTCACCACATAAGTCGTATTTAATAAAGCTGGACTATGTGGCGGCGCTCGACATAGGTCGAGTGGCAATTTCAGCACGTAATGTTGCTGAGAGAGAGAGACAAGTGGTGGCAGGAGACTAGCGAGCGTATGACTGCTCCAGACCACCGCGGCGAACCTACTGACACGAATCTCAGCTCCCTCCTCCCTCTCTCACTCGCTACATACTGAATTATATGGGGAAAGTACCGAATTACATGCTTTTTGCACTCGTGTTGCACGGTTATTGCAAGAAAACTAGCCATCATAAAAGGATCGTTATGGTGTCATTCGAAAGCTCTGTTTATGCCCTTTCAGGGATAGGTACTTGTTTTACGTTCTGGGTCTTATTTAGGCATGAAAATGATCACGTAAACAGCCCTATTTTGGCTAAAAACACCCCGCTGGGCGGTACATATAAATAAACCGCATAGGCCGCTCGTAAGGTGTTAATGGTTTGATAGAAAAATGTCCAGGTTAACCCTTAGAATCCGGGAGGCCTCATATGAGGCCCTTTTTTTTTTTTTTTGGTGATGATGCAGATAGTGAGGATGAGAGTGAACAGTCGAGCGTGGGTAGGCCTATTCCTTTGTCTCCCGGGCCATCCTCACCCACGGCTGGTGCGGGATTGTCCCCATAGCCATCAACAAGTGGTGCGGTATTGTCTCCGCATGACCCACAGCCATCAGCAAGTGGTGCAAGTGGTACACGCACCTCCAGAAGGGTCTTGTTCATGGCCAGAGGGGGGCACAAACCGGCATCTCAGGCCCTAACATGCCCCCAAAGCGCTCTCGCCGCCTACAACTTCAGAGTCAACTAGCTCACCTTCACCACCCAATAGCCACCCACGCCACCAGTCGCCGCCTGATGTATCACCACCAACTGACGACCAGGATCCCACCTATGACCCTAAAGACACCCACGAACAGGGCCGCCCTTCAAGATACACCGACGACGGCGAAGGAGATTCTGGTGACGATAATTTTGACCTGCCAGACGAAATTTTTGTAGATGAAGCGGAGTTTGTGGACGACTCAGCACCCCGACGTGGCCGTGGACGTCCCCGTGGTTGGGGTGACCGTGCCCTTGGATGTGGCCGTGCCAGGGGCCCTATTGGTAAGCATGGCCATGGCCAGGCCACCCCTGCTGATGCCCCTGCTGCTGCCGACGCCCCTGCTGCTGCAGACGCCCCTGATGCTGCTGATCAGCGTGGTCATGGTCGTGGGCGTGGTCGGGGTCGTGGCCGTGGCCGTGGCAGGCATGCTGATGTCTGGATGTGGGAGGATAGGGCCACCTTTCAGCCACAAGATGCCACATTCGACAACGAACAACATGCCGCAGGGGTTGATTCATCTTTCCCTAGGGGCCCCAACTGAACACCTGTCGAGCTTTTCAAAGCCTTTTTCGACAATGAGGTCATGACCTATGTTGTCGATGAGACAAATAAGCAGCAGGCCCTCACTCAAAACCTCAGTGGCAAGACCCAAAGTTCCCATATGAAGCCCTGGAAACCTGTCACCATCGCCCAATTTTATGTGTTCATAGCACTGACCATGCTCATGGCATATAAAGAAACATCGGCTGGCAGACTACTGGATCACAGCAGACATAATTACCACACATGCTTTTGGCAAATTTATGACCCGGGACCGCTACTTCGCCATAGTTGGTAACCTACACTTCGTTACCAACACCAACCTACACCTACCAGACCACCTGTGGAAGATAAGGGGATTCTACGACGTGATGAAAACCAAGTTTTCCACATTCTTGAGGCCTTTTCAGAAGGTCATGATCGACGAGTCTCTTGTGCTGTTTCGGGGGAACCTTCACTTCCGGCAGTACATACCATCCAAGAGACATCAATTCGGCATCAAGCTCTTCGTCCTCTGTGACTGCAAGACGGGTTATGTTCTTGATTTCATTTTCTACAGTGGGAAGGAGGGTGAGGTGCTTGCGGATCCAGAAATAGGGTTCGGTGGAGCAGTGGTGAAGGCGATGATGGATCGCTACTTCAACAAGAACCACATACTCTTCACGGACAACTATTACACGTCCCCCATCCTCACCCAGTACCTGAACACACAGCAAACCCAGACTGTGGGCACAGTACGGGAGACAAGGAAGAATATGCCAGAATTCCCCCAAAACACCAAGAAGAAGGACATCCACCTCAAGAAACATGGTCCGATGCTGGCAATCCATTGGCACGACCAAAGGAAGGTCAACATGATCACCACCATCCACAAGGGCAACCTGGTTGACTCTGGCAAAGTCAACCACAGGACCAGGGAGCCCATCATGAAGCCATACGCAGTTATGGACTATAATATAAACATGCGTCTGGTTGACCAGTCAGACATGCATGTCGGCTTCATCGACTGCCTGCAGACCTCCTGCAGGTGGTATAAGAAGTTCTTCCTGCACATGATGGATGTGTCCATGCTCAATGCCCACAACCTGTACAAGATGATGAACCCCACAATGCCCAGGAAATACACAAACCTTCGGAGATTCCAGAAGCAGATCATTTTGGATCTCCTTAATGAATATGCCAAACCTAAGGATGCCCACGAGCTCAACATATGCCAGGAGTTGGCACTACGGACCGCACACACGCTGCCGAACACCACAGGAAGCACAGGATCGTCGCCCTTCCAGTAATCGCTGGTCGCAAAAACCAGAAACGGTACCATGTCTGCAGCAACACGAACCAAAGACCCAACAAAACCAACAAAACCTTGTATGAGTGCCAGGAATGCCAGGTAGCACTGTGAAGAAAAGCCTGTTTTAGTATTGTTCCAACGGTTTTTCAAGTAGGTGGCCAGGAAGAAATGCTGACCTGGCGAAAATAGAATTGCCATGAACGTCGATCGTAATAATATATACGCGTTTCCTCTGAACGTATATCAATAGTGGATTATCCAGTAGCACCAATAATTAAATTTAAAGTGAAATCCAGTTATGTAAAAAAGTTAAAAGTTATCAAGTGAAAATAAATGAAAATCTAGAGTGAAAAATACAAACGATCACTCACCCAGTGCCAACACTCCCGGCGCGGCCACATAGTGCCTCTCTCCACACGACACCCTCTCCCTAGACCCAACTAGTACTGAACTAAACATTCAAGTACCTGGTGAGATACACAAATAATAGACAAACTTCCCAGCCCTCCTGTCGATATATTTTGGTCCACAAAAAAAAACTATCATACAGCCTAAAAGATAAACTTTTAAACAACCGTACGTTGAAATACGAATACCAACAAAATTGCCTACCTCAAACCGCTCCCCTGGTGACCTTGACACCCAACACACCACACCGCCACTACCCCGGCTCCCTCAGGTTCCTCGACACACAGCTTCTTGCATCACAGTACTCCACACTCGCCACCTCGATATATAAATCAGTAGAGAAAAAGAGAAAATAAGGAAAATAAGCTAATCTACGATCAAAGATGGATACCAATACATGTACTAAATGCAAGGTAAAGTCCGAGGACCAAAATGCCAAATGTAAAGAATGTAAATTGTTATTTCATCTGCAATGCATGGGCTAGCACAACAAAGGAAAAAAGGGTCTAACATGTGTAAGTTGCTTCAATGAATTAAATGAGCTTAAACTAAAGAAAATGCTGAAAGACGCCCCTGTTATGCTACAAGAAGAATTTACTGATGTAATAGAGAAAATTGGCCAGAAAGTCCAAATGGCCTTGCTAAATGAAAATATTTCACCCCATTCTGACAAAGCACAGTCCCCAACAAATTTAACATCATACTCGCGATTCATAGAAGATCTTAGTTACTGGCTGTCCCACTACAGTGATACATTGTCATCTATGTGCGCACACTCTCCCTCACGCACAAATACCCACAACTCTCAGCCCCCTACACCCCCACGTAACTCTCAACCACACAACACCCCACGTGACTCTCAACCTCAATTGCCCCCACATTGCCCTTCACAACCAACCACTCCCCCACAAGTTACCTCTCAGCCACCTCCGCCCTATCCACCCTCTATCTGCCCAACCGAGACCCTTATGTCACCCCAAACCACCACCCAGTCAAGACTTTATTTTGTACCCAACTCCCCCGAGCAACAACATCGTAAGAGGAATGAAGGGGATAGCCCTCAAAATCAAAACCAACTGCCATCTACCACAACCACGGCAGTACAGAGTGCCCCAACCACAACCAATACAGCTTCACCTGTATGCAGATATCACCTGAAAAGAATGTGCCACTTTGGACCAAAAGGTGAACTTAATGGAGTAATATGCAGATTTGAGCACCCCAAAATTTGCAACAATATGATCAGAGATGGCAAATGAAGATTTGGTGAAAACTGCAAATACCACCACCCACCCCTCTGCCAGTCATGAGAGTAAGAAATGCTATGATAACAAATGCTCAGATTTCCATATTAGTAGGGTCATTTGCTTGGAATCCGTGACCATTTTGTTCCTACCTTTTTCTCTCGATGGATTTGACAACCTGAACCATTTTAAAGGAAAATTTGCTCCTATGCCCCTCTGAAAAATGACGGCTAACTCTGCTAGAGCCCAATATTCAAAATGGCCGCCAATGCCATCTTGAAAAACATGAAATGTAATATCTCTGGCATCAGATGAGCTACAAGGATGAATGAGGTGTCATTTTTCACTAATTCTGGCATTATAAATCCACTGGAATGGTTATTGTATTGTATTGTATTGTATATTGTATTGTTATTGTATTGTATTATACTAATTGTACATACTAATCTGCCACTTCACTGTCACTACATGATTCACTGTATGAGCCACTATCAGAATCACTGTCCTCACTTTCGCTGCTATCATCACTGTTGTTCTCTGCCTGCGGATTTGTAGGTAGTGGTATGGATGGGGGAAGTGCGGGCTGGATTGAACAGACAGGCAGATGTAGGCCATTTACAAGATGCCATCCATGGCTGATCGGTAAGGGGTGACTTTGGAGCTGGTAATGCTTTTGCAAATATGCAAGATAGTTTGCACGCTCCAAGTGTGGACGGAGACTGTCCAAGTCAGGCACAAGTCGGATAGTGCTTTTTTTCTTGTGAGCTCTCCACTTCGCTGCCCTCGCATCTCCCAGGGTCTTGCTTTTGGTATCACCATAGACATATCGAATGACAAACCGCTCCAAATCACTGATGACCTGTTCTGTGACTAGGAGCTGTGTACCACATGCTGCTAGCAGGTCGTGTACCTCTTTAGACTTCTCCAGACGATCTGCGATGAGCTTCTTGCTTGCTCCATAGAAGCCAGAGTTGTGGTCACACCCAGTGAGGACATGAAGTGGTATGATGGATGCAGCCATTGCCTCACTGCACAAACATCGGGCATCGATAAGCTGACGTTTGCGTTTCACACACAGGATTCCTGTTGTCTTCTGAGCTACATATGCCGCTTGCACGTAGTTGTCTGTGTCCTCTGTGTCAAGAACGACAGCTGCTGTGTAGCTGTTTGACCGGAGCACACTATATATGGTGAGCATTGCCGTATCTGCCTCTGCATGGGAGCATGTGAGCTCTGGCACAAGCTTGCCTGTGGTGAGATTCTTTGCAGTGCTGCCAACTACACAGTAGATGATCTCGGTGCTAGTTGTTGCTGCTGTTCTCTGGAATTCCGTTTGAAGAAATGCCTGAAGGCGGATTTTGCTCTCAGGTTTACCCAGGAGAGCATGGAAAACTTTACTAGAAGGAAATTTATCTTCTGTCTTCATGAAGACATTGCTGATTGGCAGTTTTTTTTGGCGCAGTATTCTCTCACTGTCCTTGATCGTGTAATTCTGATCATATGAATCATTGACGCAAATGATACGCTCAGCATGCTTGTGTCTCGTTAGAACGAAGTGCACCAACATCTCTGCATAATCTCCCCAGGTATACTTGGTACCGTCTCCCTTATCTCTGTCTTCAATGGTAGGAGTTGTTAGGCGCCAAATTAGGCCCATATCAATAATAGACGTGTATACATCAGGCTCTGGAATGACAGTCATAGTTAGTTTTTGTTGAAGCTTGCTTTTCTGTGCCTTACAGATGGTTTCATTGACGTTGAAGATGGAAAGGCACTCGACTGTAACACGATGCTGCAGGACTTCTTGAAGTTTGAGGGCACCACTCGTTTCAACCAGTCCGAGAACAGAAGCCAAGGCATTACGCTCTATTTCCTCAGTTTTTCCCTTCAGGTTCTCATCATCTGCTTTCTTCAATTCCTGAGTTGAAAAGTTCAAACGCTTGCTACGGGGAACTCTGTCATTGAGAGCCTTGGTCTTGGAATACACTCTCTCATTCAAGAACTGCTTCAGTTTGCTTGTGCCATCGTCCTTTGGCTGTGACTGGCCAGCACCGGTCAGTGTGTCGCTCTTGAAGTCATCGTTGTCGACTATAGCGATAGCAGGCTTACCCTCAGCTAGTTCGAAGGGGCAATCAGATGAGCACTTGAGGTCATTGACCACCCAAAAATCTTGCAGCATAATTACGTCATTGTAACTGATGCCCAGTCCATCTTTGTGCATTATGTCGACTATCTCCCTACTCTTGGTCAGTCCATGTAGCAAGACAGAGAAATTTATCTCAAATGCAGTGCGTTTTCCAGTGATGTAGCTTGTGAAGATAGATGCAATCGATCGGACGGATGGACTGTCATCAATTGCAGACTTATTTGGGTGTTTCAGCCATGTGAGCAGCTTCAGCAGGAGCTCACTGAGGTCTTCTTCTCTCTCCAACTCGTGTATATATGGGAGCCAGGGAATAGTATTTGTCCTGATGTCTTGCTCTTTGAGTCGTGCCGCAACATTCATCACCAACTGATCATTGCTGACACCCAATGAAGATATTGCCGCCTCGATGTATGTACCTGCTGCTGTTGTATCATATACCAGTTCACTCACATTCTTTTGAATGCGTTCATGAAATCCGATGTCTTCCCCAAATTCATTGACGAGAATTTCCTTTAAGTAGCTGGATTTTACTACTGAGTTATGTCCGTGATTTGAGATAATTCGCTTATAGTCCTGCAGCAGGCCTTGCAGTGTCCGAATTTCATGGTCATTGAAGATGACTTGACGAATATGATGAAAGAAGAGAGCTTGGGCCTCTCGGAGGTTTACACGCTGCAGATGTTGAGTGCTTTCATCTGAAAGGGGCATGTGGTCTCTTACATATTAGCGCCAGCACGCACGATGGTAGCGGATTTCCAACCCCAATGCTGTTTGACTATCTGGGATGGATGCAATCAGAGTGTCAAGTCTCAATCTCATGACCTCATCTTCCAGACGGACAGTATGTAACTTTAATTTAGTCCAGGCATCTACTGTTGATAGGAGTAAAATCTGCTTGTCACGATCACTACTCTTGTATGCCCCTTTCATGCACCATACACATAGAGTCTTATGGTGAAGGACACCAATACTGGAGCGGAGCCTTTTAGGTGCACTGGCCTCTGGGGAAGGGTCTTGTTGATCTGATGCTTCATCTCTTTCAAGACGTTCCTCGGATTTGTGTTTGCATTTTTCGGCTTGAGAGAGCTTGCGCTTGCTGGATAATGATGTGTAACAAGTGCTATGCATGTGGTGACCCTTTGGTCCCTTCTCCCAATCCACATTTTCATGTATATGTTGAAACTTATCAAGTTCTTTCCATTGTAAAGACTTTTCCCGGATGGATTCCCACTTCTCAGGTGTAATGTTTTCCAAACGATCATCTGCGGTACATCGCTTACCACAGAGTAAAATGCACTCGTATTCATTTAATGTCTTGTCTGGTAACTCTTCACTCTCTCTTCTATTATCCATTATTTCGGTCACTTCACTAGTCGGCGATTTTCATCAGATGGGCATGCGATCCATCTGAAACAGTAAAAAGTAATATTAGATATACACCGCAGGCAGAGAACAACAGTGATGATAGCAGCGAAAGTGAGGACAGTGATTCTGATAGTGGCTCATACAGTGAATCTTGTAGTGACAGTGAAGTGGCAGATTAGTATGTACAATTAGTATAATACAATACAATAACAATACAATATACAATACAATACAATACAATAACCATTCCAGTGCATTTGTAATGCCAGAATTAGTGAAAAAGGACACCTCATTCGTCCTTGTAGCTCATCTGATGCCAGAGATATTACATTTCATGTTTTTCAAGATGGCGTTGGCGGCCATTTTGAATATTGGGCTCTAGCAGAGTTAGCCGTAATTTTTCAGAGGGGCATAAGAGCTAATTTTCCTTTAAAATGGTTCAGGTTGTCAAATCCATCGAGAAAAAAGGTAGGAACAAAATGGTCACGGATTCCAAGCAAATGACCCTACTATATTAGAGGGACTTGGAGGATAGCCAGAAACAACACAAATGCTAACCAAAAAAACTCTCCAGTTTTGCGAGGACGAGACAGAGGAAGAAGACACTATGGGAAATGGCAGAACAAGATGAACAAAGTGCGAGAATTGGAAGAACAAATAGCCCAGCTAGAGTACCTCCTGTCCTCCCGAGTGTGGCACAAGGATGTGCTCTACGAACAACACCAAATATCCCCCGAGGACTACTAGGTACACATAGTAACCCCTCCCCCGTCTTGTTTGCAAACATACAAGGTCTTAAAAATAGAACCACAAACAAAGTACCATTTATTAGGGGCCTGCTAGAAGAAGGAAACACTATATTTGCGGCTCTCACAGAAACCCACATTAAGGATCAGGCAGATAGTGAAGTATGGATTCCTGGTTATAACCTACATAGGGCGGACAGAATGCATAGAACTCGTGGAGGTGTAGCCTTGTACATTCATGACTCGCTGATATCTACTGAATTTCTAAATAACAGTAACGAAGTAGTAGAAATACTTGGAGTTAAAATAGAATCCCTAAACCTAGCAGTTATTGTTACATACAGACCTCCTGACTCTTCCTTAGAAGAATTCAAAACCCAGCTCAACATGATAAAATCAGAAGTGGAAGCCCTGGGTAACCCGACACCAAATATTATGTGGTTAGGAGATTTTAACCTTCCAAACATCAAGTGGAGGCAACTAGAAGACCAAGTAGTGTCGATAAACGCCAGAGAAGCAAATGCAAGAGAACTATTTAGTCTTTGCGACTCTTTTAGTCTTAACCAGCATATTACCGAACCCACACATGAAAACAATATCTTAGACCTTGTCTTCACTAATAATGACAACCTAGTCCCAACATATCGGACACAACATACTCAGATCATAAATTAATTGAGATCAAAACAACCCTAGCATGTGTACAGAACACCTCAGAAACTAGACCAAAAACTGGTCCATTCAGCAAATTTAACTTCAATAGTAAAAATATTAGGTGGGAAAAGGTAAACCAAGAAATGGAGGAAATAGACTGGGAAGATTTAATCAACAACCGGACACCATCAGAATGCCTAGTCCTATTAACGGAAACCATGACCCAAATCTGTAGCCACCACATATCAGAGAGACAAACAAGACGAAGAAGCAAACAAGAACGGGAAAGAAGGAAGCTGTACAGAAGAAGAAAATTACTAACACAAAGACGCACACAACAAAGTCTACAGGAAAGACAAAAGATCCAAATAGATAGAGAAATTGTGGAAATTGAACAACGACTAAGAATCTCCTAAGAGCTACAACAAATAGAAGAGGGCGGGTGGCCAACCCCGAAAGGAGTTGAAATAGGGGAGCTATCCCCCCGCCAAAGGCGGCTTTCTAGGGCCTTTCCTAGCTGATGCTGAGAGGATTGGGTTCTCGTCATGTGGTGATGGGCTGGTTTATCCGAGTGAGAACTGAGCGATCTCTGCCATACCCATAGCTTACTCTGACTGTTCCTTTTACTTATATATCTTCTAGATCTCAAGTGGCGGCGTCTTTTCCGTGGATTGACCTCCCTACTGCCAACCTAGAAGTTGGCAGATTGGGAGCCAAAGTGTCACATTTTTCCCTTGCCCCTCAACTTTCCCTTCATAATTGCTGAGGGGCACAGGGCCTTGGGTGGGGCTTTGGTTTCCCGGGCATTTCTGCACCCTCCTCAGCTCCCTGCCTTGGAGTGGCTTCGGTCACCCGGGCTTTGTTAGTGGTAAGCAGGGAGGATTTTGTGGGGGCGCTCGTTTATGGCCTTGGCATTGCTCGAGACCTTGGGGCTGTTCGGCCAGACAGCCTGGGGAACAACAACAACAACAACAACAAATAGAAGAGGAGAGCAAAGCTATTGCAAGCACAAAGGAAAACTCCAAGTACTTCTTTTCATACGCTAAACATAAAACTAAAACCATATCAAACATCGGCCCACTAAGTAAAGATGATGGGTCATTCACAGGGGACAAAAAGGAAATGAGTGAACTATTACGTCTACAGTATGAAAAAGCCTTCAGTAAGCATGACGAAACAAAAGCAATCAGAGACCAATATTAATTTTTCATGAATAATCCCCCCACGGAAACCCCCCAGATTCTGGACATTAATTTCGGACCAAAAGATATAGCAGAAGCCATCGACAACATGCCATCCCACTCGGCACCAGGCCCGGACTCGTGGAGTTCAATCCTAATAAAGAAATGTAAGGAAAACCTTTCAAAACCCCTGGCTATAATGTGGAGAAGGAGTCTAGACACTGGAGAAATACCGGATAGTTTGAAAAACGCAATAATTGCCCCTTTGCATAAAGGAGGGAGTTAAGCACTACCAAAAAACTATCGCCCAGTAGCTCTGACTTCCCACATCATTAACATTTTCGAGCGAGTCCTGTGAGGCAAAATCTCAACATATATGGACAAAAATGAACTACACAACACTGGTCAACATGGGTTCAGAGCAGGAAGATCATGTCTCTCGCAACTATTGGAACACTACGACAGAATTCTTAAATCCCTAGAAGAAAAGAAAAACGTGGACGTCATCTACACCGAATTTGCTAAGACATTTGATAAATGTGATCACGGTATTATTGCACACAAACTTAAAGCAGAAGGGATGACAGGTAAAATCGGAAGGTGGATATACAACTTCCTGGTGAACCGAAATCAATCAGAATCAGTAAGCCAAGTAACATCTGAGCCTTCAGACGTCAAAAGCTCAGTTCCCCAAGGAACAGTACTAGCGCCCCTTCTTTTCCTCATTCTAATAAGTGACATAGATGCCAACACAAGACACAGTACAGTATCCTCCTTTGCGGATGACACGAAACTGAGTATGATAGTAAAGACACAGGAAGACATGGGCCGGCTGCAAGAGGACATAAATAAGGTGTTCCAGTGGATCAGGGAAAATAACATGCAATTTAATGAAGACAAATTTCAATTAATACGATACGGAGATAAGGATTTCGTTAAAGAGAGCACAAGTTACATAACAGAATCCAATCGCATAATAGAACGTATAGACAATGTGAAAGACCTTGGGGTGATAATGTCTGAAAATATGGGATTCAAAGAACATAACCAGGTCAAAGTTGCAGCTGCGAAACGGCTAACAGGTTGGATTCTACGAACATTTAGAACTCGCAGTGAATTGCCTATGATAACACTCTTCAAATCCCTGGTGCTACCGCGGCTAGAATACTGTAACGTATTAACATCCCCATACAAATTAGGTGAAATTAATGACTTAGAAAGTGTACAAAGGAACTTCACCTCACATATAAACTCAGTAATATTATTTTTATTAATCTCACCACCACACCCCCAATGAAATTAATTAAAGTATATATGATCCACCGGGATTCGAACCCGGGTTATCACACACATATTTTTGCCACCTTAACCATTACACCACCAGGACGGTTAAAGGTTTATGCACACGCCTACGACTTATTATCCATTCTCGAATACTGGATATTAATCTAATCATGTTCATATTCCCAACCGCACTATGGTAGCCTACTGTTTAAGTGAGAGGAAAGAATATTCATGGGGCACAGATCATATAGACCGGCCTCTCGAAGAAATATCCCTAAACCTACTAATAATATTATTTTTATTAATCTCACCACCACAACAGTTACACTATTGGGATCGCTTAAAATCACTCAAACTATATTCGTTGGAACGTAGAAGGGAACGATACTTAATAATATATACGTGGAAAATCGCAGAGGGTTTTGTACCAAATAATCATACACCAATAGCAATGAAATTCAATGATAGGAGAGGCTGGGAATGCGAGATCCCCAAGATGATATATCGGGGGGCTATGGGCTCTCTACGAGAGGGCTGGTTATCACATAGAGGAGCACGTCTCTTCAACAAACTCCCGCGGCGAGTGAGAGACATGAGAGGTGTCTCGTTAGACAGCTTCAAGAGAGCTCTCGATGTCGAACTATCAAAAGTGCCAGACGAGCCCATCTTCACAAGGGTGCGCTCCACCTCTTCGAATAGTCTGCTGCACCAAGTCTCAAACAACAACGAAGGGCGGTACGCTCTTCGGTGTCACTAGCAAGAGTCGCGAACTCCACATAGGTGTGCATCATGCCATGCTACAATGATTCCACATCCTAGTAAACTTCTAAGTGGCACTGAGCCTAAGAACGCTAGTGAAAGTGACACTAAAACAATAAAACACTATGTGCAAGTGAAAGAGACACTGTATTCAATAATTATTATAAGTGAAACCTCTAATAATAAGTGAAGGTGACACTAAAAACAATATAACAATATGTGCAAGTGAAAAAGACACACAATATTTATATTAGTAACTGTATTCAATAATTATTTTATAAGTGAAACCCTCTAATAATAAATGAAAGTGACACTAAAAGCAATACAACAATATGTGCAAGGGAAAGAGACACAACATTATGTAATAATAACTAACTTTTATTGAAAGCAATACAACAATATGTGCAAGGGAAAGAGACACAACATTATGTAATAATAACTAACTTTTATTGAAAGCAATACAACAATATGTGCAAGGGAAAGAGACACATTATGTAATAATAACTAACTTTTATTGAAAGCAATACAACAATATGTGCAAGGGAAAGAGACACAACATTATGTAATAATAACTAACTTTTATTGAAAGCAATACAACAATATGTGCAAGGGAAAGAGACACAACATTATGTAATAATAACTAACTTTTATTGAAAGCAATACAACAATATGTGCAAGGGAAAGAGACACAACATTATGTAATAATAACTAACTTTTATTGAAAGCAATACAACAATATGTGCAAGGGAAAGAGACACAACATTATGTAATAATAACTAACTTTTATTGAAAGCAATACAACAATATGTGCAAGGGAAAGAGACACAACATTATGTAATAATAACTAACTTTTATTGAAATAATTACATGTGTAAATTACGCTTCCGTACAATACCGTACGCTTTAGAAATCAGCAACTGTATGCTTGCCTAACCTATTAGAGTAAGTGAAAGTGACACACAAATGTATAACAAGTAATTATAAACTCAATAATAACAGTGAGAGTGACAATAATTCATAACTAGAAGAGTAATAACAGTGAAAGTGACACAATAATATGTTATAAAAAGTTTCACATAACTCAATAATGGTTGTAAAAGTAACAAATGACACAATAAATATGACATTATCTCCATAAAAACATAATATCGTCTCCCTGTAGAAAAGCCACCGAAGCGACGAGAGACTTAGTGCGTGCTAGCCAGAGTCGCGGCGGAGCGTTCGGACACAGGCAAAAATATGCGGAAAAACACCTCCAATCCCATCATCATATCTCAGTAACCACTTGTTGTAGCGATGTCAACTCAACGCCAGTCTACAGAAGAAGGTTAGTTCTACAATATGCAATTGGGTTGACTGCTCTAGATGGACTCAATCAGTAGATATTGAATTATTTTTCCAAAATGGCCCCGGACACAGCTATCGGAATCATATGAGGCTCCCCGGATCCCATGGGTTAAAGGATAATTTCTTTCAGATTACAGGCTCCTAATTGCTCGTCCACAAAAATTGACACTCGAATAAGGTAACGCATTTTATTATCGTCAAAATAATGGGGTGAAATACCTTAACACTTACGGTGCGGGTATATTTCTGCCATATTAGGGTTCATTCAGGTACTCCTGATTGATTAAGCAAGTGTCTAAATGAAATTAAATGGATTCAGCCAAAAAACTAGAAGAAAATAGCTTTAAAATGACACCAAAACGAGCTTCGTAGCTTGCAGGCTACGCCCGCAGCGCTACCATAGACATTAACTAAAATTAGCAATTATCGCTAATGTCACGCAACATTTGCGTTTGGCAGTACTGTATATCTCGCAAGACTATGGCTCATACTCCTCAGTGTACCAGCAGGCTGGCTGGGGGAAGGACGGGTGGGCTGCCGTGCTCCCGCTCCCTTGCACTCGATTCTATAGGCTTTAAGAGACTTTAAAAGCCTGTAAATTGCCATGGCATTCTGGAACGTCTCCTGCAGTCAATGGGTTAAAAACTCCCTAGGGCCAAACAGGGTTAAACCTTTTCACTCTTCCCCACCTTTCCTATTTTGTTATCTCTCTATTCAAATATCTTCTTTTCCTGTAACTTTCTGTCTTGTCCTCCTCATCCTTGTCTCTTACACAACTCAATATAAGAAGAACTACAGTGTGCTGGTTGGTAAGTGGCTAGCTTAAGAATTCTACTTATAAACTGCCATCCCGGGCCCATTTTAGTCTTAGTTCAGTATTGGAAAGGCATTCCCTTATCTCTCTCTCTCTCTCTCTCGCTCTCTCGCGAACATAGTTCCTACCAGTCGGTTTTATTTCAGCTGACAGCTGGCAAATTTAATTCCTTTGCAGCTGATTTCTCGATATCGAATGGAAAAATATTTAACTAGCTCCCTCAGACATATATGACGCGATCCCATCATATGGGAGAGTGAACCAAAAACTCATATGACGCGATCGCGTCATATGGACTTATCTCCATGCCTCTATAATAAGTTATATGACGCACTAGCGTCATATGGAGCTCAATAAGTCCGATAAGTTACCTTACGATAAAACCGTTGGTGGCAACCTCATCCACCTCCGATAATTCTAACGGCCGCAGTGTTGTTGTGAGTGTAGTGCGGGGCAGTGGCAATGATCCCGGGGCTCCCGCCTCCTCGGACTTATTGGAACATAATATGTCTGAAGGAGCTAGTATGTCTCTGCATTATCTTATTGCCAAGTTCTCATAATCAGCAACCAATTTTGCTACAGAATAATCTCAATAGCTAAGTAACTAAGATGAAATGATGGCAATTTACCGCCAGTTAGAAACAAAATAGACTTTAATATATTTAATTTCTCTCTCTCTCTCTCTCTCTCTAGAAGAAAAGTAAAATCACTAATAAAAACGGCAAAGAGGAAATATGAAATAAGCATAGCTAAAGATAGTAAGACTAATCCAAAGCAATTTTACAGATACATTAATAGTAGTAAACAAATCAAAAGCGGGATAGGACCCATACTTAAGACTCAAGGTGTTCTAGAAACAGATAGCAGAGACATAGCCTCTACTCTTAACAATTATTTCAGCTCCGTTTTTACCACTGCTACCAACACGAACACTCCACAAGCTACTAATCAAACAAGCAAAATTGTACTCCCTGAGTTCAAAATCAGCCAATCAAATGTTACTAGAAAGATTGAATTACTGAAAATAGATAAATCTCCCGACCCAGACCTATTCATCCACACAATCCTAAAATTGGTCAAAGATGAAGTTGCCGAACCCCTAACCAAAATGTTTAACATGTCACTCCAACATGGACAATTTACTCACTGACTGGAAGACAGCGAATATTACACCAATATTTAAAAAGGGAGATAACAAAATACCAGGTAACTACAGACCCATTAGCTTAACTTCCGTTATTGTAAAACTATTAGAATCAATCATAAGAGATGAACTTGTACTTTTCATCGAGAATAACAATCTTATCAATATTAGTCAACACGGCTTCAGAGCAAAAAAATCATGCCTAACGAACCTTATCGAATTCTATGACAGCCTATTTAAGATTAATGATTTTACCAAAAGTCTTGATATAGTGTACTTGGACTTTCAGAAGGCCTTCGACAAGGTCCCTCATAATAAATTACTTCAGAAGGTCGAGCACCTAGGAATACAAGGCAAAGCACTCAATTGGATAAGGAATTGGTTAAGCGATAGAAAGCAAAGAGTATTCATTAATGGAGTGGAATCAGAATGGACTCCAGTGACTAGTGGAGTCCCCCAGGGTTCAGTACTGGGTCCACTATTGTTCATAAAATATATTAATGATATAGAAAACGGCATCAATAATATAATTTCCAAATTCACCGATGACACTAAGATAAGAAATGCAATAATCTCAGAAAGCGATAGAAGTAGCCTGCAGTGAGATTTAAACAAAATATCGGAGTGGTCAGAAAATTGGCAGATGCCCTTTAATGTAAACAAATGCCAGATACTACAAATAGGCTCCCAAAACAACAAATACGAATACCCCATGAATGGAGAAAAGATAAAGAGCGTGTCACAGATAAAAGACCTAGGAGTGCTTATCAATGACAATCTTAAATCTACAAGCCAATGCACCGCAGCATCTAACAAAGCAAATAGAGCACTAGGTTTCATTAAAAACAAATTTCATTGTCATAGTAAAGACATAGTTATACCACTATGTATAATAATTGTGAGGCCACATCTGGAGTATGCTGTGCAGTTTTGGTCTCCCTACTTAACCCGTACAGCCCCAGCGATGCGCCTGACGCGTCGGCGATGTATGTAAGAGACCTCACTCAGGTGTAGCCACTCAAGAGGGCTCAGATTTGTATGGGAACTGTGTACGTATCCCACGCAACCGTGCCGATGGTTGAAAACTCTCAAAGTCCACGTGCGTGCGCGCGAGCGCGCAATAACCTGTTTTTTGGGGATAATTGCCTTCAATTTTTTACTCTTGTAAAATCCATTTTCGGGGGCTCTGTAGGACCATTTTTTAAGCTTTTTGAGCGGTTTTTCGTGGTTTTTCCTTCATTCCTAACCCATTCGCTATTGTTTCTGGAATAAAACCATTTTTTGAAAACCGGCCGGGTTCTGGTGCGCATACATTACAAAACTAGCCGGGGCTCCACGGGTTAATAAAAGACATAGAGAAACTCGAATCCGTTCAGCGTAGAGCAACAAAGTTAATCCCTTCCCTTAGAAATAAACCATACAATGAGATATTAAGAGAACTCGATCTGTTTTCACTTAAGAAACGAAGAATAAGGGGACAGCTGATAGAGTGTTTTAAGATACTAAAAGGATTTAGTAGCGTAAATTCTAATAATCTATTTAAGATAGCCAAAGAAGGTTCCACATGAGGAAATAGATTAAAACTAACAGGCAGGAAAGCGAACCTAGACATAACCAAACATTTCTTCACCCACAGTATTATCAGTGAGTTGAATTAGCTCCCTAATGAAGTTATTGAGAGTGAATCAATATACACATTTAAACAAAAGTTAGACACATAGCACAGAGAAGTTGGTCTGCAGTGGAAGCTGATCACTGACAAGAGGACCTGGCAGAAATGAACACGTTTTCAGTTGAAGAGAGCAGAAAAAAAGAAAAGAAAGTGAAGGTGTGCATGCCTTTTCCTTTCAATTTCTAACTATACTATAAATTCTGTTATACGTGGTTGTAATCCAACTCGCTTAAATATTCGTTCTATAAAGCTTCTTGTTTAGAATGCTTAGAACCAAATCCTGCCCGGCAGGAACACAACTAGCACTTAATAATGGGCTTTCCGGGTTACTCAATCACACTAATAACACAATAAACACACAGGATAATTACTATCTATCTATCTATCTATCTATATGCTCAGGCCCAATTCCCATTTTGGGGGTAGCCGACTCAAGACAGAGCAAGAACAGGAAAAACACAAAAACAACATAAAACAACGAATAAACACAGATAAAAAACACAAATTCACACACATCTAGGTCACCCAGCAGAAGATCCAGAGACTAGGGCCAATAAAGGTCGCTCCAGCACTCCCCCGGCCCCCGACCACCCGGAGAGGTTCCGATCTCGGCAGGACCTTCCAATATCCTCTCGCTTCTCATTCGTAGTACATCCACATACATTTAAAGCTCCTATTCTTAGTGTCCGGAACCACGAACGCATTCCCTCGCCCCTATCTCTGTCTCGTTTTTTTGGTAGATTTATTTAAGGGGAGAAGGATACCAGGCCCCCCGCCCCCGATCCCCTTTAGCCGACTTCTACGTCTCGCCGGAGAAAAACGGTGGTGGAAATTTCTCACCCCTCCACCACAGAGGAGGATAATTACACTAGTTTATTATTATTGGCACAGAGGTACATGTAATAATCACATCCGGATCTCAACTACAGAGTGTGAGTCCAATGTTTAAACAATGTGACTAGGAAAGAGTTATCTAAGTTTTACTCCTTCATAAATAATTATGTCACTTACAAAGCATCAAACATGAAATATACAATTATAGAAAATATACACATAAGATATGATGACAATACATATACGGGTCAAGTGTATATCGTAAGGAATAATAGTTAATAAATGTGGGTAGCTGAGATCATCTACTCAGGTACGCATAGTAAGCGAGGCTCAAAATGCAAATAGGTCGCCGGCTAGGTCGGTGGTCAAAGGTGCCGTGGCGTGAGGTTAGGGTCAAACGTACTGCGGTCAAGCTAAATAAATACTTGATTTAGTGCAACGTTAATTCGATAACACGGAATATGAAATTCCCTTTACTCTTATTGGAAAGGGAATTAAATTTACAATTTAATCATATTTTTTTTTTTTTTTTTTTAAGAGACAATGAATGGAGGAAGGAAAAACACAGATAAAACAAAAAGGTCCATGTGCCTAAAGGCATCCTCCATTCATAAAATGTTTGTAACAACTGGATTTAAACATTTGTTGATTGTAAGTTTGTGGAAAGCAATTCGAGGGAAGTGAATTCCAAAGATTAGTAGCTCTGGGGATAAATGAATTCTGATAAGCAGAAGTTCTGCATTGTGGAGGAGAAAGTGTAAATTCATGGGCGCTCTCAGCTGCCCTAGTTCTACGGGGAAAGATGTGGAGAGGCGGCACAATTGAAGCAAGTTCCTCGGAACAATTGCTGTGAAAATATCTGTAGAATAATGCAAGGGATGCAACGTTTCTTCGTATGGCTAATGTAGGAAGGTCCTGTGTGATTGCAGGGTTATTGATTAATCTAATAGCTTTATTTTGAATTTTGTCCAACTGCCTCAATGCAACCACTCCACTTCCACCCCACAGAGGTGAACAGTAATCCATCTGAGAGCGCACATGACTTTTATATATTACGGCCAACTGCTCGTCAGTGAAGAATTCTCGAACTCTGTACAGGAGTCCCAGTTTTTTAGAGGCATTCTTAGCAATGCTTCTAACATAATGTGTCCAGCTCAAGTTAGTAGTTAATGTTACACCGAGAATGTCAATACTAGGGGAAGTGGGAATATATGGGAGTCAGTGAGATTCTGTCGGTTAGAAAATTGAATGTACTTGGTTTTCTGTGCATTAAAGGAAACTAGATTCTCTTGTCCCCATTCATTAATTCTAGAAAGGTCCTGGTTCAGAGAAATTGCAGTGTTTATTTTTGAATTTATAAGATCGGGTTGGGTGAAAGAATTGGTAAATGTGAAGGAACTGTGGAGTGTTGAGTCATCTGCGTAGGAATGTATTGGATTATGAGTGGTAGATATGAGATCATTGATATGAATGAGGAACAGAGTTGGGGCCAAAACTGATCCCTGGGGAACACCAGCATTTATTGAGTGAAATTGAGAATAAAGGCCATCTACCATTACACGTATTTTTCTGTTATGAAGATAAGAAGAAATTAGTGGAACTAATGATGCAAGGCCGTAGTGTGACATCTTCGACAATAAGGATTGATGCCAGACTCTATCAAATGCCTTTGATATATCCAGTGCTATTGTATGTGTTTCACCATGTTGGTCTGTAGCTTGGTTGATTTGATGCGTAAGAAGGCAAAGAATGTCTGCAGTTGATCGACATCGTCTAAAACCATATTGCCTATCACTGATTAATTTATTATTCTCCAGATGCTTAATTATGTGATTATTTAATATAATTTCAAAAACTTTGCCAAGAGTGGAAGTTATAGCTATTGGTCTGTAGTTTGATGGATCTGAAGAGGCACCTTTTTTAGGAACTGGATGGATGTTTGCTTCTTTCCAGGGTACTGGGAAGCATGAGGTATGAGTACACAGACGGAAAAATTTTGCCAATACAGGAGCGAGCACCAAGGAGCAATTCTTAAGTACTATTGGAGGAATTTCATCTGGACCAGGAGCCTTATCTACTGAGAGATTCTGCAAAATAGTTTTGACATGTCTGGTGTGGATCTTAAGTGAGGGAATTTCAGGTGAATTAAAATTAAGTACAGGGACATCTTGATTTATGTCATCTAAGGTTGAGTTGGTGGAGAAAATATCTGCAAGAAGGTTAGCTTTACCTCGTGGGTCACTTACAAGATTGCCAGTCGGAGATTTTAATGGTGGAATGGATGAAGCAGTAGTGAAGTTGGATTTGAATGAGTTAAGAGTAGACCAAAATATTTTGTTATCATTTGGATTATTTAGAATTTATTTGCCTGCTTATGGAGAAAGTTTGATTTAGTTAGGTTTAATACAGTTTTGGCATGATTTCTGATGTTTCTAAAGTAATTAAAGGCTTCATGTGTTTTTGATCTTGTGTATGCATTATAGGCTATTGCTTTTTGTTCAGTTACTCTAGCACAATTATGGTCAAACCATTTAGGTGAATTAGATCTTTTACTGTACTTTTGATGAGGAATAAAAGTTTCCATTCCAATTTTTACAAAATCTTGTATGTGGCTCAAGGTGGAGTGTGCATCATTAGAAAAGAAAGAGGTCCAGGGAATATCAATAAAGAAACCTTGAAGACCCTCCCAGTCTGCCCTATCGTAATGCCATTTAGTCACCAAAACAGGTTCAGAGTGGGAAGGTGTGGTAGGTGATAGACAGGTGGCCTGTATCAGACAGTGATCAGAAGATCCAAGTGGGGACCTCACTGTAACATCATAATTTTCTGAATTGGTTGTTAAAAATAAGTCGAGTAGGTGGGAATTATGATTAGGATTATCTGGTACACGGGTGGGTTGGTTGACTAGTTGAATGAGATTAAATGAGTCTGCAAATAGCTCACATTCAAGACCAGCATCATCAGTCCTGGCTGAATGAGTGAGCCATTCAACATTATGGACATTAAAATCACCCAACACAGTGATTTCAGAAGAAGCATTTAAGTTGAGGACACTGAGTTGTGAGGACAGAGAATCAAAAAGACTTTGCTCTGGAGGAGTATTTGGGGAACGGTAGATGCAACATATGTATTTAAATTTACCAGCAGAAATTAATTTGTATATAGAATAATCAAAATAGGGACAATTGAAACTAGTAACCTCCTCCAGGGCATTCAGATTTTGCGAAGCAACATACACCACCTTTAGGTCTGAAATTTTGGAGCAGTTGATAACCTGGAAAATTAAATCTAGATGTGTCAGATGTGGATGTTACTTGAGTCTCTGTCAAAAAAAGGAGAGTAGGGGATTCTGCTTGAAGAAATTGGTGTACAGAATTGATGTTAGAGTGAAGTCCCCTTATATTACTAAAGAAATAGCTGTACTGACAAGCAGCTTTGGGACGTTGCAATGCTCTTGACACAGTCGCAAGATATAAGATATAATTGTGAATAATATCTCACACGACATATGAAAAATAACTTCAATCGTAAATGAGCTAAAATCACGCTCGATGAGGAATTCAGTTTCACCAAATATATTATAGTGAAACGATTATAGCGGAATAATAGCTATAGAAGCAGTGAGTTTGAGTAAATTAACAAACTACTGTAAATTAATCAGACACAGAACAAAGTAGTGACGGATGAATAGCCGGAATGAGGGCTAGTGAATTATAAAATAGGATACAGACGCAGAATAAAGTAGCGACGTATAATAACCCGAAAACAGGTTGATAAAGTATAGAATACAATTAACCTGACAAGCGCGAAATAGACCTAGGGGCTAGGGTAGTTATTTGTGCATTTCTAGCCTTGGATTCTGACAGAATTCGTTATATTTACAATATAGAGCATTATTTGTTTTCGGTATGCTTTTATTTTACATATATGATGTATATATGAACCTTCAAGAGTGCTAAAATAAGTGGGAAAAGCATTTGGGTGGTGAAAAACGAAGATATTGGCCACCCGGTCATAATCTCAGGCGAGAGAGAGCCACAGGCAACCCTCCTCTCTCGCTGTCTGTGAGGTAACTGAGACGAGCGGGGCGGTGTGGGCCGGTGTCTGGGTGTTGCATAACGATCTTTTCTGCAACCCACTTGTGCTACATTATCGCGGGAGAGAAAAATAACCGATAAATGATGATAATAAGAGGAAAAATAGGTGATAATTGAGGAGGGGAGGGAGGGGGGAATAAGGTGGGGAAGGAGGGGAGAGGGGTGGGTGAGATTTACATGGATGAGTACTGGAGGGGAATTATCTCACCTAGAGACAAATTCCTTTGTTTTGATAGGCCCTTTTTTTTTATGGAAGGCTTTTTTATGGTCTTGCTTCCGTTAGGCCTATCGCGTTCCCTATAGGAAGCCTTCCATGAGGCCTATCGCGCTTGCCGGGTTAAGATACTAAACTATGTAGTGTTTTATAATTAACCAAACTAAGGGATGATGACTATAGGAACGTACAATCGGAATTCCTAGTTTCGGTGGTGAAACATTATCATTGACCGAATATCGCAAGTGATCGAATTATTCACAAGAACTAATATAGAAAAGAAATCTTGAATATAGATTAATTCAACTCAACGGAATGGGTTTTTACACTGAAAGTGGGCGAACTAATACACTAAGTAATCTCTTATATAAAATGGACAAAGCGACTTAAGGCTCGTATTTCCTCCTTCGGCTGGACACCAATGGGAACTGCCTCTCACATAACTAGAGACGGTATCTTCTAGTTCCTCTAACACACTGCTGGGTCGCCACACTCATTGAACTTTTTATAGGGAGAATGGCTAGCCCTATTTGGAAGTAACTCCGACACAATACTATACCCACTAAAAGCTAATGCCAGTGGAAGGTATTTCCCTATGTTTGCCTACCGATCATAAATTTCAGTCAGGCTACATTTGGATGATAATTTAAATCTAATTTACTCCATTTCGGAATAGTAAGGACATGGGGTTTTCGATCTTTTAATTACTGTGCAGCTAATAATGGCCATAAAAAAACAATGTACATAGGAATATAAGGGTATAGTTATGCTTTATTTCTTAAGATTACACTTATATTTTAGAAAGCCTGTATAGTTGCAGGATAAATGTTTTGCATGTATTTATCTTTCTCCTGCTTTTCAACATTACATGCCAGGCTTTCGTTACTCTTTATTTGTCAGCTATTGTGGTTACAAGTGATTTTCTGTACTGTAGAGATGATTCTTTTGGTCCCATCTGTGAAAATATGACATTGGGGTTTGATGAGGAATTAGCATATATTCTTCCTCTTCATCATTCATATCTGGTTCCTGAGGTGGGTACGTCTCTTTCACGCATCCTGGATCCTATGATTGGTCCATGAGGGGCCCCTGTGATTGGCCTGGAAACAGATCATGCTCAATCAGTGGCCCTGCATTTCCTGTAGGTCCCGGTAGGTGGCGTTGACATCAGTACGTTGTTTGCTGATCCCATGGAGAACGTGTATCATTTATGGGGGACTGCGTTAATTAATTCTCGGTCTGGATGTGGGTCCTTTTCTTTGTTCTCGTCTCCTGTATTTGTGCTATCCAGACTCTGGTTGGTTGAGTCATCTCAAATTCCTTCAGGCGATTTCCAAGCCCTTCAAGGTTATTCACTTCTAACTATTTTCATGTACGACAAATTGCCGGAGGGTGGGGAGAGAGCCTTCATATTTGCTATCTTGTCCTTCCACTTTCTCTTAGGGTTGCTATCTCTATTAGGATTAAGTCTTGGCCACCTCGCAGGGATCGTAAGATCTGTGTGGCGAGTGTATCTATGTAAATCTATGTAACTCTCTCTCTCTCCTAAAGAGTTCTTCAGCTATGTGAAAAGCAGGAAGCCATTCAAAAATAAACAACTATTTTGCCTCACTATTCACAAGGGAAAATACCAGTGACATACCAAGTCCAGGATTAGTGCATGAGGGTGATTTTTTTTGGCAGAATCAGATGTATCTCAGAGGATGTAGCAAAATGAATAGATAAGTTAAATAAGTTCAAGTCATCTGGCCCAGATAGCTTTCTACCCCGAGTTGTACGAGAAGTGCACATGAAATCGCACCTTTCTTGGCAGACATCTTTAATAAATCACTAGAAAATGGAGAAGTCCCAGAAGACTGGAAACTGGACAATGTGACCCCAATCTTTAAGAAAGGGGATATCAAGTGTCCCAAGAATTATTGGCCAATTAGCTTGACTTCTATCATAGTAAAACTCGTAGAAGGGATACTAGTAGACAAGATAGTTGACTACCTAGAAATCCCCAATTTAATTTAAGATTCTCAACATAGATTCAGGCGACACAGATCATGTCTTACCAATTTGCTGGAATTTTTTCTTGAAATGATGAATGAGTATGACAAACGTAGAACCATAGACATCCTGTACTTAGATTTTCAAAAAGCTTTTGACAAAGTGCCTCATTGCAGGCTAATGTCAAAAGTGAGTGCACTAGGTATCAATACAGAGGTCACAAATTGGATAGAAAGTTGGCTTACAGGTAAAAAAACGAGTGGTAATCAATAGTGTTTCTTCTGAGTGGACTCCCGTCACTTCTGGAGTTCCACAGGGATCTGTCCTTGGCTCACTTCTGTTTATCATTTATGTCAAAGACATCGATATTGGTCGGTTGAATGTGATCTCCAAGTTTGCAGATGACATAAAATTTGGAATAAATGTGAAAGACCCCAAAGGTGTTGAACAGCTCAGGATGGACCTCAACAGACTCAGACTGGGTGAATGGTCGGAGACATGGTAGATGCCTCTAAACTTGGAAAAGTGCAAGGTGATGTATATCGGTCAAGCAACCCCAATTCAAGCTATGCACAATTGGAAATGTCTCTGGAAGTGACTGACTTGGAAAAGGATTTGGGTGTTCTGATTAGCAGTGACCTAAAGTTTTCCAAGCAGTGCATTGAAGTAGAGCAGAAAGCTCAGAAAGTAATTGGGCTATATTAAGAGGCAATTTAAGTATAGAAATAAGGAAATAGTCCTCACACTTTACAACTCTCTGATACAGACTCTCCTAGAGTATGCTGTTCAATTCTGGTCTCCAGCACTCAGGAAAGATATAGAGCGACTGGAAAGAGTACAAGCCAGGACTACAAAGCTTATTCCAGAGCTAAAATAACTGAGATATGAGGACCGGTTTGAGAGCTCTTGATCTCTTTCTATTGGAGACACGCAGAGTAAGAGGTCAGCTCAACAAAGTTTTTAAATAATGAATGGGTTTTACAACATGGATTATGGCAAAATGTTTAAGCTCAATATATGAATACAACATGCAACCATGGCTGGAAATTAGAATTGAAAAGGTTCACCACTAGTATTTGTGGAAATTTGTTCACATAAAAGATCTGTTATACCTGGAACAAACTTCCCTCCAAAGTTGAAAACAATTCTCCAGTTGAGCAGTTCAAGAAAAGAGTAGATAGTGTTTTGCACACTCTGTAATGAGTGTAATGCACTAATCAGTTTCTCTCCTTCCACTTCGAGTATCTCCTTGGAATGGACCGCAAGGTCTCCGAGATACTAACTATTCTTTGTAACTCTCTCTCTCTCTCTCAGTAAACGAGAAAGTTACGCATCATTTCTTTTCTCCTCTCCAAACTTTCCCGGACTCCAGACTTCACACATTGTTCCAAGGTGGAAGTAGCGGCGGCGGCAGGGTGAACCAACCAAGTAGTAACTTATTTGATCACATTTATTGTAGTATTTGGAGGCAAATATATTGTTATCAATTGTTATTAAAGTAACACAGCTTCCACTAATTCTAACAGTGCACTACATATTCTGTTGATATATGTAAGGAGACAAAAGACAATGCCCCCCCCCCCCCTTACAATTGAAAGTGTGACCGAGCAAAATTCAAACAGCGGCCTAACTAAGTTTTGCGACAAAATATTAGGTATGCGGCACCTGTCTAGTTTGCACTCCCGTCCAAAGCCTGTGTGGTCGTGTCTAGCAGAGGCCGTGGTGTCTAGGCAGGCGCCACCGCCTACACTACCACGACCAGGGCACACACACACAGTACTCGCACACGCTGGCCGCTACATATGACAATATTACTATCATTATTTGTTTGTATCATAATAGAAGGTTCGCTCTCTCTATCTCTCTCTCCTCTCTCTCTCTCTCTCTTTCTCTCTCAAAGGTTAATATCAATCGAATTTTACACGACACTCATTGTAGATTAATTAGCGAGCGCACACACACATGCCCCTTTCCCACTGGTCAGACAAGTCACGATTTTCATCGCCGATGACTTAGTTTTGTCAAATTCGCAAGAATATGTGCGACGTTCACGATTTTGACCGTTACAAACAGATGACAAATTATACTCAGCGAAGATGTCGCCGATGTCGGCGACGCAATCGCCGACCTTCTGCGACATTATGGCGAAGTGAGCGATGATTCGCCGATAACCTCTGCGAGGCATGTCACATTTTCAAAAATATCTTGCGAAATCATGCGAGGATGAAAGAAAACTCGCCGTATGTTCTGCGACGTCTTCGGCGATTCAAGCGATGGTTCGGCGTATTGAAACCTGGATGGGGGTAAACGTCTTAAAACCCCCAGAGTGCCAGGTCCCTATATATATGGACTAGGGTCTTGTCACGCCCAGTGCCAGTTCCGTATATATACGGACTCGCCGAAAAAAAATCGTAGCAGCGAAACGACTGCACCTATGGCTTTCATATTTCTACCACATGTAGCTTACCCTCCTGGCTTCTTGCCACCACCAACACAACTCCCTCCCCCACCCACTCGCTGACTATCGGTCGCCTCACAAAGAAAAAAAAAGGAAAATATGTGGCGGCGAAACGACTGAACCAATCGGTTCCATATTTGTGTGACAAGTCCCCTACCCTTCTGTCGTCCCCCCACCACACCCCCACCTCCCTCCCACCACTCACTTCTAGCGTATCAGTAGGAAGAATAGGAAAAAAAGGAAAATCCGTGGTGGCGAAACTACCTCACCAATCGGCTTCATATTTGTAACACGAGTCAATTACCCTTCTACCTTTCCCCCACCATCCCCCAAATATAAAAACATGGGGTTAACCATGAGGAAGAAAGGGGACCAGAAAAACGACCCAAAAACAAAAATATATATATGTTGGCTCGCTACCGCTCACCAGGAAAATATTAAAACCTCAACAGACTCAGACTGGGTGAATGGTCGGAGACATGGTAGATGCCTCTAAACTTGGAAAAGTGCAAGGTGATGTATATCGGTCAAGCAACCCCAATTCAAGCTATGCACAATTGGAAATGTCTCTGGAAGTGACTGACTTGGAAAAGGATTTGGGTGTTCTGATTAGCAGTGACCTAAAGTTTTCCAAGCAGTGCATTGAAGTAGAGCAGAAAGCTCAGAAAGTAATTGGGCTATATTAAGAGGCAATTTAAGTATAGAAATAAGGAAATAGTCCTCACACTTTACAACTCTCTGATACAGACTCTCCTAGAGTATGCTGTTCAATTCTGGTCTCCAGCACTCAGGAAAGATATAGAGCGACTGGAAAGAGTACAAGCCAGGACTACAAAGCTTATTCCAGAGCTAAAATAACTGAGATATGAGGACCGGTTTGAGAGCTCTTGATCTCTTTCTATTGGAGACACGCAGAGTAAGAGGTCAGCTCAACAAAGTTTTTAAATAATGAATGGGTTTTACAACATGGATTATGGCAAAATGTTTAAGCTCAATATATGAATACAACATGCAACCATGGCTGGAAATTAGAATTGAAAAGGTTCAGCACTAGTATTTGTGGAAATTTGTTCACATAAAAGATCTGTTATACCTGGAACAAACTTCCCTTCAAAGTTGAAAACAATTCTCCAGTAGAGCAGTTCAAGAAAAGAGTAGATAGTGTTTTGCACACTCTGTAATGAGTGTAATGCACTAATCAGTTTCTCTCCTTCCACTTCGAGTATCTCCTTGGAATGGACCGCAAGGTCTCCGAGATACTAACTATTCTTTGTAACTCTCTCTCTTTCTCTCAGTAAACGAGAAAGTTACGCATCATTTCTTTTCTCCTCTCCAAACTTTCCCGGACTCCAGACTTCACACATTGTTCCAAGGTGGAAGTAGCGGCGGCGGCAGGGTGAACCAACCAAGTAGTAACTTATTTGATCACATTTATTGTAGTATTTGGAGGCAAATATATTGTTATCAATTGTTATTAAAGTAACACAGCTTCCACTAATTCTAACAGTGCACTACATATTCTGTTGATATATGTAAGGAGACAAAAGACAAAGCCCCCCCCCCCTTACAATTGAAAGTGTGACCGAGCAAAATTCAAGGGTACATACAGTGGCCCAACTAAGTTTTGCGACAAAATATTAGGTATGCGGCACCTGTCTAGTTTGCACTCCCGTCCAAAGCTTG
Organism: Paralithodes platypus; assembly: GCA_032716605.1. Classification (NCBI taxonomy): domain Eukaryota; kingdom Metazoa; phylum Arthropoda; class Malacostraca; order Decapoda; family Lithodidae; genus Paralithodes; species Paralithodes platypus. The sequence continues at coordinate 24,935,002 of CM064540.1, forward strand.
TGTGGTCGTGTCTAGCAGAGGCCGTGGTGTCTAGGCAGGCGCCACCGCCTACACTACCACGACCAGGGCACACACACACAGTACTCGCACACGCTGGCCGCTACATATGACAATATTACTATCATTATTTGTTTGTATCATAATAGAAGGTTCGCTCTCTCTCTCTCTCTCTCCTCTCTCTCTCTCTCTCTCTCTTTCTCTCTCAAAGGTTAATATCAATCGAATTTTACACGACACTCATTGTAGATTAATTAGCGAGTGCACACACACATGCCCCTTTCCCACTGGTCAGACAAGTCACGATTTTCATCGCCGATGACTTAGTTTTGTCAAATTCGCAAGAATACGTGCGATGTTCACGATTTTGACCGTTACAAACAGATGACAAATTATACTCAGCGAAGATGTCGCCGATGTCGGCGACGCAATCGCCGACCTTCTGCGACGTTATGGCGAAGTGAGCGATGATTCGCCGATAACCTCTGCGAGGCATGTCACATTTTCAAAAATATCTTGCGAAATCATGCGAGGATGAAAGAAAACTCGCCGTATGTTCTGCGACGTCTTCGGCGATTCAAGCGATGGTTCGGCGTATTGAAACCTGGATGGGGGTAAATGTCTTAAAACCCCCAGAGTGCCAGGTCCCTATATATATGGACTAGGGTGTTGTCACGCCCAGTGCCAGTTCCGTATATATACGGACTCGCCGAAAAAAAATCGTAGCAGCGAAACGACTGCACCTATGGCTTTCATATTTCTACCACATGTAGCTTACCCTCCTGGCTTCTTGCCACCACCAACACAACCCCCTCCCCCACCCTCTCGCTGACTATCGGTTGCCTCACAAAGAAAAAAAAAATAAAATATGTGGCGGCGAAACGACTGAACCAATCGGTTCCATATTTGTGTGACAAGTCCCCTACCCTTCTGTCGTCCCCCCACCACACCCCCACCTCCCTCCCACCACTCACTTCTAGCGTATCAGTAGGAAGAATAGGAAAAAAAGGAAAATCCGTGGTGGCGAAACTACCTCACCAATCGGCTTCATATTTGTAACACGAGTCAATTACCCTTCTACCTTTCCCCCACCATCCCCCAAATATAAAAACTAATGGGGTTAACCATGAGGAAGAAAGGGGACCAGAAAAACGACCCAAAAACAAAAATATATATATGTTGGCTCGCTACCGCTCACCAGGAAAATATTAAAACCTTGATGGGGGTAAACGTCTTAAAACAGTAGGCTGAACGGGGCCGAACGGATTATAGGCAAAGAGAGAGGGAGAGAAAGAAAAAAAAACGAGGAGGGAGAGAAAGAGAAAACAGCGAGGTGGGCTCAATTAGGCTAAGCTGTAAGTAACGTAAACATTGAGCCCACCTCGCTGTTTTCTCTTTCTCTCCCTCCTCGTTTTTTTTGTCTTTCTCTCCCACCTCGCCGAAGGTGCTCTTTGGCATCGTCGATGTTCTGTTCTCGGAACATCTCAGAGCATCGGTGAGCATCCATGCAGCGTTGCAAAGTTTATTTATGTGAAACCCTCCGCGATGTCTCGCCGATGTCGCAGATGATCGCAGATACCTTCGCAGATCCCTTCGGCGATGCTCGACGATGCTTGCGAGGGTAACCAATCCTCGTGAGTCCTCGTCCAAAATTTTGAACTGTGCGAACATTTGCGAAGGCCCTTGGGAGTCCTGGAGAGGCCTTGATAGTCAAACGATTGTTCATGAGAGGTGTTGAGACATTTCACGAATGTGCCAATTTATTGGTGTCGGCGACGAAAATCGTGACTTGTCTCACCAGTGGGAAAGGGGCAACACACACACACACACACACACACTGATAAACGGAAGGCAGAGTTCAGTGTTATGAACCCACATTCTACACTGAATTCCTTGATAAAACAATGAGGTGTATATCATTTTGTTTGTTTTACCTAATTAAAACTCTTTAGATAATATGTTATATTCTGCATCATCTTGCAGTGCTGGGTTATACGAGTAGTTCTATTTGCAACATCTGCATCAGGTAATATTATTAATGATAAGAACGTGTATTAATATACAGCTAAAGTTCTTACTGTTTCTATGAGATACTATTAATGATAAGAACGTGTATTAATATACAGCTAAAGTTCTTACTGTTTCTATGAGATACTATTAGAATATATAACATTATCGTTACCGTATCATGATTTGAGAATCTAACTCCAATGAAATGCGTTCACCTATGGAAATATATGGGATTATAACTAAACATTATTTATTTTATATAATTTAAGTTCTATATTACATAAATTTACACACACACACACACACACACGCGCACACAGTGGTCCGTAGCGTATTGGATATCGCGCTTGGTTCACAGCCAAAAGGACACGGGTTTCATTCCCGGGTGGGAAGGAAACATTTTGGCAAGTCTTCTTACAATGCGCCTCTCTTGACCTAGCAGTATAACTAGGCCCCTGGCATAAGAGGCCACTTATGACGTCCTTTTCAGGGTGGGCTGTCTGTTACTAGCTGGACGGATACCGTACAGGTCAACCAAAACCTCAAAATCCAGATATTGGCAATTGGCTGATTACAGAATGATAACATGTCAGATCTACAGCCACTCCAACCATGCATTAACATTTCCGCAATATATTCCCAGGTCTAACTTTGTTCGGTGAAAAAAAATAAAAAAAAATAAAAAAAATAAGCTGTATTTATTGGAAACTGAGGTGATGAGAAAATCCCCAACACTGTCTTCCCCACATCACACCTAGTCATCCATTCAGCAAGTCACGGCTCATCAGGCTGATAAGGTTGCTGAACGTGGTAGTATGGTTGGGATGAGCGAGAGTGGGGTGTCAGAACGTTTACCGGTGGCAAAAAAGGTGGGAAGAAGGGCAACTGACAGACCGAGATAGAAGTGGAGCTAAGCGGAAATCCACGTCAGAACAGGACCAAGAAATTAAACAGTATATATATAACCATGCATTCTCCAACACCGAGGAAGCTAATCAACATTTGCAACTCCAAGTTACTACAGAAACTATACCGGTACACAAGAGATTAAAGGAAATGAGATATGTATATAGATCACCAGCTATCAAACCAAAGCTAACCAAGAGGCACAAACAGACGAGGCTTGATTTCGCTCGACTATTTGTTGACCAAGGCATTGACTATTGGGCCAGAGTTGTTTTGATACTGTCAGAGAGGTTCCATAATAGTACCAGGACGATTAAAATCGTATCACAGCCATGTTGTCGGGGGTTCTTCAAATAAGAACAAAGATTGCTTTCCTTATATCCGCTCATGGCCGAGTGGTGACGGTGCCCAACTCTCCCAAACATAGCTCGAGTGAGTGGGTTCGAATCCTGGTCAGGATACCTCTCTCCCAACCAAGAGTTGTTTTCTCAGACAAGAAAACTTTCAGCTCAACCACGCATGGAAGACTGCGCTGTTGGAAGCTTCGGAACACACGGCATGTGAGGTAGTCCTAGTTGATATTGTGCATAAAATATATAGAATAGTTATCATGCAGAGTAATACTTTCCATCATATCACTCTTGGCTGATTTCATATTAACCGAGCATTATAAAACATTATGCTTTCTTTACTCATCCACTAATACCCCTAACTTACTAATCAACTCCTTACGTATATTGTCCAAATATCAATAGCCTAACTAGCATGCCTAGATATAATACGCACACTAACCACTTCTGTCTATACCATCGGTTGTTTACCTAAAAAACAACCACGCTCCGTTTAGTAACTCGCCCGCCACTATCTGTGCAATATAGGATAGATCTTCCATTATTAATCCCCCCCCCCCCCACCCTTAGTGAATGCATATAACTTGTTTAAGAATATAATAAAAAATACCTTACCTAAGCTATCATTGGTGAATAGAGAGACCTGGTTATCATGAGAATCAATACTTATATAATCATTAATCTCATTAAATTAAGATTGAATCATTTTGGCAGTTTAATCAGGCTTTTCATTAGAGGGTTTATACAACTTAAGGAAGTTCTGTAGGAAATATAGGGACACATACTATGTCATATTTACCCTTTGACTTTCATAATCCCTTTCTACTCTGAATAAAATAGTCTCCTTTTCTTCTCTGAATTATAGGTTTGATTCCCGGAGAGAAGTAAAGAAAACCTAATATTTAATAGGGCCCCATAATCATTGACGAAATGCCTATTAGTATAATAGTCTCCCATCGAACACCGCGGTCCCTAGTTTGAATCTACCGCCGCGGGAGGACAGGAGTACAACTTCATAGTGCAACGCGCATTCTCTTATGGAATCGTTTTTATGATTGGGTACTCGGTACGAAAAAACTTTCGTAAAAAATAAAAAATTAAAATTAACTAAATAATTGCTATACTCAAACTTCCCAATGCGTGGATTTCTTGCGTGTGGATTCCTGATGCTGGCCCCCTAGCGGCTATACTTCCTTCACTGATATATCAAGATACAACTTCAGAAATCAAGCAAATGGGAAGGGGATGGCAGGGAGGCCACTAACATCATCAATGATTACGGGGACCTACTAAATATTAGGTTTTCTTTACTTCCCTCCGGGAATCAAACCTATAATTTAATAGTGGCCCCTCCATCATTGACGATATGCCTGATATATAATATATACTGGAGGGGAACATTCGTGACAATATCATAACCACCAACCTAAATACCATAGGTAACAGCGAATCCGTATAATATAATTAGTTTTATACTGTGGTCAAACAATATATACAAAATATAAAAGTAGGTAAGCAGTGCGTTACTTCGAAGAAGAGCTGCTTTGACATGCCTGGATCTTCACTTGAGATCTATTGCATGTGTAGTGAGAACATTCATGTACTCTCATAACTCGAACCTTAATCCTTTGGATCATGTTCTGGCCTTAAAATTATTTGTACAATAAAAACTGTTTGTACATACTGTTAATACTACATAGATGCAACTATGATAGCTTTCTTAAAAATTAAATTAAAATTTGATTAAACTGTATCTATATTTTATTAATTTCACCACAACACCAAATACCCCCAATGAAATTAATTAAAGTATATATGATCCGCCGGGATTCGAACCCGGGTTATCACACACAGACTTTTGCCACCTTAACCATTACACCACCAGGACGGTTAAAGGTTTATGCACACGCCTACGACTTATTATCCATTCTCGAATACTGGATATTAATCTAATCATGTTCATACTCCCAACTGCGCTATGGTAGGCCTAATGTTTAAGTGAGAGGAAAGAATATTCATGGGGCACAGATCATATAGACCGGCCTCACGACGAAATATCCCTGAACCTACTGATAATCTATATTTTATTAATTTCACCACAACACCAAACACCCCCAATGAAATTAATTAACCCACTGAGCCCCAGCGACGCAGCGTTTGCGTCAGCAATGTATGTAACGCTAAACCCCAGCAATGCAACAGTTGCGTCAGTGTTACTCCGGTCCAATTACTTCGGTCCTATGGCACCTAGAGGGCTCAGATTTGTATGGGAGCTGTGTAAGTATCCCACGCAACCATAACAATGGTTGAAAACTCTCAAAGTCCAACTGCGTGCGTGTGAGCGCGCAAAATCCGGAATTTTGGGTGTTATTGCCTTCAATGTTGTACTCCTGTAAAATCCGTTTTCGGGGGCTCCGTAGGACCAATTTTTTATCTTTTTGATCGTTTTTTTTTTTTTTTTTCCTTCATTCCTAAGCCATTCGCTATTGTTTCTGGAATTGCTGGTCCCTGGTGGTACATTTATTAATAACTAGCTGGGGCTCAGTGGGTTAAAGTATATATGATCCGCCGGGATTCGAACCCGTTCCAGTTCAAATAATTTCGCCGCTCGTGATTCGTGATTTTATCACAATCTCCGGCGAAGGGGTTCTGTACCCCTTGTTGTAATTGAACGACTCGGTACAAATGGTCAGATCTCACATTTGAGATTCGTACACAAAAGAAAAGAAAATTAATTAGCGAGCTGTAGACTCAGCTCGACTTATTAATATCATAGCTTGTGACTTCATCATATTATCCGGCGGAGGGGTTCTAGGGTTCTTTGGGCTTACCGGCGCTCCCACCCCCCCTCCTTTTTCCTTATTAGGTCAAACTTAATGAGAAGCTGATGGACTACTAGACCCGCTGCCTTGATACCACACAGGGCAGTTGCTGGCTTATCCAGAGCCATAGCCAGGCATTGTGTCAAAAAAGCAAGGTTGGTAACCCACAACTTAGTGCTAACTATGCCCTCAATGGAAGATTTTGCCAAAAAACTGAGAGGCAAACCCTCTAACGCGTGACTTTTGCCAAGTCCTTGAGCCGAGGTAGGGATATGCATATTCCAACCTCAGCGTTACGTGTTAACCGGAGAGGAATAACTAGGATTCCTGATCCCTTGCCCTTGGCTAAGCAACTAAGGAACATTAATGATCACCGGAAGTATATGTCTCTGTCTCTAACATACTAAGAGAAGACACATCATCTTCCTGGATTGTCCATTCAGTTCTGGACAATCAGCAAAAGGAAATTTTCGTTGTTGCTTAAAATGTTCTCGTTCTGTGGTTGTGTCTGTTGCTTGCCACCTGTCCGGCGGGTTTGATGGTCTTGGTCTTCCATTATCCCCCCCCCCCCTCCTTTTCTCTAACTTGTAAAACAACTTGATACTAAAGTACCATGCCTTCAGACCCGTTGCCGTACTGGGCCACCAATTTAATAGGGGTGAGCGAGAGGGAGAGGGAAGATAACCCGTGAGAGAACCCGGCTGATTCAGCCGGAATAATTCCCTTAACTTGCCTTAGATCTGGTACCGGGTATCCACGCCGGTGGCTAGCTCAGTGTTTGTAAACACCGGGAGCCTGAAAAAGTTAGGCAACCACACGGTTCGTTAGTGGCCGTGAAGGTAGAGGAAGACGCCCCAGGGCCGATGGACATGTGTCATTTGTTTCTGGAAAGATCCAGGTTCGACGGTTCCCGATGGAATACCCATTTTGACTGGGTACCCCTACGCTGATGGGGCGGGGTAAAGAGTGAACACTCGACCCCAAATCCTGTTCCTTCATCTTCGGAAACGAGGACCCCCCAAAAGAGGGCGGCGTCTCAGATTGTTGCCGCGTGATCCTGTAAATTCATGATTGAATTAGTGTGAAAGGGAATGCGAGCAATTTTGGAGTTTCAATTCGATCAGATTCCTCTATTCCTGTAACCACCAAAGACTAGCCTGACTGTTAGAGGTAAGGCGAGGCTACAAAGGATCTTATCTCAGAATTGGTTAATGCCGAGATTAGTCAGCTATCGAGGAGCGAGCTATCATCTTGCATCCAAAAAGAGTCTTGCCCCAAGAATCGACTAGCACCCGAAACCCGTGATAGGTACAACACTGTGGATGTCGGGAAAACACTGGGGTGAAACACCGGAGATACGTTTAAACCCCCTTTCTAGGTGAACGCCGGGATGATGTGCCAACTACGAAGGTGGTACCACCGGATGTTGTTACGTAAGGTGTGACACTGGGTGTAGGGTAGTAACAAGGTGTGACACTGTGGGCGTAGGGGAAGGCCGGGGTGGAAAAGCTACTGTCATTCCACATATTAGGCCACGCAAGGAAATTAAAGTCGATATCCAACTGCCAGAAGGCAGTTTACTAAAAGTTTTAAGAGGGTGAGCGCCGGGACATAGTGAAACCCGGCGGATACCCACCGTGGACTTTTTACCATCGCCAAGCCCTCTATCACTATAGTGCGATAGAGACGGGCGGCGCGCCAGCCCCAAGGGGTCGGCCAAGGCAGGTGTTTACTATCAACATCGAATTCTGTTAGAGGCTTTGACAAATTGCATATATGAGCCCCCCTAATCGAATGATTGGAATTGCTCTGGCGGTGCCTGGTAGACCATATAGTCTGCCGGCGTCGCAAAACTTGTACCGACAATTATCTCTAGACCTCAGGTGAAGTGCCTCTCCGAGGAGTGGCACCAACAACTTTCGAAGCAGGGGCTTCATAAACCCCAATAAACGTCCGTTTCTGAAGCCTCGGTATTACACCTATCAGGTGAAGTGCCTCTCCAAGGAGCGGCACCAACAACTTTCGAAGCCGGGGCTTAATAACTCCAATAAACGACCGTTTCTGAAGCCTCGGTATTACACCTATCGTAGGCAGAGGATAAGAACGTGACAGAAAACCGTGGTGCCGGTTCAACCTTAGCGCAAAGCAATTTCATACTTGTTACAAGTGTTTCATAATAACTAGCGGTAAAACGCTCTTTTACCCCCAAAAGTCTACTTCTGGGACGTCTTTATCTGTCCGGTTATCACAGGCGATGAAACCCGATCAGTAAGTGTACTTGAGGTATAGAAACTTTTAGTTGTGCCTCTTTGAAGAGCCCAACGGCGAGTGACTTTGTTCTTGCGATGTTGTGATCTTAAGCAAGGAAGAAAACAAACCCTAAAGCACTGATGTGTTAGGGATATTGAGGTATGCAAAAAGGGCTTCTGTCGGGACGGAAACGTCTTCCACTACGTGAGGGATACGTAAACCTGCTCTGAGTCCTCTAATTGTCTTTGTACATATGCTACGAACGGAGTAAATCTGGTGAGATTGAGCTATGTCCTGGTGCAGTGGACCAGTAATCCACTACGGCACGAGGAGTCTTGTACTCGGTACTTGGAGTCCACCGTGAAGGGACGTTACTGCTTTCCACTACTTGTGCTAAAGTCTGGTGACACAGCCGAGGGAGTATCGGTATACAACAGGGTGCGCACGGCGGAATGAACATTTTATAAGGTCATTCTACTATTGGATCATGGACCGAAATACCGTTTTGGACTGTGAGATTGAATCCAGAACAATCCGGACAAAATATCTCAACTGAGGTGACTCCCACGGCTAAATTCGAAGATTTAGAGAGGGGGCTTGTAAGTTTTATGACTTCTCCTGTACTAGGGAGACAGTCAGTGTTGAACTCTACTAGGTTACAATCCTTTTAACCGGAATCCTGACTTGAAAGATTCGATGGTAAGATTGGGGTCAACGACCCGTGACTGTTATTGTGTTGGGGAGGCAGACAGCGTCTGCTTGCACTGGGCTACACATAGTCTATCCAAGGGTATAAAACTATATCCTCTGGGCAGTTATCAATTGAGCCAGCTAATCATCTATCCCCGGGGGTCAAGCCCTATGCAGTGTTAATGTTTGTAGTACAGGCATAAGTACTAGCACTTGTACTATATTGGTGAGTGAGCTGGGAACATACCAGCGGTACCTCCCTGACCGCCCATCCGGCGGGGATCACAGGTTTATGCCGTCCTGCATCAACTCTGTAATATGAATCCGAAAAAAATAGCCTTTAAGCGAAAATTCCTCGCATTATCTTTCTCGGCTTCGTGACATTTTGTACCGCGACATGCAGCATATATAGGTCAATTATGGGAAGACAACTTGATTAGGAAAATCTGGTTAATGCCCCAGATGATCGTTTGAACGCCATTACCGAAACGGGTCGATATTCGAAAACCAGGAACCGAGGCGACGTAGATCGCCTATTATTGCGTGGTGTTCCGGCTGGGAGATAGTGAAACCCAGTGGGCCATATCCCTAGAGTTTATTGTGAACGACCCACCACCATAACGAGTGTGAGTTTTCCACTAAACCGTGTCTATGTCACTTTCCTTGATCCATACCCTTCCTCAGGGAAAGGGAAGGAACTGAAGCTAGAAGTCACTGGGTTACTAAACTTGTGCCTGTGAGTTAAATCCAAAGTCTGCCTTCACCAATGGTGCCTAATAGTCCGAGAGGCTAGACAAGACTTGACACTAGACCCCGCCGTCATAAGCTGACAAGGGGTAAGAAAAAACAACTAATGTGTTTGACACATCTTCCCACTACCGGCGAAGAACAGCATCTATTTAAACCAACCAAAAATTTGACTTCTGATGGCTGTCCTGGTTTTCCAAAACCTGGTTGTTCTCCGCGACGGATCTAACGGGGATTATCCAATCCGAGTTGTTACCGTAAACGTAGTATCGGGGGAGTGTGAGGTAGTGAACCTGAAACTTTCTAGTTTGTAGAACTTATCCCACTAGAGGCGACGAACAACGTCTATTTAAACTAAAGAGTTTGAATTCTGATTGCTGTACCGGGTCCTCAAAGCCCGGTTGTCCGCCGAGAAGGAGCTAACAGGGATTATCCAATCCGAGTTGTTACTGTAAATGTATTGTCGCGGGCGTGCGAGGTAGAGAACCTGAACCTTTCCGGTTTGTAGCACTTTAGCTTTGGAAATGTCCAGGTACCTGTGTAACGAATACGACCTGTAGATACAATGAAATTGGTGTCTCCGAATATTCTCGCTATTTGTTCCACATAATGAAAGACCAAATCGGATCTTTGCTAGTAAGATTTATGTCCCAAATGTACAGCCGTACACATCCTATTTCATACAAGTTATCCGTACTATCTTATAGTTGTAAATAACAGATATGTAAAAATATGATAAAATGTTGAGCCGTCTCACTGGCTTTCTTAAGGATAAACAAGGCAAACCGTCTTCCCGGCTTGGTGTCAGCTGGGGAACTTTTTGAGCCGGTTCCCCGGCGTATCTTAAGATAAATTTATGAGCCGTCTCACTGGCTTGATTAACCGTTCCTCCTTGAGGAAAGGCACCATAACTTTCTCGATCATTGACTGAGATACTAGTTGAACCACCCTTACTTAAGACCTAGCTTAGAGATCTGACTCAATCTCCCTAGCTCCTGCCCAGAGTAGTCCGGGAAAAAACTCCGGCACCTTTGGGGCAGAAACCGGGGGGAGAGGTCGTGAAAACCAACTTACCCTTTATGTGCGACATCGGCTCTATGCTGTCGTTTGGGAGAGCGAGGGACCTGGCCGGAAGCTGTCCGACCTGCCGCCGGGTTATCAATCTAGACGGAGTCTGGCGATGCCGGGTGGGTTCTTATGTATTGGGGGAGGGGGGGGGGGGGGTCAGGTTTACCTCAATGGATTCCTGGTCACTGCTAATGGTTAATTACTCAACTAAGTGCTGAGTATTGGATGCCTAGAAAGGCGATGACTGTGACACTGGGGAATTCTTATTGAATAAGTAGAGCAGAAAGAGTTGCAACCGGTCTGCGACCTCGAATGCCACTCCTGTGGCTTAACCCGGGAACTGCAGGAAGACTCTTAAGAGTTCCCCCGGCGGACTGCGGGAAGACTCTTAAGAGTCAGGGAAAAAAAAAATCCATTTAAAACACCCAATTTTTTTTTTTTTTATTGCCCCTGGGCCATGCCAAATATCACTCCTCCACCTCCCCTCCTTCCCCACTTTCCTCCCCTCCTTCAGTTATCACCTATTTTCCCTGTTATTCCCTTATTCTGTGGTATATTTTTGTGCTAACATTAGCGAGTTGCAAGCAGGGTATTGTCATCACTGTTAGCAAGCGAGTGCAAGAGAGAGAGAGAGAGTACCGATCGACAGTCTCTCTCCAGAGGTGGAGAAAAGTGGTGGGAAGTGAGGTTGCCTCAGCCATACATTATGTAACTCCCGGCCTGTATCGCCGATTTTGACCATCCAAACGCTGTTTCCACTTGTTTTATTGTTGTAACAGGTTAATACCTTTATAATCAACCTATAATAGGCGCATATGGATAAGTATTAATGCTATTTATGGTAAAATAACGATGTTAGTGATGGGAACAGCTCAAATACGTCAGCACAGGAGTGTGGTGTCTCATACCCCCCATGTGCATTTCAGAGGTTAAGAGGTAACTGTTGTTATATATCGATTAAGGCCGTTAGGCTCGGATGATCTAGAAAAGAAACGCATCCATTCCGTAAAAAGATCTACGCCCACCGGGCATTTCTGGGAAGTCCAGAGAAACTGAGACCCATCTATGTACGTATTTAGTGCGCAATTATCGGAACTAGAGAAAACAGGTAGGTATGGCATAAAAGTGAAAGCATGCAAGAAGGAACTGAACCCCCCCCCCCCCGCTGGGAACGGTTTCGTCCGTTGTCGTGCTGCTCACGATGTGAAGAGATCTGGAAATAGAATTTCCAGGAATCAATGCTCATAAGGATAACCTGGGAGGTGTTAATACATCCTACCTCAAGTCCGCCGGAAAATTAGTTATAGATACTGCTCCACTCTAACCTTCCGCTGGACCCGACAGAAAAACCTGGGGTTTTTCTTTTCATTTACAAATTAACTGCTTACCTGTGACAAAACGTCACTGGCCCAATCGACCTTAAGCATTTTACTATCATTGACTATGTGCACTAGATAGATAGTTACTTAGCTTTATGACTCGGGTCATAGTTAAAGCCCATTCGACTGTTACGCCGGGCGAGAGAAGTCTTACTGCGTGAGGCTATTCGGTCAGGGCGAGTTTACTCGGCGGGCCGAGTTGACTCCCTTCAGAATGTAGCGAATTCCGCCGGAAGGTTCGTGGTTGAGCATACCACGGACTCCCTAAGAATTTCAGCATTATTCCGCCGGAAGGTTCGTGGTCCAGCACACCACGCCGTGACATTTAGTTGATTTATCGTCTGACATGAGAAAAACGGCGGCTCTGCTGAGGAAGCCGCCGGAAAAACGAACCAAAATGTTCAGAGGTGAGGACTAACATGGGAAAGTCAACACCCCCAAAAACACCCCCCATAAAAAACGAGACGTCTCCCACAACCCCTAGAACACGTAAAGCACACATGCCAAAAAACACACATAGGGGAAACATTAGGCTTAACATTTACAGAGAACATAATTTATAAAAATAAATAACCCCTAGCCTACATTGGAGACCCTTAATGAGGCTGGCCATTAGGAAGCGACGAAACATCAAGGTGGCTGCAACCAGATGCTCCGAAGACCTAGCAGCCGCAGCACGAGGAGGAGAGGCCCACGATAGGGGCCCATGTGCAGATACAGACTCCAGAAGATTCCACACCACGTTTGGCAACCCTTGAACTAGAGCATCTGCAAAAATAACTATGCAACTGCCTCATAGTGACGGCCTGAAGCATAAACATGCGGAATGGTAAATAACTATCAGGGAGCTAAGGCGCAAAAATAAAACACAAATAACAAACCTGGCACGAGGGTCCTGGGACACGTAGGCACCTGTTACAATAGCACCCTAATTTACACACCTCCTGCGGGCGTACCAATGGGGCAGCCTGTGCTAGCTAATCGAAAAACCTGTTCAATACAACTCAGACATATACAAATGGGCAGGGACTCACTAGAATCGATCGAACGACGAATGAAGCAGGAGCACAGAGCAACCCGCCCTCATGGGACGGCCGCGTGAGGAGGAAGGAAGTATAGCCGCTAGGGGGGCAGCGTCAGGAATCCACACACAAGAAATCCATGCATTGGGAAGCTTGAGTATAGCAATTATTAACCCTTATTTAGCGGCGAGCAACATAAGTCGAGTTAAATAAAGCTGGACTATGTGGCGGCGCTCGACATAGGTCGAGTGGCAATTTCAGCACGTAATGTGGCTGAGAGAGAGAGACAAGTGGTGGCAGGAGACTAGCGAGCGTATGACTGCTCCAGACCACCGCGGCGAACCTACTGACACAAATCTCAGCTCCCTCCTCCCTCTCTCACTCGCTACATACTCAATTATGTACTGAAAGTACCGAATTACCTGCTTTTTGCACTCGCGTTGCACGGTTATTGCAAGAAAACTATCCATCATACAAGGATCGTTATGGTGTCATTCGAAAGCTCTGTTTATGCCCTTTCAGGGATAGGTACTTGTTTTACGTTCTGGGTCTTATTTAGGCATGAAAATGATCACGTAAACAGCCCTATTTTGGCTAAAAACACCCCGCTGTGCGGTACACATAAATAAACCGCATAGGCCGCTCGTAAGGTGTTAAGTTAATTTTTCTTTTTTCTTTTTTACGAAAGTTTTTTCGTAGCAAGTACCCAATCATAAAGACGATTCCATAAAAGAATACGCGTTGCACTTATGAAGTTGTAATCCTGTCCTCCCGCGGCGGTAGATTCAAACTTGCGACCGCGGTGTTTGATGGAAGACTATTATACTAATAGGCATATCGTCATTGACGGAGGAGCCACTATTAAATATAATAGTCTAATGCTAGTCTGAATAAACTGCCAAAAACGCGTCCTGATTCCACAATATAAACATAAACATAAACAAAAATCCTAAAAAGAGGGATTTTTTCAAAGGGCTGACTGGCCCACTCACGGCGGATCCCATTGATAAGCAGCACATCACAGCCATGTGCCTATCTAATTGTGTCTCTAAGGTTGCTGTCGTTATTGATGCTACTGTAGCACTCACGGCGGATCCCATTGACAAGCAGCACATCACAGCCATGTGCCTATCTAATTGTGTCTCTAAGCTTGCTGTCGTTATTGATGCTACTGTAGCACTCACGGCGGATCCCATTGACAAGCAGCACATCACAGCCATGTGCCTATCTAATTGTGTCTCTAAGCTTGCTGTCGTTATTGATGCTACTGTAGCACTCACGGCAGATCCCATTGACAAGCAGCACATCACAGCCATGTGCCTATCTAATTGTGTCTCTAAGCTTGCTGTCGTTATTGATGCTACTGTAGCACTCACGGCGGATCCCATTGACAAGCAGCACATCACAGCCATGTGCCTATCTAATTGTGTCTCTAAGCTTGCTGTCGTTATTGATGCTACTGTAGCACTCATGGCGGATCCCATTGACAAGCAGCACATCACAGCCATGTGCCTATCTAATTGTGTCTCTAAGCTTGCTGTCGTTATTGATGCTACTGTAGCACTCACGGCGGATCCCATTGACAAGCAGCACATCACAGCCATGTGCCTATCTAATTGTGTCTCTAAGCTTGCTGTCGTTATTGATGCTACTGTAGCACTCACGGCGGATCCCATTGACAAGCAGCACATCACAGCCATGTGCCTATCTAATTGTGTCTCTAAGCTTGCTGTCGTTATTGATGCTACTGTAGCACTCGGTAGCCTATTTCACATATCTACCAAACTTTTATATGGTTATATATTTACTAACACGTAATTGATAACATTTATGGGACTTTATATCGCTATCACGGAGTGGCAGTCCGTTTTCCACATCGTTTATATGGAACCCACTTACAACTTAAGCATCTGTATCATAAATTATCCTCTCTTACTTTACACCTCTAATAAATGCAAGCCTAATGTTTCCCCAAGTCACCTTTCTTTGGTACTGACCATATCATGTATTTCATGATAATCACTACCTCAATAATATTTTACTTCTGTTAAATTTGCTAACCCATTCTGGCTACAATTCCGTGTAATTTGGCCTTAGTCGTTAGGCGTTAGAACATTATTGATGTGCTAATGTTCTATTATTCTGGATTTTGTTTACCATTCTTCTTTGTACCGTAACTTCCAATTACTCTATAGACATTGGGCAGCAAAATTATAAACATAATCCATGTGAAGCCTTACTAAGGACAGGTGAAATTTTAAAATTACGTTTGTTATTATTCACGCTTCTAGATATATACCAAAAAAACTATGATGTCAAACAATGTTGCATTTTTTTTTTTTTTTTTTTTTCAGATCATGACTGACGATGTCTTCCAAATCTGTTGTAGTAATTGAGTTACTTAGTTCCATGTTATTTAGCCATCTAGATATTCATTAATATTGCTGTCACCACTCAGATTGGTGAAAAGATTATATATTTTTTTCTTCTGAGATATAGCTGGTGCCCTTGAGTAAAAAAGATGGATAATGGAATCGGACATTACAAAAATGTATTGAGCTATTGAATCTCCTCGAACGGGATATAAATGGCACGTAATTCATTAATTGAAGTAATTATTGTTAAATTTATATCCTGAAATTTCTATCGATTTCACAATTTTCACTAAACTGCACGTATTTATCTACATTAAATATTCATTGACAAAGTATTACCCATTCGGGTAGTGTATCAAATTATTTTTGGAGAGCATGAATCGTTATCAGGATCAATAATTCAACCTATGTTTAGAGTCATTTGAAAAATTATCGATCTTGTTAGTCAGGCCTACATCAAGGTCGTTATTGTAAAAGATGAACAATTGAGGAACTAAAACTGACCATCAGTGTAAGACCCCAACCTCTACTACACTCTAATCTGATTGTATAGGCTACTGTTAATGTTAAATTTGTGTTTCCTACTAATTATCCATGGTCTAATTCACGTAATATAGTTCGCCCTATTCCACGAGCTGCTTCTTTAATCAACAACCATTCATGTGGATATTTTTCGAAAACTTTACTGACATGTCAATATCTTTGAAGGCATTTTTTGTCTTTGTTTACCGATTCGTATGCTTGGGAAAAGAAAGGACGTTAATTAATAGGAGACACTCGCAGACAACAAGGTTAAATTCCATTAAAAGATTGATGATTAAGCATTTAACAAATGTCACAGCAGCATACTCCTCTTAATTTTATGCGTGTAATTTAGTCAGTAGCCAGCTCTTATTCCTACAGGGGGTAGGGAGTATCAACAAGAAACACATGAAAGGAGGCAAAAAAACAAAAACAGGCGGCAGGGGAAGAATCCATACAACAGTTTGCACACAAACATTCGGAAACCTCAATCACTTATTGGCTTCACCTCAGATGCTATAAACGTCCGGACAAATTAAGCCTCTTAGTCATTTACCTGTATAAAATTATATTTTATTGAGCAACATCTAATACAGATGATGCATATAAACGTTTAGGATAACTCATAAAATATATACCCGGTGTCAGCGAACTTGGAGCTAATCCTGACCGCATAACATCTTATACAGAAAAACAAAAATATATGAGTAGATCAGGAAATAGTTGTAGATATTACTACCCGTTTCTCGAGCACTTTCTGGGTTACAGAGAGGCTAAGGATCAACATTAGTATAGTATAGTGTTAAGGAGGGGCTCTGATTATAGTGTTAAGGAGGGGCTCTGATTATAGTGTTAAGGAGGGGCTCTGATTATAGTGTTAAGGAGGGGCTCTGATTATAGTGTTAAGGAGGGGCTCTGATTATAGTGTTAAGGAGGGGCTCTGATTATAGTGTTAAGGAGGGGCTCTGATTATAGTGTTAAGGAGGGGCTCTGATTATAGTGTTAAGGAGGGGCTCTGATTATAGTGTTAAGGAGGGGCTCTGATTAAAACAATCACTAAAAGTTGTACAATAGATATAATAGATTAGAGGAAAGCTATTGCAGGTATAAAGGAAAATTCCAAATACTTCTTTTCATACGCCAAACAAAAGGCTAAAACAACATCAAACATCGGCCCACTGAGCAAAGGGGACGGCTCTTTCACAGGGGACAAAAAGGAAATGAGCGAACTCTTAAGCAGGCAGTATGAAATGGCATTCAGTGAGCCTGATGAAACAAAAGTTATCAGAGACCAAAATGTATTTTTCATGGAAACCTCCCCCACGGAAACCCCTCAGATGCTGGATATTGATTTCGGTCCAAAAGACATAGAAGAGGCCATTTCCAACATGCCATTCGACTCGGCACCAGGCCCGGACTCATGGAATTCGATCCTAAAGAAGAAATGTAAGGAAAACCTCTCAAAACCCCTGGCTATAATGTGGAGAAGGAGTCTAGACACTGGTGACATACCAGATAGCTTGAAAAACGCAATAATTGCCCCACTGCATAAAGGAGGGAGTAAAGCACTACCAAAAAACTACCGCCCGGTAGCTCTAACCTCTCACATCATTAAAGTTTTCGAGCGAGTCCTGCGAAGCAAAATTTCAACATTTATGGAGACAAATGAACTACACAACACCGGTCAACATGGGTTCAGAGCGGAAAGATCATGTCTCTCACAACTTTTGGAACACTATGACAAAATTCTTAAAGCGCTAGAAGAAAAGAAAAACGTGGATGTCATTTACACCGATTTTGCTAAGGCATTTGATAAATGTGACCATGGTATAATAGCCCACAAACTGAAAGCAAAAGGTATAACTGGGAAAATCGGACGGTGGATATACAATTTCCTCGTAAACCGAAAACAATCAGTAGCAGTAAACCAAGTCACATCTGAGCCTTCGGATGTCAAAAGCTCAGTGCCCCAAGGAACAGTGCTAGCGCCCCTTCTGTTCCTCATACTAATTTGCGACATAGATACCAACACCAGACACAGTACGGTGTCGTCTTTTGCTGATGACACAAAATTAAGCAAGATAGTAAACACACAAGAGGACACGGGCCGACTGCAGGAAGACATGAATGTAGTGTTCCAGTGGACCAGGGAAAACAACATGCAATTCAATGAGGAAAAATTCCAATTAATACGGTACGGAGATAATAATGGTGTTAAAGAAATTACAAATTACTTAACAGAATCTAACCACATAATAGAACGGAAAGACAGTGTGAAAGACCTTGGGATATTAATGTCTGAAAATATGGGTTTCAAAGTACATAACCAGGTCAAAGTGCTGGCTGCGAAACGTCTAACGGGTTGGATTCTGCGTACTTTTAAAACACGCGGTGAATTGCCTATGATAACGCTCTTCAAATCTCTAGTGCTACCGCGGCTTGAATACTGTAGCGTATTAACATCCCCATACAAAGCAGGTGAAATAAATGACGTAGAGAGTGTACAAAGAAATTTCACTTCGCATATAAGTTCGATAAAACATCTACACTATTGGGAGCGTTTAAGAGCACTGAATCTGTACTCACTGGAACGTAGAAGAGAACGTTACCTAATAATATACACGTGGAAAATCGCAGAGGGTTTAGTACCAAACCTACATACTCCGATAGTCATGAAATTCAGTGATAGGAGAGGCAGGGAATGCGAAATCCCCCGGATGAATAACAGGGGTGCTATGGGCTCTCTGCGAGAGGGCTGGTTATCACACAGAGGCCCACGTCTCTTCAACAAACTCCCACGGCGAGTAAGA
This sequence comes from Paralithodes platypus, assembly GCA_032716605.1. Lineage (NCBI taxonomy): Eukaryota > Metazoa > Arthropoda > Malacostraca > Decapoda > Lithodidae > Paralithodes > Paralithodes platypus. Next base: position 24,953,950 of record CM064540.1, read on the forward strand.
GACATGAGGGACATCTCGTTAGACAACTTCAAGAGAGCCCTAGATGTCGAACTGCAAAAAGTGCCAGATGAGCCCATCCTCGCAAGGGAGCGAGCTGTCGCTTCAAACAGTCTACTGCACCAAATCACCACCCATAACGAGGGGCGTCGCGCTCCTTGGTGCCGCTAGAAGAGTGGCGAACACATCAAAAGGTATCAAAAGGTAAGGTAATCTATGCAACTTAATGTTTTAATTTTAAGTTTTATATAGAATGTGGGTCTATAAAGTAGTGACGCTTACCATTCGTGTGTGTGTGTGTGTGTGTGTGTGTGTGTGTGTGCTAACTAATTTACAATGAGTGCCAAGTAAACATCGCCTGATATTAACCTCTGAGAGAGAGAGAGAGAGAGAGAAAACCTTCTATTATGATACAAACAAATAATGATAGTAATATTTTCATATGTAGAGGCCAGCGTGTGCGAGTGCTGTGTGTGTGTGCCCTGGTTGTGGTAGTGTAGGCGGTGGGGGCTGCCTAGACACCACGGCCTCTGCTAGACACGACCACACGGGCTTGGGACGGGAGTGCAAACTAGACAGGTGCCGCATACCTAATATTTTGTCGCTAAATTTAGTTGGGCTACTGTACGTTAGAATCCAAATATCTGACAAACGAAGCTTGGAGCAATTAATGTCACTGGATGAGGGAACGATAAATTGAGGAAGAGAGTTCCATAGTTTACTTGTTGAGTGGAAAGAGACTTGGGAAAATTGGGTCACTCTTGTGTTAGAGAGTTGTACAGTGTAGTTTTAAAACTGCAACCATCACGTATCGTTTCCACCCCACATGCCCTAGTGCTTCTTCCATAACCCATTCCACTTACAATAAACACAACATATTAATAATAATATTGATAAAACATACAATATAATGTTAAGGCTCCCATACATTATCAATCATGAGTATGGAAACATGATTGACGAGACAATATTAAACCGTATCTAGTACACGGTTTCAATCAATTGTGCAAGCTTTCATCATACCCATACACGATAGTTATGGCTACACAAACACCTAGTTTGCGCACTCAGTATTGATAGTGTATGGGGGCCTATAAACAACTAGTTAAACTATAAATAACCAGCTACCCCAAACTACACCGAATCTTCTCATTAATTCTTTACCTAATATTTACTGTTCGAAGGTTCATTATGCTGTTCGGGGATTCCTATTGGACCAGGATTTATGTCTTATAGTGTACGGTGGATGTGATAACAAACAGGTATATTTGCCATTGAAGGGACTGGAGTTCTCGAAAAGGGGCTCCAGTCCTGACGCTATTCTTGACTTACAGTGTGCTGGCTTAATAATCCAGAAGGGTTGATAGCCTCTGAAGTCCTATTTTAACTAACTAAAATATTTGCCGTATATCAGTTTTTGTTTACTGAAGGCTGTCTAGGGTCGTTCTCAAGGGCAAGGGTAAATATATAGTAAGAAGGAATGGATGGAGGGCCTGAGAGAGAGAGGGAGATCTATATAGATTTACATAGATACACTGGCCACACAGAGCTTACGATCACAGTGAGGTGGTCAGGACTTAATTCTAGTATACTGTAGATAGCTAACCCGATAATAAGTGAAAGTGGAAAGACAACATTGCAAAGAAGAAGGCTCTCTCCCCACCCTCTCCTCCTCCAACAATTCTCGAACATGAAGACAGTTAGAAGTAAATGACCTTGCAGGGCTTGGAAACCGAATGAAGGAATTTATAGAGTAGTTAGGAATCCTTTTTAGAATCTTAAAACACTCTATCAGTTGTGCTCTTTTCTTTCATTTCTTAAGTGGAAAAAAAGTATATATATATATATATATATATATATATATATATATATATATATATATATATATATATATATATATATATACAGTCAGTCCCCCTAATACACGTATCCTCAGTCCGCGTTTACCCTATTCCGCACCGAGGGGTCAAAAAGGTACTCAAAATCCCTAAAACACGTATTGACCCCACAATACACGAATCACGGTTGAAAGTGGTGTAAACAAAAAATTTGTATTCCAAGCCACCCTACTCCGTGCGCACACCCCTCGGCGCCGGAAAGACGGTGACGTCCCGAGGGCATTGTGGGAGACGCCTCCTTCTCAGTCCCGATATCCTTAAGTGTCCGTGCGCTGAGACTTGACCCATTTATTATGTAACATCCGCCTTGTTACACCCTTCAACAACTTCAAAATGCCCAGAAAGAATAAACTGATCACACACGAGATGAAGCTAAAGATTATTGCGCGCAAGGAGAATTGTGAAGGAGCTACTGCGATCGGGAAATCCATGGGTTTATCCAAGTCATCTGTGAGAACCGTGTGGGGTAATAGGATCAAAGTTAAGAAGATCGTCAAGTCATATGGTGCTTCAACTCTGGTTCGCCGTTCACGTCTGAATAACCCCGCTATGATCGTCATGGAGTGATACTTACGAAGACGGGACCAGTGACAGTGACGGGGCCGTGGCAGCCTAGCTGAACTCGCCTTGTCGCGGGGGTCTGCCTCGGAGCCCCCACTCTTCTCACCTACTTATAGCATTTAATTTTAATGTAAGGAATGACTTTTGTTTATGTTTCTATTATTGTGTATCCTTGGTTGTCCAATTAGTATTGATTTTTATCAGAAATTACCATCAAATGTGTTGGGAAATGCGGACTGCCGCCCATATGTATTTTTCTCCATAAGTTATGTTATTCCTAATTTGCGAATTCCAAATAGCCGCCCATATAGACGCGGATTGTGGGGACTGACTGTATATATATATATAGAGAGAGAGAGAGAGAGAGAGAGAGAGAGAGAGATGTAACGATCTCCTCTTATTACCACTGTTGTTACACATATACACACATTGGTATAATTAAACACCCAATGCTCTCTCTGCTTGTAGGTTTATTGATGTCCTTATTGTTACTGCTTTACAACACACTGTATACACACACACACACCCTCACGACTAGACCCGTATGCGTAGGTCTAGCGTCATTGGTGGCTGGGGTATGACTGCCTGATTAAGGGTGCCTTAACCCGGCGAGCGCGCTCAGGATGTAGTGAACACCACACTTCTGGGCGGCAATATTAAGCTCCATTCCTGCCTATAATCGTCATTTTACGATAAATATTGTTATTACTTATTCATATGCGCCTATTTTACGTTTAATATAAAGATAGTTACCTGTAACGACAATAAAACAAGTGGGAATATTGTTTGGATGGTGAAAATCGCGAATTATTGCCGAGCGTTCATTCATGAGGTGAAAGACAGGGGAGGCCCACACCCTCCTCTCTCAAAGCCTGGAGAGTGACTGAGGCCTGTCTCTCTCTCTCTCTCTCTCTCTTTGCCACGCATAGACACACACAAGACCACACCCTAGGATCGGTTTGGAGATGTTTACACAAAAATATACCAATGAATAAGTGAATAACATGGACAATATTTGATAATTGAAGGGGGGGAAGGAGGGGATTTTGACAGATGTGGAGTTGTGATAGGAGGTATGGAGGGGAATTATCTCACTTAATAACCATTTCACTTGTTTTAAGTGCTACTGGGGTTATAACGATCTGTTTCTTAGACTTCTATGTTACACATATACACACATCGGTATATAATTAAACTCCCAATGCTCTCTCTGCTTGTAGGTTTATTAATGTACTTATTGTTACTTGCTTACAACAATAGTTACAACACACACACACCCTTACGACTAGACCTGTAACGCGTAGGTCTATCGTCGGCTGAGGTTGGGGTGAGACTGCCTAGCTGAGGGCTGCTCAAGGGTGCGCCAAGGCACTCTCAGATTCAAATGCGCTAACACGCACATGACTGTACACACACGCTCACGTGTGCGTACGTACACATAGGCCTAGCTGGACAGAGGTGTCCTGTCTTGTGGTTTAACGTCTTAGGAGGGGCTGAGGGGATGTCGTTACAAAGTTCCCTCTCCTTCCTAACATAATCTCATAGACTTCCAGAGTCTCTAATCTCCACAAATACAAAGTCACTAGATCTCCATAAGTCCACAGTCTCTTAATGCACTCGCATTATTATTCATAAGACTACTATTACAATGCTCGATCACGCTACTCCAGGCGTCTCGACTGGTATGAGGTGAAAGGCAACTTGGGTGAAGCATAGAATCCAATGCAACAAGTAAAGTATAATCATCCCTGAGGAAATATCACACATAAAAATAAACATGAAAAATTGGATAAACATGAAAAATTGGCCATAATTCATACTTAAAAATAGACATAAGAAATAAATATATACATTTGAAACACTGCAATGACTTGCATAGTTCGTGTTAAGAAGTATTCCACACAGTTCGCCGAGGTCACTGGATAATGTTTTTGAAAATGAAATCATTTCACAGGAAGTCACAAAAGTTCGTTCAGTATAATTATTATTTGTTTTTCTAATTTGTATATACCGGTATGATTTTTTTTTTTTTTTTTTTTTTTTTTATATATACTGTATACCGGTATATATATTATATATATATTTTTATATATTTTTTTTATTGTCATATAAGTGACAATTTAATAAATTTTCTTAATAAAAACACCCAAACAAATGTCCATAATTGGGAAATTTGAACTTTAAAAATAATTGCTAAAATTTGAGGTATCGTCCAGTGGATTCTTGACACGGCGATGATAACCGGAAGCTTGAAGTGTTGTCCTGGCAGGTATAGGGTTCCTGGCAGGGTCCACAGCGGTGTCACCAGGTCTGGCACATCTTTCTCATATACAAATAACTAACGAAGAGACCAATGATTATAATGGGAACATAATTAGAAGAAACTCCTGATATATGAGATCAGTAACTAGTTCATTTTATCCTAACAAGGAAAGTCAATTGAGGATAATGCTCATGAAAACCATTAACAAACAGAGTACAGTCCACCAAGGGACACACAAACAGAGTACAGTCCACCAAGGGACACACAAACAGAGTACAGTCCACCAAGGGACACATAAACAGAGTACAGTCCACCAAGGGACACACAAACAGAGTACAGTCCACCAAGGGACACACAAACAGAGTACAGTCCACCAAGGGACACACAAACAGAGTACAGTCCACCAAGGGACACATAAACAGAGTACAGTCCACCAAGGGACACACAAACAGAGTACAGTCCACCAAGGGACACACAAACAGAGTACAGTCCACCAAGGGACACAAACAGAGTACAGTCCACCAAGGGACACATAAACAGAGTACAGTCCCACAAACAGAGTACAGTCCACCAAGGGACACATAAACATTGAAGGTTACTGTATTGGACACAAATTAACATGAAGTCCAGTTATCTCTCAGTATAAATAATGTCTTGGACATGTACTTTCAACAGAGGTTTTCACTTGTGAGTACAAGTAGCATGTTGTTTAAATCCAAACACGGAACAAGAAAGATAAAATAACTCTTTCCAAACACATACATAAAATGATCATTGGTCAATAAATACAGTACTGTAAAGAAAAGTAATATTTCTTAAAACGGTAAGTTTGACTTTCAACGTAAGTCTACAGATATCAGCAGTATCATACCATCGGGCCTGACACCACATGTTAATAAGTAAGGAAGGAACTGTATGAGTGCAAAGTTCAAAATTCAATTACCGGTATGTTTGGTCGCAAACCAACATTCTGAAGGGAAGTACTGTAGGCCTACAAATAATTCTCCGAGAGGGCAGTGCCGCATAATCCGGAGGTACTCGTAGGTCAAACAATTAGCCAAGAATTTTGAGGAAAATTATATTGAGTTTAAGAACTCATTACGGAATATCAGTTATTACAAACTCCTCAAAATCACAAATATTACCTAACCATACCACTACTAGACTCCCAGAACAATCTATATCATGCCCCATCGCTTAGGAATTGAGAACAATACAGAGCAAAATCATGGAAAGTCCAGTGCAATAAACTCCTGTGCCAATGCAGAAGTGAAAATGATTAATATTATTATGATGTTTTTTTTTTTTTTTATACAGATGGAAAACTAATTAACTATAAAATGAGTTAACATTAATATCTAAATTCGTACAGATAGTATCTACATGTTTATGGAACTCGCATCCATCACTTACTCTACTGTGGAAAGTGTTACTATTTACAAAACGGGTGTGATTGTGTGACCTCAACTTTGATCTGTTGTTGTTGTTGTTGTTGTTCCCCAAGCTGCCTGGCCGAACAGCCCCAAGGCCCCGAGCAAGACCAAGGCCATAACCGAGCGCCCCCACAGAAACCTCCCAGCCGACCACAATAAAGCATGGGTGACCGAAGCCACTCCATGGCGGGGAGCTGAGGAGGGCGACAGAAACGCCCGGGAAACCAAAGCCCCACCCAGGGTCCTGTGCCCCTCAGCAATTATGAAGAGAAAGCTGAGGGGCAAAGGAAAAAATGTGAGGCTTTGGCTTCCAATCTTGGTAGATTGGGAGGTCAATCCACGGAAGAGACGCCGTCACTTGAGATCTAGAAAATATATAAGTAAAAGGAACAGTCAGAGTAAGCTATGGGTATGGCAGAGATCGCTCAGTTCTCACTCTGATAGACCAGCCCATCACACTTTGATCTGTAGTTATAATTATTTCTATCCCTTTGCCTTGTGACATTCTCCTGAACAACTTCTAGTACATCAGGATTGGCTTCTGAGCCATTAGAATAATTCACAGGTACAAATCTACTTAACTTTTTTAATTGGTCAACATGACACTCCCGTACTAGCTTAGTATAAATATGCCTTATCTCATATTTATTACCTATAGCCTTCTCCAATGTTTTGCAGAATATCCTGCAACACGGGGATAGGCTGTCGGTCCGGTATTGTCATTTCATTCAACTTTCTAAAGTCAATCACGGGCCTCCATGATCCATCTTTCTTTGCAACTAGAAACATCGGATAATTCCACAGGGAAATTGACTCTTCAATAACATCTTGGGCTAACATCTCAGTAATATACTTGTCCACCTCCGCTCTCTGCTTATGAGGAAGACGATATGCAGGAATATATTTCGGTTTCGCGCCTGGCTCTAACCGTATCTCATCCTCAATTACATCTGTTTTACCCAAGGGATCATCTGGCAAAGCAACAATGTTGTTGTAGCGACTCAGAAATTCTACAAGATTACCGCGATAATTATTATAATCTACCGGGTTCAGGTGCGCATCCAAATCTCTCTCTCTCTCTGAACACAACAAACTTATACTCACTAGGATTTCTACTGTTGAAATCCTTGGAGTTGACGATGTAATCCTCTGGCAGACAGAGAATACAGACAGAGTCCAGGGATACAGCCGTCTGCTACCGGAAGCACAAGTCCTCTCTTGTCAGGGTTGGTCTCCAGGTAGAGGTATTTGCCTACCTTCAACCTGAGAAATCGGGTCATATATGAGTTGCTATCCCCAGTTATATACTGTATATATATTAATACCATAAATCACCAATAATCAAACTGAATCCAATCGCTGTATGTCTCTGATAAAAATGCTATATCACCTTAATTCACAACAATATTACAATGTTTATCACGTGAATCAATCAAAATCTTAAATCACATTAATTATGCAATTCAAAACTTCAAACACTGGTGTACCGTAATATAAAAATAAATAAGCAGCCCTTGAAATTATATTAGGTATAGAAAACGGATACAATCACCCAGAATTCTAGAAAATGTAATGTCAATGACAAAACATGAAATTATTATATTTTGATGACTTCAAAAAAAAAATAATGTTAGATAAGAGGTAGGCCTATTTCCTAACTTTAAAAAAAAAATCAACTCAACAATTAATGTTACACTTCAAAATCGTTAAGTTACAAGAATTAGGCTAAGTCAAAAGGTATCTCTAAATAAAATTTAAATTTTATCTTAATGCAAAATTGAATAAAATAAACCTCTTATCTCAATATTAGTGTACCAACTTCAGGCAGGTATGCACACATGAGCGTGTGTGTACAGGGTCTTTTAACCCGGGAACAGCGAGAACACTCTTAAGAGGTTTTGGTGGGCAAGGGCGAGGATGCTCTTAAGAGGTAAGGCCTAAACAAAACTTTTAAAAGGCCCCAGTAGCACTTAAAACAAGTGAAATGGTTATTAAGTGAAATAATTCCCCTCCATACCTCCTATCACTATTACCTCAGTTGTATGTAAAATCCTAGAAACGGTCATACGAGACAGACTCGTAAATCACTTAGAGGAAAATAACATACTTAACCCTTATTTAGCGGCGAGCAACATAAGTCGAGTTAAATAAAGCTGGACTATGTGGCGGCGCTCGACATAACTCGAGTGGCAATTTCAGCACGTAATGTGGCTGAGAGAGAGAGACAAGTGGTGGCAGGAGACTAGCGAGCGTATGACTGCTCCAGACCACCGCGGCGAACCTACTGACACAAATCTCAGCTCCCTCCTCCCTCTCTCACTCGCTACATACTCAATTATGTACTGAAAGTACCGAATTACCTGCTTTTTGCACTCGCGTTGCACGGTTATTGCAAGAAAACTATCCATCATACAAGGATCGTTATGGTGTCATTCGAAAGCTCTGTTTATGCCCTTTCAGGGATAGGTACTTGTTTTACGTTCTGGGTCTTATTTAGGCATGAAAATGATCACGTAAACAGCCCTATTTTGGCTAAAAACACCCCGCTGTGCGGTACACATAAATAAACCGCATAGGCCGCTCGTAAGGTGTTAAAGATACTCAACACGGCTTTCGTAAAAAACGTTCCTGTTTAACAAACCTCTTAGACTTCTTCCACGATATCCTCAACCTCTACGATGAGAGTAAAGCTGTAGATATTATATACCTTGATTTTCAAAAGGCCTTTGACAAAGTTCCCCACAAACGTTTACTGCTAAAACTAAAAGCGCATGGAATACAAGACGGTGTGTTGAAATGGATAGAAAATTGGCTCAGCAACAAAAAGCAAAGGGTAGTCATAAACGGTAAGGCATCTAAATGGACCAATGTAAGTAGCGGGGTACCCCAGGGATCGGTACTAGGACCAATTCTCTTTCTAATTTACATCAACGACATAGATGAGGGTCTCACCTGCACAATCTCAAAATTTGCTGACGATACAAAAATTGCAAATAGCGTACTCTCAAAAGAACAAGTTGACGCTATGCAACACAATCTAGATAAATTGTCATGTTGGGCCCAAATTTGGCAAATGAGTTTCAATGCGGATAAATGTAAAGTACTACATGTCGGATACCTAAATGAGAAAGCAAACTATTCGATGAATGGCACTCAGCTTAAGAATGTAAACAGAGAAACTGATCTGGGAGTAACAATATCGAGTAACCTAAAACCGAGTCAACAATGTTCAGAAGTTGTTAAGAAGGCAAACAAAATAATTGGCTTTATAGGCAGGTCATTTGAGCATAAATCCAAAGAAGTTATCCTAACCCTTTACAATTCCTTAGTCCGCCCTCTTCTGGAATACTGCGTTCAATCCTGGTGCCCTTATTACCAAAAAGATATAAACAAGCTAGAACGAGTTCAACGTAGAGTTACCAAAATGATACCTAGCCTAAAGAACAAACCATACGAAGAGCGTCTTAGAGAATTAAATCTATTTCCTTTAACCCAGCGCAGATTAAGAGGCGACTTAATTCAAGTGTTCAAAATCATCAAAGGCATCGACAATATGAACTGTAGTAAGTACTTCACTATCGACCAATCTAATTACACGCGGGGAAACGGTTGCAAAATTATTGGTAAATATTTTAACTCGCACAAATCTAAGAATTTCTTCTTCAATCGAGTTGTCAACTTGTGGAATGGGCTTCCCCGAGACGTTATAGACTGCAGCACCGTTGATTCATTTAAATTCCGCCTAGACAAATATCTCGCATCAAACCCGCGACTGACTGCGTTTGTAAATGAATAACTTTATCCTCCCCTCAGTTACTAACCCATATGTCCCCTACTAACTTCCTAGTCCTGCCACGTTAGTGGCAGGGCAGTAGTTCCCTTTCCAATGTTCCCTTACCCACTCTAAACCACTGTTTGGACACTTGATCCTCAGTGTTTTGGAGGACAAGCAGCCTAGAAGGGTCACTGGATCTGTTGTTGCTTGATTTCCTTTGTACTCCTTTGTACTCCTTTGTACACATCTGTTAAAATCCCCCCCCCCCCCCCCCGGCAATTATTACCTATTTTCCCTGATATTCCCTTATTCATTGGTATATTTTTGTGTAAACATCTCCAGGCCGGTTCCATTGTGTTGTCATGTGACTATCGAGTGTGTTGCGTAAGGTTGGGTGTGGGTGAATGAGCTTGAGGCCTCGCGAGGGGAGGGTCTGGCTCGCTCTGCTCCACAATGCATGAATGGACCGGCCGACTGTAATTTGCGATTTTGACCATACAAACACTATTCCCACTTGTTTTATTGTTGTTACATGTTACTATCTTCATATTAAACATAAAATAGGCGCATATGAAATGACCATCATAGATGGGAAGGAGGCTTAATATCGTCGCCCAGTTACATGGTGTCCACTACACCCTGCGCGCGCTCGCCGGGTTAAAAGTTTTTTTTTAGGCCTTACCTCTTAAGAGGGTCCTCGCCCTTGCCCACCAAAACCTCTTAAGAGTGTTCTCGCCGTTCCCAGGTTAAAAGCGGTCCAAGCAGCTCTCAAATTCAAATGTGCTAACACGTACATGAGTGTACACACACGCTCACGTGTTCGTACATACACATAGGCCTATTTGGACAGAGGGGCCTTGTCTGTGGTTTACCAGTTTAAAAGGGGATGAGTGTTTGTAGTTCCAGAGTACCCTCGGACTCCTAAAATAATCTCAGAGTAACCAATGCTCTCTAAATCTCCACAACATCAAAGTCTCTAAATGCATTCACTATATTATTCATAAGACTACTATTACAATGCTCGATCACGCTACTCCAGGCCTCTCGATTGGTATGAGGTGAAAGGCAACTTAGGTACAGCATAGAAATAAATGCAACAATTAAAGTATATCATTCCTGAGGAAATATCTCACATAAAGATAAACATGAAAAATTTACCAAATTCATAGACTTAAAAATAGACATAAGAAATAAATATATACATTTGAAAGACAGAAACGACTTGCATAGTTCGTGTTAAGAAGTATTTATTCATTATTGACGATGCGCCTTAACATTGTTTATGGCCAATCTTTGAACTCAAGCTTGTGTTTCAAACTTCCCGCCCAGGAGAGAACAAAATACGATTGCCACACATCGTGAGCGAAACGCTCTAAAAAAACACTCACGGACTCGTCCTATATGATGTTGGTACCACTACTAGAAAAAATTATCAAAAAATAATGTAAAAAATAAAAATTAAACTTGATCTTAGCTTTGCGATTCCCATGCGTCTGCTGTTCCCGCACGCTTCGCCTCAGTCCTCGAAGCGATCTCTCGCCCATATTTCTCCTGGGTCCGCTCGAGTCGGACGTGTCTCGAGGGCGCTCCAGCTCTCCTTCATTCTTCACCTCCCCTCAGACATGGTGAGTCTTTGCTCATATGTAAATGCTTATTGACTAGGAGTAGGCTGTGAACGTCCTTTTGCAGGCCCTGGAGACTGTTTTCCGGGTATGTTTGTAAAGGCGAGTGTGTTAGGAGGAATCCTCATTGTGATAAGGCGAGGCTCCCACGTGCATGTTTTATTACCCTAGCTCATTGTTAGTTCACTGTTATGCCCCTTTCCCACTGGTGAGACAAGTCACGATTTTCGCCGCCGATGACTTAGTTTTGTCAAATTCGCAAGAATACGTGCGACGTTCACGATTTTGACCGTTACAAACAGATGACAAATTATACTCAGCGAAGATGTCGCTGATGTCGGCGACGCAATCGCCGACCTTCTGCGATGTTATCGGCGAAGTGAGCGATGTTTCGCCGATGACCTCTGTGAGGCATGTCACATTTTCAAAAATATCTTGCGAAATCATGCGAGGATGAAAGAAAACTCGCCGTATGTTCTGCGACGTCTTCGGCGATTCAAGCGATGGTTCGGCGTATTGAAACCTGGATGGGGGTAAACGTCTTAAAACCCCCAGAGTGCCAGGTCCGTATATATACGGACTAGGGTCTTGTCACGCCCAGTGCCAGGTCCGTATATATATGGACTCGCCGAAAAAAAATTGTAACAGCGAAACGACTGCACCTATGGCTTTCATATTTTACCACATGTACCTTACCCTTCTGGCTTCTTGCCACCACCAACACAACTCCCTCCTTCCACCCACTCGCTGACTATCGGTCGCCTCACAAAGAAAAAAAGGAAAATATGTGGCGGCGAAACGACTGAACCAATCGGTTCCATATTTATGTGACAAGTCCCCTACCCTTCTGTCGTCCCCCCACCACACCCCCACCTCCCTCCCACCACTCACTTCCAGCGTATCCGTACGAAGAAAAGGAAAAAAAGGAAAATCCGTGGTGGCGAAACTACCTCACCAATCGGCTTCATATTTGTAACAGAGTCAATTACCCTTCTACCTTCCCCCCACCATCCCCCAAATATGAAAACTAATGGGGTTAACCATGAGGAAGAAAGGGGACCAGAAAAACGACCCAAAAACAAAAATATATATATGTTGGCTCGCTACCGCTCACCAGGAAAATATTGAAACCTGGATGGGGGTAAACGTCTTAAAACAGTAGGCTGAACCGGGCCGAACGGATTATAGGCAAAGAGAGAGGGAGAGAAAGAAAAAAAAAACGAGGAGGGAGAGAAAGAGAAAACAGCGAGGTGGGCTCAATTAGGCTAAGCTGTAAGTAACGTAAACATTGAGCCCACCTCGCTGTTTTCTCTTTCTCTCCCTCCTCGTTTTTTTTTTCTTTCTCTCCCACCTCGCCGAAGGTGCTCTTTGGCATCGTCGATGATCTCGGAACATCTGAGAGCATCGGCGAGCAGAGCATCGGTGAGCATCCATGAAGCGTTGCAAAGGTTTTTTTATGCGAAACCCTCCGCGATGTCTAGCCGATGTCGCAGATGATTGCAGATACCCTCGCAGATCCCTTCGGCGATGCTCGACGATGCTTGCGAGGGTAACCAATCCTCGTGAGTCCTCGTCCAAAATGTTGAACTGTGCGAACATTTGCGAAGGCCCTTGCGAGGCCTTGAGAGGCCTTGAGAGTCAAACGATTGTTCATGATAGGTGTTGAGACATGTCACGAATGTGCCAATTTATTGGTGTCGGCGACGAAAATCGTGACTTGTCTCACCAGTGGGAAAGGGGCATTAGTCATGAGGCTTCTTTTAGTGAACTGGGGGTTGGCCCTTCCGGCGGGATTTGTGAAAAGTGAGACTTAGTCAACGTGCCTCTAGTTGTTTCAAGCGGTTTCCCCGCCGGGACACTTCCAGAACATCTACTAGAGCTATGTGTCCATACTCAGTATACTCTATTTAGTATGAACAGTCTCGATGCTACGTAATCTGGGTTAACCCGGGAGCTGCGGGGAGACTCATAAGAGTTCCCCCGGCGCACTGCGGGGAGACTCTTATGAGTGAATGAAAAAAAAAATCAACTTTTGACATCGAAAACAAATTATTTTTTTTATTTTTATTTTTTTTTATTTTTTTGTTTTTTGGCCCCTGGGCCATGCAAAATCTCAGTCCTCTACCTCCCCTCCTTCCCCACTTTCCTCCTCTCCTTCAGTTATCACCTATTTTCCCTGTTATTCCCTTATTCTGAGGTATATTTTTGTGCTAACATTAGCGAGTTGCAAGCAGGGTGTTGTCATCACTGATGGCAAGCGAGTGCAAGAGAGAGAGAGAGAGAGTATCGATCGACTGTGTGTGGGGGAAATTGGCGGGAAAGCAGATTGCCTCACCCATACATTATACAACTCGCGGGCTATATCTCCGATTTTGACCATCCAAACGCTGTTTTCACTAATTTTTTTTATTTGTTTCAGGTTAATACCTTTATAATCAACCCATAATAGGCGCATATGGATAAGTATTAATGCTATTAATGGCACAATGAATATTTTAGTGACGGAAACACCTCAAATACGTCAGCACAGGGGGACGTTTCCAATTACCCCCATGCGCACTTCAGAGGTTAATGCAGCATTATGTATCTTTCCGTAGTCTTAAGTTGAACGCTTCCGTAACCTTATGTTGAACGTTCCATAATTTTGGGAAGAATATGTTATTCTGTAGTTGAATATGGGCAAGTATTGCAGGATTATAATTCCCATATATTAATGTATTACTTATTATTATTGTTCCTATGTATCTCATTGTATAAGGATGGGATACATTTTCCATACGCTGTGCGCGGACAGTCACGACAGACTCAAAGACGACTCTCTCGGCCTCACTCTCCATCCAACCTCCGTCCCCGACACACGCTAAGCCTATTCTTCATTTTGTCTCATCTTTAGGTGTTTTCGCTTCACTTCCATCTCATTCTCATAGTCACATCATCATCAGACTTAGCTATCATGACACTTTAACGTAAATATCTATCGTAGTCTATTCAATTAACTTTTCTTAGCCTATTCCTTATCCCACTAACAACTTCAGTTCACCTAGTCTACCTTCCGCCATCTTTACTATCACAATCTGAGTTGTCATCATAATAAGGTAAAATTTCTATGTGCGTTATTCTAAATTATTAATTATACAGTCCACTTAATCTAAATTAACCACATAATTGGTTCTTCGAACCTTTGGACATAGCCTAACTAGTGCTTCATGCCTTCGGACATAAATTGGTCCTTCGAAATTTCGGTAATTTGCCCCCCTTTGTTTATTTTTTTCGGCGGTCGGTAGTTGCCTTACTTGGATTGGAGTGGGGTTTTCCATGTTTTTTGTCAATGTTTCCTATTACATCCTCATGGTCCAGGTCTTTTGGCCCCATGGAGCTGTCGGTCTATATTTCGTCAGTTCTTTGCTCTTGCCGCCCCAGGTGCCTGGCCACCAGTAGGAATTTTTTGGACAGGATGTGAAAGCACTAGTGGATAGGTCATAGGCTACGACGATTTGTTTGCCCATAATGAAAAGCAACAAATAAATCAGATCTAGTACGGTATTCAAAAACAAATAATTACTTTAAATGTATTCAATCAATTAATGTCTGTAAATTTGTGTAATCTAACCGGCTTCAATCTATGCTTTTTCGGGCTCATCTAATTATATTATTACTCATTTAGGCCTATAATATATCAGCACAAAAGGCATTGCGTTAGAGCAAATTATATATACTGTACTGTAAAATAACTTCTTCAAAATTTAAGGTTATTTAATCTAGATCAAATTATACTGTAAAATAACTTCTTCAAAATTTAAGGTTATTCGATCGCATATCTTTTCTAAAATTACTCTCGTCGTATGCCCTGAAGGCAAGGTTAGTATGATAGTTGATAGGTTGAGTGTGGGTTGAACCAACTCAAATTATCTTTGTGACTATTTTGTTTTCTTGTGTATAATTTCCATACAAACAATTACAATTTCGGTACCCATTGAGTTTTAGCCTACTTAAATTACCCTTCTGGCTCTCTCTCTTAAAATCATAGAATCTTAAATTGATTATAAATTAATATCGGTACCTTTTTTTACATCTAAAGACTGTTGGCCTATTGTACTATAAATTCCCTCCCGGCTCTTCTTAAATTGTTTTGAGTTGATCCTAAAAATGTCTTGATCTAAAATCAAAACTATTACTTAACCTCTGAAGTGCGCATGGGGGTAATTGGAAACGTCCCCCTGTGCTGACGTATTTGAGGTGTTTCCGTCACTAAAATATTCATTGTGCCATTAATAGCATTAATATTTATCCATATGCGCCTATTATGGGTTGATTATAAAGGTATTAACCTGAAACAACAATAAAACGAGTGAAAACAGCGTTTGGATGGTCAAAATCGGAGATATAGCCCGCGAGTTGTATAATGTATGGGTGAGGCAATCTGCTTTCCCGCCAATTTCCCCCAAGGCCACTGAGACACAGTCGATCGATACTCTCTCTCTCTCTCTTGCACTCGCTTGCTATCAGTGATGACCACACCCTCCAATCGGATTTCTAATGTTAGCACGAAAATATACCTCAGAATAAGGGAATAACAGGGAAAATAGGTGATAACTGAAGGAGAGGAGGAAAGTGGGGAAGGAGGGGAGGTAGAGGACTGAGATTTTGCATGGCCCAGGGGCCAAAAAAAAATAAAAATAAAAAAAAAAAAATATAAATTTTTTTTTTTTTTTCGATGTCAAAAGTTGATTTTTTTTCTCTGACTCTTAACCCTTAATTAGCGGCGAGCAACATAAGTCGAGTTAAATAAAGCTGGACTATGTGGCGGCGCTCGACATAGGTCGAGTGGCAATTTCAGCACGTAATGTGGCTGAGAGAGAGAGACAAGTGGTGGCAGGAGACTAGCGAGCGTATGACTGCTCCAGACCACCGCGGCGAACCTACTGACACAAATCTCAGCTCCCTCCTCCCTCTCTCACTCGCTACATACTCAATTATGTACCGAAACTACCGAATTACCTGCTTTTTGCACTCGCGTTGCACGGTTATTGCAAGAAAACTATCCATCATACAAGGATCGTTATGGTGTCATTCGAAAGCTCTGTTTATGCCCTTTCAGGGATAGGTACTTGTTTTACGTTCTGGGTCTTATTTAGGCATGAAAATGATCACGTAAACAGCCCTATTTTGGCTAAAAACACCCCGCTGTGCGGTACATATAAATAAACCGCATAGGCCGCTCGTAAGGTGTTAAGAGTCTTCCCGCAGTGCGCCGGGGGAACTCTTAAGAGTCTCCCCGCAGCTCCCGGGTTAATGAGTTAAATTGGTAAACGCTCCAGACTGCTAGTCTACATTTTTGGGCAAATTCTTATTCCACATTTCGTGAGGGTGTTTTATTTTCAGCTCGCGATTTAATTTAACAACATTTTATTGTCTGCAACTTATTTGGACTAGCATTTATAGATTAATTTGATATCGCTAAATTTCTTTCTCATAACATCATGGCTGCAAGTTTACAACGGCGTCGGGCTGGGCTTAAGGGCTCCTTGACGGTCTTGACCTCGGAGATCGACGAATTCCTTGACTCGGCGTCTAGAGTAGAAGTGGAGGCCAGGTTGCTCCGCATTCAAAAACAAATTGACAAGTATGAAGTCACACAGGAGGACCTGGCCGACGTTTACGAGACAGACGCCGAATATGTCAAGGAATTGAGAGACGATACCCTGTATTTGGAGGGCATACAAGTTATTGTCGCCACACTAAAGGGAATCTTAGTTCAGGAGGTCAAGAAGAAGTCGTCTCGACCCGATCCGAAGAAGTCAACTGTCAAATTACCACATCTTACTCTTCCGAAATTTGAGGGTGATGCAACGTTGTGGTCGGGGTTTTGGGAAATGTTTAAGTGTACCATACATGACAATCCAGATCTCACAGATATACAACGATTCACCTATCTTAAGGGTCAGCTTTTGGGTGATACGTATAAGTTAGTCGAAGGATTTATTGTCGAGAGCGCAAGTTATGCCCCAGCAGTGGAGCTCCTGCAACAAACATATAGGTATCCAGATCGCATCAAGGCAGCTTATGTCACGCAATTTAATCAACTAGCTTCACCCAAATACCAAACCGCTGATCTAAAGAATTTCTGTGCAAAGTGGTGATGGGCTGGTCTATCAGAGTGAGAACTGAGCGATCTCTGCCATACCCATAGCTTACTCTGACTGTTCCTTTTACTTATATATTTTCTAGATCTCATGTGACGGCGCCTCTTCCGTGGATTGACCTCCCAATCTACCAAGATTGGAAGCCAAAGCGTCACATTTTTCCTTTGCCCCTCAACTTTCTCTTAATAATTGCTGAGGGGCACAGGGCCCTGGGTGGGTCTTTGGTTTCCCGGGCGTTTCCGCACCCTCCTTAGCTCCCAGCCATGGAGTGGCTTCGGTAACCCAGGCTTTATTGTGGTCGGCAGGGAGGGTTCTGTGGGGGCGCTCGGTTATGGCCTTGGCCTTCAATGGGGGGCCTTGGGGCTGTTCGGCCAGGCAGCTTGGGGAACAACAACAATAACAACAACTTCTATGCAAATACAGAGAGTGTGATTAGGTCAATCGTTAGCCATGGCATTTGTTTGGAGGAATTTTGTGTGGTGGCTCTTGTCAACAAATTACCATCACCACTGTCCATACTTTTATTTCCATAAGTATTGGACAGTCTAAATTTAAGTGTAATCTTAAGTAATAAGTACAAATGGCCGTCCTGTTGACGACCAAAGTGGACGTCCGCGTTGACAGGCCTTTAAAGCCTCCTCCCAATTTTTTTTTTTTTTTTTCCTATGTGATTGAGGGAGGCAAAAGGCATAACTGACTATAGCGAGTGCCTCCCCCATAGTTGAAAGAGTGACAGGGCCAAAATCAAGGGACGTTCGAGCCAAAATGATGGCGAGACAAGTTAGCCTCCGGGCTATTGTAAATGTTGTATAAACTCGGTGGCAGGAATATGTCCGTACTTTTATTTCCATAAGTATTGGACAGTCTAAATTTAAGTGTAATCTTAAGTAATAAGTAGCAAGTTTGTAGGAATAAGAATCATAATAATATGATTTAGTATAAATGGGAAGAATATTGGATTATGTTCTGTATTAGATATTAAGTAATGTATCATTCCTATAAACTTAGGTAATAATTCTTGGAAAGGGAAATAAGTCCCGACCTCGATGCGCATGCCCGAAAAAGTGAGGCTCCTGCAAATGGGGGAAAATAAACAAATTGTCTGCTATTTTCCCCGCCTTTGGTTCGCACCGAACCTAAATTTGTTGCCATTGAGTGAATTGATTTTTAAAAATTGCAGTCATCAAAATATCACTCGATTTCTATAGTCATGAACGTTACAGATATATTACTCTCAAATTCTATTCAGTACATTGTCCAATATACAAAGTATTTATGATAAATAAACATGATTCTATTACGCCTACACAAACACATGGTAAGCCCCCTAAAAGTAGTCCTGTTAATATTTCAATAGATAGGTATCCATGTCCTAAAAATGATAATAATATGTATAAACCCTTGAGATGAACGTATAAAATATTCGGCATTAGCCACTTTACTGGAAATTAGATTATACAATTATAAACTAGTTTCTGAAATGGCACTAGCATCATAAATTGATGCCAGTATTCGCTAGCTATAATTCTCATTAAACCAAACTACTCGAGCAGTCAACATCTGTTCCCCACTTGACTTACTTTGTTAAATTTGACATTTGTTGTGCATCTATGTGCATACTAGCAGTAATGGTGGTAGATATTTGTTTCCCATCGATGGAAATCTTAATATAATGTGGATTATAGCCTTAATAAAGGTAAAATGCTCAGTTAACCTAACAAGTGCGCATGGGGGTAATTAGAAACGTCCCCCTGTGCTGACGTATTTGAGCTGTTTCCATCACTAAAATATTCATTTTACCATAAATAGCATTAATAGTTATCCATACGCGCCTATTATGGGTTGATTATAAAGGTATTAACCTGAAACAACAATAAAACGAGTGAAAACAGCGTTTGGATGGTCAAAATCGGAGATATAGGCCGCGAGTTATATAATGTATGGGTGAGGCAACCTGCTTTCCCGCCAATTTCCCCCGAGGCCACTGAGACACAGTCGATCGATATTCTCTCTCTCTCTTTTGCACTCGCTTGCTAACACTGATGACAATGCCCTGCTTGCAACTCGCTAATGTTAGCACAAAAATATACCTCAGAATAAGGGAATAACAGGGAAAATAGGTGATAACTGAAGGAGGGGAGGAAAGTGGGGAAGGAGGGGAGGTAGAGGAGTGATATTTTGCATGGCCCAGGGGCCCAAAAAAATTTTTTTTTTCGATGTTTAAAGTTGATTTTTTTTTTCTCTGACTCTTAAAGAGTCTTCCCGCAGTCCGCCGGGGGAACTCTTAAGAGTCTCCCGGCAGTTCCCGGGTTAAATGGTGTGCTTGCGTGTGTGTGTATTACAAGGTTGCCAACGCATATCCACTCCCAACTCGCCCAAAAGTAGCCCAATCACCTAATATCGCACAACACAAAGTTTCAGCTATTTTAATCCTATCACACATTTTCTTATATGTTTATCTTTAACAGCCATGTGTGCATGATACTATGAGTTCCCCATATATAAGTAGGCCTAGTCCCATATACAGTATATGAGTAGTACGTGTCACATCATCTAAACATTAATGAAATAACCACATACATGATTATCACAATCATGCACTCATCAAATTTGCATCAATGTCCTAATCCCCCCTCACAAGCAATCACTTGATTATTCAGTCACCACCACATAGGCTACCATACATGTATAGTACAACCAACTGAAAGCCATGATGAACATTTGTATGAAATGTAGCCTAGCTACTCGACACTCGATAGGCTATCTCGACACCTCTAGCTACAACTTGAATAAATAATATATAGAACCACCCCAATTCCGCTTTCCTCAATTTTAGTTAGGATAGTACTTCAGAGGCTATCAACCCCATCACGCCGTAAATCAAGAATATCGTTAGGAATGGAGCCCCTTTTCGAGAAATGTACGTCCTTCCTTCAATCTCGCAAATCTACGCTCCCAAACTACCCCAATGGTGCGAACAAAAGAAGACCTTAGCAACACTGTATATGTTTATCACGCCGTGGTCAGCTGATCACCGAAACCCTCGACCTTGAAAGGACAGTGTTGTCAGTCTTTTTTTTCATCATCTTTTTCGAATTTCCTGCATCTTCACGTATGTAATTTGCTGCCACTGTGTTCAATGACATTCTGATACACATTGATTGATTTCCTGTCACTGGTCTAATAAGAAATATAGCCGGTAACATATTTAGCTGCCCGATTTGAGAGTGGATTATTAAATTGGTACCATAAAAGCGCATGGGAGCGTGTTTTGTAGTCTGCGCATGCGTAGACATTCGACCTCACAAATGCTACAGCTACATAATATAATACCGTATGTTCAGCCAATATCTACTGAAACACGTATTTGTTAGTAACTAAAAAGGAAGTAAATACAATACTTCAATGAGTATTACACATTTCGCCCAGCCTATTACACCACATTAGATGAAACTAAATTTCTAGGTCAGGAAGCTGATATTTATGTATCAAATTATGTTAATTATTATATATTCACTGCATTAACGAGTATATAACCATCATATTATGAATCTAGTAAAAATATACTACACAATTATGTGTCATAGATAAGTTGCGAACTGTATTAAACCTCTTAAATCACGAAACCCTCAAAACACCTCAATGGTGCATCACACACGATAGTCATTTGAATAAGACCCCCAGCGCCATCTGGATTTTTAGTACAGTTTTCTCTCATTGGACGGGGAAGTCAGGGCTGGGGGAACCCTCACTTGCTCTCCAACCACCACAGCGACCAGACCTAACTCAACTGGTTCTCTCACCTCACCTCACCTCATTTCATTCCATTACATTAACATGTTAGTACTAACCTCAGCGTAGCTTCCCATCGATTCACTTATCATCTATTATCATCCTCCTTATAATGTAAGTCAAGAGGCCCCAATCCATCATTAACTATCCACTAATTTCCTCTTGATCACCACTTGTCATCAAACAACTCCATCACCAACCTGTTGCCTTGTTACCACTCCACATTAACCCTATCCCGTCGCATACGCCCCAGCAACAAGGTAAATATACAATTGTGGGGTATTCTTCAATTTACAGTTCACATCCTCCAATAATATCCACATATTAAATGGTCCTGCGAACCGGATCGATTAATAAAATCATCTCAGTTTATTGTGGTATGTCGGCGGCATGGTTGTGTTGTTGTGTCAGTGGGGCGGCAGCTGTGTTATTGTTTGTTCTCGGCCAGGCGGCCGCGAAGGTGCTACGCATTTAATTAGTACCCTCTAATATCCACACTAACATGTCCCACACGTTTTTAACCAAGAGGGCTCAATACCCTGAGGATTTGTGGATTCGGTTTGCTTATTATTCTATGCCGAAGCAACAGCTATAGTGCTTCAAACTTTTTCTGAAATTAATATGTAGGTTCGCCCAACACTCGCATTCTAAAGTATCACTAATTAGGTTAGCAGTACCTATTCAACATTTAAATTTATCTTTAAGGTTGGCCTAAATATTTTCTTAACATTACAATTTGTCTTTAAATTAGCTTAACCTAAATTGAGCATTTCTATGTTAGCCTAACCTAAGTTTAATTCTCATTACATGATTGAGTTTTGGTGTCTAGTAAGTTAGCCTAACCTAAATTTATATTTCCAATAATTAAGCCTAAACTTCTAAATTTAGCATTGTTGGCCTAACTTTTTGAATTAAATTATAATCTAGCATACCAAATTTAATTATTTGCGATTTAAAGTGTTGGCCTAACCACACATGATAAACTAAATAAATGTATTTCAATATGTGTGTTCTTACTTTGAAACTTTATATCACTATGTAATAATTAAGTTCCCACCAATGATACCACCATTCGTGTTTAAGTGTTAAGTCCGAACCGAGTGTTACGACCGGGATAAAACAAGGGCTCTTAATTTAATCATTGGACTAGAAAGGCAGACAGCCACAACGGTAACACTAGATTCAACCCTCGAACTTATAATGCCGGCGCACAAAAACACCTATACCCTCCAGAGTTAAATCTGTGATAACGGGGTATCCTATAACTCGGTATAAATGCACTACTAATACAGGTTGATGATCTCTGATACAGCCTGATCACAACAACATACAATTACGTTAATAAGGTATACAAGGAAAAGATAGAGATCGTAATTAAATCACTGGAATGATTTAATGCAAACAAGAAGAAGGTATAATTAAAGTTACTCTAAACAATAATAAACTGTCACTCCTATATTAAAGAAAGTGAATGAAAGTCCTAAAGCATCGAGCAGGAATCTTCTGAAGAAAGTCTGATGCTGCTTAAGATGATCGAATCGGATTTTGAACTGTTATATAAAGCAGGAACAAGATATGACAAGTTTAGGGACAGACAGTGTTAACTGGCATGGGAATAATAATAAATGCACAATAGTATTATCTCCAACAACAAAAGAAATACTTCCTCAGGCAACTCAAAACGCCTGCTCGGGTTGTGCAACTCAACAACAACCAAGGCTTACAATCAACGAGAATAAAAATGCTGCATACATAACATAAGAGCTTATGATCCTAATCGGGTGTCTGCTAGGCTAATAAAGTCTAGCTGGGATGTCGTAGGCTAGGAAACAATGGCTGAGCAAGCGGCTCGTAGCCTAGCGAGGTCCTTAAGACTGTGCGGCCAAATTACGTTAAATGACGGGGTGCTCTCTTGAGAGATCCAGATCGCTAGTATCTGGTTCTCTCCTGGCGACCCTCTCAAAGTCAAAGCAAAACGAGTTAGCACAGTGTTGGGCGCAGAGGCAAAAGCCCTCACTCGCAACACAGTGCTAAACTCACAAGGTACACAGTCAGAAAGACCACCTAGGCTTTCCACGTCTCCGTTGCGATTGGACAGGTTCAACAAAACCTGTTACACATCGGAAATCACAACACAAGTAGCCTTACCCCAGGCTAGCATTAAATAGCCCAGCAGACAGCCAAGGAATAGGTAGGGAGACACCATGAGTGTGTCGAACCTCTACAGACAAAATGATAACCCCTCCAAAATGCCTAACTAAACATGTAATATCTGAGAGCTTCAACATATAATACGATGGCCGATATATGAAATCGTGCAGAACCAAAGGGGAGTTATGATATTAAATAGAGAGGAAGAATGAGAGGTAAGAAGTTGAGAGAGAGAGAACGTGCTCTATAGGTAGAAGTCGGGGGCAGTTGGTAAGGGAGGTGTGAAGGGTATGCTGGTCAGGCAAGCTCTGAAGAGAGTAGCTCCTCGGGGCCCCCAGGATCACACAAAGGCATGGTGGTCAGCCAATCACAGGCCGCTACGTCACCAGGCAGCAGACCTGCAGAAGGCGCCAGGAACCACCAGCCAATCAAGAGGCGTGGGAAGGCACGCGCGCGAGCCTACGAGTGGGGGGGAGGCAGCACATGTATACGCAAGCACACACTACCACCCCACTGCCTACTGTACTTACTCACTCACACTCTCTAGCGGTATCATTCAGTCTTATACATTAAACTTATAACTGATGATATAAAATAGAATGCATTGTCACAGGCAAAAATAAAGACCACTTCTGTACTACCTGTGACATGACGATTCACAAGAAAGAAAGTACAACATTGTAGATAGACTGTAGCCAAATACATTGCCCTGGCGAGTGTTAGCGAGTGGCCAAGCGAGCGGCTGAGCCCACGTGGCGTTCTGCTAAGCTGCAGGCGTCACACGAGTTTGATCGGCGGAAGAATTTTCTCTTTCGGCTAAACTTTAGTCAAACTTTTGTATTTCGCATTTCCATCCGCTTTTGACTAAAGGTGACAATGGATGATCTCTAGCCCAAGGCAAACGCCGTAGGGCAGGCATTAAAGGGTCATTAACCGTCCTGTCAAGGGATTTAGAGGGGTTCTTGGATACCGCAACTCGGGTAGAAGTAGAGGCTAAATTGCATAGCGTACAGCCACAGGTGGCCAAGTTTGAAGCCAATCAAGATGTTTTGTTGCCACTATATAGCCTACCTCCGACACCGAGTATTTTAAGGAAAACCAAGAGGATACCATCTACTTATTTGATATGTATGGGATAATCGCTACTCTGAAGGAGAAACTGGGTACACCAGAAAGGCATAATCAGTCTGAAGCAAAGAAAGTATCAGGTGTTAAATTGCCGCACCTGACTTTGTCCACCTTCACTGGCGACCCTACATTATGGACGGGATTCTGGGATATGTTTAGATGTGTGGTGCATGAGAGGACTGATTTAAGTGCGATTCAAAAACTAACGTACTTAAGGGGTCAGCTAAAGGGAGACGCCTATAAACTAGTAGAAGGCTTTACGGTTGAGGGTGCAAGTTATGGCCCTGCCGTGGACTTACTTCAGGAGACCTTAGGGCATCTCGACAGAGTAAAAGCAGCACACATCATGAACTTTCATGACCTTGTCTCGCCTAAATGTCAAACAGCACAACTAAAGGCTTTCTACGACAATATGGAAAGTGCAATGCAATCTATGAATAGTCAAAGGGTAAGTTTAGAGGAATTCTGCGTGGTGACACTTGAATAAATTGCCATCACCAGTTAAGGAAACCGTTAGGAGGGAGATGGGTGATCAGAGTCTAGATTATAAGACTTTTACACAGTGTTTTCAAGCGGAACTCTACAACATGGTAGGTCAAGATACCCCTGTGAAGGAATTTCCTATGGTTACAGGTACATTCACGATGCGGAGCGGTAGCAGCCAATTTGCCTGTAAATTGTGTAGTGGGAAAAATCATCCCTGGTACAAATGCTTTAAATATAAGACAAGTTCTCTCAGAATAAAGAGAGCCAGGCAACTACAGCTCTGTGTCGGGTGTCTCTCCAGCGAATACGGTAGTAACGGATGTACAAACCCTAATATTAAGAATTGTAAATTCTGCCGTGGCACACATTTTCACTCCGTGTGCCAAAAACAAAAAGAGGTGAGTTGAGCAGGTGGTGGTAGTAGTAATAGGTTAGAGTCAACTCCAACAACCTCAACAACAATGTCCGTAAGTATGAGTAAACAGACAGTAATTTTACCCACAGTTCAGCTGCCTGAAAAGGGTAAGCACAAGAAGACCGTGAAGGTTAGATGGCTACTCGATCAGTGCTCGCAGAGGAATTTCGTGAAGAGCTCTGTATTATCTTTCCATTCATATGAATCCAAGAGAATGGAACAATTGAGTCTTCACGGCTTCACCGGAACCCAAACCTCTCGTGAGTATCCTGTTGTAGCACTAAAGTATATACATCGTGGCAGATACCATCGTCTTGACGCAATAGTTGTCGATGATCTCCCCGAACACAAGGGCGAAACTAGTCTAAAAGTTGAAATCACTAGTTTACAGCGTCGTGGCATAAAATTGGCAGACTCATACGTTACAGAGACAGCACAATTAGAGCTACTAATACGTGCCGACCAGTACTACAACATAGTGCGACCTGGCTACAAAAGGGCAGGAAAATTGGTTTTACTTCCTACCAAATATGGATATGCCCTTAGTGGTTCTTATGCGGCAACCACGTCTAGCTCCAATACTGAGGTTGTTACAATACTTAAAGTGGCAGTGACTCCAGTAGATCAATATATGTCTACTGGACAATTTCCATGTCATAAAGAATTAAGTGCTTTGTGGTATTTAGACCATGTTGGTATCTCACCTAAAGAGCATTCAAAAGCCGAACGGCAAGCTTTGACCACATATGAGGAAACAGTCGCGTATGATCCTGAAAGTCTACAGTATCAGGTACGTCTACCCTGTACCGAAGAAAAGGGACGGTTACCCTTCAACAAAGGTTTGGCTGTGGGTAGGTTATGAGGACTCCAGAAGAGGTTTATTGCTGACCCTGGGTTTTGTCAACAATATTCGCAGGTAATTTCTGATCAGCTGTCTCGTGGTTTTATTGAGGAGGTTCCATTCGATGACTCTGGGTCATGTCACTATCTGGCGTATCATGGGATCGTAAAGGAAAGCAGGACTACTCCGGTTTGTATTGTATTTGATTGTTCCGCTAAGGTTAACCAGTACAAGCCCAGTCTGAATGACTTTCTGTACACGGGACCATCTTTAGTAACGGAGTTAGCTCAAGTCTTGTTGAGATTCCGTCTGCATCAGTATGCATGGGTCAGTGACATTGAGAAAGCCTTCTTGATGTTGAAACTACATGAAGACGACAGAGATTACACCAGGTTCATGTGGCCAAAAGATCCTCTTTGACTGGATTCGCCTCTACAATGTTATCGGTTCCAGGTTGTAATGTTTGGCGCTACCTGCTCCCAGTTTCTGCTGAACGCAACCAACCTCAAACATCTTTTCCTTGTTGAAGTAGACCCAAAGATTGTACAGGACATTAGGGCCAGGCTATATATCGATAACCTCCAAGGTACGGGGGACAAAGAAGATTCCCTCGTCCATGCATATGGTATGGCTCGTGAAGTTATGGACAATGCCCACTTGTTCCTGCATCAATGGGCTACCAATAGTCCTGTTCTGAGAGAGGTGTTACAAAAGGATGGTGTTGCTGCTGAACAGCAGGAACTGATGAGAGTTCTTGGCCTAGTATGGGAGACCGCTTCTGATTATCTTTCCTTTGGAGTACAGTATGCTCCGGTCGAACATTTGACAAAGCGTGAGTGTTAGAGGTTTTCTGCCATATTCTTTGATCCTTTAGGTGTCTTATTGCCAGTGTCTATAAGGTCTAGAATGTTTCTCCAGCAATTGTGGAGACTAAAATTGGATTGGGACGAGGATCTTTCTGAAGACTTGAACACGGAATGGCTGGGGATGGTAGATGATCTGGTACCCTGTAGTCGTATTAAGTTTGCTCGGAGGGTTGTATACGATCATGCTGTATCCCTACATGCATTTGCTGATGCCAGCAGTATAGCCTATGGGACTGCTGTGTATCTTGTTGGGTTAGAAGGCAGCCATTTGGTCATGGCAAAGGCCAAAAAAGTCCCTTTCTATTCCTAAAATGAAATTAACTGCAGTTGTGCTTGCTGCAAGAATTGTAAACTTTATTGAGGTAGCCTATAAAGATAAACTTTATATCTCTGAAACCTCTGTGTGGAGTAACAGTCAGATTATCCTACACTGGATTAATAGTAAAATTAAATTACCAGAGTATGTCACAAACCGCATCGATGAGATACATGCCCTAGTCCCGACTGCTCATTTCCGGTACGTGTCTACTAAGGAGAACCCAAGTGATATGGTATCTCGAGGCGTGTCTGCTAAGTATTTGAGTTCTTCTGCGTTGTGGTGGAATGGGCCTAGTTGGCTCCCGAACCCTGATGGATGGCCAGAAAATATATTTCTCAAAGAGCAGCCCGCTGGTATCGTGACCCAAATCGTAGGCACGGTGCCCCAAGATGACACACAGTTATGGGACTGGGACAGATATAGCAGCTATGAAAAATTACAGCGTGTCACGGCATGGGTGATACGTTTCATCAAAAATTTGAAGGCGAAAGTAAATGGCCTGCCTCCCACAGGTAGTGCTCACCTCAACATAAATGAAATCAAGACTGCAGATAATATTCTACTCAAATTATGCCAAAAGGAAAGTTATCCACAGGAATACTCCATACTGGTGAAGGATGAACAGTCCAGAAATAATTTGATTTGCCAGTTAGGACTACACCTGAAGGGAGAAATTATACATTGTGGAGGCAGATTGAGATTAGCGGCTATCTCGGAAATGAGCAACTATCCAAAACTTCTGCCCTCCAAACATCCTTTGACCCACCTAATCGTAGATAGGTACCATCGGCTCTGTTGCCATTATGGAGTCGGTCACGTGGTTACCTATATAAGACAGAAATGGTGGGTCCCTAGAATCCGGCAGGTGGTGAAAAAAGTACTGCGCAATTGCCTAAAATGTTGTCGGGTACAAGGAAAACCCTACGACTACGCCGGACTACCCCCTTTACCTGCCCTGCGGACCACCCCTGGAGAACCCTATAAGGTCACTGGGGTGGACTATAGTGGAGCAATCCCTATAAAAGACTCACCGGTCAAAGCCTACATGATCCTATTTACCTGTGCTGTCACTAGATCGATACACATCGAAGTAGTCACCAATCTCACATGTGATAGTTTCCTCCACGCTTTCAGGAGATTCTGCAGCGAACAAGGTTTTCCCCGTATCATCTTGAGTGACAATGCAACTACGTTTGTTGGGGCCTCTAGGTACCTATCCGATGTATGCAATCACCCTAAAGTTCAGTCTCCCCTTGGCAGTGTACAATGTGAATGGTAGTTTATTCCTGCCAGAGGGCCATGGTTTGGTGCCATCTGGGAGAGAGCCATTGGCATTGTCAAGGCGGGACTGAAGAAGGTGTTAGGACGTGCCCTCATTTCATTAGAGGAGTTGACAACTCTGCTCCTTGAAATTGAGGCCACTGTCAATGACCGTCGTCTATATTATGCATCGGGTGACCTAGAGGATCCTACCCCAATCACACCCTCAGTGTTGGGTGCGGGGACGTCGGTTGCGGGATCTTCCTGAAGAAAGTGACGTGGAGGATGAGATAAAAGACCCGGACTACATCAACAAAGATGTGATATCCGCCAGATACCGGTATATCCGAAAGTTGTCTCAGGATGTCTGGAAACGCTGGTCAACTGAATATCTGGTGACACTCAGGGAGGCACATAGGAATAAACTTCGACCAATCAACGGTCAATGGCCAAATATCGGTGATGTCGTTACCATCCATGATGAGGGTCCTCGGGCTCTCTGGAAGTTGGGCCGGATTATTGAATTATTGCCCGGATGTGATGGTGAAGTCAGAGTGGCTAAGATCCGCACGAAGTCGGGCATCTTAACACGTCCAACTATCCGTCTATACCCTCTTGAAGGGGATCTCGAGAGCAAGGGTGATACCTCGGAGACATTGCCCAGAGACGTTCCCGTAGTGGCAAATACAAATGGCCGTCCTGTTGACGACCAAAGTGGACGTCCGCGTCGACAGGCGGCTAAAGCCTCCTCCCAATTATGGCGAGACAAGTTAGCCTCCGGGCTATTGTAAATGTTGTATAAACTCGGTGGCAGGAATATGTCTGTACTTTTATTTCCATAAGTATTGGACAGTCTAAATTTAAGTGTAATCTTAAGTAATAAGTAGCAAGTTTGTAGGAATAAGAATCATAATAATATGATTTAGTATAAATGCGAAGAATATTGGATTATGTTCTGTATTAGATTTAAGTAATGTATCATTCCTATAAACTTAGTTAATAATTCTTGGGAAGGGAAATAAGCCCCGACCTCGTTGCGCATGCGCGAAAAAGTGAGGCTCCCGCAAATTGGACGGGGAACCCTCACTTCCTCTCCAACCACCACAGCGACCAGACCTAACTCAACTGGTTCTCTCACCTCACCTCACCTCATTCCATTCCATTACATTAACATGTTAGTACTAACCTCAGCGTAGCTTCCCATCGATTCACTTATCATCTATTATCATCCTCCTTATAATGTAAGTCAAGAGGCCCCCTTCCATCATTAACTATCCACTAATTTCCTCTTGATCACCACTTGTCATCACACAACTCCATCACCAACCTGTTGCCTTGTTACCACTCCACATTAACCCTATCCCGTCGCCTACGCCCCAGCAACAAGGTAAATATACTATTGTGTGGTGTTCTTCAATTTACAGTTCACTTCCTCCAATAATATCCACAACCACTAAAGGAGACCATGAAACGGGAAATGGGTGACTTGAGCCTGGACAATAAGAAATTCACCCATTGCTTCCAGGCTGAAGTGTACAATATGGCAGGTCAAGACAAAGTTGGAGATACACCAATGGCTACTGCAACATTTACCGCCCAGAGTGAAAACAGGAAATTTAACTGTGTCTTGTGTAGTGGCACCAATCATTTGTGGTACAAGTGTGTGAAGTATAAAACAGGGCCTCTTAAAGTAAAAAGAGCCTGTCAACTACGTCTCTGCACTGGGTGCTTGTCAAGAGAGCATGGTCATTCGGGTTGTACTAACCCTAACATTAGAAGCTGTAAGTTTTGTAAGGGCAAACACTTTCATTCCCTCTATGCACAAAAACAAGGGAAGGATAGTAGACCAGCGGAGGATAACAACAAGAGAGAGCATACTGCTGCTACTTCAACTGCAATGTCCGTTGCCACAGGTAGAAATACAGTAATCTTGCCTACCGTACAGCTGCCGGTAAAAGGTCTATCTATCTAACTATTGCCTGACGCCGTGATCTCCGAAGGGGTGGCCACGAACGAACCGCCCCATGCACCTCTGTTCTCTGTCTGTCGAAGCCCCTCCCCCCAACCAGCTTCATATACTTCCTCACTCCATCCTTCCACCTCTCTATCGGTCTACCTCTCCCTCTCTGTCCCTCCCCTCGCTCTCGTACACCCTCTTAGTCATTATCTCGCTTTCCATACGTTCCATATGGCCAAACCATATCAAGTTGTTCCTTTTCACACTTTCCAGCCCATCTACCTCCACACCACACCTCCTTCTTACTTCCTCATTCGTCTGTCTATCCCTCCATGTAACTCCGCACGCACTTCTTAAGTAATTCATTTCCACTGCTCTCACTCTTGGTCTGAGTCTCTCAGCCAACGTCCATGCTTCGCTTCCGTAAGTCAGTGTCGGGATTACCACACTGTCATGCAAGGACTTCTTCACTTCCATACTGACCACCCTATTTCTTGTTACTGCTTTCAGCGTTCCTACAACCCTCTTCCCCTGTTGTACCCTCTCCCGCACTTCTTCATCCATAGTCCCATCTTTACTCAACACATTTATTTAATGTGTTTATTTAATCTCATTCAACTAGTCAACCAACCCACCCGTGTACCAGACAATCCTAATCATAATTCCCACCTA
The DNA here is from genome assembly GCA_032716605.1 of Paralithodes platypus. Lineage (NCBI taxonomy): Eukaryota > Metazoa > Arthropoda > Malacostraca > Decapoda > Lithodidae > Paralithodes > Paralithodes platypus. Next base: position 24,985,529 of record CM064540.1, read on the forward strand.
CTGGACTTATTTTTAACAACCAATTCAGAAAATTATGATGTTACAGTGAGGTCCCCACTTGGATCTTCTGATCACTGTCTGATACAGGCCACCTGTCTATCACCTACCACACCCTCCCACTCTGAACCTGTTTTGGTGACTAAATGGCATTACGATAGGGCAGACTGGGAGGGTCTTCAAGGTTTCTTTATTGATGTTCCCTGGACCTCTTTCTTTTCTAATGATGCACACTCCACCTTGAGCCACATACAAGATTTTGTAAAAATTGGAATGGAAACTTTTATTCCTCATCAAAAGTACAGTAAAAGATCTAATTCACCTAAATGGTTTGACCATAATTGTGCTAGAGTAACTGAACAAAAAGCAATAGCCTACAATGCATACACAAGATCAAAAACACATGAAGCCTTTAATTACTTTAGAAACATCAGAAATCATGCCAAAACTGTATTAAACCTAACTAAATCAAACTTTCTCCATAAGCAGGCAAATAAACTTCTAAATAATCCAAATGATAACAAAATATTTGGTCTACTCTTAACTCATTCAAATCCACTTCACTACTGCTTCATCCATTCCACCATTAAAATCTCCGACTGGCAATCTTGTAAGTGACCCACGAGGTAAAGCTAACCTTCTTGCAGATATTTTCTCCACCAACTCAACCTTAGATGAAATAAATCAAGATGTCCCTGTACTTAATTTTAATTCACCTGAAATTCCCTCACTTAAGATCCACACCAGACATGTCAAAACTATTTTGCAGAATCTCTCAGTCGATAAGGCTCCTGGTCCAGATGAAATTCCTCCAATAGTACTTAAGAATTGCTCCTTGGTGCTCGCTCCTGTATTGGCAAAATTTTTCCGTCTGTGTACTCATACCTCATGCTTCCCAGTACCCTGGAAAGAAGCAAACATCCATCCAGTTCCTAAAAAAGGTGCCTCTTCAGATCCATCAAACTACAGACCAATAGCTATAACTTCCACTCTTGGCAAAGTTTTTGAAATTATATTAAATAATCACATAATTAAGCATCTGGAGAATAATAAATTAATCAGTGATAGGCAATATGGTTTTAGACGATGTCGATCAACTGCAGACATTCTTTGCCTTCTTACGCATCAAATCAACCAAGCTACAGACCAACATGGTGAAACACATACAATAGCACTGGATATATCAAAGGCATTTGATAGAGTCTGGCATCAATCCTTATTGTCGAAGATGTCACACTACGGCCTTGCATCATTAGTTCCACTAATTTCTTCTTATCTTCATAACAGAAAAATATGTGTAATGGTAGATGGCCTTTATTCTCAATTTCACTCAATAAATGCTGGTGTTCCCCAGGGATCAGTTTTGGCCCCAACTCTGTTCCTCATTCATATCAATGATCTCATATCTACCACTCATAATCCAATACATTCCTACGCAGATGACTCAACACTCCACAGTTCCTTCACATTTACCAATTCTTTCACCCAACCCGATCTTATAAATTCAAAAATAAACACTGCAATTTCTCTGAACCGGGACCTTTCTAGAATTAATGAATGGGGACAAGAGAATCTAGTTTCCTTTAATGCACAGAAAACCAAGTACATTCAATTTTCTAACCGACAGAATCTCACTGACTCCCATATATTTTTTAATGATGTAAATATTCCCACTTCCCCTAGTATTGACATTCTCGGTGTAACATTAACTACTAACTTGAGCTGGACACATTATGTTAGAAGCATTGCTAAGAATGCCTCTAAAAAACTGGGACTCCTGTACAGAGTTCGAGAATTCTTCACTGACGAGCAGTTGGCCGTAATATATAAAAGTCATGTGCGCTCTCAGATGGATTACTGTTCACCTCTGTGGGGTGGAAGTGGAGTGGTTGCATTGAGGCAGTTGGACAAAATTCAAAATAAAGCTATTAGATTAATCAATAACCCTGCAATCACACAGGACCTTCCTACATTAGCCATACGAAAAACGTTGCATCCCTTGCATTATTCTACAGATATTTTCACAGCAATTGTTCCGAGGAACTTGCTTCAATTGTGCCGCCTCTCCACATCTTTCCCCGTAGAACTAGGGCAGCTGAGAGCGCCCATGAATTTACACTTTCTCCTCCACAATGCAGAACTTCTGCTTATCAGAATTCATTTATCCCCAGAGCTACTACTCTTTGGAATTCACTTCCCTCGAATTGCTTTCCACAAACTTACAATCAACAAATGTTTAAATCCAGTTGTTACAAACATTTTATGAATGGAGGATGCCTTTAGGCACATGGACCTTTTTGTTTTATCTGTGTTTTTCCTTCCTCCGTTCATTGTCTCTTAAAAAAAAAAAAAAAAAAAAAAAAAAAAAAAAAAACACTGCCCAGAAACTTAAAAGAGTTGACGATCTCCATAGCCTGACCGTTCAGCTTTACCTCACACTCTGTGACTTCACCCCTTTCGAAGACCATAACCTTGCTCTTCCCCGCATTTACCTTCAAATTCCGTTTTTCGCACACTGTTCCAAACTCGTTTATCAGACCCTGCAACTCCCATTCATTATCACTCATCAGAACTGTATCATCCGCAAACAGCAGTATAGGTAGCTTCCACTCAATTCCCTCCCTTTTCAGAGATACACCAACATCCACTGCTCTTGATAGTATTTCTTTCATGACTCCATCCATATATACAGTAAACAACCACGGGGACATCACACACCCCTGTTTCAAACCAACATTCAGGTCAAAGAATTCGCTCTGCTCACTCTCCACACGTACTGCTGCCTTTGCACCCTCATACATGCTCTTCACTGCTTTCAGCAACTTGCCATCTATTCCGTATATTCTAAGTACTTTCCACAAACCTTCTCTATCCACTCTGTCATAGGCCTTCTGCAAGTCCATAAAGGCAACATACACCTTTTGTTTCTTCTCCAGATATTTCTCCACAACACAATTCAGGGTAAAAATCTGATCTACACATCCTCCTCCCTTCCTAAAACCTCCCTGCTCTTTCGCCTATCCATTTCTCCGTTCTCACTCTCACTCTCTCAATCACTACCCTACTGTATTGTATACCTTCCCTACTACGCTTAGAAGACATATTCCTCGGTGGTTACCACACACTCCTCTTTCCCCTTTGCCCTTATATAGGGGGACTATTATGCCAGTCTTCCAGTCATCGGGTGCACTCCCCTTCTCCCATGCTAGTATTCACATTTTCCATACCCATTCGATCACTATCTCACCACCATACCTCAACATTTCCCCACACACTCCATCTGTTCCTAGTACTTTCCCCAACTTCACTCTTTTCATGGCTTCCCAAACTTCTGACCTCCTGATCCCCACCTCCTCCTCCACTACTTCTCTTCTTCTCCCTCCCATACCATATCCAGCTATGTTTGCTGGCTCTTCATTCCTTACATTTAGCAATTCATTGAAGTACTCCCTCCATCTTTCGACTCTCTCTTGCTTCTCGGCTAGCATTCTCCCATTCTTATCTTTCACACCCTTACTCTTTCCCTTGCTACCTTCCCTAACTTTCTTGACTTCTTTCCAGAACAGTTTATTACTCTCCCTCCATTTTACACTCAGATTCCTTCCAAATTCCTCATCTACTCTTCTCTTACTTTCCTTCACTACTCTCTTCACCACCCTCTTACTCTCCACGTACCTCGCTCGTTTTTGTCTCTCGACATCTTCATTCCCTCTACTACCCAACTACTCTCTATATGCTTTCTTCTTTTCTTCCACAGCTATTCTTACCTCTTCTGTCCACCATGCTGTACCTTTCACTCCCCTCCCTCTTCTCCTCACTCCACACACCTCCTCACATGCTGCACAGATCTCATCCTTAAACACCTTGCTCATCTCCTCCATAACTTCCAGGTCGAACCCACCTAGTCGTCTTTCCACTGCTCTCCTGTACTCCTCCCTGACTTCCTCCTCCTGCAACCTCTCCACCCTCCTCACCATTTCACCCTCCTCTCGCCTCCCTCCAGCTCTCCTCACCCACTTCTCTTGTATCCTAACCTTAGCTACCACTACATAATGATCAGACAGAACCTCTCCAATACCCCTATACACCCTAGCATCCATCACAGATTATTTAATTCGTTCATCCACACATACATAATCAATCAATGACTTTCGTTCCACCACTGTCTCATCCTCCATCGTCCACGCCCGTTTCCGCGTGTACCTGTGGATCATTTTGTGTCGGAAGAAGGTGTTAGCAATCCACAGCCTCCTCCCCACACATACGTCCACAAGTGCCCTACCATTCCCATTCACCTATGATGGTACCCCCCACCCTCCCACCACTCCGTTCAAAAAACGGGGTCAACCAGACCCCAGACAGGGTAGTGTAAGTCAAATACGAACTGAAAATTCAGACAATCCACAATCAGTAACATCCAACTCTAATACTCTTAAGGTGTTTTATGTAAATGCTCGTAGCATACGCAATAAATTTAAAGATCTAGAGGAAATCGTGTTTACAGATCATTATGATATAATCGGCATTACAGAATCTTGGTTAAATACGGAAGACAGAGACTTTTTAGCCGAATATACGCTTCCTGGTTATACAATGTTTGAGAAAAGTCGGATCAATAGAAATGGAGGAGGAGTTCTGTTTTTTATAAAGGAAAGTCTTAATCCCGTCTTAATGTCAAAACCTCAAATTGCGAATATAGACATATCTTACGTACTATTAAATAATAAACGAGGAACTAAAATAACACTAGCTTTATTATACAGACCCCCATCTCAATCAGTGCAAACTGACAGTGAAATTTATGAACAAATTACAGAAATAACTAAGATACAAGATACCGTAATTCTTGGCGATTTCAACTTACCTGTGACTAAATGGGGCGATATTCTTACTTCACACTCTGGACACGACCTCTATGCTAACTTGCAAGAGAGTTAACTTTTTCAATTTGTACAATCTCCGACCCGTGGTAATAATGTGCTTGACATTGTACTCGCAACAAAAGAAGAATTAATAGAGAATTTGAATGTTGGTGATGAATTCAGTAACAGCGACCATCGTACGATAACTTTCACTTTAAAGTTTACTAGTAACAAATCAAATAGCAGCATTGAGAAAGTCCCTAATTTCAAGAAAGCGAATTTTCATAAACTTAAATCAAAGCTTAAAGAAACTAACTGGAGCTTTCTGACTAACAATAACGACATAAATACATCTTGGGAGTGTTTCACAACCACTTACCTTAAGGCAGTGCAAGACTGCATACCATCAAAAATACGGCGTCCAGGCCATAATGATAAGCCCAAATGGTGGAATAAAGATATTTCAGTCTGTCTGCTTGCTAAAAAATTTGCTAATGATAGATTAAAATCCTCACAAAATGACGAAGAACGGGTGAAATTTTTAGAGCTACGACGCAAAGCCAAAAAGTTAATTAAGCAAAGTAAAAAGACCCTGGAGTTACATGTTGCGAATCAAAGTAAAACAAACATAAACATAAGAACATAAGAAAATGGGAGTCTGCAGAAAGCCGATTGGCCTAAGCAAGGCAGATCCCTGTCCCACACAACCCGAAAGAATTTTATAGTTATATCAGAAAGAAAAAAGTAGTTACTTCAACTGTTGGACCGTTAGTCGATGAAAATGGAGAATACACCAAAGACGAAGTACAAATGAGTAATGCCCTCAATACATTCTTTGTATCAGTTTTTACAACCGAAGACCTCAGTGATATCCCTACACCATCGCCGATTCAGATTGATAATTCAGATGTTCTAAGCAATATCACCGTTACAGAGAGAGAAGTATTGAATTGTTTAGATAAACTCAAGGTAAATAAAACGCCTGGACTTGATACAATCTCACCTAGAGTTCTAAAGGAAGCTAAGGATGAGCTCTCCAAACCACTGACATTGCTATTCAATGAATCCTTGCAGTCTGGGACTATGCCTGATCAGTGGAAGCTAGCCAACGTAACACCGATATTCAAAAAAGGCAGCAAATCCCTACCCAGAAATTATCGTCCAATTAGCTTAACCTCAATTGTATGTAAAATGCTAGAAACGGTCATAAGAGACAGACTCATAAATCACTTAGAGGCAAATAACTTACTTAAAGATACTCAACACGGCTTTCGTAAAAAACGTTCCTGTTTAACAAACCTCTTAGACTTCTTCCACAATATCCTCAACCTCTATGATGAGAGTAAAGCTGTAGATATTATATACCTTGATTTTCAAAAGGCCTTTGACAAAGTTCCCCCACAAACGTTTACTGCTAAAACTAAAAGCGCATGGAATACAAGATGGTGTGTTGAAATGGATAGAAAATTGGCTCAGCGACAGAAAGCAAAGAGTAGTCATAAACGGTAAGGCATCTAAATGGACCAATGTAAGTAGCGGGGTACCCCAGGGATCGGTACTAGGACCAATTCTCTTTCTAATTTACATCAACGACATAGATGAGGGTCTCACCTGTACAATCTCAAAATTTGCTGACGATACAAAAATTGCAAATAGCGTACAGTGGAGCCCCCATCCTCGCTACACCGGTCTTCGTTGATTCAATGCTCGCACCACACACCAAATATTCCCCATTTCAATTCTCGCGCCAAAAGCCTCATTCCTCGCATCAAAATCCCAGCCAAAACCCGAAAAAATAGCAAAAACAACGAAAAACTCGACATACAACTAGAAAACAAACAAAAACAATAATTTTGTTTTAACATAACGAAAGAATCTGCCAGTAGCTTGCCGTTTAGAGACGAAATCCGAGTGAATCCGAGATCCGATCGTCAAATGCGCAAGATGCCGCCATCTTTATATGACGTCATCACTAAGCAGACGCTTGCAGACGTGCAGTTTAGCTAGTATCTGTGTTGACAAAACAACCGTTTGCAAGTCTTTTTGTGCCTGAACCCCTTATCTCTCGCGTTTATTATAACCTCTAGTACATCTAGTGATAGGGATGGTTGGCCTGGTGGTAGCAATGAAGGAATTTCATGCTCAAAACACAGCAAAGACCAGTCCATGTCGGACGAAAGCGATTGAATTGCCTAGCTTAGACGATGTTAGCCTAGGCTAGGCTAAGTATGACAATGATTTATAATAAAATCTGTGTGGTAAGTAATCTTCTCATAATACGTATTTATACGTCTTTTCCTCATAATATGTATTTATTGGATGTATTTTGGGCGAAATGGGTACTTGAGGGGTGGCTGGACGAATTTAGAACCTAGGCCTAGGCTAGGCCTAAAAAATGTCGCATGATAGAAACAATGCCCCAATCTACAGTATTTATGGTTAGGACTGTCATTTAGCCATGTCTACATTATTATTTACAATGCATAAGATTTAGGCCTAGGCTACTTGATGTAGCCTAGACAAAAAACATGTTTTCATAGCCTAACACTGGGAAAAAGTGCGGTAATTGTTTAGATATTGGGCCTTTTTTTTTCTAGTTATTAAAAACTTATTCTATGGTGTATTATATGATACAGTATAATGCATAACATTTAATTTGTGTACAATAAAACAAGTTTTCATATGCAAAAAATAGAAAAAGACGCAAATTTTGGCATGAGCACGGAACCGATTGAATTTTCCCCATAAGAACAGTGCCCTGATCTTGGATGTTTCAATCCTAGCTCTATTTCTGCGGAACCGATTAGCAGCTAGGATGGGGGCTCCACTGTACTCTCAAAAGAACAAGTTGACGATATGCAACACAATCTAGATAAATTGTCATGTTGGGCCCAAATTTGGCAAATGAGTTTCAATGCGGATTAATGTAAAGTACTACATATCGGATACCTAAATGAGAAAGCAAACTATTCGATGAATGGCACTCAGCTTAAGAATGTAAACAAAGAAACCGATCTGGGAGTAACAATATCGAGTAACCTAAAACCGAGTCAACAATGTTCAGAAGTTGTTAAGAAGGCAAACAAAATAATTGGCTTTATAGGCAGGTCATTTGAGCATAAATCCAAAGAAGTTATCCTAACCCTTTACAATTCCTTAGTCCGCCCTCTTCTGGAATACTGCGTTCAATCCTGGTGCCCTTATTACCAAAAAGATATAAACAAACTAGAACGAGTTCAAAGTAGAGTTACCAAAATGATACCTAGCCTAAAGAGCAAACCATACGAAGAGCGTCTTAGAGAATTAAATCTATTTCCTTTAACCAGCGCAGATTAAGAGGTGACTTATTTCAAGTGTTCAAAATCATAAAAGGCATCGACAATATGAACTGTAGCAAGTACTTCACTATCGACCAATCTAATTACACGCGGGGAAACGGTTGCAAAATTATTGGTAAATCTTTTAACTCACACGAATCTAAGAATTTCTTCTTTAATCGAGTTGTCAACTTGTGGAATGGGCTTCCCCGAGACGTTATAGACTGCAGCACCGTTGATTCATTTAAACTCCGCTTAGACAAATATCTCGCATCAAACCCGCGACTGACTGCGTTTGTAAATGAATAACTTTATTTTATCCCCCCTCAGTTACTAACCCATCTGTCCCCTACTAACTTCCTAATCCTGCCACGGACATTAGTTCTAGGGCAGTAGTTCCTTTTCCAATGTTCCCTTACCCACTCTAAACCACTGTTTGGACACTTGATCCTCAGTGTTTTGGAGGACAAGCAGCCTAGAAGGGTCACTAGATCTGTTGTTGCTTGATTTCCTTTGTACTCCTTTGTACACTCCCTCAACTTTCCTATCACCCACCTTACCATTCATATCCCCAATCAGAAATATTCTTTCGTTCTTGTCAAACTTCTCCAGGCACGCCTCCACATTCATCCAGAACTCCTCTTTCTTTCTTTCAAGTTTATCCTCTGTCGGAGCATACACACACACACAATCACCCACGTTTGTATTCCTACTTTCATTCTCACCCACACAATCCTTGAACCCACAGACCCATACTCTCTTACACATTCCTTCCATTTGCTACTTACAAACAAACACGCACCTTCTCTCGCTGTTCCTTCATTCACTCCAGCACACACACCCATTCCACACTCCCACTCTCTCACATCTGAACCTTTCCATTTGGTCTCTGTCATTCCACATACATCCGGCCTGGCATTCACTAGCACTTCCAGAACCTCTCTCTCTTTTGTGCCATCATTCATGCCACTAACATTCCATGTAGCCATTTTCAGAATGTCCGAAGGAATATCCTTAGTCGGTCGTGGTTCGTCAACATAGGTTCCGTCCGCATCCGAGGCTGTTCGTTCGTTTTTCTTTGCTTAGGTATTTTTTCCGGGTGGGGGTCGCAAGCCCACCGACCCAACCTCTATAGTCAACTCTTACGACACGCAGAAGGCACGTGGGGCATATTCTATTCCCTTACCCACAGGGGGGGTAAAGGTAAAGGTAAAGGTAAAAGGTAAGGAAAATAAATGTGTCAAAATCAGATCACTACTCGATCAATGTTCTCAGAGGACCTTTGTGAAGTCTTCTGTTCTATCCTCCCTTTCCTACAATTCTAAAGGAACTGAGGAGTTATGTCTTCACGGATTTACCGGAAAACAAGCCTCTAGGGAATATAACGTCGTGGCGCTGCATTACAAACACAGAGGTAAATTTCATCATCTAGACGCAATAGTGGTTGATGAATTACCAGAACATAAGGGTGAACTTAGCCTAAAGTCTAAACTGGTTAGTTTACAATGTAAAGTCATAAAATTAGCCGATCTTCATGCAACGGACACAGATCAGTTGGAGCTGCTCATCGGTGCGGATCACTACTACGACATAGTGTGAGCTGGGTATAAAAGGTCAGGTAGCCTAATTCTGCTGCCTACCAAGTATGGGTACGCCATAAGTGGTTCATATGTGGCACAAAATACCAGCTTCAGCGTTGAAGTAATTACTGTATTGAAAGTAGCGGTAACACCAATGGGACGAATACATGTCTACTGGTAATATTCTTCCATGCAAGAATAACTTAAATGTTTTGTGGGATATAGATCATATCGGGATAACCCCTAAGGAATACTCACAAGTTGAGCGTCAACTTCGTCAAGCACTATCGTCATATGAGGATACCATTACCTATGATCCTGACAGCCACCAATACAAAGTGAGACTGCCCTGGAACAATTACAAGAATCAGCTGCCAACTAACAAGGGTTTGACCATAGGCCGCCTACGGGATCTTCAGAGAAGATTCATCAAAGAACCTGACTTTTGCGAGGAATACTCAAAAGCCATAAAGGAGCAGGTGTCCCGTGGGTTTATAGAAGAGGTGCCTTTTGACAATTCAGATACCAGACATTACTTAGCTCATCATTGAGTTGTCAAGGAGAGCAAAACTACGCCAGTGCGTATCGTCTTCAATTGTTCAGCCAAGGTGAGTGATCGTCAGCCTAGTCTTAATGACTGCATGCATACTGGACCTTCACTGGTACCAGACTTAGCGCTTGTTTTACTCCGGTTTAGACTCGATAAATATGCCTGGGTGTCTGATATCGAGAAGGCGTTTCTGATGTTAAAACTCCATGAGGACGACCAAGACTATACTCGGTTTATGTGGCCAAAATTTCCACGGCAGCTAGATTCCCCCCTCATTTGTTATTGATTCTGGGCGGTATTATTTGGCGCTACATGATCCTAATTTCTTTTGAATGCCACGATTTTAAATCACTTGTCAAATGTCAGTGCAGATCCGCAGATTATTCAGCAGATTCGGTCTGGGCTATACATCAACAATTTATTGGGTACAGGAAATGATGATCTCCTGGTTGATACCTATGGTGAGGTCTGGGAAATAATGAATGATGCCCATCTACATTTGCGTGAATGGGCGACAAATAGTTCTGTTTTGCGGACTGTACTGCAACATGATGGAGTGGCGGCTGTACAGCAGGAACATGTGAGGGTGTTAGGGTTGCTTTAGGAGACGGACACAGATACCCTCTCATTCGGCGTTCAGTACACACAATGTTCGCCGATTACAAAACGTATTTGCTTGAGTATGACGGCTAAACATTTTGACCCATTGGGGATAGTTCTACCGGTGTCGATCAAATCAAGATTATTCCTTCAGCAATTATGGAGGATAAAATTAGATTGGGATGAGGTTTTGACAGGCAATCTGGTTCAGGAGTGGGGAAGACATTATTTCAGACCTTAGTCTCTGTAAGGGTTTTCATTTTCCTCGGAGAGTAGTCATAGATCAACCCGTTTCCATTCATGCCTTCTCAGACGCTAGCAAGGTCGCTTACGGGACTGTCATTTACTTTGTTGACACAAATGGCAGCCGTCTAGTCATGGCGAAGGCGAAGGTCGCCCCGACCAAATCCCTTTCCATCCCAAAATTAGAGCTAAGTGCAGTTCTGTTGGCTGCTAGACTCTTTCACTTCATCGAGGAAACTTTTAAATATTTGCTAAACATCTCGGAGACAGTTATATGGAGTGACAGCCAAATTACGCTCTACTGGTTACATAGCCGAAAGAAGCTACCAGTGTACGTCACCAACCGTGTCGACGAGATTCATACCCTGCTCCCAACCGCACAGTTCCGGTTTGTGTCTACCAAGGAGAATCCAAGTGACTGCATTACTCGTGGTGTGTCTGCTAAATTTCTCAAATCTTCTGCGTTGTGGTGGAATGGCCCATGCTGGCTTAATAATCCTGACGAATGGCCAGAGAATATAGATTTGAGCGTGCAACACACTGCTATTGTGGCACCGGTAGTTGACCTGGTACCTAAAGAAGACACATGGTTATGGGACTGGGATAAATTCAGCAGCTATGAGAAGCTACAACGTGTTACAGCATGGGTGATACGCTTTGTACAAAATGTAAAAGCAAAACTCAAAGGCACACCGCCCACATGTAGTGCTTACCTCAATGTGAAGGAGATTAGAAATGCAGATAAAATACTACATAAGCTTTGTCAACAAGAAATATATACGGAAGAATATATATTTTTGGTTAAGGGAACAAAGTCCAGGAATAACCTGATCAACCAGTTGGGCTTGCACTTGAAGGGGGATTTGACTAATCATCCCTTCACCCATCTTATCATCGATAGGTGTCACCGACTCTGTTGCCATTATGGGGTTGGACACATAGTCACCTATGTCAGACAAAGATGGTGGGTGCCTAAAATCAGGCAGGTGGTCAAGAAAGTCCTACGCAAATGCTTAAAATGTAGACGGGTACAGGGAACACATTATGATCCCTGAGGAATACCTCCCTTACCAAAGCTGGAAACCACCTCAGGTGACCCCTACAAAGTTACCGGGGTTGACTACAGTGGAGCAATCCCTGTGAAAGATTCACCCAATCTTAAGGTGTATATGATACTTTTCACCTGTGCCGTTACCAGGTCAATTCACCTGGAACTGGTCACCAACCTCACTTGTGATAGCTTCCTCCATGCCTTCAGAAGATTCTGCAGTAGACAGAGATATCCACGTATCATGCTGAGTGACAATGCAAAACATTCATAAGGGCATCTACTTATCTCAAAGACGTGAGCAACAATCCCAAGATTCAGACCTGCCTTGCGGACGTGAAATGCGAATGGCATTTTATTCCCACCAGAGCACCTTGGTTCGGCGCCATGTGGGAAAGAGCCATAGGAATCGTGAAGGTGGGTCTGAAGAAGGTGTTGGGTAGAGCTCTCATATCGATTGAGGAACTCAACACCATACTCTTGGAGATTGAAGCCACAGTAAATGATCGCCCTCTATATTATGCTTCCGGTGATTTGGACGACCTTACCCTAATCACACCCTCAGTACTAGTACGTGGATACAGACTGCGGGATCTTCCTGAAGAACATGATGAGGATGCTATGGAAGATCCAGACTACACAAGTAAGGAAGTGATAACGGCCCGCTACAAATATATTCGTAAACTATCGCGAGACATTTGGCATCGCTAGTCGACAGAATATCTGGTGACGTTAAGAGAAGCACAGAAAAGTAAACTAGCACGATTAACAGGTCATTGGCCCAGGGTAGGTGACGTGGTAACCATCCATGAAGAGGGCCCGCGCGTATTCTGGAAATTGGGTCGTATAGAAGAGTTGTTACCCGGTCATGATGGTGAGGTTCGGATAGCAGAGGTTCAAACCAGGACTGGAGTAATCACACGTCCGACTATACGACTATATCCTCTTGAAGGTGACCTAGATCGCAAGGACGCCCCCTTGGACCAGTTATCCATAGAAGTCCCCTCCCTGGCTCCTACTTTGGCGCAGCCTGTTGACGCGTCCGGCGGATGCGCAAGTCGACAGGCAGCCCAAATATCCTCCCAAGCTTGGCGGGATAAGATTGCCTCCGGGCAAATATAATCATGTATATTTTGTATATTTTCGGTGGCGGGAATACGTCCATACTCAGTATACTCTATTTAGTATGAACAGTATCGATGCTACGTAATCTGGGTTAACGCATCATTACGTATCTTTCCGTAGTCTTAAGTTGAACGCTTCCGTAACCTTATGTTGAACGTTCCATAATTTTGGGAAGAATATGTTATTCTGTAGTTGAATATGGGCAAGTATTGCAGGATTATAATTCCCATATATTAATGTATTACTTATTATTATTGTTCCAATGTATCTCATTGTATAAGGATGGGATACATTTTCCGTACGCTGTGCGCGGACAGTCACGACAGACTCAAAGACGACTCTCTCGGCCTCACTCTCCATCCAACCTCCGTCCCCGACACACACTAAGCCTATTCTTCATTTTGTCTCATCTTTAGGTGTTTTCGCTTCACTTCCATCTTATTCTCATAGTCACTTCATCATCATACTTAGCTATCATGACACTTTAACGAAAATATCTATCTTAGTCTATTCAATTCACTTTTCTTAACCTATTCCATATCCCACTAACAACTTCAGTTCACCTAGTCTACCTTCTGCTATCTTTACTATCACAATCTGAGTTGTCATCATAATAAGGTAAAATTTCTATGTGCGTTATTCTAAATTATTAATTATACAGTCCACTTAATCTAAATTAACCACACTATGTAAAAATTCAGATTATCCTTGTTTGGCACAGGAGAGGTTGGGTTTAATCTGTTTTGTTTACGGTGTCTAGTCTATTTTCGGTTTGACCATCATTTTACTACAATTGTTTTCTTGAGAGAGTCCAGCTAATCCGTCTCTGCTAAAACAAATTTTCCGCCTCATAAACTTAACAGAAAAAACGTTCGTTGCTTGGTACTGACCGAACATGATCCTGGTGGTTAAAAAGTGGGGAGCCACTGCCGCCGGGAATAGAATGGCTGAGCTGAGAAACTAACTCACCCATTCCTATCTTGAAGCATTTCAGTAATCTGTATAGCTTATGTTAAGGCGCTGGTCCGCTGCGGGATAAAAGACAATAGATCCATAGTAGCGTTGGTCGCCGGGTTCGGTTCTTTCATAAGAGGGGATGAGGTCAGTGTTGGTCACTTAGGTAAGAAGCTATATACAGTACACACGTAGCACATGATAGGCTACTAACTACTCACTTACATTTCTGGGGAATGTATTTAATGTAAGGGGAACTAAGATTGTATAGTGTTATTCAACTCTTCTTTCTCTTTATAGTTGGAGATTTTTAATATTAGCTTTTCCAGCCTAGCGTGTCCTTATGAGCATTGATTCTTGAAATACTCTCACCCTCAGGTTCGCAGTCCGGATGTAACGGGAAGAAATTGTACTTTCCCTTTTGGTATATGTTGTAAGGTTTGACTTAACTGTAAGACTTTTTCCCCTTCATTCACTCTTCCCTATATTTAAGTGAAATGTATCGTTTAAGAAGGGTTAAGTAACCCTTGTCTATGTAAAGAGGGAATTAGCCTAGATCAGGAGGAGAACTAATATTCTCAAATCTATCTAAAATACTTTCAAGCCTAATTTATCGTTTCACCCCTTTTGTTATCCCATGTAAAAATCCTTCCTTTTCGAATTTAGAGTAATGCCCCCTTGTGTAAAAAGACCGCCAATTCCTACCCAAGCGACGCCACCCTTTGTGGTCACCCTCCCCTTTTTTGGCGGGATCCCTGGCACTGGCCCTCGGCCCCTCACTGTCGTGACCCCAGGCCTACGAGAGAGACCTACCTCCCAGTCTCTGTCATCATTCCCCGCTTCTTCTCCGGACTTAGGCTTCCTTTCCCTCCTTTCAGAGGTTCGTAATTAAGGTTTATAGTGTTATAAGGTATTGCTTATTCAGTTAAATAAGTACTAGGTGTGTAATGTAGGAGGTATTACTGTGATTGACAAATTCGTGAACTCGAGCCTACCATCGGGTTGGTCGACAGGCACCCCTCACCTGCCAAGTGCCTACAACCATACAAATTCCCCCATTATCATTGTGTTCAGTAAAACTTAGTCTGTGCACCTTTGCTAAGTGTTTTTCTGATATTTTAGACTTTGTTATTCCAAATTAACGTCAAATTAACTTTGTGTGTAATAATTTCAGTCAGAGGGACGCCATTTGATGGCCTTCCAATTCTTGTGTTTTTCCATAATTCCCGACCAAACTTAGGCTAGCCTATTTTGCTAGTTTGTCTTTCACCGTTTTACATAATCCTGAGGTAGTGCGAGAACACCAGTTAAGAGTAGAATTGAGGACGAAGTTGATTAAAATGCTTTTGAAGCTTGACCGCCATTTTAGGATTTAGACCATCTCGCATTTCGGAGAGACGACCAGGTTGAGTAAATTACTAATGTAGCAGTTGTATTGTATGTTTAGAACTTGTTCATTACTTTGAGTTTATAAAACCATGCATTTTGGTAAATATGATTGTATTTTAACGTGTAAATCAGGAAAGGACATTCGTTTGAGATCGTGTCCTTGAGTTTTGTTTACCTTTCGTGTCTCCGACGTTCCAAAGTTAGGCCTATTCAGATAAGTATTTATAACTAACGTCTCCTAGGCCTGGTTATTGTTCATTTTAAATGTTCTTACTGGGTTATAGTGTAAAGAGTTACTTGTTATCTTGATTTAGAGGTCCTCATTTCCCAACCCCAGTACCGTCAAATTTCGGACCCCCATTGGGTCGGGTTTATTTCAGATGATTATTTGTTCTTACCTATTGTTACTTAAAGTTAACTTGTGAAAAGTCAGTTTAGGTATGGGTACTTGCTGAATTATTATGGTAGGTTATATGATTTTACATTTTTAATTAGCCTAGGCTACCTAACTTTCACCTAATTGGAAATACAGTAGGCTATTATTAATTATTGTGCTTTTTGAGTGTATTATGAGTATTGATTCCTATGATATATTTTTGTTTGACATGGTCTAATGTACAGAGTTGCATTGCAAGGGACGGAACGCTGTAGTGAGATTCTGGGCAGCTGATTTCAGGGGATAAGTTACTCGAGTTACAGTAGAAATAACGTTTAGCTTTGTTTGAGCCTTGTATAGCACCCTCCGCATTGAGCAGTCCAACCTGTTAAGTTTGACCATGACAATTACCTTTGATTTATGCCATTATTGTATTGATTTGACTCCATAGATATGCTGTGTAATTATGTATTCCCAATTGTGTATAGAGTACTGCTGAGTAACATATGTACCTGTACTTAATGAGAGGATCTTTGGATGCCTTAAGAGATTATTTCGGTACAGTACTGTAATGTCATAATTTGATCTGTCATTGTATTTCTGTATTTCTGAGCTCATCTATTGTTATACGTTAATAGGAATCCATGTATTTGTATATGTTTATATTAACCTATATTTTTTATATGTATTTGTTTTAGTATTACTGTGTACCGTAATTAGGATATTGATTAACCCCATTATTACGGGTTAGCTATATGTCAACCGTGGGTTAAGAATTATATTCGACTTACCAGGGAACCAGTTTGGGACGGAGTCGATGTGATGCTGAATTGCTGATGGCGGAGAATCGGAGATTCACCCCTCCCATTGGCTGAGTGCAGGATGCTGAACTCGTGTACTGTACGAGGGTTCAAGGACCGCAGGAAGACGCATGATTACCCCCTATACCCCAGGATACGGTAGGCCGAAGAGACGTAAAGGCAAGCCTGGCCGATACCGGTATCTAGCGGAATTGGGATTTTAATACTGAGAGGAATGGGGTGGATACAGACAGCAAGGTTCGAGTCCTACTCCTAGGTTAAGAGACTGTCCCAGTACGGTAATGGATTGGTCCCAGGTTAATGGTATAGAGATAATTAGATACGGTACCAATATTAAGAGTTGTAACCGGTAAAATGTTACTTATACTGTATTAATATCAAGCTTAAGATTACTGCAATATGTTTGTATCTATCCTCCCGTACCTATTTGGATCTAAATGTGTTGTCAGGATGGTAAATCGGAGCCGTCAGTATTAAATTGGTCTAAGAGTAGTACCGGTAGCCTAACCGAGTTAAAGTCTTGTCAACCAACATTGAAGGTGAAGTTCTTGATTGGTCTTTGCTAGCCTCCGATTTATCCTACTGTCCTAATGTACCTGAATAATGAGCATGAGTCACGATTGCATAAAGAATAAGAAAACCATGGGGACGGCCAGTTCACCTGAAGGTGGGCGATCAAATAATTTGAATGAATTACCGTTCCCAAAAACATCCTTATGTGATATCTAGAAAGTAGAGAATATGCTAGGTCTCAGTGGGTTTTTTGGTGGTTCTTTGGTCTTATCATCGTGTCGGAGTTGCAGCCTTTCCCCTTCCTCGAAGGATGTTGGATGTGGGTCAACCAAACAGGGTTGTCCTCTCGTTAATTAGAATGCAATAACGGGTTTGTCGTCATCTCTTCCCTTCTATCCTTGAGTACCTATTTTCCACCTTCGCAGCTTAATCTATCTTTTTCTGTCTTACCCTCTCTCTCTCTTGTTGTTAGCAGAAGAAGGAGAGATATCCATCCCCCCCCCCCCCCCCGTTAAAGTGGTGGCAGCGGTGGGATTTCTTTAGGAGTCCAAGGTTTGACATGCTCCTGTTCCGTTCAGGGCTCCTGAATTAATCCCGTACCCCCCGTAGAAGAGACTGTACAGTACTGGTTCTTATACTTTCGCTCGGGTGTTTAGAATCAGTGCGTTGCAGTTGTCATTTTTCACGCTACCAATCCGTGAAATAGTTACCACAAACAGTATTGGCCATGCTACCACATTTCAATACGGTTAGTGTAATATTTCAGGAAATCTTTAAGTGCAGCAGATACCAGCAAGAATCACAGTGACTGTGAAGGAACCGCAAAGTTGAGATAGCGGTGGTTAGTGTTTTCCGGTTATTAGTTGTGTATCAATTATCCTTCTTTCCTGTCCAAGATGGAGAATCCTGATCCAGAACCAAGGCACGAGGTGCAAGACGTTTTAGTCAGGAGGAATGAGGAACGCCAAGAGGCTATGTCCGTCGCGAAAGAGGTCCTGGAACAGACCTCACTGACCATGGCCAGGAAGTTTAGAGACGTGGCTAATCGGAACCGCCGGAATGAAAAGGTCAATGTGGGCGACATGGTATGGATCAGGAACGAGAATCCACTACCAGGGACTAGCCAAAAGTTGAACGCAAAGTGGGTGGGTCCCTTTAGGGTTACGGAAGTAGTCCGAGACGGGGCTGCGTATAAGCTAGTAAATCCCTATAGGGTGTGTTTATGAAAAGGGCCGCTGAGAAAGTGAAACCGTTCGTGGGTGAGGAGTATTGGCAGGTAGAGCAAGTTGAAATGCCGGTTGAGGAAGACTATCAACCTGAGATTTTAGCACCCAGAGCCCGTCAGCCGGCTCGGCGTTATATAGAATCTTGTTAGAGTGTACAGTAGAGTCCCTGTTGTGTACTCCCCTGTGGTCCCCGCATGGTTAATTAATCTTTCCAGTCAAACCCCCGTGCAGCGAAACTTTAAGAGACGTAGGTGCCTAGGTTATGTAGAACGTCATACAGGTGATTGGGACTAGGGTGGTGGCGTTCCCATCAGGACGTGCTGTTGGCTCTGAGTACCTTTATGGTTGACTGGGGTTATACTCCTTTCGTCCCGAGGCTCAGCCAGCGCACAGAGTGTGAAGGGACTCCCACGATACGGGTGTCCACGCTGCTCTCTAGTCTGGTCTCCTGGGGTTTTCCAAGCAATAAAGGGGTGGAGAGAGGCTGTCTCTACGGGGACAAGATAGTGCCTGGTTGGCACTCTCCTGAAAAGGAGGGACACTTTATAGAGTGGTATAGTGATTTGTTGATGAAGGAAGGGACGCCCCACAGGCAGAGTACAGTACAGTAATGATGTGTCAGATTCTAAGACATTGGGTATAGACTGCGAGCTCTGGGCATGGTAAGATGCTAGGCGGATCAGAAATTCTGCTGTAATAAGTTAAGGCTGGATTAATTGGTAACTGTATAATGTTTATGTTGATGAAAGAGTGAATGAGGTAAAAAGTCTTCAAAGAAAAGGTAGAGCTGTGTAACGGGAAGAAATTGTACTTTCCCTTTTGGTATATGTTGTAAGGTTTGACTTAACTGTAAGACTTTTTCCCCTTCATTCACTCTTCCCTATATTTAAGTGAAATGTATCGTTTAAGAAGGGTTAAGTAACCCTTGTCTATGTAAAGAGGGAATTAGCCTAGATCAGGAGGAGAACTAATATTCTCAAATCTATCTAAATACTTTCAAGCCTAATTTATCCTTTTACCCCCTTTTGTTATCCCATGTAAAAATCCTTCCTTTTCGAATTTAGAGTAATGCCCCCTTGTGTAAAAAGACCGCCAATTCCTACCCAAGCGACGCCACCCTTTGTGGTCACCCTCCCCTTTTTTGGCGGGATCCCTGGCACTGGCCTTCGGCCCCTCACTGTCGTGACCCCAGGCCTACGAGAGAGACCTACCCCCCAGTCTCTGTCATCATTCCCCGCTTCTTCTCCGGACTTAGGCTTCCTTTCCCTCCTTTCAGAGGTTCGTAATTAAGGTTTATAGTGTTATAAGGTATTGCTTATTCAGTTAAATAAGTACTAGGTGTGTAATGTAGGAGGTATTACTGTGATTGACAAATTCGTGAACTCGAGCCTACCATCGGGTTGGTCGACAGGCACCCCTCACCTGCCAAGTGCCTACAACCATACAAATTCCCCCATTATAATTGTGTTCAGTAAAACTTAGTCTGTGCACCTTTGCTAAGTGTTTTTCTGATATTTTAGACTTTGTTATTCCAAATTAACGTCAAATTAACTTTGTGTGTAATAATTTCAGTCAGAGGGACGCCATTTGATGGCCTTCCAATTCTTGTGTTTTCCATAATTCCCGACCAAACTTAGGCTAGCCTATTTTGCTAGTTTGTCTTTCACCGTTTTACATAATCCTGAGGTAGTGCGAGAACACCAGGTAAGAGTAGAATTGAGGACGAAGTTGATTAAAATGCTTTTGAAGCTTGACCGCCATTTTAGGATTTAGACCATCTCGCATTTCGGAGAGACGACCAGGTTGAGTAAATTACTAATGTAGCAGTTGTATTGTATGTTTAGAACTTGTTCATTACTTTGAGTTTATAAAACCATGCATTTTGGTAAATATGATTGTATTTTAACGTGTAAATCAGGAAAGGACATTCGTTTGAGATCGTGTCCTTGAGTTTTGTTTACCTTTCGTGTCTCCGACGTTCCAAAGTTAGGCCTATTCAGATAAGTATTTATAACTAACGTCTCCTAGGCCTGGTTATTGTTCATTTTAAATGTTTTTACTGGGTTATAGTGTAAAGAGTTACTTGTTATCTTGATTTAGAGGTCCTCATTTCCCAACCCCAGTACCGTCAAATTTCGGACCCCCATTGGGTCGGGTTTATTTCAGATGATTATTTGTTCTTACCTATTGTTACTTAAAGTTAACTTTTGAAAAGACAGTTTAGGTATGGGTACTTGCTGAATTATTATGGTAGGTTATATGATTTTACATTTTTAATTAGCCTAGGCTACCTAACTTTCACCTAATTGGAAGTCCAGTAGGCTATTATTAATTATTGTGCGTTTTGAGTGTATTATGAGTATTGATTCCTATGATATATTTTTGTTTGACATGGTCTAATGTACAGAGTTGCATTGCAAGGGACGGAACGCTGTAGTGAGATTCTGGGCAGCTGATTTCAGGGGATAAGTTACTCGAGTTACAGTAGAAATAACGTTTAGCTTTGTTTGAGCCTTGTATAGCACCCTCCGCATTGAGCAGTCCAACCTGTTAAGTTTGACCATGACAATTACCTTTGATTTATGCCATTATTGTATTGATTTGACTCCATAGATATGCTGTGTAATTATGTATTCCCAATTGTGTGTAGAGTACTGCTGAGTAACATATGTACCTGTACTTAATGAGAGGATCTTTGGATGCCTTAAGAGATTATATCGGTACAGTACTGTAATGTCATAATTTGATCTGTCATTGTATTTCTGTACTTATATTAGCTCATCTATTTTTATACGTTAATAGGAATCCATGTATTTTTATATGTTTATATTAACCTATATTTTTTATATGTATTTGTTTTAGTATTACTGTGTACCGTAATTAGGATATTGATTAACCCCATTATTACGGGTTAGCTATATGTCAACCGTGGGTTAAGAATTATATTCGACTTACCAGGGAACCAGTTTGGGACGGAGTCGATGTGATGCTGAATTGCTGATGGCGGAGAATCGGAGATTCACCCCTCCCATTGGCTGAGTGCAGGATGCTGAACTCGTGTACTGTACGAGGGTTCAAGGACTGCAGGAAGACGCATGATTACCCCCTATACCCCAGGATACGGTAGGCCGAAGAGACGTAAAGGCAAGCCTGGCCGATACCGGTATCTAGCGGAATTGGGATTTTAATACTGAGAGGAATGGGGTGGATACAGACAGAAAGGTTCGAGTCCTACTCCTAGGTTAAGAGACTGTCCCAGTACGGTAATGGATGGGTCCCAGGTTAATGGTATAGAGATAATTAGATACGGTACCAATATTAAGAGTTGTAACCGGTAAAATGTTCCTTATACTGTATTAATATCAAGCTTAAGGTTACTGCAATATGTTTGTATCTATCCTCCCGTACCTATTTGGATCTAAATGTGTTGTCAGGATGGTAAATCGGAGCCGTCAGTATTAAATTGGTCTAAGAGTAGTACCGGTAGCCTAACCGAGTTAAAGTCTTGTCAACCAACATTGAAGGTGAAGTTCTTGATTGGTCTTTGCTAGCCTCCGATTTATCCTACTGTCCTAATGTACCTGAATAATGATCATGAGTCACGATTGCATAAAGAATAAGAAAACCATGGGGACGGCCAGTTCACCTGAAGGTGGGCGATCAAATAATTTGAATGAATTACCGTTCCCAAAAACATCCTTATGTGATATCTAGAAAGTAGAGAATATGCTAGGTCTCAGTGGGTTTTTTGGTGGTTCTTTGGTCTTATCATCGTGTCGGAGTTGCAGCCTTTCCCCTTCCTCGAAGGATGTTGGATGTGGGTCAACCAAACAGGGTTGTCCTCTCGTTAATTAGAATGCAATAACGGGTTTGTCGTCATCTCTTCCCTTCTATCCTTGAGTACCTATTTTCCACCTTCGCAGCTTAATCTATCTTTTTCTGTCTTACCCTCTCTCTCTCTTGTTGTTAGCAGAAGAAGGAGAGATATCCATCCCCCCCCCCCCCATTACACGGACACCTAGGAGGATCTGCATCTCCCTGGCGGGAGGGAGTCCTGGATAAGAGTGCTTTTGCGTTTTGCTCTGCATTGGGGTGCAAAAATTTAGCGGTCATTGGGCATCTCCTTTGTGTTAAATGTGTACCTTGTTTGGATAGATCTCGTGGTCGTTGGCTTTCCATATCATGCCCCAAGTATTCAGTTTTACGTAATGCATGCTTAACCCCTTCAGATGGACAGTGTAAGACAATTTTGCTCCATATTAAGTCAGTTTATGTACCGTACTGTAAGACAGTGGCCCATTAATCTTTACAGTTGGATGACCAGTTATTAGAGGATTTTCTTAAAGAGCCTTCAGTTACTTCGCCCCCTGTGGCTGATACTCGTGACACTCCCTCCCGCCAATCCAAGTGACCAAGGACCGCTAAGGATCCGCCGGACGTACCTTCCTCGTCTTCCCGGCGTGATCGGTCCCGCTCTCCCATAGCTGCTTCTAGGTCCAAGTCGCCAACTGTTCAACAGGCGTCCAAGAGACCTCGTTCTGACTTTGCCGCCACACTCTCATCTGGTGATGATAAAGAAAGACGGAAGCACTCCAAAAGATCCTCCTCATCGAAGACGGCGGCGCAGTTACCGCCCCCTAAGCCGGAATGCAAGTCTTCGTCGCGCCAAGAGGCACCCAGAGACACAGCTAGCAATGTCTCAGGCCATTCCCACCGGTTTACCATCCCACACAGAGTGCAACCTGATCCTAAGGTCTTTCCGGTATTGGTGTAACAGCGTATTTTAAGCGACTGTACACTTCTAAGATAAACCATATTATCACATATATAACTCACACCATTATAACAACCTTTTAAAAGAACTGTAAGCGTGTTGGTGTGATTTCCCTATAGAAGCTCACACCATCACAATAGAAGTTGGTAACTTTCCACTATGCTAAGGCAAGCACGGATCCCATGATCACCAAAAGGTATCACACATCCGTTGCCAAGATATCGAGAAGTATTGCTAGCAACTTTGTCACACCCAGTTGTCACATGGTGTTGCTGAACCGCGCCCCTCCGTCAAGCAGGCAGAGGGCGAGTCAGTCAGCACACCACCACACCCTAAGGAGGGTATCTCGCGCCAACTCTCTGGGTAAGACTAGTGACCTGTATAAGTGTACAAGTACCTTATTAGTAAGCAGTGACATACAAGTTTTCTAGTGATTCCCTTCTAATCATAAGAGAGAACATATTATGTTCTCTCTCTTTACAGGAAGATCATTATTAACTAGGAAATCAGCTCATAGTTCTAGGTTGCTATTATTGAGTGCTATAATTAAATAGTAAGTAGAGTACTTATCTCGGTACACACTCAACATCGAGTATACACCACATTAAGAAGTACTTTATAATTGCATTTCCCCAACGCAAGGGACGTCTAGTGTAATATAATTATTCTAATATCTCAAAATTAGGATTAAGGGTTAAAGACATATATTTTGCTGATAAAATAAACCAAACAAAAGCCCCGTGCTTGTTTATTTAAGACCTCTTCAAATATTATCCAGTACATAAAAACAATGTTACACAGACTTCTACAAAGTGCTACAACCATGTCTAGGATATATGAGGTAAGAAAATAAAGTTAACCCTAACCTTTCTGCTCAGTGCTTATACCATAAACCGCCCGCTACATATTGGTTGGCAGCTTAAAGGGATACGATTAACCCCTAAAGTAAATTGAACCATTAAAGTAAAAAAAATAGCCTCCGAAGAACAATTAATTAGACACTTAATAACCGCATAGCAACCTAGAAAAACAACTATAGACAATATATAATACCTGAGCTAAAAGGAAATAACAAAGAAAAAGTAGTGTACAAAGACAAAAGTATTCAGTGAAGAAAGAAGTAAAAGTGAAAATCAGAGTGAAGTGGTACTGGAGGAGTAGATTACAGACGTTAGCTACAATAATCGCTGACCAGAAGCTCCCCTCTAGGCCCCACGCAACAACAGGCAAACTCTCACCCGACTCACCCCACTGACTCACCCGAGTCACCCTACTGACTCACCCCTCAGATCAGTCCATAGTCTACGCGCTAACCAAAGGTCTGATGTGGCGGTGACGTCACAGCAGAGAAGGGAAAGACAGAGAGAGAGCGGCCATAGAATAAAATCCAGGGGATTTTCACTACAATCTTCAATCAACACAGCTGATAGAAGTCTTCAAGCAACACAACCTACAAGCAGTACCAATTATTGTATTAGGTTAGTGATTAGTGTTACACTACAAACACACGTAATAATACTAGTGAATTAATAGCCTACTAGTAAACTGACAACACAGCAATGCCACAGTGAATTATTTTTCTTGATATCTAACTACTAATTACTTAACGAAATTTAAAGTGTTACAATACGTAGAGTACATTGTTAACCATATTTTCGGTTTAGTCAATTCAAGTATTGTTTCAAGAACTTTAATCTCACACTAAGAGAAAATATACTTACTTCCTTAAATAATTCGCCCTTAGACGTTTTACATTTAAAGGTCTCACAGTAATATATTTTATTTGCAGTAACAGTACATTAAGAGGTTTTCTAACAGTGATCAATCCCTTCTTTTCTGTTATTTCGTGTTGTGTGTGTCTTTTTCAATGTCTTAAGAAAAAGAATAGGCTATCCCTATAGTGCCTTACTAATCTGAATTTCTTAGTAAGCGAGTATCCCTATACAGTGCCTTGCTAACTTGAATTTTCTAGACTTCCTTGTATAATTTTTTGTTGCTGAACTCATAGTCTAACTAACATCAATTCATCCTTCAACTTTGGATAGAGGTGTGACGTTAAAGTGAAACTCCTACGACCTATATTCTATGCTAGTGACCTTGAATGTTACGTCATTTCAGAATTTCAGGTGGGGATTATGTTTCAATGCGTGTAAAATGTTCTTGAATTTAAGGAATAGAAGTTTGAGCCTCAGTCAGACACAGAGTTTGAGAAAAGAAGTAGGGACAAAACTTGTTTTTGACATTGACGACTTGACTGAACGACTAGCTATCCGGAAGAGAAAGGAATTATGAGAAGAATAGGGTATGTCTCTCAGAACTCTACCCGTAAGTTATAGCCGATGTGGAAAGATCTTTTACAGCACAAGTAAGTACATTACCAACGGCATCCAGACCTACTTTGTACTAAGACATCCTGCAGGCAAACCCTGTAGAGGATATGAAGCGCCGTAGAGTTATAGAATGATTTGCGCATCTACTCAAGTATTTTCAGCGCATAGATAAACATTCTCCTGAAGCTACGAAGACCTAGACTTAGGGTTGTAGTCGCCTTCCGCAGTGTACGACTAAAAACACTAAAGAATTTAACCAAAGCACTTCATAACCCTAAACATAACCCTAGGTAAGTCTAAAACACACGTTCTTCCTTGGTAGTCACCAACCCGATTGGTACCCAAGTACGGAATAGTTTTAAGTCTTTGATCACCACAAAGACAACCACGCAGCATATTCTAGCCAAGTTAAGGAAATACTTCCACAGTCTGATCCATCAGAACTCCTACACGACATAGGAATAAGGGGAATAAAGTTTTTCAAAGTAACTAAAAAAAGTCTAAGTTTTTCTTAAGTGGAACTCCATCACCTTATGGATAGACACCAGAAGACTTGACTGTACATTCACGATCAGTATCTGAGATGTCCAAGTAAGCCAATCTCGAGTCGAGCAGAAAGGATTCTCATCGAATAGTACGATCTGTGCAGTTATTTACCCTTCTAAAGTTGCACTTAAAATACAAACTTAAGGTTAGAATTATAATAAGATGTTTCCAAGTCTTAAGAGGCAGAGCTCATCCAAATGCTTGCCTAAATTCCAGTCAAAACATGCTCAACATTCACACTCGTACACACAACTCTTCTCAGAAGAGCTCAGTACAACATTCAAAATGCCAAGTGACCTAGTCAAGAGGCTAGTCATTGGTTACATAAGGAAAGTGTTGAATAAAGTAGAGACTAGATATCACAAAACAGAAAGGTTAACCCTTGTAGCATCTTGGGAGTCGTAACCTTCGTGAAATGTTAGCCTTGAACCTTCCTTCGACCTCTACTCAGACAGACAGGCAAGGACAAAAAGGTCCTCAAAGGTGATAACTTCTCACGGGCAGACTAAAGCGATGGTAAGAGACAGCTACAGCTAACCCGACACATGATGGAACCGCACCACTCTTGGAGTATCCAACGCCTTCACTTCCATTCGACACTGTATCAGTGGATTTGCTGAAGTTTCCGCGGAGTCACCAGGATTAACGGTATCTTCTAGTATTACGGGTAAGAGCTAACGTAGCAGCCAACGCACTCTCCAGAATTGTGCAAGTTGCCCCGGTGTTCTCGTTACCGACCTAAAAAGAAGCCAAGTGAAAGACGAGCAAGATTAGAACAACTACATATCCAATAAGTAAGCTATTTCTGGAATCGGAGGAGATGATGTCTTTTCCAGAAACCAAGTTCATCCGTTGCAGTTCAGATTGCACTAAGAACTTCTGCTTGGACTCTTCCCGTTGACAACAACACTTACAGCCATGTATATGTCATTCCAGATAAGATAGTAGTACTCCCGAAACATCATGATGCCATCAATTTGTTACCTAGTGCAGCAACTGTACCAACAAGTGTGGACAGATCATATGTGCAGACAGGAAACAACTCTTGAGGCCGATAAATAGATGTACTAATGGAAAACTATTAAGAAGGATAGTAAACAACATTTTCCAAAACACTCTCTTGTGCTACCACAAGGTACTTGAGAAGTAACCAAACCTGTGACATTCCTGGAATACCCGAAGGCTTCACATCCATTTGACAGTGTTTCTTTGGAATTACTGAATTGCCCCAGGCGACGCCAGATGTAAGCAGTACCAGTTGGTTTGTGTTGAATATAATCTTTCAGACTAGTTTGTCCTATTCCTGCTTAAAGACGGATACAATAGACCCAATTACCAACAGGCTCGTCCATTACTCACTTGTTCGCTATTCCTCTCCTAGGCACCTCCTCGCCGACAACAGGATGGAAACCAAGCGTAATGTGAAAGAATAAATGGGTGATATCTACTTGAGAAAGCATGTATTTGCACAACAAACAGATCCCATTCTCAATTCGGTTAGTTGACTGCAAAGTACCTCAGCTACCATAGCTATCTTTGAACACTTGGAACATCATTTGAATCTTAAGATAATCTAGAAGTAAAGGAAAACCTAAATGGCTTTACATTACCTTGAAGAGTCTTCCTATGCCTACAGACAGGTATAAAAGACTAGCTTCTGAGGGTAAAGACAAGATTCTGACATGATTTCTGGCTACAGCTAAGTTACGCAGAACTCTACATTCCTCTAGATTATTCTTATCAAGCCAAATCAGATGCTAAGAGACAATTGAAAGTCTTTAGCAAGATCCACCAGCAAATCCGAGATCATTTACAGGCATCCCGTGCAGAAATGATAAGGAAACGGCATAAAAGAGCACACCAAACTGTCCTGACATAGGTCACAAAGTGCCTAGATCCGACGAGAATTACTAAGCTCTCGCCGAAGTATAGTGGACCCTATGTCGTTACGGAAACAGCATCCGGTAACAAGTTTGAGGTTCGAGACCCTACCACAAACAAGGTAGAAGTAATTCATGGTGACAGGTTAAAACGGGTGAGCCCAGAACTCTCCGTAGATGGCCATATTATACCTGATCAATCACCTTCGGCGGTGCAGCCAAATGCACCTACCACAACTAACTCCGCACAGACAAACGAGTATAGGCGGAAGCTTCGTTATGCAAGAAGAGCATTCTAAGACAACTTGCAAAATCAGTTGTAAGAAATTGAGCAAGTAAGACCACTCTAGTAAAAGAGTGAAGTGAGACCACTCAAGTAAGACCACTCTACTTAGAGAGTGAAGTATTCTATACACATCATCGTTCTGTTAATGTCACATATCTGACAGAGCAAGCCATTCCCCACGTACATCCTACTGGGCGAGTGAAGTATTCTATTAGTAACCCTACGAGTAGAATATTCCCCCTTTCTCCCGAGAAAGATATTCTGGTTAATGAAAGCCCTTCTTCTACTTGGAACACTAATAGTGGTTGATTCTACGACACCCTCGTATCTGAAACCCGGCGCCCTTGTAGCCCAAGTTGGAAGAGTGCTAATTGCGGAAGATGTAGTAGTAGTTCAGTGCTCTACTTTCACCTTCCTGCTGACTAATCAGACAATGCCCCGTGACTTACGACTTACAGTTATACTCCAACGCTCACGTGTAGCTCGTATAAATCGTAAATTACGGAAGATCCAATTGGCCCTGCCTGACGATCCTACCCAGGTAGCCAAACACGCTCACTCACGGCGTATAAAGAGAGGACTGTTATATTTGCTGACCTACCCTCCTATGAGCTCTTTAGAAAAGCCCATGCTTCTGAAGTACAAAAGCTAAGAAAGAGACTCACTGTCCTGGAGACTGCAGCAAAAGCTCTATAGAGTCTAGAATTCTAGATGTAAGACTCACAAGTATAGATGTACGACTCACAAGTAAGATGAATGTGATGAATTCATTGAGTACGGTGATATCAGAGATGGATCATCATTGATCTACTGCCTGTTACTCATCTCCATACAGCATCAGCCATAGAGAAGGAACAGTTTGCCCTGTTTCCGCTTTTGAGTAAGACAATTGTATACTCTATTTCTCATAAATAGATACAGTTATTCCACTTACCATATTAGTCCACATTCCGTTCCAGTCCTCACATTTAACAATGACTGAAGAATTATGCCGTTCCCGTTTCTTTTACACGGATGATTACTAACCTTTATTGATACAGCAGACATGTTGCTCGTCCCCGACGAACTTCAACTTGTGACTGTGACAAACAAAGACGCCTTTATTCATGTAGGTCCTCGTATCTTCCCCTGTCTGTGCGTCCTGAGTATGTGTTTTCCCTCTGTCCCCGGACATAAATGCATGCGACCTTACCTTGACTCAAGCATCTGTGAATGACTGGCTCATAGTTTAGATTTAGAATAATAGTTAATAATCATGGGATGTGTCAGGCACCTGTTCACTGCGAAGTACCGATTTCACTAATCTTCACGCTTCCTTATCGTCAACTTATTGCCTTGATAACTAACCTCTCCTCAGAGTTCATTCCTATTAACATATTCTTTCACAGGTAATTCTTTGGACCTCATCATCATCTCTTACGAGCACTCTCAAACCTCATGAATTTCATAAATTATTCAGAATACAACTAACCTTAGTTTTATTAATTAATCAGGAAATCATTTTTCCTACTACACTAACCCCCTTCCATGATTCTCGTCAACAACCTTATCCTAGTAAGTCTCTCCCTTCGTCTTCCGTTCAGGGTTGATCACCTGTTGCTTTGGCGTGAGGAAAAATTTAAGGACCTGTTAATGCTAACGTGTAAGTTTTGGTCGTCACCTTTATCACACTTTCATTGGCATTGCTATACACTGGGTACAGGGTTAGATAAGTCATAGGGATGATTCGATGTGTATCTAGATATATGTGAGTTATTTTTTCCTACAACCTGAGGAGGGCCTCAGCTGACGTGGCCGAGCGGTGTAACAGCGCATTTTGAGCAACTGTACACTTCTAAGATAAACCATATAATCACATATATAACTCACACCATTATAACAAGCTTTTAAAAGAACTGTAAGTGTGTTGGTGTGATCTCCCTATAGAAGCTCACACCATCACAATAGAAGCTGGTAAC
This sequence comes from Paralithodes platypus, assembly GCA_032716605.1. Taxonomy (NCBI): domain Eukaryota; kingdom Metazoa; phylum Arthropoda; class Malacostraca; order Decapoda; family Lithodidae; genus Paralithodes; species Paralithodes platypus. The sequence continues at coordinate 25,015,904 of CM064540.1, forward strand.
TTTCCACTCTGCTAAGGCAAGCACGGATCCCACGATCACCTAAAGGTATCACACATCCGTTGCCAAGATATCGAGAAGTATTGCTAGCAACTTTGTCACACCCAGTTGTCACATGTACGTGTTGCTGAACCGCGCCCCTCCCTCAAGCAGGCAGAGGGCGAGTCAGTTTTCCTCACCCTATAAACTCCGGTGTTCCTCAGGGCTCTGTCCTATCTCCTATTATCTTTCTAATTTTTATAAATGATCTCCTTAACTGTACCTTAATTCCCATCCATTCATACGCAGACGACTCAACCTTACACTACTCCATTAGTTTTTCAGAACGCCCCAGCCAGCAATCCCTCAACGACAAACGTAATGAAGCCATAGAACTCTTAAATTCTGATCTAAATACTATTTCCAATTGGGGCAGAGAAAACCTTGTTAACTTTAATGCTTCCAAAACCCAATTTCTCCATCTATCTACCCGTCAGGATCTCCCAGCGGACTATCCCTTATTCTTCAGCAATACAAAAATCAACCATTCATCTTCTCTCAATATTCTTGGTGTCTCTTTTTCTTCTGCTCTCATTTGGAAGGACCATATTACCAGTCTTGCTAAGTCAGCCTCCCAGAAGCTGGGTGTGCTCAACCGCCTTAGGGGGTTCTTTTCCCCTGCACAACTTCTTGCTCTGTACAGGGGCATAGTGCGCCCTTGTATTGAGTATTGTTCACATGTGTGGGGAGGTTCCTCTCACACCGCTCTCCTAGACAAAGTTGAAAGGAAGGCCTTTCGTATCATTAACTCCCGTCCACTCACCAACTCTCTGCAATCTCTCTCTCTCCGCCGCAATGTTGCATCTCTCTCGCTATTCTATCGCTACTATAATAATCAGTGTTCCTCAGAGCTATCCCAGTGCATACCACCTCCTTTACGTAGGGCACGTGGTACCCGTCTTGCAACTCAATCCCACCCCTACTCTGTGCAACTCTCCAACCCAAGAGTGAAACGTTACTCTCAAACTTTCTTCTACTCAACAGCTGAGCTCTGGAACTCTCTCCCAGAATCAGTTTTTCCCTCTTCCTATGACTTAAATTGCTTCAAACTCCGTGTGTCCAGGCATTTTGGCTCGAACGTCCCTTGATTTTGGCCCTGTCACTCTTTCAACTATGGGGGAGGCACTCGCTATAGACAGTTATGCCTTTTGCCTCCCTCAATCACATAGAAAAAAAGAAAAAAAAAATCAGCACACCATCACACCCTAAGGAGGGTATCTCTGTCCAACCTTCTGGGTAAGACTAGTGACCTGTATAAGTGTACAAGTACCTTATAAGTAAGCAGTGACATACAAGTGTTCTAGTGATTCCCTTCTAATCATATGTTCTCTCTCTTTACAGGAAGATCATTATTAACTTGGAAAACAGCTCATAGTTCTAGGTTGCTATTATTGAGTGCTATAATTAAATAGTAAGTAGAGTACTTATCTCGGTACACACTCAACATCGAGTATACACCACATTAAGAAGTACTTTATAATTGCATTTCCCCAACGCAAGGGACGTCTAGTGTAATATATTCTAATATCTCCAAATTAGGATTAAGGGTTAAAGACATATATTTTGCTGATAAAATAAACCAAATAAAAGCCCCGTGCTTGTTTATTTAAGACCTCTTCAAATATTATCCAGTATATAAAAACAATGTTCCACAGGCTTCTACAAAGTGCTACAACCATGTCTAGGATATAATTATGAGGTAAGAACATAAAGTTAACCCTAACCATTCCGCTCAGTGCCTATACCATAAACCGCCCGCTACATTGGGATCGGAGAGGGGCAGCAGTATTGTGTCTCGCCGTCAGAAGGATGAGTGCTCCTCTTACCGGCCCGCATCATTTCAAGAACCCATGGCGTATGAGATACCGGATCTAAACCTGCGGGACCTTTCCAAGTTCAACGTTCTCGACTCACAAACAGAAACACACGATGCCGCTGCCCGGGCTGGCAAGTCTTGGCTGGAGAGGCTTTCCAAGCCCCCCAGGCTGGCCACCAGAATGCATTTTACACCATCAAGGAGTACACGCCGAGGAGCAGCCGCCTGGTTAGCGACCTTCTTCCCGGCACTCTGGAATACAGGACTCAGAGATGTCCCACTCCTCGTCCCAATCAGACCAGGAAAGTGAGGTTTATATTTCGAGTGTGCAATTACAGGAGTGGTTAGACTTTATGAAGCAGGTGAAGGGTGAGCGACAGGTTAAAGTTTCAGCACCTGTAGCCCCGACGGTGCGACATCTAGGGCAGGTGCCAGTTCAAACTCAGGTTGACGTAAACATGCCTCCCCCCACTGTCACTCCGGCGGCTACCACTTTGGGAGCCTCGGCAATTTTGCCTTCTAATCTGAAGTTGTTCTCTGATTTGCTTCCACCCCCACTTGATCGATCAATTCCTCTTAAGAAGGGCCCTATGCCCCTGTTATACGGACCTGATATGTCCTGGTCTGTCATTAATCCTAACCGCCCAGAGGTCGCACAGCCCACAGTTACAGGTGAGTCTCCTGTTCTGGACCATTGGGTAATTGAGGCAAGTGAGGCTAAGAAACTAAGGGCCAAGAACCAATCCGGTGAGGTACTTGATGTTGTTGTGAAAGCTATTCCCACCATGTATAATCCTGACTACTTTGTCTACATGCCATCCCCTGCCTTGCCTCCCGCTTCCTCTGGGAAACTCTTTTCAGATTGGACGAAGTCAGATGGGTTTAATGATATGAAACTGTTACAGGGTATGACCCCAGAGTTGAATTCAATACCCTTCAGGGACTATGCTGGTACATCAGTCGTTCATATTTATGGGGGGGAGTCAGGGCCGTGGGCGGCATGGGTACAAGAGGCCCAGCTGTTTGCCAGCACTATCACAAATAAGAGCAGTCATCAGCTCCCGCAAGAGGACAATCATTGGTTCTCTATGCCGGTAGGCAAGGCGGAAGGGATCCCACAACATATTTTTGACTTTTTGGGGGCCCCTAAATTATCTCTCTGTCAGTTGTCTGAACCCTTTTGTTCTCCCACAGAGGTCCATATTGATAAAGATTTCAAAATGAGGCAGAAAGCCTGGAGACTAGCGTCCTAATACCTGCTCAGCCGCCAGCTTGCGGCCTCTCTGGCCAGGACGACTGAGTCGGTCATGGACGCTGGCACCCAGAAGGCTCTTTCTCTTACTAGGCGCCTCCTACTCCAGAATTCCATTCAGTCCCTTGGTGATATCTGCACTGCTCTCTTTGAGGCGGTGCGGGTTCGTCAAGATCTGAGGGTTTACCTGGTACAGAGACTCCCTGTAGAGATCGGTATTGAGACTAATTTTATCAAATGTCTTCACTAAAACTCTTGCCTCTGACGATGCCTGGCACATTTCCTATTAGACTCTCAACCTGCCACTACTTCTAAGCCAAAGGGTGAGCAATCATTTAAGACTAAATTTAATGCTAAGAGTTCATTTCGTGGTCAGTCCCAGTTCTTTCAGTCATCAAAGACTCACACAACCCCTGGAAGTAGCGGTACATCTCGAGGACGAGGTCAGTCCAGGGGTAGAGGGCGTTGGTTCAGGGAGCAGTGTAGAGGTAAACCCGGTAGCGATGGTAGCAAGGCCTCTCATCCCCTCATTCCTAAATCAGAGTCACAACCCTCCAATCCAAAAAACCGAGACACCACGCAGCTCTCTCACTCCCAGTGCCACGGCAAGGTGAGCCGGATTCGAGAGTAGTTCTGCCGGACAGTACCAGTCATGCGACTGGCAATTTCCGGGATTGTCATTGGGCATGTAGTCAGGTCAATATACGGTTTGACCCAATAATAATTTATACAAAAGTTTTTTTTGATGGAAGTGTATCAGGAGGGCCTAAAGTGTTCCAGAAAAAAAGTCTCCCAAAATCCGCCCCCGGGAACATGGTTAATTTGCATAATTTAAGATGGCGACTTCCATATTTCAATGTACTACAAAAAACTGTCTGGTTCACTTTAGACTGCATAAATGTGTTACCAACAGATAGAAACGTGACACTAAATAACCAAATAAGCTTAATGAAAACCTATGACGTCACACTGATGTCAAAATGATGTCATACAATATCATTACACACTAATTTTAGCCAAAAAAGACAAATCTCTAAGAATATCTTGAAGGCAATCAGTTTTAATAGAATGGGATGTGTCATACATGAAGTTCACACCACCCCAAATAGTCTACATGGCATAATTTGATGTCAGCGTGACGTCATAGGTGAATGCACGGGGTGGTTGTTTTAAAATCACAGTCGCAACTTGTGACATAAAACTGTATTAGCACATACCATCCTTATAATTCATCACCATCACTGTCTTCATGATCATCCTCTGCTAAAGTTTGATTATTGGGGTTTTCACAGGATTCCTCTTGACAGGTTCCACATGCACTGGTACAAGGTAGCCCATACCCCCTACGTGTACCACCTTGAGTAGATTGTCTGGCACAGGGTTCTTGTCACACAATTGGAAAAAGTATGTTCCCCTCACACTTCCACCCCCCCAGTTATTTGGATCTAGTTCAGCTTCCTTCCCCAACCACATCATTATTTGAAAATACACACACAATGAATGAGATTTCGTGGCAGAGGCAGTTGGCGGGAGTCTTTCTGGAGTCACGAAGGATGTTGCAGAAATAACTTTCTTCTTCAGTACAGAATGGCGCAAAGATGAAAGAGAGGCTGAAACCTTTCCACCAAATACTAGAGCCATGGCCCGATTCCCTGACATTTCTATAGTGTCACAGGTTTTGCCAGGTATAATAAAATCAAGTGCACATGATGCTAAGTCTGCGTCAGCTTTCACAAATTTTTCAAAGAAAGACTTTTTTCCAACCCCAAGGATCCGAGATGTGGTGTCACAGCCTGTAAATGCATGGATGAAAGGCAGCTCAGAGCACAACTTATCCCCCAAGAGGCATTTTAACTCCTTCAGACATATTATGTTCCAATAAGTCCGAGGAGGCGGGAGCCCCGGGATCATTGCCACTGCCTCGCACTACACTCACAACAACACTGCGGCCGTTAGAATTATCGGAGGAGGCTGAGGTTGCCACCAACGGTTTTATCGTAAGCTAACTTATCGGACGTACTGAGCTCATATGACGCAAAATCGCGTCATAAACTTATTGGAGAGGCATGGAGATAAGTCCATATGACGCGATCGCGTCATATGAGTTTTTGGTTGTAAGTTCCATATCACGCGATCGCGTCATATATGTCTGGGGGAGTTACTTATTGATATTATTGTGACGCCTACCAGCGTTGGCAGAATCGCCTCCCGGTAGCCACTAGCGCTCGCCAGGGCAGTGAAATGGGCTACAGTTATCAGAGAATGTTGTTCTTTCTTTCATAGTGTTCGTGTTGTTACAGACAGTCCCGTGGTTGTCTTTATTTTCGTCTGTGACAACGGGAAGCATTTATATCATGAGTAGAACATAAGATGCATTGTAGTGAAGTTGAGAGAGAAAGAGCGAGCGAGCAGCGTGGGGGCAGTGAGTGTTGATTTCCTCCTCCCTCCTCCCTCCCGGAGGAGTTTCTCGGCCGCGTGGTCTTTCTCTCGGTTTTGATTGGCTGGTGGTTCCTGGCGCCTTCTGGAGGCCTGCTGCCTTGTGACGTATCAGCCTGTGATTGGTCGACCACCATGCCTTTGTGTGATCCTGAGGGTCCCGAGGAGTTACCTTCGTCAGAGCTTGCTTGACCAGCATAACCTTCACACCTTCCTTGCCATCTGTCCCCGACTCCCACCTATAGAACACATTCTCTCTCTCTCAATTTCTTACCTCTTATTCTTCTAATCTATTTAACATCATAACTCCCCTTTGGTTCTGCACGATTTCATATATCGGCCATCGTATTATATGCTGAAGCTCTCAGATATTTCATGTTTATTAGTTAGACATTTTTGAGGGGTTAACATTTTGTCTGTAGAGGTTCGACACACTCGCGGTGTCTCCCTACCTATTTCTTGGTTGTCTGCTGGGCTATTTAATGCTAGACTGGGGTGAGGCTACTTGTGTTGTGATTTCCGATGTGTACCATGTTTGTTGAACTTGTACAATCACAACGGATACGTGGGAAGCCTAGGTTGTCTTTCTGACTGTGTACCTTGTGAGTTTAGCACTGTGTTGCGAGTGAGGGCTTTTGCCTCTGCCACCCAACACTGTGCTAACTCGTTTTGCTTTGACTTGAAGAGGGTCGCCAGGAGAGAACCAGATACTAGTGATCTGGATCTCTCAAGAGAGCACCCCGTCATTTAACGTAATTTGGCTGTACAGTCTTAAGGACCTCGCTAGGCTATGAGCCGCTTGCTCAACCATTGTTTCCCAGCCTACGACATCCCAGCTAGACTTTATTCGCCTAGCAGACACCCGATTAGGATTATAAGCTCTTATGTTATGTATGCAGCATTTTTATTCACATTGAGTGTAAGCCTTGGTTGTTGTTGAGTTGCACAACCCGAGCAGGCTTTTGCGTTGCCTGAGAAAGTACTTCTTTTGGTGTTGGAGATAATATTATTGCACATTTATCGTTATTCCCGTGCCAGTTAACACTGTATGTCCCTACATTTGTCATATCTTGTTCCTGCTTTATATAACAGTTCAAAATCCGATTCGATCATCTTAAGCAGCATCAGACTTTCTTCGGAAGATTCCTGTTCGATGCTTTAGGACTTTCATTCACTTTCTTTAATATAGGAGTGACAGTTTATTATTGTTTAGAGTAACTTTAATTATACCTTCTTCTTGTTTGCATTAAATCATTCCAGTGATTTAATTAAGCTCTCTATATTTTTCCTTGTATACATTATTAACGTAATTGTATGTTGTTGTGATCAGGCTGTATCAGAGATCATCAGCGTGTAGTAGTAGTGCATTTATACCGAGTTAGAGGATACCCCGCTATCGCAGATTTAACTCTGGAGGGTATAGGTGTTTTTGTGCGCCGGCATTATAAGTTCGAGGGTTGGATCTAGTGTTACCGTTGTGGCTGTTTGCCTTTCTAGTCCAATGATTAAGAGCCCTTGCTTTATACGAGTCCCGGTCGTAACAAATGGAGACCTTGCTTAGGATTTTGTGAACTTAGAGAAATATTGCAGGGGTGTAGTGGTCATTTGTTTTGTTTTGTTTGAAGGAATATAGTGGAAACAATTTTTTTTTGGCAAGTAGTATAACACTTAAGAGTCTTCAAGCATTTTTGAGTGAATAGTGCTACATGAGAGTTTGGGTACTTTTTTTCTTTTTTTTATAAACGTTGAGAATTTTCGGTGGACACTATGTCGAACGACGGATCTAGGTACGGTTAGGGCACAGGCGAGGAGGTGGAGAAGGTGATGTTTCGGCTCGAGCTCACCAGGCTTGAGCTCGAGCAGCGGCGGATTCAGGGTGAGGAGAGAAGGGCCATACGTGAGGCTGAGTTCAGGCAGCAGCGGGAGGCTGAGCTTAGGATTCAGCAGCAGCAGCGGGAGGCTGAGCTCAGGGTTCAGGCTGAGGAGAGAAAGACCATGTACTGTGCAGACATAGATCTTGAGAAGTCTAGGGTGGAGTCGACAGGGCAGCGTCTCGGTTTCTTGGAATCGAGGTCTTGATCAGTCTTTATCGCACCTTCTTAAGTTAGTCCCTGTATTTGACGAGTCGGGTGTCACCAAATTTGTTATGCGTTTTGAGAAGAAGTGCCGGGAGCACCAATGGCCCGAGGTGAGGTGGGCAGCCCTTGTTTCCTCTAGGTTGGTTGGCAATGGACTCGAGGCATATGATGCATTGCCCTTGGAGTCTTGCGTCGATTATGAGGTATTGAAGGAAGCTGTTCTGCGGGCGTACGAGTTACAACCAGAGACGTACAGATTGAAGTTCCGGGGTGTAACGAAGGGTTGTGAGTGCACCTTTCTTGAGCACGCCCGGGATCTGTACGATGCATTTAGAAACTGGCTGCGTTCTGAGAAGGCATCGACGTTTGAGGAGTTGAAACAGCTGATGCTTCTAGAACAATTTTTCAAGTGTACGGGCGACGATCTGACATTGAATCTTAAAGAAAAAACACGAAAACTCTTCAGGAGGCAGCTGAGATGGCTGACCGTAGGCTATCGCTGATTCGTGGGTGCGGGTCTGCACAACGGAACGATGCAGGTAACAAGGGGCGCAACACTCCACCCCCCCGAGTCAGTGATACACCATATAACAATAACAACAAGAGCAATGATATTAAGTCTGACCATAAACCTAATACCGTCCCGTTTAAGAAGGGTCCGGGCCCTTCCCCACCTCAAGGGAAGCCCAAGGGGCAGTTAGAGTGTTTTCATTGTCATGAGAAGGGGCATTTTGCAAGAGCCTGTCCAAGCAAGCTAGCTAATGCAGTTGTATCTTTGGCTCGCAACATTGGGGTGTCCCCGAAGTCGTCTGAGTTTGCCCGGGGTATAACGTCAGAGGCTGGGACACAGCTAGTGGAAAAGAATCCGGAAGGCTCGAACCCTGTCCGCGATGTCTTTTGCGACCATCGAGGGAGTGGCTGCGTGAAGTGGGCTGGTAAGAAGCATGGAGTTGAGCTGTTGCGAGACACGGGTGCCTCTCAGACTTTGATGAAGAACTTTACTGGTAGACCAATAAACGCGGCACGGGTGGTTGTGGTGCAAGGTATCAATGCTATCAGGTCATACCCGTTGGTCAGGATGGAACTGGAGGTACATGGTGTGACACGAGAGTTGGATGTGGGAATTGTGGAGAACTTGCCTGTTGGGGGCGTCGACCTCCTTCTCGGCAACGACTTTGCGGTGCCTACTTCTGAGGTTTCACCCTTAGTCGTTGCCGAGAAGCTGGCCGACGTGAGTAGGGAGGAACAGGAGTGGGTAGAGAAGTGTCAAGTACAACCTATGGTGTGCATTGTTACTAGATATCTTGCATCCAAATTGTCACAGCCTATTCCTCAGTCTTCAGACCAGCGGAGGAACGGTCGGAAGGAGCAAGCTAAAGTTGGGAGTTTTGTGAGTTTTGCTCCAGCGGCTCTCCTTAGCGGCTTAGTACTTGACCCGGAGGTGAGCTCCGGAGTGGCCCAAGAACCTGTCACCCCTAGTGACATGGTTGGGTGTGATGGCACTCCGCGACTTAGTAGTTCCCAGTTGGAGGAGAGTTGTGGGAACGGGGCTATCAAACACGAGGATGGGGAAACATGTCATGTGAACCTGTTGGAGGAGTTTGTGAGGCAACCACCTGAGCAGCCTACTGTCCCTGCGTTGGTCTTCAGCGGCCAAGGTGGAGAAGGAGAGGGGAGCAGTAGGGCACAGGTGGAGGAGAGTTGGGACTGGGACTGTTGGGACTGTCGGCGGAGCAGTGGGCGGGGGACACGAGTCTGGTGGCTGTGGAAGCGCTAGAGCACCAGCCTGAGCAGCAGTGTGCAGCGCTCCAGCACCAGCTCGGTTCATACCCCACTGGTCGTGCCGGGCACCCGAGCCTCACAACTCAGGCGGTACAAGGTGTTCCGCGGGCAGGTCACCTGAATGTTGATAGACCGTTAGCCTCGTTGTTTCGGTGGTTCAAGGTGGGCGACGAGGCTTGGACATGGTTGTCAGGTCAGGGTCAACCCATGGCTGCCAAGGGTGGTGGTCAAAAGGAGGACATTGAGCAGATTTTTTTTTTTTTTTTTTTCTATGTGATTGAGGGAGGCAAAAGGCATAACTGCCTATAGCGAGTGCCTCCCCCATAGTTGAAAGAGTGACAGGGCCAAAATCAAGGGACGTTCGAGCCAAAATGCCTGGACACACAGAGTTTGAAGCAATTTAAGTCATAGGAAGAGGGAAAGACTGATTCTGGGAGAGAGTTCCAGAGCTCAGATGTTGAGTAGAAGAAAGTTTGAGAGTAACATTTCACTCTTGGGTTGGAGAGTTGCACAGAGTAGGGGTGGGATTGAGTTGCAAGACGGGTACCACGTGCCCTACGTAAAGGAGGTGGTATGCACTGGGATAGCTCTGAGGAACACTGATTATTATAGTAGCGATAGAATAGCGAGAGAGATGCAACATTGCGGCGGAGAGAGAGAGAGTGCAGAGAGATTGGTGAGGTTGGCTGTGGAGTGGATGTGCCCGGTCGTCGCATAGCCTCCCAATGCTGCTCTAGTCGAATGCAACAGCCCTACCATAGACCGACTGTATCTGGCCAGGTCGCTAAAAGCGGTGATGCTGCGCAGGCAGATGTAGTCGTAAGGAATGCGGGGGTGCGCATGTACGGTATCGGCGGGGAAGCCTTAGCAATAATGAACTATGGGAGTGACTGCATAGGTGGTACTGATTGTCCCTCTCATGACCTGGCTGTTCTAGGGACGAAGGTGGAGAAGGAGGGAGACTACAGGTTAGAAGCTGCGGTCTCGGCTGGGTTGTGGGAGGGCACTAGGCATGTTGTTCTGCGAGATAAGTTGTTTATTAGGCTGTGGCAGTGCATCCGCACGTTTGTTGCTTATCCAGGCCTGATGTACGGGGTAGAATCCGACATGGAGGCTGGAGACTGCAAGGTTTAAGTTAATTCCCTACCGTATAAATCCTGCTCAACAGCCTGTCGTGAAAACAGAGCTAGACAACATGTGGAAAAAGGGTCTGAGGGATAAAGGATATTGTGAGTGGTCGTTGCCAGTGAGTTTGCAACCGGAGTTGAGTGGCAAGATCCGTGTGTATGGTGATTGCAAGAGTGTGGAACCATTATCCCTGACAGACACCTATCCATTACTCAAGGGTCTGAGGGATGAGGGATATCGTGAGTGGTCGTTGCCAGTGAGTTTGCAACCTGAGTTGAGTTGCAAGATCCGTGTGTATGGTGATTGCAAGAGTGTGGAAGCATTATCCCTGACAGACGCCTATCCATTACCTAGAGTTGACGATACCACAGACCGCATCGGGGCTGCCTCATTTATCACGAAGGTAGAACTAGTGAAAGGATATTGGCAGGTCCCGTTGCCGGAAAGAGCGAAGAGAAGTGCCAGTCTTGTGATGAACTGGGCAGTTTATCAGTGTCAGGTGTTGTTGTGCTGCCGGAACACTAGTTGGATGTGTGGCATGCTAAGGGCACTGATAATGTTTTGGCTGATTGTTTGTCACGGGAGGGTTTGTTTGCAGGAGAACCCTCGCCGTTCAGTCAGTGTGTGTTGAGAGTGGAGAAAAATCAGGCTTGCCCCTGTAGTGCAGCCGTCAAAAACAACATTAAAATTAAATACAAAAAAAAATTACATAAAAACTCTTTCTTTTGATAGTTAATTGTAAGTTGCCAATGTTATAGCTAAAGTCCTAAGTTGAACCTGTTTTTCACTTAGTAGGCTGGGCTCTGTGAAGCTCGCTCAGGGAGCATAACAGGCTAGAATTATACTATTATGTTTGGAAGGGGTTATAAGATTTTATTTATGCTAAAATTTTGTTTTGTTTATGATTGAGCTTTACATTTCATTTTTTTCTGGCGGGGTGGCTGGTCGTGGCGGGTCTTGTCGGCAACCTGCCTTGTCAGATACGGTGCTCGCCTAATGTTGAGCGTCCCATATCTTGGGCGGGGTGTGACGCCTACCAGCGTTTGGCAGAATCGCCTCCCGGTAGCCACTAGCGCTCGCCAGGGCAGTGAAATGGGCTACAGTTATCAAAGAATGTTGTTCTTTCTTTCATAGTGTTCGTGTTGTTACAGACAGTCCCGTGGTTGTCTTTATTTTCGTCTGTGACAACGGGAAGCATTTTATATCATTAGTAGAACATAAGATGCATTGTAGTGAAGTTGAGAGAGAAAGAGCGAGCGAGCAGCGTGGGGGCAGTGAGTGCTGATTTCCTCCTCCCTCCTCCCTCCCGGAGGAGTTTCTCGGCCGCGTGGTCTTTCTCTCGGTTTTGATTGGCTGGTGGTTCCTGGCGCCTTCTGGAGGCCTGCTGCCTTGTGACGTATCGGGCTGTGATTGGCCGACCACCATGCCTTTGTGTGGTCCTGAGGGTCCCGAGGAGTTGCCTTTGTCAGAGCTTGCTTGACCAACATAACCTTCACACCTCCCTTGCCATCTGTCCCCGACTCCCACCTATAGAACACTTTCTCTCTCTCTCAACTTCTTACCTCTTATACTTCTAATCTATTTAACATTATAACTCCCCTTTGGTTCTGCACGATTTCATATATCGGCCATCGTATTATATGCTGAAGCTCTCAGATATTTCATGTTTAGTTAGACATTTTGGAGGGGTTAACATTTTGTCTGTAGAGGTTCGACACACTCGCGGTGTCTCCCTACCTATTTCTTGGTTGTCTGCTGGGCTATTTAATGCTAGACTGTGGTGAGGTTACTTGTGTTGTGATTACCGATGTGTACCAGGTTTTGTTGAACTTGTACAATCGCAACGGATACGTGGGAAGCCTAGGTTGTCTTTCTGACTGTGTACCTTGTGAGTTTAGCACTGTGTTGCGAGTGAGGGCTTTTGCCTCTGCCACCCAACACTGTGGTAACTCGTTTTGCTATACTAGCGATCTGGATCTCTCGTAATTTGGCTGTACAGTCTTAAGGACCTCGCTAGGCTACGAGCCTCTTGCTCAGCCATTGTTTCCTAGCCTACGACATCCCAGACACCCGATTAGGATTATAAACTCTTATGTTATGTACGCAGCATTTTTATTCACGTTGAGTGTAAGCCTTGGTTGTTGAGTTGCACAACCCGAGCAGGCTTTTGCAATACTATTGCACATTTATCGTTATTCCCGTGCCAGTTAACACTGTATGTCCCTACACTTGTCATATCTTGTTCCTGCTTTATATAACAGTTCAAAATCCGATTCGATCATCTTAAGCAGCATCAGACTTTCTTCGGAAGATTCCTGTTCGATGCTAGTTTATTATTGTTTAGAGTAACTTTAATTATACCTTCTTCTTGTTTGCATTAAATCATTCCAGTGATTTAATTAAGCTCTCTATCTTTTTCCTTGTATACATTATTAACGTAATTGTATGTTGTTGTGATCAGGCTGTATCAGAGATCATCAGCCTGTAGTAGTAGTGCATTTATACCGAGTTATAGGATACCCCGCTATCGCAGATTTAACTCTGGAGGGTATAGGTGTTTTTGTGCGCCGGCATTATAAGTTCGAGGGTTGGATCTAGTGTTACCGTTGTGGCTGTGTGCCTTTCTAGTCTAATGATTAAGAGCCATTGTTAAGAGTCCCGGTCGTAACATTAAGAGCCCTTGTTAAGAGTCCCGGTCGTAACATTATAAATGCGAAGTTGTTTCCTTGACCTATTGTTAGAACGAAAGTATAGTGTTTTCCTATCAGGGTCCATGTGATACAAGAGGAGGATCAATAGGTCCGTGTCCTCCCTGATAAGAGTAGTGGTTTGGGTCTTTGATGCGGCAATAGCAGCCTTGACTATGTGATATAATCTGCATCTCCATCAGTGTTGATGACTTTGCACCCGTGTTCTTTTAATTTCTCACTGATGAGATTGATCAGCCCTTGTTTGTTATGACCATTTGATATATAGGCCTACTAATAGTTTTTTCCCCTGAATATTGTTTCTTGTGTAAGAGTAACTTTTGGGTGATGTTTCTGCTGTCTTCTGTCCTGTGTGTTGTCCTTTATTGATGGTGTGTGAAGGTAGCCATCAAATACCACTGTTGCCTTCCTGTAATTTTGGATCGTGAAGTAAACATAAGCATCTCCTATTACACCATATGTGCTGCCTTTTGTTCACTGAACCCAGTATATCAGTGAACTACCATCCAGAACATAACAGTCCGTCTTGGGTACACTGCTGGTAACAGCTTCATCTGACAGGATACAAGCGTGGTCATATATTGCTTTGGCCAGCTGTGCTTTATCAGGTTTCCTGAGTATACTGTTTGCCTCAAAAAGCGCTGGGGGAAATGGACTTAGCTCATGGTCTAGATTCTATAGAAAATTCATAGAAAATTCACCTGCCCTAGATATAACAAGGAGCCTTTGGAATAGTAAAGCAGGATCAATTTTCCTCTCAGTAGCAACTTTGACACCAGATGCATCTCCTAGTGCCCTTGCCTTTTCTTTCCGTTTGCATGAGTAGGAAAAAACCAGCTGTCCCTCCATTTTTTCAATGATCCGTTTTCCCACCTCTGCATAATTCTCAACATTAACATTATCTTCGGTTACAACTCCAGTAACAATGTTTCGTAATGTAGGATCTGTAGAGAATGGATGGTGCATTTCAAGTTTTTCTCTGATCTTAGCAAGGTCAATTTGATCCCTCTTCTTCCTAGCTTCACTCACTTCTTTGTGTTGTACACTGGTTGTAAATGAACATTTATTGAAATCCTACATTACCATATTATATTGTACAAATACTAACACATTTTTTGTAAAGTTCGTGTAGTCTGAGATCCTTTCGAGCCCGATCCAGGAATGTAAGCGCTCATAAGTTAACGTCACTGTGACATCATTTTGACGTCGCACGATGTCATGTGCATCGTTGAGGATTATGAATTAATTGAATGACACATCCCATTCAATTAAAACTTATTACCGTCAAGATATTCGGCCATTTTTGGTGAAATCGCTTGTGATGACGTAATTTAATATGTGACAGTCATTTTGTCGTCACTGTGACGTCACAAGGTTTTGATTAAGCTTATTTGGTTATTTGGTGTCATGTTTCTATCTGTTGGTAATACATTTATAGGGTCTAAAGTGAACCAGAACATTTTTTGTAGTAATTTAAATTTTGAGGGGTCGCCATCTTGAAATTATGCAAATTAACCATGTTCCCGGGGGCGTATTTTGGGAGACTTTTTTTCTGGAACACTTTAGGCCCTCCTAATACACTTCCAGCAAAAAAAAAATTTGTATGAATTATTTTGAGGTTCGGGTATTATTTTTCATATATTGACCTGACTAATGGCCCCGGCGAACACGGGCAAGGACAGTGGTCCAGAAGGGCCTCTCATGGTGGTGGTCCCGGCGACCCCGTTTACGTATCCCCACAGAATTCAATCGTGTTTCATTAGAGGTGGGATCCGTCGTCAACGAGATGGCCCTAAAACAGATCATTATCCCCAGTCCTTTGTCATAACCCGTGTTCACATCCTGGTTATTCCTGGTGCCAAAAATGGACAGTGTTCAGATGAGGCCAGTGATCGACCTGTCCTATCTGAACACTCACATTCACAATCAGTCATTCAGGATGCTGACTGTGAATCAGATCAGATTAACACTCCTGCCGCAGGGTTGGTTGTGTTCCATCGATCTCACAGAGGCCTATGGGCATGTCCCTATCAACAAACGTTTTCAGAAATATCTAGCTTTGCGCAACGGGGATCAAATGTTTGTATTTCAAAGAATGCCCTTTGGTCTAAATCTGGCACCCCGAATTTTCACAAAATTAGTCCGATAGGCTTTGCTACCATTGCTATATCAGGGAATCATGGTGTTATGGTATCTCGACGACTGGTTAATAGTAGCTCAATCCAAATAATTTGCCTCCAACATGTACAACAAGTGTTAACTCATGTAGCTGCCTTGGGGTTCAAGGTGAACTTAGCAAAGTCCACCTTGATCCCCACCAGGAAAATCCAATGGGTGGGCCTTCTCTGGGATACCGAGTTGCTCACTCTGAGTCAGAGCAAGGACAACCGTCAGAGATTTCGGAGGAAACTCTTTCGGTTTCTTCATTCGCTGACGAGGAGAATCTGGGAATCTCTGGTGGGCTCACTCAATTAGATACAGCTGACGGTCCCGTTAGGTCGTCTGAAGGTCAAACAAATTATTTTGGAAGGAAACAGGTGCTTTCCACTGTTGCCAGCAGAAACACTGCGGAAAATTCCAAAGTTAATCCACAACCTCCTGGCGGCTTGGGTGAAGCCAGAAATAATTCACTCCTCCTTGATATGGACATCTCCTCCTCTGACGGTCTGGATAGATACATAAGAAGAACATAAGAACATAAGAAAATGGGAGTCTGCAGAAAGCCGATTGGCCTAAGCAAGGCAGATCCCTGTCCCACACAACCCCAGTTCAATTACAAAGCCCAATTATAGGCTCAACACTCCAATACCCTGAGGATCATCTTACCAAAACGGTTAGAGATTAACGCAGGATTATGGGGGTATGCAGAGTGCTGATTGGCCCAACCCGGCTGATCCCCCTTCACACCCAACCCTTCTCGTCCATATGCTTATCCAATTTTATCTTAAAGCTCCCTACCGTTTTAGACCCCACTATAGCACTTGGTAGTCCATTCCACCCATCTACAACTCTGTTACCAAACCAATGTTTGCCTATATCTTTTCTGAAACGAAATTTATCTAATTTGAAACCATTGGTACGAGTTCTTTCGCTATCACTGAGCTTTAGTACATTTGTCATGTCCCCTTTGTTAATCCCACTAACCTACTTGAACACCTCTATCATATCCCCTCTAACTCTGCGTCTCTCTAACGAATGTAAACCTAATTTCTTCAACCTTTCTTCATACGAAAGATTTCTAATATTATGGATCATTTTTGTCATTCTACGCTGTACTCTCTCCAATGAATCTATGTCCATTCTGTAATAAGGACACCAAAATTGGACAGCATAATCCATATGGGGTCTCACTAATGACAAGTAAAGTTTTAAGATAACATCAGCAGTTCTGTTACTCACACTCCTAGAGATGAACCCGAGAATCCTGTATGCCTTATAACGAACGCTTATACACTGTTTTCTAGGCTTCAAATCATTGCTAACAAACACACCTAGATCTTTCTCACAGTCTGAATTTTCTAATTCTAAATTAGCTAGTTTATATTTAACATTTGTATGCATCTTCCCTATCTTTAATACCTTGCATTTGTCAATGTTAAACTTCATCTGCCAATTTACTGACCATTCATGTAAGGTATCTAGATCCCTTTGGAGGCACTCTATATCGCTATCTGAATCAATTGATCTCCCCATTTTAGTATCGTCTGCGAATTTACTTATCCTACTAGTTATACCTGTGACGCTCCTGCATAGTAGCCACGTGCGGGTATGCTCGAGTGTCGGCTGCCCAGCCGTTTAGAAACTGGCTGGCGGCAGCCGGCTGGTCAGCTTTTCCTTAGTATATATCCTACGACAATGTAACTAATGTCTGGGATATTCTTATGTTGTTTCACAGCTTGAAGCTGCCCTTCTTCTTAACCAACACATCTTAGTATATTCTCGATAGTTGGTTGTTTCATTATTATATATAAGATGTAAGTCTAGTGAGAGTGGGAGGAGACGAGCGGGAGAGAGAGAGCAAGCGAGCAGGGTGGGGTAGGTGAGTGTTGCTTTTCCTCCTCCTCCCTCCTCCCTCCCGGAGGAGTTGCTCGCCCGCGTGGCCTTTTCTCTCGGTTTTGATTGGCTGGTGGTTCCTGGCGCCTTCTGCAGGCCTGCTGCCGGGTGACGTAGCGGCCTGTGATTGGCTGACCACCGTGCCTTTGTGTGGGATCCTGGAGGGGTCCAGAGGAGCTATTCTCCTCAGAGCTCACCTCACTGTCGTACCCTTCGGACCCCCTTGATATCTATCCCTCTCAACCCCACTTAGAAACTTTCTCTCTTACTTTGTATACCTTCTTTCCACTACTTCACCAGTCTATTTAATTACCCCATCCCCTTGATAGACCTTATATCTATCATTGTATTAACGACGAGCTCTCAGATAACTAGATAGGATTTTGGGCCTTATGCAGAGATATAATTGTTAATGAGACCTAGGAAGCTTTTTTGTTGTCTCATATTTGGTGGTTTCATGCTTGCTAGTGTGTTCTTGTGGCAGGTGAGCAGGGGCTAGACCGGAGGGGAGGCTTTTTGCGATCCTTTAAGTAAAGTCTGCTGGTGCGAGTCCTGTGGACCTGCACAACTTTACTAGGATACCCGTGGGAGTCTGGGGGCATTTTCTTGTCTGTGTGCCTGTGTGTCTAGTGTTGTGTTGTGTGAGGGTCCTTGCCTAGTCCACTCAGCACTGCGCTAGCACGTCTTGATTTTGTTTTAGGGTCGCCAGGAGAGAGTCAGATACTTGGGATCTGAGTCTCTCAAGAGAGCACCCTTTCAATTAGAGTAATTTGGCGCACAGACTAGGGAACGTCCCTAGGCTAGAGCAGGTGGCTCAGCCCGGGTATCCGAAGCCTATATCCTTCCAGCTAGACCTCTGCCACCTGGCAGATTAACAGCTAGCAGTTTATTATATCTGTATGCTTGTTATTGTGCCACAGTTTACCGTCTTTGTGAGCATTGTGAGTCAGGGTGTGGCTTAGAGACTCTGTCTGAGCAGGCTTGCCTGACTAAGAGTGAGAAGCACACCTGTATGTGGTTATGTTGCGAGTTGCTGCCTTTATTTAATTATACCTATGCCATTATACACTGTATGGCCTATCACTAGTATTTATTCCTGCTTATGAGTTAAGAGTTCTCTAAATCCGTAACTTACTTTCTTTGCTAAGCATCAGATCCTACAGTAGCCGCATGCAGTTTAGAAACCTGCATCTTGTCTACCTGTACGATGTTTTGAGGACTGTTTGCTTTCACCTTCTTTCACGCAGGGGTGATTAGTTGTATTAATTAACGTAACGTTAAATGTACTTTCTTCTAGTTTGTTGTTAAATTGTTTCTGCAATTTAATTCCGTTATCTATCTTTTCCTTGAAGCTTTAAGTCAACTTAATTGTGTGATCTTTTATATAGCCTGCTTGACTATCAGCAGTCTATAGTGCGTGCACCCTGTAACCGAGTCATAGGATACCTTGTTGTCCAGGCAGGACTCTTGACGGTTTAGGGTGGTTTGTTGCCTGGGTTTATAGATAAGGGTGGGATCTAGCGTTTTCCGTTGTTGCTTGTTGCCGCATACCTAGTCCAATAGAAAGAGCCCAGTGTTTATATATCCCAGGACGTAACAAATGACGACCTTGCATAGGATTTACTGAACAGAGGAATATAGTGGTCATTTGTTTTGAGATTCCTTATGATTAGAGGAATACAGTGGACATAGAGTTTTTTTTTGGAGCAACCAATATAACACATTAAAGACTTTAAATAACATTAGTATATACATACTTGCATAGGAGATAAGGCACATTCTATAACCGTGATAATTACTGCAGTGCACAAACATGTCTAATACATCAGAACACAGTGATGGGTCAGGTCACGATACAGGCTCAGAGGGAGAAAGACCTGTGGAGTGGCTAGTCGATAGCGAGGAGGGTGCTAGAAGATTTTTAGAGGTGCCCCTTACCGCTGCCAGGGTGTTGAAGCTGAATAAGTATGGCTTAAAGTGTGTGGCAGGTCTTCAGGGTCACCAGGGTTTAAGTGGCATGAGGAAAGATCAGCTGAGGACTTTGATATTGGGTTTAGAAGGGAGAGACCTGGGTGGAGAGGCGACTGGGAGCCCCGGTCCCCAGCCCCCCCTCCACTCTACCCCAGTATCAAACGTCAGGGTGCCTGAATTTAGTACATACCCCCAAGTTGATGGTCAATGGCAGCGTGGAATTCAATCACAGGGACCCTCTCCATTAAATGCACCTTCCCCTCCTCAAGGGTTGACTCCAGATTTGTTGTTTCGGCTTGAGATGGCCAAGGTTGAACCCGCCGAAAGACAGGTTTGTGTGCAGGCTGAGGTTGCTAGAGTGCAGGCTGAGGTTGCTAGAGCTCAGGTTGAGGCTACCGAAAGACAGGCTAGTGTGCAGGCTGAGGCTGCCGTACGAGAGGCTGAACTGCAGGCAGAGTCTACTAGGTATCGGGCTGACAGGGAGCTGGAGAGATCTCGAGTGGAGGTAACAGGGCGAAATATTGGGGGAGGTAACAGACATCGGGACCAATCATTGTCGCACCTGCTTAAACTAGTTCCTGTGTTCGATGAATCATGTGTGACTGAGATTTTTATGCGATTTGAGAAGAAGTGTCAGGAACACCAGTGGCCTCAGGAAAAGTGGGCAGCATTAGTTTCATCAAGACTCCTAGGAAAGGGGCTAAAAGCGTATGATGCACTACCTTTAGAGTCCTGTGTAGTTTATGATGAGCTAAAGAAGGCTGTGCTACGGGCCTATGAGTTACAACCAGAAACTTACCGCTTGAAGTTTCGGGGTGTTACTAAGGGCAAGGATAGTACCTTCCTAGAACACGCCCGGGACTTGTCTGATGCACTACGAAATTGGCTGCGTTCCGAGAGGGCAGCAACTTTTGAGGAGTTGAGGGAGTTGGTTCTCTTGGAGCAGTTCTTTAAGTGCACAGGCGGGGACTTAACATTAAATATAAAGGAAAAAATCCTAGAACTCTCCAGGAGGCAGCAGAAATGGCTGACCTCCGACTGTCATTAATTCGAGGGTGCGAAGCAGCAGCTAGGAGTGAGTCGGGTGCAAAGGATCGTACCCCTCCCCCTCCAAAGAATTTTGATACACATAAATACACAAAACCAGGTAGCACTGACAATAAAACTGAACATAAACCAAATACCGTCCCGTATAAGAAGTCTAATGGTACCTCTCACTCCCAAGGGAATCCAAAGAGTAAAGAGTGCTTTGCATGTCACAAGGAGGGTCACTTTGCAAATACTTGTCCGAATAAGCCACCAAACAAGGTTGTGTCATTGGCCCGCAGCATAGGGGTGTCGCCTATACCTTCTGAGTTTGCCAAGGGTAGTTCGTCAGAGGTTGGGACACAGCCTGTGTTCAAGAGTCCGGAAGGCTCGAACCCTGTCCGCGACGTCTTTGGGGGTCATAGAGGGCATGGTTTTGTGAGGTGGGCTGGCGAAAGGCGAGGAGTTAAGCTATTGCGTGATACTGGGGCTTCTCAGACCTTGTTAAAGAACTTTACTGGTAGGCCGATTAACGCTGCTCGGGTGGTGGTAGTTCAGGGGATCAATGCTACGAAGTCCTACCCGCTGGTGCGGATGGAGCTGGAGGTGGGTGGTGTGGCGAAGGAGCTGGATGTCGGAATCGTAGAGAACTTGCCTGTTGGGGGCGTCGACCTCCTCCTCGGCAACGACTTTGCGGTGCCTGCTTCTAAGGTTTCACCCTTGGTCGTTGCCGAGAAGGCGGCCGACGTTAGTAGGGAGGAACAGGAGCGGGTTGAGAAGTGTAGCGTACAAACCATGGCGTGTGTTGTGACGCGTTCTCAGACATCCGGAGCCTTGCAGCCACCACCTCAGTCTATCAAACCGCGGAGGAAAGGTCACAAGAAAACGGGAAGTGTTGGTCAATTGGAGAGTTTTGAGCCGGCAGTGTTTCTTGGTGACTCATTATTGGCACCTATGTTAGAGTCTGGAGAGGCCCCAGGACCTGTCACAGCTAGTGAGGAGGTAGGGCAGGAAGAGACTCCGAGGCAGCAATGTTACACACGGAGAGAAAAAAGGGTTGCTCAGTTTGATATTGGGGGAGGACTTGGGTTGCTTCGGAAGCATCTAGACAGGTTGGTTCCCTCAGATATTTGTAAACTGCAGTTGGAGGATCCGGAAGTTCAGAAGTGTGGCAATGGTGCTGTCAAGATCAAACACGAGGACGGGGAAACATGTCATGTGAACCTGTTGGAGGAGTTTGTGAGGCAACCACCTGAGCAGCCTACTGTCCCTGCGTTGGTCTTCCGCGGCCAAGGTGGAGAAGGAGAGGGGGGCAGTAGGGCACAGGTGGAGGAGAGTAGGGATTGTCATGTCTCGGCGGAGCAGTGGGCGGGGGACACGAGTCTGGTGGCTGTGGAGCGCTAGAGCACCTGCCTGAGCAGCAGTGTGCAGCGCTCCAGCACCAGCTCGGTTCATACCCCACTGGTCGTGCCGAGCCCCTGAGTCTCACAACTCGGGCGGTGCAAGATGTTCCGCGGGCAGGTCACGTGAATGTTGAAAGACCGTTAGCCTCGTTGTTTCGGTGGTTCAAGGTGGGCGACGAGGCTTTGGCATGGTTGCCAGGTCAGGGTCGACCCATGGCTGCCAAGGGTGGTGGTCAAAAGGAGGACATTGAGCAGATTGGTGAGGTTGGCTGTGGAGTGGCTGTGCCCGGTCGTCGCATAGCCTCCCAATGCTGCTCTAGTCTAATGCAGCAGCCCTACCATAGACCGACCGTATCTGGCCATGTCGCTAAAAGCGGTGATGCTGCGCAGGCAGATGTTGTCACAAGGAATGCGGGGGTGCGCATGTACGGTATCGGCGGGGAAGCCTTAGCAATAATGAACTATGGGAGTGACTGCACAGGTGGTACTGATTGTCCCTCTCATGACCTGGCTGTTCTAGGGACGAAGGTGGAGAAGGAGGGAGACTACAGGTTAGAAGCTGCGGTCTCGGCTGGGTTGTGGGAGGGCACTAGGCATGTTGTTCGTGGAGATAGTGCAAGGCTCAATTTAATTCCCTACCGTATAAATCCTGCTCGACTGCCTGTGGTGCAAGCTGAGCTGGATTACGTGTTGACGAAGGGTCTGAGGGATAAGGAATGTCGTGAGTGGTTGTTGCCTGTAACTTTGCAACCTGTGTTAAGTGGCAAGATCAGTGAGTGTGTTGATTGCGAGAGTGTGTGTGCATTATCCCTGACAGACGCCTATACTTTATCGAGAGTTGACGACACCATAGACCGCCTCGGGGCTGCATCGCCTATCACGAAGGTAGAACTAGTGAAAGGTTATTGGCAGGCCCCGTTGCCGGAAAGAGCGAAGAGAAATGCCAGTCTTGTGATGAACTGGGCAGTTTATCAGTGCCAGGTGTTGTTGTGCTGCCGGAACACTAGTTGGATGTGTGGCATGCTAAGGGCACTGATAATGTTTTGGCTGATTGTTTGTCACGGGAGGGTTTGTTTGCAGGAGAACCCTCGCCGTTCAGTCAGTGTGTGTTGAGAGTGGAGGAAAATAGGCTGTCACTGTAGTTCAGCCGAAAAAACAAATTAAAAAAGCAAAAACCTTATAAAAACTCTTTATTTTTATAACGTGTAGAATTTTGTATAAGATATTGTAGCAGTATCTAAGTTGAATGTTTTCGCTTATTGTCGCTAAGTTAGTTGAACTTGCTCGGTGGAGTGCAACAGTCTTTATTTTTTTATATATAGTGCCTTGTGTCGCAACAGTGTGTGGTACTATGAGAAGCTTTCTGTTAGATATGAAGAACTTAGTCAAGTGTCTTATATCTTGGGGGAGGTGTGACGCTCCTGCATGCGCGCATGCGCGAGTGTCGGCTGCCCAGCCGTTTAGAAACCGGCTGGCGGCAGCCGGCTGGCCGGCTTTTCCTTAGTATATATCCTACGACAATGTAACTAATGTCTGGGATATTCTTATGTTGTTTCACAGCTTGAAGCTGCCCTTATTCTTAACCAACACATCTTAGTATATTTTATTCTCGATAGTTGATTGTTTCATTATTATATATAAGATGTAAGTCTAGTGAGAGTGGGAGGAGACGAGCGGGAGAGAGAGAGCGAGCGAGCAGGGTGGGGGAGGTGAGTGTTGCTTTTCCTCCTCCTCCCTCCTCCCTCCCGGAGGAGTTGCTCGCCCGCGTGGCCTTTTCTCTCGGTTTTGATTGGCTGGTGGTTCCTGGCGCCTTCTGCAGGCCTGCTGCCGGGTGACGTAGCGGCCTGTGATTGGCTGACCACCGTGCCTTTGTGTGGGATCCAGGAGGGGTCCAGAGGAGCTATTCTCCTCAGAGCTCACCTCACTGTCGTACCCTTCGGACCTCCTTGATATCTATCCCTCTCAACCCCACTTAGAAACTTTCTCTCTTACTTTGTATACCTTCTTTCCACTACTTCACCAGTCTATTTAATTACCCCATCCCCTTGATAGACCTTATATCTATCATTGTATTAACGACGAGCTCTCAGATAACTAGATAGGATTTTGGGCCTTATGCAGAGATATAATTGTTAATGAGACCTAGGAAGCTTTTTTGTTGTCTCATATTTGGTGGTTTCATGCTTGCTAGTGTGTTCTTGTGGCAGGTGAGCAGGGGCTAGACCGGAGGGGAGGCTTTTTGCGATCCTTTACGTAAAGTCTGCTGGTGCGAGTCCTGTGGACCTGCACGACTTTACTAGGATACCCGTGGGAGTCTGGGGGCATTTTCTTGTCTGTGTGCCTGTGTGTCTAGTGTTGTGTTGTGTGAGGGCCCTTGCCTAGTCCACTCAGCACTGCGCTAGCACGTCTTGATTTTGTTTTAGGGTCGCCAGGAGAGAGTCAGATACTTGGGATCTGAGTCTCTCAAGAGAGCACCCTTTCAATTAGAGTAATTTGGCGCACAGGCTTGGGAACGTCCCTAGGCTAGAGCAGGTGGCTCAGCCCGGGTATCCGAAGCCTATATCCTTCCAGCTAGACCTCTGCCACCTGGCAGATTAACAGCTAGCGGTTTATTATATCTGTATGCTTGTTATTGTGCCACAGTTTACCGTCTTTGTGAGCATTGTGAGTCAGGGTGTGGCTTAGAGACTCTGTCTGAGCAAGCTTGCCTGACTAAGAGTGAGAAGCACACCTGTATGTGGTTATGTTGCGAGTTGCTGCCTTTATTTAATTATACCTATGCCATTATACACTGTATGGCCTATCACTAGTATGTATTCCTGCTTATGAGTTAAGAGTTCTCTAAATCCGTAACTTACTTTCTTTGCTAAGCATCAGATCCTACAGTAGCCGCATGCAGTTTAGAAACCTGCATCTTGTCTACCTGTACGATGTTTTGAGGACTGTTTGCTTTCACCTTCTTTCACGCAGGGGTGATTAGTTGTATTAATTAACGTAATGTTAAATGTACTTTCTTCTAGTTTGTTATTAAATTGTTTCTGCAATTTAATTCCGTTATCTATCTTTTCCTTGAAGCTTTAAGGCAACTTAATTGTGTGATCTATTATATAGCCTGCTTGACTATCAGCAGTCTATAGTGCGTGCACCCTGTAACCGAGTCATAGGATACCTTGTTGTCCAGGCAGGACTCTTGACGGTTTAGGGTGGTTTGTTGCCTGGGTTTATAGATAAGGGTGGGATCTAGCGTTTTCCGTTGTTGCTTGTTGCCGCATACCTAGTCCAATAGAAAGAGCCCAGTGTTTATATATCCCAGGACGTAACATACCTAAATCTAGGTCATTTATGTAAATAAGAAACAACAGGGGACCTAATACCGATCCCTGGGGGACACCACTTTTGACTGCTCCCCACTCTGACTTGGTACCATTTATGCTGACTCTGTTTCCTACCAATTAGCCATGACCTAATCCATCCCAACAACGATCCTCCTATTCCATGTGCCTCAACCTTTCTCATCAATCTCTCATGAGGGACTCTGTCGAAAGCTTTACTGAAATCTAAATAAATAATATCATATGACTTGTCACTATCTACTGCTTCATATACCTCTGAGAAAAAGCTAAGCAAATTAGTAAGGCAAGAACGTCCCTGAGTGAATCCATGCTGAGAAGAATTTATTAAGTTAAATTTTACTAAGTGGCTTCTAATTTTCCTAGCAATAATAGACTCTAGCAACTTTCCTATGATTGATGTGAGACTAATGGGACGGTAATTGGATGCTATCGATTTATCACCTTTTTTGAAGATCGGAACTACATTTGCAAGCTTCCAAGCTTCTGGAACTAAACCTGTTTCTAAAGACTTGTTAAATAAAAATGCTAATGGGCTACTTAACTCATCTCTGCATTCTTTTAATACTCTAGCATATACCTCGTCAGGACCAGGCGATTTTTGAGGTTTCAGTCTCTCAATTTCCTTAAGCACATCATTTCTACTTATACTAACTGTACTAGGACCAATTCTCTTTCTAATTTACATCAACGACATAGATGAGGGTCTCACCTGTACAATCTCAAAATTTGCTGACGATACAAAAATTGCAAATAGCGTACTCTCAAAAGAACAAGTTGACGATATGCAACACAATCTAGATAAATTGTCATGTTGGGCCCAAATTTGGCAAATGAGTTTCAATGCGGATAAATGTAAAGTACTACATATCGGATACCTAAATGAGAAAGCAAACTATTCGATGAATGGCACTCAGCTTAAGAATGTAAACAGAGAAACCGATCTGGGAGTAACAATATCGAGTAACCTAAAACCGAGTCAACAATGTTCAGAAGTTGTTAAGAAGGCAAACAAAATAATTGGCTTTATAGGCAGGTCATTTGAGCATAAATCCAAAGAAGTTTATCCTAACCCTTTACAATTCATTAGTCCGCCCTCTTCTGGAATACTGCGTTCAATCCTGGTGCCCTTATTACCAAAAGATATAAACAAGCTAGAACGAGTTCAACGTAGAGTTACCAAAATGATACCTAGCCTAAAGAACAAACCATACGAAGAGCGTCTTAGAGAATTAAATCTATTTCCTTTAACCCAGCGCAGATTAAGAGGTGACTTAATTCAAGTGTTCAAAATCATCAAAGGCATCGACAATATGAACTGTAGTAAGTACTTCACTATCGACCAATCTAATTACACGCGGGGAAACGGTTGCAAAATTATTGGTAAATCTTTTAACTCACACGAATCTAAGAATTTCTTCTTCAATCGAGTTGTCAACTTGTGGAATGGGCTTCCCCGAAACGTTATAGACTGCATCACCGTTGATTCATTTAAACTCCGCCTAGACAAATATCTCGCATCAAACCCGCGACTGACTGCGTTTGTAAATGAATAACTTTATTTTATCCCCCCCTCAGTTACTAACCCATCTGTCCCCTACTAACTTCCTAATCCTGCCACGGACATTAGTTCCAGGGCAGTAATTCCCTTTCCAATGTTCCCTTACCCACTCTAAACCACTGTTTGGACACTTGATCCTCAGTGTTTTGGAGGACAAGCAACCTAGAAGGGTCACTAGATCTGTTGTTGCTTGATTTCCTTTGTACTCCTTTGTACTCCTTTGTACTTAACATATTTCCTATACTATCACTATATACCATATTGACTTCTGGAATCTGTGCCAAATTTCCATTAGTGAAAACGGAAAGAAACAGACTATTTAATGTACTGCACATTTCTAAATAATTTTCTGTTATTTCTCCTATTGAAGTTTTTAGGGGGCCTATTACATCTCTAACTTTATATTTATATAGTTGGTAAAAAAGCTTTAGGGTTATTTTTTGAGTCACTGGCTATCCTTATTTCATAATTTCTTTTTGCTTTCCTGATTTCCTTTTTGACCTGTCTTGATAGAGTCTGATAGTATATATGTAGATGATTTTCGCCTTTCTTTATTTTTCTATATATTCCTTTCTTTTTTCCTATAAGATCTATTAGCTTATTAGTCATCCATTTTGGTTGGTTCTGCGGCGATCTAAATGTTCTTTTAGGGATATATTTATTTTGAGCATTTTGGAGTGAAGCAATAAACTGGTTATATGTAGGTGGCAAGTTTAACTCTGGCATATCCTGACTTAATTGCATAACAATAGGGTCCACCCTTAAGTCTCTTCTTAGCCCACCATAATCGGCTTTTCTGAAATCTGGGATAAGTGTCGTATTATCTTTAGCATTCCCTGTCCATTGTATATTAAACTAAATAGATTTATGATCGCTATTTCCTAGGTGGTCACCAATCTCTACATCATTTATCATATGTTCATTGTTACTGAAAACTAAATCAAGAATATTAATACCTCTAGTCGGCGTATCTATGAATTGAAATACAAAACTATCTTGTACTACCTCAATAAACTCTACTGAATCGGAGTCGCCTATTTGGTGCTGCCAATCAATGTTCGGAAAATTAAAATCCCCCATAATGCACACATTGCTAAACCTTGATGCTATTTTAATTTCCTCCCATAACGATGTTCCGCCATTTCTACTCATATTAGGCGGTCTATATAATTATGACTCCAATAACTATGGTCTCACTACCTTCGTTAACCTCTACCCAAACACTTTCATTATCATTATTTAGTCTAATACCTGATTTAATACAGCTTTTTAATGTACTCCTGACAAACACTGCTATACCCCCGCCCCTCCTACTTGTTCGGTCATATTTAAACAAACTATATCCTGGAATATCAAATTCTGTTAAAAAATGCCTAGATTCTGTATTAATCCACGTTTCAGTTAACGCTATTATGTCTATATTTTCTGTGCTAACGAGTGCTCTAAGTTCTTTCATTTTATTACATAAACTCCTACAATTTGTATAATATACCCTCAACCTATTACTTTTATTTGCAACTAATTTTCTATTGTTTTTAGCTAACTTATTATTTCCTGTTGAACTACTAGCTCTAGACGAAAATTCTACTCTATCAGTAATCTCATCTTTACTATCAGTTACATGTGTAGTGTTATCGATACTACTATTACACATCACTATATTCGCACAATCTTGACTGATTATTTCTATTTTACTCACTGGATTGTCACATGAAGTACCTGCTCCATATGGAGACAGTATTTTACTTACACACCCAGGTTTTTTTAACGAAACCCCGCAACAATCTTGTCCAGTGAGCTGGCCAAGGTCGAAACTCCTAGTCGAGAAAGATGTACTCCATCCTGGGCATACAGTTCATCCTTACCATAGAAGTGGGTCCAGTTATCTAGGAATGGTATTGACTTTGCCTTGCAATACTTCTCCAGCCGGCTATTTACACCAATAGCCCTGGAGGACCATTCCTTCCATACCCCTCTTCTTGGCAGGATACTGTGTACCACAGGAAATCCACGCTTCTCCTTGATCCTCTCCAGCATTTCCTGGTACTTGGTCAGCAACTCCTCAGTCCTGCATCTCCATATGTCATTGGATCCCGCGTTGATGAAGATGATGGGGTCCTCCCCACCCACTTCTCTGCCACCCTCCCGACTCCGGCTCCAGGTAGGCAGACAACTTTACTAACATGAGTGTTAGTAGCCCCGTCAAGGTACCTAACCATTGAATCACCGACAATGAACTTAGCTTTTTTCCGTTGTCGGCGTGTAGCAGGAGTTGTAGCAGCAACAGCAGCAGACTTCCCCCCCTCCCCTCTCACTGCCTCGATGATCGCCACTTCCTCGCCATCACTCTCATCAGCCAAGGTGCTGAAGTTGTTTTGGGTCTTGAGTGGCTGCCTTTTCAGCTTGCAGGCCGTTGCACTGGTTGACACCACTTTCCAAGGGGCTTCACGATCCCTGGGAACACTTCCGGTAGCCTCACACTTCTTCTCCGCCATAGCTAGTCTCAAGGCCAAATTTTCATCTTTGAGACACTGAATCTCCTGCTCCACACTCTCCAGTCTTTCTTGCAAACCAAGACAAAGCTGGAGAGTATGGGAGGAGACAGCAGACTCATCAACAACAGCCATCAATAAGAAAGTTCACTAGGACCTCACTAAGGGTAAACAGGTTCACTAGCGGTCACTGGGGACGTCCGCACTGGTCAAGGGTCAGAGGGCAACTGATACGGACGCGTCAGGTACCCTGGGGTGTGGTTACCAGTAAAACCTAGGTCATCAGGGTCAGGGTCTTTGGTCCAGGTGAATTCATCTTCATATCAATGCTGTTATGTATTGCCTTGATTAAACTAATTGCTAGTGGGATAAAGCTAACTAATTATTAGTGGGAATATGTGACTATTTATTTGTACATAGGAAGGCCTTTAGGCAGTAAGATAACATCGGGGAACATATTTGTGTCCAGAGTGTACTGTACTAGCCAGACATCTTTAGCCCCAGGTCATGAAAGCCGACAGATTTTGGCACCAAGCGCGCGCCTTCCCCCCTCACTTGCTTGTTTGTGCGTCTCTGGCAGACGTATGATTAGTCTTAATAGAATTCGTGATTTAAGTGTTATTACTCTTCATTTATATATTTTAATGAAGTATTCTATATTATTATTATTTGAGTTAGTTTGCTTGATTGTAGTGAGAGTAGTTTTATTTCAATCCTGTACAATAACTTTAATGACCGATGGAAATTAGGATTTGAGGAAAGTCAGTTCACCTCTAGCATCTACTTCGCCAAGACCTCACCATGGGTCACCCTGAGTTTGTGTCCTGCCTTGTATAACTATCTCTCTATAGATAAGTATTATTATGTTGTATTGTATGATTATGTTGTATTGTGTGAATGTAAGGATTGCTGTATAAAGTGTAATTTATATGTAAATAATATCCATACTGTTAAATTATCTTTTCATCCATACCTACCTTATTCGTTTTCATGTACTCTCTTTCAAATAAATTAAAGATTTAAATACTTTAAATATGCTGTGGTTTTAAAAGAAAGTAAACGGTAATTAATTATTTTGTACAGTAAACTAAAGTGGATACTTGAATATCTTGCATATAAATCTTAAAGGATTTATGAAAGCTTAAGTTATTCTACTGACATTTAAAGAAAACTTAATAATATCAATTATATGATTCTGATTGACTTGTTGTATAGTAATAGGGTTTTGCTGGAGGATAATATTAACCTTGCAGTCTAGTTTTGGGTGGTTAACTTTCATTATCATAGTACTACGGTGATAACAGTTGTGTTGCCTTTTAATTGGAGTTAATCATTTATTCATGGTGTTGTGGGTTTGAACATTAGTCCGTAGCATTATATGGGGGCCTGTCCGGGATTACCTTTTTGCTCTTATACAACAGTTAATTATTTTGTCAGTGGTCAACTATGAATACTTATGATTTTGTGTGTCCTGTTTTGGTGTGAATTATGTTCTGTTTTTGTGCACTCTTGAACATCTCCTCTTCTAAGACTGTTTGCTCTGTTTAGATTTCAGTAGGGATTTTAAAATCGATGAGTTTGTTGAGAAACCTTCTTTGAGTACCTTGACTGTTTCCCAAATAAAGAAAACTGATTGGATTTCATTAGCCATCAAATATGGAGTTGCTCACAAATCCAGTATGATTAAGGCTGAGGTAAAGAAGCGTGTATCGATAAATTGGTAAATGAGGAGTTGCTACCACTTGAAGCCTATGGTTTGTGCGCTGGTGATGGAGGTAGCGCATCATTGCTTATGATTAAAAAGATGGAATTAGAGGAGGCAGCAAGACAGAGGGAGTATGAAAGAGAGAATGCCGAAAAACAGAGAACATGAAGAAAAACAGAGAGAACATGAAAGAGAGATGAAAGCCCAAGAATATGCTCAAAAGGAGCAAGAGAGAATACAAAAAGAGAAGGAGCGATTATATGAACTTGAAGTGTTGAGACTGAAGAGTTAAGAAAGTATGAAAGACAGAGATTTGAATAAAAAAAAAAATCGTTCTAGAACCTAGGAAATCAGATCAAATTCATGCCAACATTTGATGAAACTGATGTTGAGAATTTCTTCAATCTCTTTGAGCGTGTATCAAACCAGCTTAAATGGCCAAAAGACCAGTGGAGTTTCTTTTCCCAAACCGCTTTCATAGGTAAAGCAAAGTTGATTTACTCTGATCTCCCTAGTGATAGCATAGATTACGATCATCTAAAAAAGACTATCTTGGAGGGTTATGACCAAGTTCCTGAAACTCATAGACAGAATTTCCGTAATCTAAATAAGGAAGAGAAACAATCCTATCTAGAGTTTGTCAAAGAAAAGGAAAGGCACTTTAATGCTTGGTTGTGGGCCAGTAAAGTAACTACATTTGAACAACTCTGTCAGCTGGTTGTGTTAGAAGAAATTCTCCGCAAAGTTCCATATTCCTTGAAATTGTATCTACAAGAGAGAGAAGTTACTAATGTAAACAAGGCAGCCACTTTTATTTGGCTGAAAATTACAGGTTGACTCATGGTGACTCATTTTTCAGGCAGAAGCAGAAGGGGACTGACTCTTCTAGGAATATTAGTGTCTCTAGCGGCAGTTTCCGAGGTGGTGGTGGAACTCGTGTAACAGTGTTACGACCGGCACTACGAAATAAACAAGGGCACTTAATATTGGACTAGATGATAGACTATATAAGAACATAAGAACATAAGAAAATGGGAGTCTGCAGAAAGCCGATTGGCCTAAGCAAGGCAGATCCCTGTCCCACACAACCCCAATTACAAAGCCCATTTATAGGCTCAACACTCTAATACCCTGAGGATCATCTTACCAAAACGGTTAGAGATTAACGCAGGATTACGGGGGTCTGCAGAGCGCTGATTGGCCCAACCCTGCTGATCCCCCTTGACACCCAACCCTTCTCGTCCATATGCTTATCCAATTTTATCTTAAAGCTCCCTATCGTTTTTAATCCCACTATAGCACTTGGTAGTCCATTCCACCCATCTACAACTCTGTTACCAAACCAATATTTGCCTATATCTTTTCTGAAACGAAATTTATCTAATTTGAAACCATTGGTACGAGTTCTTTCGCTATCACTGAGCTTTAGTACATTTGTCATGTCCCCTTTGTTAATCCCACTAACCCACTTGAACACCTCTATCATATCCCCTCTAACTCTGCGTCTCTCTAACGAATGTAAGCCTAATTTCTTCAACCTTTCTTTATACGGAAGATTTCTAATATTATGGATCATTTTTGTCATTCTACGTTGTACTCTCTCCAATGAATCTATGTCCATTCTGTAATAAGGACACCAAAATTGAACAGCATAATCCATATGGGGTCTCACTAATGACAAGTAAAGTTTTAAGATAACATCAGCAGTTCTGTTACTCACACTCCTTGAGATGAACCCGAGAATCCTGTTTGCCTTGTTTCGAACGCTTATACACTGTTGTCTAGGCTTCAAATCATTGCTAACAAACACACCTAGATCTTTCTCACAATTCGAGTTTTCTAATTCCACATTAGCTAGTTTATATTTAACATTTGTATGCATCTTCCCTATCTTTAATACCTTGCATTTGTCAATGTTAAACTTCATCTGCCAATTTACTGACCATTCGTGTAAGGTATCTAGATCCCTTTGGAGGCACTCTATATCTCTATATGAATCAATTGTTCTCCCCATTTTGGTATCGTCTGCAAATTTACTTATACTACTAGTTATACCTAAATCAAGGTCATTTATGTATATAACAAACAACAGAGGACCTAATACAGATCCCTGGGTGACACCACTTTTGACAGCTCCCCATTCTGACTTCGTACCATTTATGCTGACTCTCTGCTTCCTACCAATTAGCCATGACCTAATCCATCCCCCAACGCCCCACCTATTCCATGCGCCTCAACCTTTCTCATCAATCTCTCATGGGGGACTCTGTCGAAAGCTTTATTGAAATCTAAATATATTATATCATATGACTTGTCATTATCTACTGCTTCATATACCTCTGAGAAAAAACTAAGCAAATTAGTAAGGCAAGAACGTCCCTGAGTGAATCCATGCTGAGAAGAATTTATTAAATTAAATGTATCTAAGTGGTTTCTAATTTTACTAGCAATAATTGACTCTAGTAGCTTTCCTATGATTGATGTAAGACTAATGGGACGGTAATTGGATGCTATTGATTTGTCACCTTTTTTGAAGATCGGAACTACGTTTACAAGCTTCCAAGCTTCTGGAACTATACCTGTCTCCAATGACATGTTAAATAAAAATGTTAATGGGTAACTTAACTCATCCCTACATTCTTTTAATACTCTAGCATATACCTCATCAGGACCAGGCGATTTATGAGGTTTCAGTCTGTCAATTTCCTTAAGCACATCATTTCTACTTATAGTACTTATAGTAACGATCTGCAACAACGGTACGCTAATTCCAAACCCTCGAACTATTACGCCGGTGAACAAAACACTTAAACCCTCCAGAGTTAATCTACTGGATAACGGGGTATCAATTAACTGGGTTTTAGTGCACTTCTACAAAGGCTTACCGATGACGGCAAAACCTACTCACAACAGGAGTACTTTACGTTAATAAAATGCTCTTAAGTAATAACAATGCTTGAATAAACTATAATAAGATTTAATAAAGGCGTATATGCTTACGTTAACTTTAGTGTGAGTCTGTACTCAACACTAAACTCTACAATGCTCTATGAAAACACTGGAAGTCTAGTCCTACAGCAATCAGATAAAGAATCTTCTGAAAACGTCTGATGCTCTATGATGCTCGTTAATATAGAACAGAAATAATGCAGGGGCAGGACACTAAAGCGTGTATCTTAAATACACCAATAAGTAGGATACATAATTATATATAACAAGGGAGTGCAACAACTCTGTGACAGCACTAATAATAGCCACTCAAAACAGTACTTCCTTAGCCAACTTAACAGCCAAACTGGGTTGTGCACTATGCATCAACCTCGGCTAAAATAAGGCGTGAATAATTCCTAAAGCATACACAATTAAAGTTAATAAACACAATGCTGTCTTTCTCACTAATAAAGTCTAGCAGTGGCATAAAAGGTACTAAGAAACTAGGCAGAGCGCAAGCATGCTCGTAGCCTACTGCCTCCCCTTGAACAGATTTCCCTTATGTTACGTTAAGTGACTTGGAGGCTCTTTGGTAAGTCCAGATCTCAAGTATCTGGTCTTACCCTGGCGCTCCACAAAGGTCAACAAAATGAGGTACAAAGTATGCAGGTGAGATTAGGCAAGAGCCCTTCACTTGTATACTGCTACACTCGCAAATGAAAATATGCACAAGGGTTACAGGCTAGCTAGCTTCGTCGATGTTGTACAGGCTCTGACTTGCCACATATATAATGCAGACAACGACCAAAGATACCTTCCACTGTCTAGCATTAAATAATAAGAGAGAACAGCCCAATAATTAGGAGCACCCCAACACTATGGTACCATTTGACTATGACTCTAATAATCCCTAAAACTAGTGCAAACATATATGGAGAGCTGGTGCTGGTAATACGACTGGCCGACTATGGAAGTCGTATGCAGAACCAGAAGGGATAAGTAATTGAATAAAGAGAGAAGTATGAAACCGAAGAAGTTCAGAGAGAGAGATAGTAGTATAGAGGGTTATATGGGAGACAGGTTGCAAGGGACATGTAGGACCTAGCACACCAAGCCTAGCTCTGCAGGAGACAAGGACAGGAGCCCACACCATAGTCCCAGGACCGCGGCCGCCAATCACAGACGACTACGTCATGAAGAGCAAGCGATCTATGACGTCGACAGGGCCGCCAGCCAATCACGGGCGTGGGAGACTCCTACCGAGCGCGGGAGGCAAACGTACATACACACGCACACACTACCACCATGCTGCCTACCCCACTCTCTCTCTCCTTAACTTCACACCATGTATCTTATATTCTAATAATGATATAAAATATTTCTAAGTGTCACAGACAAGAATAAAGATCACAACTGTTCTATCTGTGACAACATGTACTCTATGAAAGAAAGAACATCGCTCTACGATTATTGTAGCCCATATCACTGCCCTGGCGAGCGCTAGCGAGTCCCAAGCGCATTCTGGCAAGCTGGCCAGCGTAACACCCCGCCCAAGATGTGGGACGTTTCAGCCACCGGCGAACCCCACTTCTGACCAGACAGAATGCCCATCAACCCCGCATCACTTAGCCACTCTCCCAAGTTGTGAAAACAAGGCACGATCACAAACATAAAACACTGCATTATAAAAAAAAATCTGAACAACACTTCCCCAAAATAATAGCATCATAATAATTATATCACGCTCAACGAGCAAGCTTCACCAAGCCTAGCCTACTAAGACAACAACTCAGAGTGTCTTAGATGCTTGCTGTGATATACTGCACTTATATACTATCAAAAAGAAAGTTTTTTTATGTGAGGTTTATATATATTTTAATAGTGTTTTTGGCGGCGTTACAGTGGCAAGCCTAGTTTTTCTCCACTCTCGACACACACTGACTGAACGGCGAGGGTTCTCCTGCAACAAACCCTCCCGTGACAAACAATCAGCCAAAACATTATCAGTGCCCTTAGCATGCCACACATCCAACTTGTGTTCCGGCAGCACAACAACACCTGACACTGATAAACTGCCCAGTTCATCGCAAGACTGGCACTTCTCTTCGCTCTTTCCGGCAACGGGGCCTGCCAATAACCTTTCACTAGTTCTACCTTCGTGATAGGCGATGCAGCCCCGAGGCGGTCTATGGTGTCGTCAACTCTCGATAAGGTATAAGCGTCTGTCAGGGATAATTCACACCCACTCTTGCAATCAACACACACACTGATCTTGCCACTTAACACAGGTTGCAAAGTTACAGGCAACGACCACTCACGACATTCCTTATCCCTCAGACCCTTCGTCAACACATAATCCAGCTCTGCATGCACCACAGGCTGTTGAGCAGGTTTTATACGGTAGGGAATTAAACTGAGCCTTGCACTGTCTCCAGCCTCCATGTCGGATTCTACCCCGTACATCAGGCCTGAAGAATGAACAAACATGCGAAAGTACTGCCATAGCCTAGTAAACAACTGCCTGGCACTGTCTCCAGCCTCCATGTCGGATTCTACCCCATACATCAGGCCTGGAGAATGAACAAACATGCGAATGTACTGCCATAGCCTAGTAAACAACTGCCTTGCACTGTCTCCACGAACAACATGCCTAGTGCCCTCCCACAACCCAGCCGAGACCACAGCTTCTAACCTGTAGGCTCCCTCCTTCTCCACCTTCGTCCCTAGAACAGCGAGGTCATGAGAGGGACCATCAGTACCACCTGTGCAGTCACTCCCATAGTTCATTATTGCCAAGGCTTCCCCACCGATACCGTACATGCGCACCCCCACATTCCTTGTAACTACATCTGCCTGCGCAGCATCACCGCCTTCAGCGACCTGGCCAGATACAGTCGGTCTATGGTAGGGCTGTTGCATTTCACTAGAGCAGCATTGGGAGGCTATGCGACGACCGGGCACTGCGATACCACAGCCGACCTCACCAATCTGCTCAAAGTCCTCCTTCTGACCACCACCCTTGGCAGCTATGGGTCGACCCTGACCCGGC
Organism: Paralithodes platypus; assembly: GCA_032716605.1. Taxonomy (NCBI): domain Eukaryota; kingdom Metazoa; phylum Arthropoda; class Malacostraca; order Decapoda; family Lithodidae; genus Paralithodes; species Paralithodes platypus. Next base: position 25,052,681 of record CM064540.1, read on the forward strand.
AACCATGCCAAAGCCTCGTCGCCCACCTTGAACCACTGAAACAACGAGGCCAACAGTTTACCGACACTCAAGTGACCTGCCGGCGGAACCTCGTGCACCGCATGAGTTGTGAGGCCTGGGTGCTCGGCACAAACAGTGGGGTATGGACCGATCAGGGGCTGGAGCGCTGCACACTGCTGCTCAGGCAGGTGCTCTAGCACATCCACAGCCACCTGACTTGTATCCCCCGCCCACTGCTCCACCGAGACATGACAATCCCAATTCTCCACCACCTGAGCCCCACTGCCCCCCTCTCCTTCTCCACCTTGGCCGCTGCAGACCAACTCAGGGACAGTAGGCTGCTCAGGTGGTTGCCTCACAAACTCCTCTAACAGGTTCACCTGACATGCTTCCCCGTCCTCGAGTTGAGTAGCCCCGTTCCCACAACTCTCCTCCACCTGGGAACAACTCTGTCGCGGAGTGCTATCACGCCCAACCATGTCCCTAGGGGGGACAGGTTCTTGGGCCACTCCGGAGCTCACCTTTGAGTCAAATACCGAGTCACCAAGGAGTGTCGCTGGGTCCAAACTCTCAACCCGACCACCAGCCTCGACTTGCTCCTTCCAACCCTTCCTCCGCTGGTCATAAACTTGGGTACTAGGCTGTGACACCTGAACGGACTGAGATCTCTCAAGCCCCTCTTGCTCCTCCCTACTCGTGTCGGCCGCCCTCTTGGCAACGACTAAGGGTGGAACCTCGGAAGTGGGCACCGCAAAGTCATTACCAAGAAGGAGGTCGACCCCCTCAACTGGCAACTTCTCCACCACACCCACATCCAACTCCCGTGTCACACCGTCCACCTCAAGCTCCATTCTGACCAGCGGGTGTGACCGCGTAGCAGTGATGCCTTGAACCACCACAACCCAAGCCACGTTAACAGGCTTGCCAGTGATATTCTTAACAAGTGTCTGGGAAGCGCCTGTATCACGCAATAACTCAAGCCTATGCTTTACACCAGCCCATCTCATAGTGCCGTGCCCCCTATGACCACAAAAAGCATCACGGACGGGTGACGAGTCCTCCTGCTGCTTCTGCACCGACTGTGACTCCGCAACCGACGTATTACCCCGGGCAAACGCGGAAGACCTCAAAGACACACCGATGTTGCTCACTAGTGACACCACTGCTGTAGGTGGTATGCTCGGACATGAGCGTGCAATATGCCCCTTCTCATGACACTTGAAACATTCCACCTCACTCTTGGACTTCCTCTGAGGTGAGGAAGGGCCCTGGCCTTTCTTAAACGGGAAGGGTTTCGACTTGGGTTCATAATTGGCAACAGTACTCTTACATGGATAAATATATGTTGTGTCATTAATTCGGGGGGGTGGAGTGGTACGCCCTTTGTTACCTGCCTCAGCTCTCTGTGCAGACCCGCACCCGCGAATCAATGACAACCTGAGGTCAGCCAGCTCAGCCGCCTCTTGTAGAGTTTTCGGTCACTTTTCTTTAATGTTAAGAGTCAAGTCACTGCCAGTACATTTAAAAAATTGTTCGAGCAACACTAGTTGTTTTACTGAATCAAAAGTAGTTGCCTTCTCCGACCTTAACCAATTTTGTAATGCATCTGACAGCTCTCTAGCGTGTTCCTGGAAAGTACTCTCCTTTCTTTTTGGAACCGCCCTAAACTTCAGCCTATAGGTCTCTGGCTGTAGCTCATACAGCCTCAGGACAGCCTCTTTCAACAACTCGTAATTCACACAGGAATCTAGGGGCAAAGCATCGTACGCCTGGAGTGCTTTCCCCGTCAATCTTGAAGAAACGAGGGCTGCCCACTTCTCCTCGGGCCATTGGTGCTCCTGGCACTTTTTCTCGAACCGGAGAACAAATTCTGTAACTCCCAACTCGTCAAACACTGGAACCAACTTAAGTAGATGCGACAGGGACTGGTCATGGGCTCGACCCCCCTGGGCAACCCAGTTCCTCGTCACCTCTACACGAGTTTTCTCTAGATCAACATCGGCACAATACCTTTCAGACTCAAACTTGCGCTCAGACTCTCGCTCACGCTGCTCGAGCTCGAGCTGAAACAACATCTCGGGAGTCAAACCCTGAGAAGGGGGTGCTACTACCGGGGACCCACCCCGTGAGTCACTTAGAGGCATACCCAACCGCCAGCGGGCATCGGCCTGTGGGAACGTACCCGGCTCCGGAGCCCGAGGGGGTGCCATGGTAGGAGTCGAGTGGAATGGGGACTGGGACGAAGGTGCCCCAGCTCCTGCTCCACCCGAAACCCCATGCACCCCACCCAGCACACAGGCAGCCAGCTCACTTCTCGACATACCGCTAGTACCGGAAACCCTAAGACCGTGGCCACGCACTGCAGTCCGTACCGGTCTAGCCCCGACACCCGGTCCGCCGACATAAGCTTCCCCCCAAAAATCCGAGCATCCTCCTCACTGTTCACCACCCGAGCGCCGCTTAACAACTCCACCTTCTCCACCTCCTCACCTGCCTCTCTCACTGTGCCCTCACTATGCTCAGACCCGTCCAGTGACATGATGGAGTCAACAAAAAAAAAATCTCAAGTCCAGACAAAAAAATAGCCAAACTCTTGCGTAGCTTTATTCACCAAAAAATATTCGAAGATGTTCTTGAGTGCAATACTAGGTCTGAATAATTCCTAAAGCATACACAATTAAAGTTAATAAACACAATGCTGTCTTTCTCACTAATAAAGTCTAGCAGTGGCATAAAAGGTACTAAGAAACTAGGCAGAGCGCAAGCATGCTCGTAGCCTACTGCCTCCCCTTGAACAGATTTCCCTTATGTTACGTTAAGTGACTTGGAGGCTCTTTGGTAAGTCCAGATCTCAAGTATCTGGTCTTACCCTGGCGCTCCACAAAGGTCAACAAAATGAGGTACAAAGTATGCAGGTGAGATTAGGCAGGAGCCCTTCACTTGTATACTGCTACACTCGCAAAGGAAAATATGCACAAGGGTTACAGGCTAGCTAGCTTCGTCGATGTTGTACAGGCTCTGACTTGCCACATATATAACTCAGACAACGACCAAAGATACCTTCCACTGTCTAGCATTAAATACTAAGAGAGAACAGCCCAATAATTAGGAGCACCCCAACACTATGGTACCATTTGACTATGACTCTAATAATCCCTAAAACTAGTGCAAACATATATGGAGAGCTGGTGTTGGTAATACGACTGGCCGACTATGGAAGTCGTATGCAGAACCAGAAGGGATAAGTAATTGAATAAAGAGAGAAGTATGAAACCGAAGAAGTTCAGAGAGAGAGATAGTAGTATAGAGGGTTATATGGGAGACAGGTTGCAAGGGACATGTAGGACCTAGCACACCAAGCCAAGCTCTGCAGGAGACAAGGACAGGAGCCCACACCATAGTACCAGGACCGCGGCCGCCAATCACAGACGACTACGTCATGAAGAGCAAGCGATCTATGACGTCGACAGGGCCGCCAGCCAATCACGGGCGTGGGAGACTCCTACCGAGCGCGGGAGGCAAACGTACATACACACGCACACACTACCACCATGCTGCCTACCCCACTCTCTCTCTCCTTAACTTCACACCATGTATCTTATATTCTAATAATGATATAAAATATTTCTAAGTGTCACAGACAAGAATAAAGATCACAACTGTTCTATCTGTGACAACATGTACTCTATGAAAGAAAGAACATCGCTCTACGATTATTGTAGCCCATATCACTGCCCTGGCGAGCGCTAGCGAGTCCCGAGCGCATTCTGGCAAGCTGGCCAGCGTAACACCCCGCCCAAGATGTGGGACGTTTCAGCCACCGGCGAACCCCACTTCTGACCAGACAGAATGCCCATCAACCCCGCATCACTTAGACACTCTCCCAAGTTGTGAAAACAAGGCACGATCACAAACATAAAACACTGCATTATAAAAAAAAATCTGAACAACACTTCCCCAAAATAATAGCATCATAATAATTATATCACGCTCAACGAGCAAGCTTCACCAAGCCTAGCCTACTAAGACAACAACTCAGAGTGTCTTAGATGCTTGCTGTGATATACTGCACTTATATACTATCAAAAAGAAAGTTTTTTTATGTGAGGTTTATATATATTTTAATAGTGTTTTTGGCGGCGTTACAGTGGCAAGCCTAGTTTTTTCTCCACTCTCGCACACACTGACTGAACGGCGAGGGTTCTCCTGCAACAAACCCTCCCGTGACAAACAATCAGCCAAAACATTATCAGTGCCCTTAGCATGCCACACATCCAACTTGTGTTCCGGCAGCACAACAACACCTGACACTGATAAACTGCCCAGTTCATCGCAAGACTGGCACTTCTCTTCGCTCTTTCCGGCAACGGGGCCTGCCAATAACCTTTCACTAGTTCTACCTTCGTGATAGGCGATGCAGCCCCGAGGCGGTCTATGGTGTCGTCAATTCTCGATAAGGTATAAGCGTCTGTCAGGGATAATTCACACCCACTCTTGCAATCAACACACACACTGATCTTGCCACTTAACACAGGTTGCAAAGTTACAGGCAACGACCACTCACGACATTCCTTATCCCTCAGACCCTTCGTCAACACATAATCCAGCTCTGCATGCACCACAGGCTGTTGAGCAGGTTTTATACGGTAGGGAATTAAACTGAGCCTTGCACTGTCTCCAGCCTCCATGTCGGATTCTACCCCGTACATCAGGCCTGAAGAATGAACAAACATGCGAAAGTACTGCCATAGCCTAGTAAACAACTGCCTGGCACTGTCTCCAGCCTCCATGTCGGATTCTACCCCATACATCAGGCCTGGAGAATGAACAAACATGCGAATGTACTGCCATAGCCTAGTAAACAACTGCCTTGCACTGTCTCCACGAACAACATGCCTAGTGCCCTCCCACAACCCAGCCGAGACCACAGCTTCTAACCTGTAGGCTCCCTCCTTCTCCACCTTCGTCCCTAGAACAGCGAGGTCATGAGAGGGACCATCAGTACCACCTGTGCAGTCACTCCCATAGTTCATTATTGCCAAGGCTTCCCCACCGATACCGTACATGCGCACCCCCGCATTCCTTGCAACTACATCTGCCTGCGCAGCATCACCGCCTTCAGCGACCTGGCCAGATACAGTCGGTCTATGGTAGGGCTGTTGCATTTCACTAGAGCAGCATTGGGAGGCTATGCGACGACCGGACACTGCGATACCACAGCCGACCTCACCAATCTGCTCAAAGTCCTCCTTCTGACCACCACCCTTGGCAGCCATGGGTCGACCCTGACCCGGCAACCATGCCAAAGCCTCGTCGCCCACCTTGAACCACTGAAACAACGAGGCCAACAGTTTACCGACACTCAAGTGACCTGCCGGCGGAACCTCGTGCACCGCATGAGTTGTGAGGCCTGGGTGCTCGGCACAAACAGTGGGGTATGGACCGATCAGGGGCTGGAGCGCTGCACACTGCTGCTCAGGCAGGTGCTCTAGCACATCCACAGCCACCTGACTTGTATCCCCCGCCCACTGCTCCACCGAGACATGACAATCCCAATTCTCCACCACCTGAGCCCCACTGCCCCCCTCTCCTTCTCCACCTTGGCCGCTGCAGACCAACTCAGGGACAGTAGGCTGCTCAGGTGGTTGCCTCACAAACTCCTCTAACAGGTTCACCTGACATGCTTCCCCGTCCTCGAGTTCAGTAGCCCCGTTCCCACAACTCTCCTCCACCTGGGAACAACTCTGTCGCGGAGTGCTATCACGCCCAACCATGTCCCTAGGGGGGACAGGTTCTTGGGCCACTCCGGAGCTCACCTTTGAGTCAAATACCGAGTCACCAAGGAGTGTCGCTGGGTCCAAACTCTCAACCCGACCACCAGCCTCGACTTGCTCCTTCCAACCCTTCCTCCGCTGGTCATAAACTTGGGTACTAGGCTGTGACACCTGAACGGACTGAGATCTCTCAAGCCCCTCTTGCTCCTCCCTACTCGTGTCGGCCGCCCTCTTGGCAACGACTAAGGGTGGAACCTCGGAAGTGGGCACCGCAAAGTCATTACCAAGAAGGAGGTCGACCCCCTCAACTGGCAACTTCTCCACCACACCCACATCCAACTCCCGTGTCACACCGTCCACCTCAAGCTCCATTCTGACCAGCGGGTGTGACCGCGTAGCATTGATGCCTTGAACCACCACAACCCCAGCCACGTTAACAGGCTTGCCAGTGATATTCTTAACAAGTGTCTGGGAAGCGCCTGTATCACGCAATAACTCAAGCCTATGCTTTACACCAGCCCATCTCATAGTGCCGTGCCCCCTATGACCACAAAAAGCATCACGGACGGGTGACGAGTCCTCCTGCTGCTTCTGCACCGACTGTGACTCCGCAACCGACGTATTACCCCGGGCAAACGCGGAAGACCTCAAAGACACACCGATGTTGCTCACTAGTGACACCACTGCTGTAGGTGGTATGCTCGGACATGAGCGTGCAATATGCCCCTTCTCATGACACTTGAAACATTCCACCTCACTCTTGGACTTCCTCTGAGGTGAGGAAGGGCCCTGGCCTTTCTTAAACGGGAAGGGTTTCGACTTGGGTTCATAATTGGCAACAGTACTCTTACATGAATAAATATATGTTGTGTCATTAATTCGGGGGGGTGGAGTGGTACGCCCTTTGTTACCTGCCTCAGCTCTCTGTGCAGACCCGCACCCGCGAATCAATGACAACCTGAGGTCAGCCAGCTCAGCCGCCTCTTGTAGAGTTTTCGGTCGCTTTTCTTTAATGTTAAGAGTCAAGTCACTGCCAGTACATTTAAAAAATTGTTCGAGCAACACTAGTTGTTTTACTGAATCAAAAGTAGTTGCCTTCTCCGACCTTAACCAATTTTCTAATGCATCTGACAGCTCTCTAGCGTGTTCCTGGAAAGTACTCTCCTTTCTTTTTGGAACCGCCCTAAACTTCAGCCTATAGGTCTCTGGCTGTAGCTCATACACCCTCAGGACAGCATCTTTCAACAACTCGTAATTCACACAGGAATCTAGGGGCAAAGCATCGTACGCCTGGAGTGCTTTCCCCGTCAATCGTGAAGAAACGAGGGCTGCCCACTTCTCCTCGGGCCATTGGTGCTCCTGGCACTTTTTCTCGAACCGGAGAAAAAATTCTGTAACTCCCAACTCGTCAAACACTGGAACCAACTTAAGTAGATGCGACAGGGACTGGTCATGGGCTCGACCCCCCTGGGCAACCCAGTTCCTCGTCACCTCTACACGAGTTTTCTCTAGATCAACATCGGCACAATACCTTTCAGACTCAAACTTGCGCTCAGACTCTCGCTCACGCTGCTCGAGCTCGAGCTGAAACAACATCTCGGGAGTCAAACCCTGAGAAGGGGGTGCTACTACCGGGGACCCACCCCGTGAGTCACTTAGAGGCATACCCAACCGCCAGCGGGCATCGGCCTGTGGGAACGTACCCGGCTCCGGAGCCCGAGAGGGTGCCATGGTAGGAGTCGAGTGGAATGGGGACTGGGACGAAGGTGCCCCAGCTCCTGCTCCACCCGAAACCCCATGCACCCCACCCAGCACACAGGCAGCCAGCTCACTTCTCGACATACCGCTAGTACCGGAAACCCTAAGACCGTGGCCACACACTGCAGTCCGTACCGGTCTAGCCCCGACACCCGGTCCGCCGACATAAGCTTCCCACCAAAAATCCGAGCATCCTCCTCACTGTTCACCACCCGAGCGCCGCTTAACAACTCCACCTTCTCCACCTCCTCACCTGCCTCTCTCACTGTGCCCTCACTATGCTCAGACCCGTCCAGTGACATGATGGAGTCAACAAAAAAAAAATCTCAAGTCCAGACAAAAAAATAGCCAAACTCCTGCGTAGCTTTATTCACCAAAAAATATTCGAAGATGTTCTTGAGTGCAATACTAGGTCACCAATAACTCCAACAAGTTCAATGTATCCTCAAAACAATGTCTACTGCCAACAATGCGAGAAATAAATTCAACCCCCAAATGGCAATAAGATTTCTCAAAAAAAAATAAAAAAAAAATGCAATATTCAGTTCACTATATTCTGGTCTAAGGTCGCCATTTGTTACGACCGGCACTACGAAATAAACAAGGGCACTCAATATTGGACTAGATGATAGGCTATATCTGCAACAACGGTACGCTAATTCCAAACCCTCGAACTATTACGCCGGTGAACAAAACACTTAAAACCCTTCAGAGTTAATCTACTGGATAACAGGGTATCAATTAACTGGGTTTTAGTGCACTTCTACAAAGGCTTACCGATGACGGCAAAGCCTACTCACAACAGGAGTACTTTACGTTAATAAAATGCTCTTAAGTAATAACAATGCTTGAATAAACTATAATAAGATTTAATAAAGGCGTATATGCTTACGTTAACTTTAGTGTGAGTCTGTACTCAACACTAAACTCTACAATGCTCTATGAAAACACTGGAAGTCTAGTCCTACAGCAATCAGATAAAGAATCTTCTGAAAACGTCTGATGCTCTATGATGCTCGTTAATATAGAACAGAAATAATGCAGGGGCAGGACACTAAAGCGTGTATCTTAAATACACCAATAAGTAGGATACATAATTATATATAACAAGGGAGTGCAACAACTCTGTGACAGCACTAATAATAGCCACTCAAAACAGTACTTCTTTAGCCAACTTAACAGCCAAACTGGGTTGTGCACTATGCATCAACCTAGGCTAAAATAAGGCGTGAATAATTCCTAAAGCATACACAATTAAAGTTAATAAACACAATGCTGTCTTTCTCACTAATAAAGTCTAGCAGTGGCATAAAAGGTACTAAGAAACTAGGCAGAGCGCAAGCATGCTCGTAGCCTACTGCCTCCCCTTGAACAGATTTCCCTTATGTTACGTTAAGTGACTTGGAGGCTCTTTGGTAAGTCCAGATCTCAAGTATCTGGTCTTACCCTGGCGCTCCACAAAGGTCAACAAAATGAGGTACAAAGTATGCAGGTGAGATTAGGCAAGAGCCCTTCACTTGTATACTGCTACACTCGCAAAGGAAAATATGCACAAGGGTTACAGGCTAGCTAGCTTCGTCGATGTTGTACAGGCTCTGACTTGCCACATATATAACTCAGACAACGACCAAAGATACCTTCCACTGTCTAGCATTAAATACTAAGAGAGAACAGCCCAATAATTAGGAGCACCCCAACACTATGGTACCATTTGACTATGACTCTAATAATCCCTAAAACTAGTGCAAACATATATGGAGAGCTGGTGCTGGTAATACGACTGGCCGACTATGGAAGTCGTATGCAGAACCAGAAGGGATAAGTAATTGAATAAAGAGAGAAGTATGAAACCGAAGAAGTTCAGAGAGAGAGATAGTAGTATAGAGGGTTATATGGGAGACAGGTTGCAAGGGACATGTAGGACCTAGCACACCAAGCCTAGCTCTGCAGGAGACAAGGACAGGAGCCCACACCATAGTCCCAGGACCGCGGCCGCCAATCACAGACGACTACGTCATGAAGAGCAAGCGATCTATGACGTCGACAGGGCCGCCAGCCAATCACGGGCGTGGGAGACTCCTACCGAGCGCGGGAGGCAAACGTACATACACACGCACACACTACCACCATGCTGCCTACCCCGCTCTCTCTCTCCTTAACTTCACACCATGCATCTTATATTCTAATAATGATATATAATACTTCTAAGTGTCACAGACAAGAATGAAGATCACAACTGTTCTATCTGTGACAACATGTACTCTATGAAAGAAAGAACATCGCTCTACGATTATTGTAGCCCATATCACTGCCCTGGCGAGCGCTAGCGAGTCCCGAGCGCATTCTGGCAAGCTGGCCAGCGTAACAACAGGTGATGGGAATGGTTCTGGTGTCTCCCAGCCATCTACTAGGGTTAATTCTGGGAGCACTGTATCTGGTAAGACTGAACCAGGTAAAACCCCAAACTCATTCAAACCTACTTTGATTTGTGCTTATTGTAAACAACCCGGTCATCACATTAGGGACTGTCCTAAGCTAAAAGGCAAGGAAAGACGCCCAGAATAAGTTCTGGCTACTTCTAGCATTCCTTCTAACTTGCCTACCAGTGAACCAGCTACTTCTAGTTCTAACCAAACTTCTAAACTGACTGTTTTGAGTGCCTGTCCTAATAGCCCCACAGAGCCTCAAGACAGTGTTCTAGCTGGTAGTGACCTTCCTAGCTGTTCTGGTGATCAGTTTCAACCCTTTCGTTCTATAGGAACAGTTTTTTTGTCTGACACTTCCACTAATTATCCCATTCAAGTACAGTACTTAGGGACACAGGAGCCTCTCATAGCCTCATGTTAACAGGTGTGGTGCCTGATTTGGAGGACTGTTATTAGGCCCAGAGTGTTCTGATCAATGGAGTTAGTGGGTGTATTACTGTTCCTCTGGCTAAGGTTTATTTGAATACTGAATTAGCTAGGGGTTACTTCACTGTAGGAGTTCAAGAGTCACTACCTGTGAAAGGAGTGAACTTTCTGTTAGGGAATGATATAACAGGTGGAAAAGTTGTACCTGATCCCATTGTAGATTTGTTTCCCTCGTCAAGTAATAACACAGAACAGCTGGAAAAGGACTATCCTTATTTGTTCCCTTCTTGTGTAATGACTAGGAGCATGGTAGCTCAACAGAATGACAGTAAAGATAGCACTAATTCTGTGGATGTTGATCTCTCACACTATTTTCTGATAATGACCCATCTCAGGTGTTAGCTTCTCCAGAGGATCTAAGTAATGTACCAATTGATTCTGACACTCTTAAAGAAGCCCAAGTAAAAGACTTCGAGTTAGCACCATTCTTTGACAAGGCTGTCGAGGATTCTGAGATGGTGAACTTTCCCAAATGCTTTTATGTGAGGAACGGTATCCTAATGAGAAGATACAGACCTCCTAAGGTACCACCTAAATGAAACTTGGCAAGAATACCACCAAGTGGTTATACCTACAATGTTCTGATCTCTTATCATATCAGTGGGTCATGACCTCAGTGGTGGGCATTTAGGTGTTAACAAAACTTATACTAAAATTTCCAAGGACTTCTGGCCTAAAATGAAGCAATCTGTTGCCTACTACTGTAAAACATGTCATGGGTGCCAAATGGCTGGAAAACCAAATCAGCCAATAAAACCTGCCCCATTAAATCCTATTCCAGTAACAGAGGAACATTTCAGTAAAGTAATCATTGATTGTGTTGGTCCCTTGCCTAAAACACGCAGTGGAAATGAGTATTTACTGACGGTTATGTGTTCTACCACTAGGTATCCAGAGGTTTTTCCATTGAGGCGAATAACTTTCCAGAATATCGTGAAAGCCCTTAGTAAATTCTTCACTCAGTATGGAATTCCTCGATTGTCCAATCTGACCTAGGTAGCAATTTCACTTCCAAACTTTTCAAACAAACTATGGATGACTTGGGAGTGCGCCAGTACCATTCCACAACCTGTAGACCAGAGTCCCAAGGTGCATTAGAACGCCTACATCAAACTCTCAAGTCAATGTTGACAAAGTATTGCGAGGAAAATAATGCAGATTGGGATGAATGTATTAATTTTGTGTTGTATGCTGTAAGGAGTAGTGTACAAGATTCCCTTGGTTTTTCACCTTTTGAGTTGGTGTATGGTCATGATGTTAGAGGTCCTCTTAAAGTTTTAAAAGAATCTTGGTTAGATACACCTTCCAGTAAACCTCTTCTTACCTATGTTCACCAGTTTAGACAAAGATTAAAAACTGCTATAGAACATGCAATGAAAAACCTGAAGGATTCTCAAGTAACCATGAAATACAATGTTGACAGGAAAGCTGTTGCCAGAAAGTTTAAGCCAGGTGATCTTGTGTTAGCCTTTCTGCAAATCCCTAAGAAACCTTTACAAAGTAAGTTTCATGGTACTTATGTGATAAAACGAAAAACCAGTAATGTAAATTATGCCCTGAAAACTCCACAGACGAAAGGCAGAGCGACTGATACATGTGAACCTGATCAAGCCATACTTTGTAAGAGATCCTGGCAATGATGCCCCTATATTGAACGTGGATGTAGCAAACTCTGTTATTGCGGATGATGAAGATATTTCTTTGCCCTCGGACAATAAATTGCAAAACTCTGATTTCTTGTCTAATCCTCATCTAAAATTCCAGCACTTGCCGCCTGACCAGAGTGGTGACTTGGAATCCCTGCTTAATGAGTTTCCACAGCTGTTTGGCGATGTTTCCCGGCAGTGCCCTCTGGTTGAGCATGATGTGGTGTTGGTCGAAGGTGCTCATCCCATTAAGCAGCATCCCTACCGCGCCAGTCCATGGAAGCGGGAGGCCCTGAGGAAGGAGGTGCAGTTCCTGATGGATCATGGCCTGGTGGAGAAGAGTGACAGCGAGTGGGCTTCACCATGCCTGTTAGTGGACAAGCCGGATGGATCGTTCCGGATGTGTACTGACTACCGCCAGGTTAACCAACTAACCTGTCAGGGTTGCTACTCTCTTTCTCGGATAGACGACCTAATCGACCAACTGGGGGACGCCAACTACATCACCAAGATCGACTTGCTGCGTGGGTACTACCAGGTCCGGCTGACTGAGCGTGCCAAACAAATCTCTGCGTTTGTCACCCCTGACGGCTTATACCACTACACCGTCATGCCCTTTGGGATGGTCAACGCACCAGCAACCTTCCAACGGCTGATTCATCGGGTGACAGAGGGACTCGTCGGGGTGCAATTTACTTGGACGATCTGGTAGTATACAGCAAATCCTGGGAAGATCACCAACTTCAACTGCGCGCCCTATTCTACAACCTGGCTGAAGCACATTTAACAGTGAACTTGGCCAAGAGTGAGTTTGGACATGCCAACGTAATATTCCTGGGTCATGTGGTTGGGCAAGGTGAGGTTAGCCCTGTCTTTTGCTCACTTTAGCCCACTTTAGCCCACTTGTTCACTTAGCCCACTTTTGCCAAAGTGGAAGCCATTGCGTCACTGCCTATTCCTCATGACCGTAAGGCACTAATGCGCTACATGGGCATGCCTGGGTACTATCGGCGTTTTGTGCCCAATTTTTCTGACCTCTCTGTACCTTTAACAGACCTAGTCAGTCCAAAGAAGAAATTTGTGTGAACTCAGGAATGCCATGACGCTTTTGTGAAAATCCGTGCCCTTCTCACAAATGCGCCCATACTGAAATCTCCACAATTCACCAAGCCATTTATCTTGCAAATAGATGCCAGTGATGTGGGAGCAGGGGCTGTATTGTTACAGTATAGCGAGAATGAAGTGTTACATCCTGTTTGCTACGCATCCACAAATTTCAAACCATACCAGAAACATTATAGTACCATTGAGAAGGAATGTTTTGCCTTATTGTTTGCCATTGATAAGTTTAATGTGTACTTAAATGGTTCTTGCTTTCCTATTGATGTGTTCACAGATCATAATCCCCTCAAATTTGTGCATAAGATGAAAAACTCTAACCAGCGTCTCATGAGGTGGGCTTTGGTATTGCAACCTTACAGGCTGCACATTTTTTATATCAAGGGGAAGAACAATATAATTGCAGACATGTTATCTAGGACTAAGTATGATTTGATTTACAATGTTTCCCTTATAAATCTCCTAATGGGGGAGGTGTTATGTATTGCCTTGATTAAACTAATTGCTAGTGGGATAAAGTTAACTAATTATTAGTGGGAATATGTGACTATTTATTTGTACATAGGAAGGCCTTTAGGCAGTAAGATAACATCGGGGAACATATTTGTGTCAAGAGTGTACTGTACTAGCCAGACATCTTTAGCCCCAGGTCATGAAAGCGTCTCTGGCAGAAATATGATTAGTCTTAATAGAATTCGTGATTTAAGTGTTATTACTCTTCATTTATATATTTTAATGAAGTATTCTATATTATTATTATTTGAGTTAGTTTGCTTGATTGTAGTGAGAGTAGTTTTATTTCAGTCCTGTACGATAACTTTAATGACCAATGGAAATTAGGATTTGAGGAAAGTCAGTTCACCTCTAGCATCTGCTTCCCAAGACATTACCATGGGTCACCCTGAGTTTGTGTCCTGCCTTGTATAACTATCTCTCTATAGATAAGTATTATTATGTTGTATTGTATGATTATGTTGTATTGTGTGAATGTAAGGATTGCTGTATAAAGTGTAATTTATATGTAAATAATATCCATACTTTTAAATTATCTTTTCATCCATACCTACCTTATTCGTTGTCATGTACTCTCTTTCAAATAAATTAAAGATTTAAATACTTTAAATATGCTGTGGTTCTAAAAGAAAGTAAACGGTAATTAATTATTTTGTACAGTAAACTAAAGTGGATACTTGAATACCTTGCATATAAATCTTAAAGGATTTATGAAAGCTTAAGTTATTCTACTGACATTTAAGAAAACTTAATATTATCAATTATATGATTCTGATTGACTTGTTGTATAGTAATAGGGTTTTGTTGGAGGATAATATTAACCTTGCAGTCTAGTTTTGGGTGGTTAACTTCCATTATCATAGTACAACGGTGATAACAGTTGTGATGTCTTTTCATTGGAGTTAATCATTTATTCATGGTGTTGTGGGTTTGAACCCTAGTCCGTATTCTTTTTACAGGAGCACGGCACAAGCCAGGCAGGAAAGTCCCTAGCCTTGAGAATGGACAATCTGACTGCAGTGACATGCATTCAGAAGCAAGGGTCAGCGAGATCTCGAGTGTTACAAGGGTTGTCGGAAAAGATCTTTCGCCTAGCTGCAAGGCTAGAGATTTATCTTCATGCAACATATCTGCCCGCAGTGGCGAACGTATGGCCAGACGCTCTGTCTCGGAAACAGAGCACTCAAGTAGAATGGGCTCTCAAGCAAAACGTCTTTCAGGAGATGATTGCAGAGCCATACCGTCCACAAGTGGACTTGTTCGCATCAGAGGCAAATCACAAGTTGGCTCAGTACCTCACACGCCGGAGTCAGACTCCGGCGGGGGGTCCAGATGCATTTCTGGTAGACTGGTACAAATGGATCTCCATTTATCTATTTCCACCTCCAGACGCATCCTTAATGTGCAAAGTAGTTCACAAACTACGGGGTTATCGAGGCATGGTCTCTATGGCGAATTTAAGGAAGATAAGTTTACTCTAGGCTACCTAAGACTGAAAAGGTCCGCTCATATAATGTTAATAAATAATAATGCCGGGAGTGTAACTCACTTATTAAATCACCATAAAATACAGCTAGGCAAGGTGGAAATGCTGATGGAGGTGCTGATAGATGGTAGGCAAATGGCTGTTATTCAAACACCATTGGATGTTTACATTAAGGTGACCGCATGGATGCACCTGAACTAATAAAGAATGAATGAGGTTAAAGAAAGTTAAATCATGATAATAAGGCTTAGCTGTCAGTCGGTCTGTCTGTAGGATGTAGTTGAGTTTAAGTTTATGATGAGAGCTAGATGAAACCGGAACCAGGATCGCGGCGAACTAAAGAGTGGAGTTGTTGCTTGGATGAAGTATAAAAGTGCTCTGACGCGGTGCGCCACAATCCAAGACGTCATCGTCTTACGCTACGAATCTAGCGGCTACTGCTAAGTTAGTAGCGGATATCTAGCGGTAAATATCGCACCACTTACATAATACTACAGCATGGTTTATATGATAAATCATATATGCATTCCTAAAGACACTTAAATACTATACTTTCGTATAATTGGCCTTATCTAACTTATTAAGCTTACATACTGTACAAACTGTATCTAGGGTATGATACATAGAAAATGTTGGTTATACCACTAACTATCGTGAATCTACGATACACTCCCCCCCCAAACACAATACCTGAACCCCACCTTATATCTAGATTTGCCCAGAAGCAATCTTGTGTCGCCACATATCAACGGCGCCACGAGCTGCGCGTCTGGGTCTAGTCCCGATCCGAGGTGGATCCCCAACGGGTTGTGGTGGATCGGCTAAGGCAGCCTCCTCGGATCCAGCATCATCAGGTGGAGATTCTTCTTGTGTAGAAGAACCAAGCTCCATAGCGTACAGTCGTGCGACCGGACGAACAGTAGTCCCAGTAGCTGTCTTGAGCAGCGCAACTCGCCCTACCGAGCTTTCGCCCTCATACACCTTCACTACGCGGCCCAACTTCCAGTACAATCTAGGACTATCATCATGGATGAACACTATCTCGCCTACAGAGGGCGCTGTTGGTTGACCAGCAGTCTTAGTTGCCCTCTCACGTAGTGCCAATAAGTAGTCATTCATCCATCTCTTTTTAAAATCACCTATAGCCCTAGAAATATACTGGTAACGTCGTGACACCGCAGCCTCGGTGAACATCGAAGGGTCCTCTAACTCTGCCTGTGACTGCAGATCAGTAGGAAAGGCAGTAATTGGCTTGCCGTAGAGCAAATGCGCTGGTGTTAAGTGGCAGTGGTTCATGCAGGTCGGTATATACGTAAGTGAGAGGACGATCGTTAACAACCGCCTCGACTTCAGTGAGCACAGTTACTAGTTCGCTCCTTTTTAACAAGGCGCGTCCTGCAACCGCCCGTAAGCCTGACTTCACGATGCCTACACACCGTTCCCACATTCCACCAAACCACGGCGCTTTGACTGGTATAAACTTCCACTCGCACCTTCGCTCTCCCAAGTAAGCAACAACCGTTGGATCGTCGCTCATATCTATCAAGTACCTGGAAGCTTGAAGAAAAGTGGGAGCATTGTCGCTAAGAATCAAATGAGGGAAGGAACGACGTGCACAAAATCTCCTGAATGCCAGCATAAACTCTTCACAAGACATATTGTCACAGAGTTCTAAATGTATTGCACATGAAGTGGCACAAGTAAATAGCAACACATAAACCTTGTCCAGTTCCCTAGTTCTCAGTGCGCCGGTATAGTCTAGTCCTGTAACTCTGAAGGGTTCTAGATGATTAACGCGACACTCTGGCAAGGGTGGAGCAGGTCCAGTCGTAAATGGTCTTCCTTTTAGTCTACGGCACACAACACATCTTTTGACTAGTCGAACTACCTGCCGAACTCTGGGTATCCACCAGTTGAGACGCAATTTAGAAATAACGTGGTGGACCCCGTAGTGCATTACTTCCTCGTGTGTGCGTTGTACCAGTAGATCGGTGACATGGTGTGTTGCAGGCATCAGGATAGGATTGTTGGCACAGTCGTCTACATCTGACCACTTTAGACGTCCCTCACATCTAATTAAGTCATTCTTCAAGTGTAGCCTTAGTTGATGCACAATGTTAGGCATTTTATTCTTACCAGAATTTCTTATGGAATCTAATTCCTGACTGAAGGATTCCCTTTGAATCCATCTAATTAGTGTTACCTCAGCTGCTTTTATTTCTACTGCATTTAAGCTTTGACCCAGATTGCAAAGTCGTCCTTGTAGCCTGGCCTTTATGTTGGTTGGTGATATAACGCAACACCCAATCTACGACTCTGACTAATTAATGTACCCACCGATCCTTACCCCCTCTAACATAGGATTCGGTGTTGATGTCGGTTGAATGACAGCTGTCACCGTTTCTAATGGCAAAGCTAACTCAACCTCGGCATTCCATACAGCCCAATCCCCTTCGTGGAGCAGACATTTTGGGCTTTGCCACCACAGGTCGGACTTAATCAGTTTGGACGCCGTTACTCCCCTACTTATTAGGTCACTGGGGTTGTCTTTGGTTGGTACATAATGATAGAAGGCGTTTGGTAGTAGGGATCGTATTTCATCCACCCTATTGCGCACATAGACGGGCAATGTCCTTTGACTATGCACCCAGCTTAGTGCAATTTGGCTATCGCACCATACGTGTACCGCCCTTAATTGCAGTTCCTTATCGTATGAAATGCGTACATGATTAACCAAACGTCCCAATAGCAGCATTGCAGTTAGTTCCAATTTGGGAATCGTGACCCCCTTTACCGGTTCAACCTTAGCCCGGGCGGTGAATAAATTAATCCCAAACGAGGTAACCCAATAAATAGCTACTCCATACGCTGTAGCACTCGCATCACAGAATGCATGTAAAGACATGGGTCCAAATGCGGCCACTTGGCGCGGTAACTCTAATGTACATAGGGTGTTATAATCTTCTAGTAAGGACCTACCCTGTTCACTAAGATCATCGGGTAAATTTTCGTCCCACCCTATGTTGCGTCTCCATATTTCTTGTATTAGAATCCTAGCTCTGATGGTAACAGGTAATGCTAAACCTAATGGATCAAAAAATTACGCGACCTTACTCAACAGACTACGTTTTGTGTGCGTCCCTGCCTGTTCAGTATAATCTTTGTTCCGGTACATCAGTATGTCTTTCCCTGGTTGCCATATCATCCCCAAGATTCTGGCATATTCTTGGTTATCAGAAGCTACCCCATCTATTATGAGACCATCCCGAAGCAACACAGAATTCGAAACCCACTTGCGGAGAAACAGATGAGCCTTAGTGAATAACCTACTAGCCTGCCTATAGCTTGCAACTAGGCCCTTTTCACTATCACTAGACCCCTGTAAATTGTCTATATATAATCCGCGAGCGAGTTCAGTCGTGTCTTCTTCAGAATCCTCCAGATGTTTCTTAATGGTCGCGTTTAATAGAAACTGTGAACTAGTTGCGCCAAACAAGACTACCCTAAACCGATAAGTTAGTATGGGACTCTCGGGGTCGTCAATGTCCTTGAACCAGAGGAACCGGGTGACGTCTCTATCTCCCTTCTGTAGTCTCACCATCAAGAAGGCCTTTTCAATATCGCTGGTGAATGCGTATCGGCCCAGTCTAAATCGCAGCAATTGGTGAGATAGATCCGACACCATTGAAGGGCCGGTCAACAAACAGTCATTTAGACTGGGACTATGGCCTAGGTGGGCTGAGCAGTCATATACCACACGGATGGGAGTGGTAACACTATCCTTCTTTACCCCATGATGTGCGAGGTAATGGACCTTCCCGGCACTCCCTGGCTCATCCACATCGACGGCCTCGATAAACCCTCGGTCGAGATAATTTTTAAAAACCTCGTCAAAAGCCTTGTAGGTGCTAGGTTCTTGGGTTAGTTTACGCTGCAAGGCGCGTAACCTACCCAACGCTAAACCATAATTAGTGGGTAAACTGATATTATCATGTTTCCAGGGTAGACAAACTTCGTATTGCTTTTCCGTAGGCAAGTAACGCACAGATTCCGAGAACTTCTCGATCTCGAAATATGATTCCTGGTCGTTCTCCACAGGTTGAATTCCTATGTGGTCTAGTTTCCACAGTCTTTCTAGATTGAACTCGGCAGCTAACTTTGGGTCCTCAATGTGAGTATCATCTTCGGTGAACTCATCTGCCGCGGTCTTGCTCATCCTCAACACGGATACCGTGTCAACCAGAACATTTGACTGGGTAGTTTGGACTGTACCGCTCACGCAGTAGCCAAATTTAGTGGGGATCAAGATCACTCCACTCTCTCTTTTAAAACCCGGGTGTACTACATCATAATAATAATCTGCTCCTAACAGTATGTGCACCTTCTTCAAGTCACCTACGGGATCAGACAGGTAAATACCTTTCCTACTAAGTGCATGCTCTACTTTGTTAATTCCTACAGATTGATAGTCTGGGAGTTCATCTACCACTACACACTGGAAGAAGTGTTTCTTCTTACGGTAGATGTAAGGAACTTCAACAACTTCGTATTCTCTACTGTCGGTCACTCCTGTAAAACCTTGCAACCTAAGGGTCTCGCTACCTACTACACGGTTTTTTAGACCGTCCAGCACTGATCTCTTTATAAAGGATCGTTGTGAGCCCTGGTCTAGGAGTAGCCGACAGACTTGTGTCCTGCCATAACCCTCTATGGGTATCTTGATTGTGGGTAAAATGGTGGTGTCCTTCCTACTGCCTAGCATTAGTGTTGAAGTACCCCCTTCTTTTTCCTCCCTGACTGGACTACCTGTGGGGCATAACTTGTCAAAGTGATGACCCTCACAGTTGCGACAGGGCCTCAAATAGGAAGCAGTACATTTACCCTGCATACCATGGGCCTTACTCAGACAACCCTTGCACAATTTTAGCTTCCTTGCTTGAGCTAATTTGGCTTCATTGGTTTGATATTTGGTACAGCTTAGCCATTTATGCTTGGGATTGTTGCATAGCCTACATGACATTTGTGGTTTCTTTCGTGTTTCTTCAACCTTCCCTTTAGAACCTACCATCATATTAATTGAACCCCTTGCTGTTGTCCCTTCTGACCCTCCCACCGTCCTACCATTGTTCAATTGTATGTTGCTAATCTCCTTGCTAAAAATCCCTCTTTGAACTCCTCCAAGTTAAAGGTACGAACCTTATCTAGAATAGCTATAGGTAATTTCTGTCTTAAAATTATGACCAGCATTTCTTGTGAGGTTACCCCAATGCATCTAATGATCTTGTATGACACTCCCTATCTGCCCTAAACTTTGTCAGTTCATCAACCCTGTACCTAGGCTGTGCTAGGTTCAACGGGCGTTCACGTGGGCTACCTTGAGCTGGTCAGTGTCTCCATACGTCGCCTGTAATAACCTCACAGCACTATCATAATTTTCACCTACGATGGAAAAACCTTCTACCAAATGTAAAGCTTCATCCTCGAGTTGGCCTTTCAGATAATGGAACTTTCGTACATCGTCAAGTTTTGAATCATGCACTGTGGATTTAAAGCCGTCCCAAAATGCTAACCACTCGGTCAAGTTTCCCCTGAACTTCGGTAAATTTAATTTGGGCAAGTTGACTTCACGACGGGGGTCTGTCTGCCTGGCAGTGCTGCTAGTCGAGGTTATCTCTACCTTCTTCACCGCCCTTCGCAGTAAATGTATTGCCTCTAAATGGGCGATATCATGGACAGCGCGCTGTTCGTACTCCGCCTGAATATCTGACTCTTCCTCCAAATCTGATACTATACATTCATTCAGGGTAGCTATCCGATCATAGGTAGTTTCTAGGTATTCCAACTTAGCCTCTAGCTGTGCAGGACTTGCACTAGCTACAAAGTCTTCCAAATCGGACGTTAGCCTAGTGATGAGACCCCTCAAACCTCCTCTCTGGTTTTTCAAGACTGCGATAGACATAATTATGTTTTTTTTTTATCTTCTGGTTTACTAGCCATTAAATTAATTACACGAATTAGCCTAACCCTTCGTCAGCCAATACGGACCTCTATAATGTCTCAATCGTGTAATATAAGCACACTTTTTAGTAATTGTCATATGTACTTACAATTTCAGTCCACATAATTATGCAATATTACATCACATTAGCCTACCCTTTATAGAATAATGTAATTAAAGTAAAGAGGTAGAAATGACTATATAAACCTCTTACCTTACACAATACAGTACCACGAGAGATTGGGATATGAGTAAACAATGAAGGAAATATGAGATGGTAGGTCAGTCTTAAGTCAAAGAAAATAGTAAATAATAATGAAATTAGGGAAACAAATGCAGGGTTAACAAAAAAATAAAGAAAAGAAAAAAGAAAAAAGGATAAGTTACTGGGGGAAGGTGATGGGCGGGATACAGAACTTAGGGACTCGCAGGCTTATTACTCCGGCATCACGCTCTAGCCATCGTTTAGTCATGGCCGTGATCTTGTCATGCAGGATCTTGTTAGTGTCGAAGTCTAGATGGACACCGTCGATGTCAAGATCCTGCGGTTTAGACGAAACCGACAAAAAGCGATGGCGCGTTACGTCTAACCTAGAGCGCAATGACCGGTTAACCGAATTCCTGATTTTATTATACTGCTCTGCTGGCATTCCCCATACTCTAGAGCGGTAATCTAGGGAAATCAGGATGCATTTCCCTCCCGTGTCCCTCTCGACAGCCAGAGCCAGGTCCCCTAATGCCACAGCCAGAGCACGGGGTTCGGTGTCGGGGGTTATGTCGTTGCCCCCGATGAGTAAATAGGTGTAGAGGGGCCGGTATAATACCAGCTTACCCCACTCATCGGAGGACTTAAAACTTGTGATATTAGCCCCCGGCACCCCAAAGTAGCGGAATTGAAATTTCCGATCCCCGGTCGCTCCCCTGTAGTCAACAGGGCTCTGGTCTGCTGCCCTCAGTCGGGTTTCATATGAGTGGCCAAAGATCACTATGCGATCTACCTCGGCCACTACTTGCACCGGTTTATATCCCAGACCTACACCCCCCCGGATCCTTTGATCTACAACCTCCCTTAACATTGCCCTTGCTCATGCCTAACTTAGGAATTTAATTGTGGGTCAAAGTCCCGAGGTCTGGGCACCAATATGGCGGATTTAAGGAAGATAAGTTTACTCTAGGCTACCTAAGACTGAAAAGGTCCGCTCATATAATGTAAATAAATAATAATGCCGGGAGTTTAGCTCACTTATTAAATCACCATAAAATACAGCTAGGCAAGGTGGAAATGCTGATGGAGGTGCTGATAGATGGTAGGTAAATGACTGTTATTCAAACACCATTCGATGTTTACATTAAGGTGACCGCATGGAGGCACCTGAACTAATAAAGAATGAATGAGGTTAAAGAAAGTTGAATCATGATAATAAGGCTTAGCTGTCAGTCGGTCTGTCTGTAGGATGTAGTTGAGTTTAAGTTTATGATGAGAGCTAGATGAAACCGGAACCAGGATCGCGGCGAACTAAAGAGTGGAGTTGTTGCTTGGATGAAGTATAAAAGTGCTCTGACGCGGTGCGCCACAATCCAAGACGTCATCGTCTTACGCTACGAATCTAGCGGCTACTGCTAAGTTAGTAGCGGATATCTAGCGGTAAATATCTCACCGCTTACATAATACTACAGCATGGTTTATATGATAAATCGTATATGCATTCCTAAAAACACTTAAATACTATACTTTCGTATAATTGGCCTTATCTAACTTATTAAGCTTACATACTGTACAAACTGTATCTAGGGTATGATACATAGAAAATGTAGGTTATACCACTAACTATCATGAATCCACGATAGTCTCGATGATCGCGCCGTTGTGGCCGGCCCAAGTTTGGTACAATCAATTGAAAACGTGGTGCGAGAACCCGGTGTCATTCCCGATCTCGTACTTCCACTTAAACACAATTGGAAACCTCAAGACCTCGCTGACGTTCGCCTTGTGGATATTCAGAAGGCCAAGTGGCTAGGCCAGTTTGGGGAAAGTGTGACTCATAAGTTGATTAATCAGTATACATTATCAACACAAAGACAGTATCAATCTCATTGGAAGGCATTCACTACCTGGATAGTAGAAACTGACCAACAACAGTCCTCGGTGCCACTGGTGTTTAATTATTTAAATTACCTTTTTGATATGCAAAAGTTCTCAGTTGTTACATTAAGGAATCACCTCACAGCAATTCGGACACCTTTTTTCGATTTAACTGGTCTGTCCGTGCCAGAGGCGGAAAAGAAGGGGTTCATGCGGTCTTGCTTCCGGCTTCACCCTCCTCCACATCAACTCACACCCACCTGGTCTCTTGATTTGACCCTTGAAATGCTTCATTCATGTAAATATTGTCATTATCCTCCTTATGAGTTAAGACTTAAGAAAGCCATTTTTCTGATGGCACTGGCCACGGGTGACAGGGTGTCTGAGTTGGCGGCGATGAGTTCGGAGCCATCTTGCTTAAGGTTTTCGAGGAGCAACATGAGTGTCCATATTGCACCTGCTCCTAATTTCGTTGCCAAATATGAACATTGTTACCATGTATTTTCAGAGTTTGAAGTGCCAGTTCTGAAACAGGGCGATAAACACCATTTGCTTTGCCCGGTGCAATCGCTCATTTTATATATACGGGAATCTCAGCCATCTCAGGTCGGGTCCCTCTGGGTTTCACGGACAGGTAAACGTCTTCAAAAACGACAGATGGCTATGTTATTAGTAGGGGTGATTAGAGAGAGTCATCCAGGCGTTCTTGCTAGATCACACGATATTTCGGAAGTGGGCTGCATCACTCAGGTTCTTACATAATTACTCACTCGATGATATTCAACAGACCAAGCTGTGGTCGTCCAATCATACATTCCTGACACGTTACCTGTCCGTTAATCTAATGAAACCTTCTCGCACATGTGTAGCATTAAGGCAGAGAGTCTAGGTTTAAGCTCTTTTTGTATAAGAAAAAGTGTGTGGGGGGGGGGGGGGGGTCCTAGCTAGGGCCTCTAAACCTGCCTCCTATGTGATACAACATGATGATGAGAATTAGGGTCATGTGATAACCCGTTCCTTAGACTAAAGTAAGTCTAGTCAGGACATTTTTATTTTTACTTTATGTATGGCAATAGAGTATTAATTTATGCTCAATAATCTTAAGGTTATGATTAAGGGCAATGTACAAATATATTTGTAATAGAGTACCTGTAGGCCATATTTGTATAGGCCACCAAAGTTATCAGTATTTTCTAAGAAACGAGATATTGATTTATTTATGTATTCATAAGCTAAAATGTATAGTTTATGTGTGTAACTCCTACTGTTCTGTCAAACGTAAAGGTTCTACACAACAGGCAAACCTTTAAGAAACGCCGCCTGTAAACTCTCTTATTATTTTTATATATTAAATGATGATCTTTTTCGTATGTGTTTCTCTATGAACCTTAGCAATTTGTTAGTGGTTATGTTATTCCTGATGAATGTCCCCCTCCAGACTTGATATAACAGGTTCATCGTCAATGATGAAGGGGCCACTAATAAATCATAGGTTTGAGTCCCGAAGGGAAGAAGGAAAACTAATATTTAGTAGTGGCCCCGGAATCATTGACGATTTTGGCCCTCCCTTCCATCTGCTATATTTGGAGAGTCTTGATATATCAGTTTAAGGGCGAGAGATTGCTTCGATGAGTGAGGCGAAGCGTGCGGGAACAGCAGACGCATGGGAAGCGCAAAGCTAGGATCAAGTTTAATGTTTATGTTTACATAAGTTTTTGCTATGTTTTTCTAGTAGTGGTACCCTCATCATATAGGACGAGTCCGTGAGTGTTTTTCTAGTAGTGGTACCCACATCATATAGGACGAGTCCGTGAGTGTTTTTCTAGTAGTGGTACCCACATCATATAGGACGAGTCCGTGAGTGTTTTTCTAGTAGTGGTACCCACACCATATAGGACGAGTCCGTGAGTGTTTTTCTAGTAGTGGTACCCACACCATATAGGACGAGTCCGTGAGTGTTTTTCTAGTAGTGGTACCCACACCATATAGGACGAGTCCGTGAGTGTTTTTCTAGTAGTGGTACCCTCATCATATAGGACGAGTCCGTGAGTGTTTTTCTAGTAGTGGTACCCACATCATATAGGACGAGTCCGTGAGTGTTTTTCTAGTAGTGGTACCCTCATCATATAGAACGAGTCCGTGAGTGTTTTTCTAGTAGTGGTACCCACACCATATAGGACGAGTCCGTGAGTGTTTTTCTAGTAGTGGTACCCACACCATATAGGACGAGTCCGTGAGTGTTTTTCTAGTAGTGGTACCCTCATCATATAGGACGAGTCCGTGAGTGTTTTTCTAGTAGTGGTACCCACATCATATAGGACGAGTCTGTGAGTGTTTTTCTAGTAGTGGTACCCACACCATATAGGACGAGTCCGTGAGTGTTTTTCTAGTAGTGGTACCCACACCATATAGGACGAGTCCGTGAGTGTTTTTTCTAGTAGTGGTACCCTCATCATATAGGACGAGTCAGTGAGTGTTTTTTCTAGTAGTGGTACCCTCATCATATAGGACGAGTCAGTGAGTGTTTTCTAGTAGTGGTACCCACACCATATAGGACGAGTCCGTGAGTGTTTTCTAGTAGTGGTACCCTCATCATATAGGACGAGTCAGTGAGTGTTTTTTCTAGTAGTGGTACCCTCATCATATAGGACGAGTCAGTGAGTGTTTTTTCTAGTAGTGGTACCCTCATCATATAGGACGAGTCCGTGAGTGTTTTTCTAGTAGTGGTACCCACACCATATAGGACGAGTCCGTGAGTGTTTTTCTAGTAGTGGTACCCACACCATATAGGACGAGTCCGTGAGTGTTTTTCTAGTAGTGGTACCCACATCATATAGGACGAGTCCGTGAGTGTTTTTCTAGTAGTGGTACCCACATCATATAGGACGAGTCCGTGAGTGTTTTTCTAGTAGTGGTACCCACACCATATAGGACGAGTCCGTGAGTGTTTTTCTAGTAGTGGTACCCACACCATATAGGACGAGTCCGTGAGTGTTTTTCTAGTAGTGGTACCCACATCATATAGGACGAGTCCGTGAGTGTTTTTTCAGAGCGTTTCGCTCACAATGTATGGCAATCGTATTTTGTTCTCTCCTGGGCGGGAAGTTTGAAAGACAAGCTTGAGTTCAAAGATTGGCCATAAACAATGTTAAGGCGCATCGTCAATGATTCCGAGGCCACTACTAAATATTAGGTTTTCCTTTTTCCCTTCGGGACTCCAACCTATAATTCCACACAGTTCGCCGAGGTCACTGGATAATGTTTGTTCGAATGAAATCACGTCACAGGAAGTTACAAAAGTTTGTTCAGTATATCGAACATTTATTTTAATTATTTGTTTTTCTATTTATATATATTATTTTGTTGTTATTATTATTTTGTTATATTTGTATGTTATTGTCATGTAAGTGGCAATTTAATTAATTTTCTTAATAAAAACACCCAAACAAATGTCCATAATTGAGGTATTGAACTTTAAAAAAAAAAATGATAAGAATCGAGGTATCGTCCAGCTTCCGGTGATCATCGCCATGTCAAGAATGACATGGCGATGATCACCGGAAGCTTGAAGTCTCGTCCTGGCAGGTATAGTGTTCCTGGCAGGGTCCACAGTGGTGTCATCAGCTCGGGCACACCTTTCTCATATACAAATGACTAACGAAGAGACCAATGATTGTAATGGGCATTAATTAGCAGAAACTCATGATATATGAGATCAGTAACTGGTTAATTTTATCCTTTAACAAGGAAAAGTAAATTGAGGATATTGCTCATGAAAACAATTAACAAACAGAGTACAGTCCACCAAGGGACACACAAACAGAGTACTCCGGTGCTATTCCTCCCTCTCCGCCCTCCTCTCTCTTACTTATGCCTAATATCCTAATCTCTTCTAAAGATGTACTTTCTACCCTCTCTGGGCTTAACACTAATAAGGCGTACGGTCCGGACGGTGTTCCTCCTGTTGTTCTCAAAAACTGTGCTTCCGTGCTGACTCCCTGCCTAGGCAAACTCTTTCGTCTCTGTCTATCCTCTAACGTCTTCCCTTCATGCTGGAAGTTTGCTCACATTCAACCTGTCCCAAAGAAGGGTGACCGCTCTCAACCCTCCAACTATCGTCCAATTGCTCTTATCTCCTGTCTTTCTAAAGTTTTTGAAACTATTCTTGCTTCCAAATTTCTTAAGCATTTCTCTTCTCATAATCTGCTCTCAGATCGCCAGTATGGCTTCCTTAAGGGTCGCTCTACTGGTGATCTTCTTTCATATCTTACTAACTCTTGGTCATCCTCCTTTCGGGACTTCGGTGAGACTTTTTCTATTGCACTAGACATATCGAAAGCCTTCGATAGAGTCTGGCATAAATCTTTAATTTCTAAACTACCCTCCTTCGGTTTCTATCCCTCCATCTGTGCCTTTGTCTCTAATTTCCTTTCCGGCCGTTCCATAGCTGCGGTTGTGGACGGCCATTGTTCACTTCCTCACCCTATAAACTCCGGTGTTCCTCAGGGCTCTGTCCTATCTCCTATTCTCTTTCTAATTTTTATAAATGATCTCCTTAACTGTACCTTAATTCCCATCCATTCATACGCAGACGACTCAACCTTACACTACTCCATTAGTTTTTCAGAACGCCCCAGCCAGCAATCCCTCAACGACAAACGTAATGAAGCCATAGAACTCTTAAATTCTGATCTAAATACTATTTCCAATTGGGGCAGAGAAAACCTTGTTAACTTTAATGCTTCCAAAACCCAATTTCTCCATCTATCTACCCGTCAGGATCTCCCAGCGGACTATCCCTTATTCTTCAACAATACAAAAATCAACCCTTCATCTTCTCTCAATATTCTTGGTGTCTCTTTTTCTTCTGCTCTCATTTGGAAGGACCATATTACCAGTCTTGCTAAGGCAGCCTCCCAGAAGCTGGGTGTGCTCAACCGCCTTAGGGGGTTCTTTTCCCCTGCACAGCTTCTTGCTCTGTACAGGGCATAGTGCGCCCTTGTATTGAGTATTGTTCACATGTGTGGGGAGGTTCCTCTCACACCGCTCTCCTAGACAAAGTTGAAAGGAAGGCCTTTCGTATCATTAACTCCCGTCCACTCACCAACTCTCTGCAATCTCTCTCTCTCCGCCGCAATGTTGCATCTCTCTCGCTATTCTATCGCTACTATAATAATCAGTGTTCCTCAGAGCTATCCCAGTGCATACCACCTCCTTTACGTAGGGCACGTGGTACCCGTCTTGCAACTCAATCCCACCCCTACTCTGTGCAACTCTCCAACCCAAGAGTGAAACGTTACTCTCAAACTTTCTTCTACTCAACATCTGAGCTCTGGAACTCTCTCCCAGAATCAGTCTTTCCCTCTTCCTATGACTTAAATTGCTTCAAACTCCGTGTGTCCAGGCATTTTGGCTCGAACGTCCCTTGATTTTGGCCCTGTCACTCTTTCAACTATGGGGGAGGCACTCGCTATAGGCAGTTATGCCTTTTGCCTCCCTCAATCACATAGAAAAAAAAAAAAAAAAAAAAACCAGTCCACCAAGGGACACACAAACAGAGTACAGTCCACCAAGGGACACACAAACAGAGTACAGTCCACCAAGGGACACACAAACAGAGTACAGTCCACCAAGGGACACACAAACAGAGTACAGTCCACCAAGGGACACACAAACAGAGTACAGTCCACCAAGGGACACACAAACAGAGTACAGTCCACCAAGGGACACACAAACAGAGTACAGTCCACCAAGGGACACATAAACAGAGTACAGTCCACCAAGGGACACACAAACAGAGTACAGTCCACCAAGGGACACACAAACAGAGTACAGTCCACCAAGGGACACACAAACAGAGTACAGTCCACCAAGGGACACACAAACAGAGTACAGTCCACCAAGGGACACATAAACAGAGTACAGTCCACCAAGGGACACACAAACAGAGTACAGTCCACCAAGGGACACATAAACAGAGTACAGTCCACCAAGGGACACATAAACATTGAAGGTTACTGTATTGGACACAAATTAACATGAAGTCCAGTTATCTCTCTTAAGTATAAATAATGTCTAGGACAAGTACTTTCAACAGAGGTTTTCATTTGTGAGTACAAGTAGCATGTTGTTTAAATCCAAACACAGAACAAGAACAAATAAATAACTCTTCTCAAAACACATGCATAAAATTATTATTTGTCATAAATACAGTACTGTAAAGAAATGTAAAATTTCTTAAAAGGGTAAGTTTGACTTTCAACGCAAGTCTACAGATATCAGCAGTATTGTACCATCGGGCCTGACACGACATGTCAATAAGTAAGGAAGGAAACTGTATGAATGATAAGATCAAAATTCAATTATGTTTAGTAACAAAACAATATTCTGAAGAAAGGTACAAGTAATCTTCCGAGAGGGCAGTGCCGCATAATCCGGTGGTACTCGTAGGTCAAACAATTAGCCAAGAATATCGAGGAAAATTATA
Source organism: Paralithodes platypus (assembly GCA_032716605.1). Taxonomy (NCBI): domain Eukaryota; kingdom Metazoa; phylum Arthropoda; class Malacostraca; order Decapoda; family Lithodidae; genus Paralithodes; species Paralithodes platypus. The sequence continues at coordinate 25,082,457 of CM064540.1, forward strand.
TTGACTATAAGAACTCATTATCAGAATATCAGTTATTACAATGCAAAATCACAATCACTAAATGCAGAAGTGAAAATGATTGATATTATTATTATTACTATTCTTTGTTTTTAAATTACTATATACATATGGAAGATTAATTAACTAAACAAAAGATTGAACATTAATATCTAAATCCTTAAAGATAGTATTTACATGTTTATGGAATTCCCATCCATCACTTACTTTACTGTGGAAGTTGCAAGTGTTACTATTTACAAAATGGGCGTAATTGTGGGACCCCAACTTTGATCTGTAGTTATCATTATATACAGTATATCCCTTTGCCTTGTGACATTCTCCTGATCAACTTCTAGTAAATCAGGATTGGCATCGGAACCATCAGTATCATTCACAGGTACAAATCTACTTAAACTTTTTTAAGTGGTTAACATGACACTCCTGTACTAGCTTAGTATAAATATTCCATATCTCCAATGTATTACCTATTGTTCTTTTAACACTCAACGAGCGGCCTAGGCGGTAATTTCTATGTACCGCCCAGCGGGTGGTTTTTACCATAAATGGCCTTGTTTCCATGCTCTTTTTCATGCATAAACAAGAGCCAGAACGTAATACAATTATGTATCCCTGAAAGGGCGTTAATTGAGCTTTCCAATGACACCAGAACCATCCTTCTATGATCACTGGTTGTCTTGCAACGATCGTGCAACCGAAGGGCAAAATCGCTAAAATGCGGTCATTTCGTTACATAATTACGTGTGTAGCGAGGGAGGGAGGGTGGAGTAGTGTGGAGTATATGTCAGTAGATCCACGGCGGCCGTGGCGAGCGGTCATGAGGTAACCTACGCTCCTCCCGTCGCTCGTCTCTCTCTCAGAGCCAATATTGCGCCAAAATTGCACACAGACTTAAGTCGGGCCCCGCCACTTAGTCCATGGTTCTCTAGCCCAACTTAAGTCCACCCCCGCCAAAGAAGGGTTAACTACTCTGTATGGCCCTTCGAACTTGTTATCTAATTTCGACGATCTTTCAAAAAGCTTAACCATTACAATGGCGCTAGGGTTTATGGATATTGGGCATGCAGACTTATGCTGTCTCTTGACCAATTCTGCATTTGATTGGGCTAACTTCTCATGAATACCTTGATAAATGTTCTGAAACTGCTGTAGTCTCACAGCAACAAAATCATCAACATTGTAACAAGGCTTAGGTCTTGAATGAAGTAGTTCATAAGGCAATTTCTTGTCTACTCCAAAGACAATAAAATGGGGGGTTTCCCCTGTAGAACTATTAATTGCAGAATTTAGACATGCCTGTAATTGAGGCATCCATAAATCCCAACTCATACTTTCAGGCGAAACTAAGTGTCTTAGACATTCTAAAATCTTCCTATTCTGTCTCTCTACAAGGCCATTCGAGGTCTGATGTCGAACATGTGTATATACTTTATTGACCCTCAATATTTCACAGAGTTTAGGTAATATAGCGTTGTTGAATTCCGTTCCGTTATCAGTAAACAAAACCTGTGGAGTCGTGAAAGGACTTATTACATGATTCAAGAAGGTAGATGCAACTGTCTTGGCAGTCTAATTAGAAATCGGTCCTAAAACATAAAATCTAGAAAAAGAATCAATTGCTACAAAAAGGAACTTATTACCGGCTTCAGGCATGGGTAATTCCAATACGTCTACAGAAACTTGACTCCAAGGTTCGTCACGAATGGGGTACGAAAGAATAGGGCAAGGTTGTGAAGTATGGCCTTTCACTCTTGCACAAGACTCGCAATTTGCCACATATCGAAAAATATCCTCTTTCATCTTGGACCAGTAGTAATTTAGCTGGGCCTGTCTAAAACTCCTGTCTCGACCAGGATGCGAGGTATGGGGTGAATCGTGTATCAGTTTCATTATATCCTTGGTCATTGCGCAAGGTATGATGATCTGATGCACTGGTCTGGAAGGCATTGATTTATAAATAAAATTAGCTACTCTATGCAAAAGGTCATCCTGCAAAATTAAGTCTTTCTGTTTAACGGGTGTGGTAGGTGGTTTTCCTTCCTTCCCTGACTTCAACTAAGTTTTAACTGGTCCCCAAACAGGATCCTCGTCCTGACTCACGATTACATCTGCCATTTCGAGTGTGGCAAGGTTTACAGAGAAGACTGGGACATTACGTGAAAGGGCATCAGCAATTACGTTTTTCTTACTCGCAATATGCTCGAATGTGGGAGAATACTCCTGAATGCTATGGAACCACCGAGCAGGACGTCCCTTTAATTATTTATTCTTAAACAAGTTGACTACTGCCGTGTTATCGGAATAGACATGATCATTGTAACCCAAAATTATCTCCCTGAAATGTTTTTAAGAGCCCACACTACAGCTAAACCCTCTCTCTCAGCAGTGTCATAATTTTCTCCTCCGCTGAATGAAGTTTTCTAGAAGCGTACGCGATAACATTTCTCTTCCGATCAATTTTCTGCATCAAGACTGCTCCTATACCAGCTAGCGATGCATCCGTGAGGAGCTCAAAATCATGATTGTAGTTAGGGAAGGCCAAAACGGGGGCTCTAATTAAATGGTCTTTAAGCATATCAAATGCAACTTGATGATCAGCAGTCCATGCAAACTTGGAATCTTTCTTTAATAAATCCGTAAGGGGCACAGCTTTTTCTGAGAGTTTCCAAACAAACCTTCTATAATAACCCGCCAATCCTATAAATGAACGGACTTGATCAGCATTAGTCGGCATAGGGAATAACTTTACAGCTTGTATTTTATCATCAGAGGTACTTATTCCTCTTTCATCAACAACGTGACCCAAGAACGATATTTTCTTTTTCAGGAAATGACACTTCGTTAGCTTAAGCTTCAGACCCGCGGCTTGTAACCTAGTGAAGACATGTGTTAATTTACGGAAGTGGTCGTCAAGCGTTTTACTCGCAATGATGATGTCATCTAAATAGACAAAAACTGAAGTACCTATAATGCCATTAAAAACTGAATTAACAAGTCCAGTGAAGGTCGGAGGGCTATTTCTAAGTCCCATGGGCATACGCTTATAGCGATAATGACCAGTAGGAGTGCTGAAAGCAGTAAGCTCCTGACTGTCTTTTGCTAACGGTACTTGCAAAAAGCCGCTTATAAGGTCTATCCTAGAAAATATCGTATTGCCTTCTCCAATGTTCTGCAGAATGTCCTGCAGCACGGGGATAGGCTGTCGGTCCGGTATTGTCATTTCATTCAACTTTCTAAAGTCAATCACGGGCCTCCATGAACCATCTTTCTTTGCAACTAGAAACATCGGGTAATTCCACGGGGAATTTGATTCTTCAATCACATCTTGGGCTAACATCTCAGTAATATACTTGTCCACCTCCACTCTCTGCTTATGGGGAAGACGATATGCGGGAATATATTTCGGTTTCGCGCCTGGCTCTAACCGTATCTCATGCTCAATTAACCAAGGGATCATCTGGCAAAGCAACAATGTCGTTGTAGCGACTCAGAAATTCTACGAGATTACCGCGATAATTATCATAATCTATCGGGTTGAGATGCGCATCTAAGTCTCTCTCTCTCTCAACATCTTCATGTGCTGTGGTTTGAAACACACGACCACGAAACTCATGATTACCCTCACCAGACGTCTCAATTACCTTAGCCGGGTGGGGGTAAGTTAAGAAATCCAGTAAGTGAAATCCTTCATCTAGTGGAATAGGGTAACCTTTCTTATTAAACACAAAATCTCTACAGTCTTTCTATTGACCGTGTATAAGGCGGACTCAACATCAAGGTTTTCTGCACGAGAACTTTCAGGTAAAGCCATCACAACTGTTTCATGAGGAACATTCTTTAGTTTCACCGAGACTTTTGATATCGTATGGCCTGGCAATATTGTCGACTTTATTACCGAACCATTCCGTATCACATTGTCTGCAAGCAAAATAGAAACGTCCTTGTTGTTCATAAATCTAGACTTAGGAAGTATCTCTGTAGGTAAAGCTTTAGACCGCTCGGCAACGCTATTACTGCTACTGTGAGAAATAAATTGACTACACCGGTATCTGGGGAATGTTGGCAACAACCTTCCGATAGGGTAACCTCACTAGAGTGAACAATTTCCTACCAGAACCCGGTGATTGTATATATTGTAGATATTAATTAATGTTAGGTAATTTAGTACTGTATAAGATTACCTTGATCAAGTTAATTTAGTTATAAAACCTTGTAGAAATAAGTTTAGAAGAACTGTAAAGAGGATCAGTTTAAATATTCCCGCGACCGCATACGCGATCCACCGTTTGCTTTAGGGTCGTTAATATCTTGATATTATGTTCACTAAATCGTTGTGAAACGATGTTCACCTTTATAATTATATAATTTAAATGCTGATAATTATTTATATGATTTCGTGAAGAGGGAATGAACCCTTGGTAACGAATTAATATAGTTTATTTAAGAGTCGGAAATTGAAGTTCCGATCAGACGCTAGTAAACATCTGAACGGTAGAGACGTGTCCCGTGATCTCCTCCACCACAATTCCCACGCCCGGCCCGGAGTCCTGACCAATAACCCTTATCTACCGAAGCCGGAATCCTCTGAACTAAACCAGGACCCTAGTTATAGCTAAGTCATTGATATATATGGCCATTTATACAATGTTTAGTTAGGGCGTCCTGAGAGATAGGCTACCATAGTTCATACCATAAGGTAGGCGATCTCAGACTTTATTTTTATTTATGTTGATTTATTTAATATTTCGATTGGTGTGGTAAGAGATAACCTTTGGCCATATTATCCCCCACAGCTACCATTAACCTCATCGTTTCTCATATCATACAGCATTTGCACAACTCTAGGGACCATGTACGGCTCACCAAGAAAATGCAAACAAATTGCTCTTGTAAAAGACACCCCAGCGACTAGGGTCTATCAGAAACTTGTGCTCTCTCATGGTCTCTAAACCCAAAAGTAAGTTATCATTCAAATCTGGAGCATGAGACAATACTTGACGCGGTATTAAGACCGGAGAAATGTGTCTGTGAAACTTAATCTTTAAATGGATGACACCTACGGGCTTCATCTTTGAGCCCGTCACTCCAGTGATGACTAAATGTTTCTCGTAAGGTTGTTTCAAACGGACGTACATCAGTAAAGTAGGCAAATTGATCAAATTCAGACACACACCAGTGTCAAATAAAACATGAAGAGGTTTACCTTGTAACAGCGCCTCAATCAATGGGCCTTGCTCGATACAATTGATAGTAACTACCTTAGGGACTGGATTTACAGTAACTTCCTAATCAGGTACCTCTTCGATGGATCTTGCCTCTGCTACTATGTTAGGTATTCTGGGAGGGGGCCTAAATCTTCCCCAGAAGGATCAGAGTAGACTGCTCTAGCATAGGAAGGTTGCCTACCTGTCTCTACACTATTCCCTGTCTGTTGGCTCTGATAGCCCTGAGCTGGCTGTGAGTGTGTACGCTGACTACTCGTATTTGGTTGGCTTTGAGAGCCCTGGAATCCCTGCTGGCTTGGATATCTCTGCGTGGCATTTACATTCCCTGCACTAGATCTACATTCCCCATAGTTATGTGAGTTGGTCTTGTGAGTTGGACAATATGAAGTGTTCCTTCATGTGATTTGTCTGTGTCCTGCACTGCCACAGTTAAAACATATTACCTGGGCATATGTTCCTGGATAACCATTTACATTCTGTGGACGGTTGTAAACTCTTGTTTGAGCATTCCTTGCCTGCTTTCCAGTGAAAGCTGGCTGTCTGGCATAAACCGGTGAGAGCTGTGTGTTAGGTCTAGTGGCTGCCACCCCCTGTGAGCGACCCGATTGACCTTGGGCAGACCCCCATTGTCTACCTGTTGCAACATTGCCCTGAGCAACGTTAGCATTACCAGGACCTGAGCTGCGTGAGGAGCCTCTACTCTTACCCTGAGAGTTAGATGCCGCCCTAAGCACAGGTAGGCTGGATTGTGCAGGTGGTGTGTATTTAGTACCCTTCTTCTCAACTTCGCGACACTTCAATAGAAGCTCTCCTAACTCCTCCTTAGGCTTAATCTTCTTATGCTCTAAGTGTCTGCGGGTAGTGGGATTAACATGTTGTAGGTACACTGACATGGCTATAATTTTGCCTACATGCCTGAGTTTGACCGTACCATTTTCTGCCCAACCGTCGGCAACTAACATAAGACCTAAATTCTCTGCAGCCCTGTCTAGCCTACCTGTGAAGGATTCAAGGTCCTCATTAACCTCCCGTTTCATCTGGGCTAGTTTCCCTGCTACACTGATAGCTGTATTATCTGACATATCCTTAAGGTAGTTCCTGAACATCTGCACATAAGCAGTATAACCTGTAATAAACTGCAGATGTGTGAGACCCATAATTGACCTGGCTGAACCCTTATCAGAATTAATCTGACCTCTGAAGAAATTAATCTTATCTACTGTACACCATTCACTATTTTACGGTTACCTATTTCCCCATTAATGACATAGATAAACTGACAAGGGGTCAGTGTGGTCTCCTGAAAATTTGGGAAGGTTGACCATATGGGTCCGAAGGTCGTAGCTGGTAGGAACTTGAGGATATGGAGTCTGAGCGAAGGGTGTAGGAGTAAACATTGTCACGGGTGGTGCGCTGGGAACTGTAAAGGAACTTTGTGGCACATAGGCACTTTGGGGCACTTGACTAGTTGAGGGCACCGAGGCATTTGTATTGGCTTGAGACATGCATTTGTAGACATATTCCTCTATCATGCGCATAAAAGACGGATTATTGGCAAGATGCTCTGGGGGAGAAGTGATACTAGGGGAATTATCTCGTGGCAACTCCTGTGGCCTTCCATTAACAGGGTTAGCAGTGCAGTTTGTTGTGTCGGCACGGTCGGTGGGCCTGTCAGGTTCGACTGCTACTGATGGAGATTGACTGTCTCCAACTAAAGGAACTGTAGACCTATTAATAACCGTGTCGGCCATGTTGTCTTGAAAGACTTCGCAAAATTTGTGACTTCTAGTAAAATAGTCATGCATGATTCTTTAAGAAAACATGTTCTGCGTATGAAAGGACACAACAAACTTATTATATTCACTAGGATTTCCACTTTCGAAATCCTTGCAGACGATGTAACCTCTGGCAGACAGAGAAGGGCTGTCCAGGGATACAGCCGTCTGCTACCGGAAGCAAAAGTCCTCTCTTGTCAGGGTTGATCTGCAGGTAGAGGTATTTGCCTACACTCAACCTGAGAAAGTGGGTCATATATAAGTCGCTATCCCCAGTTATATACAGTATAGTAATGCCATAAATCACCATCAATCAAACTGAATCCAAACACTGTATATCTCTGACAAAATGCTATATCTCCTTAATTCACAACAATATTGCAAAATTATCACATGAATCAATCAAACTTTAAATTATAATTATTTAATTCAAAACCTCAAACACTGGTGTAATAGAAAAATACATAAGCGACACTTGAAATTATATTAGGTATAGAAAACGGATACAAACACCCAGAACTCTAGAAAATGCATGGTCAATGTCAAAAGATGAAACTATTCTATCCTGATAACTTCAAAATTTTTGTTTAGATAAGAGGTATTTCCTAACTTTAAAATCAAATGTTTCAACTCGACTATTAATGTTACACTTCAAAATCGTTAAGTTACAAGAATTAGGTTAAGTCAAAAGGTATCTCTAAATAAAATTTAATTCTATCTTAATGCAGGATTGAATAAAATAAACCTCTTATCTCACTATTAGTGTACTAACTTCAGGCAAAACATATACTAAAAAATTGGATTTATACGATACTTCCGTGAGAGCGCGTTCCACACTTCAGCTGACTAGTCGTCCTAGGTCGCCGCCAGGTCCACTTGCCCAGGCCGCGTCGTCTCGGTACAGGTCCATGCGCCCTTCACATCAGCTGATCCTCTCGCTCGCTCTCCCCAGCCGCGCTACACAATGGCGCGACCACGTTGGCAGGAAGCTCCCAGTAGACGGCGCTGCACCTCATGCTGGCCGCCTCACGCTCTCCCGCCTCTCACTCCTAGCTTCCTTGTTAGGATTTACGCGGGAACTCGTTGATTCTGCCTCCAACTCGTTGATTCAGTGTTGATTTTTGCATATACTGCTCCCGTCGTTCTTCTCTCCTCCACGTTGATCAAATATTCCTTGCAGATGCTGCTACAGGCTTCCCTCCACTGTCGTCACGTTGGCGGAATTCTCCTTGCGTACAGCTCTCTTTACAAGTGCCAATGCCGGGTGTGTGTGTGTGTGCTTGTGTGTACGTCTGGCGTCTGTGTTGCTCCGACGATAAAGGACGTGGTAGCGTTTTTCGTGCTGGTATTTCTCGCTGAGTCTTGATAGGGGGAATAGTTTATACCAGTATAATTACTGATGTGTAACAAGGCACGATTTGCGAATCGCGTCCCACCAGGCTGCCACCATTGTAACGATCTCTTCTTATTACCACTGTTGTTACACGTAACTATACACACATCAGTATTAATTAAACACCCGATGCTCTCTCTCCTTGTAGGTTTATTGATGTCATTATTGTTACTGCTTTACAACACACTGTATACACACACACACCCTCACGACTAGACTTATTGTGACAGTTAAACAAATTAGTGCTGATATTGTAGCAGTTACTGAAGCATGGCAAATCACCCCAGAAATATGCGTGATACAAGGCTATGACCTCTTTCACCAACTTCGGACAGAGAGGAGGGGGGGAGGAGTAGCTATTTTCGCCCGGAAACAGCTGTGTGCATCTCGCCTGGATATTGAGGTCCCGGAGGGAATCGAAGCACTCTGGGTGAGAGTTAATCCCCCCTCCCATCCTCGTCACACTGCCTCCATTATCTACTGTGTGATCTACCACCCACCACGCTCACCCACCGGCCCCGCACTAATCAACCACATCATCGATACATGTGATGATCTCAAACTCCAATTTCCATCATCCAAGTTGGTGGTTTGTGGGGATTTCAATGAACTAGACACCTGTGAGATTCAAGAACAGCTGCATCTTTCACAAATTGTTGACTTCCCCACCCACAACCACAACACTCTTGACCTTATTTTGACGGACATGGATGAGCAGTACCTCCCACCTGAACCTTTACCTCCTGTGGGACGCAGCACTCATCTCTGTGTGTTCTGGTCACCTGCCCCTACCACCTCCCATCAACAGACCCCCGTCATCCGGACCTACCGACCAACGCCAGACTCTGCAATGCGGGGGTTCGGGCAGTGGTAGGTTCATTACCCGTGGACGGAGGAGCTCACTGAAGAAGATGTTAATGCCAAATGGGACAACTTTATATCTACCACCACCGAAGCCTACCACCACTTCTTCCCCACCAAGAGGACCAAAATGCACCCCTCTAACGTCCCATGGATTACTCTTCGGATCAAGAGACTGATGCAGAATCGGAACAAGGCCTTCTACACAGACAACAATCGCTACAAGGACCTACGCAACATTGTGATAAGGGAAATCCTTTGGGCGAAGAAGTCCTACTACCCTACAAAGATTCATCATTTAAAACAAACCAATATCAGTCAGTGGTACTCTAAAATTAAGAATCTTTGTGGCTCATGAAAATATACAAAGAATTCTCGGTGGAATTTGCCACGATAATTAATGCCTCTTTAAGGCAAAGTAAATGCCCTGCAGACTGGAAAACTTCATACGTCACTCCAATCCCCAAAACCCCCTCCCCACATTCTCTTAATGAACTCAGACCAATTGCCATAACGCCCATCCCTAGTCTAATCTGTGAGGACTTTGTATTCACCTGGGCTTATACACAAATCCGTCACTTGATAGATCCCCAACAGTTTGGCAAAGTAAAAACCTTCTCCACCACTCACTGTCTTATTAGCTTCCTAGATTATATTTACACAAATCTTGAGAAGAGAAAGACTTCCCTCGCCCTTGCCTTTATTGACTTCAGGAAAGCATTTGACCTTGTTGACCACACCATCATCATCAACAAGGCCATAAAGTTGGGGCTACATCCTACCCTGGTTGCGTGGTTGACCGACTTCCTTAGTGACAGACGACAAGCAGTGCGATACCAAGGCTTCATCTCCACCTTCCTAGACATCACATGTGGAGTCCCACAGGGCACAAAGATGGGGCCTCTATTGTTCCTCATCTTGATTAATGATGCCCTAAAGGACACCCCATTCCACTGGAAGTACGTGGACGACTCGACAGTCGGCATTACTGTCGATAACACCTCCCCTAACTATGACAAGACATCCTCGACCGTCTTCAAGCCTGGACCACAGACAATCATGTGACTATCAATCATGACAAGACAGTGGTCATGCACATCAACACTTCTGTTACCGACCTTCCTCCACCCACTGTCACAATTGGTCCTCATCCCCTTCAGCTTGTTGAGTCCACCAAACTCCTCGGAATCACTGTGGACAACAAACTGAACTGGAAGAAACATGTAACTACCACAGTCAGGACTGCCACATACAAGTTGTTTATGCTAAGGCGGTTGAGTTCCCTGGGGGTGCCGGAGAATGAGCTGAAGAGTATATATAACACCTTCATACTCCCTAAGCTCACCTATGCCTCTCCCGCCTGGTCCTCCTCTCTAACCCTGACACAACAACGTCAATTAGAGAGAGTGCAGAGGAGGGCATGCAGGATCATCCAGAGTGGCACATATCCAGGGTACGAGGAAGCTCTCACCACCCTTAGCATACCTGCACTTTCAACCCACCACTACAACACACTCAAACAGTTTGCATCTAAGCTGCTTGTTCACCCACGACACAGAAACTTACTTCCACCAGACGCCCCTAGACCAACACATGCAGCTCGTCACTTCAACACACTCCAACCAATAAGAGCAAGAACTGACAGATATAAAAATAGTCCTATCCCAACCATTGTTAATATTATTAATAATGTGTAATAACGACCTGTCACACCATATATACGCACCCACCTTTAATAATGTATGCATAAGTGTGTGTGTGTGTGTGTATCAGAATATAATTATGTATGTATTTGCTTGAGTTTGTTTATGTATATGTGTATATATGTATATGTGTATATGTGTATCTATGTATGTACAGTATATATGTGTATGTATGTGTGCGTATATGTGTATGTATGTATGCGTTATTTATGTATATATATATGTGTCTATAGTGTATACTGTTTGTGGTTCGAGCCCGGCTGAGAGTATCAGGTGGATAAGAGAAGAGCATATTATGCATGTAATGTGCATATATTTATGTATATGTATGTCTGTGTGTATGTGCTGTCAATTGTTCGAGCCCGGTTGAGAATATAAGGTATATAATATATATATGTACTGTACGTGTAATTGTATGGTCATATGCACATATGTATGTAAATATACGTACATATGAGCGAGAACATATTGCTCACTAGCGCAACTTCTGATTATAAATCTATGCATAAGCATTATCTATTATTAAGTGTTCGTGTATCTTCATCCATGTATTTCCACCCTTAACAATAGAACGCCCAGCTTTTCCACATTTCGCCTTCTATCACATACACACACACACACACACACACACACATAAACGAACACACACACACACACACCTACACTACCGAGGATTAACCTCCCATTGTAGTAGGCTTTACCTGACCCTACCTGTACAGACTTGAGTGCCGCTCCCTCTTTACCCATTACTTCTTTACCCTGACCCTACCAAAACAGTTTTTGTATGTATGTATGTTTGTGTGCATACGTGAGCGTTTGTGTATACGGACATGTGCACACTTACTGCATGTTCTTATGTTCTTATATATCGATTTTAGGAGTATGGTTGGTTGTTGGAAGGAACATAATAATATGTATGTATATGTATGCGTATGCATGTGCGTACGTACGTGTATATATGTATGTTCTGTATATGAGTAAGTAAAATAAATGTGTATATGTACTGTATATCACTTACTCTCATGGTTATTTTATGATAATTTGTATTCTGCACCTGCATCATTATTGTATTTATTTATTTGTTTTGTAAACTGAGCTTACCATCTTCATATCTGTACATCTCATGTTCATCCACTAAATTGTAAAATGTGTATTTTCAGCTCATGAGGCCTCATTCTTTAACCCTTAATTAGCGGCTCACCACATAAGTCGTATTTAATAAAGCTGGACTATGTGGCGGCGCTCGACATAGGTCGAGTGGCAATTTCAGCACGTAATGTTGCTGAGAGAGAGAGACAAGTGGTGGCAGGAGAGTAGCGAGCGTATGACTGCTCCAGACCACCGCGGCGAACATACTGACACGAATCCCAGCTCCCTCCTCCCTCTCTCACTCGATATATAAGGAATTGTATCGGGAAAGTGGCTAATTACATGCTTTTTGCACTCGCGTTGCACGGTTATTGCAAGAAAACTAGCCATCATAAAAGGATCGTTATGGTGTCATTCGAAAGCTCTGTTTATGCCCTTTCAGGGATAGGTACTTGTTTTACGTTCTGGGTCTTATTTAGGCATGAAAATGATCACGTAAACAGCCCTATTTTGGCTAAAAACACCCCGCTGGGCGGTACATATAAATAAACCGCATAGGCCGCTCGTAAGGTGTTAATAAACCGTTTATTATTATTTTTATTATTATTATTATATCCGTATGTGTAGCTACCGTCGTTGGTGGCTGGGCTATGACTGACTAACCAAGGGTGCCTTAAGAGCGGTCCAAGCAGCTCTCAAATTCAAACGTGCTAACACGTAAAAACATTTTTTTTTTTTTTTTTTTTTTTCTATATGATTGAGGGAGGCAAAAGGCATAACTGCCTATAGCGAGTGCCTCCCCAATAGTTGAAAGAGTGACAGGGCCAAAATCAAGGGACGTTCGAGCCAAAATGCCTGGATACACGGAGTTTGAAGCAATTTAAGTCATAGGAAGAGGGAAAGACTGATTCTGGGAGAGAGTTCCAGAGCTCAGCTGTTGAGTAGAAGAAAGTTTGAGAGTAACGTTTCACTCTTGGGTTGGAGAGTTGCACAGAGTAGGGGTGGGATTGAGTTGCAAGACGGGTACCACGTGCCCTACGTAAAGGAGGTGGTATGCACTGGGATAGCTCTGAGGAACACTGATTATTATAGTAGTGATAGAATAGCGAGAGAGATGCAACATTGCGGCGGAGAGAGAGAGATTGCAGAGAGTTGGTGAGTGGACGGGAGTTAATGATACGAAAGGCCTTCCTTTCAACTTTGTCTAGGAGAGCGGTGTGAGAGGAACCTCCCCACACATGTGAACAATACTCAATACAAGGGCGCACTATGCCCCTGTACAGAACAAGAAGCTGTGCAGGGGAAAAGAATCCCCTAAGGCGGTTGAGCACACCCAGCTTCTGGGAGGCTGCCTTAGCAAGACTGGTAATATGGTCCTTCCAAATGAGAGCAGAAGAAAAAGAGACACCAAGAATATTGAGAGAAGATGAAGGGTTGATTTTTGAATTGTTGAAGAATAAGGGATAGTCCGCTGGGAGATCCTGACGGGTAGATAGATGGAGAAATTGGGTTTTGGAAGCATTAAAGTTAACAAGGTTTTCTCTGCCCCAATTGGAAATAGTATTTAGATCAGAATTTAAGAGTTCTATGGCTTCATTACGTTTGTCGTTGAGGGATTGCTGGCTGGGGCGTTCTGAAAAACTAAGGGAGTAGTGTAAGGTTGAGTCGTCTGCGTATGAATGGATGGGAATTAAGGTACAGTTAAGGAGATCATTTATAAAATTTAGAAAGAGAATAGGAGATAGGACAGAGCCCTAAGGAACACCGGAGTTTATAGGGTGAGGTAGTGAACAATGGCCGTCCACAACCGCGGCTATGGAACGGCCGGAAAGGAAATTAGAGACAAAGGCACAGATGGAGGGATAGAAACCGAAGGAGGGTAGTTTAGAAATTAAAGATTTATGCCAGACTCTATCGAAGGCTTTCGATATGTCTAGTGCAATAGAAAAAGTCTCACCGAAGTCCCGAAAGGAGGATGACCAAGAGTTAGTAAGATATGAAAGAAGATCACCAGTAGAGCGACCCATAAGGAAGCCATACTGGCGATCTGAGAGCAGATTATGAGAAGAGAAATGCTTAAGAAATTTGGAAGCAAGAATAGTTTCAAAAACTTTAGAAAGACAAGAGATAAGAGCAATTGGACGATAGTTGGAGGGTTCAGAGCGGTCACCCTTCTTTGGGACAGGTTGAATGTGAGCAAACTTCCAGCATGAAGGGAAGACGTTAGAGGATAGACAGAGACGAAAGAGTTTGCCTAGGCAAGGAGTCAGCACGGAAGCACAGTTTTTGAGAACAACAGGAGGAACACCGTCCGGACCGTACGTCTTATTAGTGTTAAGCCCAGAGAGGGTAGAAAGTACATCTTTAGAAGAGATTAGGATATTAGGCATAAGTAAGACAGAGGAGGGCGGAGAGGGAGGAATAGCACCGGAATCATCCAAGGTGGAGTTTCTAGCAAAAGTTTGAGCGAAGAGTTTAGCTTTGTCAGAGGAAGAAGTGATGGTTGTGCCATCAGAGTGGGAAAGGGGAGGGAAAGACGAGGAAGAGAAATTGTTGGAGAGGTTTTTGACTAGATGCCAGAACGCTTGGGAAGAGCTAGAGTTGGATAGTTCAGTGCATTTATTATTGATGAAAGAGTGTTTGGCAAGTCGAAGAACAGATTTGGCTTGATTCCGGGCAGAAACATATGAAGAATGAGAGTCTTGAGTTTTAAGGCGTCGGTACCGTTTGAATGCTTCCTCCTTATTGCGGACAGCAGTAGAACAGGCGTGAGTAAACCAAGATTTTTTAGCATTAGTTTGAGAGAAAGAGAATGGATTGTATGCTTCCATGCCCGATAGGATTACCTCGGTAATGCGTTCAGCACTCTCCGAGGGTCCTCGGCCATGGAAGCAGAAATCATTCCATGGGAAATCAAAGAAGTACTGCCGAAGAGCCTCCCAGTCGGCAGCGCCAAAGTGCCACAAGCGCCGCCGGCTAGGAGGATCGGGTGGCTGTACTGGAGAGATAGGACAGGTGACAGAGATAAGTTTATGGTCGGAGGAGCCCAAAGGAGAGAAAAGATCGACAGTATAAGAAGAAGGGTTAGAAGTTAGAAACAGGTCAAGAATGTTGGGCCGATCTCCGATGCGATCCGGGATACGGGTGGGTTGCTGAACTAACTGCTCTAGGTCATTTAGGATAGAAAAGACGTAGGCTTGTTCACCAGGTGGATCAGTAGTGTGAGAGGAGAGCCAATGGCAGTGGTGAACGTTGAAATCTCCTAAGATGGAGATTTCTGAGAAAGGAGAAATGGATAGAATGTGTTCCACTGTAGAGTTTAGATAGTCAAAGAATTTGGGAAAGTTGGTAGAGTTAGGGGAAAGATAGACAGCACAGAAATATTTAGTAAGAGAATGACATGAAAGTTTGAGCCATAAAGTTGAGAATTCAGAGGAGTCGAAATCGGGAACACGAGAGCAAGTGAGTTTGTTGCGCACATATGCACAACATCCGCCTTTGGCTTTGAAACTAGGAAACTACACATGAGTGTACACACACGCTCATGTGTGCGTACGTACATATAGGCCTATTTGGACAGAGGGGCCTTTGTCTGTGGTTTACCGGTTTAAGAGGGGATGAGGGTTTGTAGTTCCAGAGTTCTCTCTGACTCCGAAAATAATAAAAGAGTAACCAATGATCTCTAAATCAACACCAAAGTTTCTAAATGCATTCACTATATTATTTATAAGACCACTATTACAGAGAGAGAGAGAGAGAGAGCGAGAGTGAGGGTGGGAGGAAGGAGCTAATCTGAGGAGGTAGACAAAAACACATAAATAAAATGAATATACTCTAAGACTGTTATGGACGTTATTATCCGGATTGCGTTTTCCACCTTAGGAAATCACGTCAATCAACAACTCTCTCACTGGGAGGCAACTAACTTAGGTTTTATAATTTCACAACAATGATAATCAATGGATGCAAAATACAGTCAAGTTTCACAAGTTTTATTTCCTTATTAGCTAGGGTACATTCTCAAGATATTAAATGGAATAAATATTAATCGAAACTTACCTATAATGATAGGGTTAAATATAGATCGAAACTTACCTATAATGATAGGGTTAAATATAGATCGAAACTTACCTATAATGATAGGGTTAAAGATATGACATAGAATAAGCAATAGTAAATAATATATGATCACTAGAATAATAATGATACTAAATGAACATATAAGTATAATAATGTTACTAATAGAACAAAAATAATCAGGGGGTAACTATTAGAACATATAAATAATCATACACAGAGATGTTATCCTCAAATACAATAAATAATGTCTTGAGAGAAAACGGGGAAACTCGAGGTAAGGTCCTGGGTAGAGTAAATAATAGTTACTGCGATAGCATACATGTGGCACTGAAGGTATGTAAAGTAAGACGCTATTTGATTCTCAAATAAACAATAAGTTAATTTAACTTGAACAGGAGATTAGTCTCCAATAACTCAAAGAGTAATAATTATGAATATAAATTCATGAATAGGTTAACCCTCGTCTAGCGGGGGGTTTTGGGCTATTTTGAGCATATTCAGGCCCTCCTGAATGATCAATCAAGTATCTGCTTGAAAAGAAATGTATTCAGCAAAAAACTAGGCACTACAAGCTTCAAAATGAGACCAGAACGAGCTACGTAGCACTCGTCGTTTTGATGCAGTGGTAGCACCAACATGGGAGTTTAGCGTATAGCGGCATATTTTTTCCAGCTACGCTCACTACTGGCTACACTGCCGGGCTCTCGAGAACAGAGGGAGCGTGAGTCAGTGGGCGGCGGTAAGCCCTGGGTGTCAGCCATGTGGCCTGCTGCGCTCCTGGCCATTTGCACTCGATTTTAACCCTTTAATAAAAGCCTTAATAATGCTCCTAACTTGCTGCTTTTTAGATACAGACTTAAGTCGGGCCCCGCTCTTTAAGTGTTAAAGGTGGATAATAGTCACGTATGCGTGACTGAGATTTCTAATCGAACAATAAATTAATGCGACTTGAACAACAAAGAGTTAATACTACTCGAATAATACACAAAATGAATTAGACTTTATATATCATGATAGAAATTAATAGTCAATAATAGGAGACTGATGGAGAAAACACTCTGTGAACAACTTATCTATGATTTATGTACCCACATGATGATATAGCATAAAACGAGACCTGAATAAGTATTCACTGGTTTTGACGTGTAAATGTGCATGTATATATTCCCGGACGAACATATGTATCTTCATAAAGTATACAGGAGCCTATATTCGAAGAAGTATATATATATTTATCCCACAGATAGAAGTGTATAATGTTCTCTCTAAATCGAGCAACGGGTAACTAGGAATAGTGAAGAATGGACAATCTTCGATAATTACGTTAATATGAACCTTAACATATCAAGTTAACCCTAGTTGAAATTGTATGGTTGTCATGTAAAGCTACAACAACCTTGATAATCCTTTCTTGCACAAGGATATAGAATAAAAGTCCAGAGGTAAGTTTGTAGTTTCTTATTAGCCAAAGAGATACACTTGTGAGCAAGCGTGCCGACCGGTGTTTACTGAGGAACATGTGCAACGTTGCCGGATATATTTGGTGCAACGTTGCCGCTATTAATTCCTTCAGACATATTATGTTCCAATAAGTCTGAGGAGGCGGCAGCCCCGGGATCAATGCCACTGCCCCGCACTACACTCACAACAACACTGCGGCCGTTAGAATTATCGGAGGTGAATGAGGTTGCCACCAACGGTTTTATCGTATGGTAACTTATCGGACTTACTAAGCTCATATGACGCAAAATCGCGTCATAAACTTATTGGAGAGGTATAGAGATAAGTCCATATGACGCGATCGCGTCATATGAGTTTTTGGTTCACTCTCCCATATGACGCGATCGCGTCATATATGTCTGAGGGAGTTAAAGAGTACGGTATATTATCATGGGACATGAAACAATGGAAATATTGCCCTGAAAGTACATGTGTGTATGTTGCAATATGATTAAGGCATGTGTACCCTCTGTATGTATGTTATGTGTGCACTTAACCTATATCAACACCTCCCTCCCCCTTCAAGCTCGCAATACGTCTTCGAGCTGACTCTCTCTCTAGGAGCCTTTCAGACCTACGTGGGGCCATGGGGGAAGTAAAAGACTCTCTTTCCGGGTCCGTGCAAGACACAGGGTTCTCAGGGTTATGGGGGAGGGGGTCAACTCCAGGGGAATTCACTGGGCGGAGGAAGCGACGGTTCCGCCAATATATCTGACCACTGGGGAGACGAACCTCATAATCCCTGGACCTGCCGCAGCCCATGACGACTCTAACCTTGTCCCAGCGGTGAGAAGTTGGGGAGAGGTTCGAGCCTTTGAAGGGAGAGGACGTATGGATTTTTCTCTCCGTGGTGAACAGCAAGTTAGTGAGGGAAGGGGTGGTGATGGAATTGTGAAATATACAACAGGGTGAGTGGGAAATTACGGTGATTTGATATTGGGTGAAACTCTGGAGTTCTATCTAACCAAAATCAAACAACATGTGAAAGAAGAGACAGAAAATTGAAGAGTGCTGCGCCAGGCAGCGAGGGAGGCGTAAGGACGAGGGGCAAGCCGATGCCAGGCAAAATACCCTCCACCCTTGACTGTCTCCAGCCAACACCACTCACCCTAGGGTGTGCCCCCTCCCCCCTTCCCCACCCACATCCCATCTGTCATCGCGCCAGTGCATGGAGAAGCTGGTCGTGTGAAAGTGGACCGAAATATTCTGCATGGCGCTAATGTTGAGAGGACGACTGCAGCAGGGGGAAGTATGCAGGAGAGAGACAGCGAAGTACAGCAGAGGCGAAAAGGCGGAGTAAGGGAATAGAGGAAGGAGCCATAAACCTCGCTGACCACAACACTCCCCCCCCCCCCCCTCTCTACCTCTCCTCCCCTCGCTTAAAGTAATATGATACCGGACAGTATAAAAGCAAAACAAAAGTGTATTTAAGTATGGTTCTTATCTATATCCATGGGGGAGATTTGTATTGAAAACAAAATGTCAGTGGTAGTTTTTGATGCAATGCAGCTTAAAAATAAATGTGTGTTTGTGTAAGAGTAGTAGTAGCTACTGTATAATAGAGAGAGAGAAACACAGTGACAACAAGTATTCAACCCTCCCTCCTCCCCCCCCCCCCCCCCCATCCTTACCCACACATTCACTTCCCTCTCCTCTCCTTCCCTCTTCCCTCCTTCCCTCTTCCTTCCACTTTCCTCAATGCCCTCATGCTAATAATTTACATGAGTAACATGATGTAATATTTTGTACATATTTTTGAATTGAAAATAATTAAATCTTAGGACATAATTGGCTGGTTTCCATTTAAAGTTAGGCATATTTAGAATGTAAAGCAGCTCAAATTGCCAAGGTTTCTTTAGCTTTGTATAGAGTCATTTAGCTTTGAGGAAACAGGCCGATTATATTAGGTAAGGTTATATATGATTTATGGCCGAGTCAGGAAATCAGACTTGAAGTGGTATATTTCATGTGAGAGTTATCTCTAACGAACTAGTAACTAAGTATACTATTTAAAATAAGGTATAATTCGCTGATATATTATGTGCATATTGATAACCAGGACCTTTTTCTCAAACTAATAGTAGATTTCTAACATCCTTCTTTAATCCTTAGCACTATTGTGACACTTGTCTTTTTAATCATTTTACTCTCTTAATTAGTGTATTTCTTTTCTCACTACAATAATCGTTTTGTATTATATATATATATATATATATATATATATATATATATATATATATATATACCCGGTATATATATACCGTATATATATATATATATTTTTTTTTTCCCGTGTTTATTCTTTGTGCGTATTTTTAAACACTACTTTTATTTTACTTTATTTTTCTATTTTCTTTTGCACCCACTGTCTTGTAATATAGCCTGATCTTCTGTAGCCTTGCATCATACTAGGTGAGTTAAATAACTTATCTTACTCTTTCTATCTCTAACGCTACTCATAGGATGTTTACATTTTCACCTTTATCGGGCAGAGGCTCGTCCCTTAGGAAGAAATGATAGATAGACTCAGTATTAGGGAATAGGTAGGAAATTATGATAATAAGACAAGATGATATTAACTCGGTCCCAGGCGAGGAATAATCCTGATGACAGACAAAACGCAGTGAGAGATGCAGTACAAATGAACCGTGAAACAGACAATGAAGTTAATGGAGATGTATAAGCAAACCCTGTTAGAGAAAATGCAGAAAATAACAATCAACAACTGCAGCCCGCAGAAGAAAACGCAGGAATCAATTATTCGCAAGACAACAGAGGTGTGGAACAAAATAATGAAAATAGTGTAGGCCTAAACGAAGATAATGAGAGAGAAATAATCGAAAATCGTGAACAGAACGAACGACCTCGTAACGTAAACATGAATGGTGGAGAATGGATGGGACATTCTGGTGACGGACTCACAACATTAGTGAATGAAATCTATACAGAAGTGATACAATGGCAACATAATAAGTTTGAACTACCGATTTGTGAAGCCACAAAAGACATGCTGGGGGAACTCAGACGTATGATCCTAAAGTATGTTCAGGATGCCCCTTTGGCGCACGTGGCAATCAAGATAGCTTCTTTCATTCCTCAGTTGTTCCTTCAAAGAAAAAGACCAAAGGGAAAACTGAATGAGAACATTAAAGCGCTGAAACAGAGAATGGAGTGGTGGAAAAATGGGGAGTTAGACAAAATTCTTAGCCAAGTACGAGCAATCCAGCAAAGACTGAAAACAAAACAACGAAGAAAGAGGAAGCCAGATGATATGGCACGATCAGTGGGAAATAGCATGAGGATTGGTAAAGTGGCACAGGCAGTCAGAATGGTCACTGGGGAAGCCTCAAGTGGGGTGCACGAAGTGAATCGACGCATCTTGGACCAGCTGAAGGAGAAACACCCAGAAGCAAAACCAGCAAGTGATGAGGCCAAACTAGACGGGGAATATGTTCCTCCAGACCCGGTGATATATGAGAATATAACTGGAGACCTCATATGGAGAAAGGCCCTGAAAACACAGGGAGGAGCAGGTCCATCAGGAGTAGATGCTAAGACTTGGAGGATCTTCCTAAGTCAAAACAAGTTTGGTTCAGCCGCGGGTGACCTTTGTGAAGCAATAGCAATGCTGGCAAAGAAACTTGCATCATCACCATGCGTGAACATAGAAGCTCTGACAGCATGTCGCCTGATACCTTTAAATAAGAATCCAGGAGTTAGACCAGTAGGCGTTGGGGAAGTTCTTAGAAGGATTATAGGAAAAGCAATCATGTCTTATTTGGAAAAGATGTACAAAGAGCAGTGGGCAACTTACAAGTATGTGCAGGACAGCAAGCCGGAGGAGAAGCAGCAATACATGCAATGGGGAAGGTGTATCATGAGGAAGATTGTGAAGCGGTACTGCTAGTGGATGCAACAAATGCCTTTAACACCATTAATAGGGAGGCAGCTATTCACAACATCAAGATCAAATGCCCGAGCATCGCAAAGTACATAGAAAATACTTATAAGGAGCCAGCTAACCTGTATATAGTTGGAAGCACAAAGAAGGAAGAAATGAAAATTCTCAAATCAAATGAAGGAACAACGCAAGGAGTTCCAGTGGCAATGGCAATGTACGCACTGGCACTATCAATTCTGCAGCAGAAAATAAAACATGAGGTAACCCGAGTGAAACAAGTGGCGTATGCAGATGACCTCACAGGTGCAGGAAAAATAGGGGATCTCAAAGAATGGTGGCGGAGAGTACAATCGGTAGGCGAAGTCATTGGGTACCATCCGAATGCTAGTAAATCTGTACTAATAGTGAAAGAAAACAAGTATGAAGAAGCGGTGCAGACTTTTGATGGGACGGGAGTGAAGATTACAAAGGAGGGTCAACGCCATTTGGGAGCAGTAATAGGCACAGAAGAATGCAAGAGAGACTATGTGCGAAAAAAGGTAGCAGAGTGGGTAAAGGAAGTGAAAACCCTGGCAGACATTGCGAAATCTGAACCACATGCTGCATATACTGCCTTCACATATGGTGTTAAGCACAGATGGACCTTTCTTATGAGAACAGTGCCTGGCATTAGACAGATGCTCCAACCGCTTGAAGAAGCAATCAGAGGAACATTCATACCGGCACTAACAGAGATGGAAGGCGTCACGCAAGAGCTAAGAGATCTATTAGCTCTTCCGCCAAGGTTCGGAGGTATGGGGATCATAAACCCAGTGGAGGCGGCACTACATGAGAACCAAAATTCCCTTAAACTTACTACGTCTCTGACAGAAAAAATACGGGACCAAAATGAAAATGATGAGGTGGACGAAGAGGAACAACGAAATGCAAGACAGGAAATTACAAAGAGCAGAGAAGAGAGACAGAAACATAGCCTAGAACAAATTAAGACTAGATGTAGGGAAGAACTGAAAATGAGAGTTGAGATGGCACAAGACACGGGGGCTTCAAATTGGCTCACATCATTACCAATAAAGGAGAAAGGCTTCAGCTTAAATAAACAAGAATTCAATGATGCCGTAGCCTTGAGGTATGGGTGGCCAGTTTCGAACCTGCCGCTGAAATGTGCATGTGGTGAAATAAACAACTCAGACCACTGTATGACTTGTAAGAAAGGAGGATTCATCTGTATCCGGCATGATGAAGTACGAGACATCACTGCACAAATGCTGGACGAGGTGTGCCATGATGTCAGAATCGAACCGGAACTTCTGCCTATGGACGGACAGCGCTTGGCCCACAATACTGCAAATACTTCAAATGAAGCAAGAGTGGACGTAAGTGCTCGAGGTTTTTGGACGAGGGGACAACGGGCTTTTTTCGACATCAGAATCTTCAACCCAAGAGCACAAACATATCGTGAGCGAGGACACAAGGCGGCATACTTGAGAAACGAAAGTGAGAAAAAACGCGCTTATGAAGAAAGAATTTTGAACAGGGATCAAGGAAGCTTTACTCCTCTGGTCTTCTCATCGTCGGGAGGTATGGGACCTTCTGCAAGTGTCTTCTATGCCAGATTAGCTGAACAAATATCGGAGAAAAAGCGCCAGCATAGAAGCCAAGTCATAACTTGGATGAGATGCCGGCTCTCTTTCTCTCTTCTCAGGTCTGCACTCCTATGTCTCAGGGGTACAAGGTCCTCCCCGCTACAGAGGACAAGAGTGAGAGACTTGGACTTTGAAATGGTCGTGGCGGAGGGACGAATTGGGGAACAACTAGGTTGATTGTAGGAAGGTACTGGTACAATAAGATAAACTACAATGTAACTAGAATAAGATAGATTGTACACCACTTTGTAACTGTCACCTTAATACAAAAAAAAGAAAAAAAAAGAAAAAAAAAAAAAATAGAAGGAAACATGCTTACATTACTGAAATGTTTGTGGACATGCAGTAATGCAAGTAATGGTCACTCTTCTGTAAATCTAAAATGGCTTACTTAAGAATGGGAAAGGGGTGGGACCTTCTATTTTTTTTTTTTTTTGAATAAAAAAAAAAAAAAAAAAAAAAAAAAAAAATTGGGTCTTGGATCCGCACTCTGGTGCCGACTCTCAACCTGGGAAGGGGGCGTGCGTGCTGGTCATAGTTTCTATGCACCAGCGCAGTGTGGGCGGCTGCACGGCGGTCGCAGTCCTCGGCCTTGGCTTGCCACTCTGTTGCAAAGGACTGGGGATGAGCAGGGACACAAGACCGTAGTGGGTGGCCATACAGGATTTGTGCCGGGGAGCGGCTTGTGAAGTTCGAGGTGTTGCGGAGCTCCAACAGTCCACGGTCAAAGTCTTCACAGTCGATGTTGCCGGAGGGAGCCGTCTTCAGTATGAGGTGTTTGACGGACTTGACAGCAGACTCGGCGTGACCGTTGGATTGTGGGTAGTGTGGGGAAGAGACCAAGTGATTGACTCCCCAACGCTCCATGAAGTCCTGGAACTCACGGCTAGTAAACTGTGGGCCTCCATCTGTACGTAGGCGGAGGGGTACACCAACTTCCCTGAAGTAGCGGCAGAAGATCCTGATGGTGTTTGAAGCGGTAGTATCTCCTTTGCAGGGTACGACAACGGGCCAGAGAGTTGGTCTGTTACGACGAGGAAGGATTTCCCCGCCACACCGAAGAAGTCGGCTGAAACAGACTCGAAAGGCCTAGTTGGGTTGTCGTCTTTGATCATGGGTTCCTGCTGCAGACTAGGCTGTAAGACCTGACACGGCTCACAAGCTTGAACTGTGTTGGCGATGTGTGAGTTGATGCCAGGCCCAAAGACAGCCTGTCGCACCCTACGCTTAGTGGCCTTCTTACCTCTGTGGCTATCATGCAGGCGAGCCAAGGTGCGGCGGCGGAGGGCTTCAGGAACCAC
Organism: Paralithodes platypus; assembly: GCA_032716605.1. Taxonomy (NCBI): domain Eukaryota; kingdom Metazoa; phylum Arthropoda; class Malacostraca; order Decapoda; family Lithodidae; genus Paralithodes; species Paralithodes platypus. The sequence continues at coordinate 25,106,949 of CM064540.1, forward strand.
AACCCTCGCTCCGTACAGGACGAGTTCACCATCTGCTGACAGGTAGTCTCGGAGTTTCCAGAATGGGAGTAGAGAGTTGTGCAGGTCGTAGCGGTTGGTTGGGAAACCCGAAGTAACGCACTGACGCAGGCGGATGTACACAGGGTCCGCTCTGGCTGCTTCTCGAAGTTCCTGGAGAATCCGGTCTGCGTCCTGTGAAGGAAAGTTGACGTCGGTGACGGCGACGTTGACAGTCACGAGGGACCTGAGGTGAACCGTGGCGTCGGCACATGCTAACTCATCCTTTGGCGTCGGGTGGCTGACAGGGGCTCGGGACAACGCATCAGGAATGCAGAGCAACCTGCCAGCGCGCCAGACGGCTGTGAAGAGGTAAGGTGCGACCTTCTCCTTCAGACGTTGGAGGCGGGGATTTTCAACCGCATCCAGGGTGTAGTTGTTGAAGATGGGGATGAGAGGGCGATGGTCCGTCATGAGGGTGAAGTGTTGCAGTCCGATGAGGTAGAACTTGCACTTGGACATGGCCCAGACCACAGCTAGCATCTCCAGCTCAATGGTGGCATAGCGGGACTCTGGGTCGCTTAGGAACCTCGAGCCACACTGAACTAGGCGGAGACGGTTGTTGCCATGATCCTGTAGGAGGGCGTATCCAATACCGTTGAGGCGGGACGCATCAGTCTGTAGAATCACTGGTAGGGAAGGGTCGAATGGGGCTAGAACGGGTGGGCTAAGCAGGGCAGCCTTGACCCGGCGGAAAGCCTCATCGTGGTCAGCGGTCCACATAAACGACCTCTTCGGGCTCATCAGGGGGCGCAGGGGCTGAGCGGCAGTGGCGATGTCGGGGGTGAACTCCGCCAGCTGGTTCACCAAACCCATGAATGAGCGAAGGTCGGTGATGTTGGCTGGTGTCGGGAAGGCCTTGATCGCTCCGACTTTGCCACGGTCAGCCGAGATGCCCTCACCTGAGAGCGTGTACCCACAGAAGTTCACACTGGGTGCGGCGACCACAAACTTGTCCTTGTTGAGTGTGATCCCACTGTCGCGGCACCGTATGAGCACTTCCTGGATACGCTGAAGATGTGTGTTGAAGTCCTCGACGTAGAGCAGCATGTCGTCGACAACTTTGGCACAATTTTGCACCCCTTGGAGGGCCCTATCACCGCGAAGGCAGAAGGCGTCACCTGTTGCAGCGAAACCCATTGGACCTCTACAGTGTTGGAACCGGCCATAAGAGGTGATGAAAGTTGTGAGATGCTGGTCCTCCTCCGCAAGTTCCATCTGCCAATATCCACTCAGGGCGTCTGCCGTCGTGAAGAATTTCGCCTGTGGGGCCACACTGCAGATTGCTTCGAAAGGCATCCGTGATGGGTGGGCTGGGCGGGAAACTTGGCAGTTGAGCTTGGTGAGGTCTACGGTGAGGCGAACTTTGGCGTCGGGCTTGGCGACGACGACGAGGGGGTGGCACCACTCCGAAGATACCTTGATACCTTGATAATGATACCTTGTGCCATTGGCGAGTCCCGCTCCTGCTTAACTTTGTCCCTGAAAGCAAAGGTGATCTGCCGCGGGGTGTGGATGGCAAAAGGCACGGCATCGTCCTTGAGGTGGATCCGCATTGGGGGACCCTTCATAGGCTTGAGTGGAGCTGTCTGGAGATCCTCCTTGGAGACCAGCACTTCCTTGAACTCTCAAAGAAAGAACTCCTTGGCTTGTGCAGGTGGCATGGTGGCTGTAAAGGGTACTAGCTCCTTACACCTGTTGATGTGTTTAACCTGTAGAATTGGCTTGGGGAATTCCGCTGAGATGATGGCCAATTCTTGACAGTGGCGTTTGGACAGAAGCGGCGTCTGAACACCCTCGCGGACTTGGATTGTGGCAGAACAGGAACGTTTGCTGATGGTGAGTTTTGCATGAAACGTCCCCAAAGCAGGAGCCATTGGAGAGCCATCTGCGTTGAGCATCATTGTCGGAGGCGGAGGTCGTAGGCTGCTGATAGGAATCCAAAGTATGTCGAGGTGTCGTCGGCCGAGCACTGTGATGTCTGCACCTGTGTCTGGGAGCATGTGGAGTTTTCTGGTGGTGCCGCTGTAGGTGAGACTCACGGATGTCAGTGTGGGTGCCTGAACAGGTGATCCCACACGTCGGCAACTTGTGGTCTTCTTTGCTGTAGACTTGTTGTGGGAGGAAGCGTCATTGCCCTGTGTGGTGGGCTTCTTTGAAGATCTGCAGCATTTGGCCTATATAGTTGCAGCGACGACACTGGGCGGTGGTAGCAGGGCAAGCAGGAGTCCTAGGCCTATGACCACGACGGCCGGAGTTGGTGCAGGTGTAGTCTTCAGCCGGGCAGTTGTTCTTGTCGAGCCGGCGAGCACAACGCTGGCAGGCGGCAGCCGACGCCAAGGGCTGTTGCGATGCAGAGAACTTGTCGCATTGCTTAACTTGCTTATTCTGCTTGTACGCTGACACCGCGTTAACCTGGGACAGTGGGGCCCGTATGGCTGACGTAGCGCTTCGAGTGGCCTCGTATGCACGGCAAGTGTTGACGATATCCTGTAATGAAGGAGTGGCGTCGAGGGAAAGCAGCTTCTGGACAAGTTGTTCGTCGTGTATGCCCATCAGAATGACCATCTTGAGTTGGATCTCCTTGCAGGCTGAAGATTCCCTGGGCAGATGTCAATTTCTTCGGCGATGTGGCAGAGGCGGACGTAGAAGTTGTTGAATGACTCGCCCTGTTTTTGCTTGAAACTGAACAGGTCCCTGCGACGGAGAGCTTCATTGCGAGAATTCTTGATGTGCTCCTGAAGTGTATCTAGGACTTCGTCTACGGTATTGTCGGTGTCAGGGGGTATGCTTAGGGTGTGCTCCAAAAGCCGCTCTGTCTCCAGGGTTAACACATCCGCATCTGGATCAGTTGTTTCTCCCTTGGTAGTTTAGATAAGTTCACCATAATAGAGTAATCGTCCCAGCGGCGCCTCCATTCTCTGAAAACCTGGAAGGTGGCATCAGCACGAAGGGGCGGTGGGTTCTGGGTGATAGGCTTCTGTGGTGGTGGTGGAGCTGTAGGGGTGGAGGATGTTGTGGAATGGGGTGTTGTCCCCAGTGAGGTGGGTGGAGGAGCGGCGGCAGGAGGGGTAATTTGGGCCAGAGCCTGGACAAGGGCAGAGAACTTGGCATCGTCCATCTGTCTCCTGTAGTCCTCCTCCGTGCGTCGTCTTGTTTCCTCCTCCTGTCGTCGGTGTTCTTCTTCCCATCTTCTGCGGTCCTCCTCCTGTTTTCTGCGATCCTCCCCCTGTTTTCTGGTGAAGTCGTCCCGTTGTCTGCATTGCTCCATATACTGTATGAACTGAAGGAGGTCTGCACTTGTGATAGGTTGTAGATGTGCAGGGTGTGGTGAAAGTGGGGGCATTCCCTATGGTGGAGTGGAGGTAAAGTTGGGGGAGGTTGGAGAGGTGGAGTGAAGATAAGGGTGATGGGAGGATGAGGGGATGGAGTGAAATGAACTGACTGGGACCCCTGACCAGCATCTCCAACAGTATCTCCATTCTTATCTCCACCACTATCTCCACCAGTTTCTCCATCCCCAGTATGGTCTTGTGGGGTGTCTGTGAGCTCCCCATGAAGCTGCCTGTCTCCATCCACACTTGGTTGCTAGTTGACACTCTGTAGTCTTGCAGGGACGATGAAAATGTGCAGTGCAACTGGAACAATTTATGTAATAGTGCAAGAAATTATCTGTGCTAGAGTGAGTGAGTGAGTGAGTGTGGTAGACTTAGCAACGCTGTGCTGACTTGGCAGCGATGTGCGTGTGCCTGTGCGTGCATGTGCCGGCCCAGCTGGAGGGCAAGTTGAGGGGTGAGAGCTTCAGTGTGGCTGGAGCCGTCGGACGGGGAGGGTATGCTACTCCTCGCTCTTGTCCATCTATGTTTCGGCGGCTATAACCCTCACAGCAAGTCGGGAATCGGCACAAATGACATGGGACATATAATAAAGGCACTGCACTACACTCTTAAGCACTTCACTGCACTATAAAGCACTGCACAATAATAAATCCAGGGTTGAAGAGGTGAGGTCTTGCAAGATGGCTGGCTGATTATCTGGTCTTTGCTCGTATCTCCTGGCTTTAATATCACACTGCGCCATGTATGGTTGTAATGTAAAGCTACAACAACCTTGATAATCCTTTCTTGCACAAGGATGTAGAATAAAAGTCCAGAGGTAAGTTTGTAGATTCTTATTAGCCAAAGAGATACAAAGAGCTGGGGGCACTTGTGAGCAAGCGTGCCGACCGGTGTTTACTGAGGAACATGTGCAACGTTGCCGGATATATTTGGTGCAACGTTGCCGCTATTAAAGAGTACGGTATATTATCATGGGACATGAAACAATGGAAATATTGCCCTGAAAGCACATGTGTGTATGTTGCAATATGATTAAGGCATGTGTACACTCTGTATGTATGTTATGTGTGCACTTAACCTATATCAACAGAAATCATCATTACCATTACTAAACAAAAGAACACTTAAAGGGTTGAAAGAAGAATAGAAGCCTGGTAGAGAGTCTGGCGAACGCGTGGTCACTGGTGTAGTTGTCCGTTGTTCCCTCTGTTGGTCACAGGGGCTTGAAGGATTTCTGATGCTCCAGGTAGATCCAGATCCTTCTCTCTTTCTTCTCTGGTCACTTCTCTGCACTCCTTTGTTCCTTAGTTGAACTGTAATGGCAACTTCAAAACTACAGAAGGTAATTCCTGCTACTCAAGGTTACTCCGGAAGATACGAGTCCTTCTTAGTGAGAAGAGCTGCACTCCCGATGTATTGCCCTGGCTTTGCCTGCCTTTCTTTTGGCTCGGGCAGGTAGTAACCCTTTTTGTTTTGGGGTCAAGGGGCTTGTCTCTCGGGGTAGTAGGGGCATGTTGAAAAGGACTTTTTTATTTATAGGGAAGCATGAGGTTACGTTAAAGTTATAGGAAGGATGCTTCTTAATCGGGGAGGACATTCTGCATTTATTTGCAAGAGGGTTATCCTCAGACATGGCCTGTTGAGGGACAGAATAGGGATTAACTGTTTCGGGACTGATTAGGGAATTTGGAGGTTCTATGGAGGTAGGCAGAGAGGAAGGTAGACAAGGGAAATTGGCTTGTTGTCTAGCATGGCTAATTTGGTTTGTAATATGATTACCAGACTCGATGGCGGGGTATTGAGTGAGTTGGTGAGGAACTTGCATAAAGCGTTCCTCACTGTAATCATGCACTGGGGGTTTTAGGGTTTTCTGGGGGGTACTAGTACTATAATTTGATGGTTTTAGGGTTTTACTTGGGCGGGCCCTGTAGTCCTGGGGGGTACTAATGTAACTTGATATATTTTTCTCCCCTGGCATCTCAAAGACAGTGAAGTACGTTATTTTTACAAAATGGGTAAAATGTCTTTGTTCCCTATTCCTTCGCCCTCAACCATTCCTCCCTCCTTCCAATTCATATTTTATTAATTTAATAGTAACAAGTGCATTCAATCTACAAGGAATGTCATTCATATGTATTATGTTTAAACATCTATAAAAGCCGAGTATCTGGTTTTATTTCAGGTTTCTTACAATACTTGATTAACCATTAAAGATAGTGCATTAGATAACTGAGAACACTAAGATTAGAACAGAATACACAAGTACGGTTTATAAGTTTTATTAACTTAAGTTATGAAGTAAATTTGGCAACCATTACTACGTGACTGACAAATACTGGCTACAGATATATATATTGATACAAAAAATATATACGGATATAATAGAACCTGTGATAGTGACAGACTTGGTCTGTGTGTCGGGAAGGAGAGTTAGTGGAGTATTGTTTATATAACAAGTGGTGTTTTGGAGGCTTTTAAGATAAGGAATTATAGTTACAGTATATCTTAGTTGCATTGGCGAAGTCATTATTATAACCTAGAAGGTAAAAAATATATTATGCAAAGTAGCAAGGGGATCTGCGTGTGTATTGTAATTATTGACGTTATTAGAGATACCGAAACAGGGAACAGCAATACTTGGTATCTATCTCATAACTTGAATTGTGTCAGGCAAAGTGACTAGGAGAGTCTAAGATTTCGCAGGGGTATAAGGAGGGCCAAACACCCTGTCATAGTCGAGGTCTTCTCCTTCGCTAGTTTCTCATTCTGGACTTCTATCTTCTTCTCTTCTCATCTCTCGATCTGGGACCCTGGGTTCTCTCTGGTATCTGTCTCGATGGCATTTCTTGTGTCATTTTCAACTTGGGGTGGTAAGTAGAGGTGATATGATAGGTAGGAGCAGGTTAGGAGTACGTGGGAAGTCTAGGGGCGGAGACTGGGTGGGGCTTGGTAATGTGGCGGGTGTCGTAGCAGGTCGGGAGAGCTGGGCGGTCAGTCTGGGCTTTGTGATGTTGGCCTTTGGCTTTGAAGAATGCGGGGGTGGAGAAGTGATTTTTTTTTTTTTTTTTTTTCTATGTGAGTGAGGGAGATAAAAGGCAGAACTGGCTGTATCGAGTGCCTCACCCAGAGTTGAAAGAGTGACAGGGCCAAAATCAAGGGACATTCGAGCCAAAATGCCTGGACACGCGAAGTTTGAAGCAATTTAAGTCATAAGAAGAGGGAAAGACTGATTCTGGGAGAGAGTTCCAGACCTCAGCAGTTGAATAGAAAAAAGGCTGAGAATAACATTTCACTCTTGGGTTGGAGAGTTGCACAGAGTAGGGGTGGGATTGTGTTGCAAGACGGGTACTACGTACCCTACGTAGAGGAGGTGGTATACACTGGGAAAGCTCTGAGGAACATTGATTATTATAGTAGCGATAGAATAGTGAGAGAGATGCAACATTGCGGCAAAGAGAGAGAGACTGCAGAGAGTTGGTGAGTGGGCAGGAGTTATTGATACAAAAGGCCTTCCTTTCTACTTTGTCTAGGAGTGCGGTGTGAGAGGATCCTCCCCACATATGTGAACAATACTTCAATACAAGGACGCACTGTGCCCCTGTACAGAGCAAGAGGCTGTGCAGGGGTAAAGAACTACTTGAGGCGGTTGAGCACACCCAGCTTCTGGGAGGCTGCCTTAGCAAGACTGGTAATGTGGTCCTTCCAAGTGAGAGCAGAAGAAATATAGACACCGAGAATATTGAGTGAAGATGAAGGATTGATTTTTGTATTATTGAAGTATAAGGGATAGTCCTCTGGGAGTTCTGAATGGGTAGTAAGATGAAGAAATTGGGTTTTGGCAGCATTAAAGGTAACAAGGTTATCTCTGCCCCAATTGGAAATAGTAGTTAGATCAGAAGATAAGTGTTGCATGGCTTCATTACGTTTTTCTTTGAGAGATTGCTGACTGGGGCATTCTAGATACTAATTGAGTAGTGTAAGGTAGAGTCGTCTGTGTATGAATGGATGGGACTAGAGGTACAGTTGAGAAAATCATTTTTGAAAATTAGAAAGAGAATGGGAGATAGGACAGAGCCCAAAGGAACAACGGAGTTGATAGAATGAGGAAGTGAGCCATGGCCGTCCAAAACCGCAGCTATGGAACGGCCGGAAAGGAAATTAGAGACAAAGGCGCAGATGGAGGGATAGAAACCGAAGGAGGGTAGTTTAGAAATTAAAGATTTGTGCCAGACTCTATCGAAGGCCTTCGATATGTCTAGTGCAATAGAAAAGGTCTCACCGAAGTCCCGAAAGGAGGATGACCAAGAGTTAGCAAGATATGAAAGAAGATCACCAGTAGAGCAACCTTTAACCCCTTCTGTACCGACGACGTCTTTTTAATTCTATTTTAGCTATATTTAGACGTTTTGGTGAAGTTTAAGAAGGCTCTGTGGTAGTAAAAAGGGTTAAGTGAGATAGTTCGAAGCCTGTTGATTACTGGAGACCCTTTTTAAACTGAATTAAAGCATCTGATAGTAGCCAGAATAAAGTTAAAAAGACGTTGGTACAGAAGGGGTTAAGGAAGCCATACTGGCGATATGAGAGTAGATTATGAGAAGCTTAAGAAATTTGGAAGCAAAAATAGTTTCAAAATCTTTATAAATACAAGAGATGAGAGCAATTGGACGATAGTTGGAGGGTTGAGAGCAGTCACCCTTCTACAAGACAGGACAATTCGTCTTAGGCAAATAATTGAGCTGGCTTGTTCAGCTTTTGCATGGGTATAGATCTTTGCCTACTCAGGTGGTCCGAACAACTCCATTTCCTGTTTCGACACCTCCTAGGGGTTCATATGGGGGTTTGAAAATTCTTAGGGAACATTGTAGTGCCAGATTGCTTACTGAGCCCAACATGCATCCATTTTTTAACCCACTTCCCGATGTCGTAGGACACCAAAAACAGGGATGAATATGTGGACACCCTGGCTCTATCAGCTGCACTAGCAATCATCTCTAGCGTAAACAGGGACCCGGGGAGCTCGGGATGTATGAAGGGTATACTATAGGTCAACAAGACCGTCTGCCCCCCCAGATATTGCCTCAAGTCACCAAATATTGGGGAGGTCATAAAACATCTTCAAATTGGTCTTTTTAACTTGATTATAGGATATGTTGTGTGTCGATCCATATACTACATTTCCCCCAAGTTTCCTAGAGGCAGTTTCACTATAAATGTGTTTTTTGGTACAAATAGTGATTCAACACAAACTGAGCGGCCACTGAAACTCACCACTGCATAGGGAAGAAAATGAACAATCCCATATAACTCAATTTTCTGATAGTGTTCTAACCTGCAAATCTGATACAAGGGGTAAAATGAACTTCAAAATTCATTTCTGTAATCAAATTCCATAATATATCAAAAGCTTCCATGCAATCATGCCCGCTCACTTTTTTTCAGACGCCATAGGCAACAATGAACGGGGTTCTGTCCGTAGCTTGTATTTAGTTATAATAGACTTATCCACTCCGGAACCGGGACAGCACATTTGTCATGGGTGATTTTTGCTGGCTTTATTCCGGTACTGCTTATACTCTTAGCTTCACGAAAATAACATGGTATAAGCTACTTTCAGAGTTCTTTTCAACTGCATAGTCATAAAAGCACTATGTCTGGAAATGGACATCTAATGGAATATTTTAATATTCGTAGGGAACTGGCCTGTTTGGGAAATCATGTTTTGACCCTTCACAACTGTATTTATCTGTTAAATATAACTATTTTGGCTATACAAGGGTATTTTCTCATATTGAACTCAAATACTTGGATAGTTTAGATTTTTGGCCAATACTTTTGTGAGAATATTAATTTTGTGTGATATCATTTATTAGCAACCTATTCAATTTAGTTTACCTAAGTATAATTATGTTGGTGAACACTGACACAGCCAAACAAAAATTATCTTCCTATGACGTGTTTGAACCTAGCCTAACCTCACCCCACCAAGAACCCCACTTTCTAATGATTATTCCAAACATATTTTTAGGTTAACCATTGCAAAATGCCCTTTGTAGAAACTATGTACAATCTCAAGCTGCTATATCTTCAGATAACTGAAATATGTACTAGTCATCACAATGTTCCCTAACATTAGTATCTCGGACAGGCCTGTTGCAAGATAACGTTCCCTAAGAAGTCTCTATTCACAATGTCCTATAGACCTAAAGCAGGCGAGTTTTTTTCCAGATTGACACTAAAGCTATCAAATGGTGTATTTGTGTCACAGATACATTAAAATTACCTTTTAAGAGTACCTCTGCAGTTGTCTTTGAGTTAGCTGTGGGCAGAACACTAATTATGGAGAGGTAATTATAAGAGTGCCTTACTAACCTGAATTTCTTAGTAAGAGAATAGGCTATTCATATAGTGCCTTATGTGCCTTACTAACCTGAATTTTTTAGTAAGATTTAGGTCACTCGATCCTAAAGTTAAGAAAGTGGAGGATATACTGTAGGTGACTAGATAGCAAACAACCAATATATAACCCCCAAAAAGGATATAATATAATATAAATTCTAGACAGTTTTTATTTATAAAAAAACACAAGGCAGAAGGGCGGAGCACACAGGAGAAGCGGAGCTCTAGACGTTGCAGGTGGTCCATAGTGCTTATATATGTAGCCCAGACTCCTGTAATGACGTTTCTATATTGCGTTGTTAGAGAAAACGATTATTGTATGGCAGACTAAATTAAATATGCGATATTTCTAAGTAACTACAAATATAAAGTCGACACCGATATTGTCCATACTCAAACTAGTATGAACAGTCTCGATGTTACGTAATCTGGGTTGATGTAGCGTTACGTATCATTCCGTAGTCTTAAGTTGAACGCTTCCATAACCTTGGTCGAACGTTCCATGATTGGGTAGAATATATTATTCTATAGTAGTATATGGGAAAGTATTGTAGGATTATAATTCCCATATATATATATATTTGTATTATTTAAGATTGTTTATAAGTATCTCATTGTAAAGAAGATGGGATACATTTTCCATATGTTATGCGCGTGCGCGTTATGTCACGACAGAGACAAACATAACGCGCTCGCACACTCTCCAACCAACCTCCGTCCCAGCTACACACGCTAAGCCTTCTTTCTTCTAGTTATTTCACCAGGGGTTTTCGATTCACTTTCATCTCATATTCCATATAGTCATTACATCATCATCTTTGTTAGTTAGCACAAACTTAACGTAAATATCTAGCCTATCCTAGCCTATTGTAGCCTCTTTTCATACTTTGTTTACTATACTAACCACTTCCAGTTATCTAGCCTATTTTCCGCCATCCTCCAATCACCAGCTGAGTTCATCAAAGGGTAATTATATTTCTATATGGTTAATACTTCTTCATTATCAAATATACAGTCCACTTATCTAAATTAGCCATAGATATATAGGGTGTAGAAGGGGAACGAAGCAGAGCAATATACAAAAGTGTAGTTACACTTGGTGGTATTGCACTGATTCTAAACAGTTTTTATTTGTACAAACACTAAATTTGTCGATACAATTGTAAAAAACTAGGACAAATAAAAGAAAAACATGAAAAATTCCATTTTATTTTCCGATTTACATTATACGAAGCATGACCTAGTTATACGACGAATTATACGAAGCACCACAGTACCAGTTACTCCCATTAATTTTAGGTCTCTCTAGGTGGAGCAGCCCGACCAGGTAGTCGCTCTCTCTAGGTGGAGCAGCCCGACCAGGTAGTCTCTCTCTGGGTAGAGCAACCCGGTCAGGTAGTCGCTCTCTCAGGGTGGAGCAGCCCGACCATGTAGTCTCTCTCTAGGTGGAGCAGCCCGGCCGGGTATAGTCTCTCTCTGCCATTTCTCCCGACATTGCCTTGACCATATCCTTCGTTCGAACGGATACGGCATCATCAAAAAGGGCCAGGACTGTAGTTTCTTCTCCAAGGTATCAGAGGTGCCTTTTAATCTTCTCTGACGTAGCCTTGCTGATCTCTTGGTTAGGGAAGTCGACGAGAGCCTTGATGAGGTGCAAGTCCCTCCTAGAAGCTTGAAGAAGGAGAGGTGATCCATGCCTCGATGTAGAGAAGAGCTCCGAAGATGCAGAGATCCCTCAAAGCCTTCTCCTCACGGTTTGTCAGTCGGAATTGGTTCTTGAACATCCAAACCTTGAAAGCGTAAATGATCTTGCTCATCCATTGTGCATGGTGCATGGGACCAGGAGCTCGGAATCGAACTCCACAAGGAGGTATATGCCCGAGGACCTCGATGAGTTGGAGTTATCGCCGCGTTCACCGCATCATCCGTAGTCCCAGGTTGAAATGCTTCCTTGTCGATTAAATCCCACTGGCTTTGAAACCTCTTGAATAGGAGCGCCTTTCGGGCCCGGAAGTCCCTCCTCCCATCACAGCTCCGAAAGCAGCAGCCAAGATGACTTCCATGACATGGTGGCGGCAGGCCAAGTAAAGAAGATCCCTTCCGATCTTCTGTTCCAGAAGGACGCATGCGCCGGTCCGATGTCCCGTGTTTGCAGCGGCCGTGTCAAAAGACATGGTGACCACTTTCTCGGTCACTCCCCACTCCTTCAAAGCATGGAAAACAGCTTGAGCTTGCGCTTCACCGGTCCCCGAAGGGAGTTTAGAGATGCCGAGGAGCTGGCTGACTCCTACTCCGGATATCAAGATAAGCAGACGATCCACATGCTCCTTGGTTGTCAGGGCTTGAAGGAGTTTTCCATTCCAATGGACAGTGAAGGGGACATCCGCTTGGAAGTCCTTTTTGAGGTTTTCCGCGAAACGTCTCCTGGCTTGACGTCGAGACTGGGCAATGGTTGTGAGGTTGATGGCCAGGTCCGTAGTGTCATGGCCGAGGCTTTTTGCAGCTTCTGTCAGCACGATGGTGGCTTTTCGGTCGGAAAGCTGAGTACAATCCAGTGCAGCTGCGAGAGATGGTGAAACTATGTTTTTTGTAGCTCTTCGTGGCTGCTTGGGTGGAGAGCAGGATTTTGCCTCCTGAGCACGGCTGCTGTCTTCTCCCTCAGCACTGCTGCTGTCCTCTCCTTCAGCACTGCTGCTTGAAGAAGCAAAGACGGCCGCTGAGGTGGATGCCTTCATTTCTTCACGGGCCTTCTCCCGACGCCTTTCCTCAGCCTCTTTCTTCTCCGCAGCTCTCCGTTCTTTGGAGGCCAGGGAATTGTCCGCAGACCCCATGAAGGCTCTACGGCCCTTCTCTCGCTGAGCAAGGAAAAAATCCTTGTCCTCTTGAAGGACAATGAGAGGCAGGGCGTCCGCATGAGCGATATCAAAGAGGTCGTCCATTGAGACCCGGAAAGCTTCCTCCTTCTTCACCTGCCCTGGTGTCCTTCGATCCCTCAAGCGTTTTAGGTCTTTCCAGGTTTGGAATTGACCTTCCAGCTTTTTGATGATGTGTTGCTCCCCCCTAACGGGGATCCTGGCCTTTCCGACCCATCTGTTTCTAGTCTTTTCTAAACAAATAAAATCCACCGCTACTGCTCCCCCCTGGATATGGTGTCTTTGGGGCTTGTTCTATACCTTACCCAGATGTGATGGCTCCATCTGGGTCGACCTGTTTATATCCATCTTTATGTATTTGTGTATGGATTGCTTTCAACTTTTTCTGTTTTTGTTTCTACTTTTGTCCGGTGATATAGAAGTTAATCCCGGTCCTCACAGACAACTTGCTACAAGTTGTCGTGTAATTTATTCCAATATCCGTGGTCTCTATAAGAACATCAAGGATGTTACATTGGCATCTGTTGATTATGATATTGTCTTTTGTTCTGAAACCCTTGTCTCAGGTTATAGAGATTATTCTGAACTTCTTATACCTAACTTAGGTAAACCAGTTCTTATTCGGCGTGATTCTATTCCTCGTGCTCGTGGAATGAGCTTGTATTTTAGATCTGGGTATAATGCTCAGCACTTAACTAAGCATATTTGTAAATGCCATGAGATGCAGTTAGTTAAAGTTTCCAGCAAGTATCATAATCATTATATTTTTAGCCTGTACAGAAATCCTGATGTTACCAATGACATATATGACTGCCTTTTAACAGCCATGGCTTCAATACAGTCTGTCGATGTCAAATCATCTTTTATTTTTGTTGGTGATGTCAATGCGCATCATCAAGAGTGGTTGAGCTTGGTCTCTCCAACTAATAGAAATGGTCATGCTGCATTGGATTTTGCAAACTTATCTGGTTGTGAACAGCTAATCCAAGGACCTACTCATATGTCTGGAAATTGTCTTGATCTAGTACTAACAGATATTCCTGGCGTTGTAGAAACCTCCGTTCTTGTACCTGTTGGCACTTCCGACCACAATGCCATCATGTGTAAAATTAATCTTGATTTTTCTGTTCCTGATATTACTCTCTCACGTAAAGTCTACCTTAAATCCCGGGTTAACTGGGACAACGTTTGTAATGATGTTTGTAATATTGAGTGGAATCACATACTAAGATCACATGACCCGGTTTCAGCTCTCAACAATTCCCTTCTTGGTATCCTTCGCAAAAGAGTTCCATCAAAGACAATTAAGTCTCGTATCAGGGATAAAGCATGGTTTAATGATGACTGCAAGCGTGCATTTGATGACAAACTGGCTGCATATCGTCTATGGAGGCGTAATCAAACCCCCTTGCATTGGGAAAATTATGTTTTTAAAAGGGCAGCTGTGCAGAGAGTTTATGATGGTGCTGAGAGGGATTATAACTCCCATCTTCAGGATGTTCTGGCAGGAGCTACACAGCCTCATAAATGGTGATCCGCTTTGAAATCCTCTTTATTTGGAATAGATTCCTCTATTTGTGATTCTGATGGCTCCATCTCTTTTGATCCGTTATTGAAGGCCAATATTCTATCTAATATTTGTATTAATAAGCAGAGTAATCAGGAATTGTCTTTGCCATTGACATGTTTCCCTAGACCCAACCTCAATTCAATGGCATTCAAATCAGCTGAACTGAAAAGGTACTTGCTGGATCTTGATACCTATGGTGGCACAGACCCGGATGGGTTTTTCCCTCTCTTTTTTAAAAAGGTTGCAGTGGTCTTGGCACCTAAACTGGCTGTGGTGTTTAGGTTGCTTTTGAAATCAGGTAGTTTTCTTCTTTGCTGGCGTAAGGCTATTATCACTCCTATTCCAAAGGGAAATACTGCCTCATCATCTCCTAATGACTATCGCCCTATCTCCATTACATCTATCCTATCCAAGCTCTATGAGAGGCTTCTGTCCAGACGCCATTCCTCTTATTGTAATAGTCATAATTTGAAACCAAACTCACAGTTTGGTTTTCGTAAGGGACTGGGTACATGTGATGCACTTCTGACACTCACCCATGACTTGCAATCTTCATTGGACCAGGGACATGAGTCTCGCGTCGTGGCTATTGACTTTAGTTCTGCTTTTGATTTAGTCAACCATAAAGCACTTCTGTTTAAGTTACAGCTCATTGGTATTGGTGGCAATTTTTTAAGGATCTTTGAAGATTTTTTGACGAAAAGATCTCAGTCTGTGGTCATTGATGGGTGTCATTCCCCTTCTGTTACTGTTGTTTCTGGTGTTCCACAAGGCAGTGTCCTTGGGCCTTTGCTTTTTATTATTTTTACTGCTGACCTGTGTTCCGAGCTTGAAAATAAACTAATCTCCTATGCTGATGATACAACTTTATATGCGTCAATTGCATAACCAATAGATCAACACGTAATTGCTACTGCTCTGAATAGGGATTTAGCCAAAATTACATCATGGTGAGAACTTTGGGGCATGAAACTTAATGCTAGTAAAACACACTCCATTATCATCATCAGATCTCGTACCTTGGATCCTCCCCATCCTTATCTACAAGTTTCTGGCGAGCAAATTGAGAATGTGGATACTCTACGTTTGTTAGGAGTTACTCTTAATCCCAAACTTACTTTTGAAAAGCATATTCGTTCTTTCTCCTCTTCCATTTCCCAAAAAATTGGTCTGCTTCGCAAGGTTTATAAAACATTTGCTTGTGACGCCACAGTTATCAAGTCTTTTTATGCTTTTATTTTGCCACATTTCGAGTACTGCTCACCTGTCTGGTTGTCAGCAGCTGACTGCCATCTCAAGTTGCTTGACAGGTCGCTAAATTACATCAGTTTTATTCTACCTCATTTGTCTCTTGATCTGTGTCATCGACGTAAAGTTGGTGCCCTTAGTCTTTTATTTAAAGTTTTTAACTACCCTCAGCATCCCTTACATGGGGTTCTGCCTGGGCCCTATGTCCGGGCTCGTGCAACTAGATTCACAAGCAATCTTAATGATCTTGCCATGAGCCGTGTTAATTTTTCTACTACACAGTTTTCACGGTGTTTTGTGCCGGCCATGGTTGACTTGTGGAATAAGTTGCCAAATGAGCTAGTCAATTCAGCTCATATCTCCATTTTTAAGTCTAGAGTTAATGCTTTTTTGCAGCATTAATTCTAATTTTTAAACTTACTTTATTCTATTTTATTGTATTATATTTATACTTGATATCCTCCACTGCATAATATGTTATCTATGTTTAATATGTGTATATGTACAGTACAGTATACAGTATATGTTTTTATTTTTTCCTAAGTTGCCGTAGTGTCTCTCCAGTGCCTCCGGGTATTTTGTGTGGATTGATCTTGATGGTGTTTCTGCACCCTGGTTGGAGACTTCGGCATCTCATATAATAATAATAATAATAATAATATGGGGGTCATGGCCATGGTCGGGCTTTCCCACAGAGCTCTCAAAGAGTGTAAATTGTGTTGTTGGCGTAAGTGGTTGTGTGAAATGCAGACTTCTATGATGTGTTTAATGGTATGGGGTGCTGTGTTACAGCCTGGGCAGGTGTCGACGACGGATTCATCCAGTCTCTTCTGATAGCTCAGAAGAGCTGGATGGTGTCCGCATCTCAGCCTGGCCAGGTGGACTCTGTCCTCGCGAGGAAGGGAGGATTCAGAAAGATGGATTTTGGGAGGTCGTGCTTGCAGTTGCGTGTTGTCTATGAGTGAGTGGATGGAACGGCGAGTGATATGAGTATGGATGTGCTTCCGGAAGTTGGTTTGGGGTGGGCAGGGAGGGAGAGAAGACAGTATTTGTGTGTGATAGCGTGTGCTGGGTGTTGTTTTGATATTTCTTGGTGTCTGTGGGTGTGTTGCCATGTAGTGTAGTGGGTGGTGTTGATTCGTGGAGGCTGCTGCCAGGAATTGAGTGCCTCTCATGTCTAGATGATCTTTGACTTTGAGGACTTTGGTTTCTTGATGTAGGTGATCTGTGGGTGTAGTAGCTGTGCATCCTGTGATGATTTTCAGGGCTTTATTTTGAATAGTCTGCAAGGTCTTATGATGTGTTTCAGCTAGGTTAGAAGCCCAGGCCGGGCTTGCGTATTCCATAACTGATCTTATGTATTGTTTGTAGACTGTGGTGGTGGTTTCTTTGTTGTGTCCAAATTTCGTGTGGGCAAGTGATATGAGGGCGTTAAGTCTGGGTGTCAGTTTCTTTTTCGTGTTTGTGGTGGGTGTACTGTTTGAATGTCATTTGGGTGTCCTATGTTACTCCTAGGATATTGTGTGTGTGTGTGTGTGTGTTAGGGATGTGTTGTTTATGTTGAGTCCTGGGGCGGAATCGTGATCTCCTGTCCAGCTTGTGAGGAGGGCTGCAGTGGATTTAGCTGGGGCTAAATTGAGTCTGTTTGTAGTGCACCATTCATGTAATGTGTCGAGATAGTATTGAAGGAGTCTTGTTGCTGTGTCTGGGTTTTGGTGCGTGCCAGGTAAGTTCCGCCAACCAGCACAAAAACAGCCAAAAAGACTTTGCTGGACTACCAATAAATATGCTCCAATCGTCACAAAATTTGATCACAATATGTCTCATTAGGAATGGAACAAAGCCAGGGGGTGAGAGGTTAGGATTTCTTGCTTTCGAAAATAAGGGCCTCCCTACTATCCATATAATGCCTTACTAACCTGAATTACTTTAGTAAGAGAATAGGCTATTCATATAGTGCCTTGCGTGCCTTACTAACCTGAATTTTTTAGTAAGATTTAGGTCACTCGATCCTAAAGTTAAGAAAGTGGGAGATATAGGTGACTACATAGCAAACAACCAATATATAACCCCCAAAAAGGATATAATAATAAAATATAAATTCTAAACAGTTTTTATTTGTACGCCGCCCTCATATTATTTTAAGTAGCTTTCTCGAAAAAAAGACGGCTTGTAAGTTTTCCACGACATCTTTCACCCACAAAAATTTAGACCCTCCTGAAAAAAGGTTCACCACCAACTCATGTTCCATCAACTCACGTTGGACAGCAGAATATCGCCTAAAGCTTTGTGTGTGAAAATCACGACAGGGACCCGTACAGCGGCGACGCCGCACCAACCCGGCCAGGTAGTCGCTCTCTCTCTGGGTGTAGCAGCCCGACCAGGTAGTCGCTCTCTCTGGGTTGTACCATCATATCGCCTCTCAATGTTGACGTTTCCGAAATCAACATTATGATCTTAGATATGCTGCCAGAGGAGAAGATTCATCTGAGTGAAGACAAACTGAATTCGGAAGACAATGTGGAGTATCAGGTTTCCACGCTCAATGAACTAAACCCTTCTTCGTTACCAGAACACCAACTCAAGCTGAAAGTCGGTGCCGTGGTAATGGTAATACGGAATCTATCCCCACCCAGACTCTGTAACGGTACACAAATTATCGTTGACAACCTGAAGAAGACCATCATTGTTGGTAGGGTTCTGGGTGGCACTTACGATGGCGAGCAGGTTTGCATTCCCAGGGTAAAGTTGGTGGCCAACGATTCCCCGGTGGCATTTTCCAGGTTCCAATTCTCTGTAAAGCTAAGTTTTGCAATGACAATTAATAAGGCGCAGGGCCAGACCATCCAACATTGCGGCCTTTACCTCTACTACACACGGTGCTTCTCTCATGGGCAATTATATGTTGCCTGCTCTCGGGTCACAAGTTGGCATGCGCTGAGTATTTTTATCCAGAAGAAGGAAAAGGGACCATGTGTGTTAGAGTAACGTCGTATACTCTGACGTGTTTTTGGAACAAGAGTCGTTAGCTGACGAATATTCGAGGTTGATAGACACCGGAATCATAATTCAAGAAGAAGACATTGAGGCTGACATTGAGCTCCAGCGAAAGTATATAGATTTAGGACAGTGTGACGCTGAAGTTGAGGCCCAATTCGCTCCAGAAGACATGAAGGCAGTACTGAAGATATCCGTCGAGGATTTCGATATGGCGGTAGAGAAGATGGACGAGCAACTCGAAGAGTGTGAGCAGTTACGGAAGTCATTTGAAGAAAGCTGCGAAACCCATCGAAGGGAACAAGAGAAGAGAGACAAACTCCTTCTGAAGGAAATCGAGAAGCGTGACAAAAACCAACGGAAGGAACAAGAGAAGCGGGACGAGAGAGAGAGAGAGAGAGACAGACAGACACAGTGTGTGTGTGTGTGTGAGAGAGAGAGAGAGAGAGTTACACACTCTCTCTCTCTCTGTCATGCTTCGTAGTCCCGTAGCCACTTCGTTCTTAGTAAGAGAATAGGCTCTCCATATAGTGCCTTACTAACCTGAATTTCTTAGTAAGATTTAGGTCACTCGATCCTAAAGTTAAGAAAGTGGGAGATATAGGTGACTACATAGCAAACAACCAATATATAACCCCCAAAAAGGATATAATAATAAAATATAAATTCTAAACAGTTTTTATGTGTACACCGCCCTCATATTATTTTAAGTAGCTTTCTCGAAAAAAAGATGGCTTGTAATTTTCCCCACGACATCTTTCACCCACAAAAATTTAGACCCTCCTGAAAAAAGGTTCACCATCAACTCAAGTTCCATCAACTCACGTTGGACAGCAGAAGATCGCCTAAAGCTTTGTGTGTGAAAATCACGAAAGGGACCCGTACAGCGGCGACGCCGCAGCAACCCGGCCGTGTAGTCGCTCTCTCTGGGTGGAGCAGCCCGGCCAGGTGGTCTCTCTCTAGGTAGAGCAGCCCGGCCAGGTAGTTTCTCTCCTAAATTTTTGTGGGTGAAAGATGTCGTGGACAAATAATTGACAACTCGATTTCTTTAACAGGACAGAGTGAGCGCACTCATTGCTGATGATTATGGCAAGACGTTAGCTAAAAAATCTTTGACTCAGAGAGAGTGAGTGTGTAACTCTCTCTCTCTCTCTGTCATGCTTCGTATAATGCGTCGTATAGCCTAGGTCATGCTTCGTATAATGCGTCGTATAGCACAGCGATGGCTGTGACTCGTATCTGGGCAGGATACGAGGCAGAATTGTGACTCTTATCTGGGCAGGACACACGAGGCAGAAGGGCGGAGCACACAGGAGAAGCGGAGCTCTAGACGGTGCAGGGTGCTCCTATGACCAGTGGTGTCCTGTAGTCGTATAGCGCGGCGATGGCTGTGACTCGTATCTGGGCAGGACACACGAGGCAGAAGGGCGGAGGTGTCCCGTAGCCACTTCGTTCTTAGTAAGAGAATAGGCTCTCCATATAGTGCCTTACTAACCTGAATTTCTTAGTAAGAGAATAGGCTATTCATATAGTGCCTTACATTCCTTACTAACCTGTGTAACATGCATATTATACTCAAATATACACATGTAACCCAGCCTCAATCACGTATTATGTCACCCTATGTTCCATCAATATTATAGAAGATGACTGATATATATCTCTCTATATATATATGTATTATAACAAGCCCGGGCTTCGCCCTCCGGGGCTTGGCCTCCGGTGGGACGCCTCCGGCGGTGTATTTGCACATAAAATGGTGAAATAAAAGAACTGTTTGTCTTATTAGTATTTATTCTAATAGTTTTGCTTTTTTTCTAGGTGGCGCTCCCTGTATCATTATTGCAAATTCTTTCAGCAAGTTTTCGTCCCGCTTCCCTTGTTCCTTCCGTTGGTTTTCGTCTCGCTTCTCGATTTCCTTCAGAAGTCTGGGGTATTCTTTCTTCATCGGTTATGCCACCCAAAGTGTTCATTATTGGTGGTAGGCACTGCTTTGAGCTCTTCAGGATTCTCAATTCTTGAGTTCTTTGGGTTTTTACGGTAGAATCATTTGCTGCTACCTTTGCCTGCCGTTTCCTTTTAGGAACATTGGCGGCCTCGAGCTTTAACTGTAATTTCTGATCCTTTTTGTGTAGTCTCTCTTGTCTTTTTGAGGCAACTTCATTCAATTTATTTTGCCTTCTTTCCAGTCGTCTGCGCTTCTTAGTTTCAACGGTAATACGTTTTTGAGCAGCCAGTTGCTTATCGTGGTAGCTGAGTGCCAGTAGGGAATCTGCAGACAACACAACCGCCGGTGCATCTGCAGACTGCCCACTTTCTACACCTGAAGTCCCTGCAACAAGCTCCATCATGTTGTTCAAATGACTCAATACTTTCGCCTTTTTTCACAGTAAGCAATACAAATGACAACACAGGATGTAAACAATTCACAACTCGAATCAGCAATTGACCCACCTAGTGAAAGGTGTGTCAGCAAAAACGCCTTATATATACCGGAAACGGTAGTTTAAGGGCTCACTCTTCTATACGCACTGACACAGAGAACTAAATCTACCTTGGGATCTCAATCAGAGAAGACCACACATTCCAGCTACTTCCGTCTCTCATCTTGGCTACAGCTAGACACTGCCATATGCCACTTAAGCACCTATTGCCACATATTGCCACACTTGCTAAGCATCACCAAGAGACTTAGATCAAACCCCTTTTACCCTAAGCTCAATACTAATACCTTAACAACTAAGTATTATAAAACTGTACTCTATAACTCAATATAATTTATACCACAATCGAGTTATCTTTACCCCCTTTATATATAATATTCAATGTAATATTGCACGAGAATACCATACGATTCATGGTCTTTCTACATGGCGACCTTGCATTAAAAGAACATACACTTGGAATCATAACTAACACTTGGCCCTACCTGACTCCAATACTCAAACAATCAACCTACAATCAAGCAAATCTTCAGCACTATCTTGTCTACTCATCGCCCCAACCAGCTTCCTGCCTACCTCAACACATCACTTCCTGTTTACAAACTACATCTGCCCGTCGTCACCTTCAAATCTACAGACAGTTCCTGTGTATATCTGCTTGTTTCATCACTACAAGTCTACAGCAAGTTCATGTAGGCTACATCAGCCCACCTACCATCTCTACCCCATCATCATCACTACTCACCACTCCAAGCTACCTGCAAACTAACAAGCAAACAAGAAAACACCCAGTCAAAGTGAATAGAACCTGCCAGACATCAAGACGCCTTCAACAGCCCGCAGACACAACAACGCCCTGGCCTGCCTGACGTACGACGACACATCACTACACACCACATCTGTGCACATATCGATGCTTCATTTGATGTAACAAAATACAACAGGTCTGCATGATGTATTATCATTAATTTAAAAAGACACCACAGTGAAAATAAGTGAACACACACACATACACGCTATCTCACTACCAAAATCTCATACCGCAACACACCCCCTCATCCTCTTACTACATTGTCCTTCCGCACTCTATACCCCTCCTCCCCTATATGCATCCCCCTAACGAAACGAATGTCAGACAATACCAGCTGACTTTCTCTTTCATATCACTACATAGCCACCGCGCTAGCACGCCCACTCCTCCCACATCCACTAACTCCCACAATTATTACTGTTGGTGAGAAAATGGCCTTTGTTTTGCCTGAGCTAAAACATGCATCCTGCCAAACACCCAAACGTAAAACTGTCACAATTTACAGTGTTAACGAAAACACACTCATGTTACCTGCTAGGTGTGGTACTCATGATATAGAACTATCCCTTGACACAGATTCTCCAGTAAACCTTATAAGCCTTTCTAAATTTAAAAGCTTGAAGGACTTGAACCTCGAAGAATCTTACCCAGATATCGAGATTATGTCTGTGAGTGGAAACCACCTAGAAACCTTAGCTAAGGTTACCCTTTCAGTAGAATTTACAGAACTGCACACAGCTAATCTGCCTTTCTATGTAATATCGAAACTCCCAACAAACACCGACATGCTTCTAGGTTTAGAAGCTAGAAACTTATTATCCTACAACACATGGATCAAGTTCTCATTGAGGGTTTACAAGGAGATAATGTGGAATGTGTACGGAGTACCCAGAAAAACAGTTCTATACACCAGGTTAAATACCACAAACGTAGGACAGAATTCAAAGTAACTACAAACTCACTCCAACGCCCAATCATGACACTACGCAGTGAGGGAAATTAAAATGTAACCTTCCTCACCTCACCCTAGGTGTTTTGAGTAATTAATACTACATTAATCCAACCTCTTCTATCCATATTGTTTTGGATATCTAATTTCTCCAATTCACACACACAGACACTCACTACACATCTGCTAGAATAGCTATATATAATTAGATTAACATTCCAACAGTCAATTCTATACTCGAAACACGTCTAATTCTTTACTCAAACTCTTAAAAATTACTCTTGATTTATAAACTATTTAACACCAGTATTTTAATTACTCAAATTCATCTAAAGCCAAGGGATTAGTTTTTGAATAATTGACTACATTCACCGAACATGTGAACATGTGTTCAATTTGTATTGATGGTATTTTTTGAAACTATTGATCCCAATCAATTATTATAATTATACCTTCATTTGTGTTTAACTGTATTTGACAACCATATTTTAACACTCTCATACATGTAATCAAATGAACAATTTCTCATTTACCCAAAATGTGAAATTGTATGTGTAGGGCCTACACGGTTGTACACCCTTTTGATATTACAAAGGTAATATTCACTAGGAACTCACCACTTAATTAATTATAAAACCTGAACCATACATTGCGATGTATACAAATTTATAACTACGGATCCATTTGTGGTTAACTGTGTTTAATTAACCAAATGAAAAACAAATCATACACACAGGTTGTGAAAAATGACGCACCAATAAGTTCTTATAAAAATAGGACCCACCAATAAAATTTTAATGCTAGAGTTTTCAATAATATTGATGTGGATTAAATATTGGTTACACAGATGTTCAGAAAGTTAACTTCAGACCATTTTTGCATCTAACTCCCTAACTCCCTATTTTTGCTCTAAACTGGAACTCTCAAACTCACAATTACTTATGAGTGTGTATAATGTATGTCTTGGATCCAAAATTTGATATCCGTTTTATGAATTCATTTAGTTATACGTGACGAGTGTTTAATTATTCTATGTATGTTCAACTCATACAGATATACAAGTTTAGTAGCTTAACGACAATTATAAAGCCTATCCCTTACATTGCGATGTAAAGTATCTATAATTGTGACACATGCGATAACTTACGCAAATGTTAACGGCAACTCCGCAGATATTCATAAGTGCCAAACGAATATATTTGATAGCCGTAGGCTTATACACTCAATAATATTAATCCTTTATGTTTGCCAATATTCATATATGGATAATTTTTATTGAACTTTATTATTTACAGTCTAAACAAAATTGATTACTGTCCATTTTAGCTAGATAAATATATACTACAGGTACACCATCCAAAGTAAATTTAATTATATTACTTGGATATTTCTTAGCTAACTACACGACACCAAACTTTTAACTACAGACACCAACACTTTTTTACACACATCATACTGCCAAGAATTTGATGTTCACAGGAAGACTGTTGGACACCTCCCAGCTGACCTGTCCTACTACCGCCCTCAAACTTGGTGCCTGCTACAAGCTGTGAGCAAATCTGAAAAGCTTGATGCAGAAGGACGTGATCGCTGAACCTTCAGGGTCAATCACCGGAGAAAACGAGTCGAAGGAGAAAAAAGGAGAATAAAAATAAAGACAAAAATACACCAAGTTATGGCTGTATTATGTATTTATTATTGTTATCCATAATATACCCATGTTATAAATACACCAAGCTATGGCTGTATTATGTATTTATTATTGTTATCCATAATATACCCATGTTATAAATACACCAAGTTATGGCTGTATTATGTATTTATTATTGTTATCCATGTATACTC
Organism: Paralithodes platypus; assembly: GCA_032716605.1. Taxonomy (NCBI): domain Eukaryota; kingdom Metazoa; phylum Arthropoda; class Malacostraca; order Decapoda; family Lithodidae; genus Paralithodes; species Paralithodes platypus. The sequence goes on from CM064540.1 coordinate 25,131,477, forward strand.
ATGTTATAAACTCTTTTACTCTTTACTCTGAGTCTCTGATACCAAGCGTTTTCTCTATCAGGAGATTACATGCACGACTCACGTTTCTCAATCACATGAATTACATCACAGTTATTTGAAGAATCTATACTCAGATAGCAAGAATCCCTATATTAACGTAACTCCAGAAACTGTTTGACTTTCTTTTCTTTAATTTGCCCTATGATATCCTATTTGTTGGAAACAAAATAAACCTGTCCTACACCGGGAATCTATATAAATAATTCCTCGAATCCGGGCTCCTGCGATTCATTGGAGAGGAAATATAGATATAAGATGTCCCTATTACAAATACAACTCACTTACACGTCATATGAAATTCTTGTACTCTATCTGAATTTAGTTTCATTCTTTTTCAATTATTAATAATTATTTACTCTAATCCTTATAAATAATCTCTTATAAAGGAACCATTTGAATATATATTTTCGTCTTTACTATATATTAGGATGTTGGTGGAACAACATTTTTTAACAGGGGGCATGTAACATGCATATTATACTCAAATATACACATGTAACCCAGCCTCAATCACTTAAGGAACATTGTGCATACAGACTTCAACTCCGGCAAGTGAAATACTGGATAGGATGTGGTTTTTCCTATAAATAAATACATCTATGTGTAAAGTTACAATAACAAAGAATCGTGTAGTACAATAATTGTATTATTATTTTTATTATTCTTCTTTGGCAAAATGTACAAATAATTAATTGAAATAGGGTCGGAGAGGTGAATTTTGTTATTGCATTCAAATTCCAACCTTACCTCAAACAATTTGCCCGCTACCCCATTAAATACTAATATTTGTGGTTGGTTTGCTGGGTTCCAACACCAAATTTAATTGTTTTGTATATTTTTGTTATCCTCCCGACTTGATTAGTACTGTCGTTGTATTTCAGCCATTGTGCATTTACCATAAACCGATTTCTTCCTTGTTAGGTAGAGTTTCATTACATTCCGATCAATAACCCGTCCCCCTGTATCTTTTCGGATTAAGACACCCGATAAATGCCTCGCATCATATATAGTGGGATTTTTTTGAATCGACAATGATTGCTAGGGTGTATAGGGGTATTGGAGGGGGTCTGTCTGATCATTATGTAGTAGTAGCTAAGGTTAGGATACAAAAGAAGTGGGTGAGGAGAGCTGGAGGGAGGCGAGAGGAAGGTGGAATGGTGAGGAGGGTGGAGAGGTTACAGGTGGAGGAAATCAGGGAAGAGTACAGGCGAGCAGTAGAAAGACGACTAGGTGGGATCGACCTGGAAGTTATAGAGGAAGTGGAAGAGATGAGCAAGGTGTTTAAGGGCTGGGAGCTGAGGAGGGTGCAGAAACGCCCGGGAAATCAAAGCCCCACCCAGGGCCTTGTGCCCCTCAGCAATTATGAAGAGCAACTTGAGGGGCAACGGAAAAATGTGACGCTTTGGCCTCCAATCTTGGTAGATTGAGAGGTCAATCCACGGAAGGGACGCCGTCACTTGAGATCTAGAAAATATCTAAGTAAAATGAGCATCAGAGTATGGCAGAGAACGCTCAACTCTCACTCTGATAGACCAGCCCATCACCAGAAGTCAAGCAAGTTAGGGAAGGTAGCAAGGGAAACAGTAAGGGTATGAAAGATAAGAATGGGAGAACGCTAGCCGAGAAGCAAGAGAGAGTCGAAAGGTGGAGGGAGTACTTCAATGAGTTGCTAAATGTAAGGAATGAAGAGCCAGCAAACATAGTGGGATATGGTATGGGAGGGAGAAGAAGAGAAGTAGGGGAGGAGGAGGTGGTGATCAGGAGGTCAGAAGTGTGAGAAGCCATGCCAAGAGTGAAGTTGGGGAAAGCCCCAGGAACAGATGTAGTGTGTGGGGAAATATTGAGTTACGTTGGTGAGATAGTGATCGAAGGGGTATGGAAAATGTGCAAACTAGCATGGGAGAAGGAGAGTGCACCCGATGACTGGAAGACTGGCATAATAGTCCCCCTATATATAAGGGCAAAGGGGAAAGAGGAATATGTGGTAACCACCGAGGAATATGTCTTCTAAGCGTAGTAGGGGTAGGCAGCCCCGCCCAGGGAAGTACTATCGCCAAGGTTTCGGGAGGATCGGGGGATTGCCTGAATTCCATTTTCTCTCCCAGGCCTTGGTAGCTGGATACATATCTTTCTGCCTCACACATCAGGGGTATCAGGAAAACCCTCTTTATATAACATACACATCCAACTTCACGACATTGCCCTACATCGCTATCCTCTATCCATAAAACACTACTCTTCCCACTACATATCATACATGTAACACCTTACACCTTTAACTAATAAATATGGCAGTACAATTGTTAAGAGCAAACCTGGTGGTCCCTCGGATATCCACCCCCGGCAGGGTTGGGTCATTGACACAGGGCCCTCCTGGTCGTCATCATGCGACTGTGTCAAGAGCATTGCAACGTCCCAATGCTGCTCGTGGTGCATCTTTTTCTTTAGCAATATAAGGGGACTTCACTCTAAGATCAATTATGTACACCAATTTCTTCAAGCAGAATCCCCTACTCTCCTTTTTTTGACAGAGACTCAAGTAACATCCACATCTGACACGTCTAGATTTAATTTTCCAGGTTATCAACTGCTCCAAAATTTCAGACCTAAAGGAGGTGTATGTTGCTTCGCAAAATCTGAAATTGCCCTGGAGGAGGTTACTAGTTTCAATTGTCCCTATTTTGATTATTTCTATATACAAATTAATTTCACTGGTAAATTTAATTACATATGTTGCATCTACCGTTCCCCAAATACTCCTCCAGAGCAAAGTCTTTTTGATTCTCTGTCCTCACAACTCAGTGTCCTCAAGTTAAATGCTTCTTCTGAAATCACTGTGTTGGGTAACTTTAATGTTCATAATGTTGAATGGCTCACTTATTCAGCCAGGACTGATGATGCTGGTCTTGAATGTGAGCTATTTGCAGACTCATTTAATCTCACTCAACTAGTCAACCAACCCACCCGTGTACCAGATAATCCTAATCATAATTCCCACCTACTGGACTTATTTTTAACAACCAATTCAGAAAATTATGATGTTACAGTGAGGTCCCCGCTTGGATCTGCTGATCACTGTCGGATACAGCCCACCTGTCTATCACCTACCACACCTTCCCACTCTGAACCTGTTTTGGTGACTAAATGGCATTACGATAGGGCAGACTGGGATGGTCTTCAAGGTTTCTTTATTGATATTCCCTGGACCTCTTTCTTTTCTAATGAAACACACTCCACCTTGAGCCACATACAAGATTTTCTAAAAATTGGAATGGAAACTTTTATTCCTCATCAAAAGTACAGTAAAAGATCTAATTCACCTAAATGGTTTGACCATAATTGTGCTAGAGTAACTGAACAAAAAGCAATAGCCTACAATGTATACACAAGATCAAAAACACATGAAGCCTTTAATTACTTTAGAAACATCAGAAATCATGCCAAAACTGTATTAAACCTAACTAAATCAAACTTTCTCCACAAGCAGGCAAATAAACCTCTAAATAATCCAAATGATAACAAAATATTTTGGTCTACTCTTAACTCATTCAAATCCAACTTCACTACTGCTTCATCCATTCCACCATTACAATCTCCGACTGGCAATCTTGTAAGTGACCCACGAGGTAAAGCTAACCCCTTCTTGCGGATATTTTCTCCACCAACTCAACCTTAGATGAAATAAATCAAGATGTCCCTGTACTTAATTTTAATTCGCCTGAAATTCCCTCACTTAAGATCCACACCAGACATGTCAAAACTATTTTGCAGAATCTCTCAGTAGATAAGGCTCCAGATGAAATTCCTCCAATAGTACTTAAGAATTGCTCCTTGCCAATACAGGAGCGAGCACTCCTGTATTGGCAAAATTTGTCCGTCTGTGTACTCATACCTCATGCTTCCCAGTGCCATCCATCCAGTTCCTAAAAAAGGTGCCTCTTCAGATCCATCAAACTACAGACCAATAGCTATAACTTCCACTCTTGGTAAAGTCTTTGAAATTATATTAAATAATCACATAACTAAGCATCTTGAGAATAATAAATTAATCAGTGATAGGCAATATGGTTTTAGACGATGTCGATCAACTGTAGACATGCTTTGCCTTCTTACGCATTAAATCAACCAAGCTACAGACCAACATGGTGAAACACATACAATAGCACTGGATAAATCAAAGGCATTTGATAGAGTCTGGCATCAATCCTTATTGTCGAAGATGTCACACTACGGCATTGCATCATTAGTTCCACTAATTTCTTCTTATCTTCATAACAGAAAAATACGTGTAATGGTAGATGGCCTTTATTCTCAATTTCACTCAATACATGCTGGTGTTCCCCAGGGATCAGTTTTGGCCCCAACTCTGTTCCTCATTCATATCAATGATCTCATATCTACCACTCATAATCAAATACATTCCTATGCAGATGACTCAACACTCCACAGTTCCCTTCCCAATTTTACCAATTCTTTCACCCAACCCGATCTTATAAATTCAAAAATAAACACTGCAATTTCTCTGAACCAGGATCTTTCTAGAATTAATGAATGAGGACAAAAGAATCTAGTTTCCTTTAACCCTTAACTGTCGGCGCACAACATAAGTCGAGTTAAATAAAGCTGGACTATGTGGCGGCGCTCGACATAGGTCGTGTGGCAATTTCAGCACGTAATGTTGCTGAGAGAGAGAGACAAGTGGTGGCAGGAGAGTAGCGAGCGTATGACTGCTCCAGACCACCGCGGCGAACCTACTGACACGAATCCCACCTCCTCCCTCCCTCTCTCACTCGCTATATACGGAATTGTATGGGGAAAGTGCCTAATTACATGCTTTTTGCACTCGCGTTGCACGGTTGTTGCAAGAAAACTAGCCATCATAAAAGGATCGTTATGGTGTAATTCGAAAGCTCTGTTTATGCCCTTTCAGGGATAGATACTTGTTTTACGTTCTGGGTCTTATTTAGGCATGAAAATGATCACATAAACAGCCCTATTTTGGCTAAAAACACCCCGCTGGGCGGTACATATAAATAAACCGCCTAGGCCGCTAATAAGGTGTAATGCACAGAAAACCAAGTACATTCAATTTTCTAACCGACAGAATCTCACTGACTCCCATATATTTTTAATGATGTAAATATTCCCACTTCCCCTAGTATTGACATTCTCGGTGTAATATTAACTACTAACTTGAGCTGGACACATTATGTTAGAAGCATTGCTAAGAATGCCTCTAAAAAACTGGGACTCCTGTACAGAGTTCGAGAATTCTTCACTGACGAGCAGTTGGCCGTAATATATAAAAGTCATGTGCGTTCTCAGATGGATTACTGTTCACCTCTGTGGAGTGGAAGTTGAGTGGTTGCATTGAGGCAGTTGGACAAAATTCAAAATAAAGCTATTAGATTAATCAATAATCCTGCAATCACACAGGACCTTCCTACATTATCCATACGAAGAAACGTTGCATCCCTTGCATTATTCTACAGATATTTTCACAGCAATTGTTCCGAGGAACTTGCTTCAATTGTGCCGCCTCTCCACATCTTTCCCCGTAGAACTAGGGCAGCTGAGAGCGTCCATGAATTTACACTTTCTCCTCCACAATGCAGAACTTCTGCTTATCAAACTTCATTTATCCCTAGAACTACTACTCTTTGGAATTCACTTCCCTCGAATTGCTTTCCACAAACTTACAATCTACAAATTTTTAAATCCAGTTGTTACAAACATTTTATGAATAGAGGATGCCTTTAGGCACATGGACCTTTTTGTTTTATCTGTGTTTTTCCTTCCTCCGTTCATTGTTTCTTAAAAAATAAAATAATAAAAAGTAGGGAAGGTATACAGTAGGGTAGTGATTGAGAGAGTGAGAGTGCGAACGGAGAAATGGATAGGCGACGAGCAGGGAGGTTTCAGGAAGGGAAGAGGATGTGTAGATCAGATTTTTACCCTGAATTGTGTTGTGGAGAAGAAACAAAAGGTGTATGTTGCCTTTATGGACTTGGAGAAGGCCTATGACCGAGTGGATAGAGAAGGTTTGTGGAAAGTACTTAGATTAGACGGAGTAGATGGCAAGTGGCTGAAAGCAGTGAAGAGCATGTATGAGGGTGCAAAGGCGGCAGTACGTGTGGAGAGTGAGCAGAGCGAGTTCTTTGACCTTAATGTTGGTTTGAAACAGGGCTGTGTGATGTCCCCGTACTTGTTTATTGTATATATGGATGGAGTCATGAAAGAAATAATATCAAGAGCAGTGGATGTTGGTGTATCGCTGAAAAGGGAGGGAATTGAGTGGAAGCTACCTATACTGCTGATTGCGGATGATACAGTTCCGATGAGTGATAATGAATGGGAGTTGCAGGGTCCGGTAAATGAGTTTGGAACAGTGTGCGAAAAATGGAATTTGAAGGTAAATGCGGGGAAGAGCAAGGTTATGGTCTTCGAAAGGGGTGAAGTCACAGAGTGTGAGGTGAAGCTGAACGGTCAGGCTATGGAGATCGTCAACTCTTTTAAGTATCTGGGCAGTGTGTTGAGTAAAGATGGGACTATGGATGAAGAAGTGCGGAAGAGGGTATAACAGGGGAAGAGGGTTATAGGAACGCTGAAAGCAGTAACAAGAAATAGGGTGGTCAGTATGGAAGTGGCCACCCCTTCGGGGATCGCGGCGTCAGCCTAAAGAGAGATAGATAGATTGCATTTTTAAAATGTTACTTAGATACATGATCTATCAATTTTTAACTTCTTCTTGACGATGGAACTCGTCGATGCTTCACTGATTGACCCCTCCAGGGCTACTTGGTTCACCTCAATATTCGATTGTGATCCTGCACTTTTATGATGGTTGGTGTAACTGGCGAAGAAGGCCCTTGCTCATCCATGGCCGAGATCCACTGTCCTGGAACTGACCGAGCCCCATCATCCAAGGGTACATTAGTTGACTGTCACCTGAAAAGTGTGGGCAAAAAAATATACATAATTTTTTTTTGTAATGCATAATTATATAAAGTTAATTGTAGCATGATTTATTTATTAGTACACAATAATTCCCTAAATACACAAACAAAAAACAAAAATTATTTTCAAATTCCAGAAGGATAAGACAGTGGTGGAAAGAAAGTCATTGATTGATTATGTAACTATGTGTCGATGCACGAATGAACAAATCTGTGATGGAGGCTAGGCCGTATAAGGGAAGGCAAGTGTTGGTCTCGAGGTTGTTGTTGTTGTTGTTGTTCCCTAAGCCTTGCTCGGTTCGAACAGCCCCGAGGTCCCCTGAGAAAGGCCAATGGCCACGACGGGGGCTTTCCCACAGAGCTCTCATGAGGTAGATGTGTTGTTGGCGTAAAGTGGTTGTGTGAAAGGCAGTCTTCTATGATGCGTTTATGGATGGGGTGCTGTGGTACACCGGGCAGGAGGTCGACCAAGGATGTCATCCCAGTCTCTTGATAGCAGGCGAGCTGGCTGGTGTCCGAATCCCAGCAGGCCAGGTGGACTCTGCTCGCGAGGCCAAGCGGAGGATCCAGAAGGATGGATTTCGGGAGGTCGTGCATGGCTGCTGGTGTGGTCTGTGGTGATGTGGATGGATCGGTGAGAGGATATGAGTAGGATGTGCTTTGGATGTTGGTTCGGGGGGGGCAGGGAGGAGAGAGGACAAAATTGTGTGTGATACGGTGCGGTGTGTTTTGAATTTATTGGTTCTGTGGGTGTGTGCCAGTAGGTTAGTGGGTGGTCTTGTTCGTGGAGGCTGCTGCAGGAGTTGAGTGCCTCATCATGTCCAGATGGTCTTGACTGTGAGGATTGGTTTCTGAGGAGGTGAATCTGGGGTTGCAGTAGCGTTGCGCTGTAATGATTTCAGGGCTTTGTTTGAATAGTGTTAAGGTCTTATGAGGGTTTTCAGCAGGTTAGAAGACAAGGCTGGCTTGCGTATTCAT